>OY821761.1:43916234-45203734 GCA_963682095.1 Potentilla sterilis | reverse complement strand
TTAGGGTGTGTTGTGGAGGTGGAATTGACTAGGAGGTGAGACTGACTTTTTCAATAGAGACCAGTGAGAGAGAAAGGTTGTAGGTAATTGATTACGTAATTTTTTCTGGAAATTGGAAGGACCTAATTGGGTGGTTGATGGTGTGAGTTATGACACCGATGGCTATTGCTACTTCAAAGGAAGCGATTACGGATGAAATACGAAATTTTTTTTGATTGATCAGTGACAATATTACCTTAAGTAAATATTTGAAATAGATGAATACTCTAGTGTTACATTAGTAAGCATCAAATTATTAGTAGGAAAGGAAACACGAGTAGGTTAACCTAATTGGAAGTGTTTTCAAAAAGCTCATACTCAATTACCTTTAGTACAAATACTAAAGTGGAAATAGTTATTTCACTTAATTCAACAATTGATAATGAACGATTGAACACTACTCATTACACGTGATTCAATATTAGTGTTACCATAAACTTATAATAAACTCGTGCTATTCTTCTGCTAAAAATATGATTTACTCCTTTTTAATTTTCAACGATTGTCTACTCTTAATATTTGTATTGAGTCACAAACTTTGTACTTCTATGTCTCACCATTCCAAGGATAATAAGTTCAACTATGACTTTATTAGACTATGTCTTCTCATGATTAAATCACCATCGGTGTATCATTATAATTTATAACAGCGATATGTTTCGTATTTATTTTATTTTATTTACTTATATAATAATAATAAATAATGATCTCAAATTGCTTTACATTATCTTCTTTCAATTTATTAGAAACACAATCATGCGGTATTTTTTAATTTTTTTTACAAGACAATCACATAGGATTGTAAGATGTCATTATCCGAGAATTTCCAAATAATCTCTTAAAAATTTAGTTTAGAATGTGCAACACAAAAGTCTAAAGTCGACGGCATTCTCGAATCAACGACATGTCAATGGGGGATTTGCTTAATCAAAAAATTGGGTGGGCGACAGCCCGATCCACAATTCCCTCCAACCTCCTCTAATTTGGCGCGCCAAATTCAAATCCCGGCGCGCTGACCGCAAACCGAAGAAGCGACAAGAACACGTGGCACAGGACCTGGCGAACACGTCACATACGTAGGGCAGACGCTGTTTCTGATAAAGCCGACGGTCGTTTTTATTTTGATTTGTCAAGTTGGGTTGCCCTCTGGGGTTTGGCTTCCACGTTTCCACGTGGTCGTACCTTTTCTTTCCATTTATTGTCTACCCGCCTTTTGGCGCCAGATTTCGCATCTGTTTTTTCAATAATGGCAGTAAGGCAGAGAGATCTAGAAATAATTAAAGAAGTTGGGTGGGCTCCACCTGTAAGAATTCACATGATGCAGGGCTCTGTGGGACAGTGGCTGTACCTTATTCATGTCGTGTATTCAGTTTTCACGAGGAGTGGTGTGTCATGGTACTGGACACTGCTATACGGCCGCAACTGCTATACGGCCATATCTTGAAATAATATCTATAATTTTAATTAAATAATAATTTTATCCGGTTTTTACTCGAGAACCGTGTATTTATATAAAACCAATTTTTTTAAATAAAAAAAAAATATAAATATATCTAATTAATAGAGATAAAAACGTAAAACTCATTAATAATTTTCTGCTTATGTTTCATAAAAAAGCTGGTTTTGCAAAATAAACTCTCAGACCTACTCTTCGGTGGGTGCCACTTCTCTGCTCCAAACCCAAGTCCGCACAAGCTCTGGAGCTCACCTTCCCAATCCCAAATCCCCATCTTCCATGAATCCATGAAATAACCAACCCCCATCCTACTCTTCCTCTTCCTCTATGTTTTCCAATGACATTGAAGAAAAATTCTTAAAGCTTTACAACTCAAAGGTTTTCTTCACTCCCTGTAAATCATCATCTCCCCAAATCAGCTACCGAAATTTCAGAGTCGCCGAATGTGGTGATGAGGCGGTCCAAATCGCCGACTTCCACTTATCGAGCAGCTAGATTCTGCAACGAGTCGCCGCCGTTGTGTTGCTGAAGAGGGTCATAGCTTTTGATGAATTCTGTGGGGGAATTTTGTTGGGTCTGCTTTGGGATTAATTTGTGGTTTTGGGTTTTGTGATTTGTTACTTCTACAAAGATGGTTGAGAACTTGAGGCGGTGATCGACATTGGCGATGATGGAAGTGGAGCAGATCGAAAGGAATTATGAAAAGATCGAATTACCCTCTAAAAGATTAATAATAACATTAGGTTAACGGTGTTGTTAACGGGCGTGTACCAAAAGTGTACCGAGTTTGTAAGTAGGAATGTGATTGTTTTGGATCTTAAGAGACTAATTCTCAGTGGTACAAACTTTATTAAAATTTTCTCTTTATTTTTTTTTAACTGTTCAATATATTTTCTCGCTGGTTAAAATTATGTTTGATCAAAGTTAAAATGAACTGAGAAGCGTGCATTGCAGTCTCAGACCACCCAGGCTTTTGATAATCGATTCTATTATCTTGTCGTCAAGGACAAGCAGCACGCCCCCCCCAGTATTAGCAATGGAATTCACTTTATAAATTGACCAAGTTATTTATTCAGAAATGGAAAATATTTCTATATTCTCATGTCGATCTCTTTCATGTTTTCCAGAATATCCACGTTAGATTTTGACCAAAGAGAACAAAACAGCCCTGGATAACGCCTGGATTATTGATTTCGGGTTTCCAGCATCTTTGTTTTGACGTGTTTGATAATATTCAACATGTACGAGTCAAAAAATGCATTACAAATAATCAACATTTTTTCTGTATTTAACGTTAAACAACAATAAGCTATTAGTTTAATTTGCTGGATTTAAACAACAATACAAACGTTGTGCGCTTCATTATTGTAATCGAAGTCCGATAAAGGCCTGCGAGGGACCTTAGGTTTTGTTGAGAGAAGGCCATGTCAATGGTGTTATGATCACGTCGTGTTAAAAACATTCTGCTAATTACGTACGCTCCAACGCCAGTGGAAAACAGTATTCAGGGAAAAAAAAAACCGGCTAGGCATAAGGTTTCCTAAACGACTACGGGCAGATTCGGCTCTTGACTGATCAAACAAGAGTACCTATAGGAGACTTGTCTCGCGTTACCTAGCTAGTTACTCCTCCCCGATTGATCTTGTTGTTGATTACTTTACAACCATACGGTAGTTCAGATTCAAAACCGAACTATAGTGTAGGAAAATGATGAAGTTGTGTAAATATTAATTCTCATATGAAGTGGTTTAGAATTTGTACTTTTTAAACAAATTTTAATAAATTAGATATTCATGATCTTTGTAAGTTTATTTGAAATAACTCACACACTTTTATATATATATATATATATATATTAGTGAGATTATGTAAGATTGTAAAATTATCGATTAATTTATTTACTTAATCAGATTAGGATTCACATGATGTTATTTAATTATTTCATGAAAAATAATAGAGTTGCTAGTGTACTTCAAATCCGTCACATCATTCTACTGTATGCTTTTCCAATTTAACAAATAATTGTGACTAGAATATAAAGTAGCACGTTAAACATGCGTTGTTAAAATAACAAGGGGAAGACAAATCTTCATGGGTTCCTTGTGTAATTTCCATGACATAATTCTATGATGGCTTTATGTTTCAGAAACTGAAAAATATCTCTTGCCGCACCATCATCACATTTTCTGCATGATTTACTTGGCTTTCAAGAAAGATGAACGAATCACGTCCCAAGAGGGAGATATAAATCCGTAACGGTGGCCCATATGTGACCCGCATTTTCTCAATCACGAAAATGCCATGAAAATAATTGGTAGCTACTAGCTAATATTATGTGCCTCCTCTTTTCTGTTGAGAGGGAAAGGTACAAATTCCTACTTATCTTCCTACTTTATTTCTAGATTTATTGAAATGGGGTGACTTGACTCTAATCTTTCTACTTTTCCTTTCTCTTACCGTCAAGTTTGCTCAAATCAATTGCCTTATAAGTTGGGCACCTAAAAGGTGAGATGAGACCCTTTTTGTTTGCCTTGCCGAAACCTAATTTTGCCACAACTACTTCTTCCTCATTTAAGTTTAGAAAGAATAAATTAGGGTTAGTTGGGACGGAAGTTAATTATTCCTATAATTCACAACTATATTCTCAACGGTCAAATGTAAAATGTATCACTGTTTTAATATTGCTAGCTTGCCTTGCTTGTTGACACAATTGTAATTGAAGAATCCTCTCGTACAACTTTTATAGTCAGAAGTGCTAAGGTCATCGATTAGAAGGATGATTATGATTTGATTGGTTATGTTCATCACTATTGGAGGAATCACATCTCATAAAGACATAGACAGTGAATTGTTCATGAGAATTTGTAACGTCAATTGCATTGAGTAAATAGGTTCTTTCCGTTGAGTAAATAAGTTCTTTCAGAAAACAAACGTAAGAATATATGCTCTTTTTTTTTTATGACTATTTGGTTCATTGACATAATTAGTTTATCTTTTGTAAGTGGTATGTCTTTAATTTGATTCTTACAATTAGGACGTCAAAATCTCTCACTTACAAAAGACTTCAAATTCTCTTCATAACAGAACTATAAGAGTCGAATTCACAACATTATACACTTTCCACTGTAAGCAAATTAGTCTACCAAGATGAGTTTAATTTTTTATTTAATTCTTTTTTCTTTTTTTTCATTTAGGAGATCTTGAATCTAATTGTGCGATGGGAACCTCAAAACCTCATATCTACAAGAAATTAAATCTATTCATCAGAAATCACAAGAATCCAACTATTAAGTTGATTACAAATGTTTTCGCTCCATTATACTTCAGATAAAAATTCAAGATACTAGATATAAGAATCGAATACAGAACTTTATACTTGCAATGAATAATGTTTACGTGCGACTGTGCCTTCACGAGCAAAATAGAATGGCCTATCTCTTGAAAACACTAAAGCAAACCCACCCACCCTTCATTCATGGAAACGTGTAGAAAATGGCTGAGGTCCGCATCGAAAGGGCTTGGAAAATAAATTGGGAAACCTAAAAAAGCAGAGATTGCCCAACTCAATCACGTATATAGAATACAAGCTAGACATGAACCACTGAGCTAGAAAGAAAGGATCAAACTTAACCTAAATAATGCATGCAAGTTTGCAACTGAAACATGCCTTGAGCATAAAGCCCCCCCCCCCCACAACATGGAGCATCTCTCACATGTAGAGACAATTGTTACGATACTAGTACTAGTGCTTAAAGCATTGTCCTTGTTAGGTACTTATCTAATTAACAAAAGAAAAAGTTAGCTGTACTAGCTTCAATAATACACCCCATGACGTAGGTGTATGTTATAATCTAATCAATTTCATTTAATTGTTTCCTAATTCCGATCGAAACTCAAAAAATATGTTAAAACCAAATAAAGGGTTTCATTGTCTACTCTCATTCAACACATAAGTAATTTGAATTTTTTTCTATACAATTATCAAATTACATATCTTTTGAAGTAAACTAATTTTAATCTCTTTACCAAACACGTATTGTTATTAATTTATTTGTGAAACAATTTTGTATAATTTAAATCGGTCAGCATTAATTACTATAAATGATGCTCGAATTTACTTTTGTGAATGCTACTTTAGCTGTACGTACATAATACGAACCCTAGATGATACATAAAAATGTCAAGTATTATTCAATCTCATCTACTCATAAAATCGTGGTTACAAATTTCTTAATCAAAGATAATTTCCACCAAGACACTAAAGTGCATAAGCCGATCACACTAGTAGATGTTCTGATGTTCATAAATTTGACTTTTACGGTAGCTGTGGATTCGTAGGGATCCCAACTGGTATAGTTTTCTGTATTTTGTATTCGTAGAAGAGTCCAAAGAAGCTTTAGAATGTTATGCCTACCTAGAAATACACTACTACCTTAATTAGAATTAACCTAATTCTAGACTTGAGTGGTGATTCCAATTTCCAGGACGGTGTGGAATTGGAATAATATTTCTTAGGTAAGAGGCACTATCTGACGAGAGAAGGAGATCCAAGAATGACGAGCACATCCCATCTTATTTTTGTCTGATTGGTAGAGTTTGATGGGAGATGAATCATAGGTTAACTTTAGCTATGGGGTTTTGGTTCATAATCGAAGAATAATTGGTTAAAGAGTCCAAAAAAGGTGAAGATCGAGGAAAAAGCTCGTATGAATGGGTGGGAGCGGCTATTCGGCGAGCGTGTCCGGTACGTGTAACGTGTTCTTGTGTGGCTTTGGCTTTGTTTGGACTTGGGGATGGAAAACCATGTGAGTAGCTAGGAGCTTATTAGGAAGGTTCAGTGACCTAATGGGTCGGTGGTTTGCAAGTTGCAACTAATGTTTTGTTATGCTAATTTAGGTTGTGTTTAGATTTGGGAAATGTTTTGAAACAAAATTAGTCTTTTTTAATATAAGAATTAAGAAAACAATATTTTTGGTTAGTGTTTGGTAATATTGGAAAACTTCTTAGTTCTATGTTCTTTTTTTTTTTAAAGAACTTAATCAAGTTTCACTCGAACAAGTTTGCTTCTACCTAAAAGTATGTATGATAAAACAATGAACGAGGGAAATAAGACTTTATATGTCTTTCTTTTCATGGTTTTGTTGTTAACTGATTAATGACATTTAACATGATTCATATCTAATAACTTTTTAAAAATATATATGTAGAATAGGTAAAACTTCAAATTTGATCGAATTACGCATGAGTCCTCAAAATTTTCCTGGGTGCACCTTCTAATGATGTGGTGGAAGTGAAATGTCTTGAGAGGCCAGAGTACCACAAGGACACTCATCCTTGGCTAAAGAAACTAGCCATTCCGGCACCAATTGCCACAAATAAGTGGGAAAAGGGCAAGGCATTAGTTGTACGCGCTACCTTATAAGCAACTTTATTCTGCAATGCTAAATTTAAACATAAGAAACTCTACTTCTTTTGTTTCTGCCTAAACCCGGAGGCCTGGTAGATACAGATGAATCCAACTTGATCTCCTGCAATCCTGCTCACTAAGGGGAATACCGGGCGGGCCGGTCTTCTCCTCTCCGATGCCTAAGTTAGTATAGTTGGGATATATATAACTTGAGCACGTATGTAAGCGGGGAGAGAGATAAGTTACCTATTAAAGAGGGTAGTTGGGGCCCTTATATAGGTGATTGGGGGTGAGGGCTGGCCTTACCCTTCTATGTGGGACTGGTTCCCTTCTGTTTGTACCTTCTGGTGCCCTCTTTGACAGGCAGGCGCCCCCGGCCCCAGGGTCCCAGGTGGCAGGATAGAGTGCTGGACCCCGAGGCCGGGTGCTGGTGAGCCGGTCCCGGGCCCTGGTGCACTTGCTGCGGGTCTGTGGGCCTGCTATAGCATCTCTGCGGCTACTGTCAACAAGTCCCCCAAGTTCCCGGTCAAGTGCAATTTTGAATGGGGACTTATATCTGTCTTGCTCTTGTCCCGCAGACCCGCAGGGTTACCGATCTACCGGTGCCCAGTCCCCCAAGTCCGCGTTAAAGATTGGGCGTGACCGAGGTGAGTACCTGTTACCGATGGGAAGCAGTAGTTTATAAGTACGTTTGTAATATAAGTAGTACTGTGCTCAGGTGTTGTGGTGCTATGAGCATGGGGTGGGGTGGAACCCGGAGAGTGTATGAGATGATGCCATGATGTGCATGGAATGATAATGGGGCGTTGAAATCCGCCATGCAAGATATTTGTGCATGGGATGATAATGGGGCGTTGAAATCCGCCATGCAAGAGATGTGCATGGAATTCCGGCCGGGCACTCTGCCCTATCGGTACGAAGCGGAGCTTCACTGGGTCACAACCAGGCGATCTGCCAAATCGAAACGGAGCGGAGTTCACTGAACCTCTACCGGGCGATCTGCCAAAGCGGAACGGAGCGGAGTTCATGGGACCTCGACCGGGCGTTCTGCCATATCGAGACGAGTCACAGGTGAACTTAAGTACTGGACCTCGACCGGGCGTTCTGCCATATCGAGACGAGTCCCATATTGCTAGGCTGCGGGGAGATTACCCTGGTGTTGCGGGCTGTTTGAAGCGCCGGAGAACACTTGCTAGTTCTTCTCAGCTTGTTAGAATAAGCGTTGAGGTAGGGGGGGGGGGTGGCGTTGAGGTGACAAAGCTCGCCGTGCAGCCCCACGTTGATCGCGGTTCAATGCGATGCAGGGTTTTTATCCTGCTGGACAAGAGTACATGGGTTAGATGTAAACTCGCCCGGGTGTATAAAGCCCATGCCGGTCGAATGTTCTCATGACCGGGGTCAAGCCATGGTGCCGGACGGAACTCGACCGGGCGTCCTGCCATATCGAGACGAGTCCCCCAGTGAAATGCCATGGGGCCGGGTGGATCCTGTTCCCGGAATATACTCTCGAGCCGGTTGGATGCGTCGTAACCGGTGGCCGGATCTCGACCGGGAGTTCTGCCATATCGAGACGAGTCCCCCAAGAGAGAAGGTAAGGGGGGGGGGGGGGGGGGGTGGCATTGAGGTGACAAGGCTCGCCGTGCAGCCCCCGTTTGCCGCAGCTGGTGCGATGCAGGGTTTTTATCCTACTGGACAAGCGTACATGGGTTAGATGTAAACTCACCCGGGTGTATAAAGCCCATGCCGGTCGAATGTTTACATGACCGGGGTCAAGCCATGGAGCCGGGCGAGACTCGACCGGGCGTCCTGCCATATCGAGACAAGTCCCCCAGTGAAATGCCATGGGGCCGGGTGGATCTTGTTCCCGGAATATACTCTCGAGCAGGTTGGATGCGTCGTAACCGGTGGGCGGATCTCGACCGGGCGTTCTGCCATATCGAGACGGATCCCCCGGTGATATGCAACGAAGATGGTGCTGGGTAGATGGCTCATACCCGGATAGATGCTCTCGAAGCGGTTGGGAAATTACAACCGGTGAGAGGTCTTCAAGATATACAATGAAGAAGCCATGCAGCCGGTTGAATGATCATAACCGTGAACTGCCATGGTGCCGGGCGGGACTCGACCGGGCGTCCTGCCATATCGAGACGAGTCCATACTGCTCGTACCCGGATAGATGCTCTCGAAGCGGTTGGATGATCACCACCGGTGAGAGGTCTTCAAGCCGGTTGAGAAATCATGACCGGTTGACTTGCAGCAAAGATGGCGTGCAACCGTGGAGCCTGGGGAAGTGTGGGAGGGCCTGATGCCTCGGTTCCCGCTCCTACCTTCCTGTCGCCAGCGTGTGGGACAAGTGGCTGACATGCATTTAAGGAGGAAGTCCATCAGTCCCGTCAGTTATGATGGCATGGGCAGTTTACCAATGCTGGGACACGTGCCAGCAGGGGGCGGTCTTGAGATGGAGGGCCTGGATTCGCAGGCGTTTGAGTTGCTATGATTACTTGTTTTTGGAGGGATTTCAATTGCCTAGGGCACTGGTCCCCTCTATAAAAAGGCCTCTTCTGCTCTTCTTTCTGCTGTTGCTTCTTGCTTTGGAGAAACTAAGAGAAAGAGAGAAATCCAGCGAAAACTCTGAGCCCTTTGCCCCACGAGATCCGTTTTCTCGAGCGCTCCCTACTCTCTTCCTACCATTTCTCGCTGCTTTCGCAGGGCGGACTGTCCTCGGTTGAGCATATTAATCCGTAAGTTTGTTGATTTCTTTGCCCCGGTGCTGTTCTTGTTTTGGTTTTGGTGTTTTGCGACAGGGGGGAGGGATCTCTGTTGCTGACTGAACTGCTCTGCGGCAAACTTGGGGAGAGGCCGTAGAACGCGCTGTTGTAGCCTGTTGCTGACGAGCGCTAGGGTTTTGTTTTCTTCCCCTAGGTTAAGATGTCTTCTTCAAGTTCTGACCGGGCTTCCGAATCGGCTGCCAGCGGTCCCATCGTGGATGATGCGGAGAGGCTGGAGGACTGGCTCGGTTCGGAATCCCCGGAGACCGAAGTCGCTGACTGCTCCGGGAGCAGGGCTTCGTCTCCGTCCTCGTCTTCGTCTTCCGGGGCTGAATCCTCGGAGACTGAAATACCGCACGGGGTGCGCCTTGCGGGTGCTCCGGCCGTGAGCTACACCATTGGCAGAGGGAAGGATGCTGTGGTGTGTGATGAACCGAAGGGTAGCATGACCCCTGGAGAGATTCCAACGTTCCGGGAAACGTGGGGTATCCCGGATGAGGTTCTGCTGCGACCCTTGAATCCTGGAGAGTCAGCCTGCAACCCGGAGGCAGGTTGAGTTTCCGTGCACCAGGACCAGTTCCGGCATGGACTCTCACTCCCGCTGCCAAATTTTGTGCAGTACATGCTCAGTGCGCTGCAAGTGTCGCCCGCGCAGCTTCCTGGGCTCCAGTGGAGGCGATTATTGAGCCTCGGCTGCCTATATGATCTGTCCGGAATGAGTATGCCAACGGTAAACGAATTCCGGTCCTTGTATAGGCTGTCGTACTCAAGGAAGCAAGGGTCCCGGGGTTGCCTGTCCTTCAACGCCCAGAAACATCCACCGATCATCACCAATATGCCTACATGGGTAGACAACAGCTGGAGAAAGAAGGTGGTGATGGTGGGCGGGAGGTGGCAGGCGAGGAGTAGAATGTACCGGGTTCCTGGCGCCTTTCAACCCATTGGCGACCAGTCGTTCGAGCTATCCGATCTGGAGCATGAGAGGATCTCGACCATACTCGGATGCTGGGACGATCTGGAACAGAGTTCTTTCAACTTTATCCGGCGAGAAGTGCTGGAATACTGCCAGCTTGGGCGGGGTCCCGGTGCGTAGCAGGCCCTTTAGCGGTGATACTTTGTGCTAATTCTGGCAAAATGCTAACTGTTCGCTTTCCTTGCAGGTGCATCTTCCCGGGTGGTCATCAAGCCCGAAACCACTCTCTCAATGGACGGGGAAGACCTCCTTAAGAAGCTGAAGGAGAAAGGCGAGACCGTCTCGCGGACGTCGGTGGACGAGGAGTCCGGCCGGCTCACGACTCATCCGGAGCAGAGGGCCATGGATGTTGATGACGGCGCCTACATCCTGAAGCGGGTGAAGACCCATCATACTGCGCCCCCTGAGGTGCCTGGAAAGGGCAAGACTACCGGGGGGCCAGTGAGGATTCCCGGTGGAGTGAACAGGATCCCCAACCGGCTGGTGTTTGTGCCGCTCGTGGCTCGCGTCGCCCGGGTAAGTGCACGATCTTCTTCTCCGGAAGGCCGAGGAGAGAAGCGGAAAGGCGGGGACATTCCTTCCTCCGCGCTGGTGACGCTTACTGGCGGGTCGGCTCGGGAGAACCTGGCCAAACGGTTCAGGGTAACCAGCGGTGCGCAAACTAACTTCGCTGGGGAGAAGGTTGCCGCTGCCCGGCAGAGTAGTCCCGTGCCTGCGGAGGCACCGAGGGGAAGCCCGGACAGTGCACTTGTCCGGCAAGTGACGGCGGACTTGGCCGGTCTTGGTCTGGACAGACCCGGGGTTGCTGGAGCCCTGGCGGGCGGGAATCGCCCAAAATGCAAGGAATCCGTCCTCCGGGTAAGTACTGCATGGTACCACTACACTGCTTGTAGCTTGTTTTCTTCTGCTGCTTGACTAACTGCCTTTGTTGTCGTGCAGTTGCTGTACAGTCTGTACCAACCGGACGCGAGCGAGGAACTGTTGGAGCTGAAGAGACAGATAACTGCTCTATCGGAGGCCCGACAGCGCCTGGAGGTGGAGAAGTCCTGCTCGGATCGGGAGAAGGCCAAATCGGAGGAGAGGGCCAAGAAGCTGGAGGAGCAGAACCGGAGCCTGGAGAAGGAGAGGGCCGAGCTGGAAGCCAAGGTGGACGAGCTCCAAGTGGGAGCTGCCGCTCTGCGTGCCGCCACTGCTGCTGCGACCGGGGAAGATGACCCGGAACTCTACGAGCGGGTTGTTCTCAAGTACCGCGAGAACGATCAGTTCCTGGAGTTTCTAGAGAAGGCCAGGGAAGAGGGCATCTCGGATGCGTACACGGAATGGGCGGGGAAGGGATGGTTAGACACTTCCCTGATGCCGACTGCTGCTGAAGGAGATATCCATGAGCAGTCGGACATCCACCAGGAGGCGGTGGAGGGGCAGCCGGAAGAAGCGATTCGCTCGGACTTGGATTCTTCTACCAATGGTGCCGAGTCTCCCCGAGCCAGAGTCAACACCGGAACTGAGGTCAACGACGAGGGTACCGCAGGAGAGGCTGGCGGACTGCCTGCTGAGGGCGGAGTCGTGGCTCCTTAGGATTTTCCTTGCCCTTCTCCTTGTAATCTTTCCGGAATGGTTACTGCTTGTATACTTGCTTGATTATTAATATATTTGAACTGGCGGAGCCGGTGAAATTTTCTGAAAAGTAGTTTGCATACATTTCTTGTGGTGTTACAACGGTAGAAGCGGATGTACGCCAAACTAACCGAAGGCTTGGGCGAGCCTTGGCCGAGCCTACCAGGCCTGATCACGTTCCCGGTCGGGGTCTGTTCTTCTTTCCCCTATGTACCGCTGGAGCTGGCCGTTATCGATCAAACCCTGCACCGCTGTCTTGAGAGCGCAGCACTGATTTGTTCGATGAGTAGCCTCATCATGATAAGAGCAGTACTTGCCCGTCTGTGCCGTTGTAAGTTTCCCCTTCGGGTACTTTCTCTTGGGCGGTGGGGGAATGACGCTCCCGTTCTCAAGTAAAATATCCTCGTAGGAAGTGGTGAGAGCGGTGAAGACTTCTTGACCGGCCGGTGGTGCTGGCATGATTGCCAGGGGGCGCTCTTGGCGGTACGGGGCCGGCTTGTGCTCGCCCTGGGGTTTATCAGAATAGGGCCTCTGCTGCCGCTGTGGCCAGTTTCTGTTGTTGGCCTTCCGGCTGGGTCGAGCGGTGCGGTTCTCGGTCTGCTGACTGGGCTTGGCCTCCTGGCCGGGCGGAGGGTTCTCTTCCCAGGGATGGTCTTCCTGCTGCTCATCCCGCTTCCTCTTCAGTAGGTGGTGCCCATAGGTCTCATGATCGGCCTGAGCATGCCGGATGACCATAGCCATCAACTCGTCATACCCCTGCGGGAGTTCTACCCGGACGGCGTAGGAAAACTTGCCCGCTCGGAGCCCCTGCTTAAACGCCATCTCGGCGATGCCTTTGTCCAGGTTCCGAACCCCGGCCGTAGCCGTCTGCCAGCGGTTGACAAAGGTTCTCAGCTCCTCTCTGGGGGCTTGTATGCAGTTGAAGAGGATGGTCGACGTCCGGGCTCCCTCGACTCGGAGAATGAAGCGGCCTACGAACCGGTCGGCTAACTGCTCGAACACCTCGATCGAGTTCGCTGGAAGCTCGTAGAACCAGCTGAGCGCTTCTCCAGACAAAGTCTCCTAGAAGATGTTGCAGCAGACTGCATCGGAGTAGCCCTTGGCGCAGGTCTGAGACCGGAAACTGTCCAGGTGCTGATACGGGCAACCGGACCCTGAGTAGGTGAGTTTGAGGGACTTCTGGTTGCCAGATCTCCCCGACTCTATGACCCGGTGCGAGAAAGGTCTCATACGCTCATTAAACCGGGCGCCCTCCATCGGCCGCGCGGCTCTTCTCTCGTTGGCCTCCATTTGGGCCTTTAAGTCCGACACGGTGTTGGCTAACATCTGCAGCGCCCGTGCAGTCGGAGTCTCAACTTCATTCACAGACGAAGCGCGGAGCTGGCGGGAGATTGGTATGCTCTTCGGCGGGCCTGCGCCTGCGGGCGACTTTCTCGCACGGGATCACCAGGCCGACCGCCCGAAGACTGCCCTGCCTCGGTGTGTTGGGGTTGGACCGGTAGGAGTACTGCCTGTGCCTCGGCCATGGCGTCACTACGCTGCTGTCCCCTCTCCAGGGCGGCTACTAGGGCAGCATTCACCGCTTCCATCTCTTCGTACCGGGCGTTGGACTTAGCTCTGTCCCTGTCGCTCTCCTCTCTTATACAATTGACCTCTGCGGCCATTGCCCGTATCTCTCCCGCCATACTGCTATGGCCGGGGCTGTACGTAGGGTCCCGGTCCGGGTTCTCAGATCGATCGCTCGGATCATCTGAGAACGTCAAGGAGAAGCCCCGATGCTCTGGACTGTCCTCTGCCGGGCCCTTCCCGCGCGAGCTGTCGTGGTGGGGATCCGGCATGCCGGATGGTCCCCCACAACTCCCTCCTTCCTGACCGTTGCCCCAGTCACCGCGCGGCTCCCGCGTGACGGCTGGGGTGGAGGTGAGCGTCTGCACTAATGCAACACGTCCCTCCTCGGCGGTACCTTTCTCTTGACTCATTTCCGAATTCTCCTCCAACGGTGTTGCTTACACGGCTTTTCGTTCAAGCTTCCCACAGGCGGCGCCAATTGTTTCTGCTTAAACCCGGTAGCCTGGTAGATACAGGTGAATCCAACTTGATCTCCTGCAATCCTGCTCACTAAGGGGAATACCGGGCGGGCCGGTCTTCTCCTCTCCGATGCCTAAGTTAGTATAGTTGGGATATATATAACTTGAGCACGTATGTAAGCGGGGAGAGAGATAAGTTACCTATTAAAGAGGGTAGTTGGGGCCCTTATATAGGTGGTTGGGGGTGAGGGCTGGCCTTACCCTTCGATGTGGGACTGGTTCCCTTCTGTTTGTACCTTTTGGTGCCCTCTTTGGCAGGCAGGCGCCCCCGGCCCCAGGGTCCCAGGTGGCAGGATAGAGTGCTGGACCCCGAGGCCGGGTGCTGGTGAGCCGGTGCCAGGCCTTGGGCCGGGCCCTGGTGCACTTGCTGCGGGTCTGTGGGCCTGCTGTAGCCTCTCTGCGGCTACTGTCAACATCTTCAACCAAAGCACTTCAAGAGCAGAATCCAAAGCTACAAAAACACTTTGGCTATCACCCTCAATTTGCAGCCTATTGAAGCCAACCTGCACACGAAAGTGAAGCCCATGAATCAGCGCAAAGAACTCACACGCCTGAGGGATGATGAAACTTGTTCCGGGGACTTCAATGACACCCAAACAAACCCCAAACTCATCTCGACAAACTACACTAGTACGAAAGGCTCCATTTTCTTTTTTGGAATACAATTTCAACACTTCAAAGTTCAAACCTTTACAATTTGTATATCTAAACGGGTCAGGGCAAAGCCTGCACATAGATATTGGGTTGGGTCATCCTCTTCCCATCAAGTTTGAGATATTTTTCAAAGTAAAGACCAGTGCGCCAACTGCCAACACACAGCACAGCCTGAGTGAAAGGAAAGTTCCTACTTCCTAATGCTAGAGCCAAGAGGAGTAGAGCATATTTGCTTTGCCTTCCATAATTTTGACAATCATATCTTACAACTGGTCACTATCGGATTCGTTGTCGGTGATAACATATGTGTACAAATCGGAAACACAACTCATGAATTATTTTTGATATTGGTAACACCACATTATTTTGGGGCTATTCTATGATGCAGGATCCGAATTGAGATCCAAACCCGAGTCCGCCTCTGGCTCCTTCTCTTCCTCAAAGTCTCGCGCTTTGAAAGAGAGTCTCATTCTTTTAGGCGTCGTCAACTTCCGGCCAGATTCTCCTTCCGGTTTCCCAAACTGCCTGGCTGCCACGTGAATCCTCCTGAGAATGGTAAAGAACTCCTCCACCTCCTCCTCCGTCACCACCATGCCGTTATCTTCTTCCTGTTTCGCTCTCTTCCCGTCAACTCCATCGTCGCGCTTTCTCTTTTCTGCATCCATTGTTGCCGAGTTGAAACTTGTGTCTCAATTTTCAATCGTGGTTTGTATTATAGAGCTCGATGTGTGACCTTTGATCCAGTCTTTGTTTATTAATATTGCTGGCTGCCGGGTTCGTGATGCCATTATAATTGAGATGCTCTGCGTCATGCCAGTGACGTTGGCAACGTGCATCTGCAATTTGGAATTCCACTCCTTTTGGTTATGGTCCTCCTCTGAAGTCCACTGTGCATACTTGTTTGAGTTGTTTATAAGAAAGACCAATATTTCATTTTAGAAATTCTAATCCAGTTCAATTAAATAAAGACAAAAGCCAACGAAATTATATATATTTTTAAACACAATCTCAATTTTACTCTGACAAATACAACTTACAAAAGAATGGAGCCAGAGCAAATGTCAAAATGGACAAACTAGACGAATTTAAACTACGTTTTCTTAAGCTCAAAGTCTCAACAATGGTAAAATCAACAAGTCCAATTAACACAGAGCAAATTCCGGGTCGGGTTCGGAGTTCAAATCCAAGCCTACATTCTTCCCCTTAGTCTCCGCCTTCCCTTTGACGCCGTCCGGCACCTCGTTACTTTCAAGCATTGCCCTGAAACATCCGTCCGCATATTTACTTCCACCGCCGTCCATGCTCTTAAAGTAGCTGACTGCCACGTGTATGTTCCTGATGATAGTGAAGAACTCCTCAACCTCGTCCTCGTTCACTGTCGTTTCCTCCCGCGCTTTTTTATGCCTTTGCCTCCGTGAAACGACGTCGCTGCCGGCGTGCTTTCTCTTCTCTGCCTCCATTGGTGCTTTGTTTTAGAATGAAGGAGGCGTATATTCGCCGTTCAATTTATCTTAAAAGATTCGAGAGTACGTTCTCCTCGGACCAGCAAACGTCCAATAGCATCGCGACGCGTTGAGCAACTGTGATCACTTGTTCCAGTCGTTTTGATTTTTCTGGTGAATTGCGCATGACTGTGACGTCAGTGAAATGGAGTCGGCTGATGAAATAATGGAGTGAATGGACTATTTGAGACCAGGCATAACACCGCATGAGCAATGGCCTGTCTTTTGTGCCCATTTAGGCTTCCAATGGACAAAGGCCCAATCAGATATTAAACATACCTATGGTCTGTTCAGACACTTAGCACTATAGCAGTTCACTGGTCGAGCCTTGACGACGTCTCACGTGTTTAGAGTTATGATACTCAAATGTGTCGAAGTTATAATAAACGTTAATTGTCATTAATATTTAGAATTTAACGGTTGATATTAATGTCAATGTAGTCGAGTATCAAAACTCACAAGTTATTTAATGTTAATCGTTCCATTGTCTCGTACATAAACTTGGATATCGACACTTCTCGCCTTCTCAATTCATCCAAACATTTATGTGTTGATTACAAAGTTTTTTGTTTTTGTTTTCGATGTGGTGTGTATATATGTATATATGTATAGATATATATATACTCCTTTTTAATGCGGAATCTCTCATTTTCATCATTTTAAAGGATCGATCATTTAACATGTTTTTCGATCACATATTAATATCTTCACCGTTCAACTTTCATGTTTATCTGAGTAGATCATATCTGGAAATTTTCATTATATTTAATAATCGTTAGAGTATTCAAAATTAAAATTTACAAATAAAAACATGAACGGTTCAGCTTTGACAAATTTCATACATCCATTGATTTCATCTAGTTAGATGGCTCAACGATAACCATTTTGGATAAAAATTTACAGGATTGATCTACACATACAAACCTAGTAATTGAACGGTAGAGATGTGAAAATGTGATTAACAAGTTGGCCTAATAACCGATCCATTAAAATGAACAAAATGAGGGATTCTTAGTTGAAGGGCTCCATATATATATATATATATATATATATATATATATATATATATATATGTACTTTAAAAATATCTCTTATCAAGTTATCATCAAGTTGATGCATTTGTGTAAGTGAGAAATTTTCTTAGTCTGATAGTTCCTTTGCATCGATCGGCACATGGTGGACTAGTAGTGTTGGGCTTAGGTGAAAGGAGACCATTCAAATGATGGTCTGAAACTCTCAATACCGTCACGGCCATGCCTTGTGAGATTGACCATCTTTGCCTGTAGGGACTTCAATGTTAGGTTGGTGGGTTAAAACTTGGAACTTATGCAAGTGCACCGGTTCCTTTTCCATATTTCAATTCACGAGAAACTGATATTGCTTCATGTTTGTCAGATACCGGCATAGTTCTTCTATCTGCGCATTTGGCTATTTACCTAAGCACATTAAGAACTCATTCAAACTACTTTTATAATGAATGAATGAGTCTGAGTATATGATAACACATTTTAATATTTCTTTCGCTTCATCCATTACAGGATTTCATCAAAGCAGATGGATTTACCGAAACTTAATTGTATCAAAGTGTTAGGTTTGGTGATCCCTCCTTGGTGGAGATATCTTTACATGGCATGAATGCATGGTGTTATTGGTTTATGCATTTATGGTGACAATTTATGCATGGTAATTGATGCATCGTTAAGTGCATGTATTGGGCATAAATATATAGTTAAATTCATGAAATGCCTTTTAGTCTTCTGAAAATATTAGATAGAACGAGTATACAATATAAACAGAATTATTCAGCGGAAGAATTTTAATATAGCAACAAAATATGTAACTTTATTAATTTGATACTGAGTTACAAATTTTCTGTCAACTACACAAGTTGAGGTTGCAACGGAAGACTACACAAGTCTTGATCTTCTAGACACTAAGTCCACACAATACTAGAGACACAAAGTCCACAAAGACACTAAGTCTACAAAGACACTAAGTCCACAAAATACTAAGGACACAAAGTCCACACTCAAATTGAGAGCTGAACCTCACAACTTTTTCTCAATAAGCAACTTGCTTATTCTCTCCGAAAACACCTCTCTTCTTTTCTCTATTTTCGTTGCCCTCTCTATCTCTATATCTCACTCTCTATTTGACTATGCAGTCCGCTTCTTTTAATCCTTCTCTGTCTTTATTCTCTCGTGTCTCTTTCGGATGCAGCAAGGCATCTATTTATAATCATCAAGGCCGGCAAAGAAACTTGGCAACCAAGTCAGCAACCCCGGCTAAAACTCCTGCATTCCTTGGCAGCCAAGACACAACAAATTAGTTTATCAAGTAACAACTACTTGATACACAAGTCTCTGCATCGTCAAGCAATTAAATGCTTGATCACCAAGTCATTCAATCACACAGCAACAGTAAACAGACTCCATCTCCAAATCAACTCCAAGCTGCCAACATCCTTTAATTTTGCTAAACCGAATCTCAATACAAACACACCATCAATCCGAGCCAAACACAACCACATTTAACAAGAAGAAATCTCCTCTGTCCCGCAGCTCCACCATGCCCAGAGTTCAAGTCTGAAACTCGTCAGAATTGATAAGGACACCCATAGAGTTCCAAGCAGCACAATGAAACCTCTAAATGCATCAAATCAACTCTCAACAAATCCATGCTTTCTCTTTGGACTTCATGATTAACCATGGGAGGACAATCTTGTACCTTCAATCTCCCCCTTTGTCCTTCCATGGACTTCCTTTTCATCAAGCTTCTTCAAAAGAAAAATCAAATGTATTAGAATCTTTGAAATTGAAGAAACACTCATATAACATGTAAGCTACACAAAAACACAACGGTGCCTAAACAAAAACTACTTGAACAAAAACTAGAAACCGAAATAGAAACTAGGAAATCTCCAAGCTTGATTTCTCCCCCTAAGTCCATGAAGGACAAAGAGAAAGAAACACATTATCATGAACAATAACGCCTAGCCACTGAAAAGGCCACGAGGATGAGGAGTGACCGAACGGCGGGGGTTGTCAGGAACAATCCACCAATTTTCGTCACCAGCATCCCGTGCAACTGCCTCCATGTGATGAATCTCCAAGATGTCATAAGAAAATTTTCAACTAGTTTTTCATCAAGACCAACCTCTCGGCATGACATCAATATTACACTTCCAAAATAATCTTGCATGGAATGAGTGTAAGGAAGAAAGAGCAATCTATCATACTGTGCATGTAAAGAGAATTTTGCTTCCCTAGAATAAATAGACAATTAATCATGACATTCTCATTCTACTTAGGCAAGTAGCCGATCAAAACCTAGAAGAATCATAGGCAATTATACACATGCAACAATTTTAAAGAAATAGAATGATATCAATCCAAATCAAAAGATTTGTGTATGGAATCAAGGAATATAATATGATCATGAAAATCTCAAATTTTCACACAATTAGATATGTTAGATAGAAATATATTATAACATATTATAATCACATCAAATATAATTCTAGAGTTGCATCCGGGTGTGTGAGGTGATTCTCCTAATCCAACTTGCACTTGTAAACCGTATGAACCAAATAGACAAGGAAATCACTAAACGAATCAGACCAAGATACCTACAGAACAATGACAAAAAAAAATAAAAAATAAATAAGCAATGAAACTCACAATAAGAAAAAAAATTTAGTGTCCACACGACAAAGTAAAACGTATACATATCCGAGAGAATTGAAAATAACGTTTCTTAGATCATTCAATTCTCAAGCTTGATGAAGTTGGACCAAACACCTAGAAAGACGAGCAATGTGCAAAGACATTAGCCAAAATGATAGAGTGTAGTGCATAAGTGTACTTCGATATGGGAATAGATTTAGAGGAGTAATTAAGTATGTAAGCAAAATTTTAACGACTCTCCCCCTTATTTCAACCATAAATTTTCACATTGATGTTTCACATATTTTGAATGTTAGCTCTTAATATACGTGACCAGGAAAGTGACAGTAGCTCCCAAGTCAAACGACTTTAGGGTACTAGACATAATAAGGATGTCCTTCGGTCAACTCAACTGACACAGAAAGAGCAAATAGAACCACCGGGGGGACCAAGCCAGTCCATTCCAACAAGCATCGAGTAGTTAGTCAACACCTGAAGAGTAGAACTAACCTGGCCCAAAAGACTGCAACAATAATATTTTTATTTTCTGTTTACTTTTTATACAGTCAATAACGAAGTACAATATTCGACTACACCTGCTCCTGACTAGGTGACTCAACTCAAAATAATTTCCCCACAAAGAAGTACGTGTAATTGGTGAGCTAAACACAATGGCTAATATAAATGAATTGCTACTAACGAGTCATAAGTGCTAGTCCAAAATCATCAAATTCAATAATGAATAACCAAGAGAAATTATTTCCACAATCAAGGCAAGATTCAGATCAAGAACTATAAGCAATTACCTTGAAGGGGTGCCCAACAAACTACTTTTCAATATTGTGAGCAAATGCCCAATGCATTACGCAAGGTCATAAAACGTTCTGTATCAAACGGTTTTGTGAACAAGTCACCCCATTGATAATCTGTAGAAACAAATTCTAATGCAAGTATGTCCTTTTCAACAAGTTCACGTATAAAATGATACCTGATGTCTATATGTTTGGTTCTAGTATGTTGAACAGGATTCTTAGAAATATTAATTGCACTTGTGTTATCACAAAATATAACTAGTTTTCCTTGAGAAATACGATAATCACTTAACATATTTTTCATCCAAAGCATCTGAGTGCAATAACTACCTGCGGCAACATATTCTGCTTCAGCAGTGGATAAAGAAGTACAGTTCTGTTTCTTGCTGTGCCAAGCAACTAAATTCTTACCAATGAAGAAACAACCACCACTATTACTTTTTCTATCTTGTAAATTACCTCCCCAATCAGCTAATTGACTTACACTAATTAAATTAGTAGAGAGTCCCTCAACAAATAAAACATTGTTTAAGCAAGTGAGGTTGTGAATAGTAATCGTTCCTTTTCCTTTAATTCTAGCTTTTCTTCCATCTCTGAAAGTCACAGTACCTGAAATACCTGAATCTTGAAAGTTAGTAAATAAACATCTATTTCCACACATATGTCTAGAGCAACTGCTGTCAACGTACCAGATATCTTCCCTTCTAACTGACAAAGCTGTAAGAGCAATATTACATATAGCTTCAATGTGGTCAGTCTCATAATCAATCTCAACAGTTGATAAACTACAAATTAAATTTGAAGGGTTAGAACTGTTCTTTTTCTTCCATACCTTCTTTCCTGAACTTGAATTTTGAATTTCTGCAAAAGACTTTGTTAGGCCAACAAAATGGGATATATCATTTAACAAGGAATTATGTTGATCTAATTTTGAGTTTAAATCATTAAAATTATTTTCAACTTTTGAACTAATAGAATCAAGTTTTGATTCTAAAGAAACTCTAAAACCAGAGACTTTACCTTTCTTAGGAATATCAGTAATAATGCAATCATCATCAGACACGTAACTTGAGTTTCTATCATAACCGAGGCCAGTTTTATCATTGTAAGATTTTCCAGAATATATAATTTCAGACAGCATTTGAGAGCTCATTTTAAATTGTCCAAACTTATCTTCTGTTTTATCTAAGGTATCTTGTAATAAATTGATTTTTGTATTTAACATGCTAATACAAGTGTCCCTTTCAATTAGCGCATTTTGTAGATAATTAATTTTAGCATGCAAGCGTTTCTTTTCAATTTCAAATTCATCACT
This sequence comes from Potentilla sterilis, assembly GCA_963682095.1. NCBI lineage: Eukaryota > Viridiplantae > Streptophyta > Magnoliopsida > Rosales > Rosaceae > Potentilla > Potentilla sterilis. The sequence continues at coordinate 45,181,442 of OY821761.1, read as the reverse complement.
AGAATTACTACCTGAACTCGTTTCTATATTCTTTATCCATTTCTTCTTCTCTTCAAGTAACATACTTACTTGAGCCTTCAATTCTTTATTTTTTTCGGATACAGATTCTGCAACGTCAATAATTCTCCTTTGATACTCCATCAACTCGTCATCTTCTAGAACTTGTTCTTCTTGTTCTTCCTCAGAATCTGAAATATTTAAAGTAAACGAAGAGACAAGTGTAAAATTTTTATTTCTCTTACCATTATTTTCGTCCTCTTCATCACTCCATGTGGACTTGTATGCTTTCCTTTCTGTACTTGAAATTTTTTTAGTACAGTTGGTAGAGATATGACCATATTCATTACAATTATAACATCGGGGTTTATTCCGATTATTTTGATAGACAAATTTATTTTGAGAACTAATTTGATTTTGAAAATCTCTATTCTGAAAATTCCTAGCATTTTGATTGTTTTGATTAATTCGACTACTTCTAATATTTGTAGTTCTCTGATTAATCATGTATTTCAGACCATTAGCTAAGAACAGGAGTTCATCATCTTCTGTTTTTTTCATTTTTCACATGATTATTTGTTTTCTCTGCCATAGAGAAAGCAAGGTTTTTAGGGGACATACCTTTTGGCTTGTTCTTACCTTTAAGCTCGTTCTCCCAAGCTTTGATGTCTCCGATCAACAATTCTACATAATGTTCATCTAAATTTATTGATTGTTGAATTGCGGTTTTCTTCATAGTATATCTTTCTGACAAAGATCTCAAAATTTTCCTGATAATGTTTGATTCAGACATAGGTTTTCCTAGACTTTCAACTAAACTTATTAGTTCAGAAACACGTGCATAAAATTCATCAATAGTTTCTTCATCATATTGTTCTAATTTATCAATTTCTGCATATGCAAGCTGAACTCTTTGTTGTTTAATCAGATCATTACCTTCATTTAATGTACACAATTTTTCCCATACCTGTTTAGCAGTTGTACAATTTTGTACCTTTTTCTTTTCAGCTTTGGTCAAAGCATTGTAGAGTGCTGTTAGGGCTTTATGATTGGCCTCATATTGCTTGACATGCTCCTCTGACCATTTTTCTTCGGGAATTAATATTTCTTCACCTTCAGTATTTACCGAGCCTTCTTCTCCCTTTTCTTTCTTTAAGGTTGGATGTTTCCATCCAATCTGAACGCTTCTCCACATGTAATAGTCTATTCCACACAGAAAAGACTTCATTTGGATCTTCCATTGGGCAAAGTCCATCTCAGATAGTTGTGGAGGTCGATTCATCGTGTTTCGTTCCATCTACCACAGGATCCACCGAATTTTTTCAGTACCTGCTCTGATACCAATTGAAAATATTAGATAGAACGAGTATACAATATAAACAGAATTATTCAGCGGAAGAATTTTAATATAGCAACAAAATATGTAACTTTATTAATTTGATACTGAGTTACAAATTTTATGTCAACTACACAAGTTGAGGTTGCAACGGAAGACTACACAAGTCTTGATATTCTAGACACTAAGTCCACACAATACTAGAGACACAAAGTCCACAAAGACACTAAGTCCACAAAGACACTAAGTCCACAAAATACTAAGGACACAAAGTCCACACTCAAATTGAGAGCTGAACCTCACAACTTTTTCTCAATAAGCAACTTGCTTATTCTCTCCGAAAACACCTCTCTTCTTTTCTCTATTTTCGTTGCCCTCTCTATCTCTATATCTCACTCTCTATTTGACTATGCAGTCCGCTTCTTTTAATCCTTCTCTGTCTTTATTCTCTCGTGTCTCTTTCGGATGCAGCAAGGCATCTATTTATAATCATCAAGGCCGGCAAAGAAACTTGGCAACCAAGTCAGCAACCCCGGCTAAAACTCCTGCATTCCTTGGCAGCCAAGACACAACAAATTAGTTTATCAAGTAACAACTACTTGATACACAAGTCTCTGCATCGTCAAGCAATTAAATGCTTGATCACCAAGTCATTCAATCACACAGCAACAGTAAACAGACTCCATCTCCAAATCAACTCCAAGCTGCCAACATCCTTTAATTTTGCTAAACCGAATCTCAATACAAACACACCATCAATCCGAGCCAAACACAACCACATTTAACAAGAAGAAATCTCCTCTGTCCCGCAGCTCCACCATGCCCAGAGTTCAAGTCTGAAACTCGTCAGAATTGATAAGGACACCCATAGAGTTCCAAGCAGCACAATGAAACCTCTAAATGCATCAAATCAACTCTCAACAAATCCATGCTTTCTCTTTGGACTTCATGATTAACCATGGGAGGACAATCTTGTACCTTCATCTTCTTAGCGAGTTAAGGAGGGAAATGAAAGGTTGGTTCATGAATGGGCATTGATGGAGTAAGTGAAGAGACTTCTATCAAATGCTATAAGTTAAGCTTGTGTGGAAATAAGCAAAAGGGGAGAGGTGAAAGAGAGCAACTCTAGGTGTCTTCGTGTATAGAAGCAAAGTGAGTTGTGTTTCAAGAGTGTGAATAACTCTTGGGGTGTAGTGATCTTCTAGGTTGAGAGAGGGTGTACAAGGGGTATCATTTTGGGTACAAGGGCTTGGGTTGAGCATAAACTTGAGTGGTGTAATCTTGTACTTGTATTATTTCTCTCATAGTGAAGGTGAAACTCTCCGAGGACGTAGGCAAAGTTATTGGCCGAACCTCGTTAAATCTTGTTGTCTTCTCGACTTATTTATTTATTCTTTCCATCAATTTTATAGTACTTGCTTGGCGGGGGATTAATTTCCCAACAAGTGGTATCAGAGCCTCGGCTCTTTGGTCGTGGGCTGTTGGTCATGGCAAGTGCTAGTGTACGCATTTCACATTTCAAGGTGGAGCAGTTTGATGGAAAAGGAGGGTGAAGGACATCCTAGTTCAACAAGGTCTTTCAAAACCGTTGAAGGGAGAGGATGCAAAGTCGGACAAGATATCAGATGAAGATTGGGAGGAATTGGAGGCCAGGTGTGTTAGCACTATTAGGCTTTATATTGCTGACAATATAATTAATAATGTCAATGATGTAGATTCGGCACCTGAGCTCTGGGAGAAATTAGAGAAGCTTTATCTTGGGAAAGGCTTGCATACGAAGTTGAATTTAAAGCGGGATCTCTATAAGCTCAAGATGGGAGAAGGTGCGAGTCTCATGGAGTACATGAATGTGTTCAAAGGATTGGTTGATCAACTAGCAAGAGTTGATGTAAAGATTGAGGAAGAAGATCAAGCCCTTCTACTTCTTACCTCACTTCCCGATTCATATGAGAATATCATCACTACAATCTTGTATGGTAAGGATACATTGAAGATGGATGAGGTGGAATCGACTCTCTTGTCTCACGAGAAGCGGAAGAAAGCTGTTGATTCCCAAGGTTCTGTCTTCGTTGCTCATGGTCAGAATCAAAGGGGAATGTCAACTGCCAGAGGATCTAGTGGTCATAGCAGGTCTAAATCCAAGGGCAAGCAATGCTACAAGTGCAAGGAGTGGGGACACATAAAGCCGGATTGTCCATTGTTAAAAGAGAAGGATGATAAGGGCTCAGATTGCTCCATGGCTGGTGTAGCACAAATGTCTGATGATTTTGAAGAAATACTCATAGTCTCCAAAGGTAATTACACTTATTCTCAACATGATTGGATTATGGATACTGGTTCTGCTCATCATCTTTGCTCCAGGAGAGAATATTTTGATACGTTCCAAGAAGTTCAAGGATTTGTGACTTGGGGTGATGGCACTAGGCGTCGTGTCATGGGTGTTGGAACGGTGAAAATCAAGATGTTTGATGGAGAAATTCGCACTTTGGATGATGTTGTGTATGTCCCAAAGTTCCAAAGAAATCTAATATCTTTGAGCCAGTTAGACTCCAAGGGCTGCAAGATTTTGTCAGCAGGGGGAGTTATGAAAGTATCACGTGGTTGCATGGTCCTAATGAAGGGAGAAAAGCGTGGAAGAATGTTCCGTCTGATAGGAAAAACTCTGACCTCGAAGGCTATTGGGAAACGGTGTGCGCTAGGATGGAGGTACCTAAAGCGAGTCTCATTTGCGGGCATAGCAGAGACGACAGGCGCAAGTTTCCGAGTTTCAGACGATGGTGAGAAGGTAAATCCTGCTGGGGAAGATGTCAAATCGAGGTCCCTCTTCGGAGTCAACAAGTGATCGTTGTCTCGGTTAAGTTACACATGGTGTTGGCCAATCAGGGGGAGCGTGGACCTTTTAAATTGACTCTGATAATGTGTAACTAGCGCAAGTACAAAACCAATGGAATGCTTGTGGGCATAACAGGCGGCGTCTCAAAACGAGATGGACTTCAAGGATTGAAGTGATGGTGCGGAGCTCTCTACCAAAGTCGGGAGGGGGAGATTGTTAGGTTTGGTGATCCCTCCTTGGTGGAGATATCTTTGCATGGCATGAATGCATGGTGTTATTGGTTTATGCATTTATGGTGACAATTTATGCATGGTAATTGATGCATCGTTAAGTGCATGTATTGGGCATAAATACATAGTTAAATTCATGAAATGCCTCTTAATCTTCTTAGCGAGTTAAGGAGGGAAATGAAAGGTTGGTTCATGAATGGGCATTGATGGAGTAAGTGAAGAGACTTCTATCAAATGCTATAAGTTAAACTTGTGTGGAAATAAGCAAAAGGGGAGAGGTGAAAGAGAGCAACTCTAGGTGTCTTCGTGTATAGAAGCAAAGTGAGTTGTGTTTCAAGAGTGTGAATAACTCTTGGGGTGTAGTGATCTTCTAGGTTGAGAGAGGGTGTACAAGGGGTATCATTTAGGGTACAAGGGCTTGGGTTGAGCATAAACTTGAGTGGTGTAATCTTGTACTTGTATTATTTCTCTCATAGTGAAGGTGAAACTCTCCGAGGACGTAGACAAAGTTATTGGCCGAACCTCGTTAAATCTTGTTGTCTTCTCGACTTATTTATTTATTCTTTCCATCAATTTTCTAGTACTTGCTTGACGGGGGATTAATTTCCCAACACAAAGTATGTTACTGGCACAGGTCCTCGATCATATCAAAACAGGGGAAATATGTTACACTTGATGCCCCTTTTCATGTAATCAATGTGCATTTTTAACCATTCCACCGATGCAGCAGGGTCGAATGCTGTCTAAAGATGCTAGAACAAACCTTCAAGCCTGGTAGTCACTTTCCCAGCAAGGATATATAAACAATGCAAAAGCCAACGGCAGCTTGTTCCTTGAGAACTATCGACGACGACGAGCTTCCAGAAATGAAACTTGTTAGTGGAAACTCCACATATATTGATTTACAGAATTACGGTTGCAAACAAATCACGGAAATGTGAAAGTATGGTCAGAAGTTCAGTAGGGCAAGTTTGCTTTAGACAAAGGTGACCGTGTTGGGATTGGATAGGGGTTGTGGACCATCAGCTTTTGATCGAGGTCAAGGGGAACTCAGTGGCATGGTGATAAAAAGTATTTCAGACATAAAGATGAGTGAAATGGAGCATATGTAACCTGCAGAAGAGATCATCAAATCGAAAGAAGAAGACCAAGAGCGTAATGGTAGAGGTTGGTGGTTTGTCACTTCCTGTTGGTTAAAAACTTTGCCATGTCGTGGAAGATTGGTGCCGGTTGGTGCCTCCGCCACCACCCATTTAGTTAAAGATACTTGTACCGACTTCTGTTAAACGTTATACGGAATGAACCGTTTTACAGAATTACACCATTTCATGTTTTCAGCTTTATTTACTTGGGCGTGAAGACTGAAGACCAAAAAATGCATGCGGATTTTGGAACAGTGACAGCTGATGGGCATAGTTTGATAGGAGGGTCCAGTAAGGTTATCTTGAAGGGCAAATCGAATTGGCATGCTGTAAATTGTGATGGACCATTGGTAGATTTGGGACTGGCCATAGCCATCGTGGCCATAGCTTCATTTCAAAGGAGGACAAGATTTACTTCATGCTCCAGAAGTCGCACGGGGATACTAGCTTGTTCTTTTAGCTTTGCCTAAATTCAGCATCAAGCATCTTGGAAAATCTTTCGGTATGAATAAGAAAGATCAATAGTACGGTGCTATGCATGATGCACTCTCTGGTATTGTTACAGACTAGAAGTTGTACTCAACATAACGCCAACTTAGTTTATCCATCTTTTCATAGCCGTGATTCGCTTGGCAAGCATGCATTTGGATTTTGAGGCACTCCATCTTCTTCAACCTGGATTTTCCGAGATATTTTGGACCCGAAGATTGATTATTACAATCTCAAGCGAACTTCTCCCAAGAGTTGTCATCACGTGGCATGGTGGTGTTCGATCTCTTTCTTCTGTCTTTGACTCTTTGTCTTACCAAGAGAATTCTGCAGATAGAATTTTTAAACCTCCTGAGCAAGGAGGTGGTTAGTAAGTGTATTCTTTTAGTTAACTAATTAAGTAATAAGCGCGGTCGTCTATGTGGTCTAAGCTGGTTTTACAATCTTATTAAACAACTAATTAATGAACGACACAAGTATATGGAGGAAGTGGCGAACCATGCATGCATCGTCGACAATCCAAAGTTGATATTTGTCTTCACCTACGTACCCCCCACGATTGCTGTCGCCATAACTGTAACTGATTTTGAAGCTTGATTCCAGCCAAGCCTAGATAATACTAATCTAAGTTTTATGTTTCCCGATCGATCTCTTTCAGATAATTTCCACCGACGACGTACTATTTATTATAGGTTATTAGAATCCAAGGAGAAGCTTGTTCGTTATATATAGCTAGATTGTGTTATTAATCTTATTTATAAGTATACAGTCGACATCAGATTCTAGGGTTTCATGGAGCTCGAGGGAAACAGTAATGAGTACGTTTCCGAAGACCTCTGTCATGACTGTTGTACTGCGAGTACGTACTAATTATATGTAGAGATCCATCTGCAAATTAATCTTATGTCGTCTTTTGCAACTGATCAAAGCAATTTACTAAATAAGTAAAATCACAGCTTGATTGCGGATCACCCAATAAGTGAATCTCGTACATGTTGTTCGAGATTTACTTCATAGATCGAGAGTCGATCATATAGGATGCTTATAATGCGTCAAATCTTCAGTTAAGTTCCGTATATAATGCATTTTGAATTAGATAATATGCATGAAAGAATTGTTAACTGCTGCTGTAGCATTTGATAAAGAAACAAAACAAAATAGTAAGTTCACGGTCTAATTATCCGAAGAGTACGTGAAAACAAATTAAGCGAGTGATCCAAAAACAAGCATCCAAAGTCCAGATTACCTGCTTCGTTTGATTTCCTTTTCGTATTCGAGCTACCCAATTTTATTTGTTCACGATTATTTTTGTTTCTTATTTCAGTCATGCATAAAGCCAAATGCAATTATAGAATGAAATATACTAATCTTTACAGTCATGCATGGGGGTTATAGATTTGATATGGGACACAATCATGGTTTGTATTTTCCTTTTATCTTGCAGGTTTTCGCATTTGGAATTCCCAGCACGTACATTTGTTTATTCATTGCCAAATCCAAGTAAGTATCAGTTTATATACACATACACAAGGGACCAGTCGGACCACTATCACGTTTCAATGCTTAACTGATAGGTGTATGTTTGACGACTTTGTGAATCTCATTTCTTGTACCACATTGCTAGCTAGATAAATAGATAGATCTTTCTAGTTTTAAGCAATGAGGTAGCTGGATCTGATATGTTTATCTCTTACAAGCAATTTCGGATTCGGGGGAGAGCTGAAATTAGACTAGAAAGAGAACACTCTTGATCATTCAAATTATGAGAAAGTACTTGTTTGGTGGAATGAGGTGTAAGTGTGATTAAATTTAGGGTTTAAACTTTAAAGTACACAATTGAATGTGTATAATTTTGTCAGAAAATAAGTTTATAATCTAAAAAGTTGATAAGCAAGAACCACTGTTGTAAGTGGACAAAATAATGATTTTTGTCATGTATGTGATTTCAAAGCCATTTATAATTTGTAGTCATCGTATTTATTAATGATTTTAATAGATGTAGTGATGCAATTTAACTTAGTAACGTGAAGTTTATTTATGTGAATAATATTTTGTAAAATAAGTCTGGCAAAATTTATATTTGTCAAAAGGAAGATCTAAATTTCTACATATCTACTACTTTCGCTATGCTTGGCCAAAAAGAATGCATGCTTGGCATTTTTTTCATACGAAATGTATTCTTGGCATTGGTCATCGGATCATATATACTTCAACAGGATCAGGGTTTCAATTCGTCAATTTTGGCTGCCTTCAACTTCCACTAAGTCACTCACAGAAGCCTTATAATAAACCTTCATTAATTTCATCAATGTTTCCGAGAGTGCGCTGTGCTTCAGGTTCCCCGCCCTTTGCTACATATATATGTCCGACCCTCTAAGGCTCTTTCCTCAAATGAAACAACTTGGCTAACCAAGACTTGTTAGCTAAAGCTAACATCAGTCAGTAACGAGACGACATGTGGCATTAGGGTTCACTTCTAGGCTAGGGTTTACTCTTTTTCTTTCATTAGGGTTTAGGGTTTAGGGTTTAGGGTTTAGGGTTTAGGCGAAACAGGCGAAACAGGAGCATAAATGACATTTGTAGAAGTATAAAAGACATTTACAGAGACTGAGTGGGTATTTACATTATTATTTAATTCATTTTAAAGGTCGCATGTCGTCTCATTATTGGCTAGTGTTAGCTCTAGCTAACCAATTGTGGTTAGCTAAGTTTTTTCCTTCCTCAAATACGGTTTTGCTTTCCTAGGTTTCAAGGAAACTGAAAGATTAGATAACACCAAAACCTTGCACGCCATTCTCGCACTTCTAAACCAGAAAATAACAGACGCAGCTCTGTTTTCATTTCCAAAGTTTTGAAAAGTTCTGCATGCAGCTCTATACCCTTTGGCCTTTTTATCCCCAGGATAAATATTACAGTTCATATCAACTTCTTAATCTGTGTTCGTACCTAAAACTCGTAGGCCTAGTAGAGACAGATGAATCCAAGTGTGATCTCCCGTAAACCTGCTTACTAAGGGGAATACCGGGCGGGCCGGTCTTCTCCTCTCCGATACCTAAGTTAGTACAGTTGGGATGAATAGATAACTTAAGCACGTATGATAAGCAGTATGAAAGATCAGTTACCTATTAATTAGGGTAGTTGAGGCCCTCATATAGGTGGCCGGGCGTGAGGTCTAGCCTCATTCTTTGATGTGGGACTGGCTTTCTTCTGTTTGCGCACCAAAAGGCAGTTCTGGTGACCTATTTGGCATGCTGGCGTCCCCGGTCCCCGGGCCCCTATTCACAAGGTAGACTGCTGGTCCTCGGGTCCGGGTGCTGGTGATCCTGCTCCGGGCCCTAAGCCGGCCCTGGGTGCACTGGCTGCGGGTCTGAGGGCCTGTTGTAGCCCCTCTGTGGCTACTGTCAACAATCTGAAAAATAAGCGTATTTGTATCTAAAAGATTCCACTCATATGCCTTATACCGACTTTGAAATACTTCATATGAGATAAACACTTTTAAAACATTAAGCATCACATACAAAAATTAGATATTAAGGTACATCTAAAGTTCTCGCTACTGCATAATGAACTAATCTAACGACTCTCACTTCCGCTTGGTTGTAGTAACCCTTTACTGAGAAACTAGTCTAATAATTACCGGAATTTCAATACTCCAAAGTAGCATAGGCTAAGTCTCAAAAATAAAAGAGGTAGCACAGATTAGGCCTAAGCTATCAAAGCAAGTCTACCACGTACTCTACCGCGATCAAAGCAAGATAAGTGATGAGCTTGGGTCCAGCGCGGCCATGGTACCCTCTAATCCATGGCCCGCACTCCATCATCAATCACATGTATCCCGATGACTCATTATCCATCACTCTACTCCCTTTTATATAAACACCTCAACCAGTCCCAACAGTCACTCCCTCCCTCCCAGTCTCTCTCTCATTTCACACTACTCTCTGAAACTCACTCAGAGGTAGTAGTAGCAGCCTTACTAGCCTGTAGTAGTAGCAGCCTTACTAGCCTGTAGTAGTAGCAATGTGGTCTTCTACCACCACGCTATTTCTCTCTTCCCATCTCCTAGTTTTACTTCTCTCTCTCTCCTCCGGTACACACTCTTACACCAACCCCAAGATCATCGGCAAAGGCTACCGTCTCGTCTCGGTTGAAGAAACCCCTGACGGCGGCATTCTTGGCCTCCTCCAGCTCATAAAAAAGTCCAAAACCTTCGGCCCCGACATCCCTCTCTTACAGCTCTTTGTCAAGTATGTAACTCCCACACTAACACACTTTAAGCACACTAAACAATCTCACTTATGCTCCTAAAATGTAGCTCAAACTAACCGACACCGTCTGATGATGTTTGTGTTACAGGCACGAGACGGATCAACGGCTCAGAGTCCACATTACAGATGCTCAGAAGCAGAGGTGGGAGGTCCCCTACAACCTCTTGCCCAGAGAGCAGCCACCGAAGCTGAAACAGAGCATTGGGACAGCAAAGGATCCCATAACAGTCTCCGAGTACTCAAGCTCGGAGCTTATCTTCAGCTACACCGCAGACCCGTTCGGGTTTGCGGTGAAGCGAAAGTCAGACAAACAAGTGCTTTTTAACACCAGCTGTGATTCTTCTACAGACCCTTATGGCGAGATGGTTTTTAAAGACCAGTACCTTGAGATCTCTACAAAATTACCCAAAGATGCTTCCCTTTATGGGTTGGGAGAGAACTCCCAGCCCCATGGGATTAAGCTCTACCCAAATGACCCTTATACACTATACACCACTGATACCTCTGCCATCAATCTCAATACTGACTTGTATGGCTCCCACCCAGTTTACATGGATCTGAGGAATGTGGGTGGTGAGGCTTATGCTCATGGTGTTCTGCTGCTCAATAGTAATGGGATGGATGTGTTTTATAGAGGAAATTCTCTGACTTATAAGATCATTGGGGGTGTGTTTGATTTCTACTTCTTTTCTGGGACTAGTCCACTGGCTGTGGTTGACCAGTACACTTCTTTCATTGGCAGACCAGCTCCAATGCCTTACTGGTCTCTAGGTATGTTCTTATGATTCTCAAGTCCTTACATTGATTTTGTTCTTGGTTAATTTATTCCATATTGTTTGTTCTGGCTTGGTTTTGGATTGGGAATTTGGGATTATTGTTCTTCTGCAGAATCAAGAGTCTTGCTTTTGGTTAGCATATAATATGCTATCTTAGTGGTCCCAATTTGCAGATTTTTGCGTTCTGTGTTTGTATAAACTTTAATTCAAGTTGATGATTTTATAGTAACTGGATGTTTCTTTAATGTTTAATTAATCCCCTAATATGATATGCTTTGTGTGTGTATGGCCATATACAGTGGTCTAAAATATCAGAACTTGTAATGAGTAATTGATTATAGACAAGAATCATAAGATTAGCTTTATCTTTTCTAATATTGGTTGGTGGGTTGGTCTGGCCCATTTTTTGTTTCAGTCTTTTTCCTGCAATTTTTCTTTAGACCTATCGCAGCACAGGCAACTTTCTTTTACTTTTCCTTGTTTAGTGATGAAAAGTAACTTTCTTGCTCCACATTAGAGATATAATCCTACCTAAAGTTGGAAGTTTGGAACTTTTAATCATCTCCCTCATCATCACAGATTATTTTTTTTTTTTCCAGCCATTTTTGTATCTTTGGCATGTTTTTCACATTGTAGTAACTTGTTATCATCTCTTTTCTATATGCGGTGGTTATTGAGTTCTATCTCGAAACTCTACTGAAATGCTGTGTGGTGTTTGCTAGTAGGGTCTTGTTGATGGTATTCTCAGAGAGCCATTACAGTCAGAACTTAATGCTCTCTATATCCATATACAATTTGCCATGCCTTATGATAATGACAACCATCCTTTGTGGTTGGGCATTCTACAGCGTATTAGTGTTGTTGTCCCCCATACTTTATAACTATTGTCATGTCCTGGGAAGAAAGCTATTGAGGCAGAGTTTACGACAGTGGTTCCTTTTACCTATTTTAGATCGAGCATTTAATAATAATGCTTCTTCCATAGCCTCACATCTAACTGGTGGTTTAGATAATGCTTCTTCCTTTTACCTATCTTGATTTAGAGGCTTGTTTATCTGTTCAATTTTTATTTTTATTTTGGATGCAGTCGGTGACTACCACTTTTGTTTTGTGAATGAATTAGTAATTCTTGTGAGAACTGAGAAAGTAATTAGTGTCACAAGTCACTATTCTAGAAAATAATTGTCTGAACCTCAATGCCATGGCTTGCAAGGTGACCATCCATGGTTCTGTTGTCTCCCTTGCATTATTAATTTTTGCCAAGTTGGTGAGAAGAAGTTGGAATTTATGCTGGATTTCTAGAATGCTAGTACACGGTGTCCTTTTGATACTCTTTGTTCCCTCATATGACACTAGTGGCATTTACTCTTTTGGAAAACATTTACTGGTTTCTAGTATTCTTCTGTTTTGAGTGATACATTAAACTTGAGATATTTTCAGGGAAATGTAAATTTTGTAGCTTGATCCACTAGGAATTGTTAAATGTTGACTATGGTGACAAAGGATAGATATTTTGCATACTGGAAAAAATTGAAAAATATCTGAGAAAAGCAATTTACCCAATTCCTGCAACAATTTCATGATACTGGACAATGTAATGGAGGTTTCCCTCATCTTGTTACTCCAACAATGTTTTCAATTTGCTATACTCTTATCGATTTAGAGTGCATGTGTTTCCTTTCTGAGTACTATATGCGCCTTGACAGTAATTATTTTCCAAGCCATTTGCATTGAACTGTGTCATTATAATTCTACAGGATTCCACCAATGCAGATGGGGTTACCACAACTTATCAGTGGTTGAAGATGTTGTTGAGAATTATAAAAAGGCTCAAATCCCTCTTGATGTCATGTGGACTGATGATGATCACATGGACGTCCGCAAAGACTTCACTCTCAGCCCCACAAACTTCCCTCGGCCAAAGCTCCTGGCATTCCTTGACAAAATTCACAAGATTGGCATGAAGTATGTTGTCATTGTTGATCCTGGTATTGGTGTTAACAGCACGTATGGTGTGTACACCAGAGGTCTTGCTAATGATGTCTTCATCAAGTATGATGGTGAACCTTACTTGGCCCAGGTTTGGCCAGGGGCTGTGAACTTCCCTGACTTCCTCAATCCAAAAACTGTTACATGGTGGGCTGACGAGGTCAAGCGCTTTCATGAACTTGTCCCTGTTGATGGGTTGTGGATTGACATGAACGAGGCTTCGAATTTCTGTTCTGGGAAATGCACAATTCCAAAGGCGTCTTCCCCATGCCCTAAACCGGGTATACCTGGCTGGATATGTTGCTTGGATTGCAAGAACATTACGAACACGAGATGGGATGATCCACCTTACAAGATAAATGCTTCAGGGACGCAAGTCCCCTTGGGGTTTAAGACTATTGCCACTAGTGCATATCATTACAATGGCGTTTTGGAGTACGATGCTCACAGTCTCTATGGTTTCACTCAAACCATTGCAACTCATCAAGGTCTTCAAGGGATTGCAGGCAAGCGGCCTTTTATATTGACCCGCTCCACTTATGTTGGCTCAGGGAAGTATGCTGCACATTGGACAGGTGATAATAAGGGAACTTGGGATGATTTGAAAATCTCAATATCTACTGTCCTCAATTTTGGAATATTTGGGGTGCCAATGGTTGGCTCAGATATATGTGGGTTCTATCCAGCACCTACTGAAGAGCTTTGCAATCGTTGGATTGAAGTTGGTGCATTCTACCCCTTCTCAAGGGATCATGCAAACTTCGCTTCCCCTAGGCAAGAGCTTTATCAATGGGAGTCCGTAGCTATCTCTGGTCGAAACGCATTAGGTATGAGGTATAAGCTCCTTCCCTATCTGTACACTTTGACATACGAAGCTCATATCAGTGGAGCTCCAATTGCAAGGCCACTTTTCTTCTCATTCCCAACATATAGTGAATGCTATGGGTTGAGTACTCAATTCTTGCTAGGGAGCGGTCTTATGATCTCTCCGGTTCTTGAGGAGGGAAAAACTGAGGTTAAAGCATTGTTTCCCCCTGGAAGCTGGTACAGTATATTTGATATGACACAGGCTGTTAAATCAAAGGGACAGTATGTTACACTCGATGCCCCTTTGCATGTAGTTAATGTGCATTTGTATCAGAACAATATTCTACCAATGCAGCAGGGCGGAATGGTATCTAAAGATGCGAGAATGACTCCATTTAGCCTCGTAGTAACCTTCCCGGCTGGGGCAAGCAATGCAACAGCGAAGGGGAAGATTTTCATTGATGACGATGAGCTTCCAGAAATGAAACTCGGAAATGGCTACTCCACATATATTGATCTCTATGCAGCCGTAAGTGAAGGATCTGTGAAAGTGTGGTCAGAAGTTCAGGAGGGAAAATATGCTCTAGACCAAGGTTTGATCGTTGAGAAGGTGAGTGTGCTGGGATTGGATGCAACTGGAGGAGTATCAGCTCTTGAGGTTGATGGAACCACAGTGACAAGTGTTTCGAACATAGAGTTGAGCACATTGGAGCAGGAGTACCAACAGGAGGTGGAAGATGGAGAAAACAAGAGCAGGAGTGTAATGGTGCAGGTCAGTGGTTTATCACTTCCTGTGGGTAAGAACTTTGCCATGTCCTGGAAAATGGGTGTCAAAGGTTGAGAGCTACAAAAAGCGCTTCTTCCATTAGTTTAGATCTCTTGATTACTTTCCTTTCATTTTCTGAAGCTGATAGAGCAGCAAAGGTGTTCTTCATTTCATGTTTATTGTTGTGGGTTTTTGACGGTGAGGAGATGAGCCAAGGATATGCTCATCCTTTTCCATGTAAACAGAGCCAACAAAGTGAGCTTTACAGTGTCTTCCATTGTTGTAGCTACTAGCATCTATGGAATAAGGCAAATTTCCAAGTCAAGTTTAAGGGAAAGTGAAATTAAAGCTTATGAAATTTTTTTTACTACCCCTGCTTTTTTACTAGCTAATTTCATTGCTCGGGTTATTCCGAGGGATTTTGGGCTCAAATGGACACGTAGAAAGACATTGATGCAATCATCACAGCTATCATAATGTCTGGACCAGTTTGATATGCCGACCATTCCGAGTCCATTTCTCTTGCGGCTACACAAGTTACTAAAAATTAAGGATAAGCTTTGTTTCTCGCAATTATGAAATTTCTGACCACCCTTCCAATCGCAGCAAATATGTCTTAACTTGCCACATGTAACTCCATGATCAGCAATCTCTCCCTAACTTTTAGTGATGATTGTCATCATTGCACTCTGCAATTCTGAAAGTGGCATTATCTGCTTAATGTTTCCAGAAGATTATCATCGTATGCTTCAGACAATTTTATACGAGTTAACAAAGTTACAAGCATTCTTCGATTTCTTCATGTATTATTGTTGGAAATATAAACTCTAATATGTTTTGAATTCCGTTCATGGAAGCAGCATGTGATTTTGAAGTGTTCCCCAAGAAAATACAAGGTTCATAAGTCAAGTTTGGTATCAATCAAGTCCTAAAATGAAAATCGCAGCAAATTTGGACTACTACCATATAGCAGGTAGCAGTGTTGGTCAAGTCCTTCAATGCTCACCAATTTAGTCTCATTTCTCAACCACTCCAATCCCAATTTGCAACCTCTTCTCCCTTGGGGTGAATTCCTCATCAGCTAAAAAGTTCAAGAGCACTGCAAATCTGGTAGGGCGTAATTAATTATAAACCTAACATCATAACTTATATATGGCCAAAATTAATCTATATTATAGCAAGAAAATAAAGCACAAACAACACAATATGTTTGTAATTGTGAAACTTTCTTTAACGGTGTATTTTCCATAATATATACCGCAGAAAGTTAACGATACATACATTATTCTACACTTCTCCTCAATCCACACTTAAAACCCTATGTATTCTACATAGTCTAGACAACTAACGGTACAGATATACACATTGTAGTTTACCGGAATACATACTAGTAATAGCCACTTTACAGGAAATTGCGGGCTGAGGCCCACCTAGAACACCCAACTCATCGATGCTCATCACTATGCAGTCCAAGTGTCATATTGTCGTTCGATTAAGCACCGGAAAAACCGGTGTTTTGGCGGGAGAATGACGGGTTGTTGTGCGCCATTTTTGGCGGGAAAATGGAGCTAAAGCCGCCCAGTCCGGTCCACTCCTCTCAATTTGCGTAGTCCACTTGGCCTCCTCTGACGTCCCGTTTTGGTTTTTAGTCAATTTTGATGCATCATCATACTCCATCCCCATGCCATGCCCATCATCATGCTATTTTCACTTTTGGATCACGACTTTGAGCCGTTGGATCAAGTAGTCAATAGAGTGAGTGATGAGATATGAGACCGTTACCTACCGCGACTGTACCCTGTGGCTGCTTGGGGAGACGGGACACGTGACCTTTTTTTTTTTTCTTTTCGAAATTCGAAGCAAAGAGAGTCACGTGCAGGTTGTGAGAAAATCTCACCAAACCTGAGGGCCCACGGCCCAGAGAGACGTAAATATCGCGATTCTAATAGGAAAATGAGAAAAAAGGGATTGGGTTATGAGTGGTCGGTTTCATAATAATTCCCCGCTGCACCAAGCCCTCCACCACCATCGACGGATTCAGACTTCAGGGTGTAATATAAACTAAACCAAATTAACGGAATCTATAAAAAAATTAAAAATTACGGAGGATATTCTAACGTATTTCAATATTACAACAGATTTTTCATATATTTTTTAATTATTATTTTTTAATCAGTTGTCAAAAACTGTATTACTCAGCAAACAGTATAAGGAATAAAACACACATGAGGGCTGACAATAAGAATTACTCCACGTGAGTACTAAATATTTATCTAGCACCTAAGTAGCTAATAATCAAAAGTACATTCGCCTTTTATAGACGTTTTATAGTAACCCCGAATTTGAATTCAATTTTAAAAAAAATTTCGTAATTATTGGGAAAGTAATTTATGGTAATTCGTATTTTTTACTTTTCTAATTAGTCGTTGTTCGACGTTGGAAGTAGGGGTGGACATTCGAAACCGAAAACCGAAAGAAACCGAAAAAAACCGAACCGAAAAAAAACCGAACCGAACCGAATCAATTCGGTTTGGTTTTTTGTTTTACCTTGTGAAAAACCGAACCGAACCAAAAAACCGAATTCTCATTAAAAAGATGTCGTTTTGTATTTTATTATTAAATATTTGATTTGATTAATGTGATTTTAGGTTTTATGATTATATATTTTACTTTTTTATTAATATTTTATATTTTATTTTGTTTTTGTGTGAGGTTATGTGCATGTCAAAATATTCAAAATGTCCGTGTAAGACTCTAGGTAAAATATTAAGAGTGTTGTGTTGCCTAAAAAATCAAAGGCCATATTTTTTTAATTTAAAAATATTAAATTATGATGTCATAGTTTGAATTTTTAAGAGTTAAGACTTTGGTGGTTACAATTTTTGTAGATTGATGATTTGTTGTCATAAATATTACCAATAGATTGTATGCGTATGCTTATAAAAATAAGGAACTATCAGGAACAAAAAAAAACTCAACTACTTGAATTGTCGAATTAGCGAATTTTGAATTTTTCATAAAGTTTTTTTTAAATACAAATATTTAATATTACATTTTTTGCAAAAAAAAAAAATTCGAAAAAAAACCGAACCGAACCGTTCGGTTTGGTTCGGTTTTCGGTTCACTCCTTCTAAAAATAAAAAACCGAACCGAACCGAACTGAATTTTTAGTTCGGTTTGGTTCTCGGTTTTGGTCAAAAACCGAACTGAATGGAACCGAATCCACCCCTAGTTGAAAGTAATTCCGAGAGTTAAAATTCGAAAAAAGTTTAAGTTCCGATGAGTTAAAAGTTGACTTTGTGATCTGTCACGAATTTCGAAAAGTTTGCTTCACGAAAGTCGTAGAACTTGACGATACGAATTTGCAGACACGAGATACGAGTGAAACGGACACCGTATGAAAAAGTTAAGATATGTTGAAATTATTTCCAAAATCATAAATTTCTTAAAATAGTAAAAATATCTTGAAAAGTCAAAGTTGCCCAAAATATATGAAATTCCGGAAAATTCCAGAAAGTTACTGTTTATTTCTCTCTCTCTCGACGCCGGACTTCTTCTCCTTCGTTCTCCGTCGTTCAGCCACATCACGGTGTGTGCCACCCCTTAAACTGATCGTCTCTTCCTCCTCTTTCGTTTGAGCCGCACCACGCCTGAAGCCTTCGCCCGTGGGCGGCGCTGTGAGTCCCGAAAGGTTCCGCAACCGTGGGCGGCGGAGCTGCTCTCGTTCCAGGCGAAGCCGGACCTCAAGGCTGCCACTTTCCGGACCTCCTCCTTCCTCTGAGCAAGGTTTCAATGATTGTGGAGAGCTTTGACGGCGGCAAGTGAGGCGGCGGCGGTCAACTTGGGTTCGATCCGGCAGCGGCGTATCCAGCCCCTTCCCGGACGTATCCTCGGTTGTTTCAGGTAGATTTCGAATCCTTAAACCTAGATCTACATGTTGGTGGTCTTGGCTGCAGGTTTGGGTGAGGTTTTGGTGGCAGTGCGTGGGGTCCACATGCAACCGTTTTGGGCAGCGTGTGGCGGCGCGTTTTGGTGTTTTTGGGGCAGTAGGGTGTTCTGCTATGTCGTGCTCGTCGATACGAGCGCGGGGATATATTATTTGCATGATTTGGTCGTCGTATGACTAAGTTATGAATTTTTGAATTAGGCGATTATTATTTTTTGTGCTTATTGGCCTAGATTTTGGTGCTTGATGTTCGATCCTATGGTCGACTAGGCATTCTACGAGTCTTGAGAGGTTCCAAATGAGGTTTGTCGCATGTTGGCAAGCCTCGGGGTAAAGGGTTATGTATTCGGAGTGAATTATAACATGTTTTATTCGAATTGAATGTTAAGTTTTCGATAATGTCGCTTAGGTGTTTGACTGTGTATGAGTATCTCACCTTGGTGAGCACCTTGGTGAGGTTGAAGACACAGCGGAAGTAATTAAGGTGAGTAAACCTCACAGTGTTCGTATTTAATACGAGTTAATTATAGTATATGGATCGTTATATGTAAAATTATTTTATGAAAATAATATTTGTTTTAAATTGAATGAACTTAATCGACTACGGTACATTGGTAAGTAAAATGATTTTAATATAAAAATAATTTTTTAAGTATTTTACGATCAATGACTATAGTTGGTACTAGTGGACTATTCATGAGTGAATGTCTACGTATATATATTTACATGAAATATATATTGTGAGTGTGCATGGGTGAACTTATCTTGTTACGAAATTGTCATAATTGAATTTATATGAGTTGTGTGACGTGTGAATGGGTTGGTATGGAAACCAACAGCTAGTGAGAGATTTTTCCTATGTTATGGTGGGAATTTCTCACGTGTGGTGATTAAGTCCACCCTGTGAGATGATGGGGGATCGGGAAATATATCGGGAACCAAGCTTTTAGCCGGGTGATTGGTTACGATCAGTTAAAGCTCTAGTATGTCTGCCTTTGTGTGAGTTGGAGGGAAATGACAATAGTCATTGCCCTCGAGTTTTTATTGTTTTGGTTGGTTGTGGTTGTTTTGGGAATGTAATTTCCATGTTGCACGGCATGAGGGATAATTGTGTCGGGTTATCTGGGTCTCATGCGTGCATGTTTTAAAATGAGTTTTATGTTATGAAGCACAGACACGTTCCTGGACTGGCGTATCACGTGTCCGACACGTATCAGACACGCCCAAATTTATGTCACTTCTCGATCAAGCGACTGTTACGCGGGCGTTGACTAGGCCGGCGTAAAAAGCTCAAACAAGACCTAATAACGTATACTAGGATTTTCTACTTAACCTATGGCAGATTGAGAAATCTTACTCCGATCCTGAGACGCAAAGCAGAGTTATTAATCAAGACCGCGGAAGGGCTTGCTCCAACCTATTGCAGATTGGGTTCAGTTTTGTTACCGGAGTAACGACTCGATTTGTCACAAGGCGTGACGACTAGACACAATAAGTCTCAGCGATGCTTCGACACGAACGCAAAGCACGTTCGACAACAACGACAAGCGTATAGCCACCGATGTGGGTGTAGGGTTGCGGGCAAGGTTGGAACGGTGGTTGTTTGCAGTTTGTAGAAGGCAGTTCGCGTGAGATTGCTCCGGAGAGGCTTGGTAAGATTTGCGATGCGCAAAAGTTTGTGTGTTTGTAAGATAGTTGTGAACCCTTTTCAAGTTGTATACGAATTATTTATATAGAGAATGCAGAACTCTAATGCTTGCGTATCAAGCATAATTGATTCTGAGATCAAGTAGGATTGAATTACCTTAAACCACCTCCAATTCGGATTTCTAAAAGAACTCCAAATCTAATCCTAAAAAGAATACAATCCAGAATATATCGGATTATTCATTAATGGATAACCCCTTGGGCCTCGATCTACGATCTCGGGTAAATGCTAAATTAGCCTCAAACAGAAATCTTGAGTAAATCCTGCGGGGTCCCCTTTAAGGTTAATTATACCGAAAATTTGGCATAACCTCCCTTAAAAATGGACAACCCTACCTGCAAAAAACCTAAACTATACACTCCTTACAAAAATCATCCTTACGCGGTAACAAGTGCTACTATAGATAACTTAAATTATACTAAAGATAGGGACGTTACATGTGGTGAGTAGCAGTGATCCTACTCATTTAGTTTTGTCTTTATTTAAGTATAGCAAGGCATGATTTGAATAATTACATTGTCTGATACTTTACAACTTGTGTAAGATCGGTGATGTAATAATTGAATTCACCGGAGTCGCATTTGTTTGGACTCTTTAATGCTTAGTAGTTTGTAATTTATTTTCTAGTTGTGATTATTGTAGTATCACGTTTTTCGAATTTGAATTTTTATCTATTCAAATTCGGGGCATGACACGTTCATAGCGCTTTTATTTTCACAGTCTAGATACACTCAGTAGCAAGATTAAAGGATAACAACGAAGGCTATCAAGACTGCCAATTGATCTAAAAACTAGATCTTGATTTGGGCCATAAAGACTCAATCCAACCATATCCACACTAGAGTGAAGGCCCAAATGAAACCATGCCCAAATCCGGCAGCAAACCCTAGCCCAAAAACTTTTTACAGCACAGCCTTCAAATCGCTTGCTGCCGCCTCTAACACAC
This sequence comes from Potentilla sterilis, assembly GCA_963682095.1. Taxonomy (NCBI): domain Eukaryota; kingdom Viridiplantae; phylum Streptophyta; class Magnoliopsida; order Rosales; family Rosaceae; genus Potentilla; species Potentilla sterilis. The sequence continues at coordinate 45,160,209 of OY821761.1, read as the reverse complement.
CGCCCACGGCCGCCAAGAAACCGATCCAAATCCAGCCGGGACGCTAAATGGTTGAGCCCGATCTACCACACCCCACAAGATCAGCGAGACTTACCAGCAACGCCACCTGGCTCGTCTCTCCCAGATCGACTCCCGCCGAATCGCACCCCCAGGACGGCACTATCCATAGGCCACGACAAACCCACCTTACTTCCCCATTTCTACCAAGGTGAGGAACAACAAGGGCCAAAGCAGTTGCAACCCGTCCTATTTCAAGATTTTCTGCCTAAAAGCAGTAGTTTTGCATATCTGCCGTCGTCGAAAGTCGCCCTCGAAAGCCGCCGACTGGAACCTTAGAGTGTCTCTGCCGATCGCCGCTGAAACGTGCCGATACCAAATCTTGAGACCCCTAAATTTCAAACGACGCTCGCACCAGATCCCGACTCTAAGCAAGAGAACCCTGCTGCCGCCATCTCCCTGCTACTGAAACCCTAACACTGACTGGGTTGTACGTCTCTCCATTTTTGGTGGAGCGCATATTGGTTTTAAAATTAATAGTTTCATAAGTAATTAAAGAAGGTTTAAGACTTGATCATGTTGACCAAATTAAAAAAACGAGCAGGATCCTTGACACTACACCATATTATATCCACTAAGAGAAAAGAGAGCCTAGTGTCACGTCCCGCTTATTCGGGAGTGTCATTGTCGAGCGATGCTGGTGGGGCAGCTCCAGGCAGGTGCGTGGTGGGGAGTCCCTTCGGAGTTCAGGCAGGCCGACCCGGTTAAGTTTGGGGAGCTTGTCGCTAGTCAAAGACTTGACGCTGAAGAGGGGATTGGGCATCCCTACACACACTGGTCGGGGTCTGGAGCTGATCCCCTGATGAGCCCAAGGCAGGGCGAAACCAGTAGTCGCCTCGGTGGACAAGGCTGGCTTCTAGAGGATGGGAGCGCCGCATGGGCCAAGTGTGGCATCCAAAAGGCTAGGTCCGTGACTAGTGGTATCAGAGCTGTCCCGACACTCGCATTCGTGACGCCAAGCGCTCGCTCGTGGAGGAGTCGAGTAGGCAGGGGTCCGGATGTCCGCAGCCGCCGAGCGCTCACACCGTGGGGGTGTCCTCAGAGGATGGGGGTCTCCGTGAGGAAGGGGACGAGTAGGCAGGGGCCTTCGCAGAAGTCGAAGGAGGACGAGGTTCGGCACGAAGCTTTGTTGGGCGATCTTGGGGAACCTCCCTTTGTCGCTCGAGCAGCGTGGGCCGAATCTAGTAGGCGCGTTGCCGTGTACGAGGACGTACACCTTGTTTGGGTGGGGGAGAGTGTCACGTCCCGCTTATTTGGGAGTGTCATTGTCGAGCGATGCTGGTGGGGCAGCTCCAGGCAGGTGCGTGGTGGGGAGTCCCTTCGGAGTTTAGGCAAACCGACCCGGTTAAGTTTGGGGAGATTGTCGCTAGTCAAGGACTTGACGCTGAAGAGGGGATTGGGCATCCCTACACACACTGGTCGGGGTCTGGAGCTGATCCCCTGATGAGCAGAAGGCCGGGCGAAACCAATAGTCGCCTCGGTGGACAAGGCTGGCTTCCAGAGGATGGGAGCGCCGCATGGGCCAAGTGTGGCAGCCAAAAGGCTAGGCCCGTGACACTAGGGATTATTGAAAGGAGGGTTGCTTGATGAGGTAATTATATGTCGAATTGGAAATCAATGCCACAGTTTATGTGGGATGTCTCAAAGGGTTCTTAGGCCATGCATGCATTGTAACCAAGTTTTGGTCACTTTGACACTAAACTAAGGAGCACACCAAATTAGACAAGAACCGTTAGACTACTTGCGGCGGTTACATTGACATTATGGTAGCGATATACTAATTTATTGACATTTCTCTTACCCAATATAATTGTCAATTTCAAGAAACCATATATGTCCTCTATTACAGTGCCACATTAAATTTACTCTTGCTGATGTATGTCAATGACGATTTGAGATTTCATATCTTGCGACAACATCGTTCATATCAATCTACGTCAACTTTGTACTATAAAGTTTGTATGACTAAGAAGAGAAAATCGTTCAAACAGTATTTCTAGTTTGCCATTCTATTAATTTTAGTGTTTCAAATTTGTGTCTCAGATTTTCATCCTGACCTATTTTTAGTATTTGAGATGTTAGTACCGTTAAATTTTCAAGGATAATTTTGTCTACTCACAACAACCAGTTTAATTATAATCTATTTCGCTCAAATCAATCGCATATCAAAATCTCTTGAGAACCCATAAATTATTTTGATTTCCGTAGATATAAAAAAACCTAAACTAATTGCAAATAGTTTGTAAATTGCACAAAAATAAACGAATCCATAATAATCCGTCACAGAAATAGAAGTAACGAGATTTATAGAATCTTGGTTTTAGAGATCTATGCCTCAAGATAATAAGCGGGAGAATTTCGACCTCAAATTTTGATAAAGATTCAAAACAACACCATAGAAATTGGTGACCTTTCGTGATCAAAACCATGACCATGCTTAAAATTTTGGTAGTCATCTTTCTGTGCTTTTCTTATGCCCTTGGCTTAGATTTCATCTTGGACGAGAGTCTAAAAATTTGTTCCAGTCGTCATTTCTTGAATCCAGAAGTCTATAGGGATATGATCAAGTGTTCATGCTCATATCTTTTTTAACCCCGCGAAAAATCACAGAAAAGAAAAAATATGAATTAATTCTCACAAATTGTTTTTCATGTTCTTGAAGCCTAGACCAAGGAAGAAAAGAAAACAAAAATATTCCTGTAATTTTCATGTTCATGAACCCAAACCGGACATAATAGAAAAATAAATTTTGGAGCAAATATTCTAATATTTTTTAACCCTGATCAGAGAAGAAAGGAAAGAAAAGAGGACGGCCATTGAAACTCCGATTGGACCCCAATACCTCTGCAGATCTCAAGCCAATTCATACCCACCACGGCCTCCTCTTCCGCTTTTCTTTAATTGAGAATTTGTTGCTCAAGAATATCAACTAACTTAAGTCGGTAAAAATAGTGTTTAAAATTTTTGCGATAAATATCTCATGATATCTCTTTTTTTCGACTGATCAATATATTTTTGATAGTAAATATATTCTTTTTCACCGTATCTATGATATATCCCCGATAACGTAAAATATTTCAGATTTTAAAGATATTTGCGATATTTCTCTGATATTTTAACGAAGTATATGTAAAATTTTATAATATTTTTTTTTCTCGAGATTCGAAAAATATTTAAGAGAAGAGTAATTGAATAAGTAATCAGTAATTACCTCGAGGGATATAAAAAAAATTAGTACCCCGGATTCTCCTCGAAGGATATCCGGATGAGAGAAGTGACAGACAGTCTTAAGAAAAATCAGTGAGGAGTGTTCTCCTCGAGGAATATGTAAGAAAGTAAGAAAAAAGTAATCGTCTCGAGTTCTCGAATAATTAATCGCCTCGATAGCTCGAATAAGTAATCGTCTCGAGTTATCTAATAAGTAATCGCCTCGAGTTCTCGAGGTAAAAAAAAGGCTTGTTTTAACCCGATAATATTACTTGGTCAAACAATCAATTTGGTTATAATATTTATGAATATGGTAAAAATGGAGAAGTACATGATCAATCATATAGTTAGATTCATCCTTACTATCTCATTCTAGGGGATACCGTCGGCAGCTCCAAAGAGATATATGACTATTATATTAATCACTACAATTCATATTATATGGGTCATATGTCTTGGTCGGATTACTGTACTTTCGTGGATCAGCATGAGGAATTTGAAACACCTAGAGTCTCTTTCTGGTACTAAATGAAGTTATTATTTACATGTGTTTTAAAGTTTTATGTGTAAGATGAATAAATTTAATATTTAAATATAAAAAATTCTTACGGAGTATTCCCGATATATCCGAATTTTTTTTTTCGGCCAACCGATATATCTACCGATACCGATATTTTAATCCTTGGGTAGAAAAGCTAATGCTGGCAGACATCACTTCATGATGTGGGTTAAGAAAGATTCAGATTCACCCGATTGATTTGAGGGAAATGAATGAGAATTAATCTCGTTGCGATGAGACAACGAAATTACCCTTTGAAAGTTAACGGAGTTCACATCTCAGTCTCTCAGATACTAAAAGCGGATTGGGGTTGAAATTTGAGATACCGATTTGATATGTTAGAAAGTTGAGACACCAAAGTTATTAATTTGACAAATTTGAGACAGTGTTTGGACGATTTTCTCATCTAAGAAACTTCATAAGTCTATAGATTATCGTAGTAAATGACAATCCAACTTTATCTTCTAATGTCGTAACAGTTTGAATATTTTGAATGATAACTTTGTTACTCAATATGCGTTTTATCAAAGTCTTATAACATTTTAATGAGGCAATTAACATGGTATTTTTAGATTTAGACTATATTATGTATTGTTTTTTAGAAATGTAAATATCAATATAAGATGATAGTTGATGCCTAACCGCACGCTATAAGTAACAAAGCTTTACGAGTGTTTTGTTAAAAAAAAAATCTTCAAAATTTGATAATTTTACCCTCTTTAGAATTATAGTGTGGCACTCAAGACTCCAAAAGAGCATAAAAGAGAGCAGAAAATCTTCGTTCCAGCGTTGGCATATTATTTTTGATTGTCGTGGCTCCCAAGTTACATCTCACAGGTATTTTATTATGGGCTAAAATCCAATGGTGCATATTTAGTGATCTCACAAAATCACCACTATCCTTATTTTCTCAAAACGCAATAATAACTTTCTCAAAAGTAAGAAAATTAATTTCCTTTTACTAGAACCAAACCGTTTTCCCATTCCCGGAAAATATATAAAATCAATATCCGTAAAACTTGGGAAATATTATTTTGGAAATTAATATTTATAAACATTTTGGTAAAGGAAATTAATAAATTTGTAACATTAGTAAATATTTACTCGAATTAATCCTGATTCCCCTGCTAAGTACTCGCTCCACTCCCCAATCAGACTCGTGTCGCTGCGTTTCTCAACCTCCCTCCAGCGCGTGTTCCCACGCTCATTATGACTCTTCCTAAGCCGTCTGTTCCGGCGTGTGCGCGACAGACTTGTGAAGGGCGAGTAGGGCGCGGAATCCATGAAGTAACAAACCAGAAGACAGCTGGCATGACATGCATGAATGGCAGATGGTCTATGGGCCTGAGGCCCATGCCAGCTCATCCGCAGCTTTCAAAGGATAACTGTTGGTAATATTTATTTACAGCTCTCATTTTTTGACCGCTTGGGAAAAAGGCGTGTATGTATGGGCTTGGCAGAGGAGTAGCAGAGAGAGTCAGAGAGTGAGAAGAGCAGCACATACTGAATCTGCGAAAAAAGGTGAAAGAGACGTGAACCAGGTTAGAATATTGGGCGACAAACCAAACACAGGTATCTAAATTTTCTTTATATTATATTAAATTAAATGTTTTGTTTGAATTTTTCTGTGACGCTTCTACTATGGAGTATAGAGTATGGAGATTTGCGTTTGGGTTTTTTACTCTCTGGGTTTTGATTTGTTTAATCTGGGAAGACGGTCGTGGTCACCGACTGTAAATTTCGATAATAACTATTTAACCTATTCACTGTAACGTTTTGTGATGAGAGACAATCGTGGCCATAGATTTGTGATCCTTTTGTTTTTGCTTGTTCTTGCTTTTGACCTACCACTCTATATCTAAGTCATCAGTCCCTTTAACCAGCTTCCCTTTTGCCTTTGCCTTGTCTTCTCTCTCTCTCTTACAGAGTATTGAATTCTTGGGGTGCTTGAGGAACCAAAGGAACGGCGAGAAGAGATTAAAGGAAGGCTGATTAGTGAGATTTTATGTCGGCTTGTTTTGATTTGGTGTTGATTGGGGCTCTGTTGCAGCAGCTCTGGATTTTATCTTCAATTTCTTCTTGCTCTTCTGGTTCAAAGGCTTGTTTGGCTATCTGCTTTATGCTCCTCTGCTGGTTCTGGCAGAGATTCAACTTGGTGTATCCGCCGGTTTCGATGAGTTTTAAACCCATAAGGTGTGTTCATTACTGGCTTAAACCCTTGTGGGTTTTTCATTTTGGTCATAAATCTTGTAAATATGTATCTGATGTTTGGTTTTATGTTGTTGTTCTGGTTTTGCAGGGCTTGTTCTGGAATACAAAGCTTTCAGCCTTTTCATATAAAGCGATTTTCTTTCCTCTTCTTATTCTTAAGAGTGGATCTCACCTAATACCGCCCTGATCTTGAATCTCAAACACCAATTTTGTTTTGTTTTTATTTTTTTATATTCTGAGTAAAGTTTTGGGGGTTTTGGAGAGGGTTTTCTTGTAACCGGTTTGGGAAAATGCCTGAGCCTCGTAATCCACGGCTGAATCAACGCAATAGTTTCAAGAAGTCTAAGAGGGAACAACAGTTTCCTGCTGAAGAGCCCAAGATGGTGAGGAAGGTTCGGATAATCTGCTCCGATCCTGATGCTACTGACGACTCATCTTCCGAAGATGAAGGAATTGACCGAAAGTTTCACAAGCGCATGGTGAAAGAAGTCACTCTTCCTTTTCATTTCACGCGTCCATCTAAGCTTGTTGTTGTTGAGCCAGAGAGTTCTTGCAACAATAATGGAGTCAAAACCCCAACCACGCCTAAACCCAAGTTGGGGGTTTGGGCTCATAAGCCAACGAAGAAGTCATCTAATTCACCCTACAGAGGTGTGAGGCTAAGGAAATGGGGCAAATGGGCAGCTGAAATTCGTGACCCTTTCAAGAAGCAACGGCTCTGGTTGGGAACCTACAAGACTGCTGAGGATGCTTCAGAGGCCTACGAGGCAAAAAGGCTCTTCTTCGAAAAGATGATCTCTTTGGCCACAGCTTCGGAGGTCTGCTCTGAGAAAAGCAACACCACCACTGCCACCTCTCGTTCTGCCGCCGTTTCTCGGTTGGTCATCAACACCCAACAACAACCTACTGTTTCGTCCGAGGATGAATCAGACTACGTCTACTCCCAGATGTCTCCTGCTTCCGTTCTGGATGTCGAGACTTGTGCTTCCAACGACATTCGCAGCGGTGGTGATTTAGAGAATGATGATGTTGGGACTAATGCTCTTGGGCAACTGCCGATACCCAACGACTTGGGATTCATGGACGAGCAGGCATTTGGGCAGGAGCTCAACTTTGACGGGATTGAACCACCACTCAGCTTTCAAGCGGAGATCGACGCTTTTCTTCTGGATGATATTGGACAGTTTCTCAACGAATTCGGTAGCATTGATGATATCCAAATCGGTGGTTTTGAAGGAAATGAGCCCAGCAATCTTCCTGATTGTGACTTTGAGGATCTTGGCAAGGACGACTTGGCTTGCTGGATGTCTGAAACCTCCAACATACAATGCCAATAAGTTTTGCAGCTAGATATATAGTTTAAATGTCTGTTATTATCATATAAGTAATCGTTTTTGAAGTCACTAGGTGAATCCCATGAACTCTTTAACTTGGGTTCTTGAGAGAGTGGTTTATGGGAGAGTTTATTTATTAATTTGTTTGTTCAAGCGAGATTAGTGGCATGTGCAGCAGCAGCAGAGTAGGGTTTTAAGTGTAAATCCCTTGGGTTTTCTTGTGCTATTGGAGCTTTCCAAAGGGTTTATGCTTATCTGGATCTAGAAAATAGTCTCTGCACATGTCCTCTCTATCTCCTCATACTTTCCCGGTGATGTAGCAAGTATGGAATGAGTAATGCAGTAAAAAATTTCTCAGTTTTAGCCCAGCTTTAATTTCAAACTTCACTGTGAAATGCTGTGTGAAATTCATTTACAAGATTTCATCAACTACGTTGGTGTTCATTTATGATGTGCTGCGCTCCAAGTTGTTCATGGCCCTAGTGTGAATTACTGTCTGGTGAAGAAGCATAGACCTCGTGCCATTCTTTATTCTCAAGTCTTTTCAATACTAAATTCTCTGGCACCAAATGTGACCGGGACTTTCTCTTTTACTCACTGGTTGCTGCGTTGGGGGTATGGGACTCGTACTGAAGTGCCGGCTGGCTCTGAGAGGCCTTCGGGTTCTATTCCTAGTTCCCAAAACGTACCGGAGGTTGCACTAGAAGGGTGGGCCTGGATGGGGTTTTCTTTTGCCAAACAAAGCATATCTTGAACCAGAGGCAGTAAAAAAGGATGTTATCCTTGTTGATGAGCTAGGCTAGCTGTATTCCAATGCTCACAGTCTCATCTCATCCACCATTGCTTCTCATTTAGTGGCTCTAGTGAGAAACTAAAGGGTGTTTGGTGACACTGCTTCAATGTGTCTGTTTCCTTCCCGGGCACGTTTTTGTGTTCTAGCGATGGATTTGCGACATCATGTGACACTGCTAGTACAAGTTTCTACTCGGATAGATAGCCCTTTAAGGCTTTAATAATGCTGCTGGTGAGTCCCGGCAAATGTGGCAACTTATAGGTCTCTCTTTTATTACGTAGTTAAGATGTCAGATAAAATGTTTCAAAAAATTTGATCTTGGAGAACATTATTTAGAAGTTTGTGTTTTTATGGCTCCACGGAAATAGATTCATGAAGCCACATGATGTGCAACAAAAAAAAACATCATTTATCTTCGAACTTATTATGTCCCATAGTATTAGGCTTAAACCAAGTCAAACTCCATTATAATGCGGCTCAGTTTGGATAAACTCAGGTAGAATTTCATTCAATATATTGTGTTACTTTGTTTAGCATCAAAAGCTGACCAACCATTATGTTGTGTCATTGTGTTTAGCCTAAAAAACTGACTCAACCAATGCCGTTGTGTCTTGTGAGTCACTAAATCGCATTATGCAGCTTAATCAAATCATTAACGCTCACTAATTGTGGTAATTGCTTGGTTGACTTGCTCTCCATTAATCTACATTGTTGTCGCATCAGTTTCTCAACAAAAGAATGATCCTCCTTTTCCCCCATCACTTTTGAATAAGTGGAACGTCTGGAAATGATTGATTAGAAAAAATGTTTACTTTAGTTGATTGTGTGTTAACTGAAAGCCCAACAATTAACTGGTGCTAATCACGTACTTGCGTAATTTATGCCAATGCGTTAAGCTGAATAAAACATAATTAAGTGTAATTATTATGTGAAATGACTACGCTTCAATGCTTCGTTGCCTTTTACACGTTTATGTATAAACTCCCCAAGTCTTAATCAGGGGCTGCTTGAGATCAAGTGGGTGATAGGATTGGTTCTATTATTTCTTGTTATTCAGATTCTATTGAAGAAAAGTCGCTCTTTAATTGGAAAAAAAAAAAAAAAAACTATTATCAGTTCACAGCTATATCCCAAAATGCCAGCAACGGTTGTTCCATAGGACTTCTTGTTAGAGTTTAGAGTTTGCGTGTGGATGAAATATGTACTTAAGCAGTGACTCTTTTCTGTTAGATCTAGGAGTCACCGGATAATTGTTCTTTTGAACAGAAATTACAACTGGTTTTACTATAAGGGATAACTTAAGCAAGTAGAAAGGGAAAAGTGAATTGGATGAAGAACAAATTAACATAACACACTCGTTAGAGAGACCCCTGCTTATTAGAAGTATGTGGGTAGAGAAAAGTAGGAGAAGTTCTATGCAATTTGTGGGATTAAGTCACATAAGCCCTTTCTCTTGAAAACTTGTGATGCAGTCATCAAACATTTTTTCAAGCGTTTTGAAAGGAGGAAAACCCAGTTGAGCAATTTTAGAGGTGTCCATGCTATGTGGGTTACTGTCACCTTCCTGGCTGCTACACCTACAATACAGTATTGCAGTAGTTAATATTTCAAGAAGAACAAAGCTAAACCACATAGAGATTTACGGAGAGCTTGCTTGTTCTGCATATTTCCACTTACTTGCTTTCATATGAATAGGATGGATATTTGGCCTGGAGCATCTCAATGATCTGCGACCAGTGCGCTACCGAGCTTGAACATATAAGTCTGCCTGATGCTTTGCATTCCTCCATTGCCAAAATGTGTGCAGCTACCACATCATCTATGTGCACAAATCCTACTGTTGTATTTGGGTATTCACCTCTTAATCCTGTTATATAAAATGTGAAAATATCAGAGTTTACTTCTCAATCATAATGATCTTGAATCTACCACCAAAAATGATTCTGTTTGTGGCATTGGTGCAAAAGAGAGTACTTGAATAACAAAATATGCGAGTTCATGGTTGATTTGCATTGCCTTTCTGATGCATGAGAGGCAAAATGAATGGATTTTCACTTTACCAAAAGATAATTCACCTTGTTATTCTCTTTTGCACAAATTGCTGTACATAATGTATACCTTTAATTATATGCTGTAAAATATGGCTAGAGAAGTGCCACTAAGAATTGAACTACTTTTGCCAAAGTGTAAAGTGCATAGAAGGCAATTCCTTCCCATGACTGGAACTTTGAAATTATTCTGCTGACGACGGGAGACTAACCTTTAACTATTGCCAGTATCATAAGTAGTGTGCTAGTAGGTTGTGGTGCTAGCAGAGGACCAACAACGAAAGACGGATTCACCACCACTAAATCCATTCCACTCTCCTCGGCGATTCTCCACGCCTCTTTCTCGGCTGTTGTCTTTGCATAGGCATACCAAAGCTGTATGCAAAGGAAAATTTAGACCACAATGACAACTCAAATAACGAAGAGCATATCTGAACTATTGCATACAACATCTATGTTGTCAGCAAGCATGCTGCATTTGAAAACACTACACATAAGGCTGTGAAATGATTTACATTGAAGTGTTTGCAGTATTCAAGATCGCTCCAATGTGACTCATTAAGGGGAGAGGCCTGTTGGGCATCGTAACGGTATCTTACTGAAGAACAAGAAGATGTGAGCACAACCCTTTTCACGCGTGCTTTTGAGCAGGAACTCAGCACATTTAAGGTGCCCTTGATACATGGATCAATCAAAGTCGCCTGCCACAACAATTAAAACAATAAAAAAGTTCATTCAAGATTCACAGGTTTTTCCCTTGGTTGAAGTCAACAGTTTACCCAAGTTTCAGCACTCAGTTTAGTCATCAGACACTAATTGATTGGTATGAAGTTGAAAACACAATAGGGATTGTATTACGAACTGGCAATATCAAGATTCAAACTTTCCCCTTTTAGCCTGAACTACACGAGTTTTGTAGTAGCATCAATTTTACTGAAGAACAATTAATGTGCATGATATTGAAAACACATCTGATTTGAATAAGTTGCAATGTCAAGGAGTAGCTTTGCCTGAACATTGTCATCGTATGGAACAAGCACCGGTGACGCGGTGTGGAAAACCCCATCAACGCCTTGCATGGCTTCATCAAAGCTTCCTTCCACCATAAGATCAGCGTTCATCAGCTTAAGCCTTTCCTTGGCTCCATTCAACTCCCACAGATAACCAACCTTCCCCAAATCCTCTGTGGTCAAACATATGAAAAGGGTTTTGTATATAGTTACATAGCTATATGCAACTGTAATTATATCTGACATGAAATTTTTCAGTGTGTGAATTCTCGAGTGTTCATCAACTCCGAAGCACTATAGAGCTTTCTCATAAATGAAATGAAACACATACCTGAATCTCGCACGGTGGCCCGTACAACATGGCCATTTTCTAGCAAAGCCTTCACCAAGTAAGCAGCTATGAACCCTGTACCTCCAGTCACACAATATTCAGGCATATTTGTTTCTCTGATAACCAGATATTGAAGCTGTTTCTTACTTTGTTAAGAGTTGCATATAAATAGAGTGGTGAAAACCAGACCAAAGAGAATGGAGTGTCATGTGCTATGCATTTTGCGTTTGTTTACATTAGTTTACAGAACATTATTCACCTTTGAAATGGAGAGGAATCTTGGCAGATAGCTCATTCAATCTACGAGGTGGTGATTCATACAAAATAGTTTTATTCAAATAAAAAAAGTCGCTCAAATTTTCTAGAGATTCGACGTGTTCCACATTGTGACATTTTTTTTCCCTTAAATACTATAAAAATCACATTTCAGTCAAATTAAGTTTATAAAATATTCTACAAAAATCAATACTGGATAGTGGATACAAAATCAATTGCCACAGAAACACATATGTTCAGACTTCAGACAATATGAAATTCCAAAGCAACTTGAAGATTCAAGTTATAGGCTCATATTCGAGTAAGAGATATTCGAGTAAGAGGTTAAATGGGCTAATCAGGCTCATATGGCTCAGGTTGTCTCATATTTGAAAGTTGCAACCCAACAAATCAAGTCGTTTAGTAATCGGGGTTTGAATAATCTCATGTACGTAGTTGTAGTTGGGCGCTGGGGTGCGGGTTGGTTCATATACCATAGTATGATACAATGTATAACCACTATGCATTACAGCATTAGTTGCGGAGACTGTGAAACACCAATTAGCTAGTTGGGTGGATTAGAGTTGGTACCATTTAAACAAAGACTAAAAGCTTAGCTTACACGTCTCAATCGGATACGAACGGAACGGAGAGGGGCCGTGATGGGTGCATGGTCATGGTTCCATCAGTGTTGTTGATCAGTCACGCATGCATGGCTTCATTCTTCCAGTTAACTAGCTAGATTTTCTAATGGCACATGGGAATTGCTTGCCCCAGAGGGGAAAGGCATTGATTTGCAACAAAGGGCTGTCAAACTAATAAGCTCTGCACTCCCGCACTTGCTTGTTATGTTTACAAGTTTCCTTCTGTCGTGATCAACTGTATATGTTCTATACTGTTTAACAATGTTAGCCTACATTTTACTTACTTCAGTGCTCATCATATGATATATGTTAGGCGAATGCATACAACTCGCCCAACAATTTAACACTTTCATGACTTGCCTGAAAGTTGAAACTCGACCAGACACGTACAGTGGCCTATCCTCATCCGCATAATTCATTTTAGAAAGTTATACCTAATATCTTACATTCTGTGTACTGCTAACCACGTCTTTGAATGGGCGATGAAACCCTACAGAATATGGGCCGCACCGTCCCATACATTGTCCATGGCAGGTTCCAGGTTTATATCATTGTCATCAACTCATTATATTCGCGATCAGAAACCAGTGACGCCATAGCCAACATTGAAGTCTACTAGCTAGATCAATCTACTAACTCGTACCCAATTGCGTTCCAACCGATTCATCGGTATGTTACAAGGCCACCTTGTTTTGGGCTACTCACCAGTCACCACATCCTCACCCAAATGTGTCGTGGCTTGTGAACTAGCCTACATATATTTGGTGATATGAAGACAGCTTTGCCTTCAAACATTTACTTTCGTCATTGTCTGAACACCTAGAGTAGATTCATAATAAATATTTTGATCCAGGCAAAATGAAAGTATATATAGCAGCCGGTAACTAATGACTAGATCGAAGTCCTTGGAGTTAATTCCACTGGTCATATTGAAAATTGGATTATGATTAGACTAGTTCGATTCCTCTCTAGTACAATGTAAGGAAACAAAGTTCTCAAAAATAAAATTTAAATATTCAAATAAGATGAATTGGCGAGAAAATGTAGTAATCAAGCGGTCTCGATCTAACAATGTTTATAACTGTTATTCATAGACCGCTACAGTCTTCATATATATATATATATATATATATAGTCCGGTCACATACAAGCATGTTACTCATTAGTGGATAGGCTACTTAACACAGTGATCATATCTAATCCAATACTTTCATTACTTTGCAATTGTTATTGACATTTTAATGACATCAAAATTTCTTAAGTTATGTCGTGTTGGAGCAGTTAACCGTAAAATTAATACGGAGATGTTCATTGTTCATACCTAAGACCTGCATATTTTTAACTACTGTTTTCGCACTCTTTTGTCAGGGTAGCTTTCATGTTTCTTGTTACACTGCGTCCAACACTGTAAGGTCGACGTTTATACAATTTTCCTTCGTATGAAAATAAGCAAAACTAAAAGGTAGGAAGGAGAAGAGATTTCATTCTGAAAGCATTCATCAGAAAAGTAGTTAGATATTACTATTAGTGATCAGAAATCTATAAAATATTGTATCCAGCAGCACCACACCAACATAAGAGTCACCATATCAAACACGCTGCCATGTTCATCAATTAAGTTTTCAATTCATCGTCAGTAACAGGTTCTATTCATTATTGATACTATCGACCTTTAACCCCACGATCGGAGATTGCCCGTCACTGTTGTGGGGAAGCACATAATCGACACCTAAGGACAACGGACGCGTGTCTCCGACGGTCTTAACTGAATCGAAAACAAAACGACATCACTATATATACATTTTCTTTCAGGTGCAGTGATTAAGTAGAACAATCATCTATAAATATAGTTAGCAAAAAGAAAACTCTTTCAACTAATTAGAGTTCTGATCAGTATGTTATACTTGCCAAGTTAGAATCACTACTCGGTGGCAAATTTTAATTCCGACAAAAAAAATACACAACTCATATATTCATATATACCTCGATCAGAGATATTTGTAGGCTATTTAATGTCTCTCATAATTCTGATAATATTGGTTAAGGCAGAGCCCTTCTCCCCTTTCAAACAAAATAAAATGTCACTCACACAGCTGTACGTAGATGTCCAACATCAAAATGTCATCCATCATCAATAATAGTGCTGTTCTTGTTACATATGTGCACCGAGTGATCAAATACTAAAAAATACAAAGTTAATTACGTAGTAATAACAACATGATCTCTCTAATATACTTAAATCAATTATAGGCTCGTACGTTATCTGAATTCGAAGGAAATTAAAGCAACAACAAGAAGAAACTCATATGCATATCATAAGTGATTAGTTGCATGAGTAACATGCAACATTCATTTTCGGGAAAAAATAGGCATCCAAATGATCCATGTAACAGATACCATGATTACCATTATTTCTAATCAATGCAAACAAACCTTTTTAGTTTGTATGCATGAGCTGTGAATTACTTAATTACCTCATAGGTTAAGATATTAAGTGCACTTAATCTTTATATGCGGGAAATAAACGTACGTATGTTGTTCTAGACGATGAATCCCATTTGGGTTTGGACAGGCACTAATTGCATGCCCAAAACAAAAACAAGGCACGTAATTAGTTTACAAAAATTAGTTCTAGACGATGAATCCCATTTGTTCTAGGGACGAAAATTACTTACTAAAAGTTAAAACTATTCACGTAAAAATTGAACGTAGATTGGTAGGCATATGTACGTGCCAGTATAAGTTGATCAACTGTGTCAAGTTAATTACTGTATATAAATATTAACAAGAATGAAATTTGAGTAATCATGTTAGATTTATCAATGCTGAGGATCTAACTATTAGTCTTGTAATTATTGTGATCGATCCCAGGTTCAAACAATTCTCTCTTCAAATCTGTCAGTGTTCCAACCCTCTGGCCTTCGTCATTTATGTTATAGTTTCACCACAATTTAGGAAAGGAACCACTAACAACTTGTTAACAACCACATTAATTGGGAAATTTATATCTCAAAAGCAAAATAGCGATTTGACTTTGTTATTTCAAAAAAGAAATACCGGACTTGATTCAATTTTTTTTTCTTTTCCAGGAAGCATGCAGTTCGATCTCAATGTCCATGTTATAGTTATAGTGTTCGATCACTGATTGTTCAATCTTCTAGTCTAATCATGAAGTTGAAGTATTCCAGTTTTCAACATTCTACATCAAGAATCCAAACTAATTGATTTGGCACGCCCATGCTTCCAAATTTACTGGCTTTGAATTGTTTGGAAATTTTGGTTGGGAAAATATATATGGAAATGCAAGGACGGATGTAGCTAAGCTCTACATGCAATCCATGCTTGTAGGGAGCTGCGGTCAAATATAATGGGTGAGAAAGAAGGAAAAACAACAACCAAAAATAGAATCAATGCAAGGATTGCTAGCAAATTAAAGCCAGTTTTGTCACTAGCTCTTGTTAGTTTAGATACAATTGTTGAAAAGGAAAGGGGGAGTTGTGGAAAAAAAAAATTAATAACGAGTTAAGTGAGCGTTGGAATGACGTGAAGTCCCGCCATTAAAGCTCCCCATCTGCCTCCTTCAATTCCCCGGTCCCGTTGCCTTTAAATCCCACCCCCTTTACACCTAATATCATATCCTCCTCCTCACCGTTCTCCATTCTCAGGCCTCCATCTCTGAGAATTCACATTTCGTACAAACTAAACACAACAGCAATGCCTCCAATCTTGCCGGACTTCTCCAACTCCGTCAAGCTCAAGTATGTCAAACTCGGCTACCAATACCTCGTGAATCATTTCCTCACTCTCGCCCTTGTTCCGATAATGGCCGGGATTTTTCTCGAGGTTATACCCATCGGCCCCGAGGAGGTTTTAAACTTGTGGAACTCCCTCCACTTGGATCTCGTCCAAATCCTCTGCTCCTCTTTCCTCATCATCTTTATCGCCACCGTCTACTTCATGTCCAAGCCACGAAGCATCTACCTTGTCGACTACGCCTGCTACAAGCCACCTGTTACCTGCCGCGTTCCCTTCTCCACATTCATGGAACACTCCCGCCTCATCCTCAGCAACAACCCTAAGAGTGTCGAGTTCCAGATGAGGATCCTCGAGCGCTCTGGTCTGGGAGAAGAGACTTGTCTTCCCCCAGCCATTCACTACATCCCTCCCAAGCCCACCATGGAGGCTGCGAGGGGTGAGGCGGAGCTAGTCATATTCTCCGCAATGGACTCTCTCTTTGAGAAAACCGGCCTTAAACCTAAAGACATAGATATTCTCATCATCAACTGCAGCCTGTTCTCGCCGACTCCTTCTTTGTCGGCGATGGTGATCAACAAGTACAAGCTCCGAAGTAACATCCGCAGCTTCAACTTGTCCGGCATGGGGTGCAGCGCCGGTCTCATATCCATCGACTTGGCACGTGACCTTCTTCAGGTTCATCCCAACTCAAACGCTGTGGTGGTCAGCACCGAGATCATAACTCCCAACTATTACCAAGGAAAAGAGAGGGCCATGCTTTTACCCAACTGTCTCTTCCGTATGGGTGGGGCCGCCATTCTCCTGTCCAACCGTAGATCCGAGAGCCGACGTGCCAAGTACAGGTTGGTCCACGTGGTCAGGACCCACAAGGGAGCCGACGACAAGGCCTTCCGCTGCGTGTTCGAGGAGGAGGACAGGGAGGGCAAGGTCGGAATCTCACTCCAAAAGGATCTCATGGCCATCGCCGGCGAGGCCCTCAAGTCCAACATCACCACTATCGGTCCTCTAGTACTTCCGGCCTCTGAGCAGCTCCTTTTCCTGCTTACCCTCGTCGGAAGAAAGCTGGTGAACCCCAAGTGGAAGCCTTACATTCCAGACTTCAAGCAGGCGTTTGAACACTTCTGCATCCACGCCGGAGGTCGAGCCGTTATCGATGAGCTTCAGAAGAATCTACAGCTGTCTGCTGAGCACTGCGAGGCGTCGAGGATGACGCTGCACAGGTTCGGCAATACGTCGTCGTCTTCGCTGTGGTACGAGCTAGGGTACATTGAGGCCAAGGGGAGGATGAGGAAGGGAGATAGGGTTTGGCAGATTGCGTTTGGGAGTGGTTTTAAGTGCAACAGCGCCGTGTGGAAGTGTAACCGGACCATCAAGTCGGCGGCACATGATGATGAGCCGTGGGGCGATTGCATTGAAAGGTACCCGGTTGATATTCCTGAAGTCGTCAAACTCTAGAGAACACTAAGAATTGCGTCGTTGCAGGGATGGCTTTTCTTTGGTTTCAGCTTTTCTCAGTTTGCCGCTAAAATCACAAAGTTGCATTTACCGTACGTCCATAGTCTGCAGTAATATTTTTTTTCCATCTTTCAGATTTCTTATGCCTACCAATTTGCATAGAAGTTCAAAATGTGCTCTGCTTTTATGTATTAATCATTGTATTCCATGTAAGGAAACCACAGTTGATCGAGTTATTATGGAAATTTGCAATTAATAATTAGATCAATCTATTTTTAAGTAGTACTGTAAATAATATAATAGGAATATTTGATGGGAGCTAGGTAGCTACATTCTACATATATATGTGTGTCGAAGAAGAAATTTTACTTACAATAGCTACAATTCACACAGAGAAAATGATTTTCATCAGTGTCCTAGAACCGAACGATAAGCGAGGATGAGGATGAGGATGACGATGTTGATCGGTGTCTTTAAACTTCTGCTTCCCACTTTTGTTATGTTGTGTATTGAATTTGGGTCGTCTTGTTAGGCTTGCGTTGGCGATTTTGTATGTTGTTATAGAACTAGTTAGAAAGTGAGTGACGAACTATATATATACGTGCACAACTTTTATCTACATTACGATTGTGATATGACCAGTACCCAAATGTCGACTGTTTCGGTATAAACATAAATGATGAGAGCTCCATCGGTGGAGATGACATAACTCGATTAGATTTACGGTGGTTGTGTTCATTACACCCGGTTGCAGAAACTAGCAGGTATCTTTGACTGGAGGAACAATGCTAGCTAGCTATATCCCTCCGCTTAGAGAAAAATGTTACTATCAGCAAATTAATCTAAAAAAAAAATAACTTCTGTTCCAAACAGAGATATACTCCAAGTATTTTCAATACTGTATAGTATTTATCTGTATTAGGGCATCTCCAACAGATTTTACTTAAATTTGGAGATTTTGGGCTCTAAATCTCCTCCAACAGATTCTCCATCTCATTCTATAAAATGGAGATTTGGATGAGAGAGAATATATGCATCCCTATATTTGTAGAGAGAGAAAGGAAAATTTACAGAATGAAAAATTAATGATCAAATCAATTTGACACAGAAAACTAAAAAGTAATCATTAATTATAGAATTTTATATGGAATTTTATTTAAAATAAATAAATTTATTATTATAGTATTTATTGCATGTTTGAAAATAAAAAAATAAAAAAATATTATATTGTTGAAATAAATATGAATGTAGTTGTAATAAATGTGAAAATCTCTAAAATGGGGAAGTTGTTGGAGTTGGAGCATAATTTTTTTAGAGATTCTGATTTTTGTTTCCCTATTTTACAAAAAAAAATAAGGAAGCTGTTGGAGATGTCCTTATTAGATCACAAATGTAAAATGATTGATTTTTTAATTTTCAATAAAATGGTGATAATTTAAGTCAGCAACTAACCAAGTGAACAAATCGGCTTACACGTGTGAAATCTCACTTAAAAGTATCATTAAAACGATTGATTGTTCCAACTTGAAGCAATGCCAAAGTGACAAAAGGGTACCCCTAAACAGGGACTGATGCATTGAATTCTTTTGTTGCACCGCTAGTAGCTAGCGATCGAGCTACTTCTTAACTATTGTAAGGAGGTTGTGGATTCGATGCAAGTTGTGGAGGGATAGATATGGCTTCTCTACCCTAAATTAGGGAGGGCATGCATGCATGTAGGGTAGGCAAGCATACCACTTCCAGAGTAGTTACAGCTGTGAAAATTATAGAGGCATCGACGACTCATATAAATCCCAATTTCTGGATTTAGTTAGCTCAATGAATGCCCTAATAAGGTTGCCTGAACTTTCTGGTATGAAAGTAAAAAACAGTGATCAATAAAAGTGGATCGAGCAGCTATCTCTACGACTTGGTTGGGTACAGAGACAAAGACTGTTGCCATATCTTGAGGACTAGTTAATGTCGCGACTTCCAGAAACATGCAAAACTGTAGCCTCCATTTTATTTTCACGTATATCTTAAACCCCAGAAATCTGCAGAACTTAACTCCTCAAGCTACGCCTCTTTCATGTCACGCATGGTAAAACCCAGAAACTGTACGTAACTACATAGCCTTACGACCACTGGTAATTACAAGTACGTAGTTAACTGACATTTCATTATTTCTCGATCATCTGAGGTATTATTACATTGAGCATATCTATACATGATCCATATATATCTTTCGATCCATTATACAAGCAACACGTTTTAGTATATGAGAGGGATGGATCACATTCATATTAATTCCAGTGCCATCCATGCATTAATATATGGTATGCCGCTGCGCTGCTCTTCAATTTCCTTGTGTGGCCAATTGAAAGGCTCAAAACTCAAAAGTGCTAGACCAATTCAATTCTCCAATACCATCATATTGGTGAAGTAGACTCATGAGGGGGTGGGCGGGAGAGGGGAGAGAGCTAGCAGCTACAGGTGGAAGAAATTAAATTTGGCGCACACTTACCATTATTACAAAACGTTACTTTCCATTATTTTCTGTTGCAGTAGCGGTGGCCGGTTACACCCTCGATCCATATATCTCTATCTATTTCGAATTAATTTACTTCCATATTGAGGTTCTAAAGAAACAACACTCCAATCACTCAGAATAATCTGTGCTTTCTGCAATGGCAATAAGTAAGTTACTGCACCCATACATTGATTATTAATTAATAAACCAACAATTTTTATGGCCTCACCCTCTGATCGATGAAGGAAATGTGTATATATATATATCAATCAGAAGATATATGTTATCTGAAAAGGGCAAGATATCACAGTTTTCTAGTTTATTGAATGTTTGTTTGTGTGTCCTGAATTGCCCCAGATATCATCTGTATCCGTTTGACATATGTAATATGTATCCATACAAATTATGTTGAGTCTCTTCTGTGTTTGATAGGTATGCAATATTCCCACGTACTGTCACTAAATTGAAACTTAATTAATGAACTTAATTGGAGTCGATCAATACAACAGGAAATGTATAAACATATAAAAAGTTTTAAATCTCCGGAACTAGTCCATCTAACTAGCTAGTTTGATGCTTATTCTAGTAAGTAATTGCAGGGTCTGTTAATGACGGGGATCGTTAACTTATGGATGTGGGTGCAGGCCACACTACCGCAGGTAAGAATCGAAGCGACGACTTTAAGTCGTGGTTTCGCATCAGAAGTCGTCGCCTGAGCATCCTGCCGACGGAAATAAGTCGTCGCTTCACATTCTTCGTTTCAATTCCAAGCGACCAATAATGACTCAAAAGTCGTCGCCTCATATATCTATGCGACGACTCCAAAAGTGGTCGCTCAGCAGAGAGCGACGACTTTTGACGCGTCGGCAGAGATCTCTAGCGACCACTTTAGACGCGTCTCTTCAAAACCCATACGACGTATTTTGGGTTATCGCCCCGTACTTGTGGCGACAAAGTTTGGGTCAAAATTGGTCTCTTAAATTCATTTTAAAAAGGCATGGAGCGACGTATTTTGTTAAATATTCGTCGCCTCACTATAATCTAAGCGACGAACAATGATCGATGTTCGTCGCTTCAATAGTTGTTACAGAGACATAATAATAGAATTGGTCTCTTTTTTTCATTTTGAATAGGCATGGAGCGACGCATTTTGTTGAATCTTCGTCTCCTCACTATAATCTAAGCGACGAACAATGATCAATGTTCGTCGCTTCAATGTTTGTTACAGAGACAGAATAACAGAATTCTGTCTTGGTTTCATTCACTTCTCTGAAACCTGCATTTCATTCAAATCACATATCCAACCAACATTTCATTCAAAACACATATCCAACAAAACACAAACACTATAAATACATAGATTTCATTCAAAACTATAATGTGTTATAACAATGATGTACATATGTTCCAAGTACAAACTAACGAAGGGTCCTAATCTAAGTCTACGTCCATTGCCCCCATACCTTCAGCACATGATGATTTATCGGCAATCGTCGGAGGGTTTGCTGCGGCGGCGGCGGCGGGATTGGCATCCGAATTGGTCAACATGCCGAGGGCAGCCTCCATCCTTGCAATACGTTGCGGCATCTCTTTTTTTTCGATTCTTCTACGTTCTTCGTTGATTCTGGTACGTTCATTGGCGGCTGCTACTTCTGCCCTCAACTTCTCAACCTCCGAATCGTTGCTGGACACGCGTGCACCGCCTCTTGGTTTTCCAGTGTATCTTAATGCACCTCCTAGCCTTGCAAAGATGGTAAAACACAAAAAATTATTGAAATTAAATTCTCTTTCGTATCTAAAATAGAAACTGTTATTTTATGATTTGTACATACCTCGGACTCTCGTCCCCGGCTTCCCACCCAGACACTCGTCCACTACCGCTATCTGTTCTTCGACGGTAGCGGGGCCCGTCACTTGACTGCCGCTCTCCACATCACTGGCTCGGCTAGCACAGAGCTCATCCATCTTCCTCTTGACCGCTGCCTGCAAAAAATATTATCCAATAAGTTTGTGTTTGTATAGTTATAAATTGTAAAAAAATAAAATCAGAAGCTAAAAACTAGGAATTCTTGCATCTAACTCGTCAGGAAACTCACCAGTTTCTCCTGTGCATTCTGCGATCGCGCATAAACATCGCAGACTGTCTGAAGTATAGGCGCCAAATTGCCTTTCGCAACGACCCTGTAGCTATAGGGAGTGGTGCCGGAGTGATGGTTGACTGCACACCCCATCTCCTTTGTTTTGTTCCGATTAGCGGCGTTCCGGGCACACATCCTCGGTAAAAATATGCACGAACTATTAGAATCAAAATCTATTATATGAAATTTTAAAAACTCTAATTACTTTCCGTTACCTTATAATCATCGTCCTCAAAGTGAACTTTGAGGTACTCCCACTGCTCGGGTCGGTGGATGAACTCTGCAGGCGTCGCCTTTGACACTTCGACGTAGTGGGTGTGGCAGTCGTACTTTCTAGTCCTTGTTGATCTTGGCAGCGGTCTCGTCGATGTATCTCCACATGCCTATCTCGGTGGGAGGGAGGTCGTAGAACATCTAGTAAAAAAAATTTCAAAGAAATCATTAGAAATAACATATTTCAATATATATGACTGAAAGATAGTTTTTTGAAATTTTTATGAAATTGTGTTTTACCTCCATATAAGTGCTCAGTGCATATCGGTGCTCCTCAGCCAGCTCAGCATATGAAGGCGCAAGCATGGACACTTTGCTCCGGATGGCGCTCCCGATGTCTCGGGACATCAAAGTCCTCCACTTCAAGAGGCTCAGACCCCTGTGCTGTTCCGCGTAGTCAACCTTCAGAGGTTTCCCGCCGTTCAACAACACCAAAAATTGGGTCTTCGTACCGGTTATGATGCCAGGCTTGTCCGGGTTCCGTCCATTCAGCTTCTGATCCGTTGTTATATCAACAAGCTCTGCCATATATATATAATTATAATTAAAATGACACTGAATATTATGAATCATAAAAGCCTAATCATGGTTTTACTTAAACTAGTCTTAGACAGATATGATGAAACTAACAAAGGATAAAGGCCATCAATCTTGTAGCTGCAACCAAAATCATGATTATTCTCATTTTCTGGGCCTCTATCAAGGTGGTGTTGTTACAATTTGATCTATACTTCAGGGGATTCTTATGAGTAATAAGTTCAAAATATGATGAGCAGTATAATGATATGCGATTGTCAATGTGTATAAGCAGAGTACTATGCAGCAGAGTACTATGAGTTCAAAAATGTTTTCAGACTATCATAGATAGGTATAGAACCTTTAGATTGAGGGCAACCAAGGAAGTTAGGTTAAGCTTCAGAATAGCCGCAAAAATGAATTAATTAACCCAAAAATTAAAGCTCATTCACTAAATAGGTAATGGACTATTAATACAAGTCGTTGATCATCCAACTTGGTAATCAAATAAACAATATTGATTGATTGACTAGTCAACTTAAGTATGAACGTGTAGAGGATTATTAATTAAACAAACTTCAACTTGCCTACTTGGAAGTTTAATAAGAAATGGTGTTGAGTATATTTGCTTGAAGCCCTTGAATAATAATAGCATTGCCGTATATATACTGAAGTGGCATCTTTATCTAGATTTTAAAGTCAGAGGAACTCTTTGCCTGAGTAAACCTGCACCAACCTTTCTATAAAAAAAATAAATAAAAAAAGACACTGAATGGAAACAAAATATAAAAGACCTGCACCAACCTTTCTGCACTACACCTCAATGGGTAGGACACATAAACCGCACTAGTTCTATACAGAAAATATGCTGCAAAATCTAACAAATATGCATTTCTTTTAGTATATTGTGTACGTATACATATATATGCTTTGTGTATGTTTTCCCTGGTACAAAATCTAACAGAAGTTGCTGATGCTCGAGAACGAAAAGAAAAGCAGCATTTTGCCTTGTATGACAACATGCAGATCAAGATCGACAGAGTACTATTATCCATTTGGACTAGAAACTTATTTCTGCTTCATGTATTTACAGATCAGTTGGGCAGAGCTTAAGTGCCGTAAAAACAACCCTGCTAATCAAAGAGGATGATGATGCTCATTCCATTGCTTCGTATGACTCAATTCCCATGTTATTGTGGCTTTTCTTACTACAGTAGCATTGAAATACACCAATTCATTTTTTTTTATAACTACATTACATCTGTATTCAGAAGCAGTACTCCTGGTGGCCGGAGGAGCAGTGGTTCTGGATTTTCCTTCAGGTTGGATGAACGTGCTGAAAAAAGGAAGGAGGTTGCTAACACATACCTTTAGCCCCGGTTGCTAGTATTATTTTCAACGTTTAATCCTAATCAACTTTATCATTTTTCACCAGTTCTTTACAAATTAAGCTAGAAGAAAAGATACAGGCTAAAGGAGCAGAAAAGAATAATTCGCAAGCAAAATCAAAGGTTCCTTGACATAAATCGTAGCATTTAGCTTTTGTGTTTTATAGATGTTCGGCTTTCAGAAATTTCAGGATATCTTATGTATGCTTGTCTTGTAGGAGAATCAGGAAGCAGAGATCAAGCAACTGAGGAAGAGCCTGACATTTAGGGCAGCTCCTATGCCGAGTTACCATTGGAGTTTAAACAACATATTTCTGATAAATTACTTTGTGTTCATATCATTTTAAATTCCATGTTGCATGTTGTGACTTGTGAATATAAGCAATTATGGGATCCTCATTTAAAATCATATATGGATATATATCTACAGGTTTATGTAGCTTATGCGCATTATTTTTTAGTTATTACTTAGAACTGTCCCTGGAAATTTGATGTTGATGCTGTCTTCAGTTATCTTATATGGACTAGCCTTATACATAGAGGATCATTGACCATTGCCTTTTTATCCCACGATAGTTACTAATATTAGGGACGAGCAAAATAAGTTTTTTGATGATTGCCTTTTCTTCCTAGCAGTATACTAGTAATAGCAATTGTTACGACGGTCGCTGAGTATCAAACTATTAATCATACTAGTAATAGCATGATCGACAGAGTACTAAAAAAAAAAAATCCGAAATATATCGAATCACTCACCCGGCTCCTGAGGACCCCTCTTAGTCCTAATGCTGAGGGGAGGAGCATCCTCGCCTACCACACCGGCTGCTCCTCCAGCGGCACCACCACTGCCACCGCTACCGCCGCTCCCGAGGTCAGCGCCACCTCCAGTAGCCCCACACCCGCCGAAGGATCGGTTTCTTCCAGAGACGGGATGGGAACCATCGTCCCCGCCTCTGGCGCCGTCCTCGCCGATTCCGCTGCCGCCGCCGCCGCAGCAGACATTTGAGCGGCAACTTCCGCCGCTTTCCTCTCTCTTCTCGCCTCCATCTCATTCTTTCTCTTCTGGGCACTAGAACCGGGTGCCATCCTGGTTTCGAAGGGTTAGAGTTTGGAATTTTGGGTTTGGGGAAAAAATCTCCAAAATTTGCTGAATTTAGGGTTTGGGGGTTTGAGAGAGATTAGGGGTTTTTTAATATGAGAAGGGGTTTGGGTTTCGGGTTGTAAGAGAAGGGTTTTTGGGTATGAAGAGAAAGAGAAGAAATTGGAGGTTTTGGGTTTAGATGGGAAGAAGACGCAAATGAGGAAGAAGAACCTGATTCTGCAAATTAAAGATTGATCTGAAGCGACGAATTTACGCAAAAGTCGTCGCTTCATATATTATTAAGTTAGCGACGAATTTAGTCCAAATTCGTCGCTTAATATACACTGAAGCGACGACTTTTGCCTCTTTCTAGGTAACCAAGGGGGTTTCAAAACTCGTCGCTTCAATATATATGAAGCGACGAATTTGAAACATACAGGATACCCAAGGAAGGTTAAACTTCGTCGCTTCAATACGTTCAAGCAACGAATATTGACATTATGCGTCGCTTCAATTAAATTTAACATATTAGTTATTTTAAGAAATATATGTTTTTATTTAATTAGACAGTTGTAAATATTGTTCAAAATTACAACAATAAATATATATCATCATCATCTGCTTACAACATGTACCATATTTAACTAGTAGTCTTCCTCTTCGTCGTCTCCGCCATCATCGTCTTCATCTTCGTCGTCCTCATCGAATTCATCATCTTTATCTTCCTCTTCCTCACCGTTTGATTCTTCATTCTGTTCGGGTACTTCTAATTCGAGTTGGAGATTAGAGACATCAATATGGTAAAATTGTATTGAACCTAGTGTGTCCTCTTGGTAAAGCTCTGTGATTTGATTCCCAGAAGGAGGCCTGTTGTCTTCTGTTGCAAGTACTTCGGCACTGTATACATTTCGATGCGACATTTCTTGCACCACCTTCCAAGTACCACCCGCCGCAGGATCGTCCAAGTAGAACACTTGTTTAGTCTTCACAGCAAGACAAAATGGTGAACTCTCATAGTAACTAGTGTTAGTATTCACCGATATTAGACCATGATCTACCTTTACGGTGTCAATTTCTTCGTCATCTTGATCGTCAGTGGTGTTGTGCCATATAACTTTGAACAATACGACTGACAAATTGTCTGGATAACATACCTCGACTACATAGTCAAGATGGCCATAGAAGTGTTGAGACATGTTTCCAAGCTTCGTGCTTAACATCACCCTGCTATTTTATGTCACGAGCCTTTGATCTCTATCGAATGAGACATACTTGATATCGTTCACGTAGCACGCCTTATAAATCTGAGTGAATTGCGGACCTCGAGCCGATGACCATATTGCCCTGTTAAAATTAGGGTCCTGAGCAT
Organism: Potentilla sterilis; assembly: GCA_963682095.1. Lineage (NCBI taxonomy): Eukaryota > Viridiplantae > Streptophyta > Magnoliopsida > Rosales > Rosaceae > Potentilla > Potentilla sterilis. The sequence goes on along the minus strand of OY821761.1, from coordinate 45,133,275 downwards.
CATATATTCTCTTGGCCTGAAAAATAGATTGTGTTAGTTCTACACTATTCAGTTTTCGTAGAGAATTTTAAGAACCATATATTCAGTTTTCGTACAAATTCTAAGACCCATGGATGGAAACTCATCCTTCGATGGCGCTGGTCATAATCGTCATCATATTTCGCCGTGTACAGCTGCAAATGAGCGTCCATGTAATATTGAGCTTCTTCTGTATCCGTAAAAATTTGCCAGTGAGCCTCAGCCATTTGTTCCTCTGTTAACCTGATATTTCCGGTGGTATCCATAATACACGGTTGAACTAACTGAGAAACAAAACTAATATTCCATATTGGGGGATTGGGCTCTTCGTGTTCTTCCAATTGCAAATATGACTTACAGTACGTCACCGACTCCCATGATATGTACCTTTTTGCAATACTCCCCTCCGGGTAACGTGTATTACTCGTTGACTGTTTATAGTCACCTAATTGCCTGTAAAATGATGAATATGATTACTGCATATTTAAGGTCGATACCAATTTAGTTTGGACATTAAGAAACATATTTGATTAGTACATATACCTTTCCGTCGGATACATCCATGTAAAATGTACTGGGCCTGTAAGCATAACTTGTTCGGGAAAGTGAACCATGAGATGAACCATAGAGGTGAAGAAATGTGGAGAAAAAATTAACTCCAAATTGCAGAGAATGATCACAATCTCATCTTTCATCTGTTGGACATCTGTCTTCTTCAACTCCCTAGCACATAATTTTCGAAACCAATTTGACAATGCTATCAATGGCTTCACGACGTTATTCGGTAAAAATCCTCGGATAACCACTGGAAGAAGACGTTGAAGCAGGACATGGCAATCATGCGTCTTCAATCCATAGAACTTTTTCTCGGATAGTTTCACCTTATTTCTCAAACTTCCCGCATAGTCAAGTGGATACCTAACACCGCGAAACCATTCGAATACTTCTTTAAGACGATCCTCTTCAACTAAAAAGGGTGCATGAGGAACCTTTCCCGTCCTCTTTTCAGCTTCCGAACACCACTGACTTTTGCGTATTCCCCTCTTCTGCAAAGCTTCGCGAGCCCTTGGACCATCCTTGGTCTTCCCTTCAATTGAAAGAATGGTGGCCAGGATATTGTCACCCACGTTCTTTTCAATGTGCATGACATCTAAACAGTACCTGTGTAACAACGACGACCAATAGAGAAGCATCCAAAATACGCTCTCGTGGGTCCAACATTGTCTGTTGTGTGCCGAGTAAGAGACACGAAAATACGGATGCTGGCTAAGAGTGGCGTAACTGTGTGACCTAATTTTCTCCAAAATTTCATCTCCGTTCTTATGAGCTGGCCTTTTTCCCCACTCTGGCTTCCCGTTAAATGCCAAACTGGATCACATTGGTGAATTCTCGTCAAGCCATTTCCGATGCCCTTCATAAACAATTCTCCCACAAATATGCTTCGCCGTCAGCTCATCTAGACAAATTGGACATGCCTTGTACCCTTTCACCGTTGAGCCCGCAAACATCCCTAAACCAGGAAAGTCACTTATAGTACACATCACCGCTGCCTTTATCGTGAATACATCATTGTCGACTCTGTCAAAAGTATAGACTCCATTTTCCCATAAATCTATAAGCTCGTCGATTAATGGACGAATGAGTACACTAAGGCACTTTCCTGGAGATTTAGGGCCAGGAATCAACACGGCCAGCATATTATATTCCTTCCTCATACACATATTAGGGGGTAGATTATATGGCATCACAACCACGGGCCACGTACTATGCTGGGTTGTCATTGTTCCAAATGGACTGAAACCATCAGTTGCCACTCCAAGCCACACATTTCTTCCCTTAATGTCGTCGAAACCTGGAAATGTCCTGTTAAAATGTTGCTATGATTCTCCATCAGATGGGTGCAGGAGGGTACTTTCATCTTGTCGCCTCTTATGCCATCGCATATGTTTTGCTGTGTGTGGGGACATAAATAGGCGTTTCAACCTTGGAGTGATAGAGAAATACCATATTATCTTTTTTGGAAGGTCATCCGTATCTGGCTTATATCTTTGAGCACCACATATTGGACAAGTCCTACGAGACTTATTTGCAGCCCCCCTGAATAGGTAACAGTTGAACTCACAAACATGAATTTTTTCATATCCACGGGAAATATCCTTGATGATTTTTTTAATTCTCGAATAACTCACAGGAAAATTATTGACTTTAAAAAACTTATGCACCCATTTACATAATTTATCAATACTCGTATCCGACCATCCGTTTTCAACTTTAATTTCCATTGCATGTAATGTGGCACTTAATACAGTTTCTTCACTCCCTTCATACAATGGGGTTTGAGACTCCTTTAGAAGCCTTTCATACTTAGCATAATCATCATCTACCATGTCATTGAACTGAACTTCAGCGTTTTCTTTAACGACATTATGCGGTGCATCTGCATGGTATCCAGGATAGTATGGAAATACATCTTGTATAATCTCCACAGGCGGGATCACTGAAGGACCGGCAACACTGGAAGCCTGGACTCTGTCTTGAAGCCACTGTCTCCGTTTACTGATCATTGCCGGTTCACCAGAAACTTCCCCGTGTAGGTGCCAAACTGTGTAAGTCGGATCCAAACCATGGTACAAGCAGTGATGATAAATCTCTATGAGTTTCTTATAATAAGGACCATTTTTGCAAACTGCGCACGGACAAGGGAGAAATTCGATTCCAGCAGTGCGAGCGGAAACAAAATTGATGAAGTTAACTAAGCCTGTACTGTAATCAGGGTGTGTAAAGTGAAGAATCATCCAAGATTTGTCGGGGACATCATCCATGTTTCCTGTCATAACATAAACAGACAATATGCATAAGGTTAGCACACAACATTTATGATACAATCAAAACCTGTCCCAACACTTCTTCTCCTTATGCCTCCGGGTTGGGTCCTATCCCCTTCAGGCGAACACGAGTTTGTTGATCCTTTTGCTATTCATGTGGTTTCAGCTACAGTTTTGGGAAATTTCGGCAGCATCTCCCTACAGTTCCTCAAGTGCACAAAAATCTAAACAACCTAATTTGCACTCGAGGAACATTGTAGAGAGACACTGTCGAAACTATATCCCAAAACTTAAACTTAAACCCCATGAATAACAAAAGGATCAACAAACTCGTGTTCGCCTAAAGTGTCCAAAAATGGGACAATTCGAGAATCAACAACCCATCTCGATCAACTAGATGCGTTGTTGATTTTCAAACGGGAGTTCTAAGCTGATAAACACCACAATTATATATAATACGAAATAATAAATTTACACACGGCACCACACTCCCTCACTAAGCCACTCGCATGTTTCAGAAACCCTAACTACCACAATCCACACACAACACAAACCAATTACATCGTTAACTAATAATTTCAACCTAATCTGCCATAAAATTCACAAAATTTCAATAAATTGCACTATTTCAAGCCATTTTAGTTTCACTCAATTTGGATTTAACTAAATTTCACAATTTCACTAAATTATACTAAAATTCAATGTCACTAAAATTTCACAATTTCACAAACTATTCTAAAAAATCTCAATTTCACCAAAATCAACACCAATTCTATCATATATTCAAACACCTAACCCTAAAAACAACAAAAAAACACATTATAAACCAAATCCAACTCAAGATATCAAACACTAAATTCAACAAATCAAACCCCAATATGGTGATTACAATGAAGAGGAGAGATTATACTAACCTACAAAGCAATTGGAAGAGAAGACCCAAAGAATTAGACCCCGAAATTGACGAAATCAGCCGATCTGCCCTTTTTTTCGCAGCTCCAGAACAGTTTTTTTCCTCAAACTTCAACTTCTGAAATCTGTTGAAGTCGAGGGCTTTATAACAGATTTTAAAACATGAAGCGACGACTATTGCTCAAAACTCGTCGCTTCGTTTCATATGTCAGCGACGAATATTGACGAAGGTTATTAACTTCGTCGCTTCAATTTTACGTCGGCGACGAAGATTAAATTTTCGTCGCCACAGTTTACAGAACATGATCGGAGGCGATAGTATACCTTTATTCGTCGCTTCAATAATTTGTAAGCGACGACTATTGATCTCTTGTTTTTTGAAGCGACGAATCCGATATTGGTCGCTTCGATGTGTTGAGGCGATAAATTTTGGTTTTCCTGTTTCAATCTTCGTCGCCTCAGTCCTTGTTTCCAGTAGTGCCAGGGGAGTTGGAATGGCCGGAATCCCTAGTTTCCATATGAGCTTTGATAGAATCCCTGTTTTGCCGAGGAGTTGGATACAATTCCTACTTCTCTTAGGAGCAATTGAATTTGGAATGGATTCTCTACTCCAAATGAACTCCTCTGGATCAGCTTCCTCTTAATGTGAAAGCAGCGCTCCAATGGAAATTCAAACTATAGTAAGTAATTATTGATACGATATGATTATATATAGCACTGACTTCATTTTCACCTCAACTTCTGATATGCAACTACGTACTTTACTCATCCTAACAATCAAACTTCTGGAATGTGATCACAATTCAAAACAAAAGAAAACAAATCCAAGTGATCGAGTAGATGAAGTTCGCATTCAATCGGGATGGTGAAGGTTTTGACTTTAAGCAAATTAATAATAAAGGCAGACGGTTCTGTGGTAGTGCCAACTACCAACCAATTAAAAAGATTAATATTTATATATAATTCACTAACTGCCCACAGACTCTAATTAATGATTCAAAGACGTAGGTGATCAAGAAAAAAAAAATCGGAGATACTTATAAAGTTTTCTAATTATTTAGAAGGGAAAAACTTTGGGATATTTTTCTAATTCGAGATATACTGCAATTCTGCTTTGCATCATGGGTCTGAACTGGGGCAATTGATGGTTTCACCCACCATTTGCATCATGAAGAAAACCAGCCCCAGCACACAGCTGCATGCCAGACATGGACCATATCATGCAGCAACACTCAGAAACTTGGACTCGATGATCAGCAAGAAGCTGCATCGTCCTTTTGGACAGAATCTTACACATACATAAATGAATATTGATGGCTCAGATGCAATATCTGTAATCTATTTAATAGATTTGTACGTAAATAGTGTAACCTTGAACAGACTTTTATTAGGGCTAGATTGTTCGAGCATGTTACTTTTCCAGAAATAATGAACTTAAAGGGCCTAGCCTGCATGCACCTGCAAGCAAGGACGATGGAGTCGGATTCAAATCAAAGCATGGATCCTGCATTCACGTTGCCGACGGTCGCTCGAAACTTTATATTTATCTTCTTTGTATATAATTATTCTTCAGAGAAACATATTTTCCCTAAAAAATCCCGAAAATATCGAACAAGAGAAATGACGTACACGGAATACAACTATAACACACACCATGACCAGTTCATCGCCGACCCCCCATTTCCATTGCACGCATGCCGATCTCAATCGACCTAATATTACTAATTAGTTCTTTAAAGTACGTTTTTTTTTATTAATATATGATCCAGCAATAGTATATTGACACCACTAGCATATTTTCTTCTTAAACCATACGTAGAGACACACAAGATAATTTATTTTTAGAGAATGATTTTGTTCTGTAAAAGTAAAACTGAATTAGTCTACTCCTTTCATTAGATAATCCCTTTGTATAGGGTGACGATTACAACGGAAATATAGATTACATCAGATAAGTACTAATTCCCTAATTCACTATCGTCAGTTACTTTGACGTAGGCACATTTATGGTATTTTCCTTCAACCCTCCTCCTTGAGCCAAGTCAAAAACGAAGTGGTACATGGATCGTTGCCTCATTAAAAACCTTGTCAAGTAACAAAACCCAATGGGATAAAATAAAACTTGGTCGAAGGAAAAAAGAGCACAACGCACCTTTAACCTTTGAGGATGACATGTGTGTATTAGACTCCCCCTGAAGTCTACACCTCTCCCTGATCTTTATATTAATCAAGGAAGCTTTGAAAGCTTTCGCATTCCTATGTTTTTCACATGTTCCTCGAATATTGCTTTGGGTAATGATTTGGTAAACAAATCTGCTACATTCTCTTCAGACCTTACTTGATTCACTTGAATCTTAAGAAGAGCTTGTTGTTGCTGATTATAGAAAAACTTTGGCTATATGTGTTTTGTATTATCACCCTTGATATAACCTAGCTTCATCTGTTCGATGCAAGCTGCATTGTCTTCATAAATGTAGGTAGGCTCTTCAGTGGTAGTACTTAAACCACTAGTCTCTCGAATATGTGTAATGATGGATCTCAACCATATACACTCACGAACCGCCTCATGTAGAGCTATGATCTCTGAGTGGTTCGAGGAGGTAGCCACAAAGGTTTGTTTGGTTGATCTCTAAGATATCGCCGTATTCCCAATGGTGAATACATAACCAGTTTGAGAACGACTTTTATGTGGGTCAGAGAGGTACCCAGCATCAGCAAACCCAATTAATACATTATTTGGGGTTTCAGTGTGGGGGTGGTACCTTCTCTATCGACATTTCCTTTAGGGGTTATATTTCCATTTGTGATCCCTCTTGTCTTTGTGTAGGAAAAGAATAGACCCAAGTCAATGGTTCCTTTTAGGTATCGAAATATATTCTTGATACCATTTCAATGACGCTGCGTTGGCGCTGAGCTAAATCTAGCTAACAAGTTCACTGAGAATGCAATATCAGGTCGAGTACATTGAGCTAGGTACAATAATGCGCCTATTGCACTTAAATATGGAATTTCTGCTCCCAATAGCTCTTCATCATCTTCCTTTGGACGAAATTGATCTTTCTTTATATCCAAACTTCGACCGATCATGGGAGTGCTAACAGAATGCGCTTTGTCCATGTTAAATCGCCTGAGTATCTTTTGGATATACGCAGACTGGTGGATAAGAATCCCACAAGCTCGGTGTTCTAGTTCAAGACCTAGACAAAACCGAGTTTTCCCAAGATCTTTCATCTCAAACTCGGATTTCAGGTAACCCGCGGTTTCTCTTATTTCATTAAGAGTATCTATTATGTTCATATCATCGACATATACAGCTACGATCGCAAATCCGGAACTTGTTTTCTTTATGAATACGCAGGGGCATAGTTCATCATTCTTATATCCCTTCTCAATCAAGTAGTCACTTAGACGGGTATACCACATCCGCCCGGATTGTTTCAATCCGTAAAGTGAGCGTTTCAATCTGATTGCAAACTCACTCCGTGGTTTAGAGTCACTTGATTTGGGCAATGGAAGGCCATCAGACACTTTCATATATATCTCTGAATCAAGATCCCCATAGAGATATGCTGTAACCACATCCATGAGCTGCATTTCCAATCCTTCGGAAACTACCAAACTAACTAAGTAGCGGAACGTTATAACGTCCATTACGGGAGAGTACGTCTCCTCATAGTCAATTCCAGGGCGTTGTGAGAAACCTTGCGCCACAAGGCGAGCCTTGTACCTTAGGACTTCATTCTTCTCATTACGCTTTCTGACAAAAACCCATTTATGTCCTACAGGCTTTACACTTGGTGGGGTTAGCACTACCGGACCAAATACTTGTCTCTTTGTCAGAGAATCTAGTTCTGCCTGGATTGCTACTTTCCATTGAGGCCAATCTAATCTATGTTGACATTCTGCAACAGAGCGTGGTTCGATATCATCATGCTCTATAATTTCTTGAGCAACAGTGTACGCAAATATATCATCAATGTACATGGAAGATCTTTCCATCAACTCATGTGCATCCTCATAATCCATTGAGATTTCTTTGTTCTCTGGAATCAATTCAAATATCGGAGCGTCCTCCAGTATTGATTCATGGACATAACTATAGTCAGAGACAATCTCATGGGAGGAATTTTCTACATTGATGATTAATAGATCGGGTTGTGCCTTACTCACCCTCTTTTTTCTTGGGTGAGTGTCAATCGAACCAAGTGGCCTTCCCCTCTTCCTTTGGAGAGCCACGGCCTCAACCACACTTCCACTAGGTGTGGTAGCAATGCCTGTATCTGCGGCATTGTACCTCTTTTTGGGGACTTCTAACCTTGCAGGCACATTTGCAGCTGGTATATGTGATCTTGTCACTTTAGCAATATCAGAAAACGCATCAGGCATCGAATCTGCTACGTTCTGAAGATTGATTATTCTTTTCACTTCACTTTCACATTGTGAAGTGCGGGGATCAAAATGAGACTGAGTAGGGACAGACCACGACACTTCCTGTCGTTCCCTTAGAAAATCATTTTTCTTATCTCCCCCTAACGACGGGAAGACTGTCTCATCAAAGTGAAAATCCGCAAATCTAGCGGTAAACAGATCGCCTGTCAAAGGTTCCAAATAGCGGATAATAGTTGGGGATTCATATCCAACATAAATACCTAATCGTCTCTGAGGACCCATTTTAGTGCGCTTTGGGGGCGCAATAGGCACATATACTGCGCAACCAAATATGCGTAAGTGTGAAATATCAGGTTCATATCCAGTGACCAACTGGTACGCAGAAATTAGTTGGCTAGCAGTGGGTCTGAAACGAATAAGTAAAGCTGCGTGCAATATTGCATAACCCCAAGCAGATATAGGCATGTTGGTGCGCATAACCAGTGCCCTAGCCACCATCTGTAGCCTTTTGATGGTGGCCTCTGCGAGACCATTTTGCGTATGCACATGGGGTACAGGATGCTCTACATCGATCCCAATTGACATGCAATAATCATCAAATGCTTTGGATGTGAACTCTCCAGCGTTGTCAAGCCTTATAGACTTGATAGGATGATCAGGGTGGTGAGCCCTTAATCGGATAATTTGTGCTAGGAGTTTTGCAAATGCAGCATTTCTTGTGGACAATAATGCGACATGTGACCAGCGTGTCGAAACATCTACCAGAACCATAAAGTACTTGAATGGGCAGCATTCTGGATGGATAGATCCACATATATCATCTTGTATCCTTTGTAAGAATGGAATATTTTGTTTCATATCTTTAGTATAGGAATGTCTCGATCCTGTTTTTGCTAAAGAGCAGGCTTTGCAAAATGATTGATGTGCCTTTCAAATTGTCAGTGAGGCAGAGGGACATAACACACCTGGTGCTTCAGAAGGTACTGGATGTGTTGAAGCAACATTACGACCAGCACTTTGCATTGTGCCGGATTTTTGTCCCATTTTATTTCTTCCTCGGAAGAAAGGATGTCTGTGTGAGTTCTTTAAAACACGAACCATCATGTCCCGACCAGGGTGTCCTAGTCGGTTATGCCAAAGCCTGTATGCGTCAGTGTCCCAAATTTCTTTATTGGTGATAGCATAGGATTCAATAATCCGGATGGTAGTAAGATATAATCCATTATCTTGACGCATTAGTTTTTCTAGAATGCGCTTCCTCCCACATTCATAAGAAGTAATATTCAAATATTCAATTCCATTCTCACAATAAGTTTGCAAATGATAATTGTTGGCACGAATATCTTTGAAACTTAACAAGGTTCGATTGTCTCTAGGTGCATATAGGGCGTCTGTGACTTTTATCATTGTGTCGTTAGGCATCAAAAATGAGGCCTTTCCTCGCCCCTTTATTAGTTGGGATGATCCCTCCAACATAGTCACAGATGTGTTATAAGGAATTAATTCAACAAATAATTGTCGATTCCTTAAAATAGTGTGGGTAGTCCCACTATCAGCTAAACACTCTATTTCTCCTGGATAAATTCCTACAATTAAATTGGATGAGATCGATTTAATAAAGTCAAAAAATATATCTCATATTCTTTAGAGTATATCGATTGAGGTAGAATGATGTGCTTGTCATTCTATTATTATTTTTCTTTTATTTGTTAGATGTATTACTTTACATCGTAATAGTGCTATTTTCGAACCATGTATATATAGGGAACAAAAATCGAATAAAATTCAATACTTTAGAATAGAATCTGAAATTTATTAATAAGCCAACAATAATCAAACCAAAGTCTTGGACATCAAAATCTAATTCAACAAACCATTATTCAAATAAACTTTAAGACCAAAATAATAGTCTAATTAAAATAAGGCATGTCACGTTCATAGCATTCTTGGAAAATAAATAGATAAATAAAACAGATCAATCAAAGTCTGGAACATGCATAGACGGAGCAGGGTTCATGTTGCCATTGAAGTCTACAATTGTGAGGTTGACATCAGCGTCATCGCCTCCATCTTCCATATAGTGAGTCTCTTGTTCTCTAGACTCCCTATACCTCTTGTAATTGGCTGCTACTTTGTTACTTGCCTGACAGTCCTTGTACCAATGCTCAGTAGCTCCACACCTATAGCAAGGTTCATTTCCAACTCTCGCCCTTTTGACTAGAGGGTTCTTGGGTGCCTTTTGCACCTTGACCCTAGCACCACCATGGCCACTAGGACCAGCACCACCTTCTCTGCCCCATACATTAGGAGGGCCTCCACGGCCCATCCCGCTGCCATTACCACGGCCCATAAGTGTCTTTTCACGTGGTGCATTGTATCTACGTGGGTGGGGCTCAGCACATCCAATCTCCTTTTCTTTGGAGTGTTTTCCACTTTTTATCTTGCTATAGTTGACCTCATGAATTTTCTTTGTTCCAACAGGCCTGACATTATTGTTCATAAGAACTTGATTATGCCGCTCAGCTACTTGTAGCATATTGATCAATTTGTTGAAGGTTGTGATATTTTTCTTATCATACTCCATCATATACTGGTTCGCTAGTATAAGTGCTGAAGTAGAAAAAGTGGAAAGAGTTTTTTGGATCATATCATCTTCTGTGAGTTCTTTGCCACAGAAATTGAGACGTGCTTTAAGGCGCAACATGTCCTTATTGAATTCGTTAACCCGTTTATAGTCAAGCAAGCGGATTTCATTCCACTGAGTAGTCAGTTCTGGGAGTAAAGTATCATGAATATTCTCAAAACGTCCCTTCAGGGCATCCCACAGTTCTTTGGGTGTTTTTAACTGAAGGTACTCCCAGCGTAAGCTAGGGTCAATGTATCGCCTCAAAAACATTAGGGTATTTGCTTTGACTTTCGGGGACGGTTCTTCGTCCTCAGGGTTGGTGGAGGGTTGAATAGTGAAAGTATAGTCTTTTCCAATAAAGGCAGTTTCCACATCTGAAACCCAACGGTGGTACTCAATTCCTTCTGAGGCCAGTATTTCAAATTCGGGTCGAGTTGGATCAGCCATCTACATAAACAAGAGTGAAGAATATATTAATTATGTAGTCGTAAGACATCTACAGTAATTAATTTCCAAGAATGTGAATTAGATTTTGAGACCAGAATTCATAGTGATTACACATTTTCGATGCTTTTTGAAAATACTTTATCACATGATAAATTTTGTAATTATTCTAAAACGCACATGAAATTTCTTAATCATGGCATTATATATAACATGTAATATGCGATATTAAATAATCATTTAATATTAACAAAATACAGGTAGCAGTAGCATGCTTTGATAATTACATATAAAAATATATATCACACAATATTCATATATAAAAATTATGTCATTATTAATCACAAAATAACATCTAAATGACAAATATTGCATACATAAAATTTAATACTTAAAAACAGAAATATATGCATTTACGTAGGCAAAAAAAAAAAATATAGCAGTGAAATATAATTACCAAATAAAATTCACATTTACAATTAATTTCATTAAACAGTAGCAGTGAAACAGTAATATTTTTTTTTACTCTATGGTAAGTTTCAGATTACTAACCTTAATTTACCAGAAATGGTAAATATCCGTTTTCGTGTTCGCGGGTCGGGTCGAGGGGGAAAAACGGGTCGGGTCGGGTCGAGTTGCAACCAGTTCGAACAAACTCTGCCAACGAAATTTTTGTCGGCAGAACTTCTAGGAAGCAGCCTTTTCTCGACGAGCTGTCGTCGGTAGTAATCGGGATTGGGTCGTTGACTCGGGCTGCTGTGCTTCGGTTGCGGCGTGTCTCGCGTGTCGTCGGAGCGGCGATCGGATCGAGGCTGTAGGACCGGCGTCAATGGGTGTCCGATCTGGTGTAGAGGTTGATGGCCGAGCGGCGATCGAAGCAGTGGGTGGTCCAATCGTCGGACCTGGAGCGTCGTGGAGCGATCCGATCGTCGATCGAGGTCTAGGCTGGCGTCAAGGGGGGGGGGCTCCGGATCGAGGCAGTGGATGGATCCGGGACGAGGTCGAGCGGAGGGCCGGGACCGGAGGATCGAGCCGATCGGAGGCCGGTTCTGGGTCGAGACGTTGGCTTGGGCAGGAATATGCGCCGGGCAGGCCTAGCGGCGGTGGCCGGGGGGGGGGGGGGGGGGGGGGGGGTGGGGGTTGGGCCTGCTTCTGCGGCTAGGGTTTTTTCTTTTTCTTGGCTAAAAAATCTTAGCGTGTAAAGCTAAGTGCTGATAACGTGTAAAAGTAAAATTGAATTAGTCTACTCCTTTCATTAGATAATCCATTTATATAGGGTGACGATTACAACGAAAATATAGATTACATCAGATAAGTACTAATTCCCTAATTCACTATCGTCAGTTACTTTGACGTAGGCACATTTATGGTATTTTCCTTCAATATGTTCTCCTTTTTTCATTTGGTCAGTAGTATGATTTCTCTTTCTTTCTATATCATGGTGAGCCCAACAGTAAACACAATCACACAGACATAATAGTGATAATATAAAATGACATAATAGATTTTTTTTTTCCATGGAAACAACTAAAATAGTAGACTGTGTTAATTGTGAGTCCAACTCATAGGTTTTTCCTTACAAAAACAATAGTTTCTTTTTCTTTCTATATCATAATGAGCCTAACAATGGACATAATCACACAACATAACATTATTTGTAAAAGCGTAACTTACTAGAGTACTGCTTCTATCTAAAAATACTTAGCGCTCTCCATAGCTATGCTAGGGTTTTTTCAAGCACTACCGCCTATGGTGATAGTAGCTCGAAAATCATATCCATTTTTATGGAGAGGTCTTGGCTTGTTGTTTATATTATGTTGCTCCTTTTTTTGTGGCTATGGTGGGATTGAGGAGATGCTTGGGTGATCTACGTTTCGGCTGTTATGGAGGTTGGATCTTTCACCACAAATGAAAGAAGTAGTCGGCTTCGACAGCGGTCTATTGGATGGGGGTATGTTGGGGGTTAGATATGCTCTTGTGGAGTCGGGAAATCATTGGTCTGGGTTGGATCGGGAGGTCGATAACGTTAGTTTTCTTCTGGAGCCTGGTTTGTTGGGGGTCCGACATGATCTTGTGGGCAATCCTCTTATGATGACGGGTCAATGGTGATACAAACCGAACCTCGAGCTACCTTCTGATAGCCTATCTTTTATTTTTACGTTCCGGTAATTGTTTTTACGATTCGAAAATTCTAATGGTTGACTTTTTATAAGTTGATTAAACCGAGAATTTTATTGCTCGACGAGATAGAGGACGTTAAAACGAGTTCGTGGACTTGTGGCACGTTTAATTTGAAGTTCGTGTGGAAAAGTTACAACATAAAAACCCGAAACTTGCTCTTTTTGGACGAGTATAAATAGCGGGGAATGAAATTTCCCGGAAAGAAAACTTTCATTTTTTCTTCTTTTCCTGTTCTTTTTCTTTTCTTCTTTCTCTCTCTTCCTCCTCGCGACTCAGCCCGAGCCACCGACTCAGAGCCGCCCTCCTCCGAACTCCGCAGTCCGGCCACCGTTCAGCTCTCCACCGGTCTTGTCTGGACCGCCTCTTCCTCTTCTTCTCCTCTGTGGCAGCGGGATGGCGTGGTTCACCGCCGTTTGGCCGTGCGACGCCCAAGACTGAAAGCCCCCGATCGAACGAAACTTCCTCCTCCGGCCATGGTTATGCCCGATTCTCGGGGGGAATTGAAGGTTTTGACCTATGCAACAATTCCATGAAAGGAATTGTTCCAATTCGAACTAGGTAAGGAGAAATTAGGATTTCAAATTTCTAGGGTTTTTGTGATTTCGGTGAATGTTGTGTAATTGATGAAATTGATGTAATTGGAGGTTAAATTCGTGCTCAAAGCATTGAAAGAAGTCGATTAGGTGTTGTTTGAGGTTCATTTGGTTGGTTTTGCAATTCAGGCCACCGTGTCGGCTGCCGTTTGCTGCGGCTGAGGCGGATTTTGGCGGCAGAGGTGGCGGAAATGGAACCTTGAGGTGGTGGTGGTCATGTTGGGTTGGTTTGGGGGACTATGGTGGTGTTTCTGGCCACTGTGATGGCGCTGTCGACGGCGGGGCGGCGGAGCTGCGGCTGCTGGCGGCGGGTGGTTGAAGTGATGATAAAAAGTAAAAAGTAAAACTGTAAAAGGTTAAAAATAAACAGTAAACAGTAACTCAATAAATGGTAAACAGTAAAAGTACAATGTAAACAGTAAATGTAAATAGTAATTAGACTTTGACCATTTACTATCTGACTTGAATAATTACTGTTTGACTTAGAAATTATTGTTTGACCAGTAATTGTTACTATGGTTTTTCTGTAAGAAGGGTAAAAGCTGATAAAAAGGGTTTTATGACGAAATAATCAGTAAAAGAATGGGTCGGACTCGGGATGGGTGTCCTGAGAAATTTTGGACGTAAATTATTTCAGTATTTGAGACGTAATTCTAATACCGATAACAATAATTGAAATTGGGTTATTCAGGCGAGTGAGGATGTCCGTTGATTTAATTTTTATAATCTAATTACGAGTTCTGAAATATCTTTTAAATACGTGTTTGTTACAGGTCAATGGGTTACTCGATATAACAATAGCTCGGAATAGCGGCGCGCTCGGCCGTACTGTGAGTTGATTTTATTTTAAATAAATACATGTATAAATATTTTAACAAAATACAATTTATTTTAAATGAATGATTTCTGAAGTATGATAATTCATAAGATTTTATGATATTGATATTTAAGTAAATTATGGATCTGGGTTATATATTTACTACTATTTTAAGTAGTACGTAATTTTACTCAGAAATGAGATTTCCGGAAATAGTATGATTTAGTCATACACATTTGATTCTGCTGAATAAGTTTTATATGTATTTAAATATAAAGACCGGAAATAATATTTTCGCTATTTGTGATTTTGCGACATGTGAGACATGTCAATGTTATATATATATATATTTGATATTATTTTACGGCATGTTGGATATGTCGGATATATATGAATAAATTTTGAGGCTATTATACTATTTATGATTATATAAGTCTCAGATGTGCGGTCGGGGACCGTACTGATTATGATATATAAGGGGAAGCGTGTTTTCGGTTTTGTTTTCGGATTTTCACCATATCAGGGTCCATATATATATATATATTGATGTTAGCTATCTTAGTCACCTGTACCTATCCGAGGTGATGACATGACCACATTGGTCAGATTCACGTTCGGTGGTTGACGTGTACAAGTTTAGCGTGGGACACTACGGAGTCTGGGAGGCTCGATCCTTAACCTTGGAGGCTTACTGTTAAATGGTGCTAACCTTCCCCTATTATATGACCAATGGGATTGGTCATGATTGTATATTATATGGTTTTCGGGAATGGTCGTGAATAGATCATATAATAGAGGCTGGATTAAATATGAGACTTTCTGTCATTTAATAAATTTCTGAACCAGCGGGGCTGGATTTTTTTTATATGATTAATGGGATTGGTCATGAAATGTTATTATTTGATTTTCAAAAGTATTTCATTTTGAATATATATATAAACAAAAATATTATTTGTTTATTTGACATATCAACGGGGCTGATTTTTAAATATGTTTTTCTTAAACTCAGGGCGTTTTATTAAAATCCATGCATTGTGGTTTTTATTTATAAAATATTGAGAAAGTAATATGATACTTTTATTTAAAGTATTATATTAAATTATTTTATTTTTATCCACTCACTTTAATGTTTTTTTATTTTACTTTCCCCTGGGCTATTCGTTTTAATTCGCCCAGTTTGCAGACTAGTTTTTTTAGGTCAAGAGTACTCGAAGTCGAGACATAGTCGTCTTCGTCCTTGCTTCCGCTTGGTAGGATCTATTGATCCTTTACTTTTCTATTTTGTATTCCCAGTTCATTATTAGATTGCTCTGATTACTTGTGAGTCAATTGAGTTGTGTTTGCGTTTATTTGTGGCGGTTGCTGTGATTTGGGGAGAAGATGGCTCTAAGTGTGAGGTTGGAACTGAGATTAGAAGTGTTTTTATTTGTTGCAGGTCTTAGGATTGTCTATCTTAAGATTGACTTACCGATTTATCGATAGAGTTAATCTTAAAGTGGTCCCCGCAGGTCCTTTTCCGGGTTTCATGGTGAAATCCGGGGCAAGTCCTTTCAAATGGTGGTCGACAAGCCAGGGTGATGGTGATGTATGTGACGAACTTCGGCTGATCATGCAGGATGGCGGCGGTACTAGTGTTAGAGACGAGTTCGGGGACGATGGTGGTGGTTCTACAATGGGTCGGGTGCCCATAACAACTTCGTATTGGGCCAGCTGGGCTCTAATGTAGGTTTTAAGAAAATTAGGGTTTTACAAGGTTATGGATCCTTGGTTTGATATTGCTCGGGCTAAATTTTACTTTGAAACTGAGATTAGAGCCTCTTCTCTAGTGCGGATTTGGCTAGATTGGGTCTTTATGACTTATAGTCAGATCTAATTTTGAATCAAGAGCAGCAGACTCAACTCATATGGTTGTTACTTTTAATTTTGCTGCTATATGACGTGGAGTATGTGAAAAGAAAAGTGCTATAAACATTTTTTAGAAAGTGGATATACGTTTGATTATTAGGTACCTAGGTGCCAGATATATATTTAGTACTCATATGGAAAAATTCTTATTGTAGGCCCTCATGGGTGTTTTATTCCTTATACTGAGTAATATATTTTTCACTACCTGATTCAAAAAAAAAATAGATACAATCACACAGAGATAATTTAACACGACATAAAAGACTTTTTTTATCGAATAAAAATTGAGATGCTATAAAAAACACAATTACTTAGAAAGTATGTTATTAGTAATTAGGTTCGAGTTACGACAAGAGGGTAGGTGTGAAATCCTGAATTTTTTTTTTTTAATAAAAAAAAACATAAACATAGATGCTATAAAGAGTTTATCGTGAGTAACTCACAATTTTTCATTTATAAATGGGACCATGACTATCTACATGTAATTATATTATCTTTAAAGTAAATTATTATTTTTTATTTCGAGCGACATTTATCTATAAATTATGTTTATAATTTGGTGATACAATCTACGTAATCTATGAACAGTGGCGGATCTAGAGTAAAAAAGTTAGGTGAGCGGAAAAAATATATTGGGCTGGGGATTTGACTTCTGGACTATAATTCTTACCCAGCAGAAAAAAAATATTACGTGGTTCAATTTTAATCTGCCCAACGGCTGCCGGGGCTGGCATACACTAGGATCCGCCACTGTCTATGAAACCTATGACTGAAAATCCATATTGGAATAATAGAATACACTTTCCTAACAGTGAAATAGAGTTGGTCCGTCGTGCTTCCTATTGGCATCACTTTGGTGTGGAACGCACGCAATTGCATTCAACGCGTCACCACCGTCCGACAAACGCAACGCAGAAAAACGTAAAAATGTCAAGACGATGCGAAAAGAATGCACCTGTATCCCATTTCGTCCTTATTCTTTTCTCTCCTAACACCCCAACAACCCCCTCGATCCCTCTCAGGCTATTTTCTTTGCTATTAAAACCCTCCGCCATTCGATCTCTCTTTGCTCATTGACAGACGCAGATATGGTCGGAAAGAAGAAGGAAACGACGACGACCTTGGATGATTTGATAGAGAAAGCAGGAGGCTGCGCTGTCGTAGACGGAGGGTTCGCCACACAGTTGGAGAAACACGGCGCTGCTATCAACGACACTCTCTGGAGCGCCGTTTACCTCATTAAGGACCCCGACCTCATCAAGAGGGTACGTATCAGATAACCCATCTCTGCTGTCTCTCTCATTTTACCTTGGTGGAACTCTGAGAATTTATGAAATACGTGGTTTATGAATGTGCTATTGCTCCCCAGGTCCACTTGGAATACTTGGAAGCCGGCGCCGATGTTCTGGTCACTTCTTCTTACCAGGTTGCGTTCTTAATTCTTCTCCTAATAGAATCAATATTAACAAAATTCTATTGTAAGGTGTTATAGAATATTGAAACTCCAAACCTAATGTTGTTAAATTAGTCACCATTTGGGAACCCTAAAGAACATGAGCTAGTAATTTGATCTATGTTACATAGATCATTTGGTTGCACACTGTTAGCATTTAGGTACCGTCACATCAGATTTGTGCCTGGACCCTAATGTCTTCTTATGTTACTCACTACAGTGGTTCACTTGGAATGTGATAAGAATGTTTTACATCAATCAAACTATATTATCAAATCTGTGGGCCAATATTATCTACATTGTGTTCGGGTACCGTCTCATGTGCAAACTGAAATGTGGGAAGCATGGTTTCCTAATTTACATGTAATGACATATTTTGACAGGCAACAATTCCAGGATTTCTGTCCAAGGGACTGTCCATTGAAGAAGGGGAGTCAGTGCTGAAGAAGAGTGTGACATTAGCTGTCGAAGCTCGGAATAGTTTCTGGGAGGCAGTGAAAGTGACTCCCGGGCATCATCACTATAACAGGGCTTTGGTTGCTGCCTCTATCGGAAGCTATGGCGCTTATCTCGCCGATGGTTCCGAGTACAGGTAGATCCATTAGAACCTAAACAACTCTGGCCAGATGAATATTTGTAATGCACATTGCTCCAGTATAACAATGTGTGAATGTTTCAGTGGGGATTATGGACCGAATGTGGATTTGGATAAGCTGAAGGATTTCCACCGCCGCAGATTGCAAGTTCTTGTGGAAGCAGGGCCGGATTTACTTGCATTTGAGACAATTCCTAATAAGCTTGAATCTCAGGTTAGTGGCTTTACCAATCTACTGTTCCAGAAAGATATGTATCGGATCTCCACTTGATCTAGGAATTTGAACACATTTTGCAGGCCTGCATTGAGCTGCTTGAAGAAGAAAATATTCAAATGCCATCTTGGATATGTTTCAGCTCTGTAGATGGTGAGAATGCCCCATCCGGAGAGAGCTTCAAGGAATGCCTTGACATAATAAACAGAAGTAACAAAGTAAATGCAGTGGGGATAAACTGTGCCCCTCCTCATTTGATTGAAAGTCTCGTCTGCAAGTTTAAGCAGGTAATATTTTGGTCTAATAGTAATTCAACTAACAACAAAGTTATCTTGTGATTTAGTATCTAACACAGATGTTCACACAGTTGACCAGTAAGGCAATTGTTGTGTACCCTAATAGTGGTGAGATATGGGATGGCAAAGCTAAGAGATGGCTGGTGAGTCACAGTTGTTTTTGAACCTCTATTTCATCCTCTAAAGATTGTAGATGAACAAATGCATATGCACTATGAATTATGTGTTCGAGCATAAAAATAGTTCTTGTTTTTTGTGAATGAACAGCCTTCTAAGTGCTTCGATGATGACAAGTTTGAATGCGTTGCAACAAGATGGCGCGATTTAGGAGCTAAGCTCATTGGAGGCTGTTGCCGGACAACACCGTCAACCATTCAAGCAATTTCTATGGTTTTAAAGGGAGCATCTCAGTGATTCTATGACCAAAGAGGTAAAGATTCAGCAACAATGACCGAGTGAAGTTTATTGTCTAGGAATTCTAGCTTAACCAAAATATGATAGATTTGATATGGTTACCAAAGATTGGGCAAGAAGGGGACATTTATATTTACTGTTTATGAATTCTAGGTTAACCAGAACACAGAACGATTGAATTGGTTATAGCAAATTTGTTTGCTTAGGCTTTTAAGTGAATGTATTGTCGTATTGGCAAAATGAAAGTTATTTACACGATATTTTTCAATGGTATGCAACTTTTCTTCTTGTTTTTTTGTGTGTTTGAGACTTTGAAAGTGCATATGGCTATTTACGATCGGTCTATGATGCAGACCCTTTGAACGCCCAGCTGGAAGTGCAGCAAATCCCCATCAAACGAAACTATTCCATGTTCCATAATTGATCTCGATCGAATCCAACAATCACTAGGTAAACTTATCAATACAACCACAAAAACACATGTTGAAATCACAAGAACCAGGTCCTATCATTATCAACTACGAAATTCAATCCATAAGAGTGTAATTGATCGCAGCAAGCATTAAAAAAAATGAAAATGCCAAATTAAACATCACTGTTGCTATATTGGAGCAAAGTTTTTATTTCGGTAGGTATCAGAATCACAGAATCTATCTGATGTTAGTCTGCTACTGTTGTTTGAAGAGGCAGGGAACTTTCAACTTCCTTGGCATCGGCAGCATTCTTATCAGCAACAATCTTCGACATTTTAAACATCTTGTCGATGGTCTTCTTGAAGCAAGATGCGTGGTCATCCATAGATGCATTGATAAATTCATCAATGTGATCCTTCACATCTTCCAGGAAAGTGGCTTGTTCATTCTTCTTCTTTCGACATGACTCCGGAGTTGCAGCAGCAGGTGAGGTAGGGGTTGTTATAGCAGGTTTCTCAAGTTGACTCTTCTGTGATTCCATCTTCACTAACACACGAGAATCACGAGGAGGACCGAGGAGGACCGAGGAGGACAAGTGAAATTTGTAACTAGTGAAGAAAATTGATAGGATGTGTCGGTTATACTGTATGATACAGGAGAATCCCCCACAAAGTTCATCTTTTCAACAATCATAACCACCAAAGGTAAGTGGATGCTACAGTACTGCATACATACAGTTTAAGGGCCCTTGGCCTCTGGTAACATCTTTCTTTTTAGTTCTTATCCTGTGTATTCTAGCTACAATTCTGAGTATCAAATCACAAAAGAAATGTTAACTACAATTGTCTAAAACAATGTGGGAAGAAATAAGTTCCACTCATGCAAACAGGCTGCTAAATTTTTAATCAAATATAAATATGGTGTAGTCTGTGTTCTCTAGGAGTCCATTTTACTCTACCTAGACAAGCATCCCCAATGGAGAGCATTCTGTATCTTATTAACGGCGTGGTCCAGGCCTGTCATAAGGTCCCCAACTATTTCTATGGACATTGCCATACAAAGCACCTGAATATCTCATTTCAGGACCTCCATTCATCATTCCATGACCCCCGCCACCTATACAAAAGACGAGAAGAGTCAAAACAACTTGCCTTCAAGTGGTTTTTTCAGTATGCTAGAAATCCCAGAGTATGAGGCACCTTATCACTACAGAGAGAAAAAGAAGATGGGAGAAGAAGATGAAGAGAGAGAGAGTCACCTAGTCCCCCTGTCCTCCTATCTGCATTCATCTGCTCTGCTCGTAGCTGCTCTATTTCACGAGCCATGGAAATCAGGTTCTTTTCCATTGCTTGCTTTTGTTGAACTTGTTCTTCATTAGCTTTCCTCTCATATTCAAAAGCTCTCCTAGAAAGGTGTTCATCAATTCAACTATGATCCAACATAAAGCATTTCCTAACTTATGTAACAGTTTCATCAAGTATCAACCTCCCCTAATTAGGCTAAATGTACAAAATATTACTTCAGCAGGAAACTATTAAAAGTCCACTATCTAACCTTGTCTCGACAAGCTCATTTCGCATGCCATCAATATCGGTCCTCATGGCAACTAGTTGTTGATTCTCAGCTTGTAATCGAGTGATCTCCTGAGTGAGACCTTGGACTTGGGTAGACAACTCCTGCCGTAGGGCATTTAATTTCTGAATTTCAGCTCTCAATTGCACAACCTCTGCCCTTATAGGCTGAACAGCACGGAGATCAGCTTCAAGCTTTAATCCAGTCTCAATCAACTTCCTCTTATCTGCCTCTTTCTCAACCCGGAGTTTGGGTATGACCTGCCCTAATTTATGAATCTCATCTTTTGCATCTGTTAATTCCCTCTGAAGAAGAGTATTATCATCAATTACAAGCCGATTCTCAGCTATTATTCGTTGCATTTCTCCGTGCTGTATTGTAAGTTCTTCTTCCAAAGCTGCAGGGGGAATAGAAAACGGTTGTGGTCCGCGGTGCATAACAGGCTGAGGATCATCACGATAACCTCGAAAACCATCAGCATGGCGAGGCATACGATTTCTCCCAGCCATGACAGTGGTCCTGCAGTAATGATGGCATCGTCACTGGCATTTCGAAATGACTAAGCATAGCTTAAAGTATTATGGAAGATGAACTATGTCCAACAGACAGATAAACCAGGCTACCAAAACATAAACACTAATGGAAACTCAATAAACACAACTCCCATCTGTTGTTTCCATGCCCACTTGGTCATCTCAATAATGCTCTTTGAGATTTATGAAACACTACAACAGCTTCCATTACCATCAGATTATAAATCAATCCTTTAAGAGGACTTAACCAGGACAGAAAGTTCTGAAACCTTTCGTTTTCTTTCAAGGAGAAATATAGACTTGGCATGGCTTCCTTTAGGATCTGATAACAAATCAACACGCTAAACTTTTCTTACTGAAAGGACTAAGCCAACATCAGAAGTTATGAATTCCTTGTTTCTATTTCAAAAGAAATATAGACCTCAGATGGCTTTATTTTCGTCAGATAATGAATCAATATCCTAAATTTTGCTCACTAGAAGTACTAGACTCAGTGAATTAATGAAGATGTACTTTTTTCTTCAAATAAGAAACACAGGTCATATACCATTGATATAGACCATGAGTATCAATCTCAAATGTCGCCTCAAAAAACTCAAACCTAAACACTAAATCTAATCATAAAAGAAGTGAAACTTGCTTAATCCTATGTCTGTGAAGATATACTACCAGCTAAATTACCTAAACTGATCTTGCAAGTTTCAACTTTCATCTACAAACTAGTCACTTAACAATATAGACTTCTACTGTAAGCAGGATAAGTTTACCAGTCAAACCGCAGCTAACTTTAAACATACATTCACATTTTATTCCTGAAGGATCACATTTCCTCAAATGCTGATAGAAGCACTCAAATTTAAGGAAACTCACCCTCTTTGCCTTGGTCATCATCTGAACAGTATACCCCACTTGTAAACTAATTCAGCCCTTTATACGGGCAAATCTATACATCGAATTATCGAATATCCAGCCACACTAACCATGAACCGAATCGGGCCCTCTCCAAGCATTAGTCCTCTTTCACCCAACAACTCTTTGATTCCTTCAAGCATATCATCGGTTGCGGTTTCTAAGCTAAACATCAATAGTAAACTACATTCCAATCTCTTTAAAATAAAAGGCTTTGATCTTTACACATCAGAGTATTGAAATAGTTGCCGCCCTTTAGCTCTATATACAGCTTTGCAATCGCTTTCTTATATTGCTTCATCCATATTACAAATTACCACCTCAGCTAAGAAGCTTATTTAAGATTAGAATTCCTTAAATAAAAACTATCAAAACTAACCAAAAGGGAAGCAATAGAAATCTAATGCTTAAGGGTTAACTCAGACCAGAAATTCATGCAAAACAAGAAATTGCAGAGATAGAATGTATATATCTACATAGGTGTAGCAAAATTAGATACAGGAAAGTGGTTTGAAGAGAACTACGAAGCTGTTGAAGCAAAAACTTACAGAGAAGGAGTGACTGCTTTAAAAGCTTCGATCTTCAACGGCAACGATGCTTTCGGCTGAGCAGGACAGCAAAAGAACCAAACCTACAGCGTCCCAGGATCAGACTACCACTAGGCACTAGCAAGTCGCATGGGCCTTTGGAACAAAACTCAATAATGCCCATGAACGACCAAATGGGCCGTTTGGTCTAGAGCCCTCAATTTTTCGGAGACCGGGTATAGTCATTTAAACATTATCATTTTTTTTGGATGAAAAACATTATCATTTTGAGAGCATAATGAAAAATAGTCATCAATCATGTTAAAGATCCATAAATCACAGTTCCTACTACCCTGAAACTGATTAAAATTATTAAAAAAAAAATATCAGGGCCAATCAATGAATCATGATCTGATACGACTTTTTACCAAATTATTGAAATCTTCGATTTATCGGACATCTGATTCGTACAACAAAAACTATTAAGTCTTGAAGAATCTGTCAAGTGACATGATGGAACAAGCGTGGAACTAAGTGGCTGACTCCGGTGATCCGACAACACTCCAATGACTTTGCCACTTGTCTGGCCGACTCCGGTGATACCTCCCCACTCGGAATACATCTAGTTGATCACGTAAATTGAACAGCGGCCATTTCAAATTTTATCTCATCCGGTATAGTTGTATATAGCGGACAAATATACTTAAGTGAGCAAGATTCTAAAATAATTTTGGAGAGAGACATAAAGGAATGGCCAAAATGGGACTATTGGGTGGCAGGCCCTACGAGGATAGCTACACAGCAAGTCGATTTCAAGTCGCCAAGGAATATGGTTGATATTTCTTCATGAGAATTCTATCGTCCTTTCCGGTAATCTTCTGATTGGTTTCATTCACATACATTAGCATCCACGATCAGACTTCCACATCAGCTTTATCCATTTGCTTCTTCAACCAGATGTAAGAGTTAAAACCCCGCCAACATTAGTCAATCAAAGACTTATCTTTTCATCATCCACCTCTTGTCAAGCTCACGCCTACATCTATGGTTTGATCATCACTTCATTTTCTAAGTTGATTACTCCCTACGTCTCATTCTACATTTCTACACATACTAATCCAAGAGCGACTTTTGTCAAAGACTTTTGAGTAATATTATTCGAGTAAAGTGAATTATTATCTGTGACAAACATATTAGCAATTTCGAATGTGGGTAACTATTAGTCTAGCTATCCGCTCAACAAAGTGACGAGATCTTTAATCTGAGGAACAACTTTTTTACTAATATGCGTATCAGAATTGATTGAAGGGGCATAGAAAATTTCGAGATACTTGTGTAGATATACATGATCAAGGCATGAAGCAATTGTAGTGTTCAAACTTCAATTGCATGCTTGCTGGCTGTGTTTACTAGCTCCTACGTACCCTATGTCAGTGAGGTTTCTAGGGTGAGAGAGTTGGATATGGATAGCACTTGATGATCATTTTGTGTTAAGGTGGAAAGATATTATCGGGCGAGCTGTCATGCCACTCACCGGAGACAATTTATGTGATAGAAACCAAGACTTATTGACGAGAGGAACATGTGGATTACAGGGTCCATAGGGACCATTAAGGCCTTGATACAAAACGGTAATGTATGCATCATGGAGTAACCAGGGCAATCCAACAAAAATGCGTCTCTTTCAAATTTAGCGATGAAAAGTCGAGCAGAAAATGAGAGAAACTGAGATCGACATGGATTATGATGGGAATAGAATGCAAGGACTTATCAGCAGGAGGGACCCAAGATGAATAGAAAACAAATCGGAAATCCCCTAGATGGTGAAAGCAGCCAATGAGAGCCCGAGGGTTTGGATTAACTTTCCGATCTTCACCAATTGGAACAAAGATAAGGCTTAGGGTAGGACCCAAAAAGTGCAATCCTCACCCAAAAGTGCAATCCAAAAACTTAACCTACTGGCAAAAGCGCGGTTGTGGGTCACTCTCCTCCATATATACGTACACAGAACAGTCGAGTAGAGAACGAGCAGAACCTAGCTACCTTTTCTTTATCTGAGATTTGAAGTTTTGAATCTGCTAGTGTCAATTTTGGTTGCTGCTCGATGATTTCAAACAAGAAAGGAGCTGCTTCTGCGGCAACAGCGAACGTCGTTGGTGGAAAGACGGCGAGAGCTTGTGACAGTTGTATAAAGAAGAGGGCTAGATGGTACTGTGCTGCTGACGATGCTTTTCTATGTCAGGCCTGCGACTCCTCCGTCCACTCGGCCAACCAGTTGGCCCGGAGACATGAACGTGTGCGATTGAAATCGGCGTCGTCATCGCTCAAGTCCTCCGCCAACAACTCCAGGACTAGTTGTGATAAGCCCGAAGTGCCCTCATGGCACCGAGGGTTCACGAGAAAGCCGCGGACGCCGCGGCAGGGCAAGTCCGGTACTCCTCGGAATCGGTTTCCTCTTGTTCCGGAAGTCGGAGCGGACGACCTGTCGTATGAGGAGAATGAGGAGGAGCAGCTGTTGTATAGGGTTCCTATATACGATCCCTTTGTTGCGGAGCTGTGCAGTACTTCTCCTATTTCCAACACTACTGTTTCCAACGATGTCAATGGAAATGAATCCAAAGCGGTTTCGTTGCCGAATTACTACGGTGTGGGAAATGGAAATTCACCCTCATCGCATGGTTTTGATCTTCCGAGTGATATGGATCTTGCGGATTTTGCTGCAGATGTTGATAGCTTATTGGGGAGAGGGCTCGATGATGATGAGTGTTTTGGTATAGAAGGTTTGGGATTAATGGATTGCCATGAAAAGGAATCCACAACGACGGAGGAGGGTAGTACCGGAACGGTGAAGGTTGAAGATGAGGAAGATGCATATATGGCGTGCCAAGCTCAGACGGAGATCGATTTGATGAGGGAGCCGTTTGTGTTGAACTTTGAAGACTACGACGACGCGCCTGCCTCCTGCGCCGAAGAGGAGGAGGAAGAGGATGACAAACTGGGAGTGAGGATGAGTCATGGCGAGACGAAGAGTAGTAGTGAAGAGCGTAATTGTTGCAAGAAGAGGAAGATATTTTTGAGGCTGAACTACGATGATGTGATTACTAGATGGGATAGCCAGAGTAAAGGATCTGCGTGGACATTAGGAGATCGGCCCGATTTTGATTCCGATTGTCTGCCTGACTTCATGGTTAGTAATTCTTAACCTAGTTAATTCCTCTAGCTCTTGCTTTATACTTGTACTATCTAGTTACTTAATTACTTTTAAGGTTAATTTTGAAACTCATGCTACTTGTGAAATTGACTTTTAGGGCACTTCAAGTGGAGCTGAGTTACTTCATTACCCCTATGGAGATTTGAATGGAGTAAGTGGGTTACATCCGGCAATGACCGATGGAGGGAGAGAGGCAAGGGTGTCAAGGTACAGAGAAAAGAGGAGGACCAGGCTGTTCTCTAAGAAAATAAGATACGAAGTTCGGAAGCTGAATGCTGAGAAGAGGCCTAGAATGAAAGGAAGGTTTGTAAAGAGAGCTTCATTTACAATTTCAGGATCTGCATTGCCTATGCTTAGTAAATGAGTCAAGAACAGCTAAAGTTTACTTACAGTAAACTAGCGAGAGAACACTGTTTTGTATACACATCAAATAAATGTGAGATTGTATTTAGACTCATATGTACGTTACTTCTGCATACGTTTTTTGGATGTAGAAGTTGTTGTATAGCATGATTATTTAGTTCCCTGTATTACCAAAAGGTCCACACCAAACTGATTCAAACTAATTCATCAATCACTTTGAGCATCAATGTCATTCTGTATGTGAAATAATTGCCTTCAGAATTTCGGGGATTATCGGGAACATTACTAAGCAACATTTCATCTTGATATTGTGACAGCTGAGTCGGGAGAAGTGAACTAGCTACTCACAATCAACTATACCATGTCCGCTCGGGGATTATTATGTAAAATAAATTCCCGAGAAGTGTTGCACCAAATTTGCATGTATATGTTTGGGCCAGTTTGATCGAATTCGTCAAAGTGAGTCATTCCATTGCCTATCAATAAAAATAAATATAAGTACATTAGTCCAGCTTGTGAGGGAGTATTAATTTGTCACTCATATTGTTTACAGGTTGCTCTGAGGAATTGTTTGATGAGCATTATATGAAGTTTTTAGTCTTATAGATTGGTGTGACTGTGTGAGTTAGTCAATTTGGCATTATGCATTTCAAGGCCCCATTTTCAATATCTAAGAATGCAAGTTTTATGAAGAGAACATGTATTATTAAGGATATACAGAGTGCTACTGGAGTGTGGATCTTAGATGTGCATTTTCGCCATATTAGCTAAGATATGTTAATTATACAAGTAATCAAGTCACTTTTGAGTGCATCTACCACAAGTAGAGATAAAATAAAGTCCTTCAACTTTCATTAAATCTTAACATTTACATGGCAAAGTACCAGAAAGTGGATCCAAAACCCACTCATATATTTAAAGCAAATATTGTAGGTAACATGTATCATCTTTCTAATCAAGAAAATAAAGAAAACGAAAAACACACCCAAAAAGAGAGAGATCGATCGAGAATCTTTAATATTTCTGCTTAATACTTATGGTGAAGATTTGTTACATTTTTTGACAAAGGTTGTATAGTTGCATATGATATATCATCATATCGATCGATCATGTATCTCTTACGATCTTTATGACTGTTCTAATGTTTTACACCGAAAGATACTCCACCTAATTTTACAGGATCCTAAAACGAAACCAGAACGAACACAGAGACTGGAACGAAAAATACCAAAAGAAAAGCAGGTGACCATTTCGAAGCCGCCAAAACATATGCTCTCTTTGCATTTGCATGAACTCCACCTGTGATTACTCATCTTACTTCTACCTTCCACTTGTCAAAACCAAACCCCAGATTATCCCCATACTTGATGATTACGCTTTTCCGTTCAATTTCCCGAACCCAAACCCAAGAGAAAGTTCCAGTTCGACCTCCTCCTCATCATCACTCCCGACCGGGCCCGGTTTGCCCCGGTTCATCTCCCACGGAGCCTCCACTGTTTCCACCGACTGCATGCTTCTCTGATCTCCTCCTCCACTGGAACTCTGGCCAAACTCATGCACAATATTGACCCGGCCCCATTCCAACGCAGCCTCGGAGATCGAGCCGAGCTGGAGTTTCGGCCTGGTCGTGGTTCTCTTGAACCGGTTCCGGTTCTTTCCCAAGCTTGTGTCCTTGGACACGTGGCGTATGTCACAAGAGTTGGCAGGAGGAACCGGGTTAGGGCTTAGGTATGGAACTGGCGCATTGGTTTCCACGATCGGTAACCCGGCGAGCACAGCGTCGACCGCGGCCTGGCATTGGGCCCAGTTCCCGGAGGAGAGCAAGCCCACCGACCCAAAAGTCGGGTTCACAATCCTTCCGCATGCCTCGTAGAGCAGCGACTTGAAAATCCCTGTTGAGAATCCAACACAATCATCATTGATTAGTGAAAATCTGAAAACGAAAAAGGAAAAAGTCTCGAATAAAGTTTGTGCATTTTGATGTAACCTGGGCGCTGGTGTTGTGCTCCGGCATTGATGAGGTTGAGAAGCCCGGCACGGCCGTAGAACTTGGCCAAGAAAAGAGTGGCATTGGCTTGGGATTCCGGCGATTTGATCCACTCAATGCAGGGTCGGATTTCGCAGTTTTCACTGCAACCTTTGCGAAGAACCCTACAGCCATTGCAGCTAGTCCTCATGGCTTTGTATTATCAAGCCCCTGAACACTCCCTTCGAGACTAATTAATTAAGATTAGAGAAGAGGCTCCTGAAACTGATACGGAATAGTACGGAATTGAACAGAGGAGGAGAGTGTGTATTTATGAGCAGAGCTGGTGAGGGCAAAACGGGAAATGTGTGTGGGAGGCGCAGTTGTTTCCTGAGGAGTGTGGGATTGAAACCAGCGGTTTGGCTGGTACCTTTTCCCAGGAAGGAAAAAGAGCTCAAGAAAAACCGGAAAATCCAGCTGCACTGTTTTTGCGTTTTCTTCTTTCTGCAAAACCCTGCATGCAGAACTTTATTACAGACCAAACCACAGGAATGTTGTGCAGATTAAGTAATTAACTACTCTTTGCTTTTACGGTTATAGTTATACGTAGTAATACAATCCACTCATAAACACGATGGATTCCAGGAATTATGTGATTCACGGTATGGATGATCAGAAATGGAAACAACACCTTTTGACCGGAAACTCTTAATATTTCGATTTTAGTATATGGGAATATG
This sequence comes from Potentilla sterilis, assembly GCA_963682095.1. Taxonomy (NCBI): domain Eukaryota; kingdom Viridiplantae; phylum Streptophyta; class Magnoliopsida; order Rosales; family Rosaceae; genus Potentilla; species Potentilla sterilis. Next base: position 45,103,359 of record OY821761.1, on the reverse strand, counting down.
GTGATTTGTTGCATGAATGCAATAAGTTGCCTAGCTAGAAACAAATCACTGATTCTTAGCAGGTGTGAGAGCGTGGTAAAAAATATAATTTTTTTTAAATAATCTATGATTTTGAGAAAAACTGTTATTTGTTGTAGGAGAAATAGATTGATAAATCTCTCTGTGTTTATTCATTGATAAGGAGGCCTTTATATAGGCATTACATCAAGTATCCCTGGCGAACAGGGATTCCCTATCTAATAGAGTATCTAGACTTCTAGTCTTATTAGGACAAGACACACCACGGAAGTTACTGAGTTAACCTTCCTTGAACACTCCCCCTTGTGTCGCGTCCTCAATAGTGCATGAACTGTTGCCTCGTTAAAACCTTTGCCAGCAAACAAAAACCTCTTGGGCAAAAATAAAAGCATGGTCTAAGGAAAAAGAGTACAACGCACCAACTACAAGTATGTGAGACATGCATAGCTAGGCTCCCCCTGAAGTCTAGATGAGAACTCCCCCTGATAGTCAATCAGTCTTTGAGTTCGGATAAGCGACACATTCCAATGCGCTTTACATGCTTCATAAATGTAGATTTGGGTAGAGACTTGGTGAACAGATCCGCTGCATTTTCTTCTGAGCTGACTTGCTTCACCTGGATATTCAAAGTCTCTTGCTGCTGCTGATTGTAGAAGAACTTAGGCGAAATGTGTTTAGTATTGTCACCCTTAATGTATCCCAACTTCATCTGCTCGATGCATGCTGCATTATCTTCAAATATGCAAGTTGGTCCCATCGTAGTAGACTCAAGTCCACTAGACTCTCGAATGTGAGATATAACTGAGCGAAGCCAAATACATTCTTTGACTGCTTCATGTAGTGCAATAATCTCAGCATGGTTCGAGGAGGTAGCAACAAGGGTTTGCTTGGTTGATCTCCAAGATATCGCCGTATTCCCAATGGTGAAAACATAACCGGTTTGGGAACGTCCTTTGTGTGGATCTGACAAATATCCAGCATCAGCAAATCCTACCATCACATCATTTGGTGTATCTGAGTAGGAGGGGGTATCGCCAAAGCCGTATCGGGACCACGACTTAGCATCCGCGGGTCCGGATAAGTTGGCGGATATGTCTGCAAGATGGCGGATGGATGAACCAAAGCCAGTCTTGGCGGATATGGCTGGCGGATGGCAATCCGAGCCATGGTTTGTGCTGTTAGATGCAAGAGATCGACTAGGTGTCGAATCCTGATGAGTGTATCGATAGTACAAGCCCATGTCAAGGGTTCCTTTAAGGTATCGGAAGATGTTCTTGATTCCAACCCAATGACGTTGTGTTGGCGCAGAGCTAAATCTAGCTAACAAGTTCACAGAGAAAGCGATGTCTGGTCTAGTACACTGAGCTAAGTATAACAAAGCTCCAATCGCACTAAGATATGGATATTCAGCTCCCAAGACCTCTTCGTCATCTTCTTTCGGACGAAAGGGATCTTTGTTGATATCCAGACTTCTAACGACCATGGGAGTGCCTGTAGGATGCATAACTTTGTCCATGTTAAATCGCCTGAGCATCTTTCGGACATATGCAGACTGGTGTATAAAAATTCCACCACTTCGGTGCTCTAGTTCTAAGCCTAGGCAAAACCGAGTCCTTCCCAGATCTTTCATCTCGAATTCGGATTTCAAATAGCTAGCGGTCTCATTGATCTCATTCAGAGTTCCAATGATGTTCATATCATCGACATAGACGGCTATAATGGCAAATCCTGAACTTGTTCTCTTTATGAACACACAAGGGCACAACTCATCATTCTTGTATCCTTTCCCAATCAAGTAATCACTTAACCGTGTGTACCACATCCTACCAGATTGTCGGAGTCCATATAGAGATCGTCTCAACCTGATAGCAAATGAACTTCGTGGTTTTTGCTCACTTGACTTGGGTAACGAAAGTCCTTCTGGCACTTTCATGTACATCTCCGTATCTAGGTCCCCATAAAGATACGCAGTTACAACATCCATAAGCTGCATATTGAGTCTCTCTGAGACTACCAAACTTATTAAGTATCGGAAGGTAATAGTATCCATGACAGGAGAATACGTCTCCTCATAATCAATTCCAGGGCGTTGAGAAAAACCTTGCGCCACGAGTCGAGCTTTATATCGCTGGACTTCACCATTCTCATTGCGCTTTCTGACAAAGACCCATTTATGTCCAACAGGCTTCACGTTCGGTGGTGTAGGCACAACCGGTCCGAAAACTTGCATTTTCTTTAGAGAGTCTAGTTCAGCCTGGATTGCTTCTTCCCACTTCGGCCAATCCGCCCTACGTTGACATTCATCAACAGTGCGGGGTTCCATATCGTCGTCGTCAATAACTTCTTGAGCAACGGCGTAGGCGAATGCATCATCGATATACATGGAATTCCTTTCCATAAGATTGTGCATGCATAAGTAGTTTAGTGAGATTTCCTTGTTCTCCAACATCAACAGTGAGTCTGAGGCGTCCCCCAGATGATTCAGAGTTGATTCTTGGACATAGGTATAGTCGGAGACAATCTCGTGTGACGGCGTCACAGTATCAATGATGAACGGATCGCATTGTGCCTGGACACATGCCCTCTTTCTAGGTACATTGTCTTTGGAACCGATTGGTCTCCCCCTCTTTCTAGGAGGATCCGAAGTCGACGCCGGCTCTCCACTTGGAGGTGCCGAGCCTAGGCTGCCGATGGCACCTAGGGCTGCGGGTCCGAGACCGGCGGCGCGTGCTCGCGCATGGCGAGGAATGTTAAGCCTTGCAGGTACATTCGCAGCAGGTATGGTTGATCTTGTCACTTTCGCAATATCAGTAAAGGAGTCGGGCATCGTATCCGCCACCTTTTGTAGTTCTAATATGCGTTGTATTTCAGTCTCACACTGAGACGTACGGGGATCATAATGAGACATAGTGGGAGAGAACCACGTCAATTCCTGACGTTCATTTGGGACGGATGCGGCCCCATCTCCCCCTAACGGCGGGAAGGATGTCTCATCAAAGTGACAATCTGCAAATCTTGCAGTAAACAGATCACCTGTCATAGGCTCTATATAGCGGACAATAGTTGGTGCTTCATATCCAACATAAATAGCTGATCGTCGTTGTGGACCCATCTTGGTACGCAGTGGAGGCGTGATAGGCACATATACGGCACAACCAAAAGTACGCAGATGCGAAATATCAGGCTCGTAACCAGTTACCAACTGGTACGCACTAAATGGTTGGCTATCTGTGGGTCGTAGACGAATAAGCATAGCTGCATGTAATATTGCATATCCCCATGCCGAAACTGGCAAGTTTGTGGCCATGACAAGAGACCTAGCTACAAGCTGTAGTCTCTTGATAGCGGCTTCTGCAAGACCGTTCTGAGAATGAACGTGGGGTACGGGATGTTCAACTTCAATCCCAACTGACATGCAATAGTCATCAAAACATTTTGAGGTAAACTCTCCAGCATTATCCAGTCTGATGGACTTAATCGGATTGTCCGGGTGGTGAGCCCGAAGCTTAATAATCTGAGCTAGGAGTTTAGCGAATGCAGCATTCCTCGTGGACAACAACGCTACGTGTGACCAACGCGTTGATGCATCAACCAGAACCATGAAATATCGAAATGGTCCGCATTCTGGTGTTATAGGTCCACAAATATCACCTTGTATTCGTTGTAGAAACGGAATATTCTGTTTATTATCAATAGCAAAAGATGGTCTTGCTTGAAGTTTTGCTAGTGAACAAGCTTTGCAAAACGAACGATGAGCATTAGACATCGCTACAGAAGCATGAGAAGCAGGAGGGGACCGAACCTCTCCTTGGAACCGAGAGGCGGCTATCGACGGCACGGCCGAACCGAGGCCGAGGCGCCCTCTGTGCTTTTGTGATCGGAAAAATGGATGACCGTGGGAGCATTTCAAAATACGGATCATCAGATCACGACCCGGATGACCGAGTCTATCATGCCAAAGCTTATAAGCATCAGAATCACATAATATAACAACATGAGATTCGTTGGCTCGAATGGTTGTGAAATACATGCCATTGCGAACTCGCTTACACTTCTCCACAATGCGAGTGCGCATAGATTGAGTGGAGGTGATCAACAGATATTCAGTTCCATCTTCAACATAAGTGCTGAGGTGATAGTCATTGTCACGCACATCCTTGAAAGCTAGCAAGGTTCTTGGCGCCTTAGGCGCATATAGGGCGTCCTCTACCCGAATCTCAGTGCCATTTGGCAGTAAGAATTGAGCAGTGCCACGACCCTTAATTACGGGTCCAGTTCCTGTCATCGTAGATAACGACGATTCTCTTGGCGTAAAATCCGAAAACAATTGCCGATTTCTCAGAATCGTGTGAGTTGTTGCACAATCCAACAAACACTCAATCTCGCCTTAATACATCTACAAAAACAATGTAAATTGAATCAATAGTCTACTTTAGACTTTGGCGAACACTTTAAAGTAAGTGTACTGAAACAATATATCATCACAAAATGAAGTGCATTAAGGCCAATAACATAGCCATGGCAACGACAAAACTTGAGAGAAAGATATAAGCCGCATTTTAATCACCGAGTATCACCATTGATAATCATAGCCTAGGTCAGAGATTGAGACCAGACACCGTCGTAGGTGGCGTGGCCGAGCCAAGGCCGAGGCCAAGGCAAAGGCCGGGGCCAAGCCAAAGCCGAAGCTGTGGTAAGGCCAAAGCTACCCAGAGGCCGAGCCGAAGCAAGGCGAGTGGTGAGAGTCGGTCAGGCATTGAGGCAATGCGATGCGAAGGTTGAGCTAAATCCGAAGCATGGCGAGTCCGAAGACACTTTGTTGCCGAGCCATTGATGCAAAAGTTGCATTTATTCGATAGGCTATCGATTGTTGGTTTCAAAAAAAAAAAACCGGATTCGGTGCTGAGCCAAGCTGGCGATTGGCCATGGCGAGTGAGGCCTAGCGAGTCGCGGCCAAGCGCTTAGGCTTTGGCGAGCGAGGCATAGCGGATCGCAGCCAAGTTGGCGAATCGCGGATCTCAGATCAGTTGGCGAATAGATATGGCGAGCGAGGCCTGGCGGATCGCGGCCAAGTTGGCGGATAGCGGATCGCGGATCACGGATCTCAGATCGCGGATCGTGCATCGCGGCTCGCGGATGGCGTATCGCGTATCGCGGCTCGCGTATCGTGGCTCGCGGATGGCGTATCGCGGATCTCTCCTTTTGTCTTTGTGATTTTTCGGATATGAGTTAACATCACCAGAATTTTGGTGAACTCAAAATGATTATGCCATTGAGAATTGGACGCATTGAACCAATTTTGCTTTCAGGGATGTAAGAATCTCAAATCATTCGTAGAATAAGATAGATTTTATTGATGACAACTCAAAAATACATCATGGTTGTTCTAAATGGAACGACTTATCGAACAAAGTCGTGATTTATTGACTATTCTGTCAAAATAACAATCAAAATCAGACTTGAACACGTATCTCATGACCTAGGTCAAATACTTATTCATAGTCTGGAGTATCATACTCCTGAGTCCTACGTTTCTTGGTAGGTTGGAAGTCATCGATGGCGAAGTTCGTATTTTCCTCATCGTATACTTCTTCCTCAAAGTCTCCTACATAGTGTGCTTCTTGTTCTATGTATTGTTTGTGTTTCTTGTAAGCGGCTTGAATATCTCTGCTTGCTATGCAATCGCGTTGGAGATGATTCTTAGAACCACATTTGAAGCAAGGAGCCGAAGCATTGTTCGGCGGATGGCCACCACGCCTGGGACCGGAACCAAAACTGTTCCTCCCTCTGGGAGCGGCGGCTCTGCCATCATCCCTTGTCCAAGAAAGCGGTCGGCCACGGCCGACGCCTCTTCTCCCTCCTCGTCCGCCACGTATTGCTCTTGGCGTACGTGGTGGCGGTGCTTGACGTTCATGAGGTTGATGCTTCTGCTTAAAAGCTTTACCACGGGCTTGATGAGATTCCGCAATGAATTTCGGTCCTCGATGCCTCTTATTGGTGGTAAGAATCAACTCATGGTACCTCTCCTTTCTCTGAAGGACATTCATCAAATCGCTGAAGGTTTTGATAGTGCCTTTCTCGCGGAGATCGCGGTACTGATGCGACAACATGGACGCAGATTCTGGGAACGTCGTGAAAGTCTTCTCCATCATATCATCATCGGTCTTTTCGACCCCACAAAAGCTCAAATCAGATTGCAAGTTTAGCATAGTCTGATGATATTCCTGGACGGAATCAAAATTCAGTAAGCGGATTTGCTCCCAATCAGACATGAGGTCTGGGAGTTGTGCGTCATGCACATTGTCGAAGCGGTCCTTGAGGATATCCCATAGCTCTTTGGGATCAGTTTTCCTCAGGTATTGCTTCTTGAGCGTCGGATGGATATGGCGCCTGAGAAACATCAGGGCTTGTGCTTTCTGTTCAGGAGAAGCGTGTAAGCTTTCATCCTCAGGAGGGTTGATGGTGGCAGTAAATCTTTTACCAATGAAAGTGTTCTCAACATCTGAGACCCACCTCTTGTATTCCTTGCCTTGGACATCCAAGATGTCAAATTCTGGACGCTGAGTGTCAGCCATCTACAGAACACAAACAGGGAGACGTTAGTATGTTTGAATACTAATCAAGTTTGATTGTTCTTTTAGAACAGTGCCAAGATATATCATGGTCACATAAATCGATGCTTAACGTGACTTCAAGTCACAATCGATATCTTCCCTTTGTTTTCTTTCCAAAAAGGAATAATACGTTATGGTTCACAGTGACATCACAGTCACAAGCATAACGGTGGCCGGTAACATCACAGTTACCCCAATAAACGTTGGCACCGGGGTGACTAAATCCCCGTATGCCGTCCCGAGAAGCGATAGAATCGGGATGAAGAAGCAGGGACACGGAAAGGTCCCGGAAGAAAACAAAACCCAACTATTGAAATTTTCATAAGCGGGAACGTTTATAAAAATATTTACCTCTTCAAGAGAAGCTTGATCAAACGAAACTTGACTCTTGGGGAAGCTTGTTTTCTTCGATTTTTCTTGATTTCTTCTCAACCACGAATAAGGGTTCGCGGATCGCTTGCTTGGCTTGCGAGCAATTTTGATTTTCTGGCAGATGCGTGCAAAAAGTAGCACGCAAGGGAGAGCTGCTGGCGAGCGGGTTGTCTGCCTAGAGGCAGAGGAGGAGCAGTACTCGAGGGTACAGTGCGGCAGGCAAACAGCGCAGATGCTGCTGAGAAGAGGCCGACGGTGCCGAAGAGAAGAATCGGCGGCCGACGGTAAGTTAGGGTTTCGAAAAAAATTCGGAATTAGGGTTTCTAGGGCTTATTAGACGGGAGGCTAGAGCAATGTGCTGATAACGTGTTGTAGGAGAAATAGATTGATAAATCTCTCTGTGTTTATTCATTGATAAGGAGGCCTTTATATAGGCATTACATCAAGTATCCCTGGCGAACAGGGATTCCCTATCTAATAGAGTATCTAGACTTCTAGTCTTATTAGGACAAGACACACCACGGAAGTTACTGAGTTAACCTTCCTTGAACATTATTTACGTTATAAAGAAAACTCAAATTTTGTTGACAGTTTTGTTAAATTACAAAAAATTTAGTAGAAACCGCGGTGATGTAAACGTGAAGCGCACGTTGTTGTGCATCATGCTTTATAAATCAATGTGCTATGTCTTTGATTAAAAGTAAATCTGGTATCGGTCGTCGAAAGTAATCAGCTATTTAAGTATTAATAAATTCAAAACATATGTTTTAATGCGAAACTGGTTTTGCTATATAAAAGTTGGTGGATTTAGTTTGCGTATGTTTTATTGTAAGTAACAATCAAATATATGCAATTCATGGACGACTAGATTTTTGCCTGTGAAACAAATGTACTAAAAAATTTCTTTTTGTTGTGAATAGGTACTTAAGATTTTAGTCGAGAAACATCGGAAAATTGTATCCCTATATGATATGGTTGTAAACATTAGAATACAAAAAATAAAACCTTATATGTTCAATCGAGCAACAAGCTTGACAAATCAATGAGCCATGCCCTTAATAAAAGTAAATCCCAGATAACTTGACGAAAGTGTTTAGTTATTTAAGCATCAATGGATCCAAAGATTAGTGTTTGGGAAAGTACGTACATCGGTGAACAAACTTGTGATATCTCTAGCTAGCCATGTAATGGAATGGGTGAAAATTAGAAAGAACAATTTGAAACTCTGATACTCCTAGTCACTTGGAGTCCTTACAAAATATATGGGCCGGGCTCCGGTGGGAAGCCCAACGTTGGTGCAATTGTGCTAGTGGTTCTGAGCATGCATGTTCGAAGCTTAGTGGACATTAATTAGTTCATCATCTAGCTGATAATTTTCCTTATAAGATGCCTTAGTTTCTGATATCATAATAAATTTCTTCCTAACTCAAATTTGTTAGTTGAATGTCAAATCAAGACTCTAGGAGCACCTCATATTAGATTGCAAATTATGTGGTAGGATTTTTAAATATGGACTACTATGAATGTCATTTGATTTTGACGTACCTATCACTACTATATCTTTTTATTATATATATGTAGAAGTAAATAGATAGAGAAGATTGTGATTATAGTTATTCCTTTTCCGTGAGATAAAAAGTTGGGATTCTTTTAACCCTTCTTATCTTTTTCCTTATAAGGAAATATTTGAAAATACAATTTCGACTTTCATAATGTCTAGAAATGAGAAATGAGAGGCTCCCTATTGCATACATTTCCTTAAAACACTTTATATCTTTTGTTTAGAGACGTTCTTCCTTACATTGATATGAATCATATGACCTTCTTACATTGGTATGACCTTCTTATTTTCTTTTTCTTCTTTTGTGAAATGGATATGCATAGAGCTTAAATTCTGAAGACATTGAGTAACAACTAATTGACAAGCCCATTGGATTGAGTTCCAATATTTTCTGCTATATTAGTTACTTGCAAACATGTAATCAATCATAGAGCTATGGTCCAAGATACGATACGAAATAAAAAAGAATTAAGATACGATTTCTATTTGTAGAAATTGGTGCATTGGTGAGCTAAAATGTGTTGACTGTTGTGATAATGAATGAGCGAATGAATGGGTTTTGTGAATTTAGAAGTAGATTCCACATCCAAAATACAAGCAGACAAAATCTCTACCAGCTTCGCCGCACAATACGTGGCCCTTTCTCACATTGGTTTCTCTGCTTTCCCTCTTCGTCTAATTACCAGAATACGAGACAAACCATATCAATTCTTTTTAACCAAGCTGCATATGCAAACAACGGGCACTAGCTATAAGATCGAAGAATTAAACTACCTCAGTTGTTTGCTATTATCTCCACCTCCATTTCACTCTCAAGTCTCAATGGGAACGGTGGTAACTTTTGTCTCCATGCATTTCTAGCTATTATAATAAACTTGACAAAATAGATGCAAGAAAATCACAAAACCAGAATGATCGATCTCACATATACTTCCGGTATTTACACAAGTTTACAAACACTAGAGTCCACCCAACATTAAACCACAACCACCCTTTTTAGTGTCTTCAATCATTTCACTTCCAAACTATGTGTTTCTTTGGAGCCGATGATTCCCACGTTTAAAATTCCCAGTCAAAGACATCCAATCCCTTATCTCTTGAAAATCATTAACCACACTAACCTCTATAATTTCAAACGTGGTAGTTTGGGGAGTACACTCTCTAAGGATTATAGGAGTATGAAGATGAATAGTTACTTGTCATTTCCATAGATGAGATCGAATAGCAACAATGTAGCATCCAAACATTTCTAGTGTACATTTATTTACATTTTCAGTATTTCCATTTCGAACGTATGAAGATGCGGATTTACTATTCTATATGAGATCGGTTTACCAGTACATCGGGTTAATTTTTTATACGTACAATATCGAAAGCTAGTATAGAACTACAGACGAGTCCTTCCTTCCAGCTTTGACCTAAAGCAAACCCTATCTCTGCATGGCCGGCTATAAACCTCGAGCTCGAAATGCCACTTTCCGGTAAAGTTACAAAAGTTGAAATCTAAGTTCGATAAAAGCCACATTTGTTGGGTTTTAGTGTTTTTCACTATGAAGTGATTTAAAAAGATCAAAGAGTCAACGGCTAGCAAGTAGCAGAAAGGCTTGAATATATATATATGTATATCACAAGCAAATGGGGCAGCAATTATTCAGACACCTCAACTAGAAAGCGATCTGATCAAGGCTATTACATATGTGTTGCCTTAGAATAGCCAAAGGCATCAAAACCAATACTATAATGGCCAGCTGGGTCATACAAGAATAGGGTATGAGAGACCATTTCTGAAAGAGGAGAGAGGACAGTGATGGAAGATTCAAACTTATTTTGCTTCCATTTTTAACCAGTTGTAGTAATAGGACAGGATCGAAAACCTATACATTTTCACAGTAAAACTGAGCACAAACGCCAAACTTCTCGACAGAGAGATCTACTACTAATTTATGATACATCATCAATATTCATCACAAATGCTAGAGACTACCCGGTCAACAATGCAACGATCAATAATAATGAATTCGAAAGCCAGAAACATATCTGATATAGATTACCAGAGCATTACACCAGAATGGCTTTTACTTTATTCACCCTATGAAAGCTAGAGTTTACATTCCTGATTCAAATATGAATGTGAAAAGATTTGTCTTTGTATAGTTTGTTTCTGAAATACTTCGACTGAGACTGATGAGATATGCATGGTAAGAAAAGAAACGAATCTCTGTTAGAAATTGCGTACAGTCTTTTCTTCTGATCATCAAAGGCAAAGGAGAAGATCTTTAGGGAGATTCTAGGGGCTAGTTGTGCAAAAGCTACAGAATGACCGATGGTCATCACTGTGTTACAAAAACAAGTAAACTGAAAGACCAGTTTCGATTCTCCGATATACACATCAATGTCATTGATCATGATCGTTCATTAAATCTAAGTAAATGAAATAAATTAGACTACTCGGGTTTGATTAGCTAGGATACCAAAATACCCTCGGTTTTCCCACTTGAATTACAGAAACCAAACCAATATCGGAATTACAACGGTGAGAAAAACGCGGGTATTTTGGTAAAAACTCCCATCGATCAACAAAATTTCCCAGAAAGAAGAAGAAAGAAAGATATGGAACTGAAAGAGAAAGAAAGATGTAATTTAATTACTAGTTGTGGAGAGGATCTGGGCAACTGGGCACTCTACGTTTGCTATCTTCGAATCCCTTTTCAGTTTTGTTGAATTTTGAAACCGATGATATTCCGCTGAAGAACTTACGAAACAGCTCCTCTCTACCAGCCTTCTTCTTTTCTTCTTCTTGTTGGGACTGTGATGTTACATGAGGAAGATGGTGATGATTTATATTTCCAGCTGGTGGTGGAAGAACCCGAATTGCCCCAGCTCTGCAGTACCGGTCGTCGGAGCAGACCCAAATCTGTAAAACCGACATGACGATCAGCGCCACCACCAGATACGAATACCGAAGCTGCCTCCTCCTCCTGCCGCCGGCGAACGACATTACCGGAAAAATATGCTCCAGCTACATAAATGACACCCCTTCCTGCACCTCTCTCTCTCTCTCTCTCTCTCTCTCTCCTCCAAATCGCTTAATGCAAAAACTAAATATGATCCCTCTTAGATTCCTAGAATTCTAAAGAATTAAAAAACTAGCTGATGATGAAGAAGAAGTGTTGACTGTTGAAAACTCCAAGCTCTCTATCTCTGTCTCGCTCTTTCTCTCTCAGGGGTGGTCTAGCTAATACTGTGACCTGTGAGCAAGGGATTGACGGCTATTGGTATTGTAATTTGTATTTGTATGCCTGCCCACACTGGCCCACGTGAAGAGAAATTAGCACCAGTCTCTCTGCCAGTCTTATGTCCAAGGTCTTTCTCTCTATTAATTTCAAAAATGGAGTTCAATTAATTCGTAATCTAACATTAAACTACGTGTACAGTACTATAAAGCTCGGAGAATATAATAATTAGCAATAAACCCTAAATTACTCTCTCATGCATCACTATTCACTACGTAATATTTCGCTTCAAACTCTGCATGTCGGTGAGCGACAGTAATCTAATTATAATAAGTTGCCCACGCGCCATGAGCGTTTCTCTGTGTGTGGTTGTGATTATGAAAATCTTTTTGAGTAGGATTGCGAGCCAAGGACCACAGTACTCCATGCTTGTGTATGGAGATGACTCTCACGGTCTCACCGGCAATGTCTCGCCGGAGATTAACCTCGCGGCGAGTAACGCGTGCAGTCCACACTCGAATTATATATATTTGCTCCGAATTTAGTATGAATATACAAGTAGGAACTAGAGCAAAAACATGGGGAAGGAAGACGAGGAGGAAGAAAGGAGGGGTGGCCGGGAATCCCGCCTGGGTGTTGGAGACAATTGTACCTAATTCATTAAACCTGTATTAATACCTTTGTGTACGATTTTAATTATAATTAGAGGTTGCCAAATTTGATGCAATCTTGTGAGTGAGGTAGGGGGAGTGAGCTTGAATGACCAGAGAGTCCTTGAGGGTGGGTCGGTATTTATCAATGGCTTTCAATTTCGTGAGTCACGGTATTAGGTGAGCAAAGTTAATGGGGACGATAGACGGACACATCTTTCATCTTTTGCCCAGAAGTTGTAGCTAGAACAACTGTGCCATGCATATATCGATCACCCTTTAGCAACAAATAGACTCGAACCTACTTCGAATTAATCATCATTCTCTGGCCAGCTCATATGCTTCATTGTCGAGCCAACGATAACCGCGTAGAGATCAAGAAATGTATATGAAATAATGAGCACTTCATTATCATTGCCATTGCTGTTTGCTGATGATGGAGCAAGGGGTTTTTGTCTCGAGGGCATCGACCAAAAATAATGGGGTCTAGAAGGGAGAATTAAGAACAGAGAATTCGTTGAAGGAAAGAACAAGGGTTTTGAGTGTTGATCACAATTGGCTTCAGGACACATAATAAGAACACTGTGATTAATTTGGAGGGAATTGAGAGATGGTGGGGAAGGTAATGTGACTAATGTCATGTCAAGAAGACAGGGATTGCCAAACCACAAGATGGACATAGGTTGCTGGCTGCTCAATTATTAATAAACTCCCTAATTAAGATATTAAGTAATGCCGGCAATATGTAGAAGGATGCAAGAGCGGGGTGCTGGATCTATAGTGCTCCGTAGTAGCGACTAGTGAGAAGCGGTTGAATTAGCGCAAGAGCACACGGGAAAAGAGTGTGATTCATTTTAAGACTAGACTCCAGAAGTTTGATACTTTGGGGCACTGGATTCTGTATATACAATTTTCGTGCAAAATCAAGTTAATTAACGAATCAAAGGGTCATTAGAACTTCCGAGCTAGAGAAAGAAGACATGTCGAAAAGGTAGCCTAGCTTGGGGTTCAGTCAGAATGGTAGAGAAAAACAAAAGGAAAATGTCAAAATTAATCAATGATGAAAATGGAAAAGATCGAGGAAAATGTCCAAACCAGAGTGTCGTTACCGATATGATAAATCAAAAAATGGGGCACTGCTGCTCTCTATTCATTCAGCAATTGTCACTTCCATGTAAAACTCTGACGCGACTCCAGCGATTTGTTCACTTTCATATGGTATTCTGTACGTAAATCCCAATTATTAAACTGAGGAAGAGGTACATTCAGTGGTGGAATTGATAAATTCGATTCAAAGCCAAGGGCATAATGGAAACGAAGAAGAGCGCGTGAAGCATAGTCGTCTTGTTTAACTCTTAAGTTTATGGTTAAATTTATATCTCAGACCTCAGTTATTGCAAATACAGGTGCTGTTTTGGTCAGCTTCTTCTTCCCAGAAAGAAAGTGTGTTTTGTTTTATGGCTGGAAAAAGAAAAAAGGGCGACAGCCTATAGTCTTTAAAAAGAAAATACAAAAGCTTACCCTATCTCAAATCTGATCCTTGGTATATCTCTCTGTAGCTAAAGTTGACACCTTTTAGCTTCTACTTGGTAATGGTGTCTATCAGTATATGTTAATTTTAATAGTTACACCAAGAGATTTTCACTTGGAGTAACTTATTCCATTTTGTCATTTTCACTGATCACCCTTTACTACTTTTCTTCCCTCGGCTTTAATGCTTTTGCCATTTTCTTCTTGGCCTCATAATTCTGCATTTCTGCTCTGTCCTGTAATTTATTATTCACCGGTTTAACACATGCATCCATGAATCTCGAAGACTAAGAGGTACTGTAAATCTTGAGTTGCAGCCTGAAGGGTACATGTTTGATTGACGATCCCAACAAGACGTACACCATTGGTGAAGTGGCTAATTTGAGCAGAGTTGACCTCTATCTCTATGTGACCTGATCAAGCTAGTTGCTAATCCCAGAGGGGCCTCAAGACCGAAAGGGGTGTCTCATACTCAGGATTTCAGGGTCGGCCGAAGCTTCACATATGCAGTATTTCTGTCCGAGACTGTTCTACATACGAGTATACATCACAAGGATATAAGGTAATAATCCACGAGATAAACTAAATGTAATCTAATTATATGGTAAAAGTAATCACATACTTAAAAGTCTGCAATCATAGAGGCATCCCATACTCATATTACATTTGAGAAACCAATAATTATAACCAAGACACAAAACTCGACTTGAAAGCTATCTAGCTTGTAATAGTACTGTTCTATCTATGCATACCCAGCCATCCCGATGTTTGAGCTTGTTCGCTTTGCTTTGTGAGCTGCCTGAGTAGCTGTTGCCTTGGTGAAGTACATGTAGTAATAGACGTTGAGGACCATCGTCGCGACCACAAACACTGCTCCAGCAATAAAAACACCTTTCCGCAATGCGTCACAGGAGAAGTTCTGAGCATATATCATTTCCCGGTACTTGGTGTGATAGGCATTTTTAGTAGCACCAGCAATCAAGCATGATTCTGCAATCAGAAAAGTTACCCTGCAGATACAAAAATGGAAGAAAAATTAATCCAAGAGACCACATTCAATCTAGGCAGAGCAGCATATAATACCCTAACGTGCTATGATTTAAATACAAAAATGAAAATCCATGGTATTCAAGGAACTGGTATTCTCACAATGATGAGACAAAATATATAATGCTCCAAGCTCGATTTCCACCAGGGGCTAACGGTATTCCAAAACACATGCACTTGGTGACACCCATGAGTAGGGATTCCCCCGAGAGCAGAAACAAGAAGCCGCCCACTCCATAACCAGTAGCAACATCAGAGTTGTAGACACAGTAAGTTTGATTTGTTTGTTCATCCCTACGTATTTCACCCTGCCAGGACACAAAGATTACTTTAAATTGATGGCAGACAAATTTGAGACCATAAAGCACCACAATTCATCTTAATCCCAACATGTAGACATAGAGTTTACCAAACAAGTTAACGAAAAATTCATAAAGCCAGTGTATTATGCAAATGCAAAAGCTGTAGTACCATTCTTGACTTGGAGATAGTTGCTTAATTACATAATATATTTTACTTGCTGCAATCTAAAGACTTCTTTTCAGCAATATATATCAGCCTGTTACAGATTCTAACATGAGATGTAAGACATCTGGAAAAATGGCAACACTATGGCCAATCAGTTACTGCCTACATGGTTGAAAATCATCCATGCGTAACTCGGAATTTAAAGGAAGTATCAAGAACAAAAATTCGAGCCCTTACACTACTTTTAAACCTTTTAGTGAAGGAATCAATACCTTATACTACCTCTTTATGATCCTCAATAGTTAACAAAATAAATTCTTAGAATATCAAATAAAAATCTATCACTGACAACCTTATCTCTTCTGATACATCAGAACAGATACAAGATCCTTGAGTCTGCAACCATATCTGTAGATACAGATCTATACAAACATGTGCCAAATCCACAAAACTGAACATATGACCCTATTTTCATTCATATAAGTTTTATGATATGATTTAAAGTTTTAAATAAACTGGACTATTGCAACATCATCCAAAGAGAGACAACTTCATGTACTTAATTAACAGAGGGACCAAAGAAATTGGTAGTCTAACTCCCCATGTGGTTCTGAATCAAGGATTATTCTCATTAGTTAACTTAAATAAGTTGTTAAATCAGTATCAATTACGGATGAATCAATGAAAGCCTTATCTCTTCAGATACATCAGAACAAATACAAGACCCTCAAGTCTACAACCACATACGGAGTCCTATTTGATACAGATCTGTACAAACATTTGCCAAAACCACAAAACTCACCATATGGCTCACTTACTCACTAATGTAAGTTTTAATATGATTGGAAAGGTTTGAGTTGATTGGACAATTGCAACACCATCCAAAGAGAGAAAACTTCATATACTTAATGAGGTCTTACTCCCCATGTGCTTCTGACATGCGAGTATGATGAAGATGAGTAATAATTAAAAGTACACCAAGTAATGGTAATGAAACCAGACCTAGTGAACTAAAAGAGAAGGAGTGGAATCTTGGGAGGAAAATTACATCCCGTATTTTTACAACAATACTACCAGGGAAATTAAAAGCCGCAGGTGATTTCACACCAATGAATCTTTAAAGTTAAACTCTATAGTTGAAGAGAGTGGTGTAGAAAACTGAAAGTGATAGCACCTGTAATTGCTATCTAATACAGAAGATCTGGAATTTAGAATGAGAACAGGGTAAATGTTCCAAGCTGTTTCTATGAGTTTTCTATTTGGAAAATTTTGTTTGAAATGTTTTAAAACTGAATCAATATGATACAGGCTTCAGAAAGCTAATCCGATAATGCATGAATTGACTCCTCCCATAAGCCTACATGAAATGCAAGTTTAAAACACAAAAGATTTCATCCTCCTTAAATTAAGGACCGCCCGGCTGATGAATTGGTAAAATTATGGTCTAAAAGTTTATAGAGCCAATGAGTAAAAAGGGCCAGGAATCAGTTTGAGCATATTCAGTCAGCACTCAGCAGTCACTCGATCAACAACATTATAAACATCAGTTCATAGTACTAGATAATCTACAAAACTTGATTTAATAATATTTTTTTTCTAAAAAAAAGCAGAGAGAGAGAGAGAACAATCTCTGGCATTATAGATCACAGATTGACAATGGCAACAATTCTAACCCTGAAACAAGAATAAAACCACAAACAGTGCAAAGCAACCATCTCTATTCCAAGAAGAATCAGTAGTTTAGTGAAATTTCATCAAATTTAAAATAGAAATGTGAACAGCTCGGCAGCATATAAAATTTTCAAAACCCTCTTATTCTCAGAACCCTAATGAATATATCTATATATAAACTATCTAATAATTTAATTTAAGTTCAACATCAAAATCCCAGCTTATGAATCCAAAACAGAACCCCCAAACCCAAAATTTTAACATCAGCAAATCCAATATAAAAAATTCCAATAAATCCATTCCAATAGGCGATGATTAAAATCTCTATGGCATTCTAGAATCTTAAAACATAGTCCTTCACAAGAGTACATACACATAATAAATTTCCAAATACAGAACATAGGATCCATGAAACATAAGCACTACAAAACACAGATCAAGACACAAAGCACAGAAGTAGCAAGTAGAACGATTAACCACAACAGTAAATGAGCGAAGTAGAAAGAACCAAAGAGTGTTGAAGAATAAAAAGAGGGTTTACCACACTTCTTCGTCTCTCGGCAGCAATGGCGAACCCAAAAGCTACTAAACTGAGAACAATGACCAGAAGGTGCACCAGAGTCGAGCCTTTTCCTTCTCCCATTTCTCTTCCGGAGTATCAGAAGCCGCTGCCTACTGACACAGTTGGGAGTGAAACAGCAACACAGCAAAGTGACTGCTTTGCTTTTCTTAAAAGCAGTGAAAAAGCGCTTTTGTATTGGCGGAAGGGTAAGCTTCTCGGACCCACGCGAGGGTTAAGGAGAGTTGAGAGCACGCGAGGGTCAAAGTACAGCGGACGGTGGTCTCTGTTCTGCCACTGTGAGGATGTGTTAGCCACGCGGCAAAGGAGATGTTGATCGTGTGCTTGGTATGAGAAACGAGGAGCCGGGTTCGAGTTTAAAGTGGTTTAGAGACGGTGAGCGTTTCCACTGGAGAGCACAGAGTGCTCAAAAGTAGAGAATATAATTAAAATAGGGAATTGAAATTTCCTCCCCTAAAATTGAAATCTCCACCCCCTATTCTGTGAACTTTCTAAAATACCCTTGTACTATTTCTGATTATTATTATTTTTTTAACTGTTTATACTATATTTTAGTAGCACCGGTCAAGACTGAGAACTAGCCTTCAACATGTCATTTTCACCTACCGACTTTCTATCTAAATTGTTACTTTTTTGGCGGTTTCACTGCTGTCTAAACTTAGACAGTTTCCTAAGTTTTAGTATATTAGCAAGGTTCCTAAGTTTCTGTTAAAGTAGCAGTTCTGGAAAAATTTTAAAATACCAAAAATAACATAGCAAAATAATTCTCAAATACCACTCCTAGGAGGTAGTCCTCCACTTGGGGTTTGAGATCAAACTTTAAATTTCTTGACAGATATGGGGGTCATCAACTGAAATTTATTTATTCGAACATACGTACATATATATAACCCAGAGCCTCGACTCTTGGGTAAACAAATAAAACTGTTTAGCTACTCATACTGGAAATTGGAATACAAACTTACTTGTAAATAAAGCACACCACACCGATTGAATAGTAGGTTACAGTAGCATACTCTACAATTTCACACTATTTATTTCACAGCTCAACTCACACTTTGCTCACTAGTATTCTTAGATGGACTCTCAATCTTCAGAATGCTCTTTCTTCCCTGATTTTTCGAATGCCTTTCTTTGGGGTTTTTCATTCCTTATATAGGCATTGGATTTCAAAATTTCCTTCAATACACTTGTGAAACTGAAGATAAGAGGAATCTTATATTTAGTTAAAGTTGATACAGACGTTGGCTTTTATAATGCAAAAGGAACCTGTCTTCAAGCGTCGGCAGCTTCTTTTATTCAAGAGATGTTTTATTGCTGGCAAACCACTATCTACATCTTGTGTCTTTATGCGTCGGCAGCCTATCCTTCCATCATGTTGTCGCTGTTGTGTTGCTCCTCGTCCTGAAAGGATGCTCCCATGGTGGAGCCTTCTCCTTCTCCCTCTTCTTCCATGTCTGAGTCATATAGAACTGTATGTTTGTATTCCTTTTCAACTTGCTCTATCCACTTGGTGGTGGATAGCGTTCCTTCTATCTCTTGTCTTTCTAAGGCTTTGAAAAAGTCACAATTATCAGGCGACGGATGATTGTAGCTTGTAACCATTATTTTTTCTCCACTTGCTAAGAGAGTGGTGTACTGGTCTCTTCGAACTAATTTCTTTATGAGGTTTATAGCCATTGCTTTCATCCATGATAGGCTCTGGTTTGGAGCTCCATTGTTTCTAGATGACTTATTTCCTTGAGTACACCCCTGGATTATTCTCACATAATGGTATGGAGAGATGTAAGTTTTTTGACCTGCTTCATAGTCAATTCTGGAGGGGTCAAGATGAATTTTAGTCTTAAAACACATCATTCTGGTCTGATGTACTTAACAGACTCATAAATCTTCCAAGGGAGACCTTCTAGGTCTTTATTACTTTTGGTCCAAAGATTACGGACAAAACCATTCTCGACTAACCATAGCTTATGCTTCTGGGGATGTTCTGCTAAAACATCAACCATATATCTTCCATAATAAGGACCCGCTACTACTGATAGCATTGATTGAAGAACATTTCTATTCTTAAAATCTCCTATGAGATTATGAAAACTGAACCACTCTAATTCGGATAAAGCTTTCAGGATTCTCAAGATAAGGAATTTTAGTGCTTTTTTCAGGCTCTTTTTCCATTTCTTTGCTGGAAAGTTCTTCAGTTAAAGCTTCTAAGGCTTGAAGCACCAGAGCTTCATTCTGATTCCTAGAGGCGGTTAAGAGATTGTCCATAATAATTATCTGATTAAAATGCAAAATTTTACTAGTCCTAAAGACTGGCTTTTCGTAAACCCTCATTGGGTGATTGAATATCATGGTCATTCCTGCTACCACTGGCTGTTTCCTTTTGTAGGCTGCTAGCCTATCATAACCTGGTCTCATTGCTTGAGAGGGCTTCGCTGGCGCTCTTGGGATTCTATCCCGGGTGCTTTCATTTTTGGGAAGTTGTAGAAATTCTTCTATAAACTTCTTTTCTTCTTCGTCAGGCGTCCCGTCTTGTGAAGAGGCTTTAGAGTTATTGTAATCATCCCATCCTGCTGGATTTGGCTGAATTTTCTCAGAATCTTGTCTCTTTTCAGGGGCTTGGCTTGATTCTGATGAGGAGTAAGATACTATATATTGGTAACCAGGTCCATCATGCAGAGGTCCAACGGTTTTATCTCCTTCTTTGTATCTTTCCCACATGGTTTTTGTTTTTATTTTTCTTTCTTGAGTTACCTCTTTGTCTTCTAGGTCTGGTTTCCTTCTTTCTTCCGGTCTTTTTTCTTCAAAATTAGGTCTTCTTCTTTCTTCATTTTCTGGCCTCCTACTTCTCGGGTTACGGCCTTCGCTTCTTTCGAACATTGTCATTTCCCTTGTAAGAGCGTCAGGCAGATAATTTTTGTCTCCTGCAACCATTTCAACATCATAATCATATTGAGTTAGAAACATTTGCCATCTAAGAACTCTTCCTCTATCGGCTGCATCTGTGAGTTTATAGTTCTTAAAGTGTTTTACTCTTTTGTTGTCAGTTCTTACTAAGAACTTATTTCCTAAAAAGGCTTCTGCTCCTTTTATGGACTTTATTAGGGCTAGAACCTCTTTATCCCCTGTGGAATAATTCAATTCTGCCTGATTGAACTTTCCTGACATAAATTTACAATTTTTTTCTTGATTTGTGTCTGGTATTATTGCTAAAACTACCCATGCCTAGTAATAATCATTTGCATTAGTCTGTAAAATGATCAAGTCACCTTCTTCTGGTAACTGTAAAGGAGGGAGGTGTTTTGTAAGTTCTTTAATTTTCTTAACGGTGTTACTATCATCCGTGGTAAAACACCATTTCTCTTGCAAAGTTAACAACTCCTAGAAACCTCTGAAGAGTTTTTGCATTAGGAATGGTGTCAGGGAACTGACTAATCTTCTTGACAATGTGTTCTTGTAGACGAATTTCTCAATCTTCTACATGTATGTCAAGAAAGTCTATTTCTCCTTTTATGAGATGAATTTTCTTTTGTCCAAGAATGATTCCTTTCTGGACCATGACTTTGCAATTTTGTTCAAGATGCTTCAGATGTTCATTCATAGTTTTAGAGAAGACAAGAATGTCATCAATGTAAACTACGCAAAAATCTGAATATTGCTTAAAAATATTATCCATCTTTCTTTGAAAAATGGACGAAGCTTGCTTAAGACCAAACGGCATTACAAGCTATTCATAATGTCCTTGAGGAGTCCCAAAGGCTGTTAAGGCTATAGAATCAGGATGCATTCTTACTTTCCAGAAGCCATATTTTGCATCAAATTTTGAGAAAATCTTTGCTCCTTTTAACCTGTTGATGAAGACTCTTACTTGTGCTATTTGATAGCCTTTCTTAACTGTTTTCTTATTGACATCTCTATAATCTATTACCATTCTTGATTTTCCTCTTAATTACTCTGCATGGTTTCTAACCAGGAATGTAGGGGCATGATGAGGACTTTCTGAAGGCCTAATTATTTTCTTTTCAAGTAATTCTTGAACTTGGCTTTCCATTTCTTTTCTATCTTCCTCTTTATAATGAGGAATAGCCTTGACATGACATATTGCATTTGCATCATGCATTTTCAGCTGACAATATACTGGATCTCTTTCCCAGTATAGCTGAGGGTCTTCACTAATTATAGGCTTAAGTAGATTTTCTATTTCAACAACGGTAGAGATTTTCTTTTGCTCTACTTTGTTTATATATATTTTTAAATTGTGTTTTTTGATGAATTCTTCTTCACCATCTGAGCTTTCTGACTGAGATTCTTCCTCTGAGTCTGAGTTTTCTGTACTTGTTACTTCATTTAGTATAATTTCTTGGAATTCTTTTAAGGCTAGTACCGGTTGCACCACTGGTTTATAGGTTGATTTAAGGTTATGAGAACCACGGTTTGCTCGCGACTTCTGATATTGTTCTGTGAAGCCTTTATTTACAATGCCGACGGCATTGATAAGTCTAGGTTCCCAGTAGAACCGATTATTCTTTTCAAGCCCGATCAGTTCGATGGTTTGAATCAACTTTTGCTTAAGAAGAAAATCATTTCCTATTAACATATCTGCTCCTTGAGCCTCACATTGCCAGATTCTCTGGAAGAGAAATGTTCCTCCAATAGAAATTTGGACATTTCTAGCTATGTACTTCATGTTGAATTCATTTTCTCCCATTCCTATTCCAGTGACTTCTTCATCAGACTTCTCCCAGTACTCTGCTGGTATAGCATATTTCGTAGCAAGACTATATCCTGAGCTATTATCTACAAAAGCATGTAGATGATATTTTTTATATCCGGGAAATTTTAGTCCTACTGTGATGTAATTGCTATATATGCTCGTTTGTACTTGCTTTACTGGTTGTATTTCTTTCTCAGAGATTTCTATGTCTATGAAAGGATTGATTCTCTCCTGAGGGAATTCCTTTACTGGTACTTCTTTTGGTTCTTGACTCGATGAAGGTATTAATCTTATTTTCTTAGAGTCATTTTCAAAATCTTGTATTTTCTCGGGGTCATTTTCGAGATCTTTCTTTTGCTTTTGATGATCATAGAATATATCATATTCCTGATCTACCAATAAGTGAGTATCATTCTCCTTTGTTTTTCTTCTTAATTCAGCTATGAAACATTCTCTATGGTACGTTTCTTCCGTTTCTTTACAATACATGGGTACTGTGTTATTGTCGTAACAACCGCAGTAGTCGCATGTAAATATTCCAGGACTTGGTAGAAATTCTAATTTACTGATGCTATCAGTTTTTTTTTGTCTCCAATTCTGGATTAGCATAAATATAGATCGCTGACTTTCTTCTTCAGAATCATCTGAAGTGCTTTCAGTATCACTTTCTGAAGGGTACTCAAGAGAATATATAGACTCATTTTCTTCATCAGAATATGCTATTTCGAAACCTTTTAGGTTTGCATATTCTATAGCGTCATCATATTCTTCTATGAGAGCTTTAACCGTTCTTTTTTCTCTTTTAGGGCATTCATTTGCATAATGTCCTTCTGCTTTGCAGAGCCAACATCTGCAGGATTTGGTTTCTCTGGTAGGATTTTGATTTTTTGGTTTTTCTTGAAGAATCTCTTTATAGGAGATGATTTTTCTTTATTTTTGTTGAATATTTTTCTGAACTTATACCTCTTATTGGGGGTAAAGTTATTCTTATATTTCTTATTCTTGAATTTGTTTTTATATTTCTTTTCTGTGTAAGTATGACATCCCCACTGTGTTGGAGTGTCTAATATTTTTGGACACATGTTCTCAACTCCTCTGAGTTGTTTCTTAGCTGTTCTAGCTTTCTGATTTCTGTGCATTGCTTTCTTAAAAGGTCTCTTATTCTTTCTGCTATTCCTCCAATAGTAAAACACCACGGAGGATTTTCTTCTACGGATTGTGCTACCGCATTATTCCAAGGTTCTGGTAATTTTCTGTAGTAGGTTCTAATGAGTTCTTCGTTTTCTAAGTCTCCTATTGTGCAATAGTAGTTTTTAAACTCATTTGTATATTCTTCAAAGTATCTCATGTTACAGATACTTAGCTTTTGGGTGTTTGCTTTAGCTCTTTCTTTGGACTGCTCACTATGCCCAGTTATGTCTCCACAGAATTGTCCATATATGGGAATAGCAAAATCCATTGGATCATTAGTCCGAGCTAACTTGGTTGCCCAATCTGCCCATTTTGAACTTCCTTTAAAGGAATTGTACCATTTCTGGACTATTCATGTTAATGTTGATTCAAAATATGCATGAGCATCTTCGTAGGCAAATTTTGAGAGTAAAAGTGTTGTGGTTAGCCTTAGACTAGCAACCCAGTTGTCTATTGCTTTTCTTTTATCTCCTACTCTATCTAGGTCTAGATAGACACCCATATCGGAAACTGGTTGTCCCCAATTTGGTTCTTTAGGAATGTACTTCTGAGAGCTCCTTTCTCCGAGCTTTCCTGTAGGTGCTTGTCCCTTAAGGAGCTTTATCTTTTCTTTTCTAATTATCTTGGTAGGATTATTTGTAATGTTTTGGATTATAGTATTTCCTTCTATTGGCCCTACTGGGGTATTACTTGTTTCTGCTTCCATGGGGGTTTCTATATCTGCAGAAGTTTCTCCTGGTTCTTCTTTAGCAGCCTGGTATGGCAGTATTCTTCTTTTCTTTTTCCCTGTTTGGGTTAAGGAGATTTTTCTTATAATGTCTTCTAATCCTTCTATGGATTCACAAGTTTCTGCTTATGCATATAGTTCTTTAAACATTCTTATAGGCCTTTTAAAATCTTCTTCTTCGAAGTTTTCTTCTTGAATTGCTCCTGAAGTGGTTACTTGCTCATAGTTAGCAAACGAATGTCTATGGAACTGGAGGCTTATTTTTCCTCTAGTATCTTCATAAATAGAGGCATTTGTGCTTTTGCATTTGTCACTCCTGAGGAGCTAGACTCCATTCTCTAGGGAATGAGACCTCATCCCACTTAGTGATATGTTTTTGTTGAGAATTGTTCCTTCGAAAGTAAGTAAGGATGGAAGTGGTGGTACCAGGTCTATTTATAAATCTGGTATTGGGAGTTACATTGGAACTCATTAGCTTGTAGTCTATTCTATAATCTACAGCTAATTCCATCATTCCTTGCTTCATGGAAATCTCATCTGTTTTGATTCTCAATCTTAAACAATGTGATGCATCGTTTAGATGAGTGGTGAAGTTTGGGAAGACACTAAAGTATGCCACCTGGTTGCATAGGGACCCTTCTACCGTTCCTAAAAACTTTTCTTAAATTCTGTTATTCTGTCGTCTTGTAAAATACACAAGACCGAACAGTCTATCCCATCTCTTGCTAAGAGTTTTATTGATACTTGTACTGCACCAATGTGCATGTAATTATATTTTCTCTGGAAAGCTTCACTCACTTCTTTTGAAGTGATTAGCCTGATGTCTGTTTCTCCACCAGTTGCTGGGATTGTTAATTCAAGTATCTTGAATCTATGTGAATCCATCTTAAACGATCCCTTTTTATAGATTTCGTTAAAGCTAAACTTATGAGCTGATCCTTCACTCACATTAGATTCAATTTCATTATACTCAAATTCTTTAGCATTAATGAGCTGTACAGGTGGCACAATATATCTCTTACTAAGTATTTTGCTTAACATTTTCGTAGGCCTGGGACGGTTCGGTTTTAGTTAAAAAAAAAACAGGAATCGCATAAATTTTTTTTGTCCTAGTTCGGTTCGGTTTTTCATTTTTTTTTTCTAAGAACCGCAAGGAACCGAACTGCAAAAATTTCGGTTCGATTCCTGCGGTTCCTCGGTTCCTGTCAAATGTATACGTAAGGAATAATAATCATAAATTCATAACGTCATGCAATCCAAAAGAAATCATCATAATCATAATGTCACATTACTTTCAAAGTCCAACATAGTCCCAATTTGAAGTACCAAACTGAAAACTTAAGCAATAAACATAATTGAAATTAAACAATCCAACAAATTATCCAACAAGAAGTTTTGAAGGCATATATACACAACATATCCAACAAAATCAATTAATAGAGGAAGACTTCAAACAAGAATTCAGTATAAATGGAGACAAGAGAGACTGAGAGAAATCAGAGATGAGGGAATAGAGAATTCAGAATTACAAGAAAATGAGGGAATAGGGAATTAGAGATTCACTGAGGGTCAAGTGCTCAACCACTCAACCCGTGCTGGTCGACGGAGCGAAGGCGAGGGCGGGTCGCGGGAGCGAATAAAACTAACTTTTAGTGATTAAAATTAACTGTTTACCTTCAAGTATAGAGAATAAATTAGATATACGTAGTATGCTAAATGAATAAATTTATGGGCCCACCACGCTCTATCAAAAACGTAAATTCTTAAAGATTGAATACAAAATGCTAAAAACAAAAGGAAAGGGCATTTTAGTCTTTTCATATGAAATTTTTTGAAAAGGGGGTGTAGAATGTAAAAAGGGGGGTGGTGTTTTCAGAAGCTTTAAAATAAGGGAGGTTATATATAATATTTATAGCTCCAAAAACAAAAGGTGGAGTTAATATATATTTTTTAATTGGTATTAATTTTTACAACGTATGTAAATTTACTAAAAAATTATTTTATCAAATAACTCTCACTAGACTAAAAAATAATCTATCTAACTAAAAAAATCTCACTTTACAAAAAAATCGCACCTTACTAATAAAAAAAATTAAATTACCAAATTAAATTTCACCATACAAAAATATATAAATTAATTAATATATCACGTTACTGTTCTCTAAAAACTATAAATCCATAATCATCCACAATCGACGGTGAAGTAAAAATTTTATGTAAATTTTAAAAGATGATGCGATTTGTATTAGTTTTTTTTTTTTTTTTTTTTCAGTTAGATTATTTTTGGGTTTTGCTTGCTTAAAAACATCTGTTATAATCAATAATTAGTATAAAGAAAGTGAAATAGTTGTAATGTGATTATGAACAAACAAGCTTCACAGTCTCAATAAAGTTAAGAATATATGAGAAATATGATTATTAGATGTTCAAAAATTGAAGAAGTAATAATTACAAATTTCTATTATAATCTTCTAAGAAGAAAAATTTTATTAATATTTTTTTGTGATATGGGTATTTTAGAAAAATAAGAGAGGTCTAAATAGCATTTTACTTATTTGAAAAAGTAGATTGGATGTCTATCAAACAAAGAGATCTAAAGGTATGAATAGAAACTCTCTTAAAATAAAGCTAAAGTAAGTTCAATTTTCCCAAATAGAGATATGTATTAGTAGGCCTGGTAAATGGGCGGTTCGGCGGTCTATGCGGGTTGAATCTGTTGGATTTACGGGTTATCCACGAAAATCCGTTAAAACCACTAAGTTTTTATTTTTATTTTTTTTATATAAATTATTTTCTAATCAATTAGCAAAATCCGTTCTTTTTATAATTCTTTTCTAATTAAGACCCGTAAAACATAAGAATAACTAAATGAGTATTATTTTAATTTTTAAATCAAGATTCATTTATTTTTCTATGTTTTGTTGAATTATTTCCAAACCTACTTTAAACAAAAAAAAAACTATTTTATAATCAAGTAACTAACAAAAGTACATAACTCATTATTTTTCCTCATTTTGAATTATTGAACCTACTAATCTATTATTATTAAAATTAAAATATTGTTACATAAAAAAAAAAAATAATGCAAATCAACACTTTATTCATTGATAAGGAGACTTTTATATAATATGGGCATAACGATAAGTATTCCCTATCCTTTAAAAATTCTATTAATCTATAGTAATTATGTCAAACACACACCGGAAGTTACAGAAATTAGCATTTTGTAAATAAATACGTTTTTAACTTTTAAGGAGACAATTTTCATATCAAGTCTAAATGTCAAACTATTATATGAAGCTACTACGCTCTACACATTTTAATTCACTATTGTCACATCTAATATAATATCACTACATGAACAAAGACACAAAGATCTTCAATTGGTCTCTCTTTGTTCGTCTAATATCAAGTCTATCACAAATATTATAATGGAAATATATCTTAATCTAGATTATCACATGGAAACTTCTAGAGATTTTTTCATAAACAAAAATATAAAAAAATGCTACATATATCTTTCACAATCAGTGAGATACTGACATTAGTTTATTTATTTTCTCCCTTAGAGGGTTCCAATAGGCCCCGTCGGGAACCCATTTGATACGACCCGAATCTCGAGATATCTTTTTGACAGTTTTATCTCTTATTCTTACGTTCCATGTTTTATTTTTATGATTTGAACATTCTAATAGTTGACTTTTTATTAGGTTGACCCGACCGAGAATTTTATTACTTAGCGGGATAGTGGACGTTAAAACGAGTCCGTAGGCATGTGGCACGTTTAAATTGGAGTTCGTGTGAAAAAGTTACGACGTAAAAATAGGTAAATTTCTGTTTTTAGATAAGTATAAATAGCCGAGAACGGAAATTTCCCAAAAGGGGAAATCCGGTCACGTTCGGACTGGCTCGGCCTCCTCTTCCCTTCGGTGGCGGCGGCGTCGTCCCAATCGTCGCTGTTTGGCTGGTTTCCCTTGGAGAGAGTTCGACTGTGTCGAACCGGTGCTGCCTCCTCTGGCCACCTTTTGGCGCGATTTTTTGGGGGAGAATTGAAGGTCTCGGTCTATGTAACAATCCCATGGAAGGGATTGATCCACTTTGACCCAGGTAAGGAAGAATTGAAAATTGAAATTCTAGGGTTTTTGAATTCGAATTTGGGGGTTGTGTAATTGATGTTTTTGGTGGATTTAGAGGTTAGAATTGAGTTCAGAGCGATGTTTAGAGTAGGTTGGGTGTGATTCGAAGTTCGTTTGGTTGAATTTTGGGAAAATTGGAGGTTGGGTGTTTCGAGCGCTGTGTCGCCCTTTTGCTGTGGCTGAGGTTGTTTTTGGCGGCAAAAGCGACGGGGATGAGATCCTGAGGTGGTGATGATGAAGTTCGGTGAATTTGGAGCCGATTGGAGGTGTTTTTGGCCTCTGTGGCGAAGCTGCCGGCGGCGTCGCAACGGCGCCACTGTTCCGGCGGCGAGAGGTTGGAGATGGTAAATAGTAAAACAGTAAAAGATAAAAGTAAAACGGTAAAAAGTGAAAAGTAAATAGTAAAACGGTAAAATTAAACAGTAAGCAGTAAAACTAAATGGTAATTAGTAATTGGACTTTAACCATTTACTGTTTGACCCTTGAATTTTACTGTTGACTTATTGTGAATGGATAAAAGCTATTTTAAATGGGTTTTACGACGAAATAACTACTAAAAGAATTAATCGGACACGGAGAGGGTGTCCTGAGTTATTTCGGACGTAGATTGTTCGGTATTGAGGCGTAATTTCTATACCGATAAGTGAAAAAGAACAATTAGGAGGTTTTGTGCGAGTGAGGACGTCCGTAGATTAAACGTTTATAAATGAATCCTGAGTTTTGTAATATTTATGATTATGTCCCTGTTACAGGTCGAGAGGTTATTCGACGGGACGAGAGATCGGATTAGCGGCGCGCTCGGCCCTACTGTGAGTGGATTTTTATTTTATATAAATGCATGTATAAATATTTTAATGAAATATAATTTATTTTAAATAAATGATCTGAGAAGCATGAGAATTCGTAAAATTAAAATGATATTGATATTTAAAGAAATATGGTTTTGGGGTTATGTTTTTCTACTATTTTTCGTAGTATTTGATTTTATCCGGAAATGTGGTTTCCGGAAATAGTATGTTTTAATTATTCATAACTTGATTATGTTGAATAAATTTATGTGTATTTAAATGTAGACTGGAATTAAATGAGATTTCCGGGCATTTAATGTTTTCGAATTTTTGATTTTTCGACATGTGAGACATGTCGATGTTGTATATATATATTTTTATATTATTTTATGGCATAGTGGATATGTCGGATATATATATGAATAGATTTTGAGGGTATTATACTATCTATGATTATTATAAGCCTCAGATGTGCGGTCGGGGATTGTACTGTTTACGATATATAAGGGGAAGCGTACTTTCGGTTTTGTTTCCGGATTTTCACCATATCAGGGTCCAAATATATATTGATACTAACTAGCTTAGTCGCCTGATCCCATACGAGGTGATGACTTGACCACATAGGTCAGATTCACGCTCGGTGGTCGACCCTTAGCTTGGGAGGCTTAATAGTAAATTGTGGTAATGACGTTCCCCTTTTTATTATATGACCAATGGGATTGGTCATGATTTTATATTATGTGGTTTTCGGGAATATTTCCTCTATGAGACTTTCTGTTATTTAATAAATTCTCGAACCAGCGGGACTGGGGTTTTTATGTGACAATGGGATTTGTCTTGAAAAGTTATGAATTGCTTTTCAAAAATATTTCGTTTTGAATATATATAAACAAAAATATTATTTGTTTATTCAAATTATCAGCGGGGCTGATTTTTAAACATGATTTTCTTTAAACGTGGGACGTTTTATTTTAATGCATGCATTGTGGTTTTTATTTATAAAACTTTGGGAAAGTAACATGAGACTTTCAGTTAAAGTATTATATTAAATTATTTTATTTTATCCAATCACTCTAAAGTTTTTAATTTACTTTCCCCTGGGCCATTCGGTTTAAATTGCCCAGTTGCAGACTAGTTTATTTGAGATCAAGGGTACTCAGAGTCGAGGCATAGTCGTCGTCTTTACTTCCGCTTGGTAGGATATGTTGATCCTTTTACTTTTTGATTCGTGTATCTCCAATGCTTTAATAGATTGCTCTGATGACTTGTAAATCTATTGAAATTGGTTTTATGTTTATTTGTGGAAATTGTTTGATTTGGGGGAGAAGGTGGCTCCTAGAGTCAGGATGGTTTTGTTGAAGTGTTTTATGTATCGTTTGGCAAGTTTGGGCTGTCCATTTTAAGAGAGGTCATGCCGATTTTCGGTAAAATCTCTCTTAAGGTGGTCTCCACAGGACCTTATCTGGGTTTCAGGGTGAAATCTGATTCGGGTCCTGTCACCATTACCACCCGTTAGTACAAAACTTTAACGGATCAGAAATGGGTGGGTTATAGAGGGCGAGTTAATGGGTAGCTGGTTAAAATGCCAGGTTGGCTAAATCAACATAAAATTAGGGAATAACAGGGAAAATGTCACTTCATTTAAAAAACGTGCTTAGCCTGATACTGACATAATCTCATATTCGTAAAATTAAGGAATCATGATTAATTAAATAAACAGGATAACATCTCTTGATTTTAAAAACACTACCATTCCTACCCGCCCAACTCATGTGTAAACTTCTCAACGTGTTATTTCCACAATTTCACGTCTTTATACAATCCCAACTGTTTATTTTTTGTGTTTACTATAATACCCCTCTTGTTTTTTTAATAGTATCAGCCCATAGAGGGGTAGATTCGGCAATTTACAATTTTATGAAACATTCCAACGCATGGGTTTCTAATAGTAGAGATGTATAAGAGCAATTTTAGCGGTACTAGCCATTTTTCACTCAATTTTTAGCCAAAATAGCTAAAATGTCATTTTGGCTAGTCAGTTTAAAATTATGTATGTATCAGTTCTCTCTATTTTAACTATTTTGAACTTACACATTTATTAAATTAAAAAAATACCTTAAGTGCAGTTATATATTAATAGAATCATTTAAAAAAAATGTATTAAATTATAGAGAGCCTCATCTCACTCTCTATATTTAGGAGCGAGATAGGTAAGAGTAAAAATGACTAACCATTTAGGAGTCTGGTGGAGCTCCTAATTTTGATATAAAAAAAAACTAAATAGACTCTCTAAAATAGATAAAAAGTCAAAATAAAGAGTCTGTTAAAGATGCTCTAAAGCGGTTAGTTGATACCATTTAGCTTAATGACATTTTGGCAAATTCAACATAAAATTAGGGAACATGAACATTTAAATAAAGAGAATAACATCTCCTCATTTGAGAAACATGGAAAGATAGTTGAGACTTGCACGTAACATTGAGCATTTTGTAACCTAACGACTTGACTAATTCTTTAGAGGTTTGGGTGGTCATCTGGTCGGCTAATCGGCATCATGGGCTAGAGGGGCTTTTGGTTTTTGAGGGCAGCGTTTGCGGAAATTTTTGTACGGACAGCCGTATAGGTACACGGCGCAATGTTAGCAATTTAAAATACTTTATACACATGGCCTACCATGTATTTATATGAAGTCATCTAATTTTGACCATTCAAATTGTATATATAGGTATACGTCGTGTACTTTGCAGCGCTTGTGGTTTACTGTGTTTCAAGAAAAATAAAGAAGCCAATCAAAGCGACCCGCCCTAAATTTTAACTCTAGAAACTTGATAACTATGCAACATACTCACATCATCTTTACTATACTGATCGCATAGATATTCGTTCCGTTTATGATAGTAACATCATAAACATATAAGGTGTACAAGTATTGACAAGACCCGAACCAGATTTCATCCTGAAACCCGAATAAGGTCATGCGGGGACCACCTCAAGACTAACTCTATCGATAAATCGATAAGCAAATCTTAAGATAGACAACCCTAAAACCTGTATCATATAAAAACACTTATAATTCAACTTCCAACCTCAACGCCTGGAGCCATCTGCTCCCCAAATCATAACAACTCCCAGTACAAGAATAAGAAATTCAACTTCTAAAAGATACAGTGAAAATAAAATAACATACGATTAACAAATTTGGGTCATAACCCATAAGTAAACAAGTTTTAGTTTACTACAACTCTCAAACGTATCAGAGCGACTATACAACGGGAATATACTACAAGTAGGTTAATCAAGTAACCTACGATTTCTGACAGCGGATGGGGAACTATATGTCTTGCCTCCTTCTAGTACCGAACAACTCTGCAAACTGGGGAGTTTAAAACGAAGAGCCTAGGGAAAGTAATTTAAATCATTAATGTGAGTGGACAAAAATCAATATATATAATTACATATCATTTTAATGAAAAGTAATTTATATTACTTTCCTCATTTTTCATGAATAAAACCATGATGCATGCATTAATGAAAACAATTAATTCCATATGACGATAATATAAAAACCCCAGCCCCGCTGGTTCAGGAACATATACCATAAGAGAAAATCTCACAGGATAAAATATTCCCGAACGGCAAATATATAAAAATATATATCACTGAGCCAATCTCATTGGCTGTTTAGAGAAATCACATAAAAATAGGGGAATGTCAACCACCATATTATAATGAGCCTCCAAGGCTAAGGGTCAGTCTCTAAGACTCTATAGCGTCCCACGCTAAACCTGTACACGTCGACCACCAAGGTGAATATGACCTATATGGTCAAGTCGTCACATCGCATGGGCTCAGGCAAGGAGTAAAATATCGAATATCGATGAAATATCGGCGTTTCAAAATACGGATATTTCGACAGAAATATCGATAAAATATCTAATATCGATGGAAATTTTACCAAAAATTTATGTAAAAATTGTATATTTAGATAAAATAGACTAAAAGTAAGATATCGGAAAGATATGAGTATTAATATCGATGTTTGAAAAAAACGGAAATTTCGAGGAAATATCGAGGTTATCGAGGATATTTTATTCCTTGGGCTCAGGTGACTAATCTAGCTAGCAATGAACATATATGGACCATCGTATGGTGAAAAATCCGAGAACAAAATCAAAGTACATTTTCCCTAATAAATCGTAATTCAGTACGGTCCCCGACTGCACTTATGAGGCTTATAAATATAATTAAACACAATTATAGCCTCGTAGAAAAATAAATGAAATCAGCATGTCTCACATGTCATAATATTCGAAACAAAACGAAATCATACTATTCTCGGAATCTCATTTCCGATTTAATATTAATATACATGTAGATATAGATAAGTCACATTAATTGACTTAATTGAAAATCCTTTAAAATCCGATCCGAAAAGAAATCATCAAAACAGAATAATTTATCGACCCTCGATAATCCACATCATTCTCGAAATAAAAATACTGAATATAAATTCCACAGTATTTAAATATTTATGCATGCATCAATTTCAAATAAAAATCCACTCACTGTACGACTAGGTCTGCCGCTGATCTGAGCTCTCCTCAAGTCGAGTCTCCTCTCGGTCTATAAAGAAAAATATATTTAGAAAATTCCGAACTCGAAAATTTAATTATAAAAAACTTAATTTACAGTGGGCCTCACTCGTACGAAACTCTCAGTTAAAATTTACGCGTCAACTCAAACCAGTTTGCGACTGCAATTACTCAGTACACCCAGTTCAAGACTAATTATTCATTTACTGGTCATTTCGTAGTAAATTCTATTTATTCGCATTTACTCTTCTTTTACTACAAGTCAAATAGTAAATAAATTAGTTAAACAGTAACTCATAAGTCTGACAGTAAATTTCAGATTTACAATTTACTTTTTCACTTTTATTGTCTCACTTTTACTATTTACTAATTACTGAATTACCGTTTACTAATTACTATTTTTCATTTAACATTTTTACCTTTTAAACTTTACCTTTTTAACCCTCCGCCGCCGCCACAGGGCCAAAACCACCTTAAATTTATCTCACACAACCGCCACCACCACAAGGGGTCACCCCCACTGCCTCAGCCGTCACAAACGGCAGCCGTGACGGCGGCCAAAAATCCCCAAATCTGAAATTCTCTAAATTCCAACAATCCAAATTTCAATTTACACTAATTCGACTCCAAACAACGTTTTAAATCCAATTCCAACTTCCAATTACTCCAATTTCACCATTTCAATCACCCAATACCGAAAATCACAAAACCCTAGAAATTCCAATTTGAATTTCTCCTTACCTGTTCCAAATTGGGTACAATCCTTTGGAGGGTTTATCCTACATCTCTCAAACTTCAAGAAGACGTACGGGTTACACCAGCTCGAGGCCGAAAAGTGGAGCTCCGATCAGTCCAAGGCTCGACTGAAAATGGCGCGCTGCTCTCTCCTTGGGCCACGACGCGCTGCAAAGCTTGTATAGGGAGGTAGAGGAGGAAGAGACGAGCTCGATGCAGTGGGTCTCCTTCAAAATCGTCTCCGGACGACGGAATTAGGTGGAGGCGGTGGCGATGTCGGTGGGGGTCTCAGGTCGAGGAGGAAGAAAGAAAGAAGACAGAAAAATAAGGAAAGAAATGAAAATTTTTCCATTTTTGGAAATTTCTTTTTCGACTATTTATACTCAACCAAACTTGGAAAGTTACGGGTTTTACATCGTAACTTTTTAATTTAAACTCCGAACTTAACGTGCTATGTATTCACGAACTCGTTTTAATGTGTTCTATCTCATATAGCAAAAGATTTCCGCTCAACCAAATTAAAGAAAAACAATTCTCATGAGCGTAAAATTTTAATTAAAGTTACCAAGAAACTGAACCAAATTCGGGGCGTATCAACTACCACTACACTTCATTACTAATTTCTCAAAGATAGCTAGGACGGGTTTAGAAGTATAATTAGGCA
Source organism: Potentilla sterilis (assembly GCA_963682095.1). NCBI lineage: Eukaryota > Viridiplantae > Streptophyta > Magnoliopsida > Rosales > Rosaceae > Potentilla > Potentilla sterilis. The sequence continues at coordinate 45,068,068 of OY821761.1, read as the reverse complement.
TGGAATTTCTGCATTTTCTAGAGGCCGGTGTGAAATACCCTACGCTTCTAAAAAATCTGAAGCAGATCTCACCATGTATACATACCTCTGCAAGTTTGTATGCCCTGCACAGTAAGAAACAGACAATGAGCATTTGAATCTGAAAATGAAGGGGGCACGAAACGACGAATGTTGCATGTTACGAGTTACGACCCTTTTTTTTTTTGCTTGCATGCCCTCGAAACCATACCTTATTTTCTTCTCACTTGCCCATGCCACTAGGGCTCCAATTTTGTTCTGCTCTCTAGTTTTTATGCAGAACATAAGCCAAATCTGAGCTCCAGGCACGGACACAGGGAGAGGCTGGGGTGTGCTGCAGCCCCTCTCAATTTTCTTACTTCTAATCAATTTGTTGTGGGTTGCTGACTTGCTGATATATATGACTCCAGCCCCCCTTAATTTTGTTGTCAAGTATAAGGAAAATTTAGCCTCTCTCAATTTTTAATCCTAGTTCCGTGCCTGCTGAGCTCCTAAACAAGGAATAACATCCCTTCATTTGTAAACTACTCGATTTATCTCATTAGGGTTACGGGTGAAGCCGCTACCTTATTTTCTCTTTCATGTCAATTTAGAAACTTAAGGAAACTTTCATAATGGCAGTGAATTATAAGAGTAAAGACCAAGGATACCTTTTACGCTGGGTGCATGAAGGGTTTCGGGTAGTAATATACATGGATCTATCACCCATCACGAGCACTCTTCATTTTATACTAGCTGGTCAAAGAAAATGACGAACAATTTTTCAATTAATGATTTATGTTGCATGACATCTCCATCTCACTAATTCTACTTTTTAATGGGTTTTTACCCATAATTAAAATTTTGTGTTCATATTTACTAATAACAAGATTGCCTTTAAAATTACCACCAGCAGGTTTCCATCCAAAACTAATAGAATCCATTAACTCATAAATTACAAAATTACCCTAAAAAATACCTCTTTCATAAATATGTACATCTAATGCCACTGAGCCTCATAAAATCCATCTCCGCCGCGATTCTAATGCTGCTGATCCTTAGAAAATTTACCTCCGCCGTCCTCCGCCTTGATTCTAAATCTACTGACCCTCAGAAAATCCACCTCCGTCGTGCTTCCAATACCACTGAGGCTCAGTAATCAAGATCTGTTGTCCTCCCTCGCGCTTCCAATGCTACTGAGCCTTAGAAATCAACCTCCTCCGTTCTCCGCGCTTCCAATACAACTGAACCTCATAAATCAACCTCTGCCGTCCTCCGCTGCGGTTCCAATACAACTGAACCTCATAAATCAACCTCCATATACTCCATCTAATTTCACCGGCCAGATCTGATCAAATTTCAACTATAAACCAACATCGATAACCACCATAAAGACCTGTTTCCGTTGAGGGTTCGCCGCCGCACAAGAAAAAAGCAGATATCATTAAGTTAGCAATTCACCGAAACCCTAGAAATCGAAGCAGTAATTTGAAACCTAGAGAGCTCTTGCTTCTTCTCGAGGAAGCCGTGCTCGAGCGAGTGAGTCTCGCAATCGTAGAGAGCTCGAAGCCGTTGAAGATATCGACGCCGATGATGCAGCCAAAGACTCGTGGCGACGAAGAGGCGGAGGCGGAGGCGGAGGTTGGTGGTGGTTGTTATGGTGCAGGTGTGGGCGGGAATGTGAGGGTCTTTCATGCCAGTGTCGCTCCGGTTGTCAAAGTCGGAGGCGGCAGGTTCTTGGATCGGGTCGGATGGGGGTGTTTCAGGGTCGGTTGCTCCAGGTTAGGAAGGAGAGGAGGATTTTGGGGTTGTGGATTTTTGCTTCTTTTAATATATATATATATATATATATATATATATATATATAGATTTTCAGAGTTAATTATGTCATTAAATCGTAGACGGGTTAACAGCCCGTTACTGTTAATTCCCTACTGATGGTATAAAAAAATTAAATTTTGCTATTAGTAAATATTAACACAAAATTATAATTATTAGTAATTTCTACTTTTTAAATTTTTACTCATAACACATCCTGATTGGTACATGAAAAGATGAATTGTACTTTATGTACAATTGTACATTAGTACATACTTCAAAATTACCTTAGTTTGTAAGTAATTACTTAAAAAATGTGAAAGATGAAGTACCTTATATACGTATTTCATAGTTTTTTTTTCCCTACCTAATATTTTGAAAAAATAACTTGATATATGCCGTGTTAATAAAATAATTTCAGTCTCCGTTTACAAAAATACAGTTGTATTAATAAAGTGCTTCACCACAAAAAGACATTCTCAAAGTTACTTAATTATAGTAGACAATATTTCGGATTTTATTATTAATGTTATGTGTACATCATCGGAAGTAATAGAATAAGAGAGAATTTTGTAATAAAAATCGTCACTGTAATTTTCTCTCCTAAAAGAAAATAAAAATTAAAGGACAAAAAGACAAAAAAAAAAGGTTCACAGATTTCTGGCTCTAAAACATTTCTGGGAAGGATAAAAAATAAAATAAAAACAAAAAGAAACTGCTCAGAATTTCACTGTCACGTCAGTTTGCCAAGAAAGGTAATGAATGGGCTATAGAGTTTCTTTGAGGCCTTTTTTGGCAAAGAATTTTCTAGTACCTTCTCTACGTGGGCTACAGAACTTTCTTCCAATTTTTTTCCCAATTTTTTTCGTGGGCTAGAATTCAGCATGAGATTCTGTCGTATCTCATAAAAGGCCTTGAGATATGCCAAGTCAGAAGGCTAAGATATTTCTTTCCACACCATAACATAGAAATGTGCCGTCACTTATCACTTATCTCCAGCCAACAGCAAAGTACATGGTTCTGATTAGGTCACGTACACTTTTTTTTCCAAATAATTGTGACGTGGATGTGAGTGTAAAACTTATTTGATTTCGGCGAAGTTTCCAGTTTCTGTTTTTGGTAGAGGCAGGCATGCATAAGCAAGTCGAGAGTAACTCTCATTCTGTCGCAATCGATTCAAGTTACTCCAATCAAAAAAAATCTTAGCCTCTGCAGAACCCAAGAGCTAAAAATCTAAGCCTCACAAACATTACGAACATCAGCAAAATAATTCCTGAGCTTCCGATAAGATATGGGTTCAAGCCAGGTGTCATAACCTATGGAGTGCATAAGATAAGGCTGTGGATTCAATTTTCCCTCTTTATGTGGCCCTCGAGCTGTAATGTCACCCCGAGCATGATCCAATGGTAGATAGATGCTCAGAAGCCAGTAGATGAGGTTTTGGCCATTGGATGGGAGTTTTGGACTGTAGAATTGATGTTTTTACTATATATAGAAACAAGCAGGAAATACTGGCAAGCCCTCATAAACTTAGCTGAAGAAGAACAAGAGAGCTAAGGCAGTAGAGAGGGAAAATGGCTTCCTCTATGATGTCCTCAGCAACAGTTGCCTCCGTTAACCGTGCCCCGGCTCAGGCTAGGATGGTTGCACCCTTCAACGGGCTCAAGTCTGCTTCCGCCTTCCCTGTCACCCGCAAGGCCAACGATATTACCTCTGTTACCAGCAACGGTGGAAGAGTCCAGTGCATGCAGGTACATATATATATATACAACTTAGCTCAAATCTAATTAGTAAATTACTCTGAGGTGGTTTAGAGTAGCATAATTGATTTGGTTAAAGACTTATAGTTACCTAAATTGTTGATTGATGAATGCAGGTGTGGCCACCAATTGGTTTGAAGAAGTTTGAGACCCTCTCTTACCTTCCTCCTCTAACTGTCGAGCAATTGGCAAAGGAAGTCGATTACCTTATCCGCAACAATTGGGTTCCCTGCTTGGAATTTGAGACTGAGGTAACTAAAATATGTTATAAACTATTAAAATGATTGGATAACAAGCTTGTGTAAGAAGATGTCATAAAACCATATGATCGATCTACCTTATGTTACTTTATTATAACTAGTGATATAGATATTCAAACTTTTCAAATTGTGTAGGCGTGAGATCAGCCGCGCCTCTTCTTTTGCTTGTGAATTTTATTGATCGAGGTTACTATAGAATTTATATACTGACGTAAACTCATTAATTTTTGTTATGATGGATGTGATGTAGCACGGTTTCGTCTACCGTGAGCACAACAATTCACCCGGATACTATGACGGACGTTACTGGACAATGTGGAAGCTCCCCATGTTCGGATGCACCGACTCTTCCCAGGTTATTGCTGAGCTCGAAGAGTGCAAGAAGGCTTACCCTGAGGCCTTCATCAGGATCATCGGATTCGACAACGTTCGCCAAGTACAGTGCGTTAGTTTCATTGCCTACAAGCCTGCCAGCTTCTAAGTTGTAATCCCATTTTCATGATACTAAACCTATCATATATGGCTTTCGACTTGGCAATTTGTGTAATAACGTTCTAGAGTCTGCTGTGTATCATTCGTTTTGTAGCAGTTCCCACTTTTTCTGTTTCCTTTCTGTAATCGTCTGTTTACTCTTCTGATTTTCTTTCGAGAACAGAGGTCATGGAGTGAATTGTTGTTCATGAACTTCCCAATATATGTTATAATTAATAATTTCCTTGAGATATCTGTTGTCTCAGAGTTTGCATGCATAGAACTACAGGACAAGTAGTATAACATGTGTATTTGCAGGCTGGGGTTTGCAGACAAGTCCTTTCAATTTATAGATTAGTGGCCTGGATATTTCAGTCTGTTCATATGCAAACACCAGATGATCATGATACTACATAACTCCAACTTCTTTACAGCCACAAACTAGTTCTTCGTGCTAGGAAAAAAACATCTTATAAAAAAGCAGAATTATTGATCTGATAACCTTTCAAATCTATTAATTGTCACTCTCATCTGTTTGAAACTGAAATCTCCTTGCTGGTGGTCCTTAACCCCCAAATATCATCGTCCCAAACCCCATGATCACTAAACAATCCATAGTGTGCTTCACCCATCAACTCCACATCCCACAACGGCGACCAAATTGATCCCCATGACATTTGCTCATCCCACCAAACTGACCCCTCACTACACGAGTACCTCCCCTCCTCCTCCACCACCGCCACAGCAACCTTAGCCGCCACCATTTGCTCGTTTCCACCATCAAGACTCACATTTTCCTCCTTGATCACCACCGCCTCTTCTTTCACCTTGGCAGCGGCTCTGGTCTTGTGCTTCTTGCTTGGGATCGACATTGTCGCACCTTCAAGCTTTGGAGCTTCCACGGAAGCAGTACCAGCATGATCCGCACGTCTCTGCCTCTTCATTGTTGCCATTGGGGTTTTCTCTCCGACGAGATAAAGGTAGTTGTTATAGAAGAAGCTAGGTGATGGAGCTAACTTCGGAGATGAGACGGAAAGCTAGAAGTGAAGAAGATAGTGATAATGGTCATGTTGATATTATATATAGGAATCGGCCGTCGACGGTTTGTTTGATTGGAATGGGGAGTGTCGGAGGCAGCGGTAGAGTGTTCACGTGCCTTTGCCTTGTCGTCTTCGAAGCGTAAAACCCTGAGAAGAAGCAAAAGAGCAAGTAGCATTTGTTTTTTGAATTTTCCAAAGGACAATTGGGCAAGTAGCATGATTGAATGTCGACCAGAACCAGTTCTGGTTACATTATTCATGCACTCCTCGACTCAAGTTCAGTGTATTTTCTATGTGCAAAGACAGGCGGGGCTATCATTCGAAATTTAATTGATTGACTGATGTTTAAGATCATGATGCACATAACAGTCATTACGGAATAAGGCATTGTCAATTTAGTTTATAAACGGAATTTATAAACGATACTTTCTAACCACCAATGAACGAGAAGGTGGTAAGTCTTTTTGGGATTCAGATTTTCTGTTCATTCTTGTCGGTTTGTACATGTAGGTCATTCAATTTTAATTATATAGTTAGATTTCTTTATATTAGGGTGAGTTCTACATTATATAGTTTAAATACAGAAAAAAAATATGTCCACAAAATTATAATTAGATGGATAAAATTTATTTATGAGGTAATATGAACAGAATCTCAATCTATAATTTTGTAACACTTTATTTATTTATAATAGATTAATATAAATCTTATAAATAAATTATTTACAGAAATGATTTTATGTCTCGGAAAAGTCTACTGTGAAAGATTTAATTTATTAACATAGTTTCATTTTTAAAATTTCAGATTCTGAATAGTTTTTATTCACGTTTGTAGATTCTGAATAGTTTTTTCACCAATAACGAGTAGACATTGCTGTGGAAATTAGTGAAGGATAACCATGCATGTTGTCAGAAGTGGGAGTTGAGCAACTTGATCCTCTGCCCGTAAGGCGATAACAGATGGGTTTTTCAAGATTTTCTCCTGCTAAATATATTTTTTCTTTGTCAGAAAGACCTCGATCTTTTTATTTGTGCATCCATGAAAATTCACCAACACATCGTCACTTTGGCAGTTCCCAAATATCTATCTGTTTACGTTACAACTTAGAACAAAGTGCCTGTGAAATAAATAAATAAATATGTTCCTATAATGGCGCCTCCTATGATATGATAATCTTATATATTTCGACGGTGACAACAACCAGAAAGCTACTCCCAGTTGTTCCTGGCAACTAGCAAAGCCAACTTGTTTAATTTGTAAAATGACAGCTTTTGAGTGGTGGCTGACCGACCTAGGACTTGCCCTTTGGGCTCATATAGGGCCTAATCTTGCCGCAAAGTTGGATCATAATCCTTAAAATTGAAGAATCCATTTGGGCATTGATACAAGGTCAAATATAATACCCTAGCTGCTAGGTTTGGAGGTTTATGCTTATCCTCAAAAACAGGGGCTTTATTGTTTGCAAAATCGACCCAACTCACCCCATATATATATATATATATATATATATATATATATATATATATATATATATAGTATGTGTGTTACAAGACGTGCGTGACAACATAAATCACATCTTTCGCTTGCGAGAGTTATTAATATGAATTTGGTCTACGAAATAGCAAAACCAATTACCAACACTTGGTTGCAGTAGTGGAAAGGAGATACTGCAGTTTAAGCAAGGTGTCGAGTTCGAAATCTTGTGGATGCAGCACTAATATTGAGAGAGCTTCCCCGCCAAACCCGGCGGTCCGACGCGGCTCGAAGGTATAGGCCTCTCCCAGAGGGAGAGGGACTTCCTGGGTGTTTCTGCCTAAACCCGGGGGCCTAGCAGATACTTGATGAATCCAACTCGATCTCCTGCAATCCTGCTCACTAAGGGGAATACCGGGCGGGCCGGCCTTCTCCTCTCCGATGCCTAAGTTAGTATAGTTGGAATATATATAACCAAGGCACGTATGTAAGCAGGGAGAGAGATAAGTTACCTAATAAAGAGGGTAGTTGAGGCCCATATATAGGTGGTTGGGGGTAAGGGCTGGCCTTACTCTTCGATGTGGGACTGGTTCCCTTCTGTTTATACCTTCTGGTGCCCTCTTAGGCAGGCTGGCGCCCCCGGCCCCTGGGTCCCTGGAGGCTGGATAGAGTGCTAGGCCCCGAGGCCGGGTGCTGGTGATCCGGTCCCGACCCTTGGGCCGGGCCCTGGTGCGCTTGCTGCGGGTCTGTGGGCCTGCTGTAGCCTCTCTGCGACTACTGTCAACAAGTCCCCCAAGTTCCCGGTCAAGTGCAATCTTGAATGGGGACTTAAATCTGTCTTTCTCTTGTCCCGCAGACCCGCAGGGCTACCAACCTACCGGTGCCCAGTCCCCCAAGTCCGCGTTAAAGATTGGGCGTGACCGAGGTGAGTACCTGTTACCGATGGGAAGGAATAGTTTATAAGCACATTTGCAATATAAGCAGTAATATGCTCAAGTGTTGTGGTGTTATGAGCATGGAGCCAGGTGGAACCCGGTGAGTGTATGGGATGATGTCATGATGTTATGATGCCATGCAATAGATGTGTGCATAGAATGATAATGAGGCGTTGAAATCCGCCATGCAGGAGATTTTGTGCATGGGATGATAATGAGGCGTTGAAATCCGCCATGCAAGAAATGTGCACGGAATTTTGGCCGGGCACTCTGCCCTCTCGGTACGAAGCGGAGCTTCACTGGGCCTCAACTGGGCGATCTGCCGAATCGAAGCGGAGCGGAGTTCACTGAGCCTCTACCAGGCAATCTGCCAAAACGGAATTCTTTGAGCCTCTACCGGGCGACCTGCCGAAACGGACGGGGTGAAGTTCACAGGACCTCGACCGGGCGTTCTGCCATATCGAGACGGGTCCCTGGTGAACTGCAGTACTGGACCTCGACCGGGCGACATGCCATATCGAGACGAGGCCAGGAGTACGGGAACTCGACCGGGGGACCTGCCATATCGAAACGAGTTCCCCATTGCTAGGCTACAGGGAGATTTCCCCAGTGTTGCGGGCTGTTTGAAGCACCGGTAAACACTTGCTAGTTCTTCTCAGCTTGTGTTGAATAAGCGTTGAGGTAAAGGGGTGGCATTGAGGTGACAAAGCTCGCCGTGTAGCCCCATGTTTGATCGCCTTTCAATGCGATGCAGGGTTTTTATCCTGCTGGACAAGCGTGCATGAGTTAGATGCAAACTCACCCGGGGTTATAAGCCCGCCGGTCGAATATTCTCGACCGGTGTCAGCCATGGTGCTGGGCGGAACTCGACCGGGCGTCCTGCCATATCGAAACGAGTCCCCCCAGTGAGATGCCATGGGGCCAGGTGCATTATGTTCCTGGTAGGGGGGTGGCGTTGAGGTGACAAAGCTCGCCGTGCAGCCCCCTTTTGCCGCAGCTGGTGCGATGCAGGGTTTTTATCCTGCTGGACAAGCGTACATGGGTTAGATGTAAACTCACCCGGGTGTATGAAGCCCAAGCCGGTCGAATGTTCTCATGACCGGGGTCAGCCATGGTACTGGGCGGAACTCGACCGGGCGTCCTGCCGTATCGAGACGAGTCCCCCAGTGAAATGCCATGGTACCGGGTGGATCCTATTCCCGGAATATGCTCTCGAGCCGGTTGGATGCGTCGTAACCGGTGGGCGGAACTCGACCGGGCGTTCTGCCATATCGAGACGAGTCCCCCAAGAGAGATGCGACTGGACGGACCTCGACCGGGCGACATGCCATATCGAGACGAGGTCTTCGAGATATGCAGCGAAGAAGCCATCCAGCCGGTTGAGTGATCATAACCGTGAACTGCCATGGTGCCGGGCGGTCCTCGACCGGGCGTCCTGCCGTATCGAGACGAGGCTTCATACCCGGATGGGTGCTCTCCAAGCGGTTGAATGATCATAACCGCGAGAGAGGTCTTCGAGATATGCAGTGAAGAAGCCATGCAAGCGTGGAATCTGGGGAAGTGGGAGGGCCTGACTCCTTGGTTCCCGCTCCTACCTTCCTGTCGCCAGCGTGTGGGACAAGTGGCTGACATGCATTTAAGGAGGAAGTCCATCAGTCCCGTCAGTTATGATGGCATGGGCAGTTTTGCAATGCTGGGACACGTGCCAGCGCGGGGCGGTCCTGTGATGAAGGGCCTGGATTCGCAGGCGTTTGAGTTGCTCTGATTGCTTGTTTTGGAGGGATTTCGATTGCCTAGGGCACTGGTCCCCTCTATAAAAAGGCCTCTTCTGCTCTTCTTTCTGTTGTTGCTTCTTGTTTTGGAGAAACTAAGAGAAAGAGAGGAATCCGGCGACCACTCCGAGCCCTTCTTGCCCCACGAGATCCGTTTTCTTGAGCGCTCCCTACTCTCTTCCTACCATTGCTCGCTGCTTTCCCAGGGCCAATTGTCCTCGGTTGAGCATACTAATTGGTAAGTTTGTTTGATTTCTTTGCCCCGGTGTTGTTCTTGTTTTTGGCTTTGTTGTTTTGCGGCGGGGGGGGAGGGATCTCTGCCGCTGACAGAACTGCTTCTGCGGCGGACTTGGGGAGAGGCCGTAGGAGGTGCCGTTGTAGCCTGTTGCTGACGAGCGCTAGGGTTTGTGTTCTTCCCCTAGGTTAAGATGTCATCTTCCGGTTCTGACCGAGCTTCCGAATCGGCTGCCAGGGGTCCCCTCGTGGATGATGCGGAGAGGCTGGATAACTGGCTCAGTTCGGAATCTCCGGAGACCGAAGTCGCTGACTGCTCCGGGAGCAGGGTATCGACTCCGTCCTCGACTTCGTCTTCCGGGTCTGAATCCTCGGAGACTGAAATACCGCACGGGGTGCGCCTTGCAGGCGCTCCGGCCGTGAGCTACACCATCGGCAGAGGGAAGCATGATGTGGTGTGTGATGAACCGGAGGAGAGCATGACCCCTGGAGAGATTGCAGCATTCCGGGAAACGTGGGGTATCCCGGATAGAGTTCTGCTACGGCCCCTGAATCCTGGAGAGTCAGCCTGCAACCCAGAAGAAGGTTGGGTTGCCGCGCATCAGGATCAGTTCCGGCATGGACTCTCGCTCCCGCTGCCAAATTTTGTGCAGTATATGCTGAGTGCACTGCAAGTGTCGCCCGCACAGCTTCCTGGGCTCCAGTGGAGACGATTACTGAGCCTTGGCTGCCTGTACGAGTTTTCTGGGATGAATATACCAACGGTAAACGAGTTCCGGGCCTTGTACAGGTTGTCGTACTCCAGGAAGCAGGGGTCCCATGGTTGCCTGTCCTTCAATACCCGGAAACCTCCACCGATTGTCACCAATATGCCTTCATGGGTAGACAACAGCTGGAGGAAGAAGGTGGTGATGGTGGGCGGGAAGTGGCAGGCGAGGAGTAAAGAGTACTGGGTTCCTGGCGCCTTCCAACCCATTGGCGACCAGTCGTACGAGCTATCCGATCTGGAGCGTGAGAGGATCTCGACCATAACCGGATGTTGGGACGATCTGGAACGGAGTTCTTACAACTTCATCCGACGCGAAGTGCTGGAATACTGCCAGCTTGGGCGGGGTCCCGGTGAGTAGGAAGCCCTTGAGCGGTGACACTTTGTGCTAGTGTTCTGCAAAATACTAACCGTTTGCTTTCCTTGCAGGTGCATCCTCCCGGGCGACTATCAGGCCTGAAACCACTCTCTCTATGGATGGGGAAGACCTCCTCAACAAGCTGAAGGAGAAGGCCGAGATCGTCTCGCGGACGTCGGTGGACGACGTGTCCGGCCGGCTTACGACCCATGCGGAGCCGAGGACCATGGACGTCGATGACGACACCTATGTCCTGAAGCGGGTGAAGACCCATCATGCTGCAGGCCTCCTGGCGCCTGGAAAGGGCAAGAGTACCGGGGGGGGGGGCAGTGAGGATTCCCGGTGGGATGAACAGGATCCCCAACCGGCCGGTGTCTGTGCCGCACGTGGCTCGCGTCGCCCCGGAAAGCGCACGATCTTCTTCTCCGGAAGGCCGGGAAGAGAAACGGAAGGGCGGGGACGTTCCTTCCGCCGCACTGGTGACGCTTACCGGTGAGTCGGCACGGGAGAACCTGGCCAAACGGTTCAAAATAACCAGCGGTGCGCAGACGAACGCTGCTGGGGAGAAGGCTACTGCTGCTGCTCGGCAGAGTAGTCCAGCGCCTGCGGAGGCACCGAGGGGAAACCCGGATAGTGCACTCGTCCGGCAAGTGGCGGCGGACTTGGCCAGCCTTGGCTTGGACAGACCCGGGGTTGCTGGAGCCCTGGCGGGCGGAAATCGTCCAAAATGCAAGGAATCCGTCTTTCGGGTGAGTACTGCATGGCACCACTATACTGCCTGTGGCTTGTTTCTTTTGCTTCTTGACTAACTCTTTGGTGTTGCGCAGTTTCTGTACAGTCTGTACGAACCGGACGCGAGCGAGGAGCTGTCGGAGCTGCAGAGACAGATAACTGCTCTATCGGAGGTCCGGCAGCGCCTGGAGGTGGAGAAGTCTCGCTCGGACAGGGAGAAGGCCAGATCGGAGGAGAGGGCCAAGAAGCTGGAGGAGCAGAACCGGATCCTGGAGAAGGAGAGGGCCGACCTGGAGGCCAAGGTGGACAAGCTCCAAGTAGGAGCTGCTGCTCTGCGCGCCGCCTCTGCTGCTCCGGCCGGGGAAGATGACCCGGAACTCTACGAGCGGGTCGTTCTTAAATACCGCGAAAGCGATCAGTTCCTGGAGTTTCTGGTGAAGGCCAGGGAAGAGGGTATCTCGGATGCGTACACGGAATGGGTGGGGAAGGGATGGTTGGACACTTCCCTGATGTCGACTGCCGCTGAAGGAGATATCCATGAGCAGTCGGACATCCATCAGGAGGCGGTGGAGGGGCAGCCGGGTGAAGCGATTCGCTCGGACTTGGATTCTTTTACCAACGGTACCGAGTCTGCCCGAGCCGGAGTCAACACCGGGACTGATGTCGACGACAAAGGTACCGCAGGAGAGGCTGGGGGATTGCCCGCCGAAGGCGGAATTGTAGCTCCTTAGGATCTTCTTGCCCTTTTCCTTGTAATCTTTCCGGATCGGTTACTGCTTGTATACTTGCTTGAATATGAATATACTGGAACTGGCAGAGCCGGTGAAATTTTCTCAAAAGTAGTTTGCATATATATTTGTTTTTACAACGGTTGAACCGCGAACTATGCCAAACTAACCGCTCGGACTAACGGGTTTTACCAGGACTGGTCATGTTCCCAGTCGGGGTCTGTTCTTCTTTTCCCCACGTACCGCTGGAGCTGGCCGTTATCAATCAAAACCTGCACCGCTGACTTGAGAGCGTAGCACTGGTTCGTTCGATGAGTAGCCTCATCATGGTAAGAGCAGTACTTGCCCGTCTGCGCCGTTGTAAGTTTCCCCTTGGGGAACCTTCTTTGGGGCGGTGGGGGAATGACGCTCCCGTTCTCAAGTAGGATATCCTCGTAGGAAGTGGTGAGAGCGGTAAAGACTTCTTGATTGGCCGGTGGTGGTGCTGGCATGATTGCTAGGGGGCGCTCTTGGCGGAACGGCGCCGGCTTGTGCTCGTTCTGGGGCTTATCAGAATAGGACATCTGCTGCCGCTGTGGCCAGTTTCTGCTGTTGGCGTTCCGGTTGGGCCGAGCGGTGCGGTTATCGGTCCGCTGACTGGGCTTGGCTTCCTGGGCGGGCGGGGGGTTCTCTTCCCGGGGATGGTCTTCCTGCTGCTCATCCCGCTTCCTCTTCTGTAGGTGGTGCCCGTAGGTCTCATGATCGGCCTGAGCATGTCGGATGGCCATAGCCATCAACTCGTCGTACCCCTGCGGGAGTTCTACCCGGACGGCGTAGGAAAATTTGCCCGCTCGGAGCCCTTGTTTAAACGCCATCTCGGCGATGCCCTTGTCCAGGTTCCGAACTCCGGCCGTAGCCGTCTGCCAGCGGTTGACAAAGGTTCTCCGCTCCTCTCCGGGGGCTTGTCTGCAATTGAAGAGGATGGTCGACGTCCGGGCTCCCTCGACTCGGAGAATGAAGCGGCCTACGAACCGGTCGGCTAACTGCTCGAATGCCTCGATCGAGTTTGCCGGAAGCTCGTAGAACCAGCTGAGTGCTTCTCCGGACAAAGTCTCCTGAAAAATGTTGCAGCAGACTGCATCGGAGTAGCCCTTGGCGCAGGTTTGGGACCGGAAGCTGTCCAGATGCTGGTACGGGCAACCAGATCCTGAGTAGGTGAGCTTGAGGGACTTCTGGTTGCCAGATCTTCCCGACTCCATGACCCGGTGCGAAAAGGGACTCATGCGCTCATTAAACCGGGCGCCCTCCATCGGCCACGCGGCTCTTCTCTCGTTGGCCTCCATTTGGGCCTTTAGGCTCGACACGGTGTTGGCCAGCATCTGCAGCGCTCGCGCGGTCGGAGTCTCAGCTTCATCCACTGACGAAGCGCCAGGCTGGCGGGAGGCTGTTGCGCTCTTTGGCGGGCCTGCGCCTGCTGGCGACCTCTGCCGTACGGGGTCACCGGGTCGTCCGCCCGAAGAGTGCCCTGCTTCGGTGTGTTGAGGTGGGACCGGCGGGAGTGTCGCCTGTGCCTCGGCCATGGCATCACTGCGCTGTTGTCCCCTCTCCAGGGCGGCCACGAGGGCAGTATTCACCGCCTCCATCTCTTCGTACCGAGCGTTGGACTTAGCTCTGTCCCTGTCGCTCTCCTCTCTCAGATGACTGACCTCTGCGGCCATCGCCCGTAGTTCTCCCGCCATACTGCTATGGCCAGGGCTGTACGTGGGGTCCCGGTTCGGGCTCTCAGATCGATCGCTTGAATCATCTGAGAACGTTAAGGCGAAGCCCCGTCGCTCTGGACTGTCTTCCTCCTCTGCCGGGCCTTTACCTAGCGAGCTGTCGCGGTGGGGATCCGGCACGCCGGATGGTCCCCCACAACTCTCTCCATCCTGACCGTTGCCCCGGTCGCCGCGCGGCTCCCGCGTGACGGCTGGGGTGGAGGTGAGCGTCTGCACTACTGCAAGGCGTCCCCCCTCGGTGGTCTCTTTCTCTTGACTCATCTCCGATCTCTTTCCCAACGGTGTTGCTTACACAGCTTTTCGTTCAAGCTTCCCACAGACGGCGCCAATTGTTTCTGCCTAAACCCGGGGGCCTAGCAGATACTTGATGAATCCAACTCGATCTCCTGCAATCCTGCTCACTAAGGGGAATACCGGGCGGGCCGGCCTTCTCCTCTCCGATGCCTAAGTTAGTATAGTTGGAATATATATAACCAAGGCACGTATGTAAGCAGGGAGAGAGATAAGTTACCTAATAAAGAGGGTAGTTGGGGCCCATATATAGGTGGTTGGGGGTAAGGGCTGGCCTTACTCTTCGATGTGGGACTGGTTCCCTTCTGTTTATACCTTCTGGTGCCCTCTTAGGCAGGCTGGCGCCCCCGGCCCCTGGGTCCCTGGAGGCTGGATAGAGTGCTAGGCCCCGAGGCTGGGTGCTGGTGATCCGGTCCCGACCCTTGGACCGGGCCCTGGTGCGCTTGCTACGGGTCTGTGGGCCTGCTGTACCCTCTCTGCGGCTACTGTCAACACTGGAAAACCAAAAAAAAAAAGAAATAGCAAAACCAATTCACAAACATCTTACTTGTTCGGACTACAACAGCTCTTGCGCTGAGTGCGCTCCCAACTACGTCATGAATTTGTATAAAAACTACTCTGCCAAATAAATGAGGCATGGATGTGGATAGAATTTGTGGTGTCACAGAACTAGCTTGATCTTTAAAAATAACTGCTTTCGTATCAACAGGATATGAGATATTTGTGATGTCTACAACATTCCTAGATATTTTAGGAATATCGTTTCAACCCGATCAGCACCGGACAGCCTCCCACCGCCCACTTTCAGTAAGATATGGGCTTCGATGCATTTTTCTTATTTGAATATGGAAAGCCTGAGCCTCTGGTTTGGCAGGTAGACGTACACGTACCCCAAACAATCTCTTAACATGATTGCCTCTCGTTTTCTATAACTGTGCAGACTGCAGTGAGAGTTGTTATTATTATCGCTGATGGAAGCGCCATGTGCAGCAGCCACCCAGTTTAAGGTCACAACGACCTTGGAGAGAGGGACTGCATGCCCTCAACCGAAACGAAATGGCTGATCTTGGGACTGTGGTGGCCTCTGAGGGAAGGGCAGGGACAGGGGCATCTGCGAAGTAATTAGCCAGTCAAATACTTCTGCTCAAAGGCATCTCTTTAAGCCGCAATAAGGGAACCAATCAAGGGCTTCATGCAGATGCTTCTAGATTTCTTTCCTCTTAAGTATGTGTTGCAGGCGGTTCAACCCAGGAATCTCCTTTTATAACATAACCCTAGCTTCTAAAACTATTTACTTAGAGACTTAATTAACTTCTTACTCAGGGTGAAATCTTTGGGGGAAGATATATTACTGAATAAGATCTATCCGTAGAGGGTGAAGTCGTGAAATATGATGCTACTTGAGGTGATGCTATATGATTACTTTGACAATTCAAGTAGTAATTGGGATGTAGGTCTTTATAACTTCACTGAACGAAGAATGTAAATTGGATTGTTGTTCAAGTCACTGTGTCTACCATAAAATGGATTCACTTAGTTTTTCCGACTGAAATCATAATAAACTACAATGTACGATACTAATTGTTTCTACAAATAAAAAAAAATTATCTATTGAGTTTCACTTTAGATTTAATCGTATATTTATTTAATTTTTAACAGTAATGAACTAGTGGTTATTTGAGAATTCTTTGAAAAAGAGATTACTTAATTTCAACGACACAAGCACTAAAGTTTGTGTAATGATGAGATTAGTTGACAATGCATGTGCAAACCATAACGAATTATAAAGTGAGATCCTCCCAAGTAAGTTGTTAGTATTCACTTGACTAATTGTCTTACTGGAAACCACTGCATCTAGGTGTCTTATTATAGTTCTTAGTTGTTACACAAGCTGATTATACAGACCCGAAATTGCCAAACACTATTCTTCAACAAAATTGACGGAATCAATTGGCAACATTTCAAAAGTTCCTTACCTCATTTGGCTTCACCAAGACAACTTAGCTTTCAGTAACAAGGGTCCACCACTCGATCATGGATGCTCAACATTAGGAATAAAGGTCCCTGGAGAAAAGCAGATCATACAGATGGATGAATGATCCTTTCTTTTTACAAAGCATCTATGATGTATGATCGATTCCCATTGATTCAAAGTTTCAAACAGACTGTCCACAAATCAAAGCTAAAATCAACAGATATAGCTCTTCAGACCAGATCATGTGGCCGAACAGCTGAAAGCTTATCACGGCACAACTTGGCAGCATCATTTGAACGTGTTGAACAAATCCAAAAACAGAAGAGTAAGGCTGAATAAAATGTAAATTTATGGATGGAATATATACATTGTAAATGACTGTTTACATCGACTCAACAGCAACTTCAATTTGTACAGATTTCCCTCTTAAGCCGCTCGTCAAAACCAAAACACCTAACTGGAAACGAATTGAAAATTTTCCAAGCATAGACTCTTAACAATGTACAATAAAAGAGGATGGCAGTACAGAGACTGTTTTTCTCAACTAAATCCACCCCCAATAACCCCTCTCTTATAAACATGAAAACTCAAATTATTTGCCTAAAAACTCAATTTACTTACAAGACACATCTCATTTACAGTAATCCCTCAAGCATATCTACACACAGCATAAGGATCAACTCCATTCCCGCACTGAGAATTTCCAATATTCTCAATTTTTTCTTTTTGACTGATCATAGCACACTCTAAACCCTTAAATCATATCCTATGTACCTCAAGCCAGGGAAGGGATGCGGCAATTCCGGCTATCCCTGCCCAGGCAATCAAACCCCTCGACCCTCACTGTTGGCCTGCTCCCGAAAATGGCACGAACACAGCCTGCTCCTCCTCCTCCTCCATTCCTCGTGGAGGATGAAGGGGACGATGACGACACCGGCGAGAGTGTCGACACTGGAGTCAGCTTCTCACTGCCAAACCTATCATCCCGAATCAATGGGTTGGCTACTCTGCCCGGCGGCGACCCGCTGAAAAACGGGTGCGGCGAGCCTATTTCTGTAAACGAAAACTGTTCAACCCCCTGCAAACAAGTCCAATTTGAATAATCATAATCACATACACAAATAAATCGGATTTCCCTACCCTAATCTATTTTTTTATTGATATCAATTCAAATTGGTATACAGGATTAAAAGAGCACCCACCTTTGTCAAGATATTGTCCAAAGCATCTGAGGATGCCTTTGAATCACAGAGCTCTCCTTGATGGCTGGAATTTTCAATTAAACTAAATTAAATTGAATTAGAAAGATTACAAAACATAAATTCGACGTAATTAGAGAAAGAGAAACGCAATTAGACTAACCCGAAATGCCAACGGAGAGATCTGACGGGGTCGTGAAAGGTGGCGTTTCGGAGTCCGAAACGGCGCGGTTTGGGGCAGACGACGGAGTCTCTGGCGGTCCTCATCTCTTCGCAAACGGAAAGGGCGCTGCTGGTTGTCTGTATTACACAGTGGTTCATCTTAACCTGGTGAAACAAAGCCAGTAAATAAAAATTTACAGCTAAATTAGATCTGGTGGATCGGAAATTCGAAACTGAAATTGAAAGAGTGGATCTGGAATACTATAAAAATGGAGCGAGGGGAGTGGTACCTGGAGTTTGAGTGGGCAGCTGGTGGTCTGTTAGAAATTTAGAGTCGGGAACGAAAACGAAGGTTTAACTAAGCCAAGGGAAAGAAGGGAGAGCATCGAGGGCGATTTATAAGGGGAGAGCGAGGCACAAGCACGACCAAAAAGAGAATGAAATATATTAAAAGGGCTGGAGACCGACAGTTCCTCTCATCTGGAGTTTTTATTTATTGTTAATTTTTTGTTTGGGTTGTAAATCGAACAGAATCTAGTTGATTTTTGTCTAAATAGCCCCCATAATTAACTCTTACAACGTCGATTTTTTTCTTTTCTTAATTCTATCAGATTGCTTAGATAACAAAACTGTAAGAGTATCTTGAATAAATCGGTGACATATTAAATTCTTTTTGTGTAATTTAAGTTCAACAAATCTCTTACATTTCTCTTGTTGGACGTGAAAGATTGTTGAAATTTTCTTTCCCATCACTATTGAGAAAGATTCATTAGAATTCGAGTTATAATTATTATCCCATATGTTATAAGATTTTAGGAATCTACGATTACTATTACGTTTTTTAAATTGTATAAGAGAATATAAATATGTGTGATAACCTTTCAATTTAAATATTTTTGATATCTAATTGTCTAGTTGATGTGACGGAAAAGATTTGTTTACCCAACTTCGAATTGTCTAGTTTAGTAGGATGACCATATTGATACGGATTATAATCTTATAACAAATGTCTTAACTTAAGACATTTTGCTCGTGTGAAGTACTTCATCACCTTTATCCATACAACTCATAGGGGAAACGACTGTTTCTTAACTTCTGCAAGCAGTTCCCATATTGCGTATTGTAATCTTGCATATTTCACTTCCCATATCGTGCTGTTATTTTCCTTTGGCAGAACTGCCAATGGTATAATGCATTACCGTAAGATAGTGTATATAGGCCAACCTCTTGTTAAACATTAGATTGCATATTACTGTAAGAGAATGAAAATCCATAAACCTCCGGGAGAGATCTGTGAGATCATTTTAATGATCCAAACAGCATAAAGGTTTCCCGAAAACACAAAGAGAGAAGTCTCACATCTGAGCAGAAACCAGTAATATGAACATTGCCGTAGGCGTAACGCAAAAAAGCAAGTGAATGCAATCGGAAGAAGAGCAGAACAAGAGTAAAACACAAATGGTTTATTTACACTGTAATGACTGTTTAAATTAACTCAACAGCAACTTCATTTGTATAGATTCACTTCATAAGCCGCTCATTGGAACTCTGAAGTACCTAAATGGTAACAGAACGAAAATTCTCCCACCAGTCTCTTTCTATTTACCATACAAGAGGGTGGTGCAGACTTCTCAAACCAAATACCACCCCCTCATAAATCTCTCCTAAAAAAGGACCTAGACCTCCCTCTGTTTATTCAGTTAACATCTGATTTACTTACATGACACATCTCATTTACACAAATCTCTCAAACATATTTACAAAAGGCAGAAGGACCCCCTTCATTCTCAACTGAGAACTTCGTCGAGAACTTCAAAATTACCTCACACTATCCAAGTTCTGTAACTGTCTATAGCAAACTTTAGCTTAATCTCATCTTATGTACCTTCTTCATTGTTTGTCAAGTGAATCTACCTCTATGCCAGGGTAGGGATTCTGCAGTTTCTCCGATCCCTATCTAGGCAATCAAAACCCTCGACCCTCACTGCTGGCTTGCTCCCAAAATTGGCCCTAACACAGCCTCCCTTCCTTGCAGAGGATGATGGAGATGATGCCAGACCTGAAGGGGGAATTATAGGTGACAGTGGTGTTGATGGGGTGAGCTTCTCATCCCCAAATCTGGCATCCTGAATTAGTGGGTTAGCTACTCTGCTCGGGGGCGACCCGCTATAAAATGGGTGCGCCGGCGCTATTTCTGTACAGTAAAATTGTTCAACACCATACGAACCCTGAAAAAGAAACCATATAAGATAAATATACACACAATGAAACCACAAAGCATATCTCATATCTTTCCCAACTTCTGTATGCCTGGAAATCCTAGTCAAGTTTCTTGGCAAGAAATGAACAATAATCAGGTTCTTACAGTTCCTAACTTCCTATCCTAGCCGATAAACAAGGTGTGGTACCTAGAAACAGATCTAATGCCACTTGATCCAATTGCAAATCTGAAATGAAGTTCAGAATGTCCTGAAACTGCCTGTTTAACTATCTCACTAAACAATCTATTATGATTTAAGCATGGTGACTCAGTCTGACCTAATTTGCTTTTCCACAACAACAATTACAAATCTGAAACTCTAACTGAAAATTGATTTAGAGAGAGCCTACCTTTGTAAGAAGATTCTCCAAGAGATCCGACCCGGCTCGCCCATCACTGAGCTCAGCTTGGTGGCTGAAATTCAATCAACAAAGAATTAAAAACGACTCTTCATGTATTCGAATCTCTCATAAAAAAAAAATTAAAAAATGAATAACTTACCCTAGAAGCCATCGACAAGATCTGACGGGTTCGTGGAGGGTTGCGTTCCTCAAACGGCGAGGCTTGGGGCAGACGACGGCGTCTCTCAAATTCCTCATCTCTTCGCACGCGTTGTTCTGCTGAATCGCACAGTGGTTCATCTTTGAATACGTCAACGGCCGACCTGGTCAACACCACATAAAACAATTATTAAATTTCCATCCGGAGAAAAACAAAAAAAAATCGTTTCCAATTTTCCGCAACAGATCACGGACACTCAACAACCGAATCGATCTGATCCAAAAAAAGTAAAATTAAACAGATCTGATAGAAAACCGGCCAAACCAGGCCGCAGATCTGATTCCGGCGACGCGTTAATTCGGAGAAGAAAAAGAAAAGAAAGAAAGAAAAAGAGGTTTACCTTTTAAGCTAAGAGTGGTGAGTCCTCAGCTGAGTCTGAGATGAGAAAAAAATCTATACCACCATTAAGGAGAGTGAAGAAGAAATTGAATTGAAGCTGAGTTAGGAGGAGAAGGGTAGGGGAGGAAATTAAGAGAAATGAAGGAAGGTTAAAACAGGAGGGGCTCTACAGGATTTATAGAGCCGGAGAAGCAAAAAGGGAAGGGGAAAAAGAGAGGGAACAAAGAATCATAATAAAAAAAGAAAAAAAAATTGCAGAGAGAGAGAGAGAGAGGGGGTTGGGTATTGGGCAACAGGGGTTTACAGGTTAAGCACAGCTAGAGAGAGAAGTGGTGCAGGTGAGAGGTGTGGAGCGTGCCAGAAGAGAGCCAAGACCGACAGAGGCTGAGCCTTTTGTTTTATTTTTTATTTTTAAAATATGTGGGGATATTTTAATTTTGAAGTGCTGACGTGGAATTAAATCATGGGTTCACGCAGGCGGTGCCTCCCCCGAGAAGTGTCATCGGTATTGGTACCAAAACTCACTTACTATTCCCCGCTCTTTTGACTTTACCCCTTGCTCCCACGTGTCACGTGCGCACAGCATCTTCCGTAAACGCTTATTTTATATTCATTGTATTTCCTTTTCTGAATATGTCACGCTAAGTGGTTTTATTTTGCTCCAAAATTTAAAATCGAAGTGCTGATAGCGAATATATTGCATGAAAACAGACGTGAAGTTTAATATAGCGGAAACTTAATTAGGTTTGTGAGTTGAGTGATATTCGAAAAGGTCTAGCATTCGATCATTTGTTTATAAAAAATCATCTCATGAAAGATATTAATCCAACTAGATCTCAAATTAGAGTAATATTAGATTTTTAAACTATTTGAATATTACCACCGTGTCAAATGGTGATGACCATATGTACACTTTTTGTAAGTAATTTGGTAAATTACTTGTACAAATTTACTATATATTATTGGTGCTGAACTTTTAATCTACAGTAAATGAACAGTAACGGAACAGTAATGGGTTGGGCTGGGCGGAAGGGCTGGGTTGGGCAGTAAATGAAGGGTTATTACTGTTCAATTATTGAACAGTAAATTATGCTAGTAACATTAATTAATAGTATATTTTACGAGAGAAAAAACTATATTCGCTCTCTCTCTCGCGCCGTCGTGGCCTACATTTCGGTCGAAGTTGATCCAAATCTACTGCCGCCGCTCTTCCCTCAGCCCAGCCTAGGGTCTCAACGCAGCAAACCTTCCTAAAATCTCTATTACGGCAATAGTTGACAGGCGTCCAAGTGTATTGCGGACGAGCGACGCGACGATTTGGTAGGCCGATTTGTTTCAGGTGGTTATGGGCACAGCAGGGCTGGCGGCATTGAGAGAACAAAGCCCATGGCCTCTTCGCATCGTTCTCTGTCACCGATGGATAACCCTTTTCCAACTGTCTTCGATCTTGGAAGTCGGGGGAGATGTTTGCAGCGGCTTGGGATCTAGGTTTTGGCTCCTGAGGCAGCCGAAGGCGATGGCTCAGACCCACGGCATGAGTTGGATCTTAATCCAGGCTTGGAGCCGAGTCTAGGTCTAGGACCCGGGTGGGATTAGTTTTTGGTCAATTTGGGTTCCGGGCCAGATCTGGCTCCGGATCTGGAGTGAAGTATGAATTTGGGACCTGGTAGATATTGGACATGGGACTAAGTAATTTGGTATATTGTTTTGAGTTTGAATCTAGTCATAGTATTTAGAGTATTTGGTTGTTACCCTTTATTTTTGTTTCTAAGCATTCTGACACTGAAATTTTTGTATTTTATCATAAATGAAAATGTATGTGTATTTTTGGTTCTGTTAGTTTTATATAGGTTGATGAGTCATAAAAATAGTTTTTATTGTCGACCATATGAGTGAGTTATTTTTATACTGCTTATTAGATAATAAATTTATTGACTTCCGATTTAAAAAAAAAATTAATAATATATTCTTTTAGAAAAAATAATTTGGCATAAGTAGGGTTTCCCAAATTGTTTTTTCTCACTTCTCCCTAAGCTTATTAGAGCATCTCAAAGTGTTTAGCTAAAAATTATAGTTAAATTACATAAAAAGTTAAATTTAACTTGTATGTTTTTAACTTTCTATTCAGCAGTTGTAGTTATTTTAGAGTCAATTCAGCAGTTGTAGTTCTATTTGGGACGTTTAACAGAAAAGTCGAACGTTGGGGATTTTAACTTCAAGCTATATTCTCTTTCCTAAATAGTTAAAAGTAGCTAGAGATTATTTCGGGAAGCTAAAATTGACTTAGCTATAGGGTACCTGTTAGATACTATTTTAGTTATATTTCTGTTAATTTTCAAAAAATAATAGTTTTGGGGTATCTGTTGGAGATGTCCTTAGTTATTACGATAACATTGCTGGTGGAGATATTTTTGAACAATGTGAAAAAAAATATCTCGATTTAACTGTTCCTATGGGTAGATTGAGTATACTGAATTATTATAATTTAGATTTAGACACTTAGGACAAAATATCTTTTTATTATTGCAGGATATGAACGTAAAAAGATATTTTATGGGGCCAGTCCACAGAGCATAGTAGAATTGCGGCTACTAAATGGGCGGTAAAATATCACCATTTTAAAACCCTTCCCGCCATAAATATCAGTGGTAGTACCAGACTGCAAGTAGGAGTACCTCACCCACGTTCTGAAAGGTAAAAGTAAAAAAAGCTGAAAGTCAAACTTAATAGCAGGCTGCTAGAACCTATCTAGATATCTTGAAAGGACAAAAACACCGTTTCGCCCACAGTTACTTACTAGAAGCTTTTTCAGTTTCACCTTGGCCTAACTGGGGATTTTTCCTAGTTAGTTGGATGGTATCGGACGTAGGGAGGGTAGGTAGGTCATAACTCGCTTATCAGTTTAATCAATGTTGTTCATGTGAAGTCTCACTTTTCATTAAACATTATATGAAATGATCTAGCCAACTGTCCTCGATGGGATCCAAGTAGAAGAAGAAGTAACTAAACCGCGTAGAGGCGACATGTCTTGTTTTTCATGGAGAACAAATCGGATGCCCAAGGGAGCTGTAAATGGCTGTCACGGCGTTCCGAAATGACATATTTGGCCACGTTTCTCTTTCTCGCTTTGTTAGTGAAATGGCATTATGATATATGCTGTGTTATGTTTCTGGTCATGTGGAGGTGATGGAGCAATTGACAACTACCAAATATAACGTACGGGAGTTGGACCTACTACAACTCTATCAATTTCCTAAGATTTTAGATGGCGATGTATTCCGATCTCAGGGACCAGAGAATCCTCCCCACCAGACCACTCTGGTTCAGTGAGCTGTAATATTGACTGCTTGAAAATTCAATCATTTTCTTGAATATGATGTTCTAATAAGTTTCAACCGTTAAATCCTTACGACTGAAAACTTCAACATAACACATGTAACATGTTCTAAAACTTATAATAGCATCCTAACCTTCAATAATATCTACCGGAAACTAACATTTTCAACTGCATCTTTCTGATTGAGCAAGTTAGCTGAGGATGAGATTTGAGTTAAAGCAAAGACTTTGCCAGTTTTGTAAAAACCAGACATTGGTGGGTACGAAAGCAAAGGATTTGAAACTTTGGCATGCTTTGAAGGTGTGAATGATCTCACATGCTTTGTCTAAACAGAGACAGAAATGATTCCACTCCACGTCTTTACTCTGTATGGCCATCATTTTTGGGTTTGGTCTAATCTCTGCCCTTGTTTTTAAGGGCAAATAGATCCAAGTCATTAGACAAACTGGCAGCAAATCCCGTGTGCCTCGTGCCTTTATTTTTTTCTTCTTATGATTAAGCAAACATGGGCGTGACGATCCCACTATGACTTAAATATTGAGCACCACTCAGCAATAATACCACTAATAAATTCGAATCGAGTTCAAGGGTATCTTAGACATGGAAAGCAAAGAAGATTCCGAACAATTTCATCAACCAAGATATCATAGATTTATAATCCTACAATGATTCCTAGTTAAGGATGCTAACAAATTAGACGGTTCATAGTAGAAATTCCTACTTATATATCACACCTACATCATGCATACCCCTAAAATTTGAGTGGCTTAGGACAAGAAACTGAAAAAAGTGACCTAGGAGTCTCTTTAGCAAAATAATTGACCCAGGGTTGACGAGATTCATTTAGCCAGTTCAAAGGTTGGGGAGTGGAGAGTTAAAAGTTGAAGGATTGACAAGATTACTTTCGATATTTATATATGAAACAACAACCAGAAGTTAGTCTCTAATACTGAACTGGTAAAAAAAATAATAACAGGGAGAAAAAATTAAACAGCCTTACAGTTTTACCATGTACTAATCCGCCTACAATTTTGAACAGCGTGGCCAAGAACTGGTCTAGGCAGATGGAGATTCAGCAGCTGAAGCTGCTCTTTTCTTGGCAAAATATTCGTCAGCACGGGCCATGTTCTTTGCAACTGACGGCTTTACCCACTTCTTCCGGCCAGGCAAGACGGTGAGACTACAGCCAGCAGCCTCAAGCTTCTCCTTGGCCGCTGCAGAAAAAGCCCGAGCCTTAAAACTCAGCTTTACTTTCAGCTCTCCATCACCAAGAATCTTGAAAAAGAGAGAAGTCAAGTGAATTTAGATCAGTATACAATTCCAGAGACATAAATTGCAATATGCACAATGACAACTGAGTAATCCAATAAAAGGAATGTGCAATAAATGTGCAATATGCTCTGAAAAACCGGGATCAGAATACCCCATATGGTACTATTAGCTTTTTAGACAATGATATAGTTTTTTTCAGTTAAAGTTTCAATGCATCTTTCGGTCATATCAAGTAGGTCAGCAAGAATGAATTAGGTTCCAGGATTAGAAACCATTTAATATGTTACCAATGGCCTCAACGTATCAAATATAAATTTAACAAAAGCTTTGGACAAGTTTTAGCTACAATCTCAAGAATGCATCAAAGCATCAGTTCCTTTAAACAGGACCAAATATTATTCGAATCAGCAGAAGATGAAAAACTCAAAATAATCCACTAATTGTATCAAACAAACAAATTACAGTTTATTAGAAATGCTAAACTGATAAGAGGGAAGATCGATACTACCAACCACTACATATTAAGTTGTATTATCTCACCAATGGTTACTCTATTAAATTTTATATTTGTATATCCTTCACACTTAGGGTATGCAGAAAAGAAAATTCAAACTAAAAGTTATACTTGCTTAAAGGAGCAAAAGTCGAGTTATATACACAAGTAAAAAAGTCATTCAAAAAGTGTGGTTAAGATATAAAAAAACACACACAGGAAAGAAAACATCCCTCACACTTGCATAATTATTTACATACTCAAGATCCAACAATATTTCATTTGAGAGTTATACGGCATTAATTGACTAACATATATGGTATCTCACCGTATGTGATTTTCCTAATATTGGTGTGCAGTTAGTTGAACTTAGTAAATGGTTGGGTGTCTAACTTATTAACTTATTCTAAGAGAATTTGTGCGGATTCATTCTCTTTTAGATCAAAAATAGCATAAATCAATACGTTCACCATTTATAAGCTTATGCTGTACTATTACTCATCCCAAACTTCTATTCCTGAAAGAAACATTCCCATCATTCTATAGCGAAGACAACACTGCTTAGTCAAAATTTTCATACCTAAAACATCTTAACCGCAGCATACATAAACTAAACAAATCAAGCAAGCGCTACCTTCAAAGGGAGCTTCCTCTCTCTCCCCGACGGGTTGATCAACCCCTTGTCCTTCAAGCTCTCCAAAGAAACTTCCTCTCCTTCTTGAAACCCTGCCTCTTCTATGTCTTTCAAGTTCACAGGCACATACTTCGGCAACCCCTTATGCATACCTACCACCACAAATACACACAAAACCAATCACATTGACTTTCCGAGCAATGAACAAACCCTAATGATATACACAATGCCATTCATTCAGGCATTTCATCAAACACGTGGCGCGTATATAGAAAAAAAAAACTAAAATACCTCCAGCAATTCCCTTGAGCTTGGGAATTCGACGGTAGAGCGGCATCTGTCCACCTTCAAACCCGGGGCGGACGCCCGGTCCAGACCGGGACTTCTGCCCGCGCATACCGAACCCACAACTGTTGCCTTGCCCAGCAGCAATACCTCTCCCCTTTCTCTTACCCTTCTTTCTAGACCCGGGTTGTGGGCCCAAGTTGTCCAGCCTGAACCGTACGTTCCCAACCGGAGCCCCGACTGCCGACGCCGCCGCCGACTTGCTCACAACAACCAGCGGTCTTCTCTGAGTCGTCGTTGTCCTGAGCGAGGGGATTGAGCATGAGCTGGGCCTCAAGTTGCTGACATGTCCCTATGATAAAAATTAAAATGTAATTGTGAGCTAACTGAGAAATTAATAAAATTAGAGATAAAGAATGGATGAAGACCTTGAATGGTGAAGAAGGGAAACGCAGGGCTGGGCTTGATGTTAGAGAGAGAGGGGACGCTGCCATGGATAACACTAGTGTAGCTCTAATGGAGAGTGACACAAACAGATAGGATAAGCCGCTTTTTCTTCTTCTTTTTCTATGTTTTTCATTGTTCTATTGGATAAACTTTCTGGGCCTATATATAAAACTAGTGTTTGAGCCGGTTAGACCGTTTTGGGCCTGAACACTTGAACCTCGAAACCGTTGTTAGTTAAACTACGTAAAAAATGAAAAAACAATTGAAAATTGAAGCATCGATGAGTTTATGAATGAGTGTACCGATTCCTTTTGATAAATTTGGGCCTGATGTAATGAAATATCCAATGGGCCTCATACGAATATATCAGCGCCTAGAATCAGTGGGCTTTTGACTTTCACAGTAACGGCAATAGAACATCAAATTGGGTACAACTGAAGTTGGGAAAGTTGCATTGTTTAAACCAAGTAAGAATATACGTATAAGCTTCAACGATCTGCACAGTCTGCAGCAACTAGCTAGTACATGGATTCCCTCGATCTCTTACCTTTATTTGAATGTCTTTTTCCCATATTTTTGTGCCAATACTTGAATTCAAAACCTTCATAAATTCATACAGCAATACTGATGTGTGCATGATTAATAATCTGAAACAGTTACATACAGCTCGATCTGGGCTCCATGATCGAATTCGATAGCTGGCGCCGGAGATAGAGATGTATGAATGTATGACTGGAAAGGGTGACTGAAACGATCATTACTGGAATAATGTTAGAAGATGAAGATAACAAGCTAGCTTGAGCCAAAGTACAGGAGAAAAGACAGGAAGATGGTTTCATATAAATTGGTGTTTGCAGGAGACTGGAGAGGACCACTTGAACAATATTTCCAGCATTTGGATGCACAGCTTATGCATGCTTGCATGGACGGACCTCACAAATTTATATTTGAAATATTAATCATGAGTCCACCTCGAGGTCTATATATATATATATATATGTAGAGTGGTCCATCAACCACCTGAGTATTTATGTATTTTTACACATATATTGTGATTTTTCCAAATATGAGTGTGTGATACCCACCTTAGTTATCATGGTTTCTTTGACTGAAACTGCATGAGGTTATTATTTGTACTCTGTTCCGGTCTTTTTTTTTTTCAACGGCGTGATAAGATAAGATGAACACATGCAACGGTTATTGATTCAAAAACTTGTTTATGTTGTGAACCGTTGATTACTCACTTATTTAAATGCTCAAGAGATTTAGTTAAGAAGTTTATTTTTGGACTAGAATCGCAAATAGTACCTAGGGCAACAAATTAAGATCCCGTCCTAACACTGGCGTAAAGATCAAAACAACACAATATTAATGTTGTTGAGCAAAACGTTCCATTTTTTGATAGATTTACCTTCAACGTACGTACCATTTTTCGCTTAATCTAAAAGACGGTGTCGATTATATGCATTGCGCCATAGATTCCCATATATAGTCAATAACTTCGATCCTTCTCGTATATAGCTAGCTTCCCCACCGTTGGATTCACGAAGCTGTCGAATAAGATCGAAGGACTGCAATAACTAGTTAGCAATATAATCATCTCAAGTATTTTGAGGTTCAAACATTTGATCCCTGCGCGCATGTCTCTATCTCCTTTCGGTATCGACAAAGATGTTTCATTAGAAAGAGAGGGCAGTTGATTAATTTAGGTTGAATTGCAAACTCGTACAAAACCGTCCATGTTCTAATCCAAAGTGCACATAGCCAAACATTTTCCTCCATAATCATGCATATATATGGTCCATAGTGGGTATGGAGGGCTCGAATGCTTTTGTCTAAAGTCACTTTGCATTTCATTATTACGATGTTTTAAGACAGATTAAACCAGTACTCGTTCATCAATGGGGGTTGGCTGGGACATTCACATATATAGTCTCGATCGATCCTTGATTAATTTGATTAATCTCGACGTTGGTTGAAAATGACTATGAACAAAAACCCAGGTACTAGTAAGGAATAAAACAAGACAAGGCTAGGTGGGGATGAGGCTGAGCCCATCCCAAGTTAGATCATGAAAATATTGATAATCAGACATTGATA
Source organism: Potentilla sterilis (assembly GCA_963682095.1). Classification (NCBI taxonomy): domain Eukaryota; kingdom Viridiplantae; phylum Streptophyta; class Magnoliopsida; order Rosales; family Rosaceae; genus Potentilla; species Potentilla sterilis. The sequence goes on along the minus strand of OY821761.1, from coordinate 45,038,612 downwards.
GTAACACTTCCATGATGCATGGCAGTCAAAGTGGTACAATGATGCCCAGGAGCCCTTAGTCTTTAGCTTAGTAGCTTTGGGCATTAAACTCTGGACCATCCATTACATAACCTATATAAACTCATCATATATATCTTTGTCGATCTATATATCATTCTCGATCTCTTATATATATCTTAACATTTATGATCGTAGCTACTGGCATTCACGACTGTAGTAAGTTAGTATGCATGTCTTCACTGATTGCCCTGATCAACCTCCATAGCTTATAAATATCATCTTTCACTCTTTTGGTTCTGGCCTCTCTTTAATTACATACATGCCTGGCTTCTGAGCTAAGCTAGCACAGGACAAGCACAAAGACAAACACTAGCTAGCTAGCTAGCTATCTATATGTGATTCCCATGCCATACACATATCTCTTCCCCTGGCGAAGATAGAGCAATAATCTTGGTTATTAAGAACTTCGAAAAATGGGGATATTATGACCAAACAAGGAATTGAATTCTCAGGGTTTACGGTAATTCAGGCTCAGAAGCAGTGGAATAAATATACAACAAATGATGATTAATCTAACAGTCTTCAAGTCTTCAGTAGGGTGAACTGGTGAAGTGTTGTAGAATTTTCGATCTGATATAAACTCCCTCCCTCTCTGATTCTATTATCAACGAAACCAATTGACACTTCCAATTACCTAAAGCCGTTTTAAAAGTCACGAGACCCAGTACTGTCGTCCTTTGTTCCTTTTGAATTTAATTTATTGTGTAGTGAGAGAGAGGGAGATGAGTCCAAACTCCAAAGGGTTTGGCAGAGAAAACTGATAGAGAACTTTCAAAGCTCTTTATCTTCCACCATCACTCAACTAGCTTCTTCATTGCAGTACTCTCCAACTCAAAGTCCCTTGAATTATTTTCTCTCTTAAAAGCTATAGCTTTACTACTCACTTCCAAGTTCCAACCCCATCCCACATCTCATCTGAGAGAGAGACTCGGACAGAGAAGAGAGAGAGATACAGATAGCTAGCTTTGGGCAGTTCGGGCTTTTGCCTCATATTTTCATTTCTGTCTCTCTCTGTCGGTATCATGTAAGTCATCATCTTCTTTAATTAAAGTCCTATTAACACCCCTTTCAAACTCATTTCCTCTCTAGCTCATCCAACTCCATCCTTAACCCACACAAAGTTTAGTACTACATCGTAAAGTTGAAGTGGGATTTGTTTCTTGACTGAGTTCTGCAGGAACCCGTTAGACCTCAACAACTTGCCTGATGATCATAATCGAGATAGAGATAGAGATAGAGATAGAGAAAATGGTAAACAAGTCATCGACGGCGACGCCTCCTCCTCCTCAGGTACCGGTATACACGAATTTCAGACCAAAGGGCCGTTCAAGAGTGAACCTTTGTTTCTTGTTTTCCCCAGTGCTGCTTTGGTTTTGATTTTTTTTTTCCTCAACTCTAGAGTTGTTATTTCATCCAAGTTACAACCTTTAAATCATGTAAACCGTTTAGATAGGACATGGAGATTTTGGTTTCATGAATTAAGATCGATGTCTGTATCAATATATGATTTGGGTAATTAAAAATTAAGTACTTAATTCTTGCTAGCTAGGGTTGAGAGACAAAGCTATATAGGATTAATCTCATCGAAGAACGCTTTGATTTGATTGATTGGCTGGTATTGCAGGCTATAGAAAAAAGAAAAGCGGCGGACAAGATGGAAAAGACGAGAGTGGGAAGGTCTACGAGTGTAGGTTTTGTTCCCTCAAGTTCTGCAAATCTCAAGCTCTTGGGGGACACATGAACCGCCACCGCCAAGGCAAGTCCTACTTAGATTATATTATTCACTTCACCAGCCTTTTCTTTTTTCTCCATTATTCAAAGCCTTAAAGCCAGGTCGATGATGATCGATCGATTTAGCCATGAAGACTTTAGAGTGGTCATGTCAAATGGAAAAAACAAAAGTTGGGTTTGTTATTGAAAGTCTTTGCGGAATTTCTGATGTGATTTGATTTGATTTGTTTCTGTGTGTTGGGGGTCTTCTGTTTACAGAGAGGGAGACAGAGACACTAAACCGTGCTCGTCAGCTGGTCTTCAACAACGATAACCTAGCTGCTCCTGGCCCTCCTCATTTAGGGTAATGAAAAATAGCACAAATAAGCAAATTATGCAGGTGAATTTTGACGCAAAACCATTTTGATGTTTTCAGTGATTAATTTGTGATGAAACTTTGTTGTTTTTTGATGATATTAGGTGCTGTCATCCGATGACACCTCCAGGAGGGTACCCCCACCCAATTGCAGGAGCTCCCGGTGACCCAACAACATTGCCTCTGAGATTCCCTGCAAGAATGTTTTCTGGTTCTCCTTCCTCACAACTCATACCACCGCCACCAGCAGCCGCCCCAGGTCCACCACCGCAAGCCGTACAGCCTTCGCAGCCCTACTTATACCCCTCCCCTCCACGCCCCATGTCCTATCCTTCTTCACACTACCAACACCACAATGACTACTACGTCGGTCATGTCCTCGGCGGTAGCAACACCACTGGCTCCCAGTACGGTCATCATCTGAACGCGAGCTACGGCGCCACGGCTGGTGTACCAGATCATCATCAGGCCGACAACAACAGCAACAGCGGGTACAACAACTATACTTGTATTGGTGCTCCGATCACGCACAGCGGCGGGTTTGTGCAAGGAAGTAGCAGCCTGAGTTGCGAGTTGACTGGATCCGGAGGAGGAGGCGGTGTCGGTGGTGGAGGAGCTATGGATGGGTCGATGAACTACTCAGGAACACAAGCTCCTCCTCCTCCTTCCATCAACCGATTTCAACATGGCTTCTAATTAATCATTGGAATCGTTTTTTTTTTTAATGGAGCTGGAGCTAGTAAGTAAGTCTGAAGTAGTATTATTAGGGTGTTTGGTGACACGCCACGCAGAAATGAAAGGGAGAGATGAGAGACTCAAAAGAAGCTGACAAAATGGGGTCTCATGAATATGCAAGAAGAAGAAGAGAGAGATTGAGTTTTGGTGTTTCTCTACAGGAAGAACTGGACTAAAAGGACAGCTTTAGAGGTCATGGACAGGCTCAGCAAGTTTGGCTTCAAGCTGTGGGGATTTGGAAGAAGGCGTTGGGTTTCTTGTGTATGTTGTTTGTGTGTGTGAGAGTAACTCTGCGCTAAGCTGTGGATACTCCCAACTCTGAAAAGGAAAAGAGGGGGGAACTAGAAAGGGAGGGGATGTGGGACAGCCAGTTAGAAATGAACTGAAAGTTCCCAACCCCTTTTTGCATTTCCAGTTCGTTTTGCATGCTATAATTGAATAGTTTAACCTTTGCCTTCTACGACTTGATTTCATATGACTTTTCCTGTGGAGCATTGAATAGTATTTAGATGGATTCACCTATTTGACCGTAAGGAGAAAGAGGGTCTCTCTCTCTCTAGTGCCTCTGCGCCCAAAATTGGGGATCTTCTGGTTTTGCTGGGTCATATATTTATGTAAGTCACTGTGTCACACCATGCTTGCACTGTAGGGGGCAATGACCTGCTGATAGCTCACAATTCCATTGTTACTTTTTCCTGCAAACTTCTTCACACATCACCAGGGAAACAATCAAAGTATATTTTAGTGTCTGTTAGATCCACTTTGCAAATTATCCCTCCAGAGAGAGTCCAAACTCCAAAGCACTGTGTCACCCCACAGTTCGCAGAATTCAATTGTTTCAGAATTAGTCTCTTGAGAAGGGAAGAGAAGACACTGCTACATACAAATATGGCATTCTACTATTCTAGCTTACATGCGTACGTTTTGAATTAATTTAGCTGGTAACTATTCCTACTTTGCTGTAACTATTCCTGCCTAGTAACTATGCAAATTAACTGACATTCGATCATATATTGGGAAGATCATCGCTTCACAAAACTTTGTTATTTAAACGTTTCGCTTCTCGATGTTTGAAAGGTATAGACCGACTAATGTCAAATTATTGATCGTAAGTCTACTCTCCACCCTTGATGGAACTCGAACATATGATCTCCTATATAATAAGAAATTGTCTTAACACCCCACAAAATACACGGAATTTTTAATTTTTTTTACTTTATGCTCCAAAACAAAAAAGAGGATATAATTCCTAGAGACATATATAGATTACATTTGTGATCAGCTTTATGCATTGCTTAAAGAAAACAAAACACTCAATTTTTAGCCGTTAGTAAGATTACTATCTTTTGGTTACTCGTTTATAATCTCGGTGAACAATGCATATAAACGATAATTTATGTTTAGTTTGACACTTACAATTTCTTGTATGCATGACTAAAGATGCAAGCGAACCAGCTTGCACCTAATATGTGATCTCCGCCCTTAATTTCTGATAAATTGTTGTTCTATAAAAATTTAGATTATTTATTATATATCATTAGCTAGATGATGAAGCAAGAAATTAAGGATATGATTACTTGATTAGGTACGAGTTACAGGTCAGTGCAATATACTTGCCACGTACACACGGAAAAACACGTACAGGGAGCAAACTCAAGGACATCCAAAGAGCGAAGGTTTGATTAATTGGGCATCAGAATCATGATCAATTAATTTTTCGATCACCTACAAACGTTGAATATTTTAACACATGCTATAGTTAATATATTGAACTTGAATAATTGAATATAGTGAACATTTGAGAAATCATCATATGATACAATTGATACCTTTCACAAAGACCACATAAGCTTTTGATACGAGTTTAAGCAGATACCTAAGCCTAAGTACTAATTAAACTTGGATTAAAACAGTGTCCAAAAGAAGATAGAATTAGTTTACGGAAGGTAAAGCCCTAGCCATTGAATATATGTGTATATATATATATACACACACACACACACACGGTATATGTATTGTCTTCCTTCGTAGAAAACAACAAATCTGAAGTTGAGTTTAATTAGACTTCAGCTGTTTGGTTATGATGAATTAATTCCCAGATCTTAGTATACTGAATGAAAAGAGTCTAATATGAACAGGACCCTAATCTACATTGCATGATTAGTAATAGTAATTAGACTACAGTAACCTCTCTTTTAGTCTGAATATAACACTGAAGGCGATTAAAGGCTTTCAGGTGCTTAAAACTGCAACTTGAAGTGATTGATGAAGTGTAATATGTAGAGAGGGGTAAAGCAGCAGGAGCTAGACGAGAGGCAGAGACCAATGAAAGCGGCTCTCAGGCATAAACCCTAGCCAGCTTACAGCTTTTCTAGCTACACCGGCCACTAAATTATAAAAAGCATATACCTCGATCGAGACTAAATTAACCTGCTGCACATATATTCATAGTTTAGGTCAGGTTAGATTAGGTTAAGCTGGACTGCAACATGTACAGGATAGCGCCACAAAAATGTTTCAGATCCATAATTTCATTAAGCAGCCGCCCTGTGTGTATATGTAAAATCAAATCAGTCTGTTAACTCATGGAACTACATCAATCTGATCCTGACCAGGACCATCCTAGTTGAATAGCTAGCTCCTGCATGCTTACCCTTTTCTGGTTAAGAGTTATATAAAAACCTGGCTATTCTGGACCCACCGTATAACTGAAGATCTTTCACAGTTCATTTATCTCAATCTATTATTTTGATGAAGAAGGGATAGGTCATAGCAGAGATCCAGTTTTAGTATATCATTACTCTCAGATTAATAATTGTCAATAAGTTTTCACTGTATTTTCGAAATACATTCTTTAAATTTATTTTTTCTGAGTAAAATCCTGATCAATCTCCTATTCTTGATCAATAGTATTGGTAGAGCTGCATATACTAGTAACTAGTTCATCTTTCTCAGGTTCAAAGTTGCTTAAAGAGAACAGATCGAATAATAAGAAGAAGAAGGAACAAAAAAAAAAAAAAAAAAGAAGGAAGAAGAAGAAGAAGAAGTAAACGTAAAGAATTATAAATGTCGTCCTCAAAATCTTCACCTTTACAGAGCGAATCAAAAACTAGGTCAGATCTAGATGTTCAGGCATTTAATTAGTAATAAGTGAAGAACCACAGGCCTACCATAAATGTACAACAAAAAAACAAAGAGAAAACGTTGATGAGGAACATTGATTTGATTGGATTTGCATCTTTAATTCACATTGGTTTTTGCATGTTTTACTATTCACTGACAACTAAAAGGCTAATACATAGCTATATATACAGGAAAAGAGTAAGCCTCTGTGAAATGCACAGCGTGCCCTAACTAGCCTCACTGTAGGCCTCATCATTTGGCCCTCCGGCCCTAGCCCGCCCTAAAACCCGCCCTACCCTAAAGGGCCGAAGCCCTACCCGGCCCTCCATTAGGGCGGGCCGGCCCTAGCCTCTTTCAAGTAGGGTAGGGCAAGGGTCAAGCAAATGAAACCCGGCCCTACCTTACGGCCCGGCCCTATTTGGCCCTTTAGGGCCAAGCCCTACCCGGCCCTAAAAGCCCGCCCTACTTGGCCCTTTTAGGCCCTAATAATAAACTATTTTTTAAAATATGTTTATTCTATTTTACATACAATACAACTTATCATTTTTTATAAGGTTTTTATCTTTTATTTATATTTGTTGTGAGAAATAACAATGGTTTTTGAGTGATTTGATAGATGGTAAATGAATTTAACCTATTAAACTTATATTTATCAATGCCTTAAGTTAAATCTAATGCATATATCTATGTAAAATATGATTATATAAAAACAAAAGAGCTTTATATTACACGGTATAACTCTTTAGCTAATTTTAAGAAGAAACGAAAAATAATAACTAAATTTTTATTAAACAAAAAAAGACCACGTTCGGCCCATTTCGGCCCTATTTAGCCCTATTCGGAGGGCCGGCCCGACCCGCCCTTTTAGCCCTAACATAACGGGCCGTTAGGGCGGGTAAGGGCTTACATATTAGAGCCCCGGCCCGGCCCTACCCGGCCCTAAATTTTGTTGACTTTGGTCAAGCCCTACCCGGCCCTACCCTAAGCCCTAAATTTTAGGGTAGGGCCTAGCCCGGCCCGGCCCATGATGAGGCCTACCTCACTGTTTAAAATTCGACAATTATCAATTATCAATTGTACTTATAATTAAGGTGCAAATGCTGATTAATTAAGTTAATGATGATTAATCTTCCTGGAGCAAGTGTACCTAGCTCTCTCCCGATCTCTATTGGCGCGATCCCAAGACGATCAAAGGGATCGGCATAGAGAGATATTAAAGAAAAGAAAGGTACGAGACTGTAACTAATCACTGTATATATTGTTGGTTGACAAGGATTGGGGCAGAGAAACAGAAAAAGAGAGGGATTGATCATGGATAATTGGAGCAGCTGTATCGCAGCTGCATGCAGTATTACTGTTCTATAGTACACCCCAGTGTAAGGCCAGAACTGATCCAAGGGGCAAGAGATTTATCACGTATTATCCACTGTTATATAAACTAAGAAACAAAAGTTGCAGTTAATAATCATCGATCACTAGCTCACTAGTCCTTTCAGAGTTCCACTAATTAGTTTGTTTTGCTAATATCTCTGTGTGATGGGGTGAAAACATCCCTCCTTATTTGGAGGAGAAAAATTTATTGCCTCATGCCCATCAATCCAATGTGAGGCAGCAAATGTTGAAATGCAAGACTTGATGCAGCAAAACTTTGACAAAGGAATGGAAGAAATTGGCTGCAATATGCACAAGGTAAATGCATGTAGAATTATGGAGCTACCTATAGCTAGAGTGATGCAGACATATTTGAACTAAGAGAATATGTCTACATTATGCAAGTGGGAATGCATGGAGAATGAGAAGAGAGCATGCATGCAGGAAACAATAGTTTGATACTATTGAGTGTAGAACATTGAACGGGTAAGAAGTAAAAGCAAGACTTTGCTTTTCTTCTTTGCATGTGTTATGAATGTTGGCATGACAAGAGTTGGCTATAAATAGCCATTGAAGAGAGGAGAGAAAATCATCCAAGTTTTGTGTGTGAGATAGAGAGAAAAACTACAAGAAGAGAGTTGAAAGAAAAACTCCAAGTAGAGAGTTTGTTTGTGTGTAGCAAAACAAAGTGAGAGTGAGAGTGTATCCCTTCAAATGTGTGTCTTGAAGTAGTGTTTCTCTCAGTGTAACCTTTATTCATATAGTGGAGGTTCTTTGTTGTTGCTACCCCGTGGACGTAGGCATTTTGCCGAACCACGTTAATTCCAGGTGTTCTCTATCATTTTTTTTTGCTTGTGGTTGTGAGTTTATTTCCGATTCCATTCTACAGTTTATTCTTCCGCATTCCCCAACAGTGGTATCAGAGCTCTTGGTTCTAACCGGGAGCTGTTAGAATGGAAGGATCACAGAGTACAATGATCAGACTCAACCACTCCAACTGGATTACGTGGAAGCCGAGAATGGAGAATATTCTCTATTGCAAGGATTTGCACGAGCCGATCGAGGGAGACGATGCCAAGCCAGACGGGACTACACCAGCAACTTGGACGAAGATGAACCGCAAAGCCATCGGTCATATTCGTGAATGGGTGGACGATAGTGTGTTCTACCACGTTGCCAACGAAACCAGCGCACATGAACTTTGGTTGAAGCTGGAGTCCTTGTTCGAGAAAAAGACTACTGCCAAGAAAGCTTTTCTCATTAAACAGCTCGTCAACATGAAGTATCGAGGGGGCGTTCGAGTGACCGAGCACCTCAACAACTTTCAGAGTGTACTCAATCAATTAGCCACGATGAGCATGAAGATTGATGATGAGTTACAAGCCTTGCTGCTGCTCGGGTCGTTACCAGATAGCTGGGAGACATTTGTTGTTACTGTAAGTAACTCCGCTCCTAATAGTGTATTATCTATGGAAAATATTAAAGATAATATGATGAACGAAGAGAAAAAGGAGGAGTTCTTCCTCAAGTTCAGAAAATGGTCAATTCTTCGTTGCGGAGAATAGAGGAAGGAGTAAGAGCAGAGGACCAAGAGGCCACGAAAGGAGTATGAGCAAATCCAGAACAAGGTTCAGCGGAAAGTGTCATCATTGTGGTCTTCCAGGCCACATGAAGAAAAATTGTTACAAGCTGAAGCGGGAATTCAAAGAAGGGCGAGAAGGCGTTACTCATCAACAAAAGGAGGACACGAACAATGTAGTTGCTGCGGTGTCTCATAATGAGTGTGAGTTCCTGTCACTCGGAGGTGAATGTCTACTAGTAGATTATCCTGGAGTTCAATGGATCGTCGATTCCGGAGCCTCGTTTTATGGCACTTCCCACGTAGAGTTCTTCACTACGTACAAAGCAGGTGACTTTGGTAAAGTGAAAATGGGCAACGACAACTACTCAAATATTACTGGAATTTGAGATGTTTGCTTACAGACGGATGTGGGCTACCAGTTAATGCTGAAAGATGTGAGACATGTTCCTGGTCTACGTCTCAATCTTATGTCAACCGGTGTACTTGATCGACAAGGCTTTCATCATCATGGCTGTGATGGAAAGTGGAAGCTTACCAAAGGATCTCTTGTAGTTGCTAGAGGAAAAATGTGTTGCACGCTCTACAAGACCTAGGGGAAGATATGTAAGAGTGAGTTGAATGCAGTCGAAGATTCTTCATCAAGTTTGTGGCATAGACGTCTTGACCACATGAGTGAGAAGGGACTGCAAATGTTGGCAAAGAAGTCGTTGATTCCTCTTGCCAAAGGTAACTCACTGGACTCTTGCGATTATTGTTTATTTGGTAAGCAAAAGAAAATCAGTTTTTCGAAATCTTTCACGAGGAAGGAAAATATTCTCGATCTAGTACATTCAGATGTGTGTGGTCCGATGGAAGTCGAATCATTGGGTATGCATAAGTATTTTGTTACTTATATCGATGATGCTTCAGAGAAAGTTTGGGTTTATCTGTTGAAATCCAAAGATCAGGTTTTCCAGACGTTTACAATTTTCCACACTATGGTGGAAAGAGTGACTGGAAGAAAACGGAAGTGCCTTCGCAGTGACAATGGTGGAGAGTACATCTCACACGAGTTCAGAGACTACTGTGAGAAGCATGACATCAGACATGAGAAGACAGTTCCTGGCACCCCCCAACATAATGGCGTAGCTGAGCGGATGAACCGTACCATTATGGAGAAAGTCAGATGCATGTTGAAGATGGCCAAGTTGTTAAACGAATTTTGAGGAGAAGCTGTGAAGACTGCGTGCTACCTCATCAACAGAGCACCGTGTGTACCTTTGGAATTTAAGACTCCAAATGGAGTTTGGACCGGAAAAGATGCATCATACTCGCATTTGAGAGTATTTGGATGTAAAGCATTTGCGCACGTATCCAAGGAGCAGAGAAGAAAGTTGGATGACAAGGTGACGCCATGTATATTCGTTGGCTATGGCGATGAAGAATTTGGTTACTGATTGTGGAATCCAAAGACGAAGAAATTCATAAGAAGCAGAGATGTGGTGTTCCATGAAGACCAATCTATTGCATATTTCGACAAGGATGTACTATCGAGGAATGCGACAACAGCCAGCCGCATTTATGATTCACCGTTGCAACAGGAATCCAACGTTGGGTTGCAGGGTGATAGAATTGAAGATGTACCTGATATTATCGATGCTGAAGTCGAAGATGAGGGGGAGCTTGATCAGGGGGAGCAGCCTATGGATAATCAAGCACCAATTCGTAAAAGCACCAGGAGGCTAATACCATCCACCAAATATCCATCGTCACAATATATTTTGGTGACTAATGATGGAGATAATCCTTATGCAAACTACATCCTTTTGACCAGTGACGGAGAGCCTGAAAGTTACCAGGAAGCAAAGATTCATCAAGACCACGACAAATGGAGGCTAGCTATGGAGTCTGAGATGGAGTCTTTACTGAAGAACAATACCTATGAGTTGGTGGAGCTTCCTAAAGGCCGAAAAGTACTCAAGAACAAGTGGGTGTTCAAGTTAAAGCGAGACGAGAATGAAAAGCTGACAAAGTACAAGGCTCGCTTAGTTGTCAAAGGATTCAGCCAAAAACAAGGAATCGATTTTGATGAGATTTTCTCACCTGTTGTCAAGATGACTTCGATTAGAGTCATTTTGGGCATGGCTGCGAGCATGGATCTTGAGGTGGAGCAGATGGACATGAAGACTGCATTTCTTCACGGTGATTTAGAAGAAGAAATATACATGGAACAACCAGAAGGCTTTGAAGTCAACAAAGAAGAGCATATGGTTTGCAAGTTGAAGAAAAGCCTGTACGGATTGAAGCAAGCAACAAGACAGTGGTACAAGAAGTTTGACTCCTTCATGGTGAGTCATGGGTGCAAGAGAACGTCAGCTGATCCGTGTGTGTATATTCAACAATCCGCTGGAGGAAATTTTATCATCTTACTAATTTATGTAGATGATATGTTGATTGTTGGCAAAGATATTGCTATGATCCAGCAGTTAAAGACAAGTTTATCAGAGTCCTTTGATATGAAGGACTTGGGACCAGCAAAGCGGATTTTAGGCATGGATATTGCCCGTGATCGAGGGAACAAGAAACTGTAGTTATCACAAGAAAAGTACATCGATAAGGTACTGGAGCGATTTCACATGGAGAGAGCAAATCCAGTTGCTACTCCACTTGCCAGTCACATGAAGCTCAGCTCAAAGCAGAGTCCTACAAGTCAGACGGAGGAAGAAGATATGGCAACAGTGCCATATGCCTCAGCAGTAGGAAGTTTGATGTACGCGATGGTTTGTACCAGACCAGACATAACACATGCAGTTGGTGTTGTTAGTAGATTCTTATCTAATCCAGGCAAGGAGCACTGGAATACTGTTAAGTGGATTTTGAGATACTTGCGGGGAACTTCCAAGATCATGTTATGCTTTGGAAGTGGTAAGTCTAAGCTAGTTAGCTACACAGATGCAGATATGGCCAGTGATATTGACACGAGGAAGTCAACATCTGGATACCTGATTACGTTTTCAGGGGGAGCTGTCTCATGGCAATCAAAGCTACAAAAATGTGTCGCTTTGTCAACTACAGAAGCAGAATACATTGCAGCTACGGAAGCGTGCAAAGATATTTTGTGGTTGAAGAGATTCATACTGGAATTGGGTCATACGCAAGAGTTTGTTCTGCATTGTGACAGTCAGAGCGCCATTCACTTGAGCAAGAATTCGAGTTTTCACTCGAGGTCGAAGCACATTGATGTGAGGTATCACTGGATACGAGATGTGCTGGAAGCTAAGGAAATACTACTAAAGAAGATTCACACAGATGATAATAGTTCGGATATGATGACGAAGTCTCTACCAAAAGAGAAGTTCGAGTTTTGCAGAAATGCGTCGGGAATGACGCATCCCTCCAACTAAGTCGGGAGGGGGAGATTGATGGGGTAAAAACATCCCTCCTTATTTGGAGGAGAAAAATTTATTGCCTCATGCCCATCAATCCAATGTGAGGCAGCAAATGTTGAAATGCAAGACTTGATGCAGCAAAACTTTGACAAAGGAATGGAAGAAATTGGCTGCATTATGCACAAGGTAAATGCATGTAGAATTATGGAGCTACCTATAGCTAGAGTGATGCAGACATATTTGAACTAAGAGAATATGTCTACATTATGCAAGTGGGAATACATGGAGAATGAGAAGAGAGCATGCATGCAGAAAACAATTGTTTGATACTATTGAGTGTAGAACATTGAACGGGTAAGAAGGAAAAGCAAGACTTTGCTTTTCTTCTTTGCATGTGTTATGAATGTTGGCATGACAAGAGTTGGCTATAAATAGCCATTGAAGAGAGGAGAGAAAATCATCCAAGTTTTGTGTGTGAGATAGAGAGAAAAACTCCAAGAAGAGAGTTGAAAGAAAAACTCCAAGTAGAGAGTTTGTTTGTGTGTGTGTAGCAAAACAAAGTGAGAGTGAGAGTGTATCTCTTCAAGTGTGTGTCTTGAAGTAGTGTTTCTCTCGGTGTAACCTTTATTCATATAGTGGAGGTTCTTTGTTGTTGCTATTCCGTGGACGTAGGCATTTTGTCGAACCACGTTAATTCCAGGTGTTCTCTATCATTTTTTTTCGCTTGTGGTTGTGAGTTTATTTCCGATTTCATTCTACAATTTATTCTTCCGCATTCCCCAACACTGTGATCCAATTAAGTAGAAGATCATGACTAGCTCATAAAATTAACCTGGTGTTGATTGATGACTTCCATCAGTAAAATTGACCAGTAATTGCTAGTGCATGTCCCGTCTTGCATTTTCTATATAAAAAACTAGCTTTAAGCTATAGATCGGGCTAAATTAATTGACAAAACCTAACCGGACCAATGGTTTTATATAATGCAAGGTTGAACAGATTGGAGATCATGGTTCTATTTAACAGCTAGATGGTATGTATCCTAGCTTGGCTCCTTGCATGCATATATAATCAAGTTTAGGCATTGATGATACAGAGTAATTACTCTTTTGGTTATATAATACCTAGAGGTATGTATCCATCTATGCTTTGTCTTCTACAGGTGAGTCGTCGCAACCTCCTAGCTAGTGGCAAGATGAAACAGAGGGCACTGAATATGTTTTATGTGCACCATGCACAACAGTAAGAAAGTTACACTGTTTTAAATCCATACCCGCCTATCTTCCATAGGTTAGAATTACTTTAATTTTCCATCGCCAACGACTCAGTAGTCATTAGGCAAGCTTCTAATCTATCATAAAAAGAAGAACGTAAATGAGAAAACATATATATCGATCATTTAAAGTATACATATATATGTTATCCCAATTACCGGCCTTCTTCATTAGGCAAGCTTCTAAACTATGGGGAAAATTTTACCATCTTCTATAGTTTTAACAATCACCGTTGAAGAATTACTTAATTAGTTGAAGCAACAACAATTTAGGGTGTGAAACGACCAATGGAAGTGTGCGTGCTAAAACGAAATTCAAGACGGAAAATGACATCTCATGCATTGTATCATTAGTATTCCAACAAGATATATCAAAGTTGGTTTTGTTAAGTGTGTTAGATATCACGCGGTTGATCCCCTGTTATGGCAATGTTATGATTCACACCAGGTTCTCTTTTTTGGTCCTGTTAACTTCGTCTCTGTCTTTATTACTAGTTCAGTTCTCTCCTCCTGGAAATAATCCATGTTACATCTTTGTCACACAAAACATAATCACCCCGCTCTCTCTCTCTCTCTCTCTCTCTCTCTCTCTCTCTCTGCAGGGCGCGCACAGTGAATATATATAGCACAAGTACGGCTCCAGTGTGCCTTTCAGAAGAGTTTGCTGAAGTTTCATGCATGAGAATACCAGTGTCTTTTGTGAAGCAGACGTGGTTTTTTGGTTGTATCAGAGAGCTAGGTATACGTTTATGATATCGTTGAGAAGTGTGAATTTATTTTTTTACAAGTCTACATCAGGTAATGTAAACCTGTCTCTGCCTCCATATATTTCCAGCGAGCATGATAACAATACATCTATGAAAATGAAACCTAGCTTTATATATAGCCTAGCTCCCTAGGGCATGCAACAGGGATCTCTCATATACAAACCTAACTAGCTATAGCTTGCTAGGGTTCTCTCTCGGGCCTGTCGTGCATGCCAGTGTCGTGTAGATCGGAGTACTTGATCTCTGGGAAAGCAAACAAGAATGTTTTGGTTTTTACTATCTGCTCATCTTTGAGGCTAAGAGAAAGTCAATAGCAGATCGACTTGGTTTCTCTGGTTCAATTTACCCATATAATGATCTGCCTTTGGCTATAAATATTATTTTTTAGTAATTCTTGTTAGAACCTTTTTGGACTCAAACACCATCTGTTTATATGATCAGTCAATATTGGATAGATTTCGGCTTAACAAGAAGCATTACTAGTATGACTCAGTTTCAGAGATGTTTATTAAGTAGTATATCACTTGATAAACATAGAGGTTCATTATATAAAGACCTGAATTACATTGAATTAGTATTGTGATAGAACTAAGCCTCTAAAGTTGCAGATTCAGTATTTGATCAGTATTAGGATTCAGTTATGGGATTGAATTATGTTTGATCGAGTTGGCCAATATAAATAGTAGGCATTAGTCCCTGTGTTCAATATCAGTTTTTAGCATTGAGATACAGCCCCATTCTGTTGCTAGATATTGATACACAGAAGACTTTGTTCCTGTTCTTTTGATCGATTTAACTTGTGTGCAGTTCATCTTCAGTATAACAACATGTCTGGATCTAAGGTTGCTATGAAGGTTGATTGGAGAAGTGATGAAGGTATGATTCCTAGTGCAGCTAGGAAAACTCTATTCCGCATTCTGTATTGTATTCTTGATATATGCTTGATGTGTTTGTGTGTTCATAAACCTGATCTTGATCTGCAGTCTATTAATTTTAGTTCTACAATTGGTATCAGAGCCTTTTGGTTTATAGATACACAAATCGTATACTTCAGAATTTTTATCAAGAACAGTTTAGTAAAAACCTTCAGTAATTTTTGTTAAAATAAATCACCATCATGCTTTAATCCAAACAACAGATCTTAATTCGTTTTTGTTTAAAACCCGGGCATCAAAACCCATTCCAGAAAGTAGCCTTTCAATGTTACCGTTGAACTACATAACGGCTAGTTTTCAAAGTTTCCTATCTTAAGTAAAACTGAGGCTTAATCCTCAGAAAAGGGGATTCAAAACACTACTACAGGAAAAACGAAATCAAGGAAAAGGTTTGTCTAAAACTTAATTGCTTCCTTTATAATGCTTAAAATTAAAATTTGGTGCTGTGCTGTAGCAGAAGCAAAGGTATGTTTTCTGGATTCCAAAACTTGCGATTCAATTCTGCATCTGTGGGAATGTTCATATTATGAAGTGTTGGCATGTAGATAAAGTATTCGTTGTGGTTGACGTGTGCCCATATCTGTTCAAAGATGCATGAATTGGTTGAAATCGTGTGATATGGAGTTTGTGGATATATTTTGCTTCATGATATTCTGATTCTTTGTTGGTTGTTTCTGTTCCAATTTAAGTCTATTAAAATCTGAAGAATCCTTAAATCTAATGCATCTAACACATTAGAATGATTGATTAAGGAACAAAATTACAGATCAATAACCATTTTGCCAAAGCAAATTTTATTGATATAACTAATAAAGAAAAATTGTGCAGTGCTTTAAAGTTTTATTTTGTTTTGTTTCCAAAGAAGCACTCAAACAAGATTTTAAAACATATGCAGAAGTATATATATGTTCTGGGATTGATACAGATTTTTTGAAACTTTTCCTTGTCTAAAGACCTTGACTGTTTTCATCAAATAACCAATTCTGCAGCATATAGTATGCTGAATTCAGAAACTACAGAACTACAAAAATTTTATATCATAAAGATGTTATTTTTGTGTTACTTGAGTTTATAAGATGATATTATGTCCTTTTGGTTTTTACAGTAGCCTAACACATAGGAAAAATACTTATACACCTTTTGTTTTGCTTTTTAAAGGTAACTATGCTTCACTAGGACAAGTAGAATATCTGAATGGCAACAACTTTAGGAAGTGGAAAAAGCAAGTGGAGTTCTATTTGGCTATGCATAACAATATGGATTACTGTCTGCATGAGCCTAAGCCGATTCATGATATTAATGAGGAAAGTACTGAAGAATTCAAGTGGCACCATCATGAGTGGTATAGGACCAATAGAATGGCAAAGAATGTTATAAGTTACACTATGTCTGAGATAGTGAGAGGGTCAATTGAGGAGCCTGAGGATGCTGTGGATTACATGGCAGCCATATCTGAGAAATACATAGCTAATGAAAGAGCTGAAGCTGCTAGATTGAATAAAGAATTTCATGAGATTAAGTTTGATGGCACAGGCAGTGTGAGAGAGCATATCATGCATAAGGTTCACATTAATGCCAAACTAAGGGAGCTTCAGATGGGAATCACTGATAATCAGCTGATTCATGAAGTTTTAGACTCTCTCCCAATTAGTTACAGCCATCTTAGGACCACTTATAATGCTTCAGATATTAAGTGGACCATTAATAAACTTATTTCAATCTGTGTGGATGAAGAAAATAGAATCAAGAAGGAGGCTGGACCAACCACTGCGGTTCATTTAGTTGAGAAGCCTAAAAAGAAGAAAAACAAACTTAAGGTTAAGCAGACCACCAATTTTAAGTCTTCAGAAAATTCCGGTGAGCCAAAACCTGGCAAAGGTTTCAAACCTGAGAAAGGATACAGTTCTGTCAAATTCAATTGCTTCTTCTGTAAAAAGGGAGGACACATGAAAAAGGATTGTAATGGATGGAAGGCTTGGATGATTAAGAAGGGTGAGTCTTTTCAAAATTCTGTTTTCTCTTTAGAAGTTAATTTTCTTAACGTTAGCACACACACTTATTGGCTAGATTCTGGTTCACCAATACACATTACTACGTCTCTACAGGGTATCACAAGGAGGAGGGCTCCAAGGACAAATGAGCAGAATGTGTGTGTGGGGAACGGCCAAAAAGTAGCAGTGAAGGCCATAGGATGCTTGAAGATTGATTTAGGCTTAGGCAATTTTATTTTTCTTGAGAATGTTTACTACATTCCCTCTCTTAAGAGGAATTTGATTTCAGTAGGTCTTTTGATTGGCATTGGATGCAAACTTATTATTGATTTTAGTGGAATAAAGATTTTTCAGAATTCGAAATATCTTGGTTGTGGTTCTTTTTCAAATAATTATCTTAAACTTGATTGTTCTGTGATTAAGAATGAGATTCTTATGCTTGAAAATAATGCAGAAATTATAACTGAAAACACAATTACAGGAGTTAAAAGATCCTTATTCAATAATAAGTCTGTTTTTCTTTGGCACAGAAGATTAGGACATATTTCCAAAGAGAGATTGAAAACACTCGAGAAAAATGGAATTTTACCTAGCTTGAACTACACTGATTTAACTGATTGCATTGAATGTTTCAAAGGCCAATTGACAAACAAGAGAAAAACCACTGCAGCAAGAAGTCATAAGCTATTAGAACTCATTCATACAGATATATGTGGACCTTTTAAACATAAGACTATGTGTGGAAATATCTATTTCATCACATTCATAGATGACTACTCTAGATACTGTTACATATACTTACTTTCAGAAAAATCTCATGCATTGGAAGCTTTTAAAATTTTCAAAACTGAAGTCGAGCTCCAATTAGAGTCAAAAATAAAGACAGTAAGATCAGATAGAGGAGGGGAATATTATGGTAGACATACGAGTGCAGGCCAGCAAAAGGGACCATTTGCAATGTTCTTACAAGAACATGGTATTAAGGCACAGTATTCTACCCCATATACTCCAACTCAAAATGGAGTAGCTGAGAGGAAAAACAGAACTCTTCTCAATATGGTTAGGTCTATGATGTGTGCTTCAGGTCTGCCAATCTATCTATGGGGTGAAGCACTTAAGACAGCAAATTACATTTGTAATAGAGCACCCTCTAAATCAGTAGATAAAACACCTTTTGAGTTATGGTGTGGAAGACAACCTAGCTTGCACCACTGCCACGTATGGGGTTGCAAAGCTGAAGCTAGAATTCCAAACATACTACAAGAAAAACTAGGTCCTAAAACCATTAGTTGCTATTTTATTGGTTACTGTGAAAAATCTAAAGGATACAGATTCTATGCACCTAAAAATAAAACCAAATTGATGGAAACTAATCAAGCCAAATTTTTGGATGAAGGTGTACACTACCAGAAAAGGGGTTATAGCCGACGATATGGGAAAAAACGGCCGACGAAATAGTACCTCGTCGGCTATAACCCGTTATAGCCGACGAACTACTATTTCGTCGGCCACATCGTCGGCTATAATATTATAGCCGACGACTGCCGACAACTCGTCGGCTATAACTATAGCCGACGAAACGTTTTTAGTTATAGCCGACGAGGATGGTATTCGTCGGCTATAAAAGTTATAGCCGACGAAAAGTTTTTGTTATAGCCGACGAGGGGGGTATTCGTCGGCTATAACTCTTATATCAGATCGACCTTCTGCATCAGGGAGCTCATTCGTCCATGAAATCGTCCAAAACGCTCTGAAATCGTCCAAAACCTCGGCCATAAGCTTGAAAGGTACGTATATTGCTGTGTGTGTTGATTTAGTTGGTTATATGCAGAGGTGTATTAATTTAGAGTTTAATTAGAATAAATGTGTGATTAATTTGATATATATATATATATATGTGTTGAGATGAGATTATTAATGGGTTGATATATATGTTGTATTGGTTAGATAGAATTGAAGTTTTGTTGAAGATTAGTGATTGATTAATGTTGATTTATAGGTGATTTTAGATGAATTTGATGAAAAAATGTATATATATTAATTAATTTAATTGTAATTAAAAATATATTGTTGGTATATATAAAAAATACATTGTGTTTAATTAATTAGGGAGATTGACGATGTTTTAATTAATTTAGGGATGCATGTGTATATATATATATATATATATATATATATGTGTGTGTGTGTGTAATGATGAATTTTTTAATTAATTAGTACGTACGTAGTACGTGCATATATACATATCTATATATAGCTATATTTATTTCTTGAATTTACAGGATGGACAAGAGTTGGATTACCCTTGGAAGATGGGATCAGGCGTATCATGATGGAGTTAGGAGTTTCCTGGATTTTGTGATGGCTAACTGTGGAGACACTACACTTCATTATTGTCCGTGTAAAAAGTGCAAGTGTGCCACCCCACGTCACCGGTTTTCCATAGAGACAGTGGAGCAACACCTGGCTAGATATGGATTTTGGGTCCTATACACTAATTGGATTTATCACGGTGAACCAGAGTTTGCGGGTCGTCATGATCATGGACAATTTGCCGAGAGAGGGAGTTCCTCCAATGATCCGACAACGAACTGGATCAACGATATGTTTCCTCGTGAGAGCGGTGTCTTTGAGGAAGCACCAGATGTGCAACTCCCACCTCCGGAGATGGAGTGTTTCCCTGATATTGAGCCACTCGAGCCATTACCCCGATCTCCGGTGAACACAAGTGGTATGGAAAAGTACAACAACCTGATCGCATTGCAACAGACTCCGTTGTACCCCGGATGCAGTAAGACTGTCCTTGAATCTGTCATGGGAGTGATGAAGATCAAAACGGAGAACAAAGGCACTGTCAAATCGGTTGATGATTGGCTTCGGCTATGGGGTGGGGCGATGCCCCCCGGACATCGGCTTCCTACCAGTCATCATAAGGTGCGACATATCCTTAAAGATCTCGGCCTTTCCTACATCAAGATTCATGCATGCAGATACGATTGCGTTCTGTTTTACGGGGAAGGACTTGCAGATCTTGAATACTGCCCATTATGCAATACAGAGCGGTATAAGTTCACTCCTAAAGGGAACAAGAAAGCTGTGAAGATACTTCGGTACTTCCCGCTGATTGATAGGCTTGAGCGGTTGTTCATGTGTGCTTTCACGGCCGAAGCTATGAGATGGTGGGCTGAGAGGAATGTGCCTGACGATGACACCCTTAGACATCCCGCCGACGGAGAGGCTTGGAAGAAGAACGTGTTGGAGTTTCCCGAATTTGCATCAGAGGTTCGAAATGTTTGGCTAGGGCTATCATCCGACGGTTTCAACCCTTTTGGCAAGAAAGAGCTTCAGTACAGTGTGTGGCCAGTTATTTTGATTCCGTACAACTTTCCACCGTGGATGTGCATGAAGAAGGAATATAACATGCTCACATTGTTGATTCCAGGCCCAGGTTATCCGGGAAAGTGTCTCGATGTGTATTTGAGACCCGTAATTGAGGAGCTTCGGTACTTGAGTCTGAACGGCCACCTGGTCTACGACCGGTTCAAAAATGAGATGTTCCGGATGCATGCCATGCTTGTTGGCACGATCAGTGACTTTCCTGGGAGGGGTATGTTGTCGGGCAGCGTCACCAGGGGTTACAGGGCTTGTTCAGAGTGCATGACTGTTGATTGCTCCAGTCCTCATTGCAGCAAGATTGTCCAGATGCGTCACCGTCGTTGGCTTCCGCATGACCATCCATTTAGGGACGATGCACAGGCTTTTGATGGGACTGAAGAAAGGGGCTGGGCACCGGAGCAATGGACAGGGGAGGAAATATTGGCAGTGTTGAATGAGTATGACTTTGGTCCGCTTAGCAATCATCCCGATGTGTTGCGCACGATTCCAGAGAGGCCGGATCGGTATAGGTTCTGGTCACACAAGAGCATCTTATGGGAACTTCCTTATTGGGCCAGGTTGGCTACCAGATACTACCTGGATGTCATGCATATAGAGAAGAACGTGGGTGAAGCCGTGGTTGGCACAGTTTTGAATTGGGAGAAGAAAACAAAAGACACCCCCAAGGCACGCGTTGATCTGAGAAATATGGGACTGCGGGACCATTTGTGGTTGAGAGAGGGCAGGAGCAAAATGCCCCAAGCTCCTTACACCGTCACCAGGGACCAGAAACATGAAATCTTTGGATGGCTGAGTAATGTCAGGTAAGTTTTTATTAATTAGGCATGTATTCCCTAAAGAATCCATCTGTTGTTGGACGACTATATATGCATGAAATCTAATTGTTGTTAATGGCTATGCAGGTATCCTTATGGCTATGCGGGTAACATAAGCAAGTGTGTTAACTACCGAGACAACAAGATGTACGGATTGAAGAGTCACGACTGCCATGTACTGCTTCAACGCCTCTTCCCTATTTTCATTCGAGCGTACTTGGAGGATGAAGTGGTTGAGCCGTTGGTGGCCTTGTCAAGATTCTTCCAGAAGTTATGCGCTAGAGAAGTTAGAAAATCAGACCTCATGAGAATGCATGAGGAAATCGTTTTTATCTTGTGCAAGTTCGAGAGGATATTTCCCCCAAACTTCTTTGACATCATGCCTCACCTGATGATCCATCTTCCCCAACAATTGTTGCTTACCGGTCCCGTACACTACACTTGGATGTATCCCATCGAAAGGTACATGTTATTCATAAATTTGATTTATACATGTTTTTAAATAAAAGTTGCATGCTCTTAACACGCACTTGTTAACCTTGCAGACAACTTGGAGACTACAAGAAATATGTGCACAATAAATCTGCGCCTGAGGGGTGTATTGCTGAAGCTTACATTGCGCATGAGTGTGTAACGTACGCCAAGTTGTACTTGGGAGCGATGGAGGACCCCCCACAACATCCAAGTCGAGATGACCCCGAGTTCAACCTATCTATCGTCGCCAACTCTGTTGTACCATACGGAAGCTTCAAGAAAAAGGGTGTGGACAAGTTGCCTGACCATGAGGTAGGGATTGCCCACTGGTGGGTTCTAATAAACTGTCCGGAGGTACAATATTGGAAACGTCACCATCTTCACAGCAAGGAAGTTCGCGGTGATGTCGAGTACCACAACACGACGTTTGCAGACTATTTTCCACAATGGGTAAGTGTATAAATATATATATTAGATGGCTTTCTTTTATAGTTCCCTATTCTTTAATCATAAACACACCGAGTGATTTGAGTTATATTTTTCAGCTGATGCAAGTGGCTGCGAGGGGTGGTCATACAAATTACTCAGAGGAATTGAGGCTGTTGTCGATGAAGCCGATATCTTCCACAGTCCGCCCAATGTGTGATGTCAACGGCGTTAAGTATATATGTGAAGCTAGAGACGGGGAACGCAAAACACAGAATTGTGGGGTGATGGTCGATGGTGCAGAGGGGGGCGTGGATTTTTACGGTGTCCTACAGTCAGTTGTTGAACTCATTTATGGGAACCGCATGAAAGTCCACTTGTTCAAGTGTCGATGGTTTGATACTAGGCCGCACCGCACACGGATCGATCAGTACGGCATACTTTCGGTGAATACCGCCACTAGTGTGTATGAAGACGACCCCTTTGTTTTCGCCACAGCGGCCAAAAAGGTCTTTTATCTTGACGATCCTTTGAACAAAGGCACGTGGAAGGTAGTGAACCATGTGTCTCAGCGAGACATATACAGTGCTACCACACTTGGTGTGAGCACAGAGTGTCAAGAAGCGACCGCATACCAAGAGCCTGACGCCGGCGACATTCCAGAATCCTCCACCATCCGCGATAATAATGTGACGCCGGGCAGAGTGGTCCGACTTCCTAGGGGTCAGGTGCCCATGTATGATGTTAATCCGAATCGTCTATATCAGGCCGACGATGACTCAGACGACGAGTACGAGCACCGGTTGCCAGATATTAACTACTATACTACGTCTGACTCAAGTGATGAGGATGATTCTGATTATCATCCTTAGTATACTATTTATGTATGTATTTGTGTACGATGGTGCATGCATGTATGAAAATAATTTTTGTCCTTAATTACCGTTTTTCGAATTTATGGGAAATTGTATTGATTTGTTTGTGCGATATTCAGGAATTTATCAGGTGAAATAGGCAATTTTCAGGCCCTAAATGGCAAATTTTCAGAAAGATCAGCGTTATAGCCGACGAAATGGACCATAATTCGTCGGCTATAATGCCCATACTTTAGCCGACGACTTGCAATTCGTCGGCTATAATTCCCATACTGTAGCCGACGACTTGCAAGTCGTCGGCTAAAGTATATTGACCGAAACCATACGTAGACCGTTCAAATGCAAAAGTGTCGTGAAATAAGATACGACCGAAATATTGAAATACGACTACGGTTGAAAAATGGGAAGATTCGGACAAAAGCTGTGTGCCGAATGTTGCGGTTAGGTGTTTTTTACTTCCGTTTTCCTATGGGTAGCCTGACGGTCGGTAAATATTTGGAGGAAAATTTTTATACGGTTAGTTGCGTCGCATCGATTTGAAACTATTCTCTGTTGAAGGTCAGGCCAAAAAACGTCATCTAGACGGGCCAATTGCCGTTTTAAAGCGTTTAGAGGTTTGACCAAGCAGTTTGACCGATCCGATCGAGCCTTTAACGTTGTCAGATCTAGTTGTATTTTTTTTCATACATGTATTTAATCTTAACGGTGATATCTGACGGTTGGAATAGATTTTCAAAACTTTTAGATTCGAAATCGGAACATATGCACTAATGTTCCTTAACTTATTTACTAAGTGTTTAAGTGAATGTATAGTTTCAAATAGTTACCATACGTAGACCGTTCAAATGCAAAAGTGTCGTGAAATAAGATACGACCGAAATATTGAAATACGACTACGGTTGAAAAATGGGAAGATTCGGACAAAATCGGTGTGCCGAATGTTGCGGTTAGGTGTTTTTTACTTCCGTTTTCCTATGGGTAGCCTGACGGTCGGTAAATATTTGGAGGAAAATTTTTATACGGTTAGTTGCGTCGCATCGATTTGAAACTATTCTCTGTTGAAGGTCAGGCCAAAAAACGTCATCTAGACGGGCCAATTGCCGTTTTAAAGCGTTTAGAGGTTTGACCGAAAGTTTGACCAAAGAATAGCCGACGACATACAGAACTTCGTCGGCTAAAGTGTTGCGATCCGCGCCGTTTCATTGTCCGCCGTTGGATGGGGGAGATCTGACGGCTGCTGAGGTCCTTGACTATAGCCGACGAGATTCATACTATAGGCGACGATATGCATACTATAGGCGACGACGTGCATACTTCGTCGGCTATAACCGGCCCGAAAAGCCCAACTTAGGCCCGGCCCGGATTTAGTTAGAGACTATAGCCGACGAAATCGTCGGCTATAGTCATAGCCGACGAATTAAAATGAAATCGTCGGCTATAGTCCCTCGATTTAAACTGAGACAGAGGCGCCTCTCCCCCATTTCGGCAGAAAACCTAAACCCCTAAATCGCCGCCCACCCCTCCCCGAGCCTCCCCGACGCCGTCCGAGCCTCCCCGACGCCGACCAAGCCTCCCCGGCCCTCCCCCACCCCTCCCCACCCCGTCCCCGGCCTTCCCGAGCCCTCCCCGACCCGAAGTCGAACCGATCGGCGCCGTCCTTCCCTAGCCGCCGTCGCCGCCGCACCGCACCGCCGTCCTCGTCCCCTAGCCGCACCACCATGTCAGGTAGTCCCCCTCTCCCTCATTTAGGGTTTTTGTTAATTTTGTGGAATTTTGTGATTTTGTGGAATTTAGGTATTTTTGTGAAATTTTATGGTTTTTGTGAAATTATGTGGAATTTAGGGTTGTTGTGCAATTTATGGAATGTTGTGGAATTGTTGTTAATTTTTTGGAATTATGTGGAATTTTGTGAAGGATATATATATATATATATATATTTTCCGGAATATATATATATATATATATATATATATAATTAGGTATATGGAAGTTTGTGGAAATTTTTTTAATGTTGTGAAATTTTTGTTAATTTTGTGGAATTTTTAGGAGGTTATATATATATATATATATATTTCGGAATATATATATATATATATAATTAGGTATAAATATATTTAGGTATATATATAATTAGGTATATATACATTTAATGAAGTTTTTTATTTTTGTGTGAAATTTATGGAATTGTGTAGAATTTTGTTTAATTTTGAGGAATTAACAAGAATTTTTAGGTATATATATATACCTTTAGGTATAAATATAGTTATGTATATATATAATTAGGTATATATATATATTTAAAAAAGTTTTTTATTTTTTTGTGAAATTTAAGGAATTTTGTGTTATATTTCGGAATATATATATATATAATTAGGTATAAATATATTTAGGTATATATACATTGAATGAAGTTTTTAATTTTTTTGTGGAATTTTTGTGCAATTTATGGAATTTATATACTAATTGTGCAGGAAACCGTCGCTTTGTAGACCGATGGCTTGGCAGACGGACCGAGAGCGACCCCGACGCTCAGGCAGGATCCAGCCGTGGGGGGAGCGGATCCAGCGGTCGTCGGGGCCTAGGCCGGCCTTTGAGTCGACGAGAGGAGACGTTGATGGGATTGACGCCGAGCGATCCACGTGGGGGCTCCTCGTATGAGTCGACGGGAGCGGGCCCTGACTCGAGTGTCGGAGGAGGACGCAGAGCCACCAGACCCCAGTGCACTTCAGCACTGTTCCAGGATCGGCAGCCGACCCCACCGCGCGCCGATCTGGACCCTCCAGAGATGCTCCCTGTCCCCCCACAGCGACAGCGTCCACAGCTACGGGGCCCACCGTCAGGGGGAGCAGGCCCCTCAGGGTCCACGCCCCGTATGTCTCCGCCATCGGGGATGTACATGGTCCAGTTCCTCCCTGCCATCCCTGAGTACGACGCCAGGGGGAGGCAGATTTGGAGGCACGACCGGCCTCACGAGATTCCCTGGGAGGAGGCCTACTTCTACAGTCCTTTCGACTCAGAGGACTGCCGCGGCCTGTGGGCCGTTCGTGAGAGGGACAAGCAGTACAACGACGCAGGTAATTAGTTAGTTTAATTAATTATTTACATTGTTTAATTAATTATTTAATTAGTTAGTTTAAATAATTATTTAACTATGTGTTCATTTTAACAGGCGTCCTCGTCAATAAACCCGCGGGGACGAGACGGACCAGAGGGCCAGCGAACATGTCCACCCTGGAGAGGGAGCTGGCCGGTGGGATCAGAGAGATCCTGCCCGGTCCCGGTGAGGATGGACGCCCGATTGAGCGGAGAGACACCACCACCAAGTACATCAACGCGACGGGCATGCTCGTGCGGGACAGGGTCCCACTGTTGTGGCCCGACTGGGGCTCTGTGCCCGATGAGATCAAGGCGCGAGTGTACAATGCACTGTCGGTGAGTTAAATATGATTTTTATTATAGAAAATAAACAATTATGAATTCAGTCCTTATAACTATATAAAAATATTTTCTAATTAATTTATAATGTTGCAGCAATGGTTTAGAGTCCATCCTACCTTGGACTGGTGGAGAGACGAGCAGCTGAAGAACAGGTTATGTGTTTTGCTTTTTTTTGTATAAATATATTTATTGGCAGTGTACGAATATATATATCTAACAGTTGTGTTCTGTTAATATAGGTACTCCGAGTGGAAGAACGAGCTGTCCACGCACTACAGGACGTACCATGTGGAGCAGCGCTTGGGGCGAGCTGCAACCCCCCACGAGTTCCGGTACAGGGAGTACGAGTGGCTATGGCTGGTAGCCTACTTCGGGAGCGACAGGGTCTCGGTAAGAAAATTTAGCCTGGTAGTATATAACTTTTTAATGTTATTTAATAATTAAATTATGTAGTTACTTAATTCAATTAATTAGTTAGTTAGTTAGTTATTAGTTATTAAATTAAGTCAGTTGGTTAGTTACATAGTTAGTTAGTTCGTTACTAAATTAAATCAAATTAAATTAAATAAAATTAGGTAGTTAGTAAGTTAGTTAAGTAGTTACTAATTAAATTAGTTAGTTAAGTAGTTACTAATTAAATTAAATTAGTTAGTAACTAAATTAGTTATTAATTTTATTTTGGTTAGTTCCTAATATTTTAATTTAGTTACTAATTTATATTTGCATTTATATGTTTGTTGTTATAATACAGAAAATCTCGCGGACGAACAGCGACAACCGCAGGAGGAACGAGCACCCCCACCACGGCGGCGCCCGCTCCTGGAGGCAGTGGGCAGAGATGGCGAGGAGGGACCGACCGCTGAGGCCGTTGTCGTGGATTCATGCGCAGATATATCCGGGGCGTCCCGACCAAGTGGTAAGTATTCGTCCATCTTAAATAAAAGTGTTTCATGAAATTAATTTATATATATAATTTTTAATTCGTTTATTATATTTTCTTGTCAATTAGGCGGAAATAGATGCGGAGACCGACGCGATCACCTTCGGGATCGCGCGAGACACTCTGGGAGACGGGGCGTCCGACGAGGCGATCGCGGAGTTTGCCTCCACGATCGACACCCTTGAGCCGCGCTTGGCCTCTCAGATCATGCACGCGGCGGTAGGGACGGGGAACAACTACTTCTACCAGAGAGGCCTAGGCGCGGCGGGAGATGGGGTTCTCAAGTTCACGCCGGCCAATCCCAGCACGCAGCGTGCGGCTTCGACGAGAGGAGACTTGCAGACGCAGCTGCAGAGGACTCAGGCGGAGTTGGCGAGGGCGGTGGAGGCGCTCCAGCAGGCGGAGTTGGCGAGGGCTGCGGAGGCTTCGGCGCAGCAGGCCAGAGACGCATCTGTGGCGGAGATGTACCGATGGATGCAGCAGTCTTGGGAGGCCCAGCAGGCTGGACTCCAGCCCCCGCCTCCGCCACAGATGCCCCAGTTCGTCGTCCCCACTCCCCCCCCGCATCGGAGTACGCCAGCCGATCAGGACAGCCATAGCCACCGGAACTCGAACGATCCGGTCGACGACGCTACGCGTTTAGGGGGTGATGATGAGTAGATATATATAGTGGGTTAATTTGTACAGTATGTAGGATATTAGGGATGGATTGATGTGGATATTTGTTGGATATTTGGATGTTTGTTTGTGCATTTTCTGCAGCCCCCGAAGACGAAGAGAAATTGGGCCCGAGTAAAATTTTTTAATTTTTTTAAATATTTAGGGGTTATAGCCGACGATATTGGCATTATTTCGTCGGCTATAACAGTTATAGCCGACGATTTTTACCAAATTTCGTCGGCTATAAGGGCTATAGCCGACGATGTTTACCATATGTCGTCGGCTATACCCTCCCGGCTTCCGGCAAAAAAAAGCCGTTTCTGGTACCGGCGATTGTTATGGCCGACGATAGTGTCGTCGGCTATAACGGACGTATAGCCGACGATAGTGTCGTCGGCTATACTTCGGTTTAGGGGCAATTACGTAATTGTTGAAGCCGACGATCTTGTCGTCGGCAATGTTCGAAGTATAGCCGACGACGCTTTTTTCGTCGGCTATACCTGGTGTTTCATAAGCCGACGACTTACCCCGTGTGTCGTCGGCTATACTATAGCCGACGGAGCATTCCCGACGAGACTATAGCCGACGAAGTATCGTCGGCTATGACTATAGCCGACGAATTAATGGAAACGGCCGACGAGATGGCGTCGTCGGCTATGACGCCTTTTCTGGTAGTGGTATGCAGTAATGATTTTGAGGATTTATCCTTAGAATTTGATGAGATTATTGAGAATGAGGATTCAGTACAGATACTGCCTCTAGTTCAGAACACAGTAAGGTCAAATGCGACTAATCAAATGCAAAATCAGTTAAACACAGAAAATTTAGTTCAAGAGCCTCAAAATCAGAATGCAGATCAGCCTTTAGATGATCAGATGGATTTAGATCCTCAGGATATAGATATAGAACCCCCAAACTTAGAAAATCCTCAGCTTAGAAGATCTACAAGACAGAGAAAACCAGTCTATGGTGAAGGCAGTGACTATCATGTTTTTCTACAAGAGCAAGATATTTTAGCAGAAGATAATGATCCCTTAAGCTTCAAACAAGCTCAGTGTAGCAATGAATTTAGTGAATGGGAGAAAGCTATGCAAGAAGAAATTAACTCTATGTCTAAGAATAAAGTTTGAGAACTTATGAAACCAGACCCTAACCATAAAGCAATTGGTTGTAAGTGGGTTTTTAAGACTAAAAGAGATGCAAATGGCAATATAGAGAGACACAAAGCTCGTCTAGTGGCTAAGGGATTCACACAACAAGAGGGTATTGATTATAATGAAACCTTTTCTCCTGTATCTACTAAAGATTCATTTAGAATTATAATGGCCTTAGTTGCACATTATAATATGGAATTGCATCAAATGGATGTCAAAACTGCATTTTTGAATGGAGAACTGGATGAAGTTATTTATATGAAACAGCCTGAAGGTTTTGTGAAGTCAGGAAAAGAAAATCATGTATGCAGACTTAAGAAATCAATTTATGGTTTAAAACAAGCTTCCAGACAATGGTACAAAAAATTCGATTCAGTTGTATCTACTTTTGGCTTTACAGAAAACATAGTTGATGAATGTGTATACCTTAAGACTGCAAAAACTGAATTTATATTCTTGATTTTGTATGTGGATGATATTCTTTTAGCTAGCAGCAGTGTTAAACTACTAAATGAAACCAAGTCCTTTCTATCAAGCAATTTTGATATGAAAGACTTAGGAGAGGCTTCTTTTGTTTTAGGAATTGAAATTAAGAGAGACAGAAAGTTAGGGGTTTTAGGCTTATCTCAACACAATTACATTCAGAAAGTGTTAAAAAGATTTAACATGGAAACATGTTCTCCAGGAGATGCCCCTATGTCTAAAGGTGATAAACTGTCTAAAATTTCTAAAAATGAGGGGAAGATGATTCAAATGGAGAGCAAACCATACGCCAAGCTTATAGGTAGCTTAATGTATGCACAAGTTTGCACTAGGCCAGATCTTGCATTTTCTGTAGGAATTTTATCCAGGTTTCAATCTGCACCTACTCAAGAACATTGGGTTGCAGGTAAGAAGGTCCTTAGGTATTTACAGAAGACTAAATCTCATATGTTGGTTTATAGACAAGTCAAGAATTTAGAATTGGTAGGTTATACTGATTCAGATTTTGCTGGAAATTTTCCAAAATCCAAAAAGTCTACTTCAGGTTATGTTTTCATGCTTGCTGGTGGAGCTGTTGCATGGAAAACCATGAAACAAGGCCTAATAACTACATCTACTATGCAGGCAGAATATATAGCAATATATGAAGGAGTTTGTGAGGGACTATGGATTAGGAATTTTTTGATATATACTGAAGTCTTGAGTTACATTGTTACAAATCCGTTGAAAATTTATTGTGACAATGAAGCTGCAGTATTTTTCAGTAAAAACAGTAAGAGGTCTAGCAATTCTAAACATATTGATTTGAAATATTATTCTGTGAGACAAAGAGTTAAACGTAAAGAAATTGATGTCTTAGATATAGATACGATTTCTCAGCTAGCAGATCCTTTCACTAAGGCACTTCCAATTGTGGTTTTTCAGAAACATGTGAAGAATATGGGAGTATTACCAGAATTGTTTGCTTGAGTTCTGTGGGAGCTTATAAAGTTTTTCTGTTTCTATTTTATTTTGTGTTACAAGCAGCTTTCAGTTGTAATCTTATTTTGGGAACAACTTGTAATTTTTCACTTGATCAATAAAGACTTGAGAAATTTCATTCTGCAAGTATTGTTATTAGATTACTTATGGAAGTGTTTTAGCTGAACCAATTTTGTTTTTAACTTATAGAACATAATATCTTACAGTTAAGTTTTCATTTAAACAGCATTCATTTTTAGTAAGTTGCTGTTACAGAATTTTGATTTTGTCAGAATTAAGGACTGTGAGTTTTGACATCTCAGGTGGATATACTTGTCGAAATTATTCTCACTCTATCACTCATAAGCTTATGTGATTATAGTAACTCTTGTATGTGATCTTTAATCATTTTGATTATTAATCATCCATGATTCTAGGTTCTGCATTATGTTACTGTGAATTGACCAAGCTGAATGAACTATGAGTTTTGTATGCTTCAGTGCACATTTCAGTTGTTAGCTTTTCATTGATTTATTCATATGATCTGAGATGATTGTGTTTGGTCCAAGTGGGAGATTGTTAGAACCTTTTTGGACTCAAACACTATCTGTTTATATGATCAGTCAATATTGGATAGATTTCGGCTTAACAAGAAGCATTACTAGTATGACTCAGTTTCAGAGATGTTTATTAAGTAGTATATCACTTGATAAACATAGAGGTTCATTATATAAAGACCTGAATTACATTGAATTAGTATTGTGATAGAACTAAGCCTCTAAAGTTGCAGATTCAGTATTTGATCAGTATTAGGATTCAGTTATGGGATTGAATTATGTTTGATCGAGTTGGCCAATATAAATAGTAGGCATTAGTCCCTGTGTTCAATATCAGTTTTTAGCATTGAGATACAGCCCCATTCTGTTGCTAGATATTGATACACAGAAGACTTTGTTCCTGTTCTTTTGATCGATTTAACTTGTGTGCAGTTCATCTTCAGTATAACAACATGTCTGGATCTAAGGTTGCTATGAAGGTTGATTGGAGAAGTGATGAAGGTATGATTCCTAGTGCAGCTAGGAAAACTCTATTCCGCATTCTGTATTGTATTCTTGATATATGCTTGATGTGTTTGTGTGTTCATAAACCTGATCTTGATCTGCAGTCTATTAATTTTAGTTCTACAATTCTGATATTACCGCTGGTGTATGTTTATAACAAGAAGTTACTGATGAATAAATTCCATTTTCTCATCCAGAAACCTTTAAGGTTCTATTGTAAAATAGAAAATGCATCTTAAGGTCCTCAATAACTACATAACTCAGTACGCACAGATCAAATAACGAACATAAATCATTTAAATGCCTGGCTTGGCAGTTATTATACTGAGAGGTGATATTGTTATTTAGATATATAAAGGTTCGGAGGACGACCCAGGTTTCTTCTGGGAAGACTGCAGAGTGCTGAGTGCAGATACCCATAACCTTTGAATTTAGCTCCTTTTTTTCGAATGGAAATGCAAGTCTATTTCTGTTTGGCAAAGAGATAGGAGAAAGGAATTTGAAACCTCAACCGCGTACTCGATAATTATTTATGCCCTTTTGCAGCTTCGAGTATGTTGGTTAAATTGCTTATACAGAATTGTTCTAACAAAGTTTGGAAAAAAAAAAAAAACCGAAGTTCAAAGGTTCTCGCAGGCAATCTCACATATCTAGAGAGAATAAGCTAAATGATCATGAAACAGCTTTATCATAGTAAGTATGGTGATCGAGATGTGCTTCCTCCTTTTACTTGCTTCGTCGTATTATGGGAGTAATATTTTGAGTCTTATGCAGAGTTTGTGAACTTTTTCGTTTTTGCTTGTTTCTTCCGGGAAGTTTTGCTTGTTTCTTCTGGAAGTTCGATTGTAGTTTCCTTTTTGTTGTAGGTTATTAGTACGATCTTGTATGCTCGTTTCATTATGCTTCAAATTCAATACACCGTTGATGTATGTTTATTCACCTGTTAGGAGGAGGAGTTGATTCAACCTAGATCATGGATTCAATCGATCGGTATGCCAGCGGCCTTGTACTAGTTATGCTAGCAATTTGTCGGTTTCTGAGTCTCCATGGTTGGATTGCCAGTTCTTCCATCCTCGCGGTGTAATGGGAAAGTTTGTAGCTCCTTTATCGTCCTGTTGGACGATACAAATTACTGAAATTAGGGTACAAGTTCACCAAATAGCGGCTGCGGGCATTATTCTTTCCACTTGTACCAATTTATTCTTCATGAATGAAATGTCTTCATTAGATTAAAAATAGGCATAATAGCCAAAATCCACCCTAAACTTAACTCAAATTATCAATTTGCACTCCGAACTTGTAATTGCGAAATTTTGTATCCTCAACTTGTCAAAAATTGCCGATTTGCACCCCATTCGTCAAATCTAACGGTTTCCATGCAATTAAGATTCACATGCATTGTACGTGAGGGGTATTTTCGTTATTTTATATTTATTTCATTTTATTAATAACAATACATAAGAAATTTATTTTTGTACAATATTTTCTACTATAATATTATTGTATTTGTGACCTAAAAACTATTTTTGTTGATATATTTGAGTTCTTTAGAGTTAGATAAATTATATCATGTTTCTTATTAATTAAAACAGTGGTTTGACAATTCAATTTTAGTTATCCATATAATTTTTCTTATTGATAAATTATATCAAGTAAGGTATGCGTTATTTTGGTGAAAAAAAGAAGAAGAAGAAGAAAAGAATATTATGAGTAAGTAGACATAAATTGTACAAAAAATAAATTTACTGTGTAATTTATTTAAAACACGAAATAAATATAAAATAATGAAAATACCCCTTATGTGCTAGGTATGCGACTCTTAATTAGATGGAAACCGTTACATTTGACAGAGGAGGTGCAAATCGGCAGTTTTTAACAAGTTGATGAGGTAAAATTTAACAATCAAAAGTTCATGGTGTAAATTGACAATTTGAGACAAGTTCTGGATGCATTTTGGCTACCTGACTTAAGAAATATATATAACGAATTGGAGCTTTTACCTCAATACCAGGTAATGAATGAGACAATAAGTGCAGCCAAAAATCATGATTCAGAAAATTTGGCTGAAGGAGTGCTTGATAGATCTAGACATACTGTACTGGTACTTGGTGTAAAAACTTGGTGCGCAATTACAAAATAAGTTGGTAGAAAATAGGTTGCAGTAATTGTTGATTAATGTTAGAG
This sequence comes from Potentilla sterilis, assembly GCA_963682095.1. Classification (NCBI taxonomy): domain Eukaryota; kingdom Viridiplantae; phylum Streptophyta; class Magnoliopsida; order Rosales; family Rosaceae; genus Potentilla; species Potentilla sterilis. Next base: position 45,004,455 of record OY821761.1, on the reverse strand, counting down.
AAAATGAAAACACGGGGGTTCTTCACCATCATAAGATATACAAATCATATTCACCAGTAGTGTACCACTGTAACCTTTATCACGTTCTTTGAAGAGAATTTGAAAGCGTGTTACCGCGTAGTAACATGTGTATTTCTTTAGTGTTGTGCATCTTGTGCGGTGGGATCAAATGATCATTTGAGTACTATAACGACTTAACCAGCTCAGCAGCAGAACGGGCAGCAGCAGATGCGCGGTCAGCAGAGGCAATGGCAGCACGAGCCTTCTCCAGGATCTCAGATGACTGTGGTCTTGTTTCCCTAGCTGGTACAGCATCATTATTAATTGATGGCTGAATCTCATTGGTACTTGACACACGAGTCTGAATTGAAGATCTTGGAGCTGGACTGTACTGTTGAGGTTCTGGTTTAATCTCTGTGGGCTGAATATAATGTGAGCCATTAGAAGGTGGAGAACTAAAAGACACATGCTTTGCAGGAGCTCGAGAAGGCAGTGCAGCTCCACCACTTATGTGTTTGGATCCACCCTACATATAATGAAGGGCCAATTTTAATTAGTGGAAATGACAGTGAAAACAAACTGAAGTAAATTTCAAAACCGACAATTTAGTTACAAGATGTGTGTCCAGTCTCAGATGCTATTTCAAAATTTCATGAGCAAGTCCCTGTTAAGGCACCGAACTCGTATAATAATAATTATAATAATAATAATAATAATATTGGTCGATCGAGTAGTCTCATCAAAACCAAAGAAGGAGAGCATAATTTGGTCATGATTTTGAACAACCAAACAAGGTCAGAACTTTAAGCTAAACTTAATAAAAGAGAAATAACATAATTGAGATCGTACCAGTAGATCTTCATGCTTTCTACTAAACTCCGCTTCAGTGCTAGTAGAGTCCCAATTCAAATTGTACTCTTGTGAAATTTCCTTCAATACCTTGAGCCTTGCCTCTCCCGAGGGAGCACTAACTGAAAGCTTTTCAATTATCTGCACAAATCATATCATATATGAAAAAACAGTATTGTTTTCTGACTTTTGTGATGGCTATTTTTTTTTTTAGAATTCAAACTTGCATATCCAATATAACCACTTAACAGTTCGGTTGACACCAGAATCAGGACGCAGCTCAGATGCAGCGGCTATAAATTCCTTCCCATATTTTGCTGTAAATAAATTCTTGATCTGCAATAAATCTGGAACTTCTGAACATCTTGGGGCAGAAAATATAATGCTTGATATAGCCTCTCGTAGTTCTGGTGGACAATCCCTGTAATAAGGAGAAAAGTCGTGCAGAAAATTGAGTGCCAATGGCAAAGCACATTATAATGATCTACAAGTCTGCAGATACAGCCGGCCTCGACTATATATTCTGGTTGAAAGCATTTAACTAATTTTAATGCCAAAACTGTTTTCAACTCCCATTAAACTTGTTCTCTACACACGCGCTACACAAGTCTTTCCAAAGTCTTTATAATCGCATAGTAATGCACAAGTGATTTATTCGTTCATAGTTGACAAGAGGAGCCCCCCAGTAAATCAGCTTTCTATAAAGCAAAAAAAAACTACCATTACCACTGATCCAGGACTTACTTTTGGCCTTCAATTATAGGAATTCGTGCAAGAATGAATTCACAGAAAAGCTCCAATATCTCATAAGCAGCCCATATGTTTTGCTCTCGTATGACATGCTCCACCTACCAAAGTTTAAAAGGTTAATTCTTCAACAACATTATCAATCACAATTCAAGCACAAAGTAATCTAAACAAATAGGCACACAATTTTCCAAACAATTTGAAACTTGTACCCGAATTCGAGCAATTGCTTCTTGACCAGCCTGCAAAAACTGAGCAATCTCCTTGCGCATATGTTTGAGCTGCATGTCTCTCTTGTTTTGCAGCAACTTAATACGCGAAATCGACAAATTCAAACATGTTTTGCTACAAACAAATCATCATATCAGAAACCTACACCCACTCACCAACAACAAGAACAATGTAAAATGCAACAAATTTGGCTCCAAGACTCCCAATTAGATGATCACATTCAGCTGAAACAACTAATATCTAACGACAATGAATATCTAAAGCCTCCCAAAACTCACTTAGTGCAGCAGAACTGAAGCAACAAAAATGCAAAAACCGATCAAAATATTGCCATTAATAAACCCAACATACTGAAATATACTAGACGGTTTTGAAGATCTCAGAGAAACAAGAATTTCGATAACACACGCATCACAAATTGAACTACAAAACTGAATAGTGGGTTGCCAGTATAAGTTGACCGACTCAAATTGATAGCAATTACATCAAAGATGACCAAGATTAGGGACACCCAGTTGATCAAATCGATCAGAATAACAGAATCACTTATAGAGAGGCCAAAGGCAAGACCCACCATTTTGTGCCGAAAACGCCTCTATTGAAGAGCTGGTTCAACAGAGACATCGATGCCTGTATGAATACAATGAAGCCTCTCTCACAGGTGAGCTTTGATCCCGGAGCTAAAGCACTCCAAGAGTTCTTTAATGTATCTGGGTGAGGATCGCAGAAACTCAACTAGTCTCCTCTGTTTGGCTTTTCGCTGAGTCTTCAAGTTTACGTCATTATGTACCCTCTCATTTTTCACGATTCATTTTAACTTTTATCTTTTTTACATTTCACATTTTACATGTTACATTCACACTTCCGACTTACTTGAGGCCATCTTCAATCCATTACTGTTAAAAGGCCTAAAAGAATGCATTGTCACGCACCCTCGATCGAGTTTTGACGAGTTTCTGAAGGTTTTAGGAGTATAAATTTGGGGACAAATGGGAATACAGATTTTCCATCACCACCTGTCCAGAACACATTGGACGAAGTGAGAAAGAAATTATGATCCTATTCATAAATCTGGTTCTAGGATTAGTCATTTTATTAACTTTGGTGTCAATTTAAAGATGTGAAAGTCTGAAACTACAGTACCCTAAGACTAACCAAATTCGAGAGATGGAGATTTTTCTAGTTGCATACAACACTAGAATGAATACAAGTTACATTAGTTGAACTTTGATCTCAGATTATTTCTATAAAATCCAACATAAAAGAGAACTCTGCCTACTTAAGCAAACACCGGTGGTCAAGCCAAGTGATAATATCTTCAAGGGCTGAAAAAATTCTATCATCAGGTTCTCCTTCAAGAATGCAATGAAAGCCTTCTGGGTAGAGTTTGAGAGTTTTGTCTTTGCTTGAGGCTTTCTCATAAAGAAACTGGCTCACAAAGGGATCAGTCACCTTATCTGCAGCTCCATGAAGAATTAGCAGTGGAGATGAAACCTGTGCCATTTTTATATCCCATTTCATAAATCCATTCTGTAAGTTACTAAATGCTTAGTAAATACAGGAAATCACAAAGTAAAACCGACCTTATTCACTTGCATCTCAATCTCCTTAGTAGCATTTAGAAGTTCCACAGCAGTCTTCAATCGCACTGGGCCATTGTAGCATGTCACATTGTAGACAGCCTGATTAGAAATGTGCAAAGCATTATTGACTTGATTAGCTTCATTCAAAACTGAGTTCTCCCTCCAAGATAACAATTTTTTTCCCCTCAGATACTATTATACTAACCAGTTTTCTCTTCCTTTCATCTCGAAAGGCCAACTCGGCCAAGTCTTTCTGGGGAACAAGCTTTGCTTTAGGGAGAACTCTGGACATACAAGTTAATAGCGTCGCTGCCGCTGGTGGAGGTGTTACATCCTCTGCAATCTTTCAGCAACTCTATGTCAGCTAAAATTTTCATATTCTGAAGCACATTGGTATACACACAAATTAGGTCCTGCAAGTTCTGGAATCAACTTATTAAGCAAATTCTGCACACAAGAAATCAAAATCGTCTTCAATGGGTTGCTTCTGTTAGGCTGCCATAATTATTCTACTAATTGTTCAAAGAGTGGCTACCTCTCACCATTACGGACATGTTTCACCATCCTATCATGTGCCTCGGCTTAGACAGGGTAAAAACCATAAAATTGACTTCCCTTGAGTGAAGTGAGACACATATCACAAGACTACTCTTGTCATGATTTTCCATGTACAGAGGTAATTATCTAGTAGCAATACTTTAGACTCAGCTAACTAATAGTAGAAACCAACAAGTTTCAATTTGCTAAAATTGGAATCATCACAAGAAAAACCATGAATCTGAACAATGAGACAGTATTATTAAAATCTAAGTGAAGTACATGATACTACAGAGCTTAATCATAGTAGGAAACTGAATCTGAAGTTGCAGTCAATTAATGTTAAATATGGTTCAATAGATGTATACGTTGGAGCAAGCTAGGATGGACTTACTTTACACATTGGAGCCACAAGAACTATGCCATCCCATGCATATGGTTGCTTGAAGTGAACTTTGAGAGTAACAGCTCCACCCATGGACTGCCCTAATATGAAGTGAGGCAATCCTTTCAACTCTGGTTTTGCTATCATTCACATTTTGTAAACTATTGGTTAGTCTAAGATGGCCCCTGACAACAAAGACGTTAAGGGTTACGACTAAAGCCACACCTTTAATCTTTGTATACTGTTCAATAACATCATCGGCTAATTGATTAAAACTCGGAATAAAACCATGCAATCCTTCCGAAAGGCCAAAACCTGGATAGTCCATGGCGTACACGGCGTATCCAGCCGCTGCAATTTGCTTGGCAATACCTAAAGATTCCAAACATCACCAATATCACGCCTTCTGCTTAACCCTCTAACTGTGGCTCAATTATAACAATGTACCAAAATCAAGAACATACATGAAAGCTCCAGACTTTACTCAAGATAGAATATCCAAATGACAAAAATAACAAACCTTCAAAGAAGAAAACGCAAGTGTCACCATACCCATGGCAGAAACACAACACCCCTTTAATCGGAACACCTTCTCTTGGCTTCCAGCTTTTACAGAAAATTCCTAGCCCCCTTGAATTTATTTCATACCACTACAAGGTACAAACCCAGAAACAATTACAGTAGATAAAACTGTACACACATTTTATCCATACATTTACTAATTTGAACAAGTAACAAGCTTTACCTCTTCTGTTTTTATCCCAGGTGGAGCCAACTATCCACCAATCCATTCAAATTCACGAACAATAAAAATTAGTAAAATCATGGGGAAATTATTTTCTACATATCAAAATCATGAGAAATTATTTTCAACATAATCACAGACCCACCTTAAACAAGCAGTGATCAAGTTGTTGCTGCAGCTCAACGAATGCGGATCGAACTCTTCTCCGGGCCGGAGCAAAGTCAAGGCACTGATCGGCGATCAAATTGAGCTCTTCGCTAACGCCCTCAATGGGTGACCTTCTCTTAATAATAGCCGCTGTAACAATTGTTCGACTTGTTCTTCTGGCGGGTACTGAAAATGTTGGCTTCTGGGTTTGTTGGAGTTGTTGGGGACAGAAGCGAAGCTCCAATTTGTGGAAGCTGAGAGCTCGAGAAAGTTCCATGTTGAGTTGGAGGAAGAAGTTAAGCACGGAGCTCTCAGAGTTCGAATGAAACCGAGTCAGAAGAGACCTGAGGTTGATGCTAGTTCTAGTTCTGGTTTTGTTTTAGAGTTTATGAGTTTTGACCGTCCAATGTGACATCACTTTCTTTGGGTTTTTGTCAGATGCACATGGAGCATGTGCTAAATATAATCTGGATTATTTGTTGGCTTGCCATTATAAGAAGTACGGTTTGCACGATGTTCATTTTCTTGTCTTTTCAATGACGCATCCACACATACCGAAGCGTTTCCGGCGCGTTTTCGAGGTTTTACGGCGCGTTGCCAAGCGTATCCATTAGTGCAAGGATATAATGGACTCCAATACTCATCGGATACACGTCGGAAATGCTAAGATACGATCAGATACGATAGTGAAAAGACAATTTTACCCCTATGTTCTTTCCCTGAGAGAGAGAGAGAGAGGGGTACTCCTTGATATATGTAAGTAATATAACTGAGATTGCTTTTGCTTGGAAGCAGATGACAGAAGCTACCGAACGGACTGTAGGGACTGCAGATGATAGCTTTATCATAATGTTCAAGATATACAGAAAGAATAAGCTGCAAAATGCAAGGAATAGAAATGAAGGTACATTCGTGCTTATTAGATCCGAAAGCACCGGGAATCGAGCCAAGTAACAATGTCATTAAGGACTGTGAAAATTGTGTCCTCAGGCTCCCCTTGAAGAATGCAGTGATAACTATCTTGATAGAGCTTCAATGTCTTATCCTTGCTAGAAGCCTTTTCATAAAGCAACTGGCTCACTAAAGGGTCTGTCACCTTATCCGCTTCGCCATGAAGAATTAGCAATGGGGATGAAACCTGCAACATGTTTACAGACATTGGCATGTCCTGCTGCGCTGCTGGTATATAAGAAATTGGCAAACACCACAAAAGTCAACTGACCTTATACAAGTGCATTTCAATATCGCTAGTGGCCTTTAGAAGTTCTACAGCTGTTCTTGATCGCATTTGGTCTTTGTAAGAAATCACATTGTAACCAGCCTATGTAGATAGAATAGCATCAGTATTATTGTTGGGGTAGAAAATAATGAAACGGCAGGTGTGATTCTAACAATTGATTGAGATTGATTCAATGAGTCTGCAGCGTAGATATATAGTACAGTATATATAACTAAACCATTTTGTACACTAAGCACTCGCAGCCTACAACACCTTACAAGTTGATTGAAATTGAGAGAAGCACATAGGGCTCACCGTTTTTCTCTTTTCGGGATCTTTGTAGCTTAGATGAGCTATGTCTTTCTGTGGGAAGAGTTTTGCCTGAGGTAAAACTGCAGACATGAGGGCCAGTAGCTTCAGCACTATTGTTGGAGGCATCACATCATCTGCAATCTTGAAAGCTCAAAATGAACAAATCGTTTTTGAATTGATAAAACACAAGAGAAGAAGGATTTTGATTATCAAACTAAAACATCATCAAAGCTATCACATTTCTTCAGAGGAGGAGCTTATTTACTTTACACATTGGAGCTACAAGGATCACTCCGTCCCATTTATGTGGTTCCTTGAGATGAATCTTTAGTGCCACAGCACCACCCATCGACTCCCCCATTATAAAAAAGGGCAAACCTATTACTTCAGATCTTCCTGAATATAACAAAGCAATTAGCAATTAGCAAATAGCAAAGCTATTATCACCAATGCCATTAGACTACTCTAATAAACCAATTGCACACCTTTGATACTAGTAAATTGTTCAATAACATCATCCACCAATTCATCGAGGTCTGGGATGTAACCATGCAATCCTTCAGAAAGACCAAATCCTGGATAGTCTACTGCATATACAGCATACCCAGATTGAGCAATTCTCCTAGCAATACCTGGAAATCATGATTTCATGAATTTCATCCGTAAAGATAAAACCTTTCAAACTTTGGCAATCAGAAAATGTACACACATAGAAGCCCAACCTTCAAAGAAGAATGTACAAGTACTACCGTAACCATGGCAAAAACACAAGGCAGCTTTGATTTGATCACCTGGTTCTGGCAACCAGCTTTTACAGAAAACTTCCATACCCCTTAAATTCCTTCCATACCACTAAAAAGGCCAGAGTTCAAGTTTGAAATCCATAACAATATAACTAATGAGATTAAAGCAACAACTTTATTTCATTCTTTCTTACCTCCTCTGTTCTGACGCCAGCATGATCCATCTAAAAAACACATTTCAGAAAACATAAAAAATCCAAGTTCAATTATCAAGATTAAAACTTTGAATATCATACTAAGTGTAGCATTAACACTAGCACTCGACTATGATCGAATTATAACGAACCTCGAAAAGGCAATGGTCAAGCTGTCTATGCACGTCGATGAACGCCGAGCGTACTCGTCTCCGAGCAGGAGCGTGATCCAGGTTCTGTGAAGCGATGGTATTCATCTCTTGACTTAAGCCTTCCATCGGCGGCGACCATTTCCCGGCACTCACCCTGAACTGAGTTTTGGAGACTGTAAACTGTAGTTTGGGGTAGACTGGTAGATTGGGTACTAGCTGTTTTAGCGGATGTTTGATCGGAGAGCTATACCGCCGGTGAAACAGAGACGGCTCTGGTGATCGGAGACTCCGGGAAAGGTTCATGCCTGTCATAGTTGACTAGTCTTTAGAAAATCTCTATGAAGTTACTGCATAATAACATTTATAACCAGATCAGACAGAAAAAAAATAAAAAATTATAACTATGTAGTTGGGTTGGTCAAAATAGTACTCTTGATAATTTGAATTTAAATTCCACTAATAATTTAGAGAAAGAAAATATCATTAACTTCGATTAGTCTTCACGTTTAGTAAATTCACGATATCCTTATTTTTAAGGGCTAAATATCAATCTGAGAGATCTGTGTGTATTCCTAACTCGACCACATATCTTAGTTAATTAAAAATAATTAAAAATAAATTATTTTTAATTAGTAATCTTTTCAAGGATTCATATTTAAAAAAAAAATATTCCTATAATTGGATTAAAAACACGTTAGAACTTAGAAGCTTGAGAAGCTCTGTTTGAGAAGGAAAAAAACGAAAAAGTAGTGTACATTCTTCATTCTTCATTCTTCATTCTTCATTCTTCATTTCAGAGGTTTAAGGTTTCAACGTTATAAGTCTTCACAGCTCATCTGTGGTTGTGAAGATAAGCCGAGATTGCGCTTCCATTGGTCCAAAAATCGGCTCACAGGCTCGTTGAAGAAAAGTTCATCTCACTCCTGCAGTCCTCATGTAAGACCATAAAGCAGCTTCACCAGATACAAGCTCAGGTAACCCTCTTCGGTTTTCAACACAATGACTACGTCACCCCGAAACTAGTGACGGCATGTGCGGAACTGAAGCGCATGGCTCATGCCCACCAGGTGTTCGACCAAATTCCTGAACCAAATTTTGCATCATGGAATGCGTTGCTGAGAGGGTATGCCAAGAATGAGAGTCATAGGGAAGTTGTGGCTTTGTTTTGTAGGATGAAGAACATGGACATAATGCCGAATTGCTATACGTTTCCGGTTGTGATTAAGTGTTGTGGGAAGTTGAGTAGGTTGGTGGAAGGGGAAGAGGTGCATTGTGTTGCGATAAAATGTGGGTTTAAAGCGAACCCTTTTGTCGGAACGACACTGATCGAAATGTATGCGGCCGGGGGAGTGATTGGAGCTGCTTATAAGGTGTTTGGTGAGATGTTTGAGAGGAATGTGATTGCATGGACCGCCATGATTAATGGCTACATTTCGTGTGGTGATATGGTTTCTGCGCAGCGTCTTTTTGACTTGGCGCCAGAACGAGATATTGTGTTGTGGAACACTATGGTTATTGGTTATATTGAGCTGGGGGATATGGTAACAACTAGGAAACTTTTTGATAGGATGCCAAGGCGTGATGTTATTTGTTGGAATACAGTGTTGAATGGTTATGCAAGTAATCAAGACATTGAGGCTTGTGAGGATTTGTTTGAGAAGATGCCTGAGAGGAATGTTTTCTCTTGGAATGGATTGATTGGAGGGTATGCACGCAGCGGACGTTTTATTGAGGTTCTGGGATCTTTTAAGCAGATGCTTACTGAGGGTAATGTGCTTCCTAATGATGCCACATTAACGACTGTGCTGTCGGCTTGTGCGAGATTAGGAGCTCTTGATTTGGGTAAGTGGGTGCATGTTTATGCAGAGAACATAGGGTACAAGAGAAATGTTTATGTTGGAAATGCGCTGATCGACATGTATGCAAAATGTGGTGTTGTCGATAATGCATTTGACGTCTTCAAAAACATGGAGGTGAAAGATTTGATTACTTGGAACACTATAATTTGTGGCTTGGCAACACATGGACGAGGGGGTGATGCCTTAAAGTTGTTTTCACAGATGAAAAATTGTAAATTGAAACCAGATGGGATCACCTTCATAGGCATTCTGTGCTCTTGTACACATCTAGGATTAGTAGAAGATGGCCTGTCATATTTCGAATCAATGGGTAGTGAGTATTCCATTGTGCCTCAAATTGAGCATTATGGTTGTATGGTTGATCTTCTTGGGCGAGCTGGTCTTTTGGGACAAGCAGTGGAGTTTGTGAGGCAGATGCCAATAGAAGCAGATGTTGTTATTTGGACTGCCTTACTTGGGGCATGTCGAATCTACAAGAACATTGAGTTGGCTGAGTTATCTCTCGAACGCCTCATTGAACTTGAACCGAAAAACCCTGCAAACTATGTCATGCTTTCGAATATATATGGTGATCTTGGGAGATGGAAAGATGTGGCAAGATTAAAAGTTGCAATAAGGGATACAGGGTATAAAAAATTTCCCGGTGTTAGCTCTATTGAGGCCAATCATGGTGTGGTTGAGTTCCGTTCCTTGGATAGAAAGCATCCTGAGACTGAGGATATATATGAAGCTTTGGAGGGATTGACCAAACTGCTAAGATCTTTCGGATATGTACCAGACATTATGGAGCTTGGGCATGGAGACTAGTCATAGAACCTGAAATTAGGGAATACTTTTTTTCATTTCCTTTGATGCTATTGGATTGCCAGAATCAAAATTATCAGGTATGGCACTTCAAAGTTCAAACCTTTATTTTATGTTCCTCGTTTTGGACTACGAAAGAGCTCAGTCCAATTAGCTGAGCCTTAATTATCAAACTCACATTGATTCTTAAACTCCATAGTCTTACACTCATACCTTCTATGGTGGTTTTGCCATTACTAGCTTCACCTGCTCAGCCTAAAAAAAGGGAAAGAAGAATAAGCTCACCCGCATTGCCTCCCAATTCAGAAGTCACTGGATGCTTATCAGTTTGATCTGTTTTGCTTGGTTTAAGCTAAAGCCCAATATGCTCCGAGGCATTATGCCTTATGATTCATCTCCTCATTCAGAACTAAAACATGGTACTGGAGCTGGGGAAAAAATTTCATGCCTGAACTCTGTAGCCCATAAGTGTCATTTGCTCATATTTTAAGTACATCAATGAATTCTATGATTGAAAGCCATTTTTCAGTTTGATGCTCGTGGGTTCCCATTTCAACAGATCCTAAACTACTAAAATTAGGCTGTCGTTTAATTTAAATATAAACATTGAACATTGAAACCTTACCGGCTAACCCATCATCCTGTGAACTTAATAAACTAGCTGACATGACATGCTTAATTAGTTTGTTGGTATTATACGTTGGTTCTTAAACTAACAATCATTTGTTTATGTAATCTCTCTTAATCTCCTAATCTCTAGTTAAATACTAAACCGAACACTTCATCAAGATAAGTGCGGCGCCAATATATTCCTTCTTGATGCCTAGATAACCAACAGATGCAGTTTAAATGGGTAATTAAGCCAAGTGGAGGGTACATATTTCTGATTATATATCGAGCATAATCATATCAATATGGTTCACCGATAAAAGAGTATACATCCAGGTGACCAATATTTGTTTTTGACAACTAGTATACATAGTCTGGTTTATCTGTCTCTTTCATTAGGCATGTGGATTAGAGTACTAGTTTAATGGGTCTGATTTGGATTACATGGGAGTGTGCTTTAAGATTAAAACTAATAGAGAGCTTCTACAATATTCTATCTAATGTAGGAATAAATTTGTTTCGTTTGGAGGTCGGTGTGGAGCTGGATCCTTAAAGAAAGTTTAGAAGAGTGAATCCGACACATAGTCATAGACACAAGTATCTCATTTTTTTGCTGCAGAAAGTGACTTCTTGTGATGTATGTATGAACTGAAGAAGACAAGTAACTACTCGTATGCAACACATTGATGAAGTAGCTCTCAGAACTAGCAGAAAGTGATTTTGCTAGAGGATTAACATCATGCATTTTAGTTGTTGAGGACTTGGCAGAAAATTTTAGACCGCTTTCTGGAAAGTAATGAAATGAAGACCTATATATCTTGGTGAATTCAACAATCAGAAAGCATTCAACAGTCAGCAGTTGAAAATTGTAGGCCGCTCAATTGAGATTTAAGGAAAATTGTTGTCTACTAATTAGAATTCATTTTTGATTGAATGATTACATCAACCTAAAAGTAAAGAAACAAATAGTTCCACAACCTCAATTTCATCGTGATCATGAAGCTTCTTTTCTTTTGCAGTTACCTACATCACCGGCCGGACGTATACATATCAGAAAGTGATGGCTAAACGAAGTTATATCATCATATGTAGACACGAGAAGGTTTCATCCCTCACTTTCATCATACTAATAGTGGTTGTTTTCCAATTTATTAGCTTAATTTCCTTTCATTTTCAAAAACTTGTTGTTAAACAATAACAATACATGAAAGAGAAATGAAGTCAGTCAATCCATACAGCATGCATGAATCGACATCGACTAGCTGGTTCGATCATCAACATGAACATCAACATGAAGAGCAGTGATGTCGATACGTACATATATATGGTTAACAATCGCTAGCAGATCGACGCGATCACTTTATTGATCGAAGACTCACTCCTTCGATCATCAATCTTCATTCCATGGCCGGTTCCTGGAGTTGGTTCATTGTCAGTTTAGATTGAATTTGGTAAACTGGTACCTAATTAAGCTTGGTCTAGCTGGCTAGCTAGCTGGGAAGAGATGTATGGGGTAATTCGTTGGACAAAAAATATAGCTCCAATAATTAGTAGTTCAATATTTCATGACTATCATTGAATGAAATGACTTAAAATATAGCTAACACTGTACTTGATCTAAGAGCTAGCATACCGCATACGTACGTGTACTGGGAAGCGCACGCCTAGCATGTGGGCTGCTTGCTTGATCATGTATGTTGAATTCAAAAGCTGCAATATGCAATCCGAATCTGCTTATGAATATTGTGGCAGGATTAATGTGGAAAGAAGAGTAGTAACTGCTAAATTCACTGATCCAGAAATTTAAACCCCACAATCAAATCTCTTTTTTTTTTTGAAAGAGCCATTCTAGATGATTGCTTAGTACTTTTCATCTTAGGGTCAAAAGGATATTCAAGTAGATTGTAGAAATCCAGCGAGGTAATCAGTCCAAAAGTCCCGCTGAGGATCTGATATAAAGCTTAAAGAGGGAGAGAATTTTGGTTTAAAGTTGTTGCTCCGGCTTCTGTTCTGGGTCATATTCCTCCTTACCGCAACTATCTGTCAAATCTAAGCAGCTTTAGGACACATCAGTGGATGTCGGGTAGAGGTCAATCAATTCCTGATCCAGATAGTAAATTATTAGAAACCTTGATATACTGAATGGGAGAACGTTCAATGGTACTTGATGATGTTGATTATTTGAGCTTTGAATCCATATTCAACACCGTCTCCGATCTTTTAGTCGGCTCTAAATCTTTGACACTTTCATGCAGCACGAGCCAACTGAAAGAACTTCTGATCTAATCCCCTTTAGAAACGACTAAATATCAAGATGCTTGACTAAGATATTAGATATGGTTGCTCATCGGTCATCAATCATTGTTGCTGGCTAACTTTAGAGAATTTCAACTAATTTGAATGCAAGAATCCAAGCGCGGCAAATCTCTAAACCGCAACTTCTATCTAAAATTGACTTCCATATACAGTAATGGAAATAAAGTGAAGAAAAAACCGCGCAACATCATCATTTTCACTTTAGAGGTACACGTCAGTTTTGTAGAGGAGAAGTATGCGTTCGCGTTCGCGTTCTCATTCTCATTCTTATTCCTTGAGGGTTTAATTAGATTGAATGATTCATGGTATCACGATGAATTTTCATTTACAGACTCTTTCTTACACAATTGAGTCTTAAACCTAAGGGATTCACGGGAATATCAAGCCTGCTAGTCACCTCGTATTGTAACTATATGCATATGTACGTACGTCATGATTCTCTTCTTGCATAATATTGGTTCAGAAGGCATGACTGTTCTGAATTTGAATTGGTTTCCTCATACTGGGTTGTCTAACAGCTCCAGGTACTTCACGGCAAAAATCAAACTTTAGAATGAGAAATCACACTCATATAAATAGAGAAAATAAAACATAACACATTCACGGAGCGTATTTCAAAAAAAATACTGTGATCGTTAAATAGGATTCGATATTACACTAGTAAAGCTGCTCGTTTAGATTGCTATTCTCTTCTTCTACTGTATAGGATCATATCCGATGAACTTAACGAACGTATAGTGATCAAACTATATCGAACGATTTACAATTGAATATTTTGGTTGTTGGGGTCAAATCTTTAATTAGTTGATAAGCTTTTTTATTGTCAATTGGCTTGGTTGATGTTTGCGTCATGTAAACCCTAACTCCAAGCCCAACGGGCCAGCAAATCAATTGCCACCAAAACCCCCTTAATTATTGTAACTAAATTTAGTCAATTAGGAACTAGAGCAACTGGATATAGACTATAGTGTAAGAGTGTTTAAGCTGCTAATTATCAATAAAAAAAAGCAACTAATTAATCTAGTTCTATAAACAAGACTGCCAGGGTTCTTCGCTGCAGCTGCTCCTGTTTTCTACTTGCAGATTATAATCCAATTTGTATTGTATTTAAAATTATAATAAAAATTAAAGAACAATTTGGGGTCAACTTAATTACTTGGCAAAGGGTTCTAGTCTACGTATCTGCACGCGGGAATATTTTTGAAAGGACCTTATTTCTATTGGTATTGCTACTGCTGCACATAATTTGAACCAACATGAGTAATTTACTACTTGAGTGCAAGTTACTGTTGTCTCTAACATTGATCATGAAGCGAAGCACCTTTTGATTTGACCGAAAAGCTTAAGAAAGAGGGCCAAGCAAGCTAGCTAGGTTTCCGACATTACGTCAGAAAATATGCTATAAGGAGTAGAATCTCAATCTTAATGGTTTTGATATTAAGCCATGACAGCAAGCTATGAACCCTGAATGGCATGCAGCATTTCTGGAGGCCTGTAAGGTTTGCTTCAATAACTTTGGGTTTAGGCATAAAATGGGTTTAGGAGCATGAACCTCCTTAAGAGGAGGTTGAAGTATGCAATATTATAAGACATAAGAGAGAGAGAGAGAGACAGAGAGAGATCATTACTCTTAACAGACTTGGATTAAACAAGTGAGTTAAGCAAGAGAAAAGATGCATCTTGTACTGAATTCTTGTGACAATTTAACAATAATGCATCTTCCTTAATAAGTTCATATATGCTAATTCATGCATCAACCAATTTTTGGATCCTTCTGACTTGTTGTTTGAATCTCCTATTTTTTATATGAATTTTGACTTATCTTACAAAATAGTTGATTTTGACTTTATAAAGCATGTATAGTTTGTAACCTCCAGTCCCACATATGGACATAATAAACTGAAATATGAATGCATGATATATAGGATTCTCAAACTTGCAAGCCTTTTGTTATTCTTCCCGAAATGATATGAAATGATGTGTTTTCTTCTCCCTTTACTGAAGTATTTGGTATCAGATTTGAAGTGTAAAGTATTAGGGGTGTTTTCATTTCCTATTGTGATCGGACAACTTTATATGAGCATTACATTTTTGAGTTCAACAATCGTATGTGAGCTTCATCTTGTCACTAAATATTACTAGTATATATATATATATATATAGTTTTTATCCATAACGAACTTTCCCTTTAAATTTATCGTGCGAAGTTCAATTTTTAGCACACTTTCTGGTCATATTTTAACATCTCCACCGTTCAGATGTTAGAACATAATGTATAGATCGTCTCTGTAAAATTTCATCCAACTTGATAATCGTTTGGTCTTTCGTTATGCTGATTTAGACGAATAGTTCAGGTTGAACAAATTTGGTTTGTTTCTTGATTTAATATAGTTTCAATATCTTAAAATCACCAAGTTGAATGAAATTTGGCAGAGACGATATATACAATATTAGGTTATAACATCTGAACGATTGAGATGCTAAAATATAACCGAAAAATGTGCTAAAAACTGAACTTCACACGATAAGTTGAAAGTGAAGTTTCGCTTTGAATAGAAAAATATATATATATATATATATATATATATATATATCAACTTTGTAAATTAACGATTCTGACGGGCATTGTTAGATCAACAGTTTCAACGTCCGTGTGTACCAAATACTCCCGAATACTCCATGCCATCTCAGCAGCGAGGTTTTGATCATGTATCTTGAATTCTTCAAGGATTAGATAATTCATCGTTGTGCTAGCTTTTACCTTCATTACCAAACACATACACGATGAGTATTAGCTAGTATTCTTCTCCCGGCCTGCTAGTACGGGTAAACAAGCTATATTATTAATTATTGATCGGCGAGGTTAATGAATAATTAGGTTATTTTATAAGTCGACTGAGTCGTTACCGAGAGAGTTTGGTGAACTAGCTAAAACATGATTCGCTGCCTTTTCAAACTAGTTTATTTACCAAATGGAAACAAGGGAAAAGAATAGTCTTAAACAAACCAAAACGCATGGTTATTGAGTACTAAAAGGCAGGCAGGAGATTTATATAAATGACCAAATTGCGGCATGAGTGGGTGGAAGAAAGCCCAGAAACAAACAAAATCCATCAAACAACGCAGGACGCACAAAACTGAGCTAGAGAGAGAGGCAGAAGCAACAAGGAAGCCAGAGGAGTATGAACCCCTATATACAGGCCTGATCGAGATCATCACAACCTGATCGAACAGCTCCCGGACAAAACACCCCACTCTGTTTCTTTCGTCGTCGTCATCCCAATGCCGCAATCACCTCATTCCCTCCACCTCATCATCGCCACCCTGTTTTGTTCGTACTACTGATCAGTACCACTACGTACGTCGATCAAACAAAGCACAGAGAGAAAGAGAGAGCTGGACTCACACAACAAGCACATCTGAGATTATTCATACGCACTCACCACTTGCCCTCCCTCTTCTCTCTCTCTCTCTCTCTCTCTCTCTCTCTCTCTTTTTGATTCCGTATTCTCTTGGTGTGGTGTGTGCAGTGTGAGCTATAGCTAGCTCATTTTCCCAGCTCATCCAAAAACACCAACCCAGCCTCTCTCTTCTCCTTCATTCCTTCCTTTCATTCTATGACACTTAATCCTTTCCCAACTCACCAATATTATAGTAATACCACATTCCAACATTTCCTCTCCTCGCCGCCGGTCCACCTCACTCTCCCACCATCTCTCCCCCACAAGCCTCGCTGGGCCCGAATGGACTCCGGCCCAGCTTCCACCTCCCCACACCACCACAAAGACAAGCTCGTCGTCATTATGGGCGCCACCGGCGCCGGCAAGTCCCGCCTCTCCATCGACCTCGCCACTCACTTCCCTTCCACCTTCGAAGTCATCAACTCCGACAAAATACAAGTCTACCAAGGCCTCGACATCACCCCCAACAAGATTCCCCTCCACGACCGCCAAGGGGTCCCACACCACCTCCTCGGCGAGCTGGACCCTTTCGACGGCGAGCTCTCCCCCGCCGAGTTTCGACACCTCGCAGGTAAAGCCCTGTCGAGCATTACTTCAAGAAACAAAGTCCCCATGCTCGTCGGTGGGTCCAACTCTTTCATTCATGCTCTACTCGTCGACCGGTTCGAACCGGGCGTCAATGTGTTTGAAAACGGCAAGGAGCTGGCGTCGTCGGAGCTCAGATACGACTGCTGCTTTCTCTGGGTTGACGTATCATTGGTGGTTCTGGCCGAGTACTTGTCGAAGCGAGTGGACGAAATGCTCGAGTCGGGAATGTTCGAGGAGCTGGCCGAGTTTTGCAACGAGGACAAGACAGAAGTTCGAACCGGTTTGAGAAAGGCTATAGGAGTGCCGGAGTTCAGCCGGTTTTTTAAAAAGTACCCACCGGCGGGAAGAAGAAGTAGTCAGTGTCTTCGTCAGGGTGCCGGGCCCCGTGATCCGCTGCGGAGAGGAGCAGCGTACAGTGATGCGGTGAGGGCCATTAAGGACAACACGTGTCAGTTGGCAAAGAAGCAGATTGGAAAGATTCTAAAGCTCAAGGGGGCTGGCGGGTGGGACCTACGGAGGCTAGACGCGACGGAGGCGTTCAGGGCGGTGCTGACGTCGGATGACGAAGTCGGGAGGAGGTGGTCGGAGATATGGGAGGAACAGGTGGTGGAACCAAGCGTGAAAATTGTGAAGCAATTCTTGGAGAAGGAGTAGGTCGTCCAGCTTTTTCCAGCTATACTTAAATTTTCTAATCGTCTTTTTTTTTCTTCTTCCAAATTTTTAGTTTTGTTTAACTAATTTTTTGGGAGGGATGGGGATATTCATGTCCTTTAATTTTGTTCCTCGTGGAACTGGGACTGAGCTGGACCGGACCGGACCGGTCAAGCCCCGAAAAACAAATGTGGCATTGTGGTGTTTACTAGTTTTTGGTTTGGAGGGAACTGCCATGATTCAAAGATACAAGAAAATACCAAGAAAAAAGAGAGAAGCAAAAATTTTGGTCACCAAGATGAGAGTTTTGTGAATTTTCGTGATCTAAATTAGAAATTCTGTGAATTTTGTTCTAGGTTTTTTTATGGAAATTTGTTGATCACATATTTCGCGTGTTATTGTTTTCTACAAGTGAAGAATTAGAAGCAAATTGCGTAGCTAGCAAACTGTTCCAACAAGGCGTCGACCCTCATATACTTGTTTTATATTTTGATTTTTGATCCTTATATATATGATACAAGATTGGCCTTTTTGGCAGTTTTTGCCGTTTTGTAGCTTAAGAGCATCTCCAACAGCTTCCCTATTTTTTTTGTAAAATAGGGAAGTAAAAGTCAGAATCTCTAAAAAAATTATGTTCCAACTCCAAGAGCTTCCCCATTTTGGAGATTTTCACATTTATTACAACTACATTCATATTTATTTCAACAATATAATATTTTTTTATTTATTTATTTTCAAACATATAATAAATACTCTATATCTAATACATTTATTGTAAGTTGTAATTAATGATTACTTTTAAGTTATTCTATAATAATAAATTTATTTATTTTAAATAAAAATCTATATAAAATTCTATAATTAATGATTACTTTTTAGTTTTCTGTGTCAAATTGATTTGATAATTAATTTTTCATTCTGCAAATTTTTCTTTCTCTCTCTATAAATATAGGGATGCATATATTCTCTCTCATCCAAATCCTCATTTTAGGGAATGAGATGAAGAATCTGTTGGAGGAGATTTAGAGCCCAAAATCCCCAAATTTAAGTAAAATCTCTATTATAGGGAATCTGTTGGAGATGCTCTAAAAGTGCCAAACACACATCTCACTAAAAATAATACAAATTGAGGGAATAAATAGATCTGTCATGTAATTTGACTTTATTGTAGTAGCTAGCTGCTAGCTGAAGATGGCTGAAGCTTTCATCTGGATTTCCTATCAGAAAAAAATGAGGGGAAATACGATTAGAGTGTCTTTTATTGCCAAATGAATGCCAGAGTAAGATGATCAGCACAGAGTTAAGATAACTAGATTCTGTTCTAGATCTTGTCTATCTCAGAATGATCGACGAGATCCGATAAAGAATGCAGAGGAAAGATCTTCTTGAATATACTGGTATTCAACACACGTTCTTGATCCCCAACGTGTATTGATCTCTCTCTTTATTTTAGGACTCAAATAGACTGCACTTGATAAGTACTAATTGTTTTTTTATAATCCCAGATTAAAAGAAAAAATTTGGATTCATAAGGATCATGAGTGCAGCATCACCCCATTTATTTTTCTTAGGGTTTTTTACCCAAAACTACAATTTTGAGTACATAATTACCAATAGCAAGGTTTCCTTTTTAAATTACCATTAGCAAGGTTCCATCCAAAACTAACAGAATCAGTTAAGTCTTAAATTACACAATTACCCTCATTAAGCCTAATGCTACTGATCCTCAGAACTCAACCTAATACTACTGACCCTCAGTGAGCCTAATGCTACTGATCCTCAGAACTCAACCTAATATACTGACCCTCAGTAGCTCTGCCGTCCTCCGCCGCACTTCAATAATACTGAGCCTCAGTAGCTCCGCCGTCCTCCGCCGCATTTTAATAATACTGAGCCTCAGTATCTCCGCCGTCCTCCGCCATACTCCGCCGCACTTCAATAATACTGAACCTCAGTATCTCCTACTCAAAACCCTAATTCTCCCAAAAAAAATTCCACATCCCTCACTCCTCCACAAACTGGCCTCCACCGATCCAATTCCAACCACCAAATCCCAATCTCACCACACCACACCAAATCAAACAACAAACACCACACCAAATCAAAACAACAAACACCAAATCAAAAAAAAAAAAACAAAAAACAGAGAGAGAGAGAGACAGAGAGAGAGAAGGCGGCGGAGGAGGAGATCGGCCGGCCCAGCCCCGATCACGAAGTCGTCACACCGCCAAGGCCATGCTCCGCCGGCCTCCCAGCCTCGCCGCGCCTCCGCCCTCGCGCCTCGCGCGCTAGCTGACTCGGGCCTCCGACTTGCCTCGCGTCTCCACCTCGGCGCCTCGCACCTCGAGCCTCACACCTCCTCGCGCCTGGATCTGCTCCGCCGACCTCCCAGTCTCGCCGCGCCTCCGCCCTCGCGCCTCGCCCCTCCGGCTTGCCTCGCATCTCCGGCCTGCCTCGCGTCTCCGGCCTGCCTCGCGCCTGGATCTGCTCCGGCCTCGTGCCTCGCACCCTCGCTGTCTTGGGCCTCCGGCTTCGCTCCTCCGCCTCGCGCCTCCGCTCCTGCCTCGCCCTCGCGCCTCGATTCCTCGCCTTCACCGGCCTCGGCGCTCGCTGCCTCGCCGGCCTCGCCCCTCTCTCCGGCCTCCTCCCTCTCTCCGATTCCCACCTGCATCTCTCCGTCGGGTCGGTGGCTCCAGATCGGGAAGGAAAGGTCGGGTCGGTGGCTCCAGATCGGGAAGGAGAGTTTGGGGTGTGGGTGGGTGGTTTTTTTTTTTTTTTAAATATATATAGTGGCATATGTTGTAATTTTATAATTTTCAGGGGTAATTTTGTCATTTTATATTAGACGGATTAATAGTCTGTTAGTGTTAATTCCTGCTAATGGTAAACAAAAATCTGACCTTATTATTGGTAATTATGTACCCAAAATTGTAGTTTTGGGTAATTATTTATTTTTCTTATCCTTATAACTAATAGAGAGAGAGAGAGAGAGAGAGAGAGAGAGAGAGAGAGAGAGAGAGAGAGAGAGAGAGGCATGCACTTGGTTCTGCATTGTAAATTGATGAGAAAATTTTGGAAATGGTGCAGTATATCCAAGTCCCAAAGTTCTTGGTGATGTAGGAAATCTAGAATGTAAACTTTATTTCCATTTTCAACATCAATCAAAGACTTAGCCAGTTAGCTGTTCTATCTTTAGCTCTGCTTGATCTGCATCAACATAAATTGCTAGCTAGCTCTACAGAGTCCGTCATTAGTTTGGAGAAGGACCTCTCTGGTCGATTGCAGTTGTAAGGATCTAAATGCCAACGATCATTTTTGGTGCCAGCAGGTAGCTAGCAGAGTGAGATCGACATGAAATTTCAAACTAAACAGATCACCAAGTTTTGTTTATGATTAATTGGTTCCAAATCCTGTTTAAGGTAGATCATTCACCAACTGTAGCACTGCTACTATGTACAACTGTTAATATAATAGTTATAAAACCCTACAAGATTTTAAGGAACAATTATGCGCTAATGTAATCCACTATCATGTTCATAAGATGCTCTATTTTATGACAAAAAAAAATAGTCATCAGATGCATATTTTCCTATAGATATCTATGCCAAGTAGCAGCAGTATCAGTGCAAATATTATGAGTATGATACTTAAAGAGTTTGTTAATTTACTCACTATTATTGAATTTGGATAATATATATGCAAATTGGCTGACAGAGTGAAAGCATGGTCTAATGGAGCTGGTTGTGCCAGCAGCAACAGTGTAATATACTACAACTCCATAAGGGGAAGAAGCTTTTTCTTGTGCACATACAAATTCCAATCATTTGAATGATTTATCACAAAAAAAAAAAGGTGTATAATGAATCGAAGCTAGCTAGCAAGAATGATCTCATATATCATTGAATTTTCTAAATGAATGTGTGTGAATGACAATTTAGCACATAGATATTCCAGCTTTCTAAATAGTTCTGCAAAAACTTGATCTTCTTATTTTGTGATCAAATTATTAGCTGATAGAGGAACCAGTCAGCCTGAAGGGTTGCTTTGGCGACAATCAAACAAACAAAAGGGGTTAAGTTCTCTGAACTCGAATGTTTCAAGGAACTCGAATATATATTTCTTCACAGAACACAAGATGCAACCAGAAACCGCATATATAAATGTATAGGTAATAATGCTCTGATCGAAATGGTGAAGATGAAGGCATGTGCAATGCGCATGAAATATCACGTACAAATGAAAGTTGAATAAAAACCCATAGGGACCAGAAGTTTGATCGATCATGAGTATCTCGTAAGTTGTAACTAGCACAAACATGCTTCTTATTAATACCTATTTATCTTAATTGCCTCCCTCTGCCCCTTGGTACAGGTTTGGCATTGGGATTTTAGGCACAGGTAATGTGCTCCCCTGCTTGTGAGTGTGTTTGAGCGAGCCAAGAAGTAGCAAAAGACAGAAGCATCAAGCATATCTACTATATTAGCACTCAACACAAATTAGAAAGCAACTATACGGCCGGGTTATAATGATCTCTGTAAGCTATCTAGGTTGGTCCTCCAATCTGTATACATGGAAGTAGTCACAATCATGGGTCACATTAACTAGCACAATTAGAAGGGTACCGACCAAGTCGTCAATTTTTACCGATGTTGAAGCTATAGAGAGGTACGTTGCTGTGAATCATGACGAAGCTTAATTAGTAGTAACAGTTACTACTATATATATGTGTTTGGAACATCTTTTGCAGAGTCTAGGATATGATTTTGGATCAGAAGCAACAACAAAGCCATTTTCGTGTAAGCCCCAATTGTCTTTTAAAAGAAAGAGGAAGGGATAGAGTGGGCGCTCTCATGCATACTCATCAAAACAGTGGAACTTGCATGCCCATTGTCACAAGTTGAATAAGCCAATAGAGGCAAAGAGTTTTGAGTGAGAACATGCTGGTTTTAATGAAGCTGTCGTCGCAGTTAACTAAGGCTAGATTTAAAGATTAATGTGTTGTTGCTTAATGAATAAAGAAGCAATAAATCAACGATTTTCCAGAAAGGGAATGCTTAAAGGGTGAAAATTGATGGGAGATCCAAGACCGAGGAGTACTGCCGGATCGATCGAAAGGGTGAAAGACAAAAGCATCGAGACACTCAGCAGCATGAAGCTGCCTGCTACTGTACTACCTCTGAAAAACAACTGTATAATATCGATCTATGAGTATATAATATCAATGAGCTAGCTAGTAGTGACTAGTGTCGACCAACATGCATTTCATTTATGAATGAATATACAATGAAGCTAGCATATGGTGGAGATCGAGAAGCATGATGGTCCGGTTTGGACGTTTTGGTTTTGTAGCAGCTAGAAACCATTACATTCATACACACACAGACCTATATATATATATTTGTATATATCGATCAGAGGGAGGGAGCTGGGAGTCTGGGACTATGTTTACTGCGAGCTGCTGATAATAGATGAATGGCAGAGAAAGAGTGATCAGTGCGCGTGCGGTTGCTACTTAATTAGTTTGCGCGCGCATGATCCTATATATATTAATTAACTTGTGGTCTTGTTTTCGTTTATTTTAAGGCAGGAAGCAGATCAGCTGTCCCGATTGGTCTGTGCCAATTCTGTCCCATCAATCATATTATGCCACATTTCTATCTACTCATCACCATTAACTGACGTTTAACTCTCTCAATTCATTTATCTTCTTCTTTGAATGCTCCCTACCTGTTGTCTTCTTTGATTCAAACTTCCCAACCAATTCATAAGCCATAGCTGAGAATACTCAGCATCAAATAATTAGTTTGCAACTCCAAATGAAACCAAAACGAGGAGAATCAAGTCCTACAACTGATTCAAATGGTTTAATTGTAGGTCTATGATATATTTCAGAATATGAGTTCGAGGAGAAGATTTTCCCCGACTCCGACAGATACCAAAACGACGGCTACCACGACTGGGTATTCTCCACCTTCAAATTATTTTTGCAGCATTTTATAACCCTTCAAACACGTTGTCTTCTCAGTTCTGGTACTCTATCTCTTCTCTGCAGTGGCCTCTTTTTCTCTCCATCATCCCTCCCACTGCTTTCTCTTCAATATCTTTGTCTCATCTTAATCTCTAAATCAAATTATCCTTGGAAGCTTTCGAATTGATCATAGAACATGTTAATATGAAAATAAACTCTAAGAATCTGGGTTCCCCAAGCCCTAGTTAATCTGGAAAAAAGACTACATTCCTAAGTTTTTTCCGTAATGGAAATCATGAAGGAAGAAATTGCGGTTATGATGGTTTTGAACTAATGAGTTACGGAGATCCATAATGATCATTCAAGAAACTGATAGAAAGAGGAGAGAAAAATTGGAGGAGACAGGCAACAAATTAGAAAGACAGAAGATTTGGGTGAAAAAAAAAACAAAAACACAGACGAAGAGGAGGAGGAGAAGTAGAACTAACGTAGGTTAACTTCCGTTAAGTAGCATTTGAGTGGAATCCACGTGTCAAATTTTGGTGATGGGACAGAATTGGCACAGAACAATCGGGGACTGCTGATCTCATCCCGGATGTGGGCTTGGTTTGCAGTCTTGTTTCCGTCCTTGATTAGATTATTGCGTCAAAGTAAGATTTAGTTTACCTAATGCAGCAGAGTCCAAATTAACCTCGTCTATATTGCCTCGCTCTAGAGTTTTGATGATCATAAGCATGTATGCTTTACTCTTCACTTGAACAGACGTACAGTGATAGTTCTTAAACTTGCACTTTCCGATAGTGAATTGGAAATCACAGTGTTGACAGTACATATAGTATACCGCCAAGCACATCCGGCGACCTCGTGGACCGTGCAACCGGCGTCGGGGGTCCTACTTCCGGCATCTAGCGAGTAGTCCAGCACCCCGGCTACATCTCCATGGTTCCACATCACCGGTGCCGTGCTCGGAAGCAGTGCCACCGGGCGCCTGAAGTAGCTTCGTGAGTAGGGAAATATGTAATAGTGTAGTAAAGCATCCCACATTGGAAACATGGTAAAGGAGGAAGCCTTCCTTCTCTATAAATAGAAGGCTTCCCCCTTAGTATTAGGGATCTTGGTTCCAAGGTATTCCACCCTTGTACCACCGATGGCTTATTAGCCGGCTATAGTGAATTCCAAGTGGACGTAGCCGTGCCCTCCGATGGCACGGTGAACCACTATAAACCCTTGTGTTCATATTCTATCTTTATTGTCCTGTATCTACTAGACCCCCGGGTTTAGGCAGAAACAATTGGCGCCGTCTGTGGGAATACTTACAAAGGCTGTGTTGCTCTGCCGGCAAGCTATTGCTCGGACAACAGGATAACTGGCAGCCCAGCCCTGCCCAGCACCAGCAGCCCAGGCCAGCGAGCCTGCCAGGAGCACCGACCAGTGGCCCAGCAAGGACCGGCCCAGGACTAACCGGGTCAGCACGGACAACGCGGGTCAACGGCTGACTCCTTTGGGCACCCCCGGCCGTACGCCGTACGCCGCTATCCGGTGCGCTCGTCCTCTCCCCGGCTCCGGCTCCGGCTCCGGTTCCTTCTCCGGTGCAGCACATTCACCGGGCATCTCCCGGCATCATCCATCAACTCCTCTCCCGGTCCGACATGCAGCACCCGGCCGTCTAGCCTCCCGGACAGCATCATCCGGCGTGCAGCCCACCCGGCGTGGTCAACCCGTGTGAGACTCCGGGCACGGTGAGCTCCGGTGCAGTCCCCGAGCGTCTCCACCAGTCAAGCATCCCCGAGCATCTCCACCTCTCCCGAGTCACCCCTCCGGTGCGGTATCTCCCGATACAGCAAGTCTGCCGGCCAGCACCACCCAGCCGGCCCTCTCCCCGGTCGCCTGCTGCCATCCACGACGGCCCAGCATGCAGCCCGGTCAGTGACCCATGCAGCTCGGCCAATCCTTCAAACCCGCGCGAGGCTCCGTGCGCGTTGGGCTCCGGTGCGGCTTCGGCTCCGTGCAGCAGGTCCGGCGCTTCAGCTCCTTCCCGGCTTCGTTCCCCGGTGCAGCAGCCCCGGTGCGGATCGCCGACCCCGGTGAGGCACGTCTGGACAGTTTTCGGCAGCTCCGGTGCGGGTCGTCGTCCCCGGTGCAGCACGTCTCCGGCGCATCAGCTTCCAGCAGGTCCGGTCCGGGCATGGGCCGCCGGACGCAAGGGCGAGATGGAGAGCCCCGGCCGAGGAGAGAGTCCGGCCGAGAGTCCCCGGACGAGCGTCCCCGGGCGAGAGGATAGAGAGAGTCCCCGAGCGGAGGTGCCGGCCGAGCGGTGGTGCCGGCCGAGAGAGTCCCCGGTCGAGAAGGCAGTCCGGCCGAAGCAGAAGAATTAGAAGCAGAAGAGAGAAAGCAGGAGCAGGAGAAGCAAAAGGAAATTGGCGGGAAATGGAGAGTTCAAATGGCATGACCCGGTCAACGTCATCATCCATGCATCTTGGGCCGGGCCGGGCCGGGCAGCATTGCAGCATCTTGGGCCAGCTTCCAGCAGATTGGGCTGCAGCAGTATTCTTTTGGCACCCAAGCATCTTTTCTGGACACCCACTGCTCCAAGCAGCAAGATCAGGCTGCTCTCTACACCCGTAGACGCTCACCGGGCAACTCGGGAATTATTCCCGCATGCTATTCCAACACCCGACGGCTTTCTCCAAAGCTAAGTATTCTAACCTATCTATTATTACTCAACGCGTGCTTCACCTGTGCATAATCTGTTGGGAAATATTGATAATTAGACATGTGATAAAAGTGCTGCTCATCATTATGCATCGATTGATCATCTCAGCATTGCAATGCATCGCCATCATTATGCGTCATTGCACGCATGTCATATGCGCTTATCAGTGCTGCTCACATCAATGCATCGCATTACAATGCATAGCACTACGGTGCACGCATTCCAATGCATCGCATTACAATGCATAACACTACGGTGCACGCATTCCAATGCATCGCATCAATGCATCGCATTACAATGCATAGCACTACGGTGCACGCATTCCAATGCATCGCATCAATGCATCGCAATGCATAGCACTACGGTGCACGCATTCCAATGCATGTAGCCCTCGTTTCGATATGGCATGTCGCCCGAGCGAGGTCCAACCCATCGGTTCCATCATGTCCAACCAGCTTGAGAGTACTTTCCGGCATGATCACCCGGACCCATGGCTTTTCACAGGGGGACTCGTTTCGATATGGCATGTCGCCCGTCGAGTCCGCCCGCCTCCATGGCAAACGCATTGGGCTTTATAAACCGGGCGAGTTTACATCTAACACATGTACTCTTGTCCAGCAGGATAAAAACCCTGCGTCGCATTGAACCGCGATACTGTCCAGCGGGATAAAAACCCTGCATCGCACTGAACTGCGATACCTTTGGGGACATATGGGGGAGACTCGTTATCTCTACACCATCCCACAGGGCAGATTGTATCTCTAACACAGAACAAATCTCCCCGCAGGCTAACAAACCTGCACATTTACCTCATCGCTTATTCAACACAAGCTGAGAAGAACTAGCAAGTGTTTACCGGCGCTTTAAAACCAGCCCGCAACACCGGGGTAATCCCCCGCAGCCTAGCAATATGAGACTCGCCTCCATAGCGGTCAAGTCCTCGCATCATCATCCCATGATGCTCATATCATTATGCATCGCACTACGGTGCACGCATCAATACATTGCATCTCAGCTCTTCTACACTGCGGGCCTCGTTCCGGTATGGCATGTCGCCCGGGCGAGGTCCAGTCTGCAAGCTCTCCGATCCGTCCGGTGCCGAAGAGCCCGGACCTGATCGCCAGCTCACCGATCCGTCCGGGGGCGTCTCGCCCGGACCTGATCGCCAGCTCTCCGATCCGTCCGACGGCTCAGCGCCCGGACGGAGTCGCCAGCTCTCCGATCCGTCCGGTGTCTTGACGCCCGGACGGAATCGCCGAGCACACCGATCCGTCCGATGGCGCAGCGCCCGGACCGGATCGCCAGCTCTTCGATCCGTCCGGTGGCTTGACGCCCGGACGGTTTCGCCAGTTCACCGATCCGTCCGACGGCTCAGCGCCCGGACGGAATCGCCAGCTCTCCGATCCGTCCGACGGCTCAGCGCCCGGACGGAATCGCCGAGCACACCGATCCGTCCGATGGCGCAGCGCCCGGACCGAATCGCCAGCTCTTCGATCCGTCCGGTGGCTTGACGCCCGGACGGTATCGCCAGGTCACCGATCCGTCCGACGGGGCAGCGCCCGGACGGAATCGCCAGCTCTCCGATCCGTCCGATGGCTCAGCGCCCGGACGGAATCGCCGAGCACACCGATCCGTCCGACGGCTTAGCGCCCGGACGGAGTCGCCAGCTCTTCGATCCGTCCGGTGTCTTGACGCCCGGACGGCATCGCCAGCTCACCGATCCGTCCGACGGCTCAGCGCCCGGACGGAATCGCCAGCTCTCCGAACCGTCCGACGGCTCAGCGCCCGGACGGAATCGCCGAGCACACCGATCCGTCCGACGGCTCAGCGCCCGGACGGAATCGCCGAGCACACCGATCCGTCCGATGGCGCAGCGCCCGGACCGGATCGCCAGCTCTTCGATCCGTCCGGTGGCTTGACGCCCGGACGGTTTCGCCAGTTCACCGATCCGTCCGACGGCTCAGCGCCCGGACGGAATCGCCAGCTCTCCGATCCGTCCGACGGCTCAGCGCCCGGACGGAATCGCCGAGCACACCGATCCGTCCGATGGCGCAGCGCCCGGACCGGATCGCCAGCTCTTCGATCCGTCCGGTGGCTTGACGCCCGGACGGTTTCGCCAGTTCACCGATCCGTCCGACGGCTCAGCGCCCGGACGGAATCGCCAGCTCTCCGATCCGTCCGACGGCTCAGCGCCCGGACGGAATCACCGAGCACACCGATCTGTCCGATGGCGCAGCGCCCGGACCGGATCGCCAGCTCTTCGATCCGTCCGGTGGCTTGACGCCCGGACGGTTTCGCCAGTTCACCGATCCGTCCGACGGCTCAGCGCCCGGACGGAATCGCCAGCTCTCCGATCCGTCCGACGGCTCAGCGCCCGGACGGAATCACCGAGCACACCGATCTGTCCGATGGCGCAGCGCCCGGACCGGATCGCCAGCTCTTCGATCCGTCCGGTGGCTTGACGCCCGGACGGTTTCGCCAGTTCACCGATCCGTCCGACGGCTCAGCGCCCGGACGGAATCGCCAGCTCTCCGATCCGTCCGACGGCTCAGCGCCCGGACGGAATCGCCGAGCACACCGATCCGTCCGATGGCGCAGCGCCCGGACCGGATCGCCAGCTCTTCGATCCGTCCGGTGGCTTGACGCCCGGACGGTATCGCCAGTTCACCGATCCGTCCGACGGCTTTACGCCCGGACGGAGTCGCCAGTGCTCCGATCCGTCCGATGGCCGAGCGCTCGGACGGAATCGCCTTGCTGTCCGATCCGTCCGATGGCCGAGTGCCACCGGACGCCTTGCTCCGATCCGTCCGATGGCCGAGCGCCCGGACGGAATCGCCTTGCTCTCCGATCGTACCGGTCCTATCCGGCGGTCACCCCCTCCGGCGGGTCACCCCGGATTCAGCACCGCCCGATCAGGCTTCAGCGCGTCAGGACCGGTCAAACCCGGATCCTCCCTGGCCACCCGCCACCTCATCTCGCCCGGCCTCATCACTCCCCGCACCCCAACACTCCCGGCCAAGTCACATCTCCAGCGGAAACTTGGGGGACTCGACATTCGCACACCTCGAGAAGAGCCCAATCTCACTTAGGGACTTAGGGGACTGGAGGTAGTAGGTCGGTAGTAGGGGTGACTCGGTCACCGCCTACGCTTGGCGGCACATGATGATTAACTCCCCAAGTAAGATTGCACTCTTACTCGGGAACTTGGGGGACTTGTTGACAGTACATATAGTATACCGCCAAGCACATCCGGCGACCTCGTGGACCGTGCAACCGGCGTCGGGGGTCCTACTTCCGGCATCTAGCGAGTAGTCCAGCACCCCGGCTACATCTCCATGGTTCCACATCACCGGTGCCGTGCTCGGAAGCAGTGCCACCGGGCGCCTGAAGTAGCTTCGTGAGTAGGGAAATATGTAATAGTGTAGTAAAGCATCCCACATTGGAAACATGGTAAAGGAGGAAGCCTTCCTTCTCTATAAATAGAAGGCTTCCCCCTTAGTATTAGGGATCTTGGTTCCAAGGTATTCCACCCTTGTACCACCGATGGCTTATTAGCCGGCTATAGTGAATTCCAAGTGGACGTAGCCGTGCCCTCCGATGGCACGGTGAACCACTATAAACCCTTGTGTTCATATTCTATCTTTATTGTCCTGTATCTACTAGACCCCCGGGTTTAGGCAGAAACACACAGTATGGTTGATATTCAGTATATATGGTTCAATTTGTTACAACAAGCATAAAACATCTTGATCATGGAATTACCATCTCAACTTTGCCTTCATAGAGGACAATTGATTCTTGTTCTTAGAGGCTTCTAATGCTTTTGTCATCGGAAAAAAAGAAAAAGAAAAAAAAGGCTATGCCATTTGTCATCGGGAAAATGTAGAGAATTGATAAATTATCATACACGTCATGTTTATAGTTGATTTATTGTTCGGTTGTCATCAACTGTTAAAATTATAACATGTATATTACACATACCTTTTATATCTAAATATCATTTACCTAGCTATTTATATGTGATGGATTAACATGTTATTTACTTTTTGATAGTAAATATTCACAGTACAACAAAAACAGGCCGGCATATTAGTAAAAGGATGGTCCGGCCCGTATACCTTCTATGCTTTACAAGCCTCTATGAAGTCATATTCTCTTTGGGCCGAAAACCTAATGCATGCTAAGCAACGATTTAATAGAAAACCTTTTGAATCGAATGTCAGCTTCTTTTTTTTTCTTTCTTTTTTTCGATGAAATTTTGAATGTCAGTTGAAAACATAATGATATTATACACTTTTCTTTTGAGATATCAAACAGTGCAATAGGAAGCTGTCTTCTTTAGCAGTGTTATTATTTAGCTTGTTCCAAGAAAGTACCAACCTGTGAAATGCCATATTTGATCAAAAGAGGACAACTGTTGTGTCACAAAATTGAACGCTATTGGCTAATTTTATAGTATGTCATATTGTCAACTATAACGTATATACTTAATAACCATGTTAACGTTTATTTGACATGGATTAATTAAATAGAGTTGTAAGTTTCATATTCAAACACATTACGAAGATTCTTCTTTTGAATGGAGTGTTCGTAATAGATTGCATGGAGGATGCATGTTGATAGTTAAGTTAGGATATTAGACACAGTTTATCTTCAATATATCAAAATTTTCTTCCAATTTTTTGTAATTTAGCTTGCCAACAATTTCAATTAAACTTTTCTTACCGTACCCTGGCCTGTTCGAGGAACCATTTTTCGCAGAAGGTGCATGGTGAGGAACCAAGCTGGGGGCTGGGGGCCGGCTAACATCACAAGTGGCCGCTGAAAGCCTCCCATATGGTCTTAGAAATGACAAAAAATAATGTTATTGAGTGAAAGGTTCTCAGTGTTCCCACTGTAATCAAGCACAAAAAGCCAACAAAAGTAATTAAAAAAACTATTCATTGACCGGCTACTCCGCCGTCCTGGTCAAGCCGACAAAACCACCCCACGACGACACCTAAATCTCAACCCCAGAATAGGTAGCTATCCTCTTTCTACCAACTTCTCCAGTACTCCCTAAATTAAACCAACCTCGGCAATATTATTCAACCTCACCACCCTTACCTTTCCCTTTCTATATATGATATGATCAATGTCAACGGTCAGAATCGCTGGCTAAGTTTTCCATTCATAAACATGGATCTCTTTCTTGTGTCTATATATATTAAGTATCACTCCCTTGCTTTCCCTAGTTATATACTAAACATTCCTGTTCACTAATCTAGCTCCCAACCGATCCATCCATTCCTCCATCTCTTTTAGCCATGAACTCTGTGAAGATGTTCCATGAAAATGAACAGCGGTCAGTAGCAAGGAGGGAGACGACGATGAGTGGCAACCGACCCTCTCCGTTGAAGATCAACAGAGATTCTCATTTCATTCATAAACAACAGCCTTCTGGCATGGCCGGAGCTCATCATGGATATCAACGGCAACAACAGCGGCCCCTTCCGGTCATCATTTACACTCATTCTCCAAAAGTCATCCACACACGACCTCACGATTTCATGGCGTTGGTCCAAAAGCTCACCGGCCTCTCGCGCTCCGATGAAGAGCAAATTCATAACGAATTAGCCGCACAGAAAACCCTACATGCTCGTCAAGTTGGGTATTACAACGATGATAGTGCTATTGTTGATAGGTCTATTAATGATAACGAAACCTCTTCTGGTATGACGGATGAAATAGATGGCGGTGATCATCGTGAGGAGGAGAATGTCAATGTTGGAGGTGATGTTGGAGCTGACAGTTCGAATTTTAAAGCATCATCAGCAGGTCCAAATCGTACTTTCAGCGGCTTCACCCCAATGCAGCAGCAGAATCAACATCCATATTTTGCAGATATTCCAATGTTTACACCGACATCAATGGATCAACATCAATTCCTCTGCTCACCTCGCCCGCTTCACAGATTTCCGGATTCGAGCTCGCAGATCTCTCCGAGTACTCTTTGCGGAGCAATCTCTCCTTCAATGTTCAAATTCATCAAGGGACTACCAGAATACTAAGCAGCTAGCTAGCTCGACACTACTATTTGATACTTTGATTCATTGATTAATTCTTTCATTTCAGTCTGTATGCTCTTGCCCATACCTCCATTACTTAATTGATTCTTGTAACTAGATTCATCAATTTCTATAATTTCGACTACCATATGGTCAGGAAAAGCTGCTACTAGCTTCATCTTTGATTTCTCTGAATTTGACTATTTGATGTATCCATCGTAGTAAATTTAATGGTCAATGTATTACATATGTTTTCCTTTTCTAATAGTCAGCTTATTATCTTGCGCGATTTACGTAAGTATTAGCTACAAATAGCAACGTATATACGTATGTCTTCATTCCCAGTAGCATATTCTGAAGGGAAAATGTTTATTTAGTGCTAATTTGGCCCCCTGATTGCCCATTTAAATGACCATGTTATTTTTCTCCCCTATTGAACATAAGGTTACAACTCTATTGCCTATTTGAACAAATCTTTTTCAACCTTAGTACAATTTTAAGTTTTTTCTTCCTTTTTTGTCCTTCTGTCTTATCTAACATATTTTTGAATTATCATGTGCTGAGAAAGTGGAAGATAAAAAAACTTTGCCGAAAGGTCACCCAACTCCGCCGGCCTCCCATGGTCGGTCGCCGGATTTCGGTCACCAAATTTTTTTCGCCGGAATGGTTTTTTTTTTGCCGAATTTTTTTAGGGTTACTGACCCCTAATAATCAGATTTTCCCAATCGGATTTTTTCACAGGAATTTTTTTTTTCTTTCGCCGAATTTTTTTTTTTTTTCAATATTACTTTAGTCGCCGGATTCCAGTCACTTGACTCAAGTTACTGAGGGTTTAATGAGGGTCAGTAATGTGATTATTGGGAGTCAGTAATGTGATTAGTGAGTGTCTTTAATGTGATTACTGGGTGTCAGTAATTTGTTACTGACCCCCAGTAATCAGATTACAGATTTCATATTTTCCAGTATCTAGATTACTGACCCCCAGTAAATCAATTACCGACCCCCAGTAATAGTATTACTAACCCCAGTAATAGTATTCCCAATTCGATCAAAACTCATGTTAGAGGAGGAGGACCCGCCGCCAATAGTATTACTGACCCCCAGTAATCAGATTACAGATTCCATATTTTCCAGTAATTAGATTACTGACCCCCAGTAATAATATTACTGACCCCAGTAATAGTATTCCCAATTCGATCAAAACCCTAATGTTGGAGGAGGAGGACCCGCCACCAATAGTATTACAACCCAAAAAAAACCTCAATCTTCTTCACCTGAAACCCAAAACCAACATAACCAAAAACCAAGATGGAATAAATGAAGTGTCGTCCCGATCATCAAGAAACTCCAAACTAAGATGGGTTTCTGTTCGAATCCCCTCACTTGAATATTGATCCATCGGCGACGGATCTTTGCGGCTCGCATAGGTTTTCAATGTCGCCAATGTCGCTCAGATCGTTCCTACGGTGGTGTCGGAGAGAGAGAGAGAGAGAGAGAGAGAGGAGGTCTGGTGGTTAGAAAGGAGGAGGGAAATGAGGATATTAGGGTTTAGTATAGAGTAATTAGGTATTTTTGACAAGATTTATTGGAATGTGTATGTAACATTGGAATGAACAGGTTTTTCACCCTTTTTGTGCAAATAGTCTTTTTCCCTATTCTGAATATCCAATATGCATGCATTGATATTAACTTACAATATTTCATTACCCTAATCAAGTGCCAGTTCAATCCACGTACGTAATAAAAAGTTTATAAATACGTACTATTGAGACTTGGCTACTCTTGACTTTGACCACAAATTAGATGATTGTATCTGATCTTAAACGATGTCGTTGCTGGGCTAATTGTGGTGAATTTTTGCCTATATTAATATATTATAATGTATATACAGTTGTATAATTTGACGATTCCATAAGGGGAAATATTGGTATATAATCTTCCAACTATATATGAAAGAAAGCCCGAAATGGTTTGCGATGAGCGAAGACATAATTACCATTGTAAACAATGTCAAGTGGAACTGTTAAACGTCACTACTTACCCCGGTTTTTCTATATAATCCAAGTACTCGAATTTAAAAAATGCATACAGATCAAAGACGTAAGCCATTGACGTCTATATATAGTTATAATTTGAATATGAGTTGTAGTAAACTAGATCACCGAGGCACATGGTTAAGATCAGGACCAAGTAAATTGATACGAGTTAACTGCACGGTATGTACGTATGTGCATACGCTCAAGACTGCTGAAATGTAGAGCGAAAGAGAAGAATTGAAACTACCACATTTTTCAATACAATACAAAGGTGGAGAAGTCTTGCACGAGTTAACAATTATCTGTACCATTATTTAAGAAAAATTGGTAGCACTATTTGAGATATGTACCTTGCATGTGTCAAGTTACATTGTAACTCAATTTCATGAAAAGGCCTAAATTTAATTCCACAATTAGCCTTTCATCAAATTACCATCTAAATTTTCATTGGAGTATGTGAAAAAAATAGTGAATATAATTCTTCAACATAAAGTTTATTTATGTTGAAGAAGATGCTAATAAGAAACATTTGTCGACGAAGAAATAGTTGGTAAAATATTTGCTTATCGAGTAATTTACTGATGAACAGTTTATCCATGAAAATGTTTCCTATCATGTTTGGGTGACGACGAAGTTATCATCGTCAAACATTTAATACGCAAATGACGGAACTTTTTCCAGGTAGTTATCAACCTTCGAGGCCCATCAGTCCCCAGGCTCGAACCGAAGGATGGACGCAACTTGAGCCCAAGCAACGCTAAATTGAAGCCTGCTTGCATTAGGAGGCTGAGTTATCTAGAACGCTGGTGAGAACGTCAAAGTCGTAACGTAAATGATTGTGTTAGCCAAGTTTGGTTTACTCTCTTGGCATGGCATGGGTTTAGATCAAAGCGTGCTTTGCGTAAGAACTGTGTGCAAAACCAAAACGCTATAACCAGATCATCAGAAATAGGTGAGTCATTTCTTAACCCAAATCGTTCTTAAACCAGAAGTAAACCCTGTTCTTAGACCATGTATGGGGAAATGCTTAAGCTGCGGTTTCTTCCATTGGGGTTCTTCCAAACTCCAAAGTTAGCTGCACATCTTGATATGTATTGTTAACAGAACAGCACAGCTACTCAGCTAGCATCAACTTAATAATATAGACCTGATTAACTTCATTGATTAGGCGCAACAACCATATAAATAATTTGCCCAAGTATTACTCACACCCTTATTATTGTTAGAGCGTATAAACTTATCTTTACAACGATGCATCATAAACCTGTCACTTAGAAAAAGCATACAAATGGACTTTAGGTATTCGGTTGGTAAGATTCCCCTCCATGACCTATACTCGATCGATCTTATAGATCTCTCTCTATTTCAACACGGTGTTTCCTTAATATTTTTTTTTTCTTTCTATTTTTTTCTCAATTATTAGAGTAGATATGAACGTTTGAGATGCAATTGAAAGATAATATCAGAATTGAACTTATTTGAGCAATTTGTAAATTTTGTTTGGCAAGATAATCACAAACATTATTTGAGCGTGTTATATTTCAGTTTCTCTTCCTTATTGTGTGAAATATTACCTATTTTAGTATCAAGGTATCATCGGATGCATCTTACTAACACATTATGCATATGCCCACATAAGCGGCCGGGTACGAGCTAGCAAAAAACAGAAATTTGTGTTTCACTAGAAGTTAAAGGAAATGTATTAAGCAAAACAATGGCTGCAAATAGAAGTTTCACAGCCAAGTTGTGGTTTACCACGCTCATAAATCCTCCAAACCAATTTATGATGGATTTTGTCAAGAACTTGATTTTTCTTTTGTAATATTTTTTTTTCTTTTTCAAATGCATCATTGTAGTCGATGTACATGTTGTATCTTGTAAGGCACCTAAAGAGTAGCAGTGACACAAGAACTCAAGAACACTATACTGCAATCTATTTTTTTTTGTAATAAAGGTCCATTGAGGGATACTAAGTTTGTTCCATGAAGGTTAAGAGTAAGTTGAAATAACTGTCTTTTTACTGCTCGTCAGATGCATTGTATAATTTCTCATATTCACAGGGAATGAAATGTGGTAGCTGATGCATTGACAAATTTTTATGTTATTAATGTTGGATATAAATGGTGAGATGTTTTTCATGTTTTCATTGACCGGATATGAGAGAGATCTGTCTTCTGCAACAGTTTATAGATTTAACTAGTTTGAGTATTGTTATTGTGGAAAGTGTTTGGTTTTACATTAGTACTTTTAGTCCAAGCGATATGAATGTCATGCTTGTTGGTTTTGTTTCTAGAAGTGGTTAACGTATATTCCCCCCTTTCTTTTGTATCTTTTTGCCATATTAATAAAGTTTTCAACTAAGAGAGATGCATCAACAGCTTACTTACCCAAAAAAAAAAAAATTAAAAATAAATCAATTCCTTCAACGTGAGGCATATTATAAGAAGATAAAATTCTTATTTATCTCTTCCCTTGTCTATGACTCACTAATAACAAAGTTACACTCACCAACAATGGCTTTAAAATTTATCTAAATTTATATGTAATGTTGTAGGAAAGTTATTTCCGTAACTTCCTGGATGTGTCTTGACCTAATTAGACTAATATAGTTGATTCTGTATTAAATAGGAAATCTCTGATCTATCGGGATACTTGTTGTAATGCCTATATAAATGTCTCTCTATCAATCAATAAACACACAGTTATTCCTATTATTTTTTCTCCTTAAACATGTAACAAATATTTCCCGGAGTTTTTAAGTGCACACTAGAAACTAATAAAGAAGTTACAAAAGTAAAAATTGACAGAACAAGATTTGAAAGAAAATTATATTAATGATAATAATATCATAAAGGAAATAAATTTAGGAATTATATACAAATTAATAGCCTTCCATATCCGTTACAATGTCCATCTCATAACAGATAAGACCTAACAGCGCTACAACACCGAGTCACGGCCGAGTCGCAACCACTTGGGGCGGCGGCGGACTCATCAAAACACTCGTCCGAGACCATAACCGCGTCGGCGTCCCACCACGTATCGCTCACGTCAGCATCCGTTACATTCCGTAACGGAGCTCCCACCTTCCTCACGTCACCAACCATCAACGCTCCCGTAACGTCGTCCTTGACGTAAACTTTATCTACGCCGCCAGATGACACTCCGACAATTCTCCCGATCTGGGGGCCCCAATCAGCCAGCATAGCCGGAATCCTGCTGCCCACGCGCGTGTCCCACACCCCCAGCGCCACGCGCCCGGAGGCGCTAGTGTCGGCCGTGAGAATCGTTGACCGGGATGCCGTGGCGGCCGCCGGAACCTGGAAGCTGCCGGCGAAGAAGGAGTTTATCTTCGTCTGCTTGTTCATGTCGTAAACGGAGACGACTTTTCCTGTGCCAGAATATTCGTCGTCGCTGTCGTCATCAAGGTCCAATCCTAAAGCCAAGTTGTCCCACAGCTTAACGACGCTCTTGCCGCTGGCGAAGTCCGACCAGGAGAACCGGTTTAAGTTTAAACCAGCAAAGCTTCTCCCACGTCGGAGCCTCAGACTACAGTTCTGTCCCCTTTCAGATCCCAAGACACTGAAGTCTTCGTCTCTTCTGTCGTCCTCTTCTTCCTCATCCTCATCCTCATCCGAAACCGACGATGACGTGGAAACGGAATATGAGTCGTCATCGTCGTCGTCGATATCGGAGAAGTCATCTTCTTCTACGACGGAGAGAGGCTGCTCTTGAGACTTGTGGCGGAGCCGTCGGATGATAACGAAGTTGATTCTAGTGATGATGGTGCCGAAGGAAGCTATTACGGCGAGTATAAGAGCTCCCCATGTCCAGACACTGTAGACCTTTTCTATTCCCGAAA
Source organism: Potentilla sterilis (assembly GCA_963682095.1). NCBI lineage: Eukaryota > Viridiplantae > Streptophyta > Magnoliopsida > Rosales > Rosaceae > Potentilla > Potentilla sterilis. The sequence goes on along the minus strand of OY821761.1, from coordinate 44,965,697 downwards.
TAAATGAAGTCGGCGACGGGAAAGACGGGATCGGCAGGGCGGTTACCTCAAAGTGGCTTATTCTATTCACTACTGGGATTTCCATAAGAGACTTGAAAGCTGAGATAGAAGGGCTTGTGCTTTGCAGAGATACTAGTGATAGAAAGGAGGTTTGGAAAGAGTAGCGCTTGGGGTTTATATAAGGGCAGAGGAGTATAAAAGTATCAATGAGTTTCCTAGAAATTAAAAGAAAGACCGATGTGGAAGATAACGACTGGGTCTGAAACCCGGGGAGATATTCACTCCACGTCAGAAAAGCGCAGCCGAGGAATTACCGGCCCACCGAGAAGAGGAGAGAATAGAAGTAGAGAAACCCTTGTGATGAGAGAGTATTGAATCAATGACGAGGGGAAAAGGGCTGACGAGGGGGGAGGTGGGAGAAGGTAAATATGATCCTCTAATTTGCAGGGCAGCTCTAAAACCTGCGGTGGTGAGTGACTTGACGGTTGAACCATTAGGATGTTGACACGCGATGGGATATGGCTGATTTTGGGTTAGATAATACGACGTATTGCGGCGTCCACCGTCTTGAGTGGGTAATATGATTGGTGTTGCTTTGGTTAGGGCTAGGGCTGTGGTGGAATTTGGCTTTGTTGCACGACTCACCGACCAACGACACAACTATCCAAAAGATTTGAGGTCCACTTTATAAAATTACACACATGAAAATGTTAGGTCAGTGTTCGTTGTGCAGTGCATGCGCACTTCGTCTCCGATAAAATTGAGATGATACAGAGTAAATTAATATAATATGACTTGTGCGTAAAAATGACACGCATAGATTGAAAAATGATCAAAATATTTTTCATTGATTTCACAGTGTGAGCCAAGTGAGTATATTAGGTTGGAATGCATCAATTTGATGTTTGATTATGCACCGTCCTTCCAAATTTTTCCTTTGGTTTGAGCTAGGTCTTATATGGATTGTTGATCGATCCGTATTGTGTTGCATTCATGTAAAACAACATAGTAGAGGACTTTTATGTTCATTCGATGTCTATGTGGTGAAGAAGAATTTGAGTATCATCTTGTCCAAAAACGACAGAATCGGGATGGGGAATATACGTGTGTACACGTACTATCCTTATCAGGGATAACTGCTAGAACACAATACTAATAAAATCATTAAAAATATACATATCTTGACGATCATTATAGTGATCTACGGATAAGTTAGGCTGCCCGCCTATGTTCAATTGGATTCCTCCTCTGAAGATGAACAATATAATACGAAGCAGCGGTTCAATAATATTAGAAGGTCACTGAGAAATGTCTGCTGATCCTTCATCTTATTTGGTCTAGTATCCGGAGCTAGTATACATACAGTACTATTCACGGTCAATATATATACTCCTGTGTCGATTTTCATTGAGCAGACGTAGCTAGCTGTCTGTGTAAACACAAAATTAGCCAGTCTCATTTAGAGATCATTAAGAATTGGACCTTGACTTGTAACAAACCGAAAAAAAAAAGAAATTAAAAACCAAAATCAAGAGAAGAAGTCAAGTCAAACAGAATTACCAGCGACATCTTGTAGCCCAGCATTGTAGGAGATATTTACTCAGTTGATCCATAGGAGAAGAAGACCTAGTCATAAAAATGGTGGTTATGCAAGAAGTTAGTGCTTTGATTTGACATATTTGCAATCGTACTATTAGGAACTAACACAAAAGACCTGGATACTAAAATGGCAATGTGTACCACAGGTCATTGACTTAATAATAACATATTACGGTTAATATAGATTTAAGCCACACCTGGTGATGAATAAGAATTTATGTGTAAATCGTAGTATCTGATATTGATATACTAGTCTAAAAATTTGTTTAACGCGTATCCAGAATAAATGGCATGTTGGAATTAAATCGCAACGACCCATCCGATGTGTATATATCGACACAGCTGCCTCAACTTAGTGACCTTTTTTGAAGTTTGAACAGGTCATAGAAAGCGAAGCCATGAATAATAAGATAGTAATCGATAACGCTTTGACCGAAAAGATTATTGCTTAACAAAAGAAATAACAAAAAAGCTGCATGCATGTTAATTTCAAAGCGATTATTCGCTCTGAATATATATATATATATATATATATATATATATATATATATATATATTAGTTTCGATCTCTACCATGCCATAACCATCAGTTAGAGGAGCGAGCAATCGTTACCAAAATGATAAAAAGAGGCTATATATATAACGCAAGTCTTGAATTCGTTGTAGCCGCACGCAACGTACGTATAGAAATCATTGAAATCTAGTTATGATCTGAATACGCATTCTATTTTGATGGCATATATGCTACTTAATTGATTTCTTCCAGCTTATTCGCAGCTCAAACGACAAAGAGAGATTAGGGGAACGCCAACGCTACGTAAGATATTTATACATCTATATATCTCACACGATAGAAAGGCTGGATATGGATATTTCAGCTATCATATGCTCAATCATCAGATTTTGTTTATATGAAATCGTAGTGCTAAATTGAAGGTAGACGGAATAAAAGAAGTTAATATATCATGTTTGATATTTCGGACAAAAAAGGATGATCAATTATTATTGAGTTTAATCAATTTCTATTTAGAGCGAATCTTCGCTTTGAACTTATCGTGTAAAGTTCAGTTTTTTGCACACTTTTCAGTCATATTTTAACATCTCTACTATTCAGATGTTATAACCTAATGTATAGATCATCTCTGCAAAATTTCATCAAACTTGATAATCGTTTGGTGTTTCGTTACAGTGATTTAGACGAACAGTGCAAGTTGAACAAATTCGATTTGTTCATTGATGTAATATAGTTTCTATACCTTAACGATCACCAAATCGAATGAAATTTGGCAAAGACCATCTATACATTAGGTTCTAACATCTGAACAGTGGAGATGTTAAAATATGAACCAAAAATATGCCAAAAACTGAACTTCGCACGGTAAGTTCAAAACGAAAATTTGCTCTAAATAGAAACTGCGAGCTTAATTATGCAATATGTATTACTAAATCGATGAAAGAAAAAGAGTTTTGCTGACCGAGGAAAACAGTCCCTCTAATTAAGACCATAAGTGGTGCGTTAAAGTATTCGGGGACTCAAATTAACCTGATAATATTCAAGATTAGTGTGGTTGAAAGTGTGTAGAAACAAGAACAAGAAAAAGAAAAATAGATGGGGGTCTCTATCGATCAAAACAGGCATGCATGTGCTGCACGTTATGCATAACCAAATTAGTTGTACCAAGAAGCCAGCACGAGGAGGGTAGTATTAATTGGGAGAAACTTCATCTAACCTTCTTTTATGTTTCATAATAATCAACTCTCTCTCATCTTACTTGCGTGTATGTGAGAAATCAGAGAATGCTTACTTTGATGCTCGTGTTTCTGAACTTAAATGAACTTTTGGAAAAATTATTGCACAATAAAACCACAATCAACATGCAATTTCAGTTAATTATTTAATCACTAACTATTCACATAACACTAATATTCGAAGATTGGGTGATGATAAAGTTGTAAAATCTATAATTAAAGAGAAAATAATAGACCGGAGAATCACAAAAACAAAGTCAATGATAAGAATCACAAGAACAAAGCCAAGAAAAGTAGCGTTGACCACAAGACCCAGTCACTCAGGCATTAAGAAACACTAACAACGTAACTAAACACTATTGATACAAGTGCAACTTGGTACGTGAAATCAACTCTCGAAGTTTTGAGCTCAACTTTTTTAAAAGCCAGAAGTTGAGTAGCCCAAGTACATCAACCCAAAACGTTATCAGTGGGCCTGCAAGGGGGGAAACATCCAATATATGAAAGCCCAATCAGCTAAAAGCCTATTCGCATTGATGTCGATGTTCACTGATGTTCTCTTTGTTTTTCAGAATCAGAAGACTCGTATATGTTGCTTGGAAAACGAAGATAACGGCATGTTTAAGTTGCTTGAATACCGAAGACAACGACCTATCACATTAACTTGTATGTATACCACAGGCTAGTGGCTACATACAGAAAAAAAGGTGGAAGAATATTTGAGCCATTTTCTGGCAATTTATTGCAATTCAGGATAGACTATGAAATGGCTTTAGTTTCCAAGACTTGCAGAGGGACTAGATACTGAAATTAATATGCAGTCATGTGAATTATGAGTAGAGCCAGAATAACATGAGACTTTTTTATAAATATGACGGGAGGACCACGTGGCAAATGCCTGATGATCCTCCATCTTAATTAAATTTCAACACGTGAAATTTCATCACAGAAATTATAAATTTATGTATTTTACTTTTTGTAAAATGACTTTAATCAATATTTTAGAGTTTAGGGTTTGGCGTTTGAGGTTTTAGGGTATAGGGTTTGGCGTTTGAGGTTATAGGGTTTAGGGCTTAGGGTTTAGGGTGTATAGGGTTTAGAAAAACAATAATAAATCTAAAATAGTATTTGATGTAATAATTGAAATAATTTTATGTCACAAAATCTCACATGTCAAAATTTAATGTTTGAATATGAATGAGTCATGAGAATCTGTTCGTTATATATTATACTCAGGTACATTCTGTTAGAGCATCTCCAACAGATTCCCTATAATAGAGATTTTACTTAAATTTGGGGATTTTGGGCTCTAAATCTCCTCCAACAGATTCTCCATCTCATTCCCTAAAATGAGGATTTGGATGAGAGAGAATATATGCATCCCTATATTTGTAGAGAGAGAAAGAAAAATTTGCAGAATGAAAAATTAATGATCAAATCAATTTGACACAGAAAACTAAAAAGTAATAATGTTCAAGGAAGGTTAACTCCGTAACTTCCGTGGTGTGTCTTGCCCTAATAAGACTAGAAGTCTAGATACTCTATTAGATAGGGAATCCCTGTTCGCCAGGGATACTTGATGTAATGCCTATATAAAGGCCTCCTTATCAATGAATAAAGACAGAGAGATTTATCAATCTATTTCTCCTACAACACGTTATCAGCACATTGCTCTAGCCTCCCGTCTAATAAGCCCTAGAAACCCTAACCTACCGTCGGCCGCCGATTCTTCTCTTCGGCACCGTCGGCCTCTTCTCAGCAGCATCTGCGCTGTTCGCCTGCCGCACTGTACCTTCGAGTACTGCTCCTCCTCTGCCTCTAGGCAGACAACCCGCTCGCCAGCAGCTCTCCCTTGCGTGCTACTTTTTGCACGCATCTGCCAGAAGATCAAAATTGCTCGCAAGCCAAGCAAGCGATCCGCGAACCCTTATTCGTGGTTGAGAAGAAATCAAGAAAAATCGAAGAAAACAAGCTTCCCCAAGAGTCAAGTTTCGTTTGATCAAGCTTCTCTTGAAGAGGTAAATATTTTTATAAACGTTCCCGCTTATGAAAATTTCAATAGTTGGGTTTTGTTTTCTCCCGGGACCTTTCCGTGTCCCTGCTTCTTCATCCCGATTCTATCGCTTCTCGGGACGGCATACGGGGATTTAGTCACCCCGGTGCCAACGTTTATTGGGGTAACTGTGATGTTACCGGCCACCGTTATGCTTGTGACTGTGATGTCACTGTGAACCATAACGTATTATTCTTTTTTGGAAAGAAAACAAAGGGAAGATATCGATTGTGACTTGAAGTCACGTTAAGCATCGATTTATGTGACCATGATATATCTTGGCACTGTTCTAAAAGAACAATCAAACTTGATTAGTATTCAAACATACTAACGTCTCCCTGTTTGTGTTCTGTAGATGGCTGACACTCAGCGTCCAGAATTTGACATCTTGGATGTCCAAGGCAAGGAATACAAGAGGTGGGTCTCAGATGTTGAGAACACTTTCATTGGTAAAAGATTTACTGCCACCATCAACCCTCCTGAGGATGAAAGCTTACACGCTTCTCCTGAACAGAAAGCACAAGCCCTGATGTTTCTCAGGCGCCATATCCATCCGACGCTCAAGAAGCAATACCTGAGGAAAACTGATCCCAAAGAGCTATGGGATATCCTCAAGGACCGCTTCGACAATGTGCATGACGCACAACTCCCAGACCTCATGTCTGATTGGGAGCAAATCCGCTTACTGGATTTTGATTCCGTCCAGGAATATCATCAGACTATGCTAAACTTGCAATCTGATTTGAGCTTTTGTGGGGTCGAAAAGACCGATGATGATATGATGGAGAAGACTTTCACAACGTTCCCAGAATCTGCGTCCATGTTGTCGCATCAGTACCGCGATCTCCGCGAGAAAGGCACTATCAAAACCTTCAGCGATTTGATGAATGTGCTTCAGAGAAAGGAGAGGTACCATGAGTTGATTCTTACCACCAATAAGAGGTCTCGAGGACCGAAATTCATTGCGGAATCTCATCAAGCCCGTGGTAAAGCTTTTAAGCAGAAGCATCAACCTCATGAACGTCAAGCACCGCCACCACGTACGCCAAGAGCAATACGTGGCGGACGAGGAGGGAGAAGAGGCGTCGGCCGTGGCCGACAGCTTTCTTGGACAAGGGATGATGGCAGAGCCGCCGCTCCCAGAGGGAGGAACAGTTTTGGTTCCGGTCCCAGGCGTGGTGGCCATACGCCGAACAATGCTTCGGCTCCTTGCTTCAAATGTGGTTCTAAGAATCATCTCCAACGCGATTGCATAGCAAGCAGAGATATTCAAGCCGCTTACAAGAAACACAAACAATACATAGAACAAGAAGCACACTATGTAGGAGACTTTGAGGAAGAAATATACGATGAGGAAGATACGAACTTCGCCATCGATGACTTCCAACCTACCAAGAAACGTAGGACTCAGGAGTATGATACTCCAGATTATGAATAAGTATTTGACTTAGGTCATGAGATACGTGTTCAAGTTTGATTTTGATTGTTATTTTGACAGAATAGTCAATAAATCACGACTTTGTTCGATAAGTCGTTCTATTTAGAACAACCATGATGTATTTTTGAGTTGTCATCAATAAAATCTATCTTATTCTACGAATGATTTGAGATTTTTACATCCCTGAAAGCAAAATTGGTTCAATGCGTCCAATTCTCAATGGCATAATCATTTTGAGTTCACCAAAATTCTGGTGATGTTAACTCATATCCGAAAAATCACAAAGACAAAAGGAGAGATCCGCGACACGCCATCCGCGATCCGCGATACGCCATCCGCGATCCGCGATACGCCATCCGCGATCCGCGATACGCCATCCGCGAGCCGCGATGCACGATCCGCGATCCGAGATCCGCGATCCGCTATCCGCCAACTTGGTCGCGATCCGCCAGGACTCGCTCGCCATGGCTATTCGCCAACTAATCCGCGATCCGCGATCAGCGATCCGCCAACTTGGCTGCGATCCGCCAAACCTCGCTCGCCAATGCCCCTAAGCGCTTGGCCGCGACTCGCTAGGCCTCACTCGCCATGGCCATTCGCCAGCTTGGCTCAGCACCGAATCCGGTTTCTGAAACCAACAATCGATAGCCTATCGAACAAATGCAACTTTTGCATCAATGGCTCGGCAACGAAGTGTCTTCGGACTCGCCATGCTTCGGATTTAGCTCAACCGTCGCATCGCATTGCCTCAATGCCTGACCGACTCTCACCACTCGCCTTGCTTCGGCTCGGCCTCTGGGTAGCTTTGGCCTTACCACAGCTTCGGCTTTGGCTTGGCTCCGGCCTTTGCCTTGGCCTCGGTCTTGGCTCGGCCACGCCACCTACGACGGTGTCCGGTCTCAATCTCTGACCTAGGCTATGATTATCAATGGTGATACTCGGTGATTAAAATGCGGCTTATCTCTTTCTCTCAAGTTTTGTCGTTGCCATGGCTATGTTATTGGCCTTAATGCACTTCATTTTGTGATGATATATTGTTTCAGTACACTTACTTTAAAGTGTTCGCCAAAGTCTAAAGTAGACTATTGATTCAATTTACATTGTTTTTGTAGATGTATCAAGGCGAGATTGAGTGTTTGTTGGATTGTGCAACAACTCACACGATTCTGAGAAATCGGCAATTGTTTTCGGATTTTACGCCAAGAGAATCGTCGTTATCTACGATGACAGGAACTGGACCCGTAATTAAGGGTCGTGGCACTGCTCAATTCTTACTGCCAAATGGCACTGAGATTCGGGTAGAGGACGCCCTATATGCGCCTAAGGCGCCAAGAACCTTGCTAGCTTTCAAGGATGTGCGTGACAATGACTATCACCTCAGCACTTATGTTGAAGATGGAACTGAATATCTGTTGATCACCTCCACTCAATCTATGCGCACTCGCATTGTGGAGAAGTGTAAGCGAGTTCGCAATGGCATGTATTTCACAACCATTCGAGCCAACGAATCTCATGTTGTTATATTATGTGATTCTGATGCTTATAAGCTTTGGCATGATAGACTCGGTCATCCGGGTCGTGATCTGATGATCCGTATTTTGAAATGCTCCCACGGTCATCCATTTTTCCGATCACAAAAGCACAGAGGGCGCCTCGGCCTCGGTTCGGCCGTGCCGTCGATAGCCGCCTCTCAGCTCCAAGGAGAGGTTCGGCCCCCTCCTGCTTCTCATGCTTCTGTAGCGATGTCTAATGCTCATCGTTCGTTTTGCAAAGCTTGTTCACTAGCAAAACTTCAAGCAAGACCATCTTTTGCTATTGATAATAAACAGAATATTCCGTTTCTACAACGAATACAAGGTGATATTTGTGGACCTATAACACCAGAATGCGGACCATTTAGATATTTCATGGTTCTGGTTGATGCATCAACGCGTTGGTCACACGTAGCGTTGTTGTCCACGAGGAATGCTGCATTCGCTAAACTCCTAGCTCAGATTATTAAGCTTCGGGCTCACCACCCGGACAATCCGATTAAGTCCATCAGACTGGATAATGCTGGAGAGTTTACCTCAAAGTGTTTTGATGACTATTGCATGTCAGTTGGGATTGAAGTTGAACATCCCGTACCCCACGTTCATTCTCAGAACGGTCTTGCAGAAGCCGCTATCAAGAGACTACAGCTTGTAGCTAGGTCTCTTGTCATGGCCACAAACTTGCCAGTTTCGGCATGGGGATATGCAATATTACATGCAGCTATGCTTATTCGTCTACGACCCACAGATAGCCAACCATTTAGTGCGTACCAGTTGGTAACTGGTTACGAGCCTGATATTTCGCATCTGCGTACTTTTGGTTGTGCCGTATATGTGCCTATCACGCCTCCACTGCGTACCAAGATGGGTCCACAACGACGATCAGCTATTTATGTTGGATATGAAGCACCAACTATTGTCCGCTATATAGAGCCTATGACAGGTGATCTGTTTACTGCAAGATTTGCAGATTGTCACTTTGATGAGACATCCTTCCCGCCGTTAGGGGGAGATGGGGCCGCATCCGTCCCAAATGAACGTCAGGAATTGACGTGGTTCTCTCCCACTATGTCTCATTATGATCCCCGTACGTCTCAGTGTGAGACTGAAATACAACGCATATTAGAACTACAAAAGGTGGCGGATACGATGCCCGACTCCTTTACTGATATTGCGAAAGTGACAAGATCAACCATACCTGCTGCGAATGTACCTGCAAGGCTTAACATTCCTCGCCATGCGCGAGCACGCGCCGCCGGTCTCGGACCCGCAGCCCTAGGTGCCATCGGCAGCCTAGGCTCGGCACCTCCAAGTGGAGAGCCGGCGTCGACTTCGGATCCTCCTAGAAAGAGGGGGAGACCAATCGGTTCCAAAGACAATGTACCTAGAAAGAGGGCATGTGTCCAGGCACAAAGCGATCCGTTCATCATTGATACTGTGACGCCGTCACACGAGATTGTCTCCGACTATACCTATGTCCAAGAATCAACTCTGAATCATCTGGGGGACGCCTCCGACTCACTGTTGATGTTGGAGAACAAGGAAATCTCACTAAACTACTTATGCATGCACAATCTGATGGAAAGAAATTCCATGTATATCGATGATGCATTCGCTTACGTCGTTGCTCAAGAAGTCATTGACGACGACGATATGGAACCCCGCACTGTTGATGAATGTCAACGTAGGGCGGATTGGCCGAAGTGGGAAGAAGCAATCCAGGCTGAACTAGACTCTCTAAAGAAAAGGCAAGTATTCGGACCGGTTGTGCCTACACCGCCGAACGTGAAGCCTGTTGGACATAAATGGGTCTTTGTCAGAAAGCGCAATGAGAATGGCGAAGTCCAGCGATATAAAGCTCGACTCGTGGCGCAAGGTTTTTCTCAACGCCCTGGAATTGATTATGAGGAGACGTATTCTCCTGTCATGGATACTATTACCTTCCGATACTTAATAAGTTTGGTAGTCTCAGAGAGACTCAATATGCAGCTTATGGATGTTGTAACTGCGTATCTTTATGGGGACCTAGATACGGAGATGTACATGAAAGTGCCAGAAGGACTTTCGTTACCCAAGTCAAGTGAGCAAAAACCACGAAGTTCATTTGCTATCAGGTTGAGACGATCTCTATATGGACTCCGACAATCTGGTAGGATGTGGTACACACGGTTAAGTGATTACTTGATTGGGAAAGGATACAAGAATGATGAGTTGTGCCCTTGTGTGTTCATAAAGAGAACAAGTTCAGGATTTGCCATTATAGCCGTCTATGTCGATGATATGAACATCATTGGAACTCTGAATGAGATCAATGAGACCGCTAGCTATTTGAAATCCGAATTCGAGATGAAAGATCTGGGAAGGACTCGGTTTTGCCTAGGCTTAGAACTAGAGCACCGAAGTGGTGGAATTTTTATACACCAGTCTGCATATGTCCGAAAGATGCTCAGGCGATTTAACATGGACAAAGTTATGCATCCTACAGGCACTCCCATGGTCGTTAGAAGTCTGGATATCAACAAAGATCCCTTTCGTCCGAAAGAAGATGACGAAGAGGTCTTGGGAGCTGAATATCCATATCTTAGTGCGATTGGAGCTTTGTTATACTTAGCTCAGTGTACTAGACCAGACATCGCTTTCTCTGTGAACTTGTTAGCTAGATTTAGCTCTGCGCCAACACAACGTCATTGGGTTGGAATCAAGAACATCTTCCGATACCTTAAAGGAACCCTTGACATGGGCTTGTACTATCGATACACTCATCAGGATTCGACACCTAGTCGATCTCTTGCATCTAACAGCACAAACCATGGCTCGGATTGCCATCCGCCAGCCATATCCGCCAAGACTGGCTTTGGTTCATTCATCCGCCATCTTGCAGACATATCCGCCAACTTATCCGGACCCACGGATGCTAAGTCGTGGTCCCGATACGATTTTGACGATACCCCCTCCTACTCAGATACACCAAATGATGTGATGGTAGGATTTGCTGATGCTGGATATTTGTCAGATCCACACAAAGGACGTTCCCAAACAGGTTATGTTTTTACCATTGGGAATACGGCGATATCTTGGAGATCAACCAAGCAAACCCTTGTTGCTACCTCCTCGAACCATGCTGAGATTATTGCACTACATGAAGCAGTCAAGGAATGTATTTGGCTTCGCTCAGTTATATCTCACATTCGAGAGTCTAGTGGACTTGAGTCTACTACGATGGGACCAACTTGCATATTTGAAGATAATGCAGCATGCATCGAGCAGATGAAGTTGGGATACATTAAGGGTGACAATACTAAACACATTTCGCCTAAGTTCTTCTACAATCAACAGCAGCAAGAGACTTTGAATATCCAGGTGAAGCAAGTCAGCTCAGAAGAAAATGTAGCGGATCTGTTCACCAAGTCTCTACCCAAATCTACATTTATGAAGCATGTAAAGCGCATTGGAATGTATCGCTTATCCGAACTCAAAGACTGAATGACTATCAGGGGGAGTTCTCATCTAGACTTCAGGGGGAGCCTAGTTATGCATGTCTCACATACTTGTAGTTGGTGCGTTGTACTCTTTTTCCTTAGACCATGCTTTTATTTTTGCCCAAGAGGTTTTTGTTTGCTGGCAAAAGTTTTAACGAGGCAACAGCTCATGCACCATTGAGGACGCGACACAAGGGGGAGTGTTCAAGGAAGGTTAACTCCGTAACTTCCGTGGTGTGTCTTGCCCTAATAAGACTAGAAGTCTAGATACTCTATTAGATAGGGAATCCCTGTTCGCCAGGGATACTTGATGTAATGCCTATATAAAGGCCTCCTTATCAATGAATAAAGACAGAGAGATTTATCAATCTATTTCTCCTACAACAAATAATTAATTATAGAATTTTATATAGATTTTTATTTAAAATAAATAAATTTATTATTATAGAATAACTTAAAAGTAATCATTAATTACAACTTACAATAAATGTATTAGATATAGAGCATTTATTGCATGTTTGAAAATAAATAAATAAAAGAATATTATATTGTTGAAATAAATATGAATGTAGTTGTAATAAATGTGAAAATCTCCAAAATGGGGAAGCTCTCCGAGTTTGAGCATAATTTTTTTTACAGATTTTGACTTTTGCTTCCCTATTTTATAAAAAAAATAGAGAAGCTGTTGGAGATGCCCTTATTGCGTACCCATACATTCCCCACAACAGTTCACGTTTCAAATCCTTTTCCTTTTAAAATGGTTGCCTTCCTTTCCAACCACGCAGCCATGAATACATATAGTAACCAAGATCCCCTTCTTAAATGACCAAAGATACTCACCTGATATTAGCCTTCATTCACATTTGTTGAGATCATGTTGTTGTGAACCAGGTGAACCAGGTGAGGTGTGAACATGACAGCCAAGATTCCGTCTGTGAAATCGGATATCCAATCATCCTTGCTAGCCAAACATAAGAGGCCGAGAAATCAATACAGGATTTTCTTCCAGAATTGAGTTCCCATACCAACTATAAAACCAGAGAACACCACCCTCATCACATCTTAATTCAGTGGAGAAGTTAACCTAATGGACAGCATGGTCCGGAGATTTGCTTTGTGTTCACTGCTGTTAGTTCTTTTTTTTCCTGTGATTCATGGTTGGGGAATCGAGGGTCACACTACAGTGTGTAGAATTGCTCAGGTACTTAATTATCCTTCCTAATCCTTTCATTTCATACTTTCTTCTGTTCTGTATGTGACTACAGCGAGCCTTCAATTATATATTTTGTTGCTGTTACTTCCATATAGTCTAGGTTGAGCGATGAGGCAGCAGATGCAGTGAAGCAATTGCTTCCGGAGTACGCAGAAAATGACTTGGGGAGTGTGTGTGTATATGGGCCGATCATGTCAAGTTTCGGTATCACTGGTCATCTGCCCTTCACTATATTGACACTCCTGACAACCTTTGCACTTATCAGTACAACAGTAAGTCCATTCTTCCTGAACCTTAATGGATGCATAACATTCACATATCAAAGTCCCTAAGTTGTACTAATATACATTTCTTCAGGGGACTGCAAAGACGAAAATGGAGACAAGGGGCGTTGTGTTGCAGGGGCCATCAACAATTACACCACTCAGCTTCTCACTTACAGCTCCGGTTCTTCCAAGACGGAATGTAAAAATCTTATACTCTGTGATTCGATGATCATTTGTATGTGATATTACTATAACATGCTGCTCTACTATCATCAGATAACTTCACTGAGGCCCTTCTATTCCTTTCACATTTTTTTGGAGATATCCATCAGGTACTGTATATTGTGCAGACTTTCTATAACCGATTAAACCATATATAGACATCAGGTTTGATTTCAGTGTCAGTCCTATATATGACCAAGCGAGTTATTTGTTATATTCTTTCAGCCTCTACATGTTGGTTTCACTTCTGACAGGGGAGGCAATACCATTGATGTTCACTGGTACACTAGGAAGCAAAACCTGCACCATGTCTGTCTTGTTACCAAGTTCAATTCCCATCATTGTGTTTCAACCTTAATAACCACTGCAAGATACTTAAAATTCACAAGTGGAGTTCTGAAATGTTGTAATGCATGCAGGTATGGGATAGCAACATAATCAAAACAGCGGAAGAGAGGTTCTATGATAATAATTTGGATGAACTGGTTGATGCGATTAAACAGAACATCACGGTACTACATATATTAGGCTCTTAGCCGGTGGGGATGTTCTTTAGAGTTGCATCCATCTAAATATTTCATTTCTTTTGGTTTAATACTTCTTTTCAACAGACTGAATGGGCAGATGAAGTTAAGGCTTGGGAGACTTGCAGTTTGAACAAGACAGCATGCCCAGATGTGTATGTATCACAGTTCATAAGCATACACTGAAAGCCAACTTAGCTGTAAGAAAAATATAAGCTAATTAACTTCATCACATTATGAGCTTTTTCTCTATTGGGATTTGCAGATATGCATCTGAAGGTATTAAAGCAGCTTGTGCTTGGGCTTACAAGGGTGCAGATGAAGGCTCAGTGCTACAAGGTACTTTTAGCAGCAAAATTTTTGAGTTCATCGATCAATGAACATAACTTATTTTTTCGTTCCTTGAAAAGTGTTATAACAACTGATCTTGAATTGCAGATCCGTACTTCCTCTCCCGGATACCTATCGTCAACAGGCGGTTGGCTCAAGGCGGAGTCCGGTTAGCAGCCACTCTCAACCGGATATTCAGTTGACATTTCCTTCAATTTCTAGGAAAATATCTATTGAGAACTTAAAAGTACTGAAAGTGTGTTTTTATTGATCTTAAAACTATGGAGCAACTGATCATAATATCACTCTTTTCAAATTCTAGTAACTTTCATTGATTAACAGTTGTGCACACAGTATAAATCATTAAATCTCTTACAAGATGGGTTATTGGGTTTCTGCTAGGAGGATTCATATTCCCTAAACATGGAATATGAACTATACTAACAAACACATTTGTATTCGGATTTCACCAGTACTACACTGTCAAAAGGAAACACAAAGCTCATTACATTGCCAACATTCACTTGATATTAATGAGGCTATAATTCAAGTCTAACACATTTGATATGACATGACATGACATTCTTCTGATGCAAAATATTTACATGCTGGAATCTGAATCACATCAAACAACCTGTGGTTTCTTCACAACAAGAACAGGGCACTTTGCATTCTGAACGCAGTAGTTGCTAACACTCCCAAGGATAGCCCTGAATCGGCATAATAAAATCATCAGACCGTATACGAACATCGGCAACAATCTATACCATTCACCAACACAAATTAAAGAGAAATGAGACTCATTACCTTTTGATTTTTCCAAGTCCACGCTCGCCAAGAACTAGCATACTGACATTGTGTTTAAGAACTGCAGCACATATGGCTGTTTTAGCAACCCCTATCTCTGTAACCGTCTTTGCTGTCACCTGTCAAAAGACGAAAAATGAGAAACTTTGAACTTAATCTAGTACATGTAGTTCAGGCCCTAAACTCGTTATGCAATTGCAACCATCCATCCCCAAGTATTTGTAAACTTTAAGCACTAAACCCTTAACAATATTATTGAAGAACTGCTTAGTGATATTGGTAAAGCCTAAGACAACTATGTCCTGAACTCCTGATATAGAAGGGCTAAAACAAAATAATTTAGTTAAATATGAAGGACTTATCACGGTACCAATCTACAGCCGAGTAAACTATTCCTGACAAATCAAAAAGCCTACAACAACATAACATTCTTCTATCAACAAGAGCTTACCCCATGACTAGCACATATGTCTTTAGCTCTCTCCAACAGAGCCGTTGTAAGCTTCCTATGATTTTCCTGCATATTATTGGTAAACTCCGGAGCTGAAATAAACAACATACAGAGACTGAGAAACAAAATTTCCCAACACTCCTCTGCATGCACGCTTAACATGAAAAATTTGAACAACTTAACTGGGAGGGCAATACATGCGAGCAGCACCGAGAGACGCCGCGAACGTGAGGTTGTTGGCCGGAGGAGGCTGCGCCATGAAGATGAGCAGCGGCTTCTGACTAGTTATAGACTCTTTGAGGTTGTCAATAACCCACATGAGGGCATAGTGACTGCAGTCACTTTCATCAACTGCCACCATGACTGGCTTCTCAGAAATCTCAGCTCCTCCATTTGCTACTACATCGCCCATTTTTGTCTTTGATTTTAGGGTTTAAAAGAGATACACTATACCAAAGACTACTTATGAGATAAATAGGACTTCAGTTTCAGGCAGAAGCTGCTGTTTTGTAAAAAAGTAGTTGAAGAAACAGAGGGCGGTCATAACCGTCAGTCAAACACCAAATCTGGGTCCCCAAACAAGAGGAATCGGATAAGTTTTCTCTGAATGCTTCTTCCACTTTCCGATGACAATCATTGTTTATTTCTTTCAGTGTGACTAATCATAAACCACGTACACTAAGGTCCCATCCCCATCCTATACTGGATATTTTTCCGGTGGATATTTCTTGCCACCGTCACTTTTATATTCCAAAACCTATTCATATATTCTTTGGAATTCTTTCTGTTTTTTTAACATTTATTTCATACTACAAAGAAACCGATCTGTATCTTCTCAGCTTATACTTAATGTCTTGACCATAGTACTGATTACTGTTTGTTTAATCAGAAAGTAGGATGAGCTTGCCAACTAATATCAAGTTTCATTGCAGTGTCTATGTCTACCATAATCCAAAGTAATCCAATTTTGTTTCCAGATAGGAACCCTTCCTCTGTATCCAATATTGATCGTAACCAAAATGACAATGACAAATACCTACAAGTCAGACGGTTTCATGTCCCATAAAGTTCCATCACACACGAGACACATGCATGAGGAACATTGGCTGGACTCATTTCTACTGATGTTGAAATTCAGGCCAAGTAAGAGTTTTAAGGTTGAGATTTTACTATTTTAGAATGGTTACTTAAACTTGGTCACTGACTCATTGCACAAAGTATTTCAAATTCCTGGTTCTTCCTTCTTGAAGAACATCAAGTAGTTCATGAACAATCCAAAATCCAGTTCTGCATATTTAACGGTCCAAGAATGTTACTTCATTGAAAGCTTAATTTCATTCTTGAACTCGGTGATACCAAGAAGCATCAACAACATGCAACCTTTTATTAGAATATAGTCCATGTACCGGACTACCTTTTATTAGTACAAAGTATTAAGGCATCACAGACATGAAACTAGGTACAGAATGTGAAGCACACATCTGCTGAATCTAACATAGTAGTCCGGATTGCTGTAGAATTTGTCATACTAGAGCAACATATATTACACATAACAGAAAATATTTAGATTGGTTTCCTCACAACAAGAACAGTACATCTCGCATTATGAACGCAGTAATTGCTGACGCTTCCCAGGAAAGCTCTGTTCTCAAATCCCAAACCAATATAAATTAGAATCCCACACGCAACAAGTTAATGACATGTCTTTCAAAGAGCTGAGGCAGCACATCACAAATATGAACAAAATCAATATAGAAAACAAAATTGATTGAAATTCTGACATCGTTGTTGGATTAGCCATTAACTGCAGAAACTTAAGAAATACCTTTGTACAATGCCTCGACCGTGACTGCCTAATACTAGTAAATCGATATTGAGTTTTTCCACTGCTTCACATATTGCTTTTTTAGGATCACCAATCTCTGTTACTGCCCTTGCAACAGTGTTACAAGAAACAAAATTAGAATTTTACTCCTCTCAATGAAGTAAAAAGTAAAAAGAACAGTGAAATTTACAGAATTGTACGTGAACCACCCCATGGTTTGCGCAGATGTTCTTAGCTTTGTGCAGCAAAGCCAATGCCACCTTCTGGAAGTTTTCTTGTATAGCTGCTACCTGTAAACAAAAGGGGGTTTATGATTTTGCAAATATGATTACAAAAAATTAATTTATAATTAAAATAATAATTATAAATAAAGAATGCCAATGGCTACCGACGGATATTAAAATGATAAGGAAAATCGAATTAGTTGAAGTCGAGTCGTGTGTATCACACACTTTCCTTAAGACAATTACGCCGCCTCTATCGGTGCAAAAGGCCTTTTTGGCGTTCGTCTCCCAGGATACAACGACCTTTCGAGTTCTTGTGGCTGCACTGCTACAAGAACACCTACGAACTGCTAGTACCTTCCATATATCACCAGAATAAAACAAGAGCACAAGAGCAGAAAATTGAATACTCTCGATGTTGTGTTGGTGTGTTGGTCTCGGGATTGGTGTTTTAAACTATGGAATAGGAGGCCCTTTTTATAGTGTGAGGAATGGCCAAGGCTATTAAAATCAATCATCAATATAGAGAACTCAATGGTCATGAACATCTCACTCAATGGTCATGAACATCCCACTCAATGTTCATAATACACATTACATCATATGTTTCTAGAATATCAAAAAATTTCTAGTACCAACTGAAGAGTCACTTGACTCTTACCATTTCCCTTTTCTAATAGCCAACTTTGGATGACAATTTTTCATTCATCCCAAAACTAAATTTGTCATATGAACACATAATATTGTAGTCTTCATTATGAAGAATACAAATACAAATCCAAGTTCAATTCTCATTAACTATAAGTGTAACACACTTTAATTAATCCATTTAAATTTGGTTTCAAAAAGGGTTTTTAACCCATTTTTCCAACAATTCCCCACATGAATAAAATTGGCCACCAAAGACTCGATATAATTGGTGATAGATTTCTATGGTCGAAACCTGCATAGGATAGGTAGGTTTTACCCTTTGAACATTCCCTTGTGAAAGTATGATTACGTTACTAACTAAACAGTAGACGCGATGCCCTTGAACTATTCGTTATTTTGTGTAACTGATAGCATACCTCACACAGGAGTCTTCCTGGTACATTGCAGTTCTCACTATTGTGCCCGTTTTGGCCCTGGACACACGCCTGGTTCTGTAAGAGTTTGATAAGAATTGTGCCCCAACAATTCCTTTTGAAGCGGCCCCACTTCTCTCTTACATAGGTGATCTCTTAATTAAGAGTAACCCGCATTACTCCGCTCGGATTTCCCGACGCATAAGAATCATTAAAAGCTTTAGCTTAACCTCATTCTTTACGGGCATCACTGTTTTTCATCATAGGAATGGACCTGGGAAAACTCCCCACAGTGATCCGACATTATCTCTACAATTTAGTTGTCCCTTTGAACCTAGATCTTGGGATCTCCAGTCAGCTAGGTTGGGTATCCACTGTAAAGATTTTTTAATTCATGGGCTTTAGTCCCATTCCTCTTGATGATTTATTAACTAACTCTCTAGTTAACCATTTGGTTAGCGGATCCACAATATTATCTTTTGACTTCACATAGTCAATCAAGATAACTCCAATAGAGAGTAGTCAATTAGTATTATGTCCTCGAAAGATGTGTCTAGACTTACCATTACTTTGTGCCCTGCTGATTGCAGATTGATTGTCACAATGCATGCAAATTGCAGACACAAGTTTTTGTCTATTTTGGAATATCCTCAAGGAATTGGTGTAACCATTGTGCTTCTTCCCCAAATTTGTATGGTACCACAAACTCAAACTTCATTGTGGATCTAGTTATAATGGTTTGTTTGGAGGATTTCCATATCACTGTTCCACCTTTTAGTGTGAACACATAACCGCTAGACTATCGTGTTAGATATCCATTTTTCATCTCAGTATCCTTCTAGGACAACACAACTCAAATATTACTCGTGTGTCTCTTTGACTTGCTCACATAAGCAATATCCATATTTTTCATGTCAAATATGAAATTTAACATATCTCTAGTGGATTTAATCATCTTATTATTGCATTCAAACAATAAACATGCCATTACATATCCACTTGCTTTCAAAATGAGTTAAAGTATCATAAAACATACTTTGACCCTTGTCAATGTTAATTAGTCTACATAGAGCACCATAATTATCATATATCTTGGTCTATCATGCCATATATTTGGATGGCTCAACCATATTGGTGAAAAGAAACTTTATTCATTCTTGGATAAATGTCATTTACAAGAATTAAATAATCTACCACTCATGGTCCTATTTTATTTTATAAACTTGACTTGGTCATACCACAGCTCTAAGTCTTTTATTCCACAGTCATAATCATTGACTTCATCCATGTCCTGTTCATTGGACATATTTTCAACAAGTGCATCAAGTGAAGCCCATTCAATTTCTCAAATTTTTCTCTTTGTGAGACTGAGACATGTATTCAGGCAATCACATCCATGATCGGCATCTTGATCGACTCTTAGTTGTTTCAGTAATTTTTCAATTCTGAAAACACACCTATAAGTGTTAATAACCACTTATTTATTAATTCAATGTAAATGTAACTTACAAATTCCGTAAGACAATAATATCTGTATAGGCAACCATTTCGTAAGACAAGTATACAGGCAACCAATTCTGTTTAGGCAACCATTTGGTAGTACAGGTATTACGCAATCACATCCGGTTGGCACCTTGATTGACTCTTTAGTTGTTTCAGCAATTTTTTCAATTCTGAAAACACACCTATAAGTGTTAATTAATATAATCACTTATTTCTCAATTCAATGTATACGTAAGCTACGAATTCCGTAAGGCAACAATATCCGTATATGCGACTAATTCCGTTAAGGCAGCCATTCCATAAGGCAACAACAAGCTTCGAAAGAACCTTAAATCCATTTAGGCAACCATTACATAATGCAACAACAAGCTTCGAAAGAACCTTAAAACCGTTCCATAAGGCAACAACAAGCTTCGAAAGAAACTTAAATCCGTTTAGGCAACCAGAACCTTAAATCTGTTTAGGCAACCAGAACCTTAAATCCATTTAGGCAACCAATAATCCGACGGATCATATAAGCAAAATCACATGGTCAATAATTGTCTTAAGCTGTAAACATAAGGGGGGTTTATGATTTTGCAAATATGATTACCCAAAATTAATTTATAATTAAAATAATAATTATAAATAAAGAATGCCAACGGCTACCGACGGATATTAAAATGATAAGGAAAATCGAATTAGTTGAAGTCGAGTCGTGTGTATCACACACTTTCCTTAAGACAATTACGCTGCCTCTATCGGTGCAAAAGGCCTTTTTGGCGTTCGTCTCCCAGGATACAACGACCTTTCGAGTTCTTGTGGCTGCACTGCTACAAGAACACTTACGAACTGCTAGTACCTTCCATATATCACCAGAATAAAACAAGAGCACAAGAGCAGAAAATTGAATACTCTCGATGTTGTGTTGGTGTGTTGGTCTCGGGATTGGTGTTTTAAACTATGGAATATGAGGCCCTTTTTATAGTGTGAGGAATGACCAAGACTATTAAAATCAATCATCAATATAGGGAACTCAATGGTCATGAACATCTCACTCAATGTTCATAATACACATTACATCATATGTTACTAGAATATCAAAAATTTTCTAGTAGCAACTGAAGAGTCACTTGACTCTTACTATTTCCCTTTTCTAATAGCCAACTTTGGATGACAATTTTTCATTCATCCAAAAACCAAATTTGTCATATGAACACATAATATTGTAGTCTTCATTATGAAGAATACAAATCCAAGTTCAATTCTCATTAACTATAAGTGTAACACACTTTAATTAATCCATTTAAATTTGGTTTCAAAAAGGGTTTTTAACCCATTTTTCCAACACTACCAATTCCGGACCTGTATTTTCCATACAAAAACAGGAGAAAAGAAAAAAAAATTAAAAATAAGAAGCTTGCAGTCCTAATTTCAAGACTGTTATTCTGAGAGTGAGATACATATGAACATTAACTAAAACAAAATTCATCGATGGTTGTGTAACCAAAATCAATGGCCGTGGGTTGTGCAGCGAAGACGACTAGCTCAGAATTGTGAATGGTGTTGCCAAGCTTTCCGAGGGTCCATTCGAGCGCGTAGTGGCTAAGCTCGCTCTCATCAATTGCCACCATCACCTTCTGCTTCATCTTCTCCTCTCTCTGCTACTCCATTATTTGCCTCTCTACCTCCTACCAACCTTCTAACAATTTTTAGACCATTGAAATTGCGATAAAGATTGATTTGTTTTCTGTTCGTCCTAACACGTAAGTTCACTAACCGACCATCAAACTCCTACCAGATGCACACGTATCATAATAGTCCAAAAGATCAGAGCTAGGTGTCAGGATCACAGGCAAATAATTTTGAGTTTTAAACAGAAATTCATGAACTTTATTGAAACATTATTACACAGATTTCTGTCTCACACTCTTAAGATAAACATATGTCGCGGAATCCAGTACTTGCTCTTATCTAAATACTAACAACAATCTTAATTACTCAATTCTGCGAAAGGAATGATTTTTATTCTTCCTCCGATCCGTTCTCCTGGTATTAGCAGGAAAGAAGATACCATTATTCGACTGGAGGTTTAGTAACGAAGACTTGCCCTCGCACCAACTCCGTTGTGGACGACACCATTAGATTATTTATGGCGACGAAACTGGACAAATGTAGATGTCAACTCCGATGGAATACGGACAGGGCGGTAGTCTTTGTCAAGCCACACTGCTGTGGACTTTGCTTCCAAGATAGGCTGTTTAGAAACCACGCCATGATCAGAAGGTGACTCGACGTCAAGGGCCGGCATAAATACTTCATGTGGCTGTACTTATTAAGATTAGAGAGTGATAATGGCAAACCTCAAGATTTGGCAGCTTGAAAATGAAGTGATCAAAGTAGACGCGAGCGGCTGAGTAAATTGGTCATCCTGATTTTTATGACAAACTTGTCTCCACTCTATTTACACATCATGTAAAAGAAGGAAGAATGAGTGGTCAGTGTGTGACGTTCTCACATACATCTACATTCTGTGGTAGCAGAAACACACTGTTCGCAGATTTGACAGAAAAAGACTTGAGAGTTTCATATGAAACACCTACTTTTAGAGGTGCAATGAATTTCAGAGACAATTCTGACAGCGCGAATGCTTCACCGGTTCGGGCAACTGCATCAGCACTCATGCCAACCCTTTCAAGAAGTTCATGAAGACCTGATCATGATAAAAATGTTGAATTAAGCACGAATGTTAATATCTAACCACATCTGGGTTAAAGATATAAACTGTTGTAATCTCTACTGCTGCTGATCATTTCAGGCAATGTTCAACACTATGGATTCATTCCATGATAAAATCATCACCCCTGATAATTTGGTGTAGATAAGCCGTTCAAAATATAGAAATGTTAACTATATAGTTCTGATTTGAACGGATATAGAGGTCTCACCGTGCTGGCAGTAACTTGAATAGACAGCATTGTTCACGACGCCATACTGATCAAGCTCATAGTCGCGGACTTTAAGCTCAACATCATAAAAACCACTCATTCTGCAAGGTTCAGAAAGGAGAAAACTTTTATTACATATTTAACTTGATTCACTTGCAGACATCCAATACCTTAGAAGTTGAAACAAATGACAAGCCTAGCAAACTATTCACTTGCCGACAAACAAAACCATGTCATCAGATAGTAGGTTAAGCAAAAGCCAGATCAACAGGTCTCCAATACTTTTATCTCCTTCTAATGTTGTAGTCACCAAAATGCAGGAAATAAGATGAAAAGAAAGTTCTAGCAAAAATTATGACTTTCACATGGGTATCAAGGACATAAACCAAGATAACAGAACTTCAAAGAGTATAATTGAACTACGAACTTTGTCCATTTCATATACATTTCTGGATTTTTCACTGATTCATATAGGGTTGTAAATAGTAGTACCCTATGCCACCTTCGAAATCGCATGCAAGGGAAGTGCTGCATATCCTGACGATGGGGAGTGAACGGAGACGCATCGGTGTGGTTGGGAAAGATACTGACTGACGGTGAAGATGGAGTGAATTAGGCAGGACACGCGAGGAGGGAAAGGTGACATGATTGTAGTCGGCAATTGAAATTGCCGGCAACGTCAACATCATCTCTGCTGCTGACTGCTGCTGGGAAAAGCTAGAGACTGAGACAGTGTGAACTGTGGAGAATATTATAGACGAACTGGCAGGAGTCTTTTATCAATAACAGAACACGCCAACTGCTAACGCTACCCAACCTACGAATTAGAATTCCACATTGAACATTAATTATTTGTCTTTCGAACACTGGGAACACCTGGCTACAGCCTACAATTGAAAACGTTCCATTTATCGCAGAATTAACATAGGTGTGCCTAATACCTAAGAACCTTATACCTTCCCACTTCCCAGACAATGACTGGACAACCTAGTCATAATAATTGGATGGGAGTCTTTCTACTGCTTCATATATGGCCTAGCCTTTTTTGGAATCACCAATCTCTATTACTGTACTGTAAAACCTGAATTGTAGTCAACCCACAAATTAAAAGATGAAGCGACATAGATACTGTAACCCCCCTCTTATGGTTCGCACTGAGCTCTTTGTCCAGCAACCAAATCCACTTTCAAGCGCTCCTAATTTCACTTTGTAAGGACTCGTGTAATACAACTGTAAGATATGAACTTGCAATGAAAACAAAATTTATCAAGAATTTTCTGTACCCAAATAAATGAAGGTGGGCTGTGCAGGGAAGGCAAGTAGCTCCAAATTGGCAAGGGTGTGTATTCCAAAAGTTCCAGGGGTCTAATCGAGCATGAAGCGGGTAAGCTCCCTCTCATCCATGCCAACATCACCTTCCTCTACCCATTTCCCTGCAACTTCTTCTCTCCAACTCTAGGTCTCTTTCAGTTTTCGTCAAAGCACATCTATGTTAACATCCATCACATCTCAGATAGAGTAGATGATGATTTGTCTCTGTTTAGCCCAACACAAAAGTTCTTTACCATCAAACAACAAATGCAGACTAAATAATAATAGTCCCAGAAAATTGACAAAAAAATAAAAGGTCGAGAAAATGAGAGATCCTTTGGTGTCTCTTTCCTCTAGTTTATGATATCATGAATTTTTATCTTTCTTGGAAATTACTACAATGATTATCAATCTTATATACATAACGAATTACTTGTATTTTTAACTTTTAACATAAACAGTATATTCTTCCTCCAATTTTTTTGGTGCCAGTGGAATTTAAGATACCTGTATCCTCTCTGTTCTCCAACTGGAGCTTTGGTATCGAAGACTTCCCTACCAACTCCGTATTCCAGGACAATCAGTTAGACTCCTCATGGCGAAGAAATTGAACAAATTTAGATCGCACCTCCGGTGGAATTCGGACAGGGCGATAGTTTTTATCAAGCCACACTGCTGTGGCCTTTGC
The DNA here is from genome assembly GCA_963682095.1 of Potentilla sterilis. Classification (NCBI taxonomy): domain Eukaryota; kingdom Viridiplantae; phylum Streptophyta; class Magnoliopsida; order Rosales; family Rosaceae; genus Potentilla; species Potentilla sterilis. The sequence goes on along the minus strand of OY821761.1, from coordinate 44,940,492 downwards.
TTCCAAGATAGGCTGCTCATAAAAACAATATCACAACTTGCAAGGTTACACAGCGTCAGGGGTCAAGACAAGTACCTCATATGATTGAAAATAACTTCAGGAGTGATAAATGACAAACCTCTAGATTTGGCAGCTTGAAAATGAAGTGATCAAAATACATGCGAGCAGCTGAGGAGTTGGCTACCCTCACCTTTACAACAAACTTGTCTCCACTCTGTTCAAACATGTAAAGAACAAGATTCAATTCATAATCAGAGTGCACATACACAAGCATGCTTACAAATGTAGAATAAGGGGAGAGCAAGGGGAGCATTTATATTGTGTCACAGTACACATTCACTAAATTTGCAGTATTAAAAGAAAACGAAATTAGGACATCAAAGTGAAGTAACAAGCCATACTTTTAGAGGCGCGATGAATTTGAGTGACAATTCTGACAATGCTAATGCATCACCAGCACGGGCAACTGCATCAGGGCTGAAGCCAACCCTTTCCAGAAGTTCATGACGACCTGATCAAAATGTTGAAGCACAAACTCTCAGTCTCTTCAAACAGAGTTGTGTTGTAAACTGTAAAGAGCTAGAGGTTATAGATAGATGTGATCTTCACTGCTAGCTCATTTTTTAGGACCACTATAGCACAATGTTCGACTTTACCATGACAAATTCCTCACCCCCTACTCGTATGGTCATACCTAACATAGTTTCTGGGGAATCTAAGTATTCCAAATTGAGTCATTACATGGAGGAACTTAGATTCGGCCACGAATCAGAGCCCATAAGCAGGTATGTTCCACAAATTGTGTCGAAACAAAAAACTTTGCAAATTGGGAAAATTCAACTAAATAGTTTTGATACAAATGATTGCAGCAGTCTCACCGTGCTGGCAGTAACTTGCAAAGACAGCATTGTTAACAACACCATACTGATCAAGCTCGTAATCGCGGACTTTGAGCTCAACATCATGAAACCCACTCATCCTGCCGTGTTCAAAAAAGGAGAAAGCTTTGTTTACACATTGAAAAATCTCTTCACTGACATGCATCTAATACATTAGAAGTTCAAACAACTAATATGCCTAGGTACACTAGACACGCCTGATCGGTACAATCATCATATCCATGACTTAAAACCCAATTCTTAAAAAACCACCAAGAAAAACAAGGACTTCGAGTTTGAAGTCTTAAACCCAAAAAGAACAGATCTAAACAGTTTCATAACTGAAGTATAACAAAAACTGAGGAATCTATTGAGAAGCAGTATAAACTATAAACAGTTTCATAACTGAAGTATAACAGAAACTGAGGAATCTATTGAGAAGTATTACCCTTTGCCACTTTGGAAATCGAGTGCGAGACAAGTGGTGCATTTCCGGACGGTAAGGAATGATCGGGGGAGATGGAGTGACGTGGAGATGGCACGTGATGGAGGAAAGGGCACGTGAGAGGCGTCGGCAATTGAAAATGCCCGCAATCTCAACATCTCGGCTCTGATGCTCCCTCAGTAGAGCTCAGATAGAGAGAAAGAGAGAGGGACCGGCGATAAAACCGAAGTGTTGAAGAAGAAAACGGAAATGAGACAGGGATATTGGGCCCAATGCAGGCCGCCTATTGGGCCAATATTGTCAACATAGATGACATTTAGTTGACATTTGCTCAACGGTTTTTTACTATAGATCAATTAAAGTAAAATGTCATATTATGAGGGACATAATGGAGAAAAAATAGGAGATATGGATTACCATAAATGGGAAAAATTCGTTTCCATTCTTAGAACAGCCACCAGACCCAGTAGTGCTACTTGTGCTTCAACTTGGATTCCTCACGTTCGGTAAACTAAAGAGGGAACACAACCTTTTTATTTTTTTATTTTTTATTTTTTAAATTGTTGGATTAATTTCTCTGCTCCGTTTTCATATCTTTATTTTCCAAGCAGTATGATCTGTGGAGTTTTCTGGGTTTTTTCCATTTGACTTGATCAGTTAGATCTGGGTGCTAGGGTTTTCGGCTGAAATAAAATTAAAAATCAAAATGAACCCGATTCTTAAAGCTGTATATTTCGTTATTGTTGATCAGTGGTTTGTTTGATTTTTGATGTAAAGCAACAGACATAGCTAGATATATATAACTATGATGAAGCCGACGAGCAAGAAGATAAGGATCGAAAAGATTGACAACTTGCCGGCGAGGCAGGTGACCTATTCGAAGAGGAGAAGAGGGCTTCTGAAGAAAGCTAGAGAGCTTTCAGTTCTCTGTGATTGTGAGTATTCTGTCATCATCTTTTCTGCTACTGGCAAGCTCTGTGAGTCCTCCAGCTCCAGGTACTTCTCCACCTTCATCTTATGACTACTCTAGGTACTCTTTCTTGCAGATTAAATATAACAAATAGGTACATATAAGTGAGATGTAATTATACGAGTAGATCGAGGAGACCTTTGTGGGAAACTGGTGGTGTGTTTTTGGTTATGACAAGTGTGTGCTCTTTGTATGTCCACAATTAAACACGTACGTGGTAGTTACTCAGTTGAGACGCTGAGTTCTATGAAAAATTTGCTTCCTTTACTTGGATAGATACGTAATTCGATTAACTATAAATGACCGCATAGATCGTATAGGATTATATGATTATTTCTTCAAAATCATATCCGTAAAACCGTAGCTTTTTACATGTAATCGATTGTCAAGTAGAATAATATATACAGTTAGTCATGATTACATGCATTTACTCGGTATATATTTTCGAAATTGATCCAGCTGGTCAATATATTGGTATTCATTAACAAAAAGACGGGTTATCTAGTGAGAGGAAATTCGGATCAGTCTCTCCTTGATCTCGATCAAGACCTGCACACCTAAAGCAAATATATTGTCCCTAAATGTGGTTAAGATTTAGGATTTACAGGGACATAAAAAGCAATTAGCATAGAAGACATTATATTATATGATTTGAGGTTTTCTTACAAGGCAACTGCATGATTTGATGTTCAGTTGGATCACATCGTTCATATATAGAAAGCTTGAAGCCTTTCAGCTGGCATGCAATGAGTGGTGTGGAGCTACCACGACTATGCATGCATTAGTTTTTGCCCTGCATTGATTGACTGCACTAATGAAACAAAAATTTCACATTTATGTAATGGAAATAATACAAACGTTCATAATATGATCGATCTGCAAGCATGCATGAGGGAAATATCTAAAGAGGGAGGGTGAGAATGCATGAATTGTAGTTATGTAAATTATGGAATAAGATTTAATTTGCTTTTATTTGATTAAAAGCGAACTGTACTGAAGTTCGGAAATGAAAAAGCATAATGGTAGTATAGTCGTGTGTTTAGGATCACTTCTTGTCCTAGAACTAGAAATCCCGCCTATGAATTCTTTATCCCAGAAACTGTGTAGGTATATATGACTCACTTCAGAATTTAGATGTGATCTTTATATAAACTTATGGGGAAGACCATGATGGTTCCATAGATAAAATAATTCTAAGAAAAATCATAATTTTAAAAGTTTGGAAAAAAAAAAAAATCTCTGCCTATAAACTACCATGCTTCAACATGATTTTGATTTTTGGGTATGGTTAAGAACAGTAATATATATAAAAAAAAAAAAAAAAAAAACCTATCAATTTCTCCCTTGTTCTCTCTGTTAGGGTTGGAAACGATCAAACTTCAAGGCGGTGGCGACGACATTCAAAAATGGCCGAATACGGTGAACTCCTGACTAGGAGGGATGGGTTTTCTTCTTTTTCTCTCTTTAGCGGGTCGGCAAGAGAAGGGGGAGACTTCTCTCCGAGCACCCCTTTTTGTTTTCTTTTCTTCTTCTTTGGTCCGATGGTTGTGGGTGATGTAGAACGTTTGGCTTTGGATTTAGCCGATGGCACTTTGTGGCAAATTGGAGGACTAACGTTGTAGTCTTCAATGCCGGAGGTTTCATGATTTGTTCTGTGCCGATGGCAGTGCGGGGGTCGTCGGAAAAAGACGACGGCGAAGGCATCCTAAAGATGACGGCGACGCTGTAGATGCTAGATCTGGTCCTCGGGTTTACCTTTGTGGGCATCATTGTGCTAAGGAAAATTTGGGCCGCTGAATTCTTGGGTTCAATTGTTTTCTTTATTTGGTTGGACCGAGTTTTTATGGCCCAAAAGGGATTCTAATTGTGAATTGAAGGGTAGGCTCTCCATTTGGGTGAACAATTTTATTCAACACTTCTAACTGGAACGAGTTTGTTGAAATAAAGGCGTTATAAACTGTCTTAAGAATGTGGATGTATTTTTAGTTGTTAGAGACCTAGGTGCAGGTAGGTATTTGATAGTCATAGGGGGTAATTCTTATTGTCGGCCCTTCCGTGTGTGTTATTTCTTGTACTGTCTGTTGAGTTTTTATAATACATTTTTGACTTCTAATTAAAAAAAAAAAACAGTAATATATTGGCCAAGAATCACTTCATGCTTGCTTGATTCATGCTATTAATTAGTGAGTCTTGTAGATGTCGTCATATGCATTTTCAAAAAATATCATGCGTTCAAATAGACATTTTAGCTAACAATTACTCTAAACTCGATTCATAATTTAAAACTTGACTTTTCACAAGGATAACCCAAAAAATTTAAAATAACATATTTTGAGTATTCCAACACCTAATAACCTCATTAAGCATGATTTACTAATTTCCAAATCACTCTTTCTTTCACCCTACTCCACTTATTTATATTTACTGCTAGTGGGCTAATCCACACTCATTATTGTCCTATATCAAAACACACACATACACATTTACATTTATATAAACTTGTAATAAAGATAGAAACTTAAAGAAGCATACAAAACCAAGAAACCCTATTGTTCTCTCTCTAGCCATCGGCTAGGGTTTGAGAACGACAATTTTTTTTATAGCAGAGCAGAAAAATCTCTTAAGCTTGATAGTTGCTGCTCTCGCTTGTCTTTTGGTTGGCTGTCTATTTTCTGGTTTAATTTTTGCGAAGGAGCGTTATGGTGCTGGTAAATTGGGTTTAGGCGACATGTTTTTTTTTTTTTTTTTTCACAATCCATGGTGGCATGATTATTTGGGATCCGATGCATGGTGGAGCACCCATGGTGGTGTCTACAAGAAGGTGAAGGTTGGAATATTTGATGGTTTTGCTACTGATGCCACGAAGGTTGGCTACGATATGGAAGGGATGGGATTTGACTCATCTATGAGAGGTTGCTTCAAATCTGATCCTTGTGAATTCGATTTTGGTGGTTGTGTGATTAATCTCGACATCGGCAACGGCGCAGGGTGGAAGGCGGTGTTGATGTGTGACGACAGAGGAGCAGAGAACTTATATTGGGCTGTTTTAAGTCCTACTCGGTGTGGTGATGGTGATTTTGATTGGTTTTGGACGATTGATGGTTGTATGAGGAGCGATCATCATGATCTGGGATGGAATTGGCCGGTCTTAGTCATGGTGGTCGACGACATATTAGGTAGGGCCGTGCCAGAGCGTGCTTCAGGTCTCAAGTCTGCCGACCTGGATCTGCCTAATGGCGGCGGTGGTGTTTGGTCGGTGGTCATGGGTGTCTAGTCGGTGTTCATTGGCAGGTCGATGGAGTTTGGTCTGGCGACACCAGCGCTGAAGCAACATCTCACGTCCCTTTTAGATTTTGGTGGGCAAAGGTTTTATAATTTTGGGCATGTATATAACAATGGGTCTCCTGTAAAGGAGTTGTGAATGGTGGACACCTCTGTTGGGAATTACAACAAAGAAGTGACTAGTGAAACCTGAACAAATTGTCATGGAGACAGACAAACTAGTGGAGGGGGAGGTTTCTTCTTCTACTGCTAAGTTGGATTAAGTTGAATCTGGTCATCTTGCTTCTAAATATCTCCAATACTGAAATTATGTGCTTCAAACTGTTTGAAAAAGGTGGGTGTATTGGTTATTCTTTAACCTAGGTATAGGTTGGTGAGTCATGAGAGATAGTTCTTATTGTCGGCCCTATAGATGTGTTATCTTTATACTGCTTGTTGAATAAAAGTTATTGATTAAAAAAAACTTGTTATAAAGATTTTGCTCCTCAAGAGTATTGCCGGCAATAATAAATTTAATGCTAGTTTTTGTTGGCCATTATTTATATATAGTTGTCTTACAGTATTTAGTAATATCTAAAATACTACACACATGCACCGACAGGTTGCAACAAAGCTCGTTCTTAAAGTACTAGTAAGCAATGTTCTAAAAGGCGCTAGGCGCTAGTCGGGCGGTGACCTATAGCCTAGCGCTTGGACGGACTAGGCGGGGACTAGGCGATTTATATTTTTTACATTTAATTAATAAATATTAATTTAAAAATAGTTTAATATGACTATATGAGTAATTTGAAAAAATTTAGCTTGACTTTTCTCTAAAATGAGCAAACCAACCTGTAAAATATTCACCACATTACAATTGCAGAATTGCTAAACCATATTGATAAGCAGTTTGTGTGAAATCGGGGCGGCTTGGTTGGGCCTAGCGCCTAAGCGGAGCCTGGGCGGAGCTAGGCGGGGATTTTTACAACAGTGCTAGTAAGTAATAAGCGCGCAATGTAATTAACTAATTAAGTCTATTCTTAACAAAATCTTTACATATGTTTTACGCGTAGACAGCGTTCTCTCTCTCTAAACCCTAGCCTCCAAGGCTTTGCAAACCCGCCATGGCGAACGAACCTGACCTCTGCTCTAAGCCATTGTTTTTTGGCCCTCCAACGTTGATCTATCTTGGCGACCTACACATCAGACAAAGCTTTTTGGCCACAAACAAGTATCACCTAATATCCTTACTACAGTACAGTCGTTGAAGAGTCCAATGATCGATGGATGAATTGGTGGAAGCTTGCTCCTTTATGGGTATGGAATTTGTTTCAGATCCGTCCATGTCAGGCTCGGCTCAAGGAAGATTGGATCGTTGATAATTGGCTCTCACATGTCCGAATTTTGATGGCGGTGGAGAGCAAAACCTCAAATTGGCAATACCTTAAGGTCAGTGTCGTGCAGCGGAGCCGCATGTGGAGGCTTGTACCAGTAATAAGGATGCTTGAAATGACGGAGCTAATTGCAAGGAGGTCATGGTTGTTTAACGCAACAGAGAAGGTGAGACCACACTTTGGGCTATTGTTGATGGAGGTGGGGGAGGAGATCCCTAAACGCTGGTTGGGTCGTGCGATGGGTTGTTGTGCAGATGGCTTCGAGTTAAACCGCGCGGTGGTGGCCAGCGTGGTGGTGAATGACCAACTAGCAGACGAACGTAGTCGCCACTGTGAATGTGACTCTCAGAGTCCTATTAGGGTTTGGGTGCCCAAATCAAAGTGGATGCCCAAATCATTTTGGGTGTTTGGAGTGTCCATATCAGGTGAAGCTGTAGCGTGGATTTGGCCTCAATGATGGCCCATAGTAATTTGCCTTAGTCTTTCATGGTTTCGAATTTGGGATCCCGGTTGCTTGATCCTGCAAACTAAGTGTTGTTCTGATACTTGCATTTCCAACTAATGTTCTAGAGTAGTACTGAAAGAGGATTCGAGTTATTCTATAACAACGAAGCATGAAGTGTTCAATGAATAGACATATTTCTATGTACCATTGTGGGTACTACTACAATTTATTGTTCAGTCTGTATATGACAGCGGAAGGGTATGTAATGGTCATTCTGGCTTGAGGGTAGGACAAATTTTTCTTGTTTTGATGATGCTCTAGAAAGTATTCTAGATGTGTTCCAATACTATTGTATTTGACTCACTTAATTGAGTCATTTTATTATTATATTTATAAAGTTTTTTTTTATTAAAAAAAATATCTAAAATACTACAGAAAATCAGTGTAGCCACTAATCAGGATTGTGAAAAATAAAATGAACCATAAAATCCATTTCGTGGTCGGATAACATTCTTACTAATTAAGTGGTTAATTTTGTTCTGTCTAGTACGAAGGATGTCATTGCGAGGTACCAATGGCACATGAAAGATGTGGAAAACTTTGACCAGTCCTCTCTTGATCAGCTCCAGGTAATTATTCAACCATCAATACAATTGAATTTATAGTCTAGCATACGAATATCTCAGTTGATATATAGATACATTAGGGCATTAGAGTTTTAAAATGTTCTTGTGAGGAAAAACTAACATAACCCATACTATACGTGTTTAGAGAATGTGGAGATAAATTAAGAGTAGAGGGAATAATTTTGAGATAATTATAATCTTTATGCTATTTTATTTTAAATTACTATTTTATTCTTATAGATTATTTCTATATCAAAATATTGAATATTTCAGGGTTATTTATGTTAAATTTTTCAGTTTTGGTTGATAAAGTGAGTTTTCTTAAATAATAATATAGATGATGCTTGCTTCCTTTTCTTTCTCTTTTTGTTTTTTGTGTTTCAATTGTTACGGACGAACATATTTTATGTCACTTGTTATATTTAGTGATCAAAATGACGTTTGTGTTTCTCATGTTAGCATGATTGCATGAAGTTGGGTAAGGAACTTGCGGACAAGACCCGCGTGCTAAGGTTATTAGTTGACCTTTAATCATTTGGAAGATGTGGATGTCAATATATACGTAAATGCTGCTTTAGATCAAACATTTGGACACTGTATGCCTTATGCATCGTCACAACTCACTATAGGCAGATGAATGGAGAGGATCTAGAAGGGCTGAACATGGATGAGTTGCAGATATTGGAGAAAGAGATTGAAGGAGGTCTTAACAGTGTGCTTCAAACTAAGGTTTGTTTCTCGAAAGCATAGGCCTAGCTAACGTATTTTGGCTTAGTAATCAAATCAAAATAAGAATTTTCCATTCATTTCAGGAAGAAATGATTATCGGTGAAATTCGAGCACTTGAGGCAAAGGTTAGTTATTGCAAGTTTGAATAATAGCAGGAATGGTACCGTGATATCTTTTTTATTTATCAGTTGTTTTGCCTATAATTGCAGGGAGCTGAGATGGAACAAGCGAATAGCCAATTGAGGCGGGAGGTAAGTGAAAATGATCGACCTAATATGGTTATTTTATTAGTGTTATCTAGGGTCATTTCCTTGAGTAAAAGCCGAGTAAATATGACTAATTACGTACAGTTAGCAATGTTGTCCGGTGAAAATGGTGTTGTCGTTGAGTCAGATACCTCGCCTGTTGAAGAAGGTTTGGTATCGGAGTCTACCACTAATGCCAGTAGCTGCTTTTCTACTGGTTCTTCCTTAGACGATGACAATGGCGCCGCCGACACTGTATCTCTGAAACTTGGGTGAGGGAGCTTGCCTTGTTGCTTCCATATTAGAGAAGTCATGCATATGTGTATTTCATAACTGGATTAATGAAACTAGCTAGCTTGTTCATCAATTTGCACTCTTCTAATTCTCAGGCTTTCTTAGTGGCTAAACTGGGGATGACATTCAGAAGGTGAAAGTTTATATAGAATGGTATTGTGTATCTGTATTAAAAGTACTTAAGATCATGCCTTGCAGATCACTTTGTATGAAATATTTGTGTGTATCTGGGAAGACATGCCTAGTAGTGTGAGTAACTAGCCAATGCACTTGGATGGATATATAGTACATTTTATCCAATATGAGCCCAAGAAAACTTATTATTTGTAGAATAATTCTGGAATACGCCGGTATAATCTGACGCCAGACGGTTCTGTTTAACGGAAATGAAGATAGTATCTTGCTGCAAATGCTTAGTCCTTTTTAGTCAACAGTACACCCCACCGAAATGCAGGTCCTGAGGATCTCCTTGATAGTCCCACGTACTCTGGTGTGGAAAACCCACACGAAACATGACTTACAATCCGAAGCGAGCAATGGCGGAGCTCCGCCACTCCATCTCGTTTGGTCCACGCGCCACTTCTTCTCCGATGAAGCGCGGCGACGACGACTCCTCTCCTTTGGTTTCCGACGCTCAGCCTCACTAGGACGGCGACAACGACCGCGGTTGCCCTCCTTTCAAAGATCGCGACCGTCCGTTCTAGTCTCATCTCCAATCTCTCTGTCCTTTTCTCGGCAACGATGCCAAGGCCTCGAAGATCTCGCTCTTCTTCTTCGTCGTAGTCGTCCTCCTCGAATTAGTCTCCATTTTCGCAATCATGAAAAGAGTGGTATCGATTATTCTTCTTGAAATTTCAGTCCCACTCAACAGTGCACCCCATCGATCTGTTCTTCATGATCTTAGCAATCTCGATGACGTCATCGAGGCTGATATTATCGTTGTGCTTGATGTTCTCGGTCTTTTTGCGGTCGCGCTCGTGCTCCTTGAGGGCCTTGATGACGAGGGCTGCAGCGGAGGGGACGACGGAGACATTGACCAAAATTCTACCACAAACAATAATGTTTTTAAGTCTTCTATAATTGTATGGCTTCATTGTTGTTGTAAGGGTTCTACGCCATTTGGAGCTCTGCATAAGCAGCTTTAATTGAAGTGATTCCGGCGAAGAGGTTGGCCAGTAAGGCCTCCATGATAGCCCTGTTCTTGGCTTTAAGATCCTCCATTTTCTCAATATCGTATTCCTCTTTCCAGATCGCTAGCTAAGGGTCTTTATAATTGAAGACCTCTACACGTGGCTTGATTCTCGAACAAACAGTGACACCACACATAGTACGTGGCATCACCACTGTACGATATAGGGGTGGCCTCCATATTGACATTAATAATGTACTAGTAAGAATTCCTTCCATCATGTAGGCGTGCGATCGAAATCATGAGTAATTAGCTTCATTCCCGTTATTAGCTCAGGTGCTTGAAAAATTCTTAAAAAATTACCACGTTCTCAGTATGATGCGATGTACATGTCTGTGAAATGTTTATGAGATATTTATGTTCCCATGACACGACTGCCCTTTAGAGAGCAAGAATGAAACAATGGTTGACGAAATGGATCGAGACTCAAACGTTATAAAAATATGTGATTTTTCTAACCGTTGTCATATTCCAATGTACAATCATATCTTACAGCAGGTTTTTCCAAATTTAGTTCCTTATGCGTAGTTAGTTTGGAAACGAATACATTTACTTATAACCTAATAAATAAGTTATACCACATTAGTAGCCATGTAGGGATTCACTTGCCTAAAATAAACAAAATGAAAATATGACTGTCAGATTTGTTTACGATAGTAAAGTATTGTTATGGTGAAAATTCCACATATTTTGGTCGATGTTTGGGTCTCGATCTCCTCTCTTAGGAGAGAGGTCATATCGCCTGAAAATAAATTTTTAAAAGTAAGTTTTCGTTCTTGCAACACTTTTAGAAACAAATAGCTTAATAAAATGCGCGCTAATGTTTGACGCAATAAAACAGGTATATTGAAAGCATGCTAGATTATAAATGGAGTGGATGCAATAAAGACTCTTTTGGTAATACAATGTTCTTGGTTCGAACCTCAGTTTCCATTCTTACAACACTTTTAGAATTAGACGACTTGCATTAACAAAGTTCGGACCAAATTTTCATCCCCAATAATCAATTCATGAAAATGATTCTAAACTTTAAAAGCAATACTCCTAATATTCCACAAACTTGTTAAAGAAAGCATCTAGATGTCATCGTTTAAAAAAAAACATCTAGATGTCATCAAAAAACCCAAAGACATGAAGAACAAAACTAAATATATAAAAACAATGACACACTTGCTTAGAGACGTGACCATGTAACCATTACCACACATAGTTGAAACTTAGGAGAGATGCCAATCGGTCCAATACCATATTAATGCTTATTTCTTACGTCACAACTGTGTGGGCCCACAACCCACAACCCAGCACCCGATTCGAGTCGTCTTAACACAACAAATTGCTAAAATGACCCAGCCAAATCTAACCAATCCGGTGAACCCCCAACCACCTCACCTTGACTTGCCTCTCTCTCTCTCTCTCTCTCTCTCTCTCATACCAACACCACCGAACACGTCAACATGGCACCCAACCAAGACGCCGTTGTTCTCCCCGAGGGCGACCTCTCCTCCTTCTCCCAAGACCACGAGGAAGAAGACGACGTCGTCGACGATGACGACAATGACGACGTCGACAATGACGATGATGTCATCAACTTCGCTTCCCCTTCCTCTGCCTCCAACTCCCTCCTCCCCGTCATCGCCACTGCCGCTCCTCACCCTACCTTCACTGTCAACCTCCCCGCACCTCCGCCGACCAACGTCTCTGTGACGGCGGTGATCGCTGAGGGTTAGGATCCGAAGCGGCCGCGCACGATTCAGTACGACCCCGTTCTGCTGCCGGTGCCGGAGGAGAAGAAGCCTCCGGCAGTGCTAGACGACTCGTGACTATCGAACGGTGACAAGCGTGGCCCGTGAATCAACTGTACCGATACTGTCCCAACTTAGCCACCTTAAATGTGTTGGGTTTTAATCACAAAATGTCTCGGTAGAATTGAGTGTTATCCACTCACTTATAAGTTGTATTATATTTATCACTCATCTGATGTGGGATCTCTCCTCTCCAACACGCCCCCTCACGTGTAACATAATTTTAGGTCTGCAAGTGAAACAGACTAACAAACCAAGGTCGGCCTCCAACGAACGCTTAACGACAAATCTAATCGGAACTGAAAGAACCAAATTATTTTCGATGGCAACATAATTGAACCAAACTCGGGCCCATGACAAATTGAAACTCATACTTGGGTCCATAACAGAATGGAGACGCAACTAGAGAGGGATCCGCTCTGATTCCATGTCAAATAGTGACAAGCGTGACCCGTGGATCAACTATACCGATACTGTCCCAACTTAGTCACCTTAAAGGTGTTGGGTTTTAAGTACAATTGAGTATTATCCACTCACTTATAAGTTGTAATTTATCACTTTTCTGATGTGAGATCTCTCCTCTCCAATAACGGAGATTGTTCTAACAACGGTGGACCGACGAAGACGAGATCGAGCTCTTACAAGGCTTTCTTAACTACGCAGAGAGGAAACAAAGGAGGGTTGCACCAAAACGATACAGCTTTGTTTACGATCAGATCAAGTCGAAATTAATGCTGGAATTCAACAAGATAGCTAGAACAAATATATATACTTAAGATAGCTAGAACAAATATATATACTTAAGATAGCTAGCACAAGGTTTAAAAAGGAAAGATGTCAGTAGCTAGTCATTTCTCTGCATAATGACGTTTGATTTTTATGTTCAGTTTTTATTGAGCACCTCAGATGTTGTCTGAGACCCCATCACATGTGAATGAGACATATACACCTCATAGTTAATTATAACGAGTAACTTTAACTGTTAACAGAAGTTAAATAAGAATTTACCTATACGTCATTCGAAATCAAAATATGTGGACGATGTAGTGTCACGTGTTGGACTCATTCCTGGCGTACTTTTGTACCGGCGCATTCCAGCCCCTTCCTTATTTCTAAAACTATTTTCAAAGTTTCTGGTATGAAAAACGATCTTTGCCTGGAAAGAATGCAACCGACAACTGCAATTTGTATGAAAAACAAATTGTATATGTTTTTTGAACTTCAGAAAATAAGAAATGAAAAGCCAGAGACCTCAAGGAGTCAAGGGGGAGAGGAAATAGGGATTTTTTCAAGTCCCACCCTAAAGACAATTGGGGGACTATTTTCGTATTTCAACTATTGTTATGGTTCCCTATTGTTATCTTGCTTTAGACCTCTTGGAGTTTTGAGATTTGGTTGGTATATTAGATACTAATGACTTGCTCCCAAACTCGACTAGAGCGACTGAACGGGCTAGCTGAACCTGCCCATCACGTATTGTTGGTATGAAGATAGGAACTATCCCCCAGAACTTGAAGAAGCACAAATCATAATGTAAGAGGCACGTACCCACACTATGATCACAACAGTCTAATTTAGATAGTTCACGACGCCCTTTTCTTTAATTTTTTGTGACCATTGAGGGACCTTAATTATAGATGTATAATCAAACGAAACCCACATGACAGATCCTTGTTTCATTTCAAGTGAAGCTGTCTTCATGGTCTAGCTAGATACATATATACCAGGGTCCCTCCATCCCTTATTTCCTTATTAAGGATGCAATGTACCTGTTATTGTTGAAATGTGATGAGAATTAATTAGGAGAAGTGACTTCCTAATTAAACATGGTATGTTAAAATTTATTTCTTTCAGGAATACATTTTTTTCTCCTGTACCAGAAGGTCTTGGTTCTCTTACGACCAATTTAGATTGTAATTGGTGTGCCTATATATAGGAGACAAAGGTAGTAAACCAAGGTGTGACCAACAGTGTGGCTGACACGGTTATCATCCGGGCATGGCCGTCACAATAGGGTGTGACTGATAAAGCGGATGCGGGTCACCAAGGCGTAGCTATGGCCGTCACGACAGAGTGGATGATGTCATGAGAACGTAAGAGAGCAGAGATGTTAAGGGTGAGATAGCTCTTAATTAAGGGTGTGTTCTTGGGAATTCTATTAGTGTGGTATAATACAGGGGTCATGGGTCTGGGTTATAGGATTTAGCTCAATGTAACTTGTATATACATATAGTGCAGAACATGGTATCTCTCAGAAGATGTAGACATTGATTTATGCCGAATCTTGTTAATTTTGGTATTCTCTTGTTACTTGTCTTGTGCTTTATTTACTTTTCTATCGATACACTCTGTGAGGCATGATGTGTGAGAACCTAACTCCCTTAGCTTCATCAGCCTTTCGGTAGGGTTCGATAATCGATTATACATAAGATATGCACAATACCAGAATCACTTATTATTATTATTATCAGCTATTCAGTTGCCTGCCCTACCTACTCGATCACCTAAATAGATGAAAATAACTTGATATTATATACCAAGGCCATGGAGCTCTGGGCTAATGATCGTATGTATATACTGATATATATATAACAATGACAGTCTTCAAGCTTCTCTTATATTAATACACTGTGATATTGATCATAATATATGCATAGTTACTACTATGGAAGAAGCTCTAGATTCATCTTGCAGCTACATATATACTAAGTGTTGGAAAAAATGGGTTAAAACCCATTTATAAAACCAAATTTAAATGGATTAATTAAAGTGTGTTACACTTATGATTAATGAGAAATGAACTTGGATTTGTATTCTCCATAATGAGGACTACAAGATCATGTGTTCATATGCCTAATTTGGTTTTGGGATGAATGAAAAATTGTCATCCAAAGTTGGCTATGTGAAATGGGGAAAACTAAGTTTGTCCCACATTGGATAAAGGGAAAAGTAAAGAGGGCTTATATAGAATCATCCTCCTATGAGGTATAGTTGTGTTAACACAAACTATACACTCTCACGCGCAGGGGGGGGGGGTGCAAATATCGGCTTGGAGCACCAAAAACTTGGGTGTGCCCGCGCGACCTGCGGACACGAATGCAACACCGATTTGGGCTCCAGAACGCAGGCTTCTTTTTGCACCCTGCACGGATTCTTTTTGGACTCTTCAGCTGCTGGAAAACCTGTTGAAATTCCAGCAGTTTTATAACACATGTTGCTGGAAAAACTTGTTGAATTTCCAGCATTATAACACATAATTATTCAGCCATTCATGGTGATTAATTTGTGTTGTTACATGGCCTTTGAGTTCCCTCTATTCATTGCTGACTTTAAAAGCCATAGCATTCCTCACACTATATAAAGGGCCTCCTATTCCCTAGTTAGACACCAACAAAAAGCATCAGCTCTTCTCCTCACAAACTCTCTCTTCTGCTCTTGTGTTCTTGTTCACTTTCTGGTGATAGAAAGAGGTACTTCCGGTTCGCAGACTTTCTTGTAGCAGTGCAGCTCCAAGAATTTGTTAGTCATTGTATCCTGGGAGACGAGCGCCAACGAGGCCTTTTGCACCCGTAGAGGCGGCGTAGTTGTCTTAAGGAGAGTGTGTGACACACACGACTTGACTTTTGCAAATCCACCTTGGAAAATTCGTTCGGTATTGGTTGTGTATCTATTCATACCTTTGTTGTTTATTTTCAAGAGTTTTATTTCTAAATACGAGTTAATCTTTATCACAATTATATTTATGCAATATCGTACCATTACTGTTTACACTAAGCACAAAAGAGGAAAGTTTTATTGTGGTACGAAGAGAGATGACACTGTATGTTGTGCTAACTTGCTTGATCAACGTTATGGGACTGAAAGTTGAACTCAAAGAGGCCATGGTGTTGATTGGCTGAAAGAAAGTCCTCCTCCATACCCTTGCTGCTCTGTTCGTACCATATTCTCTTGTAGTTGTACCTCATATGCATTTGTCCCCTGCAATATTGATCCCCATTAATTTCACATTATTTGTACACTGCTCTCTCGCCTTTATCAGATTCAGCGCGAAGTGTCCCGCTTTAGTTTTATTAAATCGAAAGAATAAATGGAAATCATGAAAGTTCATCAAGATTTATCAATGCACCTGCATTGTGTCAATAGGATCTGCATGACCTGGTGAATTGAAATCATAGTATGCGCTTGCTGCAGAAAGCTTCATAGAGAGAAACTTGGAAACACCAAAATAGAATGCTCAGCTTAATTAGTACGTACTAATTAGTTATGTATATGATAAGTTAATCACGATCATTATATAAAGCAATTAGTACCTCAATTTGATTCTTCAGTGATTGAACGTAACTGCTAACCACATCCAACATTACTGCCATTCCCATTGTCTACAAATTAATGAAATAAAATTATGAACAGAGATTAACAAAACACTAGTCCTAAACTGCTCAACACCAATAGTATCTCAAGATGAAGTCAATATATATATGGCCTTACCTTATAGCACCCTGGAACAAGATTTTGCAGGCATCTCAGTCTTTCATTTATTTTTTCTCTTCTTACCTATATACCATCAAGTTGATCGAACATTCAGTCTTATGTAGTAATAGAGAATTATACGTGGATTTCTATATATGGATTGTTTAATATCTAATTTAGATGGAATTCTTCAAACTCTGGCTATGAAACAACATGAGAAGAACCAGTGCTAGCTTGCATGTAGAACACATATAGAACAGCAGGTCTGTATAGCAATCAATCTATGTAAATACCCTTTCTGCCAAACTGTGGCTATCAGTAGCTTGGCCTCGCTTAGCTCTCACATGAATGACCTCTTTTAATTTGCCCATATCTTTGTCAGCAGTATTGCTTCTCTTCCTCTTTCTTCCTCCCGATGGCTGCCAATGAAACAGTTTCAAGTGAGATGCCAACAACAAAAGAATTAAGATATCAGAAAATTCATTTCGATATCCATGAAAAACTCCCCAACCAATTGAATCAGTTTCCAAGTTTACCTTATTTTCCTTTTTGCCTTGCTCGCCAAAATCTACAGCTTCTGAATGCGCAATAAGAACAGGATGATGATCATATCGATCATAACTCATCTGAATATCAGGACCATGATCAGTATTGAAGTTCATAGCTGCAGGGACTTGAGGTTGTTGCTGATGATGATGATGAGGAGTAAAGCTGTCAGTGGAGAGAGCCATGATCCCATGATGATTATTGTCACCGAGACTCTCCAACTCACACAGACTGTCCATCAGTTCCATGTTAATCAAATGGATTGAGCTGCTCGCTTGCAGATCGAGTAGTAGTGTGGGATGTCTAGAAACAAATATGTATGAGGCTTTGCATGCCCCGGCCCCTAGTAAACTTAAGTACATGAGAATATTGTACGCATTCTAATTTCAGTTATAAGTTGACTTCGTATCCCAATTATTACTATTATTATTTCATTTTTTTTATATATCAGCTTTGAGTGATAGCATGCACCAAACGCGTTTTGGAGTGTAAGCACACAGAGGATCACAATTCTGATTTAACATAGTAGTCTCCTATTTTTGCAGTCTCTATCAACATGCTAGGTTAAGGACGAGTAATCGATCAGTTGAAAAATACATTTAGATATTATATGTAATGTAATTTCCAATTATTATGATAGTAGCTTGGGTGCGGCTATCGCTGCCTTACAATAGGGTGGCAATAGCCGCACTCTAAAACTTCTATGTTAATAGTTAAAATTTGGGATGAATTATGTGTTGGTTTATTTTCCTTTAGCTTTTGCGGTAGGTGGTGAGATCTTACTACAAATCCCATACATAGGCTCAAGACTTCAGCTTCTTTCAATCAAAGCTTGTAAAACAAAATATAAAAGAATGGCTGCAATTGGGGTGCTCATAATCTCTGGAGTCCATAACAATGTTGACTATAAACTTTCCAAAATTGGAGTTCTACTTCTCCATCCTTTTTTCTATTACACAACTCAGTCGAAAAAATGAACCATGAAAACCCATACCGACCCATTGACAACTGTTTCAAAAACCCTAGCAAGCTAGCTATCAGTCTCCATCCCCCTCAAAAAGCCCCAAATGAAAATGTCTTTGCTTGGAGTTTTGCGTTAGAACAGAGTAATGTTTATGAGTCAATCTTCACCATAATGAGGATTGGCTTTTGATTCTTCTTCAGAACGTACTCGATCAATATCATCCACATCAACTTTCTAAAACTTTCTAACCTAGTGTAGCTAAGCTACCAGATTTTGAATTTAGATGCATTCTGTATGTACCAAACTAAATGTATACCTCTAATAGTTGGAACCATAAGGTAGTTATGGTTTACACATTTAGTGATCATGTTGCTATTTACGTTAGAGATGAGACTGACCATCCTCATCTGAATTTCTTTTCTTTTGATGGTACAACTTGAGACTGACCATCCTCATCAGACATATACATTACAGATTGTCTGCTTACCGATGTTTGTTTAGGCTTTGATATCAATTTTCATAATAATTTCATTGCAATTTTTTTTTTTTTGAATCAGTTGTTAAAAAATGTATTACTCAGCAAACAGTACAAAGAATAAAAGAGGACTGACAATAAGAATTACTCCCTATGAGTGCTAAATACCTATCTGACACCTAGGTACCTAATAATCAAATACACATTCAACTTCTAAAGACTGTTTATAGCGCTTTTATTTTCACAGTCTAGAAATACTCAGTAACAAGAATAAATGGTAACAATCAAGGTTAACAAGACTGTCCTTTGATCCAAAAAAAAATTTAATCGTGTTTTGGGCCATAAAAATCCAATCCAACTAAATCCACATCAGAGTGAAAGCCCAACTAAGACAGCCAGCCCAACACAGACGCCAAACCCTAGCCCGAAAAAGTTGTTCGGAGCCGCCCACCGACAAACACCTTCATCTTCAAGCTCATCCTCAATCCGGCCATAAATACCAGCCGTCGCCGCCGACCTACCAACACCCGACCAACGATTACTGTCGCCACCATATGATTGGGAACGAGTAGCGTCTTCGAGAAGGCAGTCAGGATGTCGCCATACGAAACCAGTCACCAAACAACCAGGTCCAACGTCCGACACATGAAACCAGCCTTCGCCGTTCCACCAATCCTAGACTCCGCCATTCGAAATCACAGAGAGAAGGCATAACAAGATCCGTCTTCGAGACCAATGCAGTGGATTACCCACATCAGACCACCAAGTCTTCTGATCCCAGCCCACCACTCTTGGATCGAACATAACATATTCCAGATCGGACCTGACGCTAATCGTTCCCAATTGTATGGTGTTGAATTCACCCCGGACTTCAACCATGCCGGAAAGAACATCTTCATCTCCCCACGTCGTTGCCGCCCAAGAAGGCGCACCAACCAAAGTAGAGAGAAGGAAAACAAGTAGCCAAAGTGCGGAGCCACCCTTCCCAATCCAAGGTTTGCTGCCAAAAGGCAGTAGGTTGCCAAGCTGCCGCGGGCGAAAGAAGCCTTCGGCCTCCGTAGGATATCTCCACTAAGAGAGCGAGAGAGATTGCTGCCAAGAGGCAGTGGGTATGCTGAGCCGCCATCGTCAAACAAAACCTTCCCTATTCTCCAAAAGGAGAGCGAGAGAGCATATTTTTTCAGTTTTTTTTTTTCACAGTATACGTGGTTATAAAATAATAATGTATTGTTATTATAGTGTATATGTCAACTTTTGTCTTTGTCCATTTTTAAAATTAATTGTTGTATAATCTCATATACGTACCTTAGTTATAGAGACGAACAGAGATCTTTAAGTTCGAATTCTTCTTTCGTACATTAAAAAAAAACAATAATAGCACGTAAGAATTAATGTCTTTCAAAACATTGTATCAAATTCAAAGTTTAAATGATGATCCTCCTAATTTTGTAATCCCCATATCAAGTTTCGCCTCTTACGACAAAGAAATCATTCAACGAGACCTCACTTACCAATCACGGAAATGCGGTACAAGCAAGAACCAGAGCGTTACAAAAGACTTTGTAGGAGTTAAACCAACCTCATACAGTCATACGGGCTCAATTCCCTGATATACTAGGGACGACTAGCTCGTAACTGAAGCTCAAGCTTGTAGGCCCAAGCCCAAGCCAGTCATGACTCCCTTGTAGCCATCTCCCTTCTAGTTTTGTGCTCGATCATTGGATACTCCATTCTAGGTCTTGCAGTAGGCTTTAGATGGGGGATTTGTTCCAAAATTAGAAGCTGTAAGCTATCCCTAGCCAAATATATCAGCATCATATACCCTAGTTCCATCTTCGGTTTAAGCTAAAGAATATATAACATGTGTAAGTTGTGCATGAAGTCGTGTGAACGAGCTGCACGAAAGAAAAGCCTGCAGAAGAACCTGTGCGTACATTGCATATGCACAATGTGGACAACTTAAAAGGACAACTCTGCAGCTGCCGGGGTTGAATTTTGTTACCTAAAGATCGAGGACTCTCGCGCTGGCCGCAAAACAAAACTTGAGTAATACAAATCTCAGAAGAACTCTCATCAGTCCTCCCAAAACATGCTGTTTCTGAATGGCATGCATTATATTGCCTTTCAATCACCATTATGACAGTAATAACGATGAGTAATGAGGTGATTATAATTCACACGATAATTGAATCGGAATCGAGAGATTTCTCCCTATATATAGCTTATTCATCACTTGATGTACGTAGCATGTGCTGATGTGCTAAGGTAGAGATTTCTCCCTTTTATTTACTGATGTTCATCAAAGACTAACCAACTGATTGCATAGTTCAAAATATATGGTCCAATTATATTGTCAATGATTGAAAATATGCATGATGATCATGATAGTGGCAAAGACGTAGTACAACGTACTCTCTCTTTCTCAGCCACAGTTCTCCATTAGAGCTGGGTCACCACTTAGAACACGCGTGAATCCATTGTGGTTTACGATTGATTTCAGTTCTTTCAATAATTGCAGGAGTTGAATTATCCTGTTTGATAGATATCATCATATATATCAAGTCATCACATGATGAGTATTAATCTTTAGCTTTTTTCACAATCAAAAATAGGAAAGGTGACAACGGCATCTGATGGAACCCTTGGACTCAAAATGGAAATCCTCTTATCTTCCAGTAATTGATTCTTGTGTGATATCATTACCCTAAAACCCCATTTGAATCTATTCAATCCTTTACGCAGGGCCCCCTAACCACTTTGAACGCTTCCCTAGCTATCTAATCATTTCATAAACATTTCTCACCCATCTCAGGGATGAAATGAGTAAGGAGATTGTTACAGTAATCTCCTGCAGTTGGGGCCAAACGACTCCTCCTATGAACAATTTGGTGTACTGAAGAAACCCAATTCATAGTCGGCATGGTTGCGAATTGAAGAAGCTGAAGTTGAGGTATTTAACAAAAAGAGGGACAAGCAAACTCCAATGACAATGAATGAAGGAATGCCCATTTAAGTTGAAACTGCTTTAGAATTATAATTTGAAATACTGTAAAACTGTTTCTGCTGGTGTTACTTTTAATACAAGCAATCAATAGAAACTGTAATCATCACCATCTTAAACTTCATCAAGGAACTCAATCCCAAACTTGGGCTTTATACCCTTTTCATTTTCCTAGGATCTCTAGCGTTAACTTGTTAAGGATGATACTAGTAATGTAACAGCTATTGTGAAGCATTTATCCACCAATTCTGTAGCTTCCAGCACCCAATAATTTAGTGGAAGCTGAAACTAAACTTAAGAACCCTTTTCTGAAATCATGTTGGTTCTTGCTTCCTAATACGGTAATCTTCTGAGTACTATTTTGGTCTTTGGAAGAAAAAGATGGCAGAAATAAGTAGAGCGTTGAAACTACTGTGCTTGCATCAGGCATCATTATCTTGCAACCCTATTGTCAATATCGTCTGTAAAGTTTCCAGCCAAGAAAATAACCTATAATTCCACTCTTAGTTTTGTTTTTTTTCTTGCTAATTAAGCAAATATATTTTGTATGGTCAATTACGTTTCTTGTACAAAGAATCCAGATTGACAATGGAAGGTAAGGAAGCAGTTCCCCTGAAGAAACACCATATATTTCATTTTCATTCTCAATTTAGAACCAAGTCATCTAATCTCTCCTCTTTCTTTTGGACCTTTTCATATCTATCCAACAGTAGATGATCATTATCAAATATAAGACAATTAAGAGTATTGGACAAAGTTCAAACACATAATTTGCTATCTTTTCTCTATTTTGGACTGAATAGGGTCATTTTGCTGTGGCCTCCACATCTCTAACTTAGCCACCTAACACCTATACAACCAAACCTTCTCTCAGAACAATTCCATTTTTAACAGTTTAGAAAGGCAGAACCATGTGGGCACTCTCTTTTGGGTTTTATTTTATTTTATTTTTTGTTAGATTTGAACTCTATTCTGCTCTATAAATCCTTGGCTTTATTTCTCTTCCTCAAGCAAAACACTTTGCAGCACCCTCTTTCTTTCTTTCTTTCTTTCCTCTCCCTTCCTCACAAACACATAACACACTAAGGGAGCAGCCATGGCTGGTGTTGCAAACGGTGCGGCGACAAGTCCTAATGAAGAAGAGAATGAGCTGAGAAAAGGGCCATGGACACTTGACGAAGACACCCTGCTCATACATTACATTGCCAACCACGGTGAAGGCCATTGGAATGCCTTAGCAAAATGTGCAGGTAACACTAAGAGGTTTGAGTCTTCATGACATGCTATAGCTTCTTAATTATCAATGAACTCATTTCTCATATTCTCATTCGACTTGGTCAGGATTGAAGAGAACAGGAAAAAGCTGCAGATTGAGATGGCTGAATTACTTGAAACCTGACATCAAGCGGGGGAACCTTACTCCAGAAGAACAACTCGTGATCCTCGAACTCCATTCCAAGTGGGGTAACAGGTAAAGTTTAAAATTTATGTCAGAGTTATAGCATACACAGTTAACTTTGTAGTGTTCTGACTCCAGTACTCACTCTGGGAATTTTAGGTGGTCGAAAATAGCGCAATATTTGCCAGGAAGAACAGACAATGAGATCAAGAACTACTGGAGAACAAGGGTGCAAAAACATGCGCGCCAACTTAATATTGAGTCTAATAGTCAGAGGTTTCTTGATGCAATTCGATGTTTCTGGATGCCGGCTTTGCGTCAGAAGATGGAGCAAGCTTCTTCACTTAGTTTAGACCCTTCATCTTCTCCTTTCAGTTACTTAACTTCTCAGATCTCTGTAGCTCCTCCTCAAACTTACTCAGTTCCTTCTTCTTCCCCAAGCAAGGTGGTCTCACATGTGTCTGATTATTCCCAAGGTGGTCATAGTAGTCTTTCCTCGGAATCTCTTATGTCACAGCTGCCTCAGCTTCCAGAACAGCCAGCAAGTTCATCTTATGCCTTTGAAGCTCTATATGACAATTATTGTGTGGACTATGATATGGAGGGTTTTAGCCTTGACCCTGTTACAGAAATGGCCTCTATTGACACTTCACAGTTTGATTGCCAGATGGCAGAAAGCGATTGGATGGCAGAAAGCGATTGGATGTCAGATAACTACATGACTGACACTTTATGGAACATGCAGGGGATGTGACAGTTTGGCAAAAGATACAAGATCAGAAGGGGCATCAAGGATTAGAATTTATCCTAGTAGGAGAGTAAGGATTTATTGTACTCTAAGTGACCATTTTCCATGTATAGGAACCTTTAGTTGTATAGCTGCATGCAGCAAAGGCTTTTAGTGGATGATATTCTGTGTCTGAAGTTGGAATATTGTAATGTCTTCGGAACTATTGCTTCCATGGCTGTTTGCAATTGATTTTCCATTCATAGTAATTATATTATCAACAAGTAGTTTGCTAATTACATGATGCTGTGTGATCTTGCTATTGAGTGAGTAAAAAACTACAGTTAATTCCAGAAATATATGGAGATCTAGGAAGAGTGGAATCACAACTATGAAATGCAGCTACAAACAATTTGAAACTGTCATATCTGATCTTGAAGTACTTCTTAAACTCACTGTAATTCAATATTTTCCTGTTTAAAGCGTATGCTATTGAAGAATGTGTACTCAACGGATCAATCACTTCAGCTATACAGGGACACCTTTGTCATGTACAACTGCGATAAATCAATCAATCAACTACCGACAGTTTCGTGCTTTTGTATTGTAAAGGATATTCAAGTTTCAATAAACTTGCAGATGAAAAATTATGGGAAAGAGTCCCCGCATAAAGAATCAGTCAAATTTGTATGATCTGAGCAGCTAGGTGATGAAACAAAGGAAATCCAACACAAAAAGACCACGTCTTGTTCCTGCACATAGCACCTCTTTCCCTATACTACTAGGATTCGAAGTTGCTCGGCTTCTATTACAATTTACAAGTCACCCGGTGGAAGAAGCATAACTTACTATATTCCAACAATCAATGATTTGGCTCGCAACCAAGGAAGTAAGATTCTCTATGCTAGTCTATAGGTTTCTCCAGTGCGTATATGACTCTGGGTATCTTATTCCTGGAAGTTGATCGTCATCATAGTACAGATTTTGTGAATGAGTGAAAGACGATCTCTTTGAATAAGTTGTGAATGAACATGTGACCCAACGAAGGTAAGTTTTCATGTGACCCAAGAGAGCATGATGAGAAAGCAGAATATGGTAACTTTATCCTCAAATCAGTCCTTTCAAACTTCAATCAAATCAATCGTCCTTCCACTTTCACGAGTAAGCGTGAAGAGACCGAACTCTATTCACAGTCAGAGGGAGGCTGATGATGACAGGATTCTACTTTTCTTTCTTACTTGTGTGAAGACGAAAGACTCGAAGTGAAAAAGGGTTCCTGACCTCTGTTATTGCTCATCCTCTGCAACTCGAGCAGATATTTTCCGCAGCCACTTCCCCACCCAACCCAAGTTCTCTTTTCATGGACACAAGTCCAGCACAACTAAAAGGCACTTCAATCAGTGACGGTATAAACCAGGAAGAGACACTATGGTTTACATTTCTAGCAGAAGACTTGTAGATGTGGAAGTCGAAAGCCCCGTCAACTGCACTTGTATATCAAATGACATGACAACAATGCACAAAACTGGAAGTACGGCAGAACAGACTTGGATGACAACAATGCAATGCAAACTGTATATATAACTTCGTATAATTGGTTTGAAATATACACAAAACAAATATGGTTGAAATAACATCCAACTGTCAAAACAAAATATTCAAAACAGAGACGTCAATTTTTGCTATAAAACTACCCAATTTCCTTTCTATTCTGAAATTTTTCAAAGATAAGACCTACTTCCCACTCTTGTAGCTGTCACGCAATGTGACTGTACGATTGAACACAAGCTTCTCAGGAGTGGAATCTTTGTCAACCACAAAATAGCCTGTAATTGCATACAGGTACAAAGTCAGACAACAATTCTAGCAATATCTTCAAATCCATGAAATGTGAGCAGAAGTTATATGGAAACAAGCTACTCTACTATATCACCCATTACTTCTACAGCTCAGTCATTGAAAAATTTCAGAATCTATTAGTTGATGTATACAGTATACCAAAGATTAATTAGTTCGATTTCCAGTAAATGAAAGAAATTTCCATAAACATCCCTAGCAAAGTTAAGACATGGTGAAGAAGAGCTAACAGTTGTTTGAAAATAGGTGAAGAGTTTATAAAGCATCTTTCCCAACTGACAATTATCATTGACACTAGCATTTTCATGAAGAAAAAAAAATTAAGCATTTTGGTTGTGAAGCAAAATTTCACCCTCGTACTCATGCCTCATAAGAAATTCACCTATATTATCATTATATGACCACCAACAAGTGCATGCAGGAACTTACCAAGTCTTTCGAACTGAAACTTGTCGCCAGCACCAACTCCAATCCCAAGTGAGGGAACAGCAAATGCATTTGGTATTACCAATTTCGATTCTGTATTCAGATCATCAAGCCACAATTTTCCCTCCTCAAGGTCAGCAGGATTCTGGAACAACCACAATTTTGTTAGGAAAATGAATGAAATATTATAGAAAAGAGGGGGGGTGGTGGGGTCATAAAAACAAAAGATGGCCAACCTCCGATTTAAATAGTTTGTCGAACAATCGGACTTCAACCTTGAGTGGATCAACCCCTGGAGAAGGTTCAGCAACCCAATGCAGCACCCCCTGTGGAATACATAAATGGATCAATTCAGAAAGGAGTAAAAAGCAGCAGCGTGGAAGTTTGAAGCACAGTTTCGATTCCAGCACAAGAGAAAGATTATAAACCTTTGGCTTTGTCTTCTTCTCCGGATCATACTCGACCCGTATCTCAAGTACAGTCTCATTATCCTCGGCTAAAACAACATCTTTTGCATCCAGACACTTGATAGGACATGCATATCTGCAACCATGAAGATAAAGATTGTTACTGGCAAGCGAACATCTGCTAAAAGTGGAGGAAAATATAGAGCATGCAAGCCAAATATACCTGAGCAGGGCAGATTTTCCAGGAGCAAGTCCGAAGTAGTCTTTTGAGTCTTTAAGGCGAAAATCGGAGCGCTCTATGTACAACACATTGGAAAATGGAACCTGATGTGGAGGCCAGAAAACATATGCCAGTGACAATCATAAGAAACACAAACTTGAAGCAACATTTGAATCAATACAACAGGTAAAAACTTAAAATTGATACAGGTGGTGACAAATAAAAGCAAAAGTGATACTAGCTAAAAACAATTAGTAATCCTCTTCAAAACTGTGAGTACCAGCCAATTTTTTCCTATAATTATATCTATATGGACCTAAATACTGTTGGACTCACAGAAATTAAAGATATAGATCGTTAACAGAAATTAAAGATATAGATCGTTAACAGAAATTAAAGATATAGATCGTTAACAGAAATTAAAGATATAGATCGTTAACAGAAATTATAAATATAGAATACTGATCACCAAAGATGACCAAATTTCATATTTAAGCATTAGTAACACAAACAATTGATCTGTGAAACCCAATGTTACCTTGTACGACTCCGCCTCAGAATCAGGCCACTTTCTTGCTTCACAATCCTTTATGAGGCCATCTTTCCAATTGGTAATGACAACCTTAGAATCAGAAATGATTGGTCATTCAAAGAGAAGGAAAGTCATATAAAAGCAAAAACAATGGCAGATAGATGCACACCTTTACAGGATCAAGCACAACCATTGTGCGAGGAGCCATTTTATTAAGCTCTTCTCTGATGTGGTACTCAAGGCGACTCAGATGAATCATACTACAATCACTGCAGCACAAGAAAGCAAAAGTTTATAAATGGTTATGAGCATCGTCTTTAGAAGAGGCTCAATGTCGTGATATACGGTATGCATACACAAAATAATATTCAAACCTTCTTGTGATTCCGATTCCTCTAACAAATGTATTAATGGCAGTAGAAGTCACACCCCTAAGTCGTAAACCAGCCAGTGTCATAAGACGCGGATCATCCCAACCATCAACATGGTTTTCAGTCACTAGTTGATTTAACTGCCACATAATAGCTGTTAAGTCTGGAGACAACTCATACATGGTATTGAATATTCAATTTGTGAACGACATAAGCACGTCCAATAGTTGACTCACCTTACGCTTTGACATAACAGTGTTACTGACATTCAGTCTTGAATATTCCCAAACATATGGTTGATATAGGCCCAGAGAATGCAATAACCAGTAGTATGAAGCACGGCGTGTCTCAAATTCTAAAGTGCACAGCTGCCATATTCATAGACAAGATGGATAAACAAAATCAGCACTCTGTACAAGTTATATACAGCTAATTTTAAAAAATAAAAAAATAAAATTATCAGTTTCATAAAGGACTGTTGTTAGTATACAAATTTTCAGCTAGTGATATGTAAGTATAGCATTCTGAGTATTATTATCGACAAGAAACATAAATCTTCCAGGCTTGTTCTAGAAAGACAAGCTGCTCCAATAAATTTAAAGATCACAAATTATTCCACTAAGGTACACCACAAAAGGATACCAATCGAAGGTGGAAAAAATACCGAGTGGGTGATATTCTCAAGAGAATCCACAATGCAATGAGCATAATCATAACTTGGATAGATACACCACTTGTCTCCAGCATGCGGATGAGGAGTAAACTGTTAAAAACAAAAAACAAAAATCACCGCATTAGTATGAGGAAGCCATAAGCCTGGAGAATCAAAACAATCATTTGAGGTAGAAACTTACTTTGATCCGATAGGCAATTAGGTCATACATGTTAAAATTATCACTCTGCATATCTTGTTTCATTCTTAGAGTTGCTTTCCCTTCTTCAATCAGGCCTCGCCTCATATCCTCAAAAAGTTTCAGCGACTCTTTAATTGGCCTATCCCTCCATGGGCTGTTCATTTTTTTCTCCCTGTACTCCTTTATCTCTTCCCCCGTCTAAAATCAATAAGCAAATGTAAGCATCCTTCTCAAACCATTGCAGACAAGTTAAAACCACCAAAACGATTAATCAAAGTACAAGTAATAATCAGTTGATGCCTTTCCTCTAGTCGTGGAGATTAATATAATGTGTGATGGGGTTGGGCAATGGCTACATTCTACAGAGGACTTGTCCATGTATGTACTCAATACTAAGCATGAAAAGCAATTTCCAAAACAATTTTTACGAAATACTATAAAACAAAACCTGGTGATCCACGTATGCGTGACCCCTTTTGATGAGCTCCACCGCTAAATCATAGAGCTCTTGGAAGTAATCACTAGTGTAAGTGATCTGCATAAAATTAAATGTCAGCCATCGCAATAAAATAACGTAAAAGAAGCAAATCAGCCCACCAACTCATTTACCTTGTAGGGCTCCCAACCCATCCAACTGACAATTTCCTGAATATGATCAATATATTCTTTCTTTTCAGCTTCCGGATTTGTGTCATCAAACCTACAAGCAAGAGAAACAAAAAAAATCAGATTAAAACTATCTTTATATATTACTCTGCAGATGGTAAATTGTAAATGCATGATAATTTTATTGCCATAACAGTTACATTAACTTTGCTATATCATCGTATTAATAGAAAGAATCATCATGAAAAAATTTCTTAGTTTCAGATATTGCAAAAAAAAAGTTTAGGTAAAGAGTGTAAGACCTTCCGCAATATATAAATACAGATAGTATGGCATATACCGTCTTATGGAGTTGAGATCACAACTTATACCAGCGTGTCAATGATAGAATTGCATGTTTGTTATTTTTCCTCCTCTTACCCGAATATATATGACGTAGTTAAACAGCTGGAAAATTGACAAGGAATGACTTACCTCAGATAGCAGCCACCACCTCTCTCTTTTGCCAGGCCAAAATCAATAAACATTGCCTGATGAACAGAGATAAGTATAAGTTGGAACTGGAAGAACCACAGAATTTAGCATAGAAACCATTTATATCCTCACCTTGGCATGGCCTATATGTAGATATCCATTTGGTTCAGGAGGAAAGCGAGTTAGGACTCTCCCCCCAGTCACACTCAAGTGTTTTTCAAGGAGTTCCTTTGAATTGCAACATCTCAGAATGGAACCATCACTAAAAAAAACTGAAGTATGAACCTGAAATTAACAGTAATTAGCAAGGTCTCTTAAACGACCTCCGAGTAAGATTTGGAAAATCAATTTAACAATTGCTGGTTGGTAAGAAACCAAAGGCAAAAATACAATCACTATTTTTGGAATTACATGGACCAATTTTTTTTTTTTTTCCTCAAATTTTATGTCCCCTCAAATAATAGCCTTCTGAAATAATTGGACTGCATTGTAACACAAGAAAAGCATAAGAAACCGTTATTGGTATTACCTTAAAGTTCTCCTCTGGTTGAGGGAATATCGCATATGGATTAATAATTTCTTCAGCTGGTTGTTCAGGGGTAGAAACAGCAATAGCTTTTTCCTACACAAGTGGAAGGAAGCAAGAGAAGTGTTCAGTCATCTGCCAATAGCGTACAGGCAGAATGACGAAACGATATAAAATGCTAACCTCTACTTTAGCAGGCTTCTCTTTCTTCTTTTTAGGAACCTTTACATCATCTTCTGCAGTCCTTTCACCAAGTAATTCACGCAACTTTGTATCAATGGATGCCTGTATCAGGATTAGGCATATGGCAGTCAAACACTTAATAGTCAAAACAATATTGTATATATTCAACAATACATTCAAAAGAGTAAACTCATATTACCTTTACAATTTTTGGATCAGCCCATGGATGTCTTTTCCTAAGATGTGCAAATAAGTCACCCACTGGAGTCAAAAAGTAGAATGTGAAGTTTAGCTTCCAACAGAGCTCATGCAGTTATATATATATATATGGAAAATTTTACTAAGAATTGGGGAGAGGGATCAGAATATGTATTCCCATGAGATTGAGAGATTGGAAACAACTCAAACATTATATCACATGAAAGCCCATTTAGTAATCACCTAAAAAGACTAACCATTTGTTTTATAACGCTGCTCCAAAATTGCACACTTATTCTCTTCAAAAACCTCATTTACAGATTGCTTGATTTCTTCTTCTGAAACTTCAACACCTGCTCGCAAGTTTTAATAAGGTTATAGATCTTTATAATTCAAGAAAGCACTGCAACCTTGCACTATATGCAAGGTATATGCACTATCTAACAATCCTACAGCAAATCCAAATTTAAATTATAAGACACTTCTGTCATACCAACACCACAGGCTTCTTCAAATTCACTTTTCTTGAAGTCTTCTGGCCCCGTGTTCGCAAAATATAACAAAGCCGCGTCTAACTGAGCCGGAATTTTAATCTGCAGAGCAAACACTTTCATAAGCATATAAAAATCAAACGCAATAATCAATTGGACGAATCATTAACACAGTAAGTAAGCACTTCAAAGTTAAAATTCGGAGGTTATGTTCACCAACCTTTGAACACACAATGTACTCTGCCAATACCGGCCTATGCCTGAGGGCATTTGCTGGAAATTTTGTTGCAACCTGCCACAGATGGTATGGCACCACCATACATTAATAACAAAATCCACAAGTTCTTAATGGAAAAATCTCGATACGGCGCAGGAGTAAAATTCCACAGGACTAGTAAGTAGTAACTACATTAACATCAACAGCAGGACTGGTAACTACGTTAACATGTTAAGCAGAACTAAGTTCATATATACTTACAGTGTATAGAAGATTACCGACTTTTGGACTACATCCATCAGTAACTGCAGCCTGAGAATTTGAATCAAAGCAATAAGAATAAATCTCATATCTCTTCATCGGGAATTGAAAATCAGAAGAACAGTGATGCAGTACCTCGTGAATGACGGCGGATAGATTGGCGGTGACCTTGTTGTTGGCTATGGTGTTCTTGGCCGTGCGCTCGTCGAGTCCGATTTTCAAGAAGAGCTGGAGGTTCTTCTCCTTCTCGGCGGCGCCGTCGTCCTTTGACGGCATCTCGAACGGCGGCGAAGGAGAAGCAAGTGCGGTGGTCTTTGGAGTGAGGCTAGATAAGGAAAACCCTAATTAAAACCAGGAGGGAGGCGAAGCAGACAAGCAGTGCAAGAATCAGTGATACGTGGCAGTTTTACTTCGTTGTAACGCCGTCGATGATTCTATGGATTTTGGCTTTATATCTGTGGGCACGCGTTGCGTAGAGGAATCGGGTAAAACCGTTTTGACCCGCTTGGGCTTCAAAGAAAATATCAGGAATATAAATATTATCCATGTCGATAATTAAGAACCAGAATCTTGAGAATCTTGTATTTTTGGGTAATATCTGGAGAATCTTTTCGCTTATGACCTGGTCTTTCTTTCGGAAATGAAAGACTTTGTAAGTCACGAAAGACTAATTATAATATAATTAAATTTTATATGTAAAGATATTAAATTAGTGTAGAGTCGATGCTAATTTTTAGTCAAAAGTGGGAATGATTGACAAATGTATAATTGAGTAAAATTACAGTACAAAACTGAAGAAACTATTAGAATCAAAAATGCCGGTGCAACTATTAGTGAACAATGATTAGATACTATATTAGGCTATTAGCACTGGAGTACAAACATATGTTGTTGAATTATAAGAATTTAAAAGGGTAAATAAAAAAATTAAAGAATAAAAGAGCATTACTACATGCCTACGGACAAAAAAAATATCCAATTGTCCGCATATTATCTAAATTTAAAGTGGAAAGTAATTATAATTCTCCAGTGCAGGCTACAAGTCCCTAAAAAATGTGCTGTTCGCCCCCACCCTATACAAATGTAGTTCTGTGGATCTAGCAGTAATGCTAATCTTGGTGTGGGCAGGCACAAATAGAACCTCGCCCTCCTCGACGATATCATCTTCTGTACCAACATCATCGTCAGCCAAGCCTGCATCAAACCTGCCTTTCCCAGCAGTGACTAGGAAAAGGGATGGTCCTATGACAGCGGGAAAAACTACCGAAGCAGAATGAGGAAGATTACAGGAGTCGACTTCAAATTCTTCAAACGGTGGGACAAATCTTGTTGTGTATGCATTCATAGAAACTCCTTGCATAATTTCAGGAGCTCCCTGCAAAGCAATAGAGGAAACAGTAAATATCAGTGCTACTAAACAAAGGGGTTTCCCCCTGAACATGTGGTATAGCATATACATCATAACCAAAATAAAATGCATGAATGTTGATGTGCATGATGAAATATCTTCAGTAGCAAAGATTTTGATCCGTTACCTGTCTGTATTTGAGCATAGAAAGAAGTGTCTGAACATCAATTTGCTTTGAGGTAAGGCCCGCACGAACAACATTGTCAGAGGTAGCCATACATTCAACGCATTCACCAGAAATATACGCATGAGGTTCATTTGGCCCACAGTATAATGCTTCACCACGTTTCAGCTTCACATAATTCAGGAAAAATGCAGCTATAGCACCCACATCAGCAGGATATTGACTCTCTAATCTGAGTACCAGTTGTTCTTTAGCCGTCAATTGCCTTTTCTGGTCCAATGAAAGAGAATATGGTTATTGCAAAAATAAAAACCCAATTATGAGATCAACATACTGTAACCAACTAACCATAGTTGTTCTCAGTCCTACAGACCATTCAAACAACATTCTCACTTCTTAAGTCTTAACTCAGGAAAGCATAATATTAACTTATCCTACAAAAGCTAAAATAATAAGCAAAAGTAGATGGAATCAACAACTCTTTCATCCTGCTGGATACTGACTAGACAATATCTAATCTATTTAGTGTATCATGAAGAATGGTCATAGAGCTTTCAAATTGTACACATAATGGCAACACAACATATATTTATCTATATTCTTAGTAGTGGGTTGCATCATTCAACTTAATTGAAGTAACCCCGCATCAAGCAAATTCCTCTATGGTTACAACAATAATACACGATAAAACTTCACTAATATTGCACAAGCGGAAATTACCTTTTTCTCTAGATTAAGACGCCTTTTCAGTTTGGATATCATCTTCGAAATTGTCTCTTTGCTTGACAACATGAGTCGACTGAACATGGCCTCTAAATCTGTGTTTACTTTGCCGTTCTCATGTTGCTCACCAACAAGTAGAATTTTCTCTGCATCTGCCACCCCAACCAATTCAGCGAGCTCAGGAACAGTATGAAGCATTTCTTTCAGCTCCTGTAATACAGACAAGCATAGAATAAGCACACAGAAAAAGGTAATAATAATATAGAGCATGAGACATTGTTTGATACACGAAACTAGAATGAGATATAAGGGCAATTACAAGAGCTAAACTAGTTTATAGATACTTCTCTTTCCTGTCTGTTTAAAATATTGGTTTTGTTAATTTACTCATCTAAACTCAGGAAAATACTTGAAAAAAGTTGACATGATTCATTCATCATCTATCTCAAGTCTTCACACTCCCGCACAACAGCCTTCATTCATTAATTTCAACTTCAGGCATTTCCTTCTTAATGCAAGGATTGCTTCTAACTGCTACATGCTCTGATCATAACAGGTAGTAAAAACCAAAGCAAAAGCGGAATTAAAT
Organism: Potentilla sterilis; assembly: GCA_963682095.1. NCBI lineage: Eukaryota > Viridiplantae > Streptophyta > Magnoliopsida > Rosales > Rosaceae > Potentilla > Potentilla sterilis. The sequence continues at coordinate 44,906,165 of OY821761.1, read as the reverse complement.
GCTCCATCACCAATGAACTCCAATCAGCGCAGCTAGAATTCACTAGTTGTCACACTAATCATAACAAAACTAAACCAAAACCAAAACCTGCAAGCTTACACTAATATCGCCTTAAAACCAATCTCACCTTGAGACTAATGAACCCACAAAGCGCCTCGAACTCCGTCAGCGCCAATGCCACTTCAGGCTTGTGGTTATCATCCCTATAAACACTAGGGTGCAGCTTGTGCAGCACTCTAGCCATCTCCTTATCGGGATGCGCCTGTATCGACAGAGCCTTCTGCACCGAAAGCACCTACCAAATCCACACACACAAACACAAACACAATCACCACACTTGTCCAAACTCTAAAAATCATAAAATGCCATTGAAATTGAAACTCCCATCATACCTTACACAAGAACGGGAGATCAGGACCCCACTTCTTGAGAACCTTCTCGCCAAGAACACTCGGATCGCGTGCGATCCACGTCTTGAGGCTGACCGGGTCGGATTCATCGGTGTAGGATGGGCCGGATTCGTGAGTGCCGATCCAGAACTCGGCGTAGGGCTTGGAGGGGTCGATGTCGGAGCCGGAGTTGAGGGCGAAGAGGCGAGCGACCTTGGAGTGGTGGCCGAGGATGCCCCAGTAGTAGTTCTTGACGGAGCAGCGGAGGCGGATGGGCCTGGGCCTCCGGGTGGGCCTCCGCTTCTTCTTCATGGTGGTGGTGGTGGTGGTGTTGGTGTTCCAGGGCTCCATGAGCTAGCTCATTTCGATTGGGGAAGGAGGAGGAGATGAGTATATATAATGGCTTGCCCCGAATTCGAGGGAGAGGAGGGAATTGGGATTCTGTCGGTGGTGTGAGTCTGACGACAGCCGATGGTCAAAAGTGTCAACGTCGCTCCGATGGGGTCTGTGGCTCTTTTGCTTGGTCCTCTCTGGTTTAATAAATATATTTTGAGCGATGCACGACCCTACATCGAGGCTTTTTTAATTGGAGTGACAACTTTGTCCTTATAGTTGGAAATGTAAACAGCTTGGTATTGAACGCAACTTATCGACGTCGACATATAATCATAATAAGAGTGCTCTGAAAGTCATTAATGGGCTTCGTATCATCTTTTAAACCATGTTTTAGGTCATATATTGGTATTTTCGTCGTTTAAATTTTTATTCCCTATGAGTGTATCAATTTTAAAAAATTTCAATTAAATTAGTTATGGTTTAAACCATGTATAAATAGAATTAAATCAAGTACGATCAAAATCTAACATACAATATTATTGTCAAATAATGAATGATGTAATCAAATTCAAACTATAGTAATGAACTAAATATATGATAAGTACAATGTTTGTTATTTAAAGATTTTAACATGAGTATGACATCTATAACTTGTAGAGTAAGGAACGGTGCATACAAAAAATCTTTAAAACCCTTACATCAATCGGTGGAAATATAGGTTCAAACTAATATCATATCACATAAAACTGAAATTCCATGTATTTAAATATGATTTTGGGGACCTTTCCTCTTGAATAGAAAGGAATAAAAATGTCAATTTCTCAAAATTAATTTTCACACCTCAGCCACAGGGACAAAATAGTCAAGTCGTTACCAAACAAACCAGTGCGTGTTCGCGCGTATATCACTCGTGGAAGCTGTGGTTGAGTTGGGTAGGAATGTCGGATCCGGTTTTGGATCTGAGAGCTCCCCGTTGCTGCTGTTAAAGTCGTATCTAGGGGGCTGTTTCGGTATTCTGCTCTTCGATGCTCCGATATTCTCGTTGTGGTGGTTTGGGTTTTGCTAACGATATGTGACAACGACACCGTTTTATAGCCCGAGTTGATTAGTTATATCTCCATTTGCTCAAGTATGATTGTCTAGGATATGCCAAGTGCATCCTAACTAGATTCCCGCCACTGCAAGGACATTATACCATGTGGGATGTGGGACGAGGAATGAAACCAAGCCTAAACTTGGACCGTACGACATGGTGATGTCCTAGAACTCTAGAACTAGTGGACTACCAAAGTGGCATTGCTTTTGAGTATACGTTAGTACTAGTTTCCTCAAATTGTATTCGAGTATCACTCGATAAAGTTGCGAGAGACTTAGTTAGTGCGCATCATTCTGTTCTGCATTAAGTTATAGATTCGTGTTCTGCATTTGGTCGAGACCCTCCCTCTTATCTCTCTCCTGCTAAGGTTGTCAATTTGGTTGTTACAAATGCAGATGTTTGAGCATTGTTTGTACCAGTTCCTAGCTTTTTACTATACACATCTCTGTCTTTGCCCCTAAATGGGGTAACAAAGTGGCATTGCTTTATAAGCAGTAATTTGAAATAAGATGCACCTTAAAACATGCTATCAGCAACACATTATTGAACAACCCCACATAGCGTGCCACATTATTGTCGCCATATCAATCATCAAAACCGTCTGTCAGTCAGTTAGACTACAACTCCACACACCCTTTGTTTGCCTGTGATTAATAATCAATACTGTTAGTTCTGGAGAATTAGAATTGTTTGAATCCCCTGCTGTAAATCCTCGAGATATATCGTGTTATAGTGCTCCCGAGTAATGAAATCATGTATCCAAGAACGTTAGAGAAAAACAGTGACTAACATAATAACATTAGACCGAAACATCATATAACTTTGGCTCGAACACTCTTTTAGATCTCTGAATTTATGATTGCTACTTGCAAGTTCAAGTACCAAATATAGGGAAAATTAGCTAGGTGTTTATATAATAATGGCAACTAGATCCACCCTCAACCAGTTGTTCCCCCGTGCAATTTTTGTTTAGATCAGATTTTGGGTTTTAATAATCTGCTGAATGTGTAAATATGCACATGGATTGGTACTGTCTCGATTGATTTCAGAAAGGAAGCTCACCAAGTTATATCATATGAACACATTTTGATCAGATGGCTCCCAAATTTGTACATCTTCTTTTCTGGACCAGAAGGCAAAAAAATCCCAAGAATAAGGTCATTTGCCTCTTAATAAGTCCTCAATCACTTTCACTCTGAGATTTCCATCCCCAAAAGTAAAAGTTTCATAGAGAGGATGGATTCTTTTATAGGCTTTCGGTGCTTAAATTCAACCACTTTCATTCCTTTTACTCTTTCCTTTTTATTTTTTCTGATAACTTGGGGGAATATAAGCAGTACTTCCAGTTCTTCTTCTGCATAACTGATCTGACCGTCCATCTAATGATCTAATGCTCAAGCTCAGACAAGATGGAAAAGCTAAAGCTGCAAATGTTGCCTGCTCATTCCCGTGTTTCAAATCCCTGCCAGCTTTCCTTCTTCCTTTGACTCCAAATCACTTGACATCCCTCGTCATTTTTTGGCTCTCTGGTGATTCAAAATCCCCCTCTCCTTGTTTTCTTTGAGTTCAAAGCAGTGGCTTGTAGCAAGTATTTTCAGAGTCACACCATTTCCATCTCTTTATGAAAGTTTTCTGCTTTTAACTATGGCCATTGAGGTGTGCTCGGAGATTTCCAGCCCCGGATTCAGTCCAAGGGTTTCGTTTTCTCATGATATCGACAAGGCAATCACTACGGTGCCAAAAGAAGAGCAGCAACAACAACAGTTAGACTCCTCTCTAGTGGATTCAAGTTCTGATTTCGACTTCTGCATTGTCAACAATATCAAGCTAGAGCTGTCTTCAGCCGACGAGCTTTTCTCCAATGGCAAGATTCTTCCTGTCCAAATCAAGCCAAATCCCAACAACACCACCACCATATACACCCTTCGTCATCCTCCTCAATCTGCAACAAAGAACACAGAGAAAAAGAGACTGAAGGAGTTCTTGGAAGACAGCAATGCCGAAGATGAAACTAATGAAAACGAAGAGAAGCCTCAGACTGCAAAGCCTTCGTGGCAGTTCAGGAGAAGCAGCAGCCTCAATTTAGATAGTACTACTACTGCGCGAGGCATGAATTTAATCCGATCACTGCATTTTCTTTCGAGAAGCAACTCAACCGGATCAGCTCCAAATCCAAAACAAACAGCTACCCCAAATCAGAAGCAGCAGCATTTGGGGAAAAACCAATCTACCAACTCAAGAAGAAGATCATCATCAGCATCATCATCTTCGTGTTCAAGTAGCACCACGTATTATCCTTACAACACTTCACCGCGGTCACAAAAGCCTTCGTTAAGGAAGAGTGGATCTTACGGCAGCAATGGGGTAAGAATTAGTCCAGTCCTGAATCTCCCACCGCCTTACATTTCCAAAGTTACCGTGAGTTTATTCGGGTTCGGATCTCTCTTCTGTAATGGTAAGTTAAAAAAGAAGAAGAAATGAGATGTCCTCATATCCAAATACAGATGCAGTTAGCTGTCCAACCATGTGATCATACTCTGTAAAATAAGAAATGTTTAGGAATCTTTGCGATTATGTAAAAATAGAATAGTTCTTCGACTATTTGGGTTATTATTACTTGTGAAAACTACAGGGGAGAGAAGTGTAGGGACAGTAAACCCTGCATTTCATATCAAAGTGTTACTGGCTTAGGAGACAAGATGAACAAGGTATCTTTCTCTCATGCCCCTCCTCATCACATCCCTTTCTTTCTTTTTCTGCTTTTGATTCTTTGTTTCTAGCACAAACCAAGTAAATACGACTCTATTTCTTTCGTTTGAACATTCATTAAGGGTTTCTTTTTGTTCTTTTCTGCTTTGCTTTGCTTAGGATCCTTTAATTTAAATCGTAGTATTAGCACAGAAAAATAGGTTAAAAATAGGTTATCTGAAGGAAACAAGAATCCATCATCAGTGGAAAAGGAGCATTTGTTTAGTCCTCAAATCAACATTTTCTCAAAGTAAAGGGGCTTAGAATGGCTCGTGACATATCTATACCTCTGTGATGATTTGAGTTTTAGTAAAGAAGGAACTGCGTTAACCAAAACAGCTATAATTAGTGAGGAAAAAAAAAACAAAAACAAAGGACGAGAACAACAAGGCTATACATCCAGAATGAAGTTTTGAAGTGCCTAAAATAGAACTGAAATTAGAAGGATGGCTGATTGATTGCACTAGGAAAAGAACAAATAGATCCAAATAGTGTTGGTTAATGACAGAGTACACCCTACACCCTCAGAATAAACATAGAAGGTTCACAGTGGAGTTGAAGTTCCCACTTGTCTAGAACTGGTGGACTGGAGTTTAGAATGGGTTGAAGCACTTGGGCCTCTGAATGGTTGAAGTGAAAAAGAGACTACTATTGAAGAAAGCAACAAGCTTCTGACGTGTATTCAAAGGTCAAGGATGCCGAGTCAAACAACAGTCTTTGGACCTTGGTTCTCAGAGTTTTTGAATTCAAGTGCGGAAGAGTAACAGGTCAGCCAGTTCCAACCAAACCCCACGAGTCAAACAAGGGAGTAGTTTGCTCGGAGCCAGTTTCCAGGATGGAGAAAAGTCCGGCAGAGACCAGAGAGCCAAAGACAGCCACATCATAAGCTATAGCAAGACAACATAGAATGATAAGATCACCATGATTTTATGAAGACAGTTGATTGATAAAATGGAGAGATTAGAACTCCAGATCAGTTATCACAAAAATTTCAAAAAGAGAAGAGGTAAAAGTTATCAACCAGGTTAAGGGAAAACAACCCAGATGAACATATGTCTACATCATCATGTCTGGTTTGAAATGATTCAACATAAACAAGAAAAAGAAAGAAAATGACAGTTTACCGATTTGGAAGCAGAAATTACTAGTTTTTCAATTTTCAGATAAATAGGGAAGGGAAAGGCCATAAAGTCCAGCATGCCTTTCCCTGTGGGGATTAACCAGAGAATCAAAGGGTATCCATCTTACACCAATAAGGCAGATGAAAAAGTCGAGCAATACAAGGTGAAAGATTCCACTGAACTACAATGTTAAAAGACCAACTTTAAACTCACCACACAGAATCTCACAGCATCTGAAATACCAGTAAACAATGAAGAAGTAGTAGAAATCACTGATGGTATTTAATGGCAGTTAGCAGGGAAGGAAATGAGGGTTTAGCAAGGAAGGAATGAAAAGATTGTACAATTATGATGATCAATACTACAGTCTACAGGTTAAGCCAAAGAAAGACGTTAGAAGTATTCATAATACAGCCAAGCAACCAACTGTCCGTAGAAGCAAGAGAAGAACCTATTGAATACTCAATATGAAGAGAATACTACAGGATGCGGAAATGAAAGGCTTCAGATTCCAATTTCATATATACACTCACTCCCCCAAGCTAATCTTCTTCTCACATTCACTTAATTCAAGACAACGCATGTAAATAAAGAGAACATTTAGAAGACTCACAAGTCACAAGACAAATTGTCAAGTAGTACCCAAAGAACACATTAAATAAAGATGAACACTGAATACACTGATATTAATGCAACTTCAACATTAGACAGTCACAAAATCAAGATCATAGAACAGTCATTCTATTCCATATAACTAGTTCCAAATAATAGTAGCCACCCAGCTTACCTTTATTTACATTTATTAAGAAAAGAAGAAAGAAGATGAATTATAATTAACAAACAAAATCATTGTTCTAAAGCAACTGAACATTAAGCAGTGCAGGGGATTCGACCTTTCGTCAAATTCCCATTGCACAATGTGTACTGTGGCCTACCACTAATTAGCGCTACCAGAAGCAGCAGAAGTCAGAGAAACAGAGCCTTGAAACAATCAACACAAGCCAGCATTCCCTCCAAATTGCTACCTCTGCAAAACAAACAAGTTCAAAATTAAGAAACCAAACTTCTGAAAACTCAGTCATCGAAAACAAGCTCAAGTAAGTAAAACCAAGAAGCAGCTGATACAAATTGTGTACATTGAAGAAGAGCGGGAACTTCAAATTCCATGTTCTTCTTCTTAACTTATGAATCCACCAACTACATTGAAGCCAAACATTCATAATTCAGAGGCTAGAGACCTAAACTACCAGGACACTAATTTCTCATCATTCCGTTTCGATGAAAGCATGAAACTTATTAAATTTTCAGAGAGAACTCAGAAGAAAGCATATACCTTGACATTTTCAGGAAACTCAGGGACCTTGTACGAATCAGCTGAGACCTCCGTCAACCACATACCGGGAAATAACGCCTGTAAAATCCAAAAACGGCCACGAATATCGTTATTTTGATTCCAACAAAACCAAAGACAGTTAATTTGGTGAGTAAAATAGTGAAGATGAAAGATTAAAAATTCAGAATTGACTTACATCAAGTTGCTTCTGCACCGCTCTGGGCCGCTTCTTGGGGCGGCGGGGAGGGCGGTGGCCGAGCATCTGTATGAAATCCTCCTCGATCTCCTTCTTTGAGAGCGTGAGTGAGAACTTGGGCCTCTCCTTGGGCCGGTCCTTCTTCTCCAGACCCGACCCGGAAGCCGCCCCTCGGACCAGCCTCGGCGACTTGCCGCCATTGTTGCCACCCTCACTCCTCAACGGCGAATAATTCGTCTTATTCCTCTCCTCAATTCTCAAACTCTTGCCGCCAATTGGAGGAGCCTTACACGCCGCCCTCCTCTTCCTCAGATTCCACGGCCTGACCGCCGTCTCCGCCGGAGATGATCCTCCCTCCTCCGCCGCCACGGCCTCGCCTTCCTCCTCATCCTCCTCCTCCGCCGCAGCCGCCACGTCAGCAACAACAGCAGCAGAAGCAGAATAAATAACAGAGGGAGCCACCGGCGCCGGCGGCTCGTCGTCTTCGTCGTCGTCAACCTCCATGATGTTATCATCCTCACCTCTCAAAATCGCGTCTTTCATCTTATCCGCCGCCGTCTTGAATTCAAACATGAGCTTCTCCCTAACGGCGTCGATCCCCTCCGTGGCCTCGTCGCCGTCGCCACCAGCGCTCTCGATCCTCGGCCTCCTCGGCCTGCTCCGCCTCTCGAACTGGACGTCCGGCTCCCCTCCCCGCCGCCGCACCAACGATCGCCGATCAAACGCCAGCGGCGGCGCTTCGTCGGAGTCCTCCACCTTCATGCACCGCAGGTGCCTCTGGTTCCCCCACTTCAAATCCCACGGCAGACTGAAATTGTGCAGAGGCTTCGCCGCTCTCTCGTTATTCATCGCCGCCGCAGACGCAGAAGAAAACTTAGCCGCCGCCGCAACCACTCTGGTTCTCTCCTCCGACGCTCCCGTGTACACCATTGATCGGAAACTCAGAGCACCAAGGCTACTCTCAGATCAAAGAGTCGTTCTCTCTCAATTTTCGCTCTCTAGTTTCTCTCTCTAAATTTCTCTCTGGCTCTATTTTGCCCTCTTTTGTTTTCTCTCTCTCACAAATCGCCGGGAAACGTAAGTTTATATATGAGTGGGGGAGAAGAAGGGTAGTCTGAGTCAGGGGTGCGTTTTAACGTTCGGGTTTTTTTTTTGTTTTTTTTTTTTTTTTTTACTTGCCAGAAGGAAATGTCCTTTTTTTTTTTGAATTTCCATCTTTGGGCCTCTGCTAACATGCGCCGTAGTGCTTTTGGCGCACCGCGGGGGTTTTCCCGGGTGATGCGTCGCGTTTTTGAGCTAGGTTTGTCTCTGATCTCGTCTTCTAGCCGTTGATTCACATCTTATTTTCTTTTTATTTAGACTCAAAAAAAAAAACTAATATGGGAGGATTTACATTTTCCCCTGTATAAATGTTTTTAACTCCAAAGTGAACATTTTTCATTCCGAAAATTCACTAAAAGAGAGTAATATCTCTTTACGATGATGAAAATAGCATCGGTCTATATAAGCGAACCTTTTAGATTTCATTCCGAAAATCCATTAAAATGGAGTAATATGCTTTAAAGGGGATGTAAATAACGTCGGTCTATATAAACAAACTTTTTGGATTGTTTCTATGCTTTGTTGGATATTACATTTTCCATTTAAATTAAATTAGATTCATAGTAACCATTTCTCATTCCGAGAAACTATTAAATGAGTGTAATATGATTTAACAAGGATGTAAATAATGTCGGTCTATATTAGCGAACTTTTTAGATTGTTTCATAATGTCAGTCTATATTTTGTTGGATATTACATTTTCCACTCAAGTTAAATTTGTTAGATTCATAATGACCATTTTTTCATTCCGAGAACCTATCAAGTGAGAATAATATGTTTTATAGTAAATAACGTTGGTCTATATCAGAGAACTTTTTGGATTGTTTTCATTTGTTGGATATTACATTTTCCATTCACATTAAATTTGTTAGATTCAATTCATTCAAGGTCTACATTTTTCATTCTGAAAACCTACTAGAAGAAAGTAATATGCTTTAACCGGGATATAAATAAAGTAGGTCTATATCAATGAAGTTTTTAGATTGTTTTTGAATTTTGTTGGATACATTTCCTATCACGTTGATTGTTAGATTCAACATTTTTCAATCCGAAAACTTATTGAAAGAGAGTAATATGCTCTAACGGCAATGTGAATCAGTCTATTTGATGAGCAAATTACTTGTATTGCTTCTATACTTTGTTGGATACATGGGAACGCATCAGTCCGGATATACTTTTGTTTTCAGTTTGTTTATACATATTAAAGTTATTTCTAGATTTTCATTTAGGAGACATATCATTTTCTTTGTACTAAGCTTGTCAATATTTACCAAAAATATTATTTACATCATTTAAAATGTTTGTTTGAAAATCTATATCATTTTTATGCTTTGTTTACATTCAATTTGATAGATTCCCTCTCACTTTTTTAAGAGTTTAAAGTTTAGAGGTTTTAGTTGTTCATACTTCATCTCTTGTCACATAAAATATATGGTTGAACATCGCTAAGTATCATTTACTCTAATGATTTAGTATAAAGTGATATGTTGTGACTTCGACTCTAGTTATAGCATTTGAGTCGTTTAAATATATACGATGGTACTTCATGTAAGAAGAAGTAGAAAATAAGTAAGTGGCAATACTGATATGACATTGGTGAACCTTTCATCTATCAAGCTCTATGCATTTCGGTGTGTGATTTGGTCATTAATATTTAGAGAACATACGATCATCTAATTTTGTTGGTACTTGGAAATGTATGATGAAGGGATGAAGCATATTACCCAATTTCAAAATTAACATTTTGAACTAAATTAAAAAGTAATTGATGCAACAAACACTAGTAATGAACAACGAACTAACAATTATATAACGTGACACTCGATCCATGGGGGAATGTGTGGGGAGAAAGAAAACCTAGACCCAACTCACTACGGTGTGTATTATATATATAACTGTATGTTGTGTGTGTCTTAATACATAAGTACATAACAAGGCCCTTCGTACACACACCCTCAATACTTCGCAGAATGCATGTGATCATATACACAAAAAGTACCCCAAATCTGGTTTTGAAACGAAATTAGATTCAGTATACGAAACTTTGTTCATAGAATTACAGAGAGGCTGGGAAGGAAAGTTAGGAAACCCACTCGGGGTCCGGCTCCAACGGCTAGTTTCTTATTCTTATATAAGAAGAAACCGACCATTATGCCCACTTTTTACAGCTAGGCTCCCAACCACCAATAAGATTCGCTTCTCTTCATTCCTTTTCTGCATCCTTATAAATTCTTCTCTCTTTCTCTTTGATTCGATCAAACTCCATGAAAGCCTCAACCTTTCCAAAACCAAAAGGAGAGCGGAAATGGCCCGAAAACACATGCCAGTTCTGTCGAAGCTCCTCAGAGTCTTCATCTTCATTGCCAAAGTGAGGAAGCTCTCGTTCGAGAAGCACTACTCGTCACTCGTAAGGAAGTCGCAGAGGAACCGAGAGAAGCTGAGGTTTATGGAGCATTACAACTACGGCTTCCTCGGCGAATACGAGTTCTCGCCTTCCAACACTCCCCTCATTCGCTACCCCAGAAAGCAGTTCACGAAGAACAGAGGCTCCCGAGACTTGGAGTCTCTGTTCTTCCTCTGCAGATGTTGGGGTAGTCTCAGAGTGTTGGAAGGCGAGGACTGTGGAGACTTCGCCGTGGAAGCTCTTCCAGCCAGTACTACTGGCACTGAAGATGCTAATGCGTTGGCTCTGTTGGAGCCGTCGTGGGATTGGGGAAGTGAAGAAGCTTCGATTGATATGCGGGCTCAGAGATTCATCGAGAGGTTCTATGAGGACATGAGAATGCAGAGGCAGGAGTCTATTTGAACTTGTTAAGATTTTTTTAGCACAGATATGTATGGCATGTTGCTGCAAGTTTTTGTATTTGTTATTGTTTCTTTTGTTGCTCTCCACAACATTTTTTGACATTGTACGTGGAGATTGATTGGTTTGCAAATTTTTTAATTTTTTGGGGGATAATAATATTTTCATTGGTTGTGTGAAGATGTGGTATTCTGTGTTTGTGGATTTCATCAGTTCATCGTCATCAATCCCTAAACATTGTGTTGGTGTCTGTGATCTGTCTGTTTAACACCAGCATTGAATATTTTACTGCCTAAATGTTACCATTAGCTGGATCTGGTTTACTACAAGTCCCAAAATTCACTACAAATCAAAGTGTTTTCCCCAACAATGTCATCATGAGGTTGTAAAAATACACTTGACAAAAATGGATTGACTATTTGTTTTGAAATGTTCAAGCAGCCTTAACACATGTTGGCATCAGTTGGTCTTGGGCTCTTGGCAGTGCTATAGGGTATTAAAGTTACTGATGATGCCTTGTGTTTTTGGTGATTCCTCATCCCTAATGCTTGAGCTAATCTCCTCCAGAAAAGCTGCAAAAAAATTAGTAGTAGATAGGATGCCGGGCGGCTACAAAGCGCACGAATATCAGCTCTACAGATCATGATCACAATGGCTTTACCGGAGGGTCCTGCTATAGCAATAGCTACAGTACTGGCATGGTTCGCCAACGAGAATGAAGTGATCAGCTATGTTGCTGAAATGATGCCACTGCTTGCAGTATCTGACTCCTGGATGAATTCCAATGTGTGCTTTCAGGTCCTAATTTTATTGACAACACTGCTGACTTTAATATAGGAATTAACTCAATTCAAAATGCCTTTCTTTTTCAAAGTTCGAGGAGTTGCTAGAGGGTGTGGATGGCAAAATCTGTGGGTTTACATAAACCTCGGGGCTTACTATGTCGTGGGAATTCTTACTGCTGTGCTTTTGCGCTTTCATACTTCATATTGGAGGCATGGGGCTTCGGATAGGAATCATTTGTGCACTTCTTGTTCAAGTTACTGCACTTGTTGCTGCACTGATTGGTAAAGTTTTATGACTTTTATCAAACTTAAATCTGATTTGTACATGTCAAATGAGTTTCTCGTTGATGCCTGTTCATATACATTTCAGGCTATGAAAGTTGCTGATAGAATACCAGCGTGATTGACAAGGGCAATAGCTTAGTTGATGAAACGTGTAAAACACTGGGATGATATAGAAGAAATTGCCATACAAATGGGAGAGAACAAATTGATGTTATGATTTGCGATACCTGAAATCTGAAGTCCAGAATAATACACTGAAAATGTTGAGGGGTACCACAGTTACAGCGAATTCACTCGAGGAATACACAATTAGACAAGCATGAAATGGAGAAGATATAATTTCTTTAAGCAGGGGGCGAATTGTTCAAATGTGGCCTCATGTGATTATATATATTTTTTTGTTAAATTTAATTGATTTACACAATGTGTAAATGTTAAAGAAAAACTGAGAAATGAAAACATAGTAAGAGAAAGAGAAAATAACCAAACTTTCTTAAGATTTTTGTGAACTTAAATAAAAGAAACTTATTAAAAGCATACAAAATAAAGTCAGAGATCAAGCCATGGGATTCGAACTGGAAATGCTGGGGTGTAGAAAAAGCCACACTGCCGCTAGACCAACTCATTTCCAGACTCTGTTGATACTCATATTATTTGAGGCCTATCGAAGCCGGTGACCTGAGGCGGCTGCCTCAACTAGCAACTCTCAGGGACGGATCTGACTGCAAGTTGGTAGTATGTACGTGGATGATATTATCGTATCTATATATATACGTTAAAATATATTTGAAATGAACTAATTATACTCATAAGTATGCGAGGAAAATGACATTTAACTAATTTTTTGTATTAATGCGCATACTTTTCCCAACTTTATCGACAATAATAAATGTGTGTAATATTTTTCTTTTCATTTTCACTACCTTCCAATATACCTCCTAGGAGTGGATTTTTCGGCACCGAAAAACCGAAAACTGCACAGAATTTATACCGGAAAATCAATATCCGAAATGAAGTATGAATACACTACCTAAATTACCTAAAATATTGGACGAAACCGATGAATTGCACCAAACTGAGTAGGTCAGTTTTGGTTTGTGGTTTCACTCATGTAAAAAACTAATCGAACCGAACCGAACTGAATCGACATATATGTATTTAGATACTAATATTTAATAGAGTAGTTTTAAATACACTCCCCAAATTACTTGATACACACCCCATATTTAATACACCACTCACTCAATTTTTCAAATTAATATTTGCCCAAATACACTACCCAAATTACCTAAAATATTCAAACCAAGAATTCTTGAAAACCCTAGCCTCCTCCTAATTCTCTCTCTGAGGAGAACCGAAGAAGGGCTGCTCACCTTTAACAAATCTCTTCTCGTCCGGCGGCGCCCAAGGTAGGCCTCTGGCCTTGCCTTCTTGGGTTTGATGTCGGGCGAGGATGTCGATCGACTTAGGGTTCCAAAGGCTCTGCCAGGTGGGGTTTCTTTCATGAAGTTTACAGATTTGATTTGGCTGGGATAGGGTGCGATGGTGGGCGTATGAATGAAGCCGGACAACCCTTCATTTGATTTGGTTCTTGCTGTTCATCTTGGCGGCACAAGTAATGTAGGTCGAAGTCGTCGGTGGTGGTCGGATAGTTCGTACGGCGGCAGATGCAAAGTTTGGTGGTCTGGACCAAATCAATGACGGGCGTCATGGATTAGGTCTCCGAAGACTACCTTTGGACATGTTATTTCAATAATATTGTTTTTATTGCATTCAATATTTTGTTCAATAATATTTCTCTTTCGGTGGGTAGCAGTGTAGTGGGCCTCGGCTATGTCTATTTGCTCTTTAGTTTGAGCATGAGTTAACCATTTCCATTACTCTGAAAGAAATTCTGCAGATGGATGTATGACAGACCCGAGATCGGCCTCGGAGGTTGGCGATGGGACTATTGTGACGTGAGGTGGTGCATTATTGCACCAGGATCCCATCATGAGAGCATGGAGGGCTGCTCTACCTCTACTTGAAAGGTACACTGTGTGGTCTTAGGCCTGAGGGTAGTGGTAGAGTCCTTACTTTCGTAGTTTTTTGTCCGCTTGTTTGGATTTTTTTTGATTCTGTCAAACTTTAATTTCATTTTATTTTGTTTTCATTGTTTTTTCTTTAGAACTCTTTAGTTTGTAGTGGAGTTTCGGCTCCTGTTTGACCATGCACAACTTAGTCGTATGACTTATGCCAATGAATTTATTCATTCCCCTAAAAAAAATAAAAAAAATAACTTAAAATATTCATAATCTCACATAAATTATCTTATAAATGAAACTATTTAATATATATATATATATATATATTAATGTTTATAATTAAATTTGTATTGATTGTTGAAAATACATTTCAATTTATTGCCTACAAATGGATTTTGTATCATTTGAGTTCCCAATGATTCTTGATTAAAATAAAATAAACTTCTCAGATAAATTACATATATCTTTTACCTGAACATTCAAGAAAAATTTAATATTATATTGTTGAGGGGGTTCTTTGATTAAGCATGATGACTATGACAAAATCAATCTCAAACATGATTAATGGGAAGATTTGTGCATGATTCAGACCGTATTGAAATCAATCGAAGTTTGGCAGCGTGATAGCATGGCGTGGGAGTTAGAAACGCACTGCGGTGATGAGAATTGCAGGGTTTTCCTGGGTTTCTGTATTTTCTGGAACAGATTGTATGTTTGTGGGAAAAGAAAGGTGTGAGCTTGGTTTGGTGCTTGAATGCTTGAGACTTGATGGCTGGTTTTAAGGATGATATATTGGGTTTCTATGGTTTGAGAAAGGGGAAATTGGGGGTTTTGCTCGAATTGTATGAAAAGGCTTGAGTGTTTGAAGGCTTTTGGTGTGCTGCTGGGTGATTGCTGGCTGATGCTGGATTGCTCCCCTCATGTCTGATGCGTCTCCCCCTTTTTATAGGCACAGGGTTCAACTGTAAGGTTCAACAGAACCTTTGGCTATCTGGATAAAACTATTCTCCTTCAATCCATGATTTAAGCCTTGAATCGGGGAAAAGAGAGGATTGATGTGATGGCTTGTGATTGCTGCAATGGCAGCAAACACCATATCATGAAATCTGGAGAAAGAGATTGGAAAGAGACTTGAGAGTTGTGGTCTCTTAGTTTGAGGGAGAAGGAGAATGCCATTAACTGGTTTTTAAGACTTCTCTTGGTGAGATAGGATGATGATGACGATGGATTTTGCTTTGGTCTGCATTTGGGAGCTGCGGAAAGTAGAAGAGCTACTGGACATACGGTTGCAGCTAGGAAGGAGGAAAAAGGTTAAAGCGGGGGGAGAGGAGAAATGGTTTGGGTTTTGTTAAATGTGATATTGGGATTTAAGTTTTAGAAGAAAGAGAGAGACTGGCCCATCTCCATATTCTCATGCATGTTCACCATTTCATTCATCAATCTAACTCGTTGGGCTTGGATTTCGGGCCTGTTTCTGCCTAAACCCGGGGGCCTGGTAGATACAGATGAATCCAACTCGATCTCCTGCAAACCTGCTTACTAAGGGGAATACCGGGCGGGCCGGCCTTCTCCTCTCCGATGCCTAAGTTAGTATAGTTGGAATATATATAACTTGAGCACGTATGTAAGCGGTGAGTGAGATAAGTTACCTATTAATGATGGTAGTTGGGGCCCTTATATAGGTGGCTGGGGGCGAGGGCTGGCCTCACCCTTCGATGTGGGACTGGTTCCCTTCAAAGGGCAGTTCTGGTGACCTCTTTGGCAGGCAGGCGCCCCCGGTCCCAGGGTTCCTGGCACCCGGATAGACTGCTGGACCTCGAGGCCGGGTGCTGGTGGTTCGGTCCTGGGCCTCGGGCCGGGCCCTGGTGCACTTGCTGCGGGTCTGTGGGCGTGGTGTAGCCCCTCTGCGGCTACTGTCAACAGGGCCCAAGACCGAAATCACCGACGATATTAAATCGATGAATGAGCATGTGCGTTTCTGTAACCTACCACACCACACCCACATCTGCAAGCCCCAAGAACGCGTGCATGTGGCTTGGGCTCACATCAAAAGCGTGTTTGCTTGGCGTGCTATAGCCGAGTAATGAACATAAAATCCTTATAAAACTATAGGATTTTATATAATTACGTGAATATGCATGGTTTTCATCGCGTGACAGCATGGTAACTAATTGCATGATTTTTCAGGTATCAACATTAGCCCCCATGATTATGTGGGCTGCTTGAGGCATGAAGTGGGTCACATAATTAGAGTCCATAGAGAGGAAAAATCAGCCCGGCCTAAATTATCATTTAAGACTCTTAGCCTGCAACTTCTTCTCTCCTCTTTCAGAATCTCGCAGGAGCAGCCCTGCATCTGCATCCTGCACCGGTCTTGCGAATCTCTTCAAAACCCGTTTCAAGCCTTTAATTTCTTCTGGACTCCAGGTATTGTTTTTCCTTCTGCATCTTAATTTTTTGTCTTCGTCTTCTTCTTTTGGTTCATAACCGGCGTCACTCCTCCTCCTCGTTGCAGGGGAATTGTTTGGCATCTCTTGAGCGAAAGGTTCTTGAGTCGCTGCGACTCTGAGGTGCGACTTAGGCTTGCGTTTCGCTACTTTTCCTCTTACTGCAGGGAAGCCGATTACCAACAGGGTTGGTTTTCCATCGTATACCCTGCAGCTAATCTCTTTCCTGCAGCCTTTGCTTCAGCTCACAGTTCGTGGTTTCTCCTTTCACTACCAGAAAAGGCGTCATAGCCGACGACGCCATCTCGTCGGCCGTTTCCATTAATTCGTCGGCTATAGTCATAGCCGACGAAGTATCGTCGGCTATAGTCTCGTCGGGAATGCTCCGTCGGCTATAGTATAGCCGACGACACGAGGCGTAAGTCGTCGGCTTATAAACCGCGGGGTATAGCCGACGAATAAAGTGTCGTCGGCTATACTTCGAACATTGCCGACGACAAGATCGTCGGCTTCAACAATTACGTAATTGCCCCTAAACCGAAGTATAGCCGACGACACTATCGTCGGCTATACGTCCGTTATAGCCGACGACACTATCGTCGGCCATAACAATCGCCGGTACCAGGAACGGCTTTTTTTTGCCTGAAGCCGGGAGGGTATAGCCGACGACATATGGTAAACATCGTCGGCTATAGCCCTTATAGCCGACGAAATTTGGTAAAAATCGTCGGCTATAACTGTTATAGCCGACGAAATAATGCCAATATCGTCGGCTATAACCCCTAAATATTTAAAAAAATTAAAAAATTTTACTCGGGCCCAATTTCTCTTCGTCTTCGGGGGCTGCAGAAAATGCACAAACAAACATCCAAATATCCAACAAATATCCACATCAATCCATCCCTAATATCCTACATACTGTACAAATTAACCCACTATATCTACTCATCATCACCCCCTAAACGCGTAG
The DNA here is from genome assembly GCA_963682095.1 of Potentilla sterilis. Lineage (NCBI taxonomy): Eukaryota > Viridiplantae > Streptophyta > Magnoliopsida > Rosales > Rosaceae > Potentilla > Potentilla sterilis. The sequence goes on along the minus strand of OY821761.1, from coordinate 44,888,531 downwards.
CGTCGTCGACCGGATCGTTCGAGTTCCGGTGGCTATGGCTGTCCTGATCGGCTGGCGTACTCCGATGCGGGGGGGGAGTGGGGACGACGAACTGGGGCATCTGTGGCGGAGGCGGGGGCTGGAGTCCAGCCTGCTGGGCCTCCCAAGACTGCTGCATCCATCGGTACATCTCCGCCACAGATGCGTCTCTGGCCTGCTGCGCCGAAGCCTCCGCAGCCCTCGCCAACTCCGCCTGCTGGAGCGCCTCCACCGCCCTCGCCAACTCCGCCTGAGTCCTCTGCAGCTGCGTCTGCAAGTCTCCTCTCGTCGAAGCCGCACGCTGCGTGCTGGGATTGGCCGGCGTGAACTTGAGAACCCCATCTCCCGCCGCGCCTAGGCCTCTCTGGTAGAAGTAGTTGTTCCCCGTCCCTACCGCCGCGTGCATGATCTGAGAGGCCAAGCGCGGCTCAAGGGTGTCGATCGTGGAGGCAAACTCCGCGATCGCCTCGTCGGACGCCCCGTCTCCCAGAGTGTCTCGCGCGATCCCGAAGGTGATCGCGTCGGTCTCCGCATCTATTTCCGCCTAATTGACAAGAAAATATAATAAACGAATTAAAAAATATATATATAAATTAATTTCATGAAACACTTTTATTGAAGATGGACGAATACTTACCACTTGGTCGGGACGCCCCGGATACATCTGCGCATGAATCCACGACAACGGCCTCAGCGGTCGGTCCCTCCTCGCCATCTCTGCCCACTGCCTCCAGGAGCGGGCGCCGCCGTGGTGGGGGTGCTCGTTCCTCCTGCGGTTGTCGCTGTTCGTCCGCGAGATTTTCTGTATTATAACAACAAACATATAAACGCAAATATAAATTAGTAACTAAATTAAAATATTAGGAACTAACCAAAATAAAATTAATAACTAATTTAGTTACTAACTAATTTAATTTAATTAGTAACTACTTAACTAACTAATTTAATTAGTAACTACTTAACTAACTAATTTAATTTAGTAACTAACTAACTTACTAACTACCTAATTTTATTTAATTTAATTTGATTTAATTTAGTAACGAACTAACTAACTATGTAACTAACCAACTGACTTAATTTAATAACTAATAACTAACTAACTAACTAATTAATTGAATTAAGTAACTACATAATTTAATTATTAAATAACATTAAAAAGTTATATACTACCAGGCTAAACTTTCTTACCGAGACCCTGTCGCTCCCGAAGTAGGCTACCAGCCATAGCCACTCGTACTCCCTGTACCGGAACTCGTGGGGGGTTGCAGCTCGCCCCAAGCGCTGCTCCACATGGTACGTCCTGTAGTGCGTGGACAGCTCGTTCTTCCACTCGGAGTACCTATATTAACAGAACACAACTGTTAGATATATTCGTACACTGCCAATAAATATATTTATACAAAAAAAAGCAAAACACATAACCTGTTCTTCAGCTGCTCGTCTCTCCACCAGTCCAAGGTAGGATGGACTCTAAACCATTGCTGCAACATTATAAATTAATTAGAAAATATTTTTATATAGTTATAAGGACTGAATTCATAATTGTTTATTTTCTATAATAAAAATCATATTTAACTCACCGACAGTGCATTGTACACTCGCGCCTTGATCTCATCGGGCACAGAGCCCCAGTCGGGCCACAACAGTGGGACCCTGTCCCGCACGAGCATGCCCGTCGCGTTGATGTACTTGGTGGTGGTGTCTCTCCGCTCAATCGGGCGTCCATCCTCACCGGGACCGGGCAGGATCTCTCTGATCCCACCGGCCAGCTCCCTCTCCAGGGTCGACATGTTCGCTGGCCCTCTGGTCCGTCTCGTCCCCGCGGGTTTATTGACGAGGACGCCTGTTAAAATGAACACATAGTTAAATAATTATTTAAACTAACTAATTAAATAATGAATTAAACAATCTAAATAATTAATTAAACTAACCAATTACCTGCGTCGTTGTACTGCTTGTCCTTCTCACGAACGGCCCACAGGCCGCGGCAGTCCTCTGAGTCGAAAGGACTGTAGAAGTAGGCCTCCTCCCAGGGAATCTCGTGAGGCCGGTCGTGCCTCCAAATCTGCCTCCCCCTGGCGTCGTACTCAGGGATGGCAGGGAGGAACTGGACCATGTACATCCCCGATGGCGGAGACATACGGGGCGTGGACCCTGAGGGGCCTGCTCCCCCTGACGGTGGGCCCCGTAGCTGTGGACGCTGTCGCTGTGGGGGGACAGGGAGCATCTCTGGAGGGTCCAGATCGGCGCGCGGTGGGGTCGGCTGCCGATCCTGGAACAGTGCTGAAGTGCACTGGGGTCTGGTGGCTCTGCGTCCTCCTCCGACACTCGAGTCAGGGCCCGCTCCCGTCGACTCATACGAGGAGCCCCCACGTGGATCGCTCGGCGTCAATCCCATCAACGTCTCCTCTCGTCGACTCAAAGGCCGGCCTAGGCCCCGACGACCGCTGGATCCGCTCCCCCCACGGCTGGATCCTGCCTGAGCGTCGGGGTCGCTCTCGGTCCGTCTGCCAAGCCATCGGTCTACAAAGCGCCGGTTTCCTGCACAATTAGTATATAAATTCCATAAATTGCACAAAAATTCCACAAAACAAAATTAAAAACATCATTCAATGTATATATACCTAATTATATATATACGTACCTAAATATATTTATACCTAATTATATATATATATATTCCGAAATATAACACAAAATTCCTTAAATTTCACAAAAAAATAAAAAACTTTTTTAAATATATATACACCTAATTATATATATACATAACTATATTTATACCTAATTATATATATATATATATATATTCCGAAAAATATATATATATATATCGTCATAAAAATGAAAAAAAATATTTATACCTAATTATATATAAATTAGTATATAATGGGCATACTAGTATATAAATTCAACAAAATTCCACAATTAGTATATAAAAACCGTAAATTTAACAAAAAATCCACAAAATTAGTATATAAATTCCACAAAATTAACAAATTTAACAAAAAATCCACACAATTCCATAAATTTCACAAAAACCCTAAATTCCACAAAAAATTCACAAAAACCCTAAAATTCACAAAATTCGACAAAATTAATAAAAACCGTAAATGAGGCTCGATCGGGACTACCTGACATGGTGGTGCAGTCTGGACGAGGACCGGTGGTGCGGTGCGGCGGCGACGGCGACGGCGGCAGGGGCGGCTGCGGCAGGGGCAGCTGCGGCTACGGGCGGCTGCAGCTGGGGCGGCAGGGGCGGGCAGGGGCGGCTGCGGCAGGGGCGGGTAGGGGCGGCTGCGGCAGGGGCGGGTAGGGCGGCTCGGGGCGGCTCCGGCAGCGGCTTTCGGGTCGGGGAGGGCTCGGGAAGGAGGGGGCCGGGGCGGGGAGGTATCGGGTGGGGCCGGGGAGGGTCGATCGGCGTCGGGGAGGCTCCGTCGTGGTCGGTCGGCGTCGGGGAGGGGCGGGCGGCTGCAGCAGGTGAGGATTTAGGGATTTAGGGTTAGCAGAAAATGAGGGAGGCGCGCTCTGTTTCGGTTTAAATCGAAGGACTATAGCCGACGATGTAATTTTAATTCGTCGGCTATAGTCATAGCCGACGAAATTCGTCGGCTATACTCTTACGGGCCGGGCCAAAATCCGGGCCGGGCCGGGCCAAAATCCGGGCCGGGCCGGAGTTGGGCTTTGCGGGCCGATTATAGCCGACGAAGTTAAGTATCTCGTCGGCTATAATATGAATGTCGTCGGCTATACTATGAATCTCGTCGGCTATAATATGAATCTCGTCGGCTATACTATAAGCTCTCACCAGCCGTCAGATCTCGCCCATCCAACGGCGGACAATGAAACGGCGCGGATCGCAAGAGTTTAGCCGACGAAGTTAAGTATTTCGTCGGCTATTCCCTGGTCAACTTTTGGTCAAACCTCGAAACGCTTTAAAACGGCAATTGGCCCGTCTAAATGACGTTTTTTGGCCTGACCTTCAACAGAGAATAGTTTCAAATCGATGCGACGCAACTAACCGTATAAAAATTTTCCTCCAAAAATTTACCGACCGTCAGGCTACCCATAGGAAAACGGAAGTAAAAAACACCTAATCGCAACATTCGGCACACAGATTTTGTCGGAATCTTCCCATTTTTCAACCGTAGTCGTATTTCAATATTTCGGTCGTATCTTATTTCACGACACTTTTGCATTTGAACGGTCTACGTATAGCAACTATTTGAAACTATACATTCACTTAAACACTTAGTAAATAAGTTAAGGAATATTAGTGCATATGTTCCGATTTCGAATCTAAAAGTTTGGAAAATCTATTCCAACCGTCAGATATCACCGTTAAGCTTAAATACATGTAGGAAAAAAAATCCAACTACATCTGACAACGTTAAAGGCTCGATCGGGACGGTCAAACTGCATGGTCAAACCTCGAAACGCTTTAAAACGGCAATTGGCCCCTCTAAATGACGTTTTTTGGCCTGACCTTCAACAGATAATAGTTTCAAATCGATGCGACGCAACTAACCGTATAAAAATTTTCCTCCAAATATTTACCGACCGTCAGGCTACCCATAGGAAAACGGATGTAAAAAACACCTAACCGCAACATTCGGCACACAGATTTTGTCGGAATCTTCCCATTTTTCAACCGTAGTCGTATTTCAAAATTTCGGTCGTATCTTATTTCACGACACTTTTGCATTTGAACGGTCTACGTATGGTTTCGGTCAATATACTTTAGCCGACGACTTGCAAGTCGTCGGCTAAAGTATGGGCATTATAGCCGACGAATTATGGTCCATTTCGTCGGCTATAATTCTGATCTTTCTGAAAATTTGCCATTTAGGGCCTGAAAATTGCCTATTTCACCTGATAAATTCCTAAACATAACACAAACAATTCAATACAATTTCCCATAAACTCGGAAAACGGTAATTAAGGACAAAAATGTATTCATGCATGCACCATCGTACACAAATACATACATAAATAGTATACTAAGGATGATAATCAGAATCATCCTCATCACTTGAGTCAGACGTAGTATAGTAGTTAATATCTGGCAACCGGTGCTCGTACTCGTCGTCTGAGTCATCGTCGGGCTGATATAGACGATTCGGATTAACATCATACATGGGCACCTGACCCCTAGGAAGTCGGACCACTCTGCCCGGCGTCACATTATTATCGCGGATGGTGGAGGATTCCGGAATGTCGCCGGAGTCCGGCTCTTGGTATGCGGTCGCTTCTTGACACTCTGTGCTCACACCAAGTGTGGTAGCACTGTATATGTCTCGCTGAGACACATGGTTAACTACCTTCCACGTGCCTTTGTTCAAAGGATCGTCAAGATAAAAGACCTTTTTGGCCGCTGTGGCGAAAACAAAGGGGTCGTCTTCATACACACTAGTGGCGGTATTCACCGAAAGTATGCCGTACTGATCGATCCGTATGCGGTGCGGCCTAGTATCAAACCATCGACACTTGAACAAGTGGACTTTCATGCGGTTCTCATAAATGAGTTCAACAACTGACTGTAGGACACCGTAAAAATCCACGCCCCCCTCTGCACCATCGACCATCACCCCACAATTCTGTGTTTTGCGTTCCCCGTCTCTAGCTTCACATATATACTTAACGCCGTTGACATCACACATTGGGCGGACTGTGGAAGATATCGGCTTCATCGACAACAGCCTCAATTCCTCTGAGTAATTTGTATGACCACCCCTCGCAGCCACTTGCATCAGCTGAAAAATATAACTCAAATCACTCGGTGTGTTTATGATTAAAGAATAGGGAACTGTAAAAGAAAGCCATCTAATATATATATTTATACACTTACCCATTGTGGAAAATAGTCTGCAAACGTCGTGTTGTGGTACTCGACATCACCGCGAACTTCCTTGCTGTGAAGATGGTGACGTTTCCAATATTGTACCTCCGGACAGTTTATTAGAACCCACCAGTGGGCAATCCCTACCTCATGGTCAGGCAACTTGTCCACACCCTTTTTCTTGAAGCTTCCGTATGGTACAACAGAGTTGGCGACGATAGATAGGTTGAACTCGGGGTCATCTCGACTTGGATGTTGTGGGGGGTCCTCCATCGCTCCCAAGTACAACTTGGCGTACGTTACACACTCATGCGCAATGTAAGCTTCAGCAATACACCCCTCAGGCGCAGATTTATTGTGCACATATTTCTTGTAGTCTCCAAGTTGTCTGCAAGGTTAACAAGTGCGTGTTAAGAGCATGCAACTTTTATTTAAAAACATGTATAAATCAAATTTATGAATAACATGTACCTTTCGATGGGATACATCCAAGTGTAGTGTACGGGACCGGTAAGCAACAATTGTTGGGGAAGATGGATCATCAGGTGAGGCATGATGTCAAAGAAGTTTGGGGGAAATATCCTCTCGAACTTGCACAAGATAAAAACGATTTCCTCATGCATTCTCATGAGGTCTGATTTTCTAACTTCTCTAGCGCATAACTTCTGGAAGAATCTTGACAACGCCACCAACGGCTCAACCACTTCATCCTCCAAGTACGCTCGAATGAAAATAGGGAAGAGGCGTTGAAGCAGTACATGGCAGTCGTGACTCTTCAATCCGTACATCTTGTTGTCTCGGTAGTTAACACACTTGCTTATGTTACCCGCATAGCCATAAGGATACCTGCATAGCCATTAACAACAGTTAGATTTCATGCATATATAGTCGTCCAACAACAGATGGATTCTTTAGGGAATACATGCCTAATTAATAAAAAGTTACCTGACATTACTCAGCCATCCAAAGATTTCATGTTTCTGGTCCCTGGTGACGGTGTAAGGAGCTTGGGGCATTTTGCTCCTGCCCTCTCTCAACCACAAATGGTCCCGCAGTCCCATATTTCTCAGATCAACGCGTGCCTTGGGGGTGTCTTTTGTTTTCTTCTCCCAATTCAAAACTGTGCCAACCACGGCTTCACCCACGTTCTTCTCTATATGCATGACATCCAGGTAGTATCTGGTAGCCAACCTGGCCCAATAAGGAAGTTCCCATAAGATGCTCTTGTGTGACCAGAACCTATACCGATCCGGCCTCTCTGGAATCGTGCGCAACACATCGGGATGATTGCTAAGCGGACCAAAGTCATACTCATTCAACACTGCCAATATTTCCTCCCCTGTCCATTGCTCCGGTGCCCAGCCCCTTTCTTCAGTCCCATCAAAAGCCTGTGCATCGTCCCTAAATGGATGGTCATGCGGAAGCCAACGACGGTGACGCATCTGGACAATCTTGCTGCAATGAGGACTGGAGCAATCAACAGTCATGCACTCTGAACAAGCCCTGTAACCCCTGGTGACGCTGCCCGACAACATACCCCTCCCAGGAAAGTCACTGATCGTGCCAACAAGCATGGCATGCATCCGGAACATCTCATTTTTGAACCGGTCGTAGACCAGGTGGCCGTTCAGACTCAAGTACCGAAGCTCCTCAATTACGGGTCTCAAATACACATCGAGACACTTTCCCGGATAACCTGGGCCTGGAATCAACAATGTGAGCATGTTATATTCCTTCTTCATGCACATCCACGGTGGAAAGTTGTACGGAATCAAAATAACTGGCCACACACTGTACTGAAGCTCTTTCTTGCCAAAAGGGTTGAAACCGTCGGATGATAGCCCTAGCCAAACATTTCGAACCTCTGATGCAAATTCGGGAAACTCCAACACGTTCTTCTTCCAAGCCTCTCCGTCGGCGGGATGTCTAAGGGTGTCATCGTCAGGCACATTCCTCTCAGCCCACCATCTTATAGCTTCGGCCGTGAAAGCACACATGAACAACCGCTCAAGCCTATCAATCAGCGGGAAGTACCGAAGTATCTTCACAGCTTTCTTGTTCCCTTTAGGAGTGAACTTATACCGCTCTGTATTGCATAATGGGCAGTATTCAAGATCTGCAAGTCCTTCCCCGTAAAACAGAACGCAATCGTATCTGCATGCATGAATCTTGATGTAGGAAAGGCCGAGATCTTTAAGGATATGTCGCACCTTATGATGACTGGTAGGAAGCCGATGTCCGGGGGGCATCGCCCCACCCCATAGCCGAAGCCAATCATCAACCGATTTGACAGTGCCTTTGTTCTCCGTTTTGATCTTCATCACTCCCATGACAGATTCAAGGACAGTCTTACTGCATCCGGGGTACAACGGAGTCTGTTGCAATGCGATCAGGTTGTTGTACTTTTCCATACCACTTGTGTTGACCGGAGATCGGGGTAATGGCTCGAGTGGCTCAATATCAGGGAAACACTCCATCTCCGGAGGTGGGAGTTGCACATCTGGTGCTTCCTCAAAGACACCGCTCTCACGAGGAAACATATCGTTGATCCAGTTCGTTGTCGGATCATTGGAGGAACTCCCTCTCTCGGCAAATTGTCCATGATCATGACGACCCGCAAACTCTGGTTCACCGTGATAAATCCAATTAGTGTATAGGACCCAAAATCCATATCTAGCCAGGTGTTGCTCCACTGTCTCTATGGAAAACCGGTGTCGTGGGGTGGCACACTTGCACTTTTTACACGGACAATAATGAAGTGTAGTGTCTCCACAGTTAGCCATCACAAAATCCAGGAAACTCCTAACTCCATCATGATACGCCTGATCCCATCTTCCAAGGGTAATCCAACTCTTGTCCATCCTATAAATTCAAGAAATAAATATAGCTATATATAGATATGTATATATGCACGTACTACGTACGTACTAATTAATTAAAAAATTCATCATTACACACACACATATATATATACATATATATATATATATATATATACACATGCATCCCTAAATTAATTAAAACATCGTCAATCTCCCTAATTAATTAAACACAATGTATTTTTTATATATACCAACAATATATTTTTAATTACAATTAAATTAATTAATATATATACATTTTTTCATCAAATTCATCTAAAATCACCTATAAATCAACATTAATCAATCACTAATCTTCAACAAAACTTCAATTCTATCTAACCAATACAACATATATATCAACCCATTAATAATCTCATCTCAACACATATATATATATATATATCAAATTAATCACACATTTATTCTAATTAAACTCTAAATTAATACACCTCTGCATATAACCAACTAAATCAACACACACAGCAATATACGTACCTTTCAAGCTTATGGCCGAGGTTTTGGACGATTTCAGAGCGTTTTGGACGATTTCATCGACGAATGAGCTCCCTGATGCAGAAGGTCGATCTGATATAAGAGTTATAGCCGACGAATACCCCCCTCGTCGGCTATAACAAAAACTTTTCGTCGGCTATAACTCTTATAGCCGACGAATACCATCCTCGTCGGCTATAACTAAAAACGTTTCGTCGGCTATAGTTATAGCCGACGAGTTGTCGGCAGTCGTCGGCTATAATATTATAGCCGACGATGTGGCCGACGAAATAGTAGTTCGTCGGCTATAAGGGGTTATAGCCGACGAGGTACTGTTTCGTCGGCCGTTTTTTCCCATATCGTCGGCTATAACCCCTTTTCTGGTAGTGTTTGTTGCAGGGAGTGCCTGGTGTGAACTGATTTATCTGACAAGAGGTTCTTCGATTACCGCAACATTAAGGTAAAGTGTGTACTTGGAATTTTCCAATTGCTTTTGTTGTAGTTGGAGTAAACATCTGTAATTTATTCTTGCTGTAATTTGCAAGTGACTTGACATTGTCATTCTGCTTTTGATTTCTATTGCTCTTCTTCTGGGCTTCAGTTGGTCTTTTTGAGATAGAGATTGCTTGAATAGTTTATGGGACTAGCTAGGAGACTTTGCTTGCACTTTGTAAGATTTAAGAACGATTGTTGCTCTGGCTTTGCTTGTTTTGCTTGATTAGGCATACCCTGGCCTTTGGCTGAAGTGTAGGCATGAGGGAATGACTATGAAAAGAAATTAGCTCCATTGCTCCTGCAGCTCAAGATAGAGCCTCCATCCCTGAACTGTGTGAATCACCTGAGAGTTGATATAATTAGCATGTTGGCATGTCCTCTAGAATATGCATTCGGACCCTTGAAGTCCATTATGAGCTTGAAACTGTTTAATATTATGCATACTGCAATGATTTTTGTTGCCTGATTCCAAATAGATTTAGCTTGTGGAAACTTGTATAAGCATGTATTAGGAACGTGTTTTGATTGTTTCAGCTTGAGGTTGTCTATTGTATTTGGATGACCATGAGAGAGCGCATGTGCATTGAAAGGTTTATGCTTTGGGCATGGGCTTGGCGTGACCCTATCATTGCTTTTAATGGATGCATGACTTTCAACAGAGGAGCGTGGAATGATATGTTCATTGAATGTGTTAGACTTATGCATGTTTTTATATGCCTGGAGTAATTAATCCTCTTAGTCGTGAATCCGCTTGGCATGGGGTGTGCTTGGCGTGGTTATAAAATTGAAGTATGTATTGGCTTGTTGGAAAATATCATGTTTAGGCAATGAACATGTCATACCTTGTCTTGGCGTGGCTCGTGCATTGCTTGGCCACCATCTTTGTTTTCACTGCATATGAATTGTATTACAGCTTGAGATTAGTTAATGACTTTGCATGGTTTGCTCTTGTTAGAAACTGGAGGAGCTGCAGGGTATCAATCTTACTTCCCTAGAGCAGCTCCCATAGGTGATGGCATTGCTACTGCAGGTTCAAGAGCTGGAGGAGTCGCAGGGTACGAATCTCACTTTCCTGGAGCAGCTGCAGGGTACGAATCTTACTTCCCTGGAGCAGCTCTTGGAGGTGATGAAATTGTTTTTGCTTGGTGTAAGCTTGTTTAGGTATTTACGTGTTTCTCTTGGTCGTGGATCTGCTTGGCTTGAGCATGAGGTATGAGCATGAGCTTGGCATAAGCGTGTGCTTGGCATGAGCATACTCTTGTCATGAACCTGACAGCATGGTGTGTAAGCTTGTTTCCAGGTAACAGTCTTCTGCTATAAACATGTCACGAATTGATTTATCTTGCTGTCGTGAGGGTTGAATTTAAAGGAGCGAGCATATTTATGCTTTGAGATTTTGTGTTTAGACCATGATATAACCAGAATATCAAAATGGTAATACTTGATATGAAGAACGGGGCAGTGAGTTTCGTGATAGATTGGATATGTAATGGTCCGGTGTTAAAAACATATGGCTTCAGGCCTTAGAAGAATAATAAAGTGACTGATGAGAAGAGAAGTTGGATTAAAAATAAAGCAGTATTAGCATGGAGCATGATTGATAGCACTGGATTGATACTATGACATGAGGTTAAAGAAGGTTTTAACCATAAGAGAGATGATACTTAGAGTTGATAACAAAACTACATATAGCAGCTTGGAAACCGACTTTTTAGAAAAGCTTGAAATATGAATTATCTGGACATATTGGCAATAAGAACGAAACAAAGGCTCTTGATATGGAAGAAGGTATGTGGCGTGAGAGCTGGAAGCATGAGTTGCAAAAAGATGAGATGTTTGCTGCAGGGAAATTGTGTCATCTGCTGTGGTGAAAGAATTTGGTGTTTGGTGATGGCGGCTGGGTTTAAGGTTGCCTAGAGCTTGATAATCATTTTGGATTGGGGGTTTGGAATGACTTGTTGCTTGTTGCTTGTGGCTTGCTTGAGGAGTGTATTATTGGGAGGCTTTGAGGTATGGTGCCTGGAGGTTGTATTGTTACTGTGTGAACCTTCTGTGCTGCTGGAAGTTGTGTTTTTGCTGTTGGAAAGTTATGACTTTTCTCTGGTATAGGACATAAATGGTGGAGCATGGGAAACAATACGGATGGAGTAGACTACTGTTATAAGTTCTAGCATGACTGCAAGCATAACATAGATTATTTTTTTTAAACTGCAGAGGATTCTGCTTGCTGCAGGAGTGAAACTTTGGGCATAGCAGTAATTAATTTAGTTTGATAAAGACTTGGGATAGTGTTTGGGTTTGTAATCAGGATTGGTTGGGCATGGAGTTTGGTATTATGCATGTATTGGGCTGAGTTCAGTGTTTGGTATTGTGTTCAATTTGGATGATTTGGATAGTAGAGTAGTCAATGTAGTGTAAGCTTTTGGCTATAACATGAAGCTTTATAACAATAGAATTCCAGAGCACCTTGAACAAGACCATAAGCAATCAGCCCCCAGGTGTCATAGCATGCTATTTGAGGGTCTAACAAAGAATATTGCATGTTGCGTGAAATTGGCTTGAGTAAGTAATAATACTCGTAGCTTGATTGACTTTCGTTTGCTTATAATGATTTTAGCTTGATTGAATGTTGTTTACTGCTTGATTGAGTGTTAATTGCTTGCTCTAATGATTTTGGCATGTTTGAGTACTGCTTGATGCTTGGTTGTGTACTGATTGATGGCACTAAGGGTTTTTGGCTTGATTAAACATGCTTGTTACTTAATAGTGCTTGCTGCATGATTGTTGTGACTTTGATTGATGACGCACTTGACCAAAACATACATAAGCGTTTTCGGATTCTTTTCTTGCTGTACTCACAGATTCAATCTTTTTTTTTTTTTTTTAGGATGGGCCGCTCTTGTTAGAAGCTGGAGGAGCTGCGGGGCATGAATCTTGCTTCCCTGGAACTGGAGGAGCTGCGGGAGATTTCTTTGGATGGACATTTAAATCAGCTAGCCTGGATGAATGCTGCAGGGAGGTTCACCGCTGGGAAGATTCTGTGATCCAGCTGAGGAATGAGCTTTCAAACCTTGAGGGACAAGTAGAAAGGGCGCGGGGAAATTTCCATGCCAAGTTTGGTGATATTGTTAGTCCTGACTCTGATAGCGTGGCTTGCCTTCAAGTAGATTTAGCTTGTGGCATGTTGACATTGCATAGGCATGCATGTGTACGTTAGGCATGTGCTTGATTGTTTATGCTTGTGGCTGCCTTTTGTATTTGAATGAGCATGACAGAGTGAGTGTGTGTTTATAAGAAAGTGATTGGTGTCACTGTATCATGAGTCTTAGAGTGGATGTATGACCTTTAACAGAGGAGCTTGGCATGATGTGCTTTCGAACGCCTGAGAATTATTATTTTTTTTTTCTTGGTGTTTGGATGCTTGTATGCGTAAAGAGATCCTCTCGGTCATGAATTTAAATATAAAGAGATGAATGGAGGCTAGATTTAATGGTGATTATAACAGTAGAAGATTTGATTAAATCGAACAAAGATTTTTGACAGGATAAAAGGAGTAACAAAGGCTTTTTACTGGCAAGAAGGTGTAAGGGACATTTTATTGCAGGAAATAAATGTATAACATAAGGCATTTTCAAAATGTGAGAGAAAAGTCTTTGCTTGACCCTTTAATATGGCAAAACAAATAATTTGTCTATGGAATGAAAGGTTTTGATGTGGAAGTGTTAGTAAAGCTACGATGTTTATTGATTGGTAGAGAGATGGAACAATAATTATCAGGATTTGATAAGTAAATAACAAAATATACATATCTGCTTGAACTAAGGACAGTAATTGGTTGAAAGTAAAATCACTGAAAACAACTTCGATTGCAACATCTAGATAATGAGTTTTATGTTGGATGTGCTTGGCATGAGCTTGATTTAGTAAAATGCTCATTTTGCTTGAAAATGAGAGTGGCATGGTGGTTTGACTTCGGCTTGTTGCATTGTTAAATATGAAGCTTTGTTTACTGTGTAGAAACTTGGTTTTGATCACAAGAAACTTGGCTATGAAATTGAATTTGTGTATTTGGGTTACTGAAGTGAAAAATTTGGCTTTGGTAGTAGATGGCATCAGGCTTATTCAAACCTTAAGTTCAGAACAAGGATTTTGGTTACTGTAGTAGGATGATTTTGGAAATGGGAATGAAATATTTGACTATAGCAATAAGTGCTTTCTTTCAAGATTCGTAGATTGCAGGAAAGCATGACTCTACTAGAATACAGTAAAGTATGAACACTGCTAAAAATGCAGTAAAGTATGAAAACTGCTAGAAAGTGCAGCAAAGCATGAACACTGCTGAAAATGCAGTAAAGTATGAAAACTGCTAGAAAGTGCAGCAAAGCATGAACACTGCTGAAAATGCAGTAAAGCATGAACAAATCAATTTCTCATTTTGGCATGGACTGACTGCGAGTTGAACCTTCACCCCACAACCCCCAAGCTCATTGGCATGAATAATTATACTGAGCTCGATTGTCGATAGCATATCACAACATCAGCATAGTGAGTTTCATTATATAAGCATGGCATGTTATTAGACTTGTAATAAAGAATGATCGGCAACTACATATGTCACTCAGAACATGTTGGCATGGCATGGCCTAAGTTGTTAAAACTGCAGGGTGTATTACAGAATAAGTTACTGTCTCTTGTTGCTGCATGATATCTTCATCTCAGTCTTCATAATTCTTGACAATGGGATCCCTGCAGCCTTCATGTCCGAAACGGTAAAGACTATGGCATCTTCATTTTTTAGCATGGACATGGTCTTTTATTGTACCTGCAGCAAAGCATTGAGACCCATGTTTCTCAGACACGTGCATGAGTGCCTCCGCGACGGTTTGCTTGGCTTGCGGACCGTAGTCCAGTTGATCAACAAGGACTTGAACTTTGGGTTTTGCTGGAGCACTTGTGCAGCGGTAGGCCTGCAGTGACATAATAGGCTTGGCTTGTTTCCTGAAACAGAGGCATTGCAACAAGAGCTATATTGATTTTGACACAAGACATATTTGGTTTCAAACAAGCGTGACACAACAACTGGTATTTTGGTATAAAGAGCTTGCATTGTAAACAGAATAAAATCGATCGCGAAGAATCGAAGGTTGCAGGGTTAAAGAGAAAGAACAAAAACATAACACTAGTGGATCATATCAATAGAAGGTAGCCTCCTATCACTTGCGTCCACAACACCTGTGATCAACACAAGCATTCTGAGGTTGAAGGGCTGCACGAGATGGTCTGAATCACAACCTAGTCCCCAGCGGAGTCGCCAAATGTTGAGGGGGTTCTTTGATTAAGCATGATGACTAGGACAAAATCAATCCCAAACATGATTAATGGGAAGATTTTGTGCATGATTCAGACCGTATTGAAATCAATCGAAGCTTGGCAGCGTGATAGCATGGCGTGGGAGCTAGAAACGCACTGCGGTGATGAGAATTGCAGGGTTTTTCTGGGTTTCTGTATTTTCTGGAACAGATTGTATGTTTGTGGGAAAAGAAAGCTGTGAGCTTGGTTTGGTGCTTGAATGCTTGAGGCTTGATGGCTGGTTTTAAGGATGATATATTGGGTTTCTATGGTTTGAGAAAGGGGAAATTGGGGGTTTTGCTCGAATTGCATGAAAAGGCTTGAGTGTTTGAAGGCTTTTGGTGTGCTGCTGGGTGATTGCTAGCTGATGCTGGATTGCTCCCCTCATGTCTGATGCGTCTCCCCCTTTTTATAGGCACAGGGTTCAACTGTAAGGTTCAACAGAACCTTTGGCTATCTGGATAAAATTATTCTCCTTCAATCCATGATTTAAGCCTTGAATCGGGGAAAAGAGAGGCAGCAAACACCATATCATGAAATCTGGAGAAAGAGATTGGAAAGAGACTTGAGAGTTGTGGTCTCTTGGTTTGAGGGAGAAGGAGAATGCCATTAACTGGTTTTTAAGACTTCTCTTGGTGAGATAGGATGATGATGACGATGGATTTTGCTTTGGTCTGCATTTGGGAGCTGCGGAAAGTAGAAGAGCTACTGGGCATACGGTTGCAGCGAGGAAGGAGGAAAAAGGTTAAAGCGGGGGGAGAGGAGAAATGGTTTGGGTTTTGTTAAATGTGATATTGGGCTTTAAGTTTTAGAAGAAAGAGAGAGGCTGACCCATCTCCATATTCTCATGTATGTTCACCATTTCATTCATCAATCTAACTCGTTGGGCTTGGATTTCGGGCCCAAGACTGAAATCACCGACGATATTAAATCGATGAATGAGCATGTGCGTTTCTGTAACCTACCACACCACACCCACATCTGCAAGCCCCAAGAACGCGTGCATGTGGCTTGGGCTCACATCAAAAGCGTGTTTGCTTGGCGTGCTATAGTCGAGTAATGAACATAAAATCTTTATAAAACTATAGGATTTTATATAATTACGTGAATATGCATGGTTTTCATCGCGTGACAGCATGGTAACTAATTGCATGATTTTTCAGGTATCAACATATATAGAACCATGAAACTGTCATAAAAAAAAATCATACAAATTAAACGTCATTGATTTAAAAGCTAACTCGTATGGTTCTCACTCCATTTAATTATAAATTTTTAAGGAACAATTATATTAGGTGTTTTCAAATTTTATTTTCGAATTTCAATTAATACTCTAAAACCGAAACGATGAAACCGAGTCCACCCTAATACCTCCTATTCGTTTTTTCTTTACTCTTGTTCCGAGCTGTTTGGTAAAACAATATTGACCCCCAAATTTATAACTGAAAGAGTAAAGCGTTATCTCATTTTAAGGTTTTGGTTTCTTCTAAATCGAGCAGAGAGTGGGTGGCGAGTTGATCGAAGAAGAAGGCCGAGTTCAAGCTTTACAATTCCATGACTCAGCAGAAGGAGGTCTTCAAGCCTCTCGTTCCCGGCCAGGTCAGCATGTAAATTTGCGGCGTCACCGCCTACGCCCTCAGCCACATCGGCCACGCCCGCGCCGCCGTCAACTTTGACGTCCTCTACCGGTAAAAATCTCAATCTCAGCCTCAGCCTCATCAATTTTCTCATCTATGATCAATTATGCTGATCGATTTCAACTTTTTCACTTTAGCATAATTTGGAAATTTACCTATTCAATTGCTTTGTTACTTTAATTTAGTAGTTTGAGTAGGAAATGCAACATCTTTAATGATCTTTTTTACTTGGAATATGTAATTGGATTGAATAATTAGTTAAAAGTGGCATTGAAACTGTGCAGATACTTGGAAGAGCTGGGTTATAAGGTCACGTATGTGAGGAATTTCACGGATGTTGATGACAAGGTGAGATTTTCCAACTTTGTCGATTGCCGATTTGAACTACATTGTTTATCGCCGGCACTTCTTTTTAATAATTTGCTTTATGGGAAGTAAGTGAAATGAGTTACATTGATTATTTTAAGATACTATAAGTGTACAAGCTGTTGAAATCAAAACGATGACCTTGCTAGCTGTATACTTAACTAGACTCAGTGTTAGTTGTTTTCACCTTTTTGATAGGATTTTGGCCTGCTTTGTATGTCCAGTATCGGTTTCCTGGCTAACGCTTTAAAATTGTTTATGAGCAGAAAATATGAAACAAATGGGTCATGAGATTGTATATTTATCTGCCAGTTGGCCTGTAAGTTTGAACCATCTCTTATGTAGTATTTGTAGTCATTTATTGGTCCGAGTGAGTTACACTCCTTGTTCATCAACTGAACTTTTGATATATAAGGTTTCTCACTCTAGTCGTCTTGTGTTTTTCATGTCATGGTTTTTTTTTCATAAGAACAATTGAATCTGGAATGTGACTTTTGAATTATTAAGAGTTCATTCCATCTTCATATCACTTTAAACCAGCGGTTGTGATCAATGTTTGAAACAGGTTCCAATTTTTTGGAATGAATATCGGCTATTCACAATATGAACATCATTTATGTTCTGTAACTTATGTAATTTTGCTTTTTGAATGTTTTTACTTTGTACATTGATTATTGCCTTATTCATTGATAAGCGCAAAAGAACCTAACAAAGATACCCTATTATCAAATCAATTATATCAATGTAGTAAATGGCAAATAGGGGTCATTACCCGCAGAGGATTGGTGAAACTAAGACTTAAAGACACAAGAAACACAAACAAATGCATAAACTAGAAATGTGGTAGACTCGACCCAGGAGCGTAAACCTAATTAATTAGCTAATCTAGACTCAACCAAAAATTACGAAATTAAATACACACTAACTAGACACAGTGGTGGACTGCCACACAAATTTTGAGGGTAATCGGAGTTGTTTTGGTTGGTGAAAAAAAATAAAACAGAAGTACTGCTGAAAGCAGAATATTAAAAAATGAATATGGATGTAAATGTGAGAGAAACAATAGTTAGAAACTTCTCTCCACCACTAGATACGCTTCAATCACCCCAAACAATGTCAATGATTATAGATGAATGCACTCACAGTTAAGCCAATGTCGTTAGGTCATTAACCATATTACGTTCTCTTACTCGCCATGTTAAGCGAAATGTCGTTATCGACTTAACTATATTCTCAATTAATTGATCTATGAAATGTCGATATCTAGACCAAAAGAACTTAGATCATGAAGTTCTAAGAACGTTTGAGTAACAACAAAGAATCTAAGGTCAATGTCGGTAGCCTTAGATTACCAAGGAATCACTTCACACAAGTACCTGCAAAGAACCTGTTATCCCTCATAGAATGTGCAACGATATGTCGGTCATATACACATTTTCAAAATAATAAACCCTAAAACATGCATCAAAGTGTCGACCCAATGAAACATGCAACAGAATTATCAATGAACAATCAGTGAAGAAATTCTCATCTAAAATTATATAATTCAATTGGGGTTTGAAATCAAAGACGTATCTAGGGCTTTGATCAGCCCCTAACTACTAAAGAGTTTAGCTACACATAATATTGAAAAAGAACATCAGAGAATACATGGAAGATGAACTAAAGGTCGAGTAGAAGGAAACTTGATTGGCAGAAAGATGAATACGTCCCGGCCGAATTCTTTTTCTCCCCTTTCTTTTCTTTTTCCTTTCTGCCCCCTCGTTTCTGTTCCCCTCTTCTTTCTTTTAAAGCCCCCCATGCACATTTAATCTCCTTTTCTTTATTTGACTTCAAAATACCTAAAAACAAATAAAGTTAATTAAAAATAAGAAAACATAACAAAATAACTAAGTAATAAAAATAATTAGCATAATAAAAGTCGCACAAATATGCTACTATCATTCATCTTCTATAATATTTTAGTATCCCTAAAAATGCTGATGCTGAGGTTGCTAATGTCTGGACATTTCAGATAATTCGTCAAGCAAATGAGCTTGGAGAAGATCCGTTGGCTTTGAGCAATCGCTTTTGCCAGGAGTACATCAATGACATGGGAGACCTCCAATGCCGCACTCCAACCCATGAGCTTAGCGGGTATCAGATCACATGGATCAGATAATAGATATGATAACACAGGTTGTCCGATGCCTCACTCAAACCCATTTTTGTTGTGTATTCTTTTCTTGAATTGGAAAGCATGTTGAAGTTTGAGACAGTTAATCTGTATCACCAGTTTGAGTTCGAGTGTTTGACTGTGATAATGTTATGGAAACTTCTTTTTTCTGTTTCATGTATAATGTTTCTCTGCTTTGTTTCTGCTGGGACCTAAATGTCATTATAACTAATTTTTTTTTCTTTTTCTCATGTAGATTATCAAGAATGACTTTGCCTATGCTGTTGACGGTGATGCATTCTTGGCTGTGGAGAAATTCCCTAACTATGGGCAATTGTCTGGACAAAAGCTGGAACATATCAGGGCGGGTGAACGAGTTTCTGTTGATGCAAGAAAGCAGAATCCGGCAGATTTTACCCTGTGGAAGGTCTGAAGCTATCTTACGTTACCTATTTGTTAGAGTTCTTGTTAACATCTCTCAAATTTCCTGGAATTTCATAATATTTTCAGTCTGCAAAGCCCGGAGAGCCAAGTTGGGACAGCCATTGGGGAAAAGGGCGGCCGGGGTGGCACATTGAATGCAGTGCCATGAGTGCTCACTATCTTACTTTCAAGTTTGATATTCATGGTGGTGGTATTGACTTGATCTTTCCACATCATGAAAATGAGATTGCTCAAAGTTGTGCCGCTTGCCAGGAGGGTTGTGTCAGTTTTGAATCTAAACCTCATTTGGTTAGATGAGACAAAGTTTGTAGACCTAAACTTTGTCTACAATAGAAAGGGGCACTCAATCTAAACCTCATTTGGTTAGATGGGACAAAGTTTGTAGACCTAAGCAGTTTGGGGTCCTGGGATTAAAAAAGCGAGTTACATGAATCAAGCTCTTTTAGCTAAAGCTAGTTGGAGGATCACAAATCAGGACCAAGGGCTTTGGGCTTCAATGTTCAGGAAAAAGTACTTTTTCGGGACATTTTTGTTTGTTTGTTTAATAGAAAAGAGTGCCCTAACTGCTAACCCCCCTTTCCCCCCTGTGACCCCCCTTTCCCCCCTAAGATACGCTCTCTCTCACACCTGCATGGTGAACTAGGCCTACGCTTTTGTGGGCTACAGCCTAGTTCCCAATTGCCGAAGTTTGCTCCTCAGTCCTTGGCTATTTTATATTTGCTATTGTTATTTTTTCAATATGACTGATGCACCAGACATGCTTTGAACTTTAGGCTTGATGTTTAACTGCTTTTATGTGTTGACAACTTTTGTTTGAGTTGATGTTAGTCCTTAATTCATTGGTTTTCTTTTGTTATGCAATCTGTCTAGTGTTGTCTGCTTCCAATAATTATGAGTTTGTGTTGTGGACAATCTTTGGACTTTTGATCAATCAAGAATAAACAGAATTGTGTTAATTGCTGTTTTTTGTGTCTAGTGACGCTTCAAGTACTCAACTTTGCCTCACATTCGCTAAGGAAGTAAACAGAATCTCAAAAATGATTTTGAGTTGATACTTATAAATGGATCTGTATAATGTCTGGTATCTTATGGCCTTTTTGTAATTGTTAGACTTTACAAGAATGTGAGGATGCTTTATCTTCATTTCAAGATGGTGCCCAAAAGGAAGGTGCAGAACAAAATGGCAGAACAGTAGAGATGAGTCAAGAAGCCGAAGCATTGATCAGTAAGTTAAAGAATGAGTTTGAGACTAAAATGGCTGATGATTTGAACACTGCAAGCATATTGACTGGTGCTTTTCAAGATGCCTTGAGATTTATAAACGGTTCTTTGAAACCACTCAAGGTAAAACTTCTGTACTAGTTCCAGAATGTCTCACTATCTTTTATATGCTATGTGTATGTGCGTAAGATGACACTTTATTTTGTACTTTATTGTGTATGTTCCAGAAGAAGAATTCGAAGCAGCAGCAACTATTCAAGTCACACGTTGAAACGATGGAAGCTGTTAAAAAAGTTCTGGACACTTATGGGTTTGCTACCCTCCAATACATACTCTGAGGTGATATGTCACGCCCCCTATTTTCTATATATATATATGAAGTTGAATGCTATTTGGTTCAAGTTATGAACAAGAAGGTTTTGCTATGGACAAGTAGTGCAACAATTAAAGGCCAAGGCGTTGACTAGGGCTGGACTTTCTGAAGATGATGTGCTGCGTACGATTGCAGACAGGACATTAGCAAGGAAGAACAAAGATTTTGCAAAAAGCGATCATATCAGACTTGAAATGGAGGAAAAGGGTATTCAAATCATGGATGTTGGCAATGAGAGTATCTGGAGACCTGTTGCCTTAAAAGAACAAGAATAGTATAAATTGTTCTGATAATGTACCTGATACTGTACTTTTGAGTTGTTAGTACTTGGTAGTTATAGTCAGTCTCTGAAAGTCTGAAGTTCCCCTTAAATTTTACTTGTTCTTATCCTATTGCTCCTTAAAGGGAATAGTGCCTTAGGATTTGTCAAGCAACATAATACAGGTTTTGCATTATACAATTTGGATAAGAATGTTGATTTTGTTATCCATTTTCTGTGAGTCTGAGATTACGAAATAGGAATCTCATCGTTTGCAGTGTTTTACCAGTTCTGGATAATATTATTGTCGAGATCAGATTGTACTATTGGAGGCCTTGCATATTCATTGTCTCCGAAGTGCCAGTTTATGATATATACTGAGAATGAGAGAATCTGAGATAATAGCCAATCCTGTATGAGTGAAGCACAATTTCAATAAAACCTTGGATCTTGCCGCCGGGGAGGGGTGGTGGTTTTGGTTTGGCAAAACAAATGGGGATCTGAACTTTTGTTTGGAAGGAGCAATAATGGACTCTGTCTATATATTGTATCCGAAGTTGATCAACTATTGTCTACAGACCATTTCATAATCTCACCCGACTTATATCTTGTTAACTTACACAGGTCGGAGTTCAAAAAAAAAAAAATGGCATACGATATCTTCTAACGGGCTTAATATCACTTAAAGAGGCACTCTCATTTGCATGACATGGACTGCAATTAGCGTCATTACATACCTCATTACTCATTAGACATGGTAACCCTCGCTTGCATGGGTCGTTAGCCTCTCTTTATATGTCTCTGTAGAGCTGGCCGGCAAATTTGCACCCATTGTTAACCCTACTCGATTTTTTTTTTTTTTTTTTTGGATAAAACCCTACTCGACTTATCCACTTTCAACCTCCCTTGACATATTCACCGTTATCCTCCCTAAATAGTACGTACACATCGATCCCAACCCCTTACAATTACTTTTACAAAATATAGAGAAGAAAAAGTTTCTCTACGGGCCGGTCACCAAGTTATAATTGCAAACTCGCAGTTTTCATAAAGAAGCTACGTATACGTCGAAAGAAACTATGTGAGCTACGTCTACGTAAATCTTGGGTCTCTCATTGCCTTATGCTGAGATGTGTTGCCACTGATGCCCTAAATAGAATGTCACATCTTCGATACGCAATGCATCGAGTGGATTTTAGAGTACTCGTGTATAATTATAATTATAGCGATATTTATGAGTCCAGAAGTAACTGTAGTTAGCACTTTCGATTTTCGAACCGGCATTAGATCCAGAAGTGAAATCAGGACGCAACCACAAACCATTCATTACCTTTAAGGCATTTCTTGAAACCTAGGGCCATAGTTCAACTCCACATCAAGGACAAACCCTTCATTCTGGAACAAACGTAATAAATTAGTGAGCTCCGTACCAGAACCTCAAGCTTTCCTCAAGTTCATGGCTCATTGTTTCTGAGTCAACAAGAAACAGCTAGCTAGAACTGTATGTAGGACACTCATCTTGACTGAGCTGTCTTCCCCTGAAGTTCACGAGCAACTTCCATCGATTTGATTCTTTCAGGTTGAAACGACTTGGCACAGTTGACAACAATCCCTAGGCACAGTTGACAACAATCCCTATGTAAAAGTACGCAACTGATTAGAACATGTTAGTATATGCCGTGAACTAGTCATCTGGTGGCGCTGACAGAGGCGCTAGGTTTTCTTTTTGAGTTTAGTATATAAACATCCTAAACCTAATTGTATTCTGTATTCTGTTTTCGTCAAGATAAATAAACTGCTCTCCTTTGCCTGTGGACGTAGCCAACACATCGTTGGTGAACCACGTAATTCTGTGTTCTTTCTTACATTCGTTATAACAAATTGGTATCAGAACTTCAGGTTAGGTCTGAATTCTGGTAAAAAAAAAAAAAAAAAAATGTCTGATTTAAACGTGAATATTGATAAATTCACGGGGAGAAACAGTTTCAGTTTATGACAGATCAAGATGCGAGCCTTGTTAAAACAACAAGGGATGTGGGCGCCGCTTGTGACGAAGTCGGTGGATCCAGAAGACGTTGAGATGGCCATTCTGGAGGAGAAGGCACACTCGTCAATCTTGTTGTGTCTTGCAGATGATATCATCACCGAGGTCGCAGAGGAGGAAACTGCGGCTGGTCTGTGGTTGAAGCTTGAGAGTCTATACATAACGAAGTCTTTAACCAACAAGTTGCTTCTAAAGCGACGTCTGTTCAGTCTGCGAATGGAAGAAGGTACGACTCTAAGAGATCATTTAGATCAGTTAAACACAATTCTATTAGAGTTGCGTAACATTGATGTTAAACTTGATGATGGGGATGCTGCCTTAATTCTGTTGGATCTCTACCTTTGTCGTATGAGAATTTTGTAGATTCTCTTATTGGTGGGAGAGATACTCTGACCCTGGAAGAGGTTAGATCATCTCTTCATACTAGAGAGATGCGTCATAAGGCGACCGGTACAAGTTCAGACAGTCAGGCTGTTGGCTTGGTAGCCAGTGGAAGTATGGGACAGGGAAACTCGGGGAGGAAGAAGACATTCAAGAAACCAGTTTCAAAGGGTTCCAAATCTAATGACGTCTGTAACTATTGTAAAGAGAAGGGACATTGGAAAAACGAATGTCCAAAGAAGAAGAAGAAGCAGCATGAAAAAGCTTCTGGTACTGCTGCTATAGCAGATGATGACACCGATTCTGAAGAGGGATATGCCCTAGCTGTAGATGCAGACACATATCACATGGATGTATGGATTTTAGATACTGGGGCGTCTCATCACATATGTCCACGCAGGGAGTGGTTTTCAACCTATGAGCAGATAGATGGAGGCAATATCTCTATGGCTGACAGTTCTCCACGCAAGGTGGTTGGAATAGGCTCAATCAAAATAAGAACACATGACGGTAAATTTTGTACATTGAATGATGTTAGGCATGCTCCATACATGACGAAGAATCTGATCTCTTTGGGTCTACTAGACAGTAAAGGGTTCAGGTACAATGGTGAAGGTGGAGTTCTGAAAGTCTACAAGGGTTCTAATGTGGTCCTAAAAGGTTCCCAGCGGGGTACTTTGTATATTTTGCAAGGTTCTACACACTACCAGAAAAGGCGTCATAGCCGACGACGCCATCTCGTCGGCCGTTTCCATTAATTCGTCGGCTATAGTCATAGCCGACGAAGTATCGTCGGCTATAGTCTCGTCGGGAATGCTCCGTCGGCTATAGTATAGCCGACGACACGAGGCGTAAGTCGTCGGCTTATAAACCGCGGGGTATAGCCGACGAATAAAGTGTCGTCGGCTATACTTCGAACATTGCCGACGACAAGATCGTCGGCTTCAACAATTACGTAATTGCCCCTAAACCGAAGTATAGCCGACGACACTATCGTCGGCTATACGTCCAATATAGCCGACGACACTATCGTCGGCCATAACAATCGCCGGTACCAGAAACGGCTTTTTTTTGCCGGAAGCCGGGAGGGTATAGCCGACGACATATGTCATGTTCGTCGGCTATAACGGTTATAGCCGACGAAATTTGGTAAAAATCGTCGGCTATAACTGTTATAGCCGACGAAATAATGCCTATATCGTCGGCTATAACCCCTAAATATTTAAAAAAATTAAAAAATTTTACTCGGGCCCAATTTCTCTTCGTCTTCGGGGGTTGCAGAAAATGCACAAACAAACATCCAAATATCCAACAAATATCCACATCAATCCATCCCTAATATCCTACATACTGTACAAATTAACCCACTATATCTACTCATCATCACCCCCTAAACGCGTAGCGTCGTCGACCGGATCGTTCGAGTTCCGGTGGCTATGGCTGTCCTGATCGGCTGGCGTACTCCGATGCGGGGGGGGAGTGGGGACGACGAACTGGGGCATCTGTGGCGGAGGCGGGGGCTGGAGTCCAGCCTGCTGGGCCTCCCAAGACTGCTGCATCCATCGGTACATCTCCGCCACAGATGCGTCTCTGGCCTGCTGCGCCGAAGCCTCCGCAGCCCTCGCCAACTCCGCCTGCTGGAGCGCCTCCACCGCCCTCGCCAACTCCGCCTGAGTCCTCTGCAGCTGCGTCTGCAAGTCTCCTCTCGTCGAAGCCGCACGCTGCGTGCTGGGATTGGCCGGCGTGAACTTGAGAACCCCATCTCCCGCCGCGCCTAGGCCTCTCTGGTAGAAGTAGTTGTTCCCCGTCCCTACCGCCGCGTGCATGATCTGAGAGGCCAAGCGCGGCTCAAGGGTGTCGATCGTGGAGGCAAACTCCGCGATCGCCTCGTCGGACGCCCCGTCTCCCAGAGTGTCTCGCGCGATCCCGAAGGTGATCGCGTCGGTCTCCGCATCTATTTCCGCCTAATTGACAAGACAATATAATAAACGAATTAAAAAATATATATATAAATTAATTTCATGAAACACTTTTATTGAAGATGGACGAATACTTACCACTTGGTCGGGACGCCCCGGATACATCTGCGCATGAATCCACGACAACGGCCTCAGCGGTCGGTCCCTCCTCGCCATCTCTGCCCACTGCCTCCAGGAGCGGGCGCCGCCGTGGTGGGGGTGCTCGTTCCTCCTGCGGTTGTCGCTGTTCGTCCGCGAGATTTTCTGTATTATAACAACAAACATATAAACGCAAATATAAATTAGTAACTAAATTAAAATATTAGGAACTAACCAAAATAAAATTAATAACTAATTTAGTTACTAACTAATTTAATTTAATTAGTAACTACTTAACTAACTAATTTAATTAGTAACTACTTAACTAACTAATTTAATTTAGTAACTAACTAACTTACTAACTACCTAATTTTATTTAATTTAATTTGATTTAATTTAGTAACGAACTAACTAACTATGTAACTAACCAACTGACTTAATTTAATAACTAATAACTAACTAACTAACTAATTAATTGAATTAAGTAACTACATAATTTAATTATTAAATAACATTAAAAAGTTATATACTACCAGGCTAAACTTTCTTACCGAGACCCTGTCGCTCCCGAAGTAGGCTACCAGCCATAGCCACTCGTACTCCCTGTACCGGAACTCGTGGGGGGTTGCAGCTCGCCCCAAGCGCTGCTCCACATGGTACGTCCTGTAGTGCGTGGACAGCTCGTTCTTCCACTCGGAGTACCTATATTAACAGAACACAACTGTTAGATATATTCGTACACTGCCAATAAATATATTTATACAAAAAAAAGCAAAACACATAACCTGTTCTTCAGCTGCTCGTCTCTCCACCAGTCCAAGGTAGGATGGACTCTAAACCATTGCTGCAACATTATAAATTAATTAGAAAATATTTTTATATAGTTATAAGGACTGAATTCATAATTGTTTATTTTCTATAATAAAAATCATATTTAACTCACCGACAGTGCATTGTACACTCGCGCCTTGATCTCATCGGGCACAGAGCCCCAGTCGGGCCACAACAGTGGGACCCTGTCCCGCACGAGCATGCCCGTCGCGTTGATGTACTTGGTGGTGGTGTCTCTCCGCTCAATCGGGCGTCCATCCTCACCGGGACCGGGCAGGATCTCTCTGATCCCACCGGCCAGCTCCCTCTCCAGGGTCGACATGTTCGCTGGCCCTCTGGTCCGTCTCGTCCCCGCGGGTTTATTGACGAGGACGCCTGTTAAAATGAACACATAGTTAAATAATTATTTAAACTAACTAATTAAATAATTAATTAAACAATCTAAATAATTAATTAAACTAACCAATTACCTGCGTCGTTGTACTGCTTGTCCTTCTCACGAACGGCCCACAGGCCGCGGCAGTCCTCTGAGTCGAAAGGACTGTAGAAGTAGGCCTCCTCCCAGGGAATCTCGTGGGGCCGGTCGTGCCTCCAAATCTGCCTCCCCCTGGCGTCGTACTCAGGGATGGCAGGGAGGAACTGGACCATGTACATCCCCGATGGCGGAGACATACGGGGCGTGGACCCTGAGGGGCCTGCTCCCCCTGACGGTGGGCCCCGTAGCTGTGGACGCTGTCGCTGTGGGGGGACAGGGAGCATCTCTGGAGGGTCCAGATCGGCGCGCGGTGGGGTCGGCTGCCGATCCTGGAACAGTGCTGAAGTGCACTGGGGTCTGGTGGCTCTGCGTCCTCCTCCGACACTCGAGTCAGGGCCCGCTCCCGTCGACTCATACGAGGAGCCCCCACGTGGATCGCTCGGCGTCAATCCCATCAACGTCTCCTCTCGTCGACTCAAAGGCCGGCCTAGGCCCCGACGACCGCTGGATCCGCTCCCCCCACGGCTGGATCCTGCCTGAGCGTCGGGGTCGCTCTCGGTCCGTCTGCCAAGCCATCGGTCTACAAAGCGCCGGTTTCCTGCACAATTAGTATATAAATTCCATAAATTGCACAAAAATTCCACAAAACAAAATTAAAAACATCATTCAATGTATATATACCTAATTATATATATACGTACCTAAATATATTTATACCTAATTATATATATATATATATTCCGAAATATAACACAAAATTCCTTAAATTTCACAAAAAAATAAAAAACTTTTTTAAATATATATACACCTAATTATATATATACATAACTATATTTATACCTAATTATATATATATATATATATTCCGAAAAATATATATATATATATATATCGTCATAAAAATGAAAAAAAATATTTATACCTAATTATATATAAATTAGTATATAATGGGCATACTAGTATATAAATTCAACAAAATTCCACAATTAGTATATAAAAACCGTAAATTTAACAAAAAATCCACAAAATTAGTATATAAATTCCACAAAATTAACAAATTTAACAAAAAATCCACACAATTCCATAAATTTCACAAAAACCCTAAATTCCACAAAAAATTCACAAAAACCCTAAAATTCACAAAATTCGACAAAATTAATAAAAACCGTAAATGAGGCTCGATCGGGACTACCTGACATGGTGGTGCAGTCTGGACGAGGACCGGTGGTGCGGTGCGGCGGCGACGGCGACGGCGGCAGGGGCAGGGGCAGCTGCGGCTACGGGCGGCTGCAGCAGGGGCGGCAGGGGCGGGCAGGGGCGGCTGCGGCAGGGGCGGGTAGGGGCGGCTGCGGCAGGGGCGGGTAGGGCGGCTCGGGGCGGCTCCGGCAGCGGCTTTCGGGTCGGGGAGGGCTCGGGAAGGAGGGGGCCGGGGCGGGGAGGTATCGGGTGGGGCCGGGGAGGGTCGATCGGCGTCGGGGAGGCTCCGTCGTGGTCGGTCGGCGTCGGGGAGGGGCGGGCGGCTGCAGCAGGTGGGGATTTAGGGATTTAGGGTTAGCAGAAAATGAGGGAGGCGCGCTCTGTTTCGGTTTAAATCGAAGGACTATAGCCGACGATCTAATTTTAATTCGTCGGCTATAGTCATAGCCGACGAAATTCGTCGGCTATACTCTTACGGGCCGGGCCAAAATCCGGGCCGGGCCGGAGTTGGGCTTTGCGGGCCGATTATAGCCGACGAAGTTAAGTATCTCGTCGGCTATAATATGAATGTCGTCGGCTATACTATGAATCTCGTCGGCTATAATATGAATCTCGTCGGCTATACTATAAGCTCTCACCAGCCGTCAGATCTCGCCCATCCAACGGCGGACAATGAAACGGCGCGGATCGCAAGAGTTTAGCCGACGAAGTTAAGTATTTCGTCGGCTATTCCCTGGTCAACTTTTGGTCAAACCTCGAAACGCTTTAAAACGGCAATTGGCCCGTCTAAATGACGTTTTTTGGCCTGACCTTCAACAGAGAATAGTTTCAAATCGATGCGACGCAACTAACCGTATAAAAATTTTCCTCCAAAAATTTACCGACCGTCAGGCTACCCATAGGAAAACGGAAGTAAAAAACACCTAATCGCAACATTCGGCACACAGATTTTGTCGGAATCTTCCCATTTTTCAACCGTAGTCGTATTTCCATATTTCGGTCGTATCTTATTTCACGACACTTTTGCATTTGAACGGTCTACGTATAGCAACTATTTGAAACTATACATTCACTTAAACACTTAGTAAATAAGTTAAGGAATATTAGTGCATATGTTCCGATTTCGAATCTAAAAGTTTGGAAAATCTATTCCAACCGTCAGATATCACCGTTAAGCTTAAATACATGTAGGAAAAAAAATCCAACTACATCTGACAACGTTAAAGGCTCGATCGGGACGGTCAAACAGCATGGTCAAACCTCGAAACGCTTTAAAACGGCAATTGGCCCGTCTAAATGACGTTTTTTGGCCTGACCTTCAACAGAGAATAGTTTCAAATCGATGCGACGCAACTAACCGTATAAAAATTTTCCTCCAAAAATTTACCGACCGTCAGGCTACCCATAGGAAAACGGAAGTAAAAAACACCTAATCGCAACATTCGGCACACAGATTTTGTCGGAATCTTCCCATTTTTCAACCGTAGTCGTATTTCCATATTTCGGTCGTATCTTATTTCACGACACTTTTGCATTTGAACGGTCTACGTATAGCAACTATTTGAAACTATACATTCACTTAAACACTTAGTAAATAAGTTAAGGAATATTAGTGCATATGTTCCGATTTCGAATCTAAAAGTTTGGAAAATCTATTCCAACCGTCAGATATCACCGTTAAGCTTAAATACATGTAGGAAAAAAAATCCAACTACATCTGACAACGTTAAAGGCTCGATCGGGACGGTCAAACAGCATGGTCAAACCTCGAAACGCTTTAAAACGGCAATTGGCCCGTCTAAATGACGTTTTTTGGCCTGACCTTCAACAGAGAATAGTTTCAAATCGATGCGACGCAACTAACCGTATAAAAATTTTCCTCCAAAAATTTACCGACCGTCAGGCTACCCATAGGAAAACGGAAGTAAAAAACACCTAATCGCAACATTCGGCACACAGATTTTGTCGGAATCTTCCCATTTTTCAACCGTAGTCGTATTTCCATATTTCGGTCGTATCTTATTTCACGACACTTTTGCATTTGAACGGTCTACGTATAGCAACTATTTGAAACTATACATTCACTTAAACACTTAGTAAATAAGTTAAGGAATATTAGTGCATATGTTCCGATTTCGAATCTAAAAGTTTGGAAAATCTATTCCAACCGTCAGATATCACCGTTAAGCTTAAATACATGTAGGAAAAAAAATCCAACTACATCTGACAACGTTAAAGGCTCGATCGGGACGGTCAAACAGCATGGTCAAACCTCGAAACGCTTTAAAACGGCAATTGGCCCGTCTAAATGACGTTTTTTGGCCTGACCTTCAACAGAGAATAGTTTCAAATCGATGCGACGCAACTAACCGTATAAAAATTTTCCTCCAAAAATTTACCGACCGTCAGGCTACCCATAGGAAAACGGAAGTAAAAAACACCTAATCGCAACATTCGGCACACAGATTTTGTCGGAATCTTCCCATTTTTCAACCGTAGTCGTATTTCCATATTTCGGTCGTATCTTATTTCACGACACTTTTGCATTTGAACGGTCTACGTATAGCAACTATTTGAAACTATACATTCACTTAAACACTTAGTAAATAAGTTAAGGAATATTAGTGCATATGTTCCGATTTCGAATCTAAAAGTTTGGAAAATCTATTCCAACCGTCAGATATCACCGTTAAGCTTAAATACATGTAGGAAAAAAAATCCAACTACATCTGACAACGTTAAAGGCTCGATCGGGACGGTCAAACAGCATGGTCAAACCTCGAAACGCTTTAAAACGGCAATTGGCCCGTCTAAATGACGTTTTTTGGCCTGACCTTCAACAGAGAATAGTTTCAAATCGATGCGACGCAACTAACCGTATAAAAATTTTCCTCCAAAAATTTACCGACCGTCAGGCTACCCATAGGAAAACGGAAGTAAAAAACACCTAATCGCAACATTCGGCACACAGATTTTGTCGGAATCTTCCCATTTTTCAACCGTAGTCGTATTTCCATATTTCGGTCGTATCTTATTTCACGACACTTTTGCATTTGAACGGTCTACGTATAGCAACTATTTGAAACTATACATTCACTTAAACACTTAGTAAATAAGTTAAGGAATATTAGTGCATATGTTCCGATTTCGAATCTAAAAGTTTGGAAAATCTATTCCAACCGTCAGATATCACCGTTAAGCTTAAATACATGTAGGAAAAAAAATCCAACTACATCTGACAACGTTAAAGGCTCGATCGGGACGGTCAAACAGCATGGTCAAACCTCGAAACGCTTTAAAACGGCAATTGGCCCGTCTAAATGACGTTTTTTGGCCTGACCTTCAACAGAGAATAGTTTCAAATCGATGCGACGCAACTAACCGTATAAAAATTTTCCTCCAAAAATTTACCGACCGTCAGGCTACCCATAGGAAAACGGAAGTAAAAAACACCTAATCGCAACATTCGGCACACAGATTTTGTCGGAATCTTCCCATTTTTCAACCGTAGTCGTATTTCCATATTTCGGTCGTATCTTATTTCACGACACTTTTGCATTTGAACGGTCTACGTATAGCAACTATTTGAAACTATACATTCACTTAAACACTTAGTAAATAAGTTAAGGAATATTAGTGCATATGTTCCGATTTCGAATCTAAAAGTTTGGAAAATCTATTCCAACCGTCAGATATCACCGTTAAGCTTAAATACATGTAGGAAAAAAAATCCAACTACATCTGACAACGTTAAAGGCTCGATCGGGACGGTCAAACAGCATGGTCAAACCTCGAAACGCTTTAAAACGGCAATTGGCCCGTCTAAATGACGTTTTTTGGCCTGACCTTCAACAGAGAATAGTTTCAAATCGATGCGACGCAACTAACCGTATAAAAATTTTCCTCCAAAAATTTACCGACCGTCAGGCTACCCATAGGAAAACGGAAGTAAAAAACACCTAATCGCAACATTCGGCACACAGATTTTGTCGGAATCTTCCCATTTTTCAACCGTAGTCGTATTTCCATATTTCGGTCGTATCTTATTTCACGACACTTTTGCATTTGAACGGTCTACGTATGGTTTCGGTCAATATACTTTAGCCGACAACTTGCAAGTCGTCGGCTACAGTATGGGCATTATAGCCGACGAAATCAACACACACAGCAATATACGTACCTTTCAAGCTTATGGCCGAGGTTTTGGACGATTTCAGAGCGTTTTGGACGATTTCATCGACGAATGAGCTCCCTGATGCAGAAGGTCGATCTGATATAAGAGTTATAGCCGACGAATACCCTCCTCGTCGGCTATAACCAAAAAATTTTCGTCGGCTATAACTATTATAGCCGACGAATACCATCCTCGTCGGCTATAACCAAAAACGTTTCGTCGGCTATAGTTATAGCCGACGAGTTGTCGGCAGTCGTCGGCTATAATATTATAGCCGACGATGTGGCCGACGAAATAGTAGTTCGTCGGCTATAAGGGGTTATAGCCGACGAGGTACTATTTCGTCGGCCGTTTTTTCCCATATCGTCGGCTATAACCCCTTTTCTGGTAGTGACACTGTCAGGTTCTGCTGCTGTTGCATCATCAGATGTTCACAAGGATGATATGACCAAGCTATGGCACATGAGGCTCGGTTATATGAGTGAAAGAGGGATGCAAACACTGTCAAAACAAGATCTTCTTGGTGGCCACAAGGTAAAGGATCTTGGTTTCTGTGAACACTGTATTTTCGGGAAGCTACATCGCAGCAAGTTTCCTAAAGCAATTCATAGAACTAAAGGCACGCTTGATTATATTCATTCTGATTGTTGGGGTCCTTCTCGTGTTGATTCTTTGGGAGGTCACATATATTTTGTGTCTATGATTGATGACTACTCAAGAATGACTTGGGTGTTCGTGATGAAGCATAAAAGTGACGCTTTCAAGAACTTCAAGCAGTGGAAGGCATTAGTGGAAAATCAAACAGGGAAGAAGATCAAGCGGCTGCGAACTGATAATGGTCTGGAATTTTGTTCTACTGAATTTGATGAGTTCTGCAAGTCTGAAGGTATTGCGAGGCATCACACAGTCCGGAATACACCACAGCAAAATGGTGTAGCAGAACGTATGAATCAAACACTTCTGGAGAGAGCTAGGTGCATGCTCTCTAATGCTGGATTAGAAAGAAAGTTCTGGATAGAAGCGGTGACTACTGCATGTTATCTGATAAATCGTGGACCTCACACAGGTATACATCTCAAAACACCTTATGAGATGTGGTCTGGTAAGTCTGCTGATTACTCCAATCTGAGGGTTTTTGGGTGTACTGCTTATTATTATGTAAGTGAGGGTAAGTTAGAACCAAGAGCTAAAAAAAGGAGTGTTTGTAGGCTATGGGGATGGGGTTAAAGGTTTTAGAATCTGGTCTCCATCTGAAAAGAGGGTTATACTTAGTAGAAACGTAGTGTTTGATGAAAATTCTATGTTTAACCCTACTGTGAAGTCTACTATTGTATCAGAAAAGTGTAGTGTTGAGAGACAGGTGGAGCAACAAGTCACTCAAGATGAGAGTGAACCACAAGAAGAAGATCAACACTTACATTCAGAAACAGAACCAATGGCAGTTAATCAGCATAGTTTGGCTCATGAGCGACCTAGGAGAGTAAATTTTGGGCAGCCCCCCACAAGGTATGGCTTTGAGGACATGGTGGCTTATGCACTTCAGGTTGCTGAAGAGGTGGATCCCTATAAGCCATCCACCTACAAGGAAGCAGTTACATGTACAGAGTCTACCCAATGGCTTGTTGCAATGGGAGATGAGATAGAGTCACTTCACAAGAATCAGACTTGGGAATTGGCTAAACGACCTCAGGGGAGAAAGATCATCACTTGTAAATGGGTTTTCAAGAAGAAAGAAGGGTTGTCACCTGCTGAGGGCATTAAGTATAAAGCTCGGGTAGTTGCAAGAGGGTTCCATCAGAAAGAGGGAGTAGACTACAATGAGATTTTCTCACCTGTGGTCAAACATACTTCTATCAGGGTGCTATTAGCCATAGTTGCACATCAGAATCTGGAGCTTGAACAACTAGATGTGAAGACAGCTTTTCTACATGGAGAGTTGGAAGAGGAGATATACATGACTCAGCCAGATGGTTTCCAAGTTCCTGGAAAAGAAAACTATGTTTGCAAGTTGAAGAAGTCTTTGTATGGACTAAAGCAGTCTCCTAGACAGTGGTACAAGAGGTTTGATAGCTATATGATAGAGATAGGCTACATCAGGAGTCCGTATGATTGTTGTGTCTATTACAACAAGGTAACAAATGGTTCCCTCATTTATCTAGTCATGTATGTAGATGACATGTTGATAGCTGCAGATAACAAGCCTGATATCCAGAAGTTGAAGGGTCTTCTCAGTGCAGAGTTTGAGATGAAGGATTTGGGAGCAGCCAGAAAAATTCTGGGAATGGAGATTTATAGAGATAGAAGTCAGAAGAAGCTTTTCTTATCATAGAAAGGTTACATCCAGAAGATATTGTCCAGGTTTGGTATGTCTACTTCAAGATCTATAGATACTCCAAGTGCTGCAAATATTCATTTGTCTACTGCGTTTGCACCTAAATCTGCTGAGGAGAAGGAGTACATGTCTCGAGTTCCTTATGCTAGTGCAGTAGGAAGCTTGATGTATGCTATGGTTTGCACTAGGCCTGATCTTGCACATGTTGTTAGTGTTGTCAGCAGGTTTATGGGTGAACCTGGAAAGGAGCATTGGCAAGCTGTGAAGAGAATTTTCCGGTACCTCAAAGGTACGTCTGATGTTGGTCTCATTTATGGAGGTGATACAACGTGTTTAGTAACAGGCTATTCAGATAGCGATTATGCTGGAGATGTTGATACCAGGAGATCTATGACTGGTTATGTTTTCACTCTTGGTTGCTCTGTTGTTAGTTGGAAAGCTACTTTACAGCCTACAGTAACTTTGTCTACAACTGAAGCAGAGTACATGGCTTTGACAGCAGCTGCAAAGGAGGGAATATGGTTGAAGGGACTAGTCAGTAGTCTTGGTCTACATCATAATCAGGCTATTGTATATTGTGACAGTTTGAGTGCAATATGTTTAGCAAAGGATCAGGTTCATCATGAGAGGACTAAACACATTGATGTCAGGTATCATTTTCTGAGAAGTGAAAGCAGAATTTGTTGTCCTTTGGGGGCAACATCTGAGGCTGAGGAGTTGTTTGTACATCTGGCATTATTATGATGCATCTGGTATATCTGTTTCTGTGAGAGGATTCAAGTCAAGGTGGAGATTTGTTAGTATATGCCTTGAACTAGTCATCTGGTGGCGCTGACAGAGGCGCTAGGTTTTCATTTTGGGTTTAATATATAAACATCATAAACCTAATTGTATTCTGTATTCTGTTTTCCTCAAGATAAATAAACTGCTCTCCTTTACCCGTGGACGTAGCCAACACATCGTTGGTGAACCACGTAATTCTGTGTTCTTTCTTACATTCGTTATAACAGAGCACAAAGTCCAAATCAAACCCTCTCTTTCACAAATGAGTATGAGTAACTCTGAAGACACCATAATTTCCAAAGGCAGGTGATAATTGCTTTCAAATCTATTAGTGGTAGCTAGCTAGCAAGCAAGGTATGAAACCCAAGTGCCAAGTAGGGTCGACCATAGACAAATTTGAGTCATTTCTCAATCCCCCCGGCAACGACTCCAAATACTGATAAGTAACTTTAACGGTAGGACATAGAAATTCAGAGTGTGCTTGTCCAGCATGTATAGCATAGCACACATGCATGGCTCTGTATAAAATCAAAAGGGAAGTGAAAGAATGCCTCGTGTTCAGATTGGAGCTCATGCCAACCTCAAGAAAAAGGCGGATGATGAAATTGCCTAGCCATCGACCTGAAGATATGAAATATACGGCTTTTGAAATCGTTTTCTTTTGTAGCTTAGATTCATCATTATATATTATATGCTCCCTTGAAAGTTCATTGCGCCCGACAAGGAGATCATTGGCGGTTGTATCTATCCAGGGCCATAGAGTCCCACAAGTTGAGGTAAGCTAGCTAGGTCATATTGTCGTACATAGTTTAGGCTTCAAAGGAGTACGATTCCTAGTTCACATCTCAGTTTTTTGATGTTGTATATACCCACCGAGCACAGATGTATGCATAAATCAAATCAAACTTGAATTGCTACCACCTATTTTGTAAGAGCACTTTCGCTTATGATAACTGGTGGCCAATGTTGGACTAAGGATGTATATATTGAGAGGTGAGAAAACAACAGGCTTACTTCTTTGAGATAGTTCCTAGAGCAGCTTGCTACCACTTCTTTTTAACAGATAAACCGAATTTGATGAGATGGGGTGGCTCTATATAAGACACTACTATGGATGATCTATTTATCTTTATCCTACACTGCAAAATTGACAGAATAATTGTAGTGTATATATATATATGTGTGTGTGTGTGTTCAGACACTTATTATACATTAATTTGTTTCGAAAGATCGATCAATTAGATCACACTTTGTGCTTGACATAGTTGGTAATAACATCGATGCTCAATTAAAATGTCGTGAGCCTAGAAAAATCTGCTGTTCAAAAAGTCATTCATTTTTTTTTTTCCAAACATTCTTATTCACTATCTTACCTTTAACTACTTTATACAACATAAACTAAGTGTGTGGATGAGAAGAATTGTTTTTTTTCACTAACTTATCGAAAGGTAAATCAAATTAGAAACGAGAAATTTTTGTTGAACGAGGCGATTTTTGTTGTTGCTTAACCTATATTATTAGCATGAGGCAACAAACATAGGTAATTAACAATTGAATTCCTAAAGTATAGATATCTCAAATGTTAGAGCATTTTCAGCAAACTCTCTATTATAACTCTTTAGCTACTTTGAAGAATATATATTTAACTTTTTCCGAAAATGAGCAGTTATATCAGATTCTCTATTATGACTCTCTATGTTAACTTTTAACTATCTTGTAAGCTAAATTTGGAGAGCTAAAAAATGTAATTATATATAATTTATATACTTTTAAATTATTTTTTATTCATTTAATCAATATTTTAAATTCAAATCAAATTAAAATAGATAAAACTGATAAAGACGTATTTCTAAAACTGCTAGCCAAAATAATTTTTTAATTATTTTAGTTAAAATTTAACTAAAAATACGGCTAGCATTTTGTGTCAAATTAAACCACATATATATATATATATATATTGTTGAAACATCAACTCCCACTTCATTAAAAAACCTGTAAGATAATAGTTGCAATAATAGTTGCAATGCAACCCACGCAGCTAGAGATGATAGAACTGTAGAAGGTCCTTTTCCAATTCAAGTTACAAATATAAATGTTTTACTTAAAGGTCAAAATATATTATACAAGAAAAAGACTGCCTATCTTCTCTAGCCTTTGTCATTGATCAATTAGATGCAACCATATATATATATATATATATATATATATATATATATACAGTTGAAGCAAGCAATCACTTAGAAATGGGTATCTCATGGTTTGAGAAACCATATTGATTCCTTGGTACCGGGATTACTTTGAGGAAGCTAATCATCAATTAAAATGCTTCATTTTGTCATATCTTGCAGGCGTGCATTATCTAAACCATCCCAATTCTACTTAATTGGATCATGGTGACTAGGAACTGAGGCGATAGTACTTCAACTCTCATTCATCAATTGGTTTAATTAAGTGGAGGGTGACTCTGCATAATATGCACACTTATATTGAGCCAGTATTTTTAAGCTTCATATCAATGGCATGAAACTGATTTGGACATCCACTTTATTTCATCTCTTACTCATATAGAATTACTTGTGGCAAATGACCTGCACCAAATTATATACTTAACTGGCAAACCTCTAAATTGAGAAGAACCTAAGAACAACCCTTTTCGATCAAGTGCATGTTTCTCAAATCTGCGATTGTATATTCTTGCACACCTTAGCTAGCTAGCCACTTCCCTTTTTTTTCTTCTTAAACCACTTCAACTTTCATGGCCAAAACTACTACTCAAGGAAAACCCCGAAAAGCATCCGATCCAATCAAATCCATGAGTTGCTTTAGTTACACTTATATAATATAACCTCGATTGCCAATTCTTTGCTCTCAATTCTTTTATCATATCTATCGTAAAGAAACTACAATTATAGCTATACGAATCTTAGTGGATCAAAGATCGAGTACGACCTCAATCATCGTAAATAAGTTTGCTTGAGCAATAAGTCAGATGATACACAGGGATATGGTGTATGCATTATAAAGTTAAATACTCAAGTTAATTACCACTAATTAGAGCTTAATTCTTTGGTGCTCACGGTGCAAAAAGCACCGACTTTGTGATACAATATTATTCTAAACTCACAAAATTGGCACCGAAAAAGGATATATATACCAATTTTGCATGATAAAGATGGCTTTGCTTATGCTTTTGTGCGAACATGCAAACCCCTTCGAATCTGTTTTAACCCACAAGATATTACAATTAGGGTTAATCTTAGCTAGCTACTACTTGTTTAATTATATATCTCAACACAGCTCTCGTTCACTTCTCCGTTTGTTTTGCATTAGTTTTTGTTCCAACACCTCAATCAGACCCCAATTATTCTCCAATATCAAAACCCCAGGCCAGAAGCCTCGTTAACTATTAATTAATCTCTTAACTAAAAATTAATTAGGCCAGGGACATTGAAAATAGAACGTGCATGTTTAGTTGACTTGATTAAACCAAATCAACCCCTGTTTATGTCAGCTAGGTTAACCATCCAATCAAACCAGTAGTGATTTAGAGAGATCTCCATCAGTTGCAGCTCATTGGTCTCACATTAATTTCAATCACCACAGAGTGATTGATGAAAAGGGTACCAACTATCAAACATCTTTTAGTCGGAGCTTTCCGTTACTCGAACGCTCGTGAAAGAAATACATCACATTTCTTCACAAAATAACAAAGCTGAATTATTTTTCTGCAATAATTGGTGTCACTCTATTTGGAATCATATTGATCACAGTACTCAAATTTGCAAGCATTGGAGAACACCTTGGCTTCATGCTAAAGCATATAACTGGCAAGCCATGTTTTGATCATGTCTAAGACAAAACAGTCTCAAGGGAGCATCTATCATGTATATATAATGGTGAAAAATCATGACTCAAAACCAGAAACTAGTAGCACTCCTTCAAAAATCGAATAGTTCCTGAATATTTATTTCTAGATACTTACAGAAAGGTCTAACAAATTCAGAGGACTTTAGTTAGATTGGCCGGTGTGAACTTCAACAAGATTTTATATAATGAATCATAGCATATTACTTTAAACTCTATTACTCACTCGAGTAGTCAACACCAAATTGATTCGCATGAGATCTAGCTATCTATCTCATACCGATCCTCCTTAACTTTAGTAATGGAATAAACTAATGTTCACATCTTAAAAGCAGCTTACAGTACTAGTATATTCAATATGCTAAACAACCAGATTCTGATAATAGACAGCAAAACCAAATAATTCAAAGTTCAAAATACTGGTCATCCTAGCTAGCTAGCTCCTGGCCTGGTTTCTTCTCTATCTATTTTGTTCAATTCTAGTAGAGACATTATCGCAGTACGTTATATTACGGTCTTTGTTCGGGTAAACTAATTCTCAAGGTGTACGTCCCGGCGCGGCCATTTGATTCAAAAGTGGAGTAGAATGACGCTGGATGTTTTGTAAACCAAAGTTCCAACAAGGAAAAGGACTATCATGATGATTTGGAATTGATTTAGGATGCCGCAAAGGATCTTCAATTTTACATGATTTTCACATAGGCTTTTTATACCTTTAATTTCAAGTACCAGAGTGAAAAGCAATAGTTGGAAAACGAGCGAGTATTCCTTTTCATTTTCCTCGATCGGTACACAATAATGACCAAACACCTTCATCATGTACTAGTTAATTGTTGATGAGTCTTCATGACTAATTCAGCATTAGGTACACTTTGAAAACTCGTTGCCGACGATCCTCTTAAACTCCAAATTTTTCAGGTCCCACTTTTGTCATTCTAAGTCGGATTAAGATTTCATATCTCAAAGAATTTAGTGCCAGATTCAAACTCAAAACCTAGAGTTTCATCTTACTCAAAACCAAATAGCTACCTCGACGAGCAAACAATGAAAATAGAAGAGAGGGTTAATTCGCTACTCAAAACTCAAATGTGTGCCACTGAAATTACCTTCTTAAAAATGAAATAAATAAATAAAATTGGAAAATGTACAAGATCTCACTACGGAAATAAACATTACGTTCCCAGCTGAATCTAGTGGAGAGACAAAGTTGCTGCTCATGCCAGAGGAGCGGAGTCAGAGACTAAGCTGTAAATCCAGGCCCAGCCCATCGTCAAAACCTGGCCCACCGTCCCCTTTCGTGAACCTACTCAACGAAGGCCCGTCCGCTCTTCCATGGCCCCGGTGGCCCTGCTGCACCTGCGGCCCCATCATCGTCAATGCCGACTCCGCCCCGCCGCCTCCGCCGTAGGCGTAACCCCCTCCGCTCCTCCCATTCCCCGCCGCCTCTGGAAACACGCACCCGTGCGACACCTGGAACTGCGTCGCCGAGCGAGGCACGTACACCCACGACGGTGACGCCTGAGACACCGCCGGAACCATCACCGACCCCGGCGGCGCCAGCAGGTGATGCGGCGGCGCGAAGGCGGAGATTATGGGGTTGCGCGCGTACGAAACGGCGGCGTTTCGGCTCGCTTGAAGCTGGGCCCGCTTGAGCTGCTGCCTCTCTTTCTTGTGCGCGTTTTGGTGGCCGCCGAGAGCTTGTGAGTTGGCGAATTCTCGGCAGCAGTACTGGCACTCGTACTTCCGGTCGCCGGCGGTGGAAAATCCGCCGGACTCCGGCGATCCGGAAGGAGTGGTCTTGTTGGAGTCGAGCACAAGGGCTTCGTCGACGTCCTCTTGGCTCTGGTTGACACTGAAGCCAAAGAGTTTTAAGCGCGTGGTGGTTGGACTGGTAGCAGCAGCACTGCTAGTGTTGGAGGCGTTGATTGGTCTGGTTTGATATTGTAGCTCTCTTTCTGCAGCCTCTGCCATCCTAGGAACACAGAGAAAGAGAGAAAAAGGGAGAGAGCTTCAAGATGAGGGTTACAGAGAGAGAAGAAGGGAAGAGAAGAGGAAATGACTCAAATGAGGATGTAGAGTTGTTGCATGAGTTGGTGTATTTATATATAAAAACTAGAGAGAGACATGGAGAGAGAGGAGAGAGGTCTCTAGCTTAATTGACTCTTTGATGATGATGATGATGATGATGATGATGTATGTACGATGATGTGTATGCATGTTTGCTACAGACAGAGAGAGAGAGATGGTTGCGGTTGCGGACATCCCAAGAGTGGGAGAAGAAAGTGAGAGTTGTAATACTGTAAATATTAGGGAAACACACGACCCAAGAAACACACTCGGGGGCCCCAAACCCAGATTGCACTTGTCCTGCTCTGGCTTCGCCCTATTCGATCTCGATCACCCTGCATGTCAAATTTCAGGAATGCCCTTTGATTTAATTAACATGAGGAGGCTCTCTTCCAAATCATCACTGCTTAGATTAGGGAATAGGTAAATGCATTGTTTTAAGTTTCTTTGGGGGGTTTGAGTGGGGAAGAATGTGATGCATGTGATGCTGAGCATGGTACTACTAGACTGTGTTGTTTAATTTTGAATTGGAATTAGAATAAGAATTTGGATGTATGATTAGGTTTGTCTAAGCAGGGGGGGCTTTAGCTTAGCTTGTTCTTGTTTGTTATATTTATTGGGTGTACCAAAGCAAGCACTAAGCCAAAGCATATGCACTAGTTAACTATTAACCAACAAGATTTGATTAGTTTTCATTTTCGTGAACTGGACGGTTTGGTGTTGAGCAGCATCAGAGACTGATACGAGCCTTTCAAATAGAGGACGAGAACGATCATTATCACTCCCATTAGTCAATAACAAAGAAGAAATTAGGTTAGAAAAGTCTGGGCAAGTACTTGTATATGGGGCCAATAAGTCGATGGCTTAATCGCTTTGGATTAATCATGAAAACTTTGAGGGGAAGATGGCCAATACCGAAGCTGAAAGAATGTGTTTGATCAAATTAAGAAACCTCTTGCTACGGAATCATCCTATCACTTAGTGTACTTCTGCTTAAAGACTCATTAGGCTACACGTTATTGATAGACTCTCATCGTAGTTGGT
Organism: Potentilla sterilis; assembly: GCA_963682095.1. Lineage (NCBI taxonomy): Eukaryota > Viridiplantae > Streptophyta > Magnoliopsida > Rosales > Rosaceae > Potentilla > Potentilla sterilis. Next base: position 44,845,773 of record OY821761.1, on the reverse strand, counting down.
ACTATACCCTCTTATATGTTTCTTAATTTCTCTATTACTATAGTTCGTACGCATGTTAGATTTGTCTCATGCATGATTAATTTCAGAAGAAAGTTGAGTACGAGTGGTTACAATTTACGAATATAACTTGCACTTAAAAATTTGAATTTAAAAATAGCACGAATTTGAAAGTTTCCGTTTTTAAGTACAAAATAATGATAATATTTATTTCAAATTCCGAATTGACATTTTCTCAACGTGTATTCAAGTATCAAATGCGTATAACTAAGTGTTTTAGTTTTAAAACGTACGTATTTACACATACAACGTCCGAACGGCCGAATGAGAGGTTTTAGACAATAACACTATCAAATGAAAGTTTTCCACATATTTAAAATATATATTAGTATAATTTTTCCTTCCGTCAATTATCCCTCGAGCTTAACTCAAATAGTAACTAAAGAGTATATTTATTTGATTTGATCAGTTTCTAAACCTCATAGCAAAAAGAAATAATAGAAAGCCCCATACATGAGCTCACAATTATAACAAAATGAAAATATTAATACGCTCGTTGAAGCAATAATTAAAGCTGCATACATACAAGACCGTGTTGTTGTTAATTGAATAGGAACTAATTAACTAAAGAGAGATTACGGATTTCAAAACGTGGGGCAGTTGCGTAATCTCAGAGGTAGTTTAAAGCTGATTAGCAGCTAGCTGCAGTAGTGGAACGAAACCCTAGGAAATGAAGCTACATTAAACCCAACTATTTTCTGTGTTTCCCTGACCCCAACTGCTCCTTCAAGTCTTCAACTGCCAGAGAAAACAAGCCTAGAAATTAAAAAATAAATACCACCCAGAACTTGGAACATTCAATTCACTTCTTCAATGATCTTTCACTTCCAGTTTTACCCTCTCGCAGTGATCGATCTGTTAGATGGCTCCGGAATCTGGAGCTCAATTCTCAGGAGCCGACACCACCCACCAATAGAACTCAGAGTTCTCTCTATTTCTTCCTGCTCAAAGTCAAAACCTCCATGCATGCAAATCTTTCATGGAGGAGGCCCCAGATCTATTACCGTCGAGCTTTCCCAACTCAGTTTGCATGGCCCAGGTGTCGCCATCGTGATTATCTTCCATATCTAGCTACAGATACGCTTGCCCTCCACAAGTCCAAAACGTTTAGCTTCAGCAAATTCTAAAGTAGCTGCAGCAGTAGACCAGTAGTACTGGTAATAATGATGGCAGTTTGTGATTAAAGTCAACATGGGAAGCTCACAACTCAAGCTTAAAGCTCTAATGCTATAGCTCTAAGTCTAAAGTGTTCGATCAGGTGTGTCTTGTTCGGTCCTACCACTACGTGTTGATGATGAGTAATTAGATTAAATAATCGACGTTTAATTAATTAGCTGGGGATGTTTGCGCGTGATTGACGTTGAAATCCAGATTAATCAAAAGGATGAATGATTTACTTTCTTTTGAAGAAGATCTCTGCGAATCTTACTGACTACGAGAGAAAGAGATCGAGAAGGAAGCAGAAACAGAAGGGATCGAATTTGGCTTCGTATGTAATCTCCCACTTCGAATTCCATTAGATGGGAATTAGTTTAATCAACTTGTTAATTCGAAAAGCTCTTTTCTTTAGCCTCTGGTTAAACCCTAAGTCTTCAAATCTTCATCAAAACTCCAAATCCGACCCACCCTGTCTCCTCTTTCTCATCTGTTTCTTTCTCCTTCACTAATTAGTCAAAATTTTCCCAATCCTAAAAATCTACTCTATCGGATCCCCCATCATCATCTGGATCATCACCTTTGGAGGAGACTCAAAGCTTGCAAACTTTTCGACCGTTTGATTCGATAATTAATCATTATTACTTCCATATACAAATTAACTAAGCTTCATCAAGATCAAATATCTATGTTAGGTAAACTAAAGTCAAGCTGTCGATCACGATTAATTCATCACATGAGTTTTCTTCAATTTTCTCCCGTTTTTGATCCATCAATTATGGAATGGTATGTTGCGACTTGTGAACTGTCTCTATGCTATGTTCATGTTCTATAATCAATTTGTGACCTGGTAAATTTTTCTCTAGATTTCTTTCGGGTTTTCGTACCTCTAAATTTTCTGCAAACAATATTGATAATGCTATTTGTACCTTCTTTTTTCTTTGGACAGTCCACTCATTGTACTTGCTTGCTTCTACTCACATGTCCCTTTTGTTTTAATGAAAACTAAATGACTTCATAAGAAAATTTTAAGCTAATCGTACTTATCCGTTGAACTACCAATAAGAAAATCTAGTAGGACTTCTATGAAAACAAAAGAAATCGTCATATTGTTATATCGTTATCTACACAATTGTAGACAACGATTTGACCTTTTTTTGTTAGAGTACATTTCGATACTGCATAGTTATGATTCTTTTACTAAGACGGTCATTTAACATTTCAAGATAAATATTTTCATATTACAATATGTAACACTAATTTTAAAAAATATATATATGTGCAGTTGTACGCTTAATTAATTAATGTACTATGTTCGCCTAATTGTGTTAATTCATATATGAAGTACTTGCCTAATTAACATGGAACATATACGTACGTACATAGATGATCAGTTATCGGGGCCAGAAAAATAATACATAAGGCACATAGATTTAGGACTTGGGATTACAGATATCTATGCAGTAACCAGTTTGAATTGATGAATCATATACTACTTTAATTCTCTAAACCTAACAACGTACCCTTTTCTGGTTTCTTAATTAGATCAATGATTTTGATCTCAGGGTCTCTATCTCGACTATTAGGGGAGCAAGGTGGGCAAAGCAAGCTAATCAGCTACTATATACATGGGGCTTCATGGAGTTGGTCCATCTCAGAAAAGAAAAAAGAAAGAAAATGTAGGTACTGAAGTGATCGATCTTCTCGATGTAAGTCCATGTGTGTACCATAAAGGTTGAGGAGTTCATAGAGGCTTGTTAGTTGGGAAACAGTATATGGTCGCTGAATAAATTAATGAATTGTCTCCCTCCCAGGTTTTTCTGTTTATTTCTTCATATTTCCATGAAAGTTACTTATTTTACAAAACAACTCACAAGAAAAATAGCTTCCATAAACCAGTGATCTAGCCAACGTTCGTTATGTAGATTTCACAACATACCTTTCCTTAAGTTAATTTTTCAATCATAAGCAGTCTGTCATGAGAATATCGATCAGTAACATTTTAAGTGTATAATTTTATTGAATACTTTTAAATCAACTTCACTTTACGTATGCTTGTGTTGTATGATTTAAATATCATCCTAATAGTAAAATCTTAATTATGAATTCTAAACGTGTGTTATTATTGTAAGAGATAAAACTTGTGAAAGTATTGTGTAAAAGAATGTAGATATTTTGAGTGTATTAGAATACATGATCATTCTCAATATTTCTCATAATCTACTACGTAATGTTTAGTTCACAAATACTTATTTGGGTTAAGGGGAGTGGGTAACCAACACAAAATAACAATTGACAGTGTGTTATGAGTCATTTTATATGTTTTGATCACTATACATATATATGAAAATTATTAATTTAATTATAAAAAAAAGGGGTCGTATACGTACACTCGGTGAATTAAAATCTCTATCTATGCTAATTAACTCTAAGGCATACACATTTGGATATAAAAGTCGAAGCATGGATGATGGATCAAACATGCTGCCCAAGAGGGGAAGAAAACTAGATCGAGCAATGGCTTCGAGATCCTTAATTCTTTTATAAAAAAAAAAAATATATATATATATAGGTGTTTGAGTTGAATGTTGTTGCGCGGGTGACATACGGCACAAGGTGGTCTTCTCCGACGAGGGGTTAAGCATGTGAGGCTGCACCTCATTGGTTCCTCACTATTTGAATCAACTCAGGTAGGACCTCAACCGCACATTGTGGTGACCCACGCCCATAATAAGTCGGAGGTCTCGGCGAATAAGGCTCGCTAGGGTTTATATAATTGTGCGTCCAATCAGACACAGCTTCTTCTAGAGCTGCTTAATTAACTCCTTTTGATTAATTAACTTAACAACTGTCTGCTTAATTAAGCTCGTTGTAATGGTTTCCACCCCATCTTAGTAGTATAAAACCCACTTATTTTAGAGCCCTAATCATGCTTTCATTTCCTCCTCCTTTTTACTTTCCTAGCTGATTGAACTTTGAATTGATGCCAATATTATCGTCTTAAGATCTCCCAAATCCCCAATATGGCCCATCAAGTGGTGCTTAATTATTGTCTAAAGATAATTAAACCCAAATTATATTATATGTATTTGGGACATGATCCTACTTGCTATATGATCATGTTAGAACTCCATTAACTTTCTAATCCCCCTTTTGTTTCTTGTTTCTTTTGGCAACCCGTTACTTTTGGAAGGATCCAAAAACAATGTGGTTGATCCAAGCTTTGGTTTGGTTTTTCAAGTTGGAAATCTTTTTTTTTGGATATAATTAGGGTGCTTTATCAGGGAAACAAAATCCCAAACAATATGGGGCGACTCAAAGAGTCTCTCCATGTAATCCAAGTGACAATACCTACTTCTTTCTTCTAATTAACAATTAGGGTGTAGGGTTTCGGTGGAGTTAGCTTTAAGTCATGTGAAGTGGCCCCTTCTCTCTCTCAATTATATAACTAACATACCCCATTATCAAATCTAAACTTAATTAGAGCTAAACAATAGATCACAGTCTAGAGTGTTTATATGTAAACAAAGCTAGCTACAGAGTTATAAAAATAAACAATTGGAAATCCGTGAAGTGAGTTAGGAGTAGTAGTGGGACTTTGGTCAATCAGTGGGACAAAATCAATGTGCTTAGCTTTGCTAAAACAAGCGAGTGAGAGAGAGACACATAGTCGGCTAAACATAACCCAAATAACATGTAACCCAGAAACAACATATGTAAAGCTAGCAGCTGGGAGACACCTCACATGACATGACATGACACAAAGAATGCTTTTCAAAACTCTTATATTAGATTCTACGCAATCACTTCTCTATCTTCCTAGCTAGCTAGTGACACAAGTTCAACGCCACTAGCTCGAGGATTTTACCTAGTCTTGATTGCCACCTTGTTTTTTTCACTGCTTCCATCTCTTAGTTGTTGTACTTTTCCTCCCCAAGTTCCCAATTCTTTCCAAACTACAGTACCATATTGACAATACTGGGAAAACCAGTTAATTCTTTGATGATAAATTTGTTGTCATTGTTATGAATAGACTGGTATTTCTTCACCATTATTATATGTTATTGAAGTCCAAAGTTTAATATATAGAGAAGTAATGTTCATAGTGTTAACCATACGAGAGTAGTACAATAAATTGCTTGTAATCCATAGCCTATAAATAGTTTATGATGTATTGTTCTCCTTCAATAATTGAATACAATATGTAGTCATTCAAACTTTCTCCATTATTTTTTAATTTCTGCATTTAGTTTTTCAATAATTCATGATTTCTATCACATAGGATAGGAGAACTCTAACTGTATGATAAAACATGAAATATTTGTAAACGTCTTTGCTAAGATAGAAAGAACATAGTTTGCCTCAAACATAGGTACTCCCACATGATAAGACAGTGACAAAAGATTCAGAACCTACTGTTCCTGAACATGGGGAATCTTCAATCTAGCACAAGTTAGCAGTTAGGACTTCAGTCAGCCATATATGATAGGAACCCATTTTTAGTCACATGTGAGACTTTGGCGTAGACAAGGAGTTTAAGCATTTCCTAATCTTAATTCTACATGATTTGCTCATCTCTTTAGTTACCCAAGATTAAACAATGCCATGAAGAACTTGTCCCTTGGGAACATCAAAAGTGGTTTCATATAAATCTGTCTAAACGAAGGTTACATGAACTTCAAACACAGGTCAAGACAAAGGATGGGTTTGATTAAAAATAGGGTTTAAGAATGCAGCTTTGCTTTTAATAGATGCCTTAGGAGGTGTTCTGGTTTGGCAATTTAGTTCCAAAGCAGATAACCTAAGATGGTCAGGTCCATATTTTAAGGAAGCAACCACAAATTTTCAATGGATGTTAACTTGTTATTAATTAGTTGATTGGATTTGGGGCAATTATATATTAAGCTTCAAAGGCCATTCTATATGGCACAGGACCAGCCATGACTGGCGGCAGCCCAATCTTTTGTTCCTGTTTTGTCACTTAGCCAGCTTTCGAACCGATCCAACTTGTGTACAAGCCCAAAGCTATAAAGAAATTCATAATGCAGAGAACAATACTGAACTATACCAAAATCTTCTATTGCAGACCTAATATTCTTTCCTTCTCAGAAAAAAGGAGAAGAAGACAAAACTTTCAGGCAATAGACAAATGAGGTATCACTAGACAGTGTTTTAACCATGATCCTGACTTCTCAACCTCTGAATCTTAACCAGGATTTTTATTTTCCTCTAATGGTTCCTCACAGTGTAAGAAGAATAGATACTGTCTCGTTGTTTCAGCAGCTCATCTACCTGAAAAGACAGTACACATAACAAAGCTCTTAATTAGAGACTATTTGGATATATAATTGTCATTTGCAACTCAAACTTACAAATTGTTTCTCGAGGGAGTATCTGCTCGTCACTTCTTGAAAGTCTGCCAAAGCCTATAGAGAATATTAATGAAATGAGGCGAAACTATTGTAGATAACAGACATTAGGAGTCACAACATCCTAATCAAATTACAAGCTTACGACAACTAATAAACACGTGAGGATTGACAATGAATACCTCCTTGAACTCCGTCTCAAATTTGTGAATTTCATCTCTCTTTTTTAGAATCTGAGCCTCAACTTCTCTAAGTTTGCGTGCTTGATCATTGGATGATTCCACACAAACTGCTTCAATTTTATAGGGAGTTTTCTTGAACAAGTTATCTCCTGAAGAAATCAGTATAGGTGGTGTAACATAGTAAGAGAAATACTGGTGAGCAGCAACATTCTTGCATGCAGGAACTAAAATTAAAGTTGTTCATACCATAAACAGCGAATATATGAGTACCAGCTTTTAGTTGTGAGACCTCACAAGGGTGAACACCATCCAAATTTTTAAAAAATGCGGCTGGAGCCTACAGTGTATAGGAAAGTTACTAAATCACCCAAACAATATAATAACAAAATTCATAAAAGGAAGAAACAAAAGTGCGCATACCACATTCAAAGTTGAATCCATTCTGTATACTTGGAAATGCAGAAAATACATCCCTGCAGATGGCACAGTGCATATCATCTTACTATCTTCCTGCACAGGGAGGACATTCATTATCAATTCGACTAGTTTACCAGTGTGACATGTCCGAAAATTAGCTGATATTCAAGACACAAAATGAAGTAATAAACACTTAAGGCTGGTCATGCAAACATTTGTCTTTAAATTGATTCAGGTAATTCACTCCAACTGGTTTCAAACATATGAATGAGCTGTCAAATTCTAAAGCAATTGCAACCAGTTGTAAGGTTATAGAAATGAACTGATGTGGAGGATCGATATAATCTGTACCTGTGAGACCAAATGATAACCAGCATTATTGGCATCTTGCTCAAGATAAAGCAGCTGGAAATCACAACAATGTGATGAGGAATGTAAGAGTTGCACTAGCAATATTCACAAGGCAGAAAAATCAAGTACGAGAGCAAACATCATGCACCTTAAATCTGTTTCTTCCAAACGCAGCAACTCGCACTACAATCCCCAACTTGGCTTGTTGCTCACTTATGGCTACACTGAAATAGTGGGCACATTGTTTCTTCACCTGAAGGGAACCATAGATATTATGGAGTTAAACAAAAGAGTCGCACCCAAATTAGCAGTGCATTGCATTCTGATACAGAACAGGTATCACCTTTCCACTAATTGATGTTCCAAGAGGGAGTGGTCTGACCGCAGCATTACCATCCTGAGCTTCTTCGAGTACATTGCCGGTAACTATAGTTTTGATAGGAGCAACCAGTTTGCTATAAACATATAACGTACATGTAATATCAAAACAATGAAATGATTATTAACACTATCATATCCAGTTAAATATATATATATATATATATATATACAGAAGTTTTCAGGTGCGGACATCCGCACCGTGCGGATGCCGCGTATCCGGCCACCGGCGAGGCGGCGCCGGCGTATCCGGCCGGTGGGCTTTGCTCGCCCCGGCCCGGCGACCCCGTCTGTGCCGGCCCGGGCTCCATCGCCGGCCGGCAGTGGCCGGAAATCCAGAAATTGCAGAAAAATGACGGGGTACTGTTCATTTTTCTGGTTTTTCCGCCTCGTGAACAGTGCGTGCGGACGTCCGTAGCCGAAAAGCACTATATATATATATATATATATATATTACCAGAACAAAGCTGCAAGCACTGTATGAACAGCTCCTAATTTCGACAAATCAACTTTTAGATCCTTTGGTCCAGCATCAATAGCCTCACAAAAACATAAATAAATAAATAAATCAATAGAATTAAAATGACAATCTACAGAACAAAGAAGATAAAAATAAAAATCAAGGACGGAAGTGCCTTTACCATATCGTCAGTCTTCACATCCAGTACCGAATTGTTTTCAAACTTCTTCAACCTAGTAATCGAATAAAAAGAAAGATACGATTTAGATAACACAGATTACAGTTGAGCGTAAAATTTATCGAGAAATCAGAACTTATAATCCAAAACAAGGAAAAAAAAAATCACGCAAATATGACTATTTTCGTGATTCGTGTGCAGACTCTGACATGTCGTTTTAACCAGGGGTTGGGGTTGAAGAAGATGAACTTACTACTCTTACTAATCTGCTTCCGGTGACGGCGCCGATGATGAGTCTCGGCGAGTCACTGAGCTCGATTGCCTTGAGGATTATGGCGCGTAGGGTTTTAGTGATCGATAGATTGACGACGAGAGTCCGTTTCCGTTTTGGGTACCTACCCGCTTTTTTCTCGTGTTCGGCTAATTTGGGCCGTGTCGCTGAATGTACTACAGAATCCCATGACACTAAACGAATTGTACTTCAAACTAGCTTCGTTTGTATTACTACAAGAAAAATGAAACAAACTCAACTGTTGCGACATTTATACAGATGCATTTCCTAATTACCATGTTTTACAGACGCAGATAAATAAAAATCATACAACAATGGGTAACCTATAAGAGAAAAAATTCAAAGAAATACAAGAGAAGCCTCTGTGCGAGTAAAAGGCGCAAGCATTTGCATGAATTGGATATATTAAAGGTCTCCAATAATAGAAAAGAAAAAGAAAAAAATACTGTCCAGACCCCTAATCAACCAAGCTTTTTATCCGATGCCGATCCTTTGAGATTAAGATTGAACCATTTCTTTTTACCCGACTTGTCCTTCCCATCTGAGCCTCCATCCTCCTTTGGGCTCTCAGCCCTCGAATCTTCGCCAGGAGTTTTGCTACTACTTCCATTGCTCATGCCACTACCACCCACAGCATTATTGGCCGTCTTGGTGACAGTGAAAGATGAGTGAATACTGTCTCGTTGTTTCAGCAGCTCATCCACCTGCACAGAAAAATCATGAGCTCCAATTAATAAAGCAAAAAAAGTGGCAAGCTTCAGATGATAAAATGTTTCAATCATTATTATTCTAATATACTACCTAACTATACCACCTCATCTAAGAGTAATTCAAAAGAAGCTAAAGCGACCACATAATCCTCCATTGTTCAGACATGGATCATTAAACTATGACCCTCATGTCCAATTTGATTCTCCACTTATGCATCCTGAACTGTAGGACATGTCCAGTAGCTTTCTTATGTCTTTAGAGTTCATATATACACGAACTACCGTGGCAAGGAAGCTCATGCCAACTATACTGCTGCACACTCCATCTCACCCATTAGGCCCTTCACAAGGAGTATTATCCTCCTCCTCTTTCCGCCAGTACTAAGACATTCCCCAAGCCATACCTCCACCCACTACCATTCTCACTCTACACTCTACAGCACTTCCTCTTCCAACCTAGATGGCTCTAGGCTTCACACATGATATCATAGTTCAGACAATGGAAACATTCACTTTTCTTTTTCTCTAACTTATGCAATATATGATAGTTGATGCTGTTGACTTGAATGTCAAATCCAAGTCAAAAGTCTCTTAGTAATTGATTGATTGGGCTGACAAAAGGCTGTTTAGTATCTCCCCACAGTTTAGGGAGTCAGTTTCTTCATTTGAAAGATCAAAAACCAGGTCATATCCCACTTAATCACGGAATGCTTAAACATAGGTATATTTTTGTTGAAAGAACCAAATTCTTAGTACTGTTGAAGACTTGGAAAAAGGAAATAAAATAACCAATAAATAATGCTCATTAATAGTTGAATACCATTACAGAGAATTGTTTACTAATTTTTGAGTCTGGGCATATGCATCCATGGTTAATACTGTAACTGATTACGAAAGCAGCAAACATGACTTACAGATTGCTTTTCCTGGGTGTATCTATTTGTTACTTCCTGAAAGCGTGCCAATGCCTACATAATATAAATTCAGATATTAACAATATGAAAAAAATCCTATTACAAGCCAACCAAAGAAGTGAGGATCCATACCTTCCTGTACTCGGTCTCAAATTGGCGAAGCTCATTTCTCTTTCTTAATATTTGAGCCTCAATATCTCTAAGCTTATGAGTTGTATCCTCATATGACCCCACACAAAGTGCCTCAATTGTATAGGTAGCAGTCTTAAAGAAATTATCTCCTGAAGAAATCTCAGTGCATGTTAGTATTGAACATAAGCAATATATAACGGAAGAACTAGGAAAGGCCATCGACAAAGCAAGAGAATATAAAGAGCAAATTGAAGTCCATACCATAAACAGCAAATATATGAGTGCCGGCTTTTAGTTCTGAGACCTCACAAGGTTGAAGACCTTCCAACCTCTTAAAAAAAGCAGCTTCTGGATCCTTTGCCATAGCCAACTACACCACCATCACCGGGAAGTAACATCATTGTCAGTCAAATATTGGAAATCTACTCAAAGACCACTCCCTCAAACCCACCCAAAAACAGTGGTGACACAAGTTTAAGACACATTAAGAATACTAGCATACCGCATTCAAAGTTGAATCCATTCTGTATACTTGAAAATGCAGGAAATACATTCCTGCAGATGTTATTTTGCCGGTTTTCTCACTATCTTCCTGTACAAGGGAATAGACGTTGGTTAAGCAATAACTTTTCATAAGTAGTTAAAGGGTTTATCAATTGACAAAGCTATGTGTCTGCATATATATGTATATAATATATATGTATATATATAGAAGGCCCCTTCCACTAAGGGATCCCTTATTTTGTCCATTTTAAGCGATCGATCATTTAACATACTTTTCGATCACATATTAACATCTCCACCGTTCAACTTTTATGTTTATATGAGTATATCATATCTGAAAATTTTCATTCAATTTGATAATCATTAGAACATTCAAAATTGAAATTTACAAATAAAAACATGAACGGTTCAGCTTTGACAGATTTCATACGTCCATTGATTTCATCTAGTTAGAAGCTTCAACGGTCACCACTTTAGCTAAAAATTTACAAGAATGATCTACACATACAAACCTAATAATTGAACGGTGGAGATGTTAAAATGTGATAAAAAAAAAATTGATCTAATAACCAATCTCATAAAATGGACAAAATAAGGGATCCCTTAGTGGAATGGCTATATATATATATATATATATATATATATATATATATATATATATATATATATATATGAACTTTCTCAGTTAAGGACCTCCGCACCAATCCTTATGGTGCGGATTTGATATTTTGACTAACTTTTCGATTGAATTTTTACGTCTTCACCATCTAGTATTTAGATACTCCATATGTATGCAAAATTTCAGCCAATTTGATAATCGTTAAGGCATTCACAAGTGCGATTTCCTATCATAAACATGAACGGTTCAGTTTTGACAAAATGCAGTATGTCAATTTGTTTTAATCTAGTTTGATATGCTATGGTTATCAAATTGGCGGAAAATTTGTAAAGATGATCTATACATGAGTACCTAAAGATTAAAAGGTGGAGATGTAAAAATTCAATCGAAAAGTTAGTCAAAATATCAAATCCGCACCATAAGGATTGATGCGGAGGTCCTCAGCCAAAAAGACATGTATATATATATATATATATATATATATATTATATTCTCATCACTCTATAAAGCACACAAGGAAGGTATAATCATCTGTATTTAAAAGATTTCAGGAGATTACACTCCCTGATTACAAACATGTGAAAAGGTATTGAATATGAAATCAGAGCACCCACACAATTATTATAATAAAGTAAGAAGGAGAAGCATGGGAATATCATATAGTACCTGTAAGGCCAAACCGTACCCAGCATTGGCATCTTGCTCGAAATAAAGTAACTGGAAATTACAACAATTGGATAGAAAATGGTTAGTATTGAACTAATAATTATTAATAACTTGGATAGAAGAACATTATGCAAATGTGTGTACCTTAAATTTACTTTGTGCAGTTGAAGTAACTCTTACTACAATCCCCGCCTCGGCTTGTTGCTCATTGATTGTTACACCAAAAAAGTGGGCACATTGTTTCTCCACCTGCAGGAAATCACAACATAAGTAAAAGCAATGCACCAAAATCAGTACCGTCGCACTATGATACAAAGCAAGAATCACCTTTCCACTAACTGATGTTCCAATCGGGAGAGGTCTAATTGTAACAGTACCATTTAGAGCTTCTTCAAGCACAGTAGCTGAAATTGTCGTCTTGATAGGGACACCCAACTTGCTATAAAGAAATTAATATAAAATATCAAGAAGACGAAATGAGTGCAACCACAAAATTCTGTCGAACAATATTTTACCTGAAAAGAGCTGCAAACATTGTATTGACAGTTCCAAGATTTGACAAGTCGATTTCCATGTCCATGCCCTCAGCATCAATAGCCTGGAAAACAAGATATAACCGTTAACAATGTAAAGACTAGGACAGAAATGCCTACTCAAGGAGGCCTAGTGGTCAATGCCAAGTCAAGTATTCTGGGGTGTGGATAAAATGATATATAAAGTGGTAGATAAATATCATAGCATAACATTAGATTATAAAGGATTATTAACACCAATCGTGGTCTAATTTATACATCTTTGTTCCCTATAGTTCATCTAACGAAAGTAAACATGTCTCACTTGATAGTTGTAAGAACAGAATCATTTTAATATGTAGCAACACAAGTGTAATTTACAGTACTTTGGCCATAAGATGGCGTGCCACTACCGCATCCAAACTAAAACACCAAAGGACTGAAACATAAGAAGAAAATCACCTCGAAGCCAGCATTGTCATACTGCCTCCTCTTCTCCGGGTCAGATAAGATGCTATATGAAAATGCAACCTCCTTGAACTGCTCTGCCGCCTCCGGATTATTGGTATTCTTGTCCGGATGATACCTAATACCAAAATTACAACACACTAACATCATAATCACTCCACTAAATAAATCGAACACTCAACTTCAACAACTTGAAAGCTTCCAAAGCACAATACTAACAAGAATACACACAAAAGAAAACCAAAGATTTGCCTAAAACATAGAAATGGCTGAATTTCGAAGACGAAAAAGAAAATGAACTAACTTGAGAGCGAGTTTGCGGTAGGCGGTTTTGATTTCCTGATCGGAAGAATCCCGAGAAACGGATAAGACTTCGTAGGGGTCTCGCCGTATCGGCAGAGCTGATGTGCCTTCAAGTTTCGAACCCGACCCCATCTCTCTCTTCTCTCTTCTCTCTCTCTCTTTACTCTACCGAAGCAAAAGCCAAAAGCAATCTCTCTCTGTAATAACCGAGAGGACCGCAATTCGAAGCCTGCCTTGGATCGCTCTCTCTCGTTTTTTCAAATCTCGGAAAACGAAGAGGAGTGATGATAATAAGGAGATAAAAACGAGTCGGAGAGGTTCGACCTGTATCGGCGGAATATGGAATTGATCGGAAAAAGGGAAAAGCGTGTTTAAGGGTTTAAATTTGCGTCTGCGGAAGAGCTGGATGGAGATTCAAGGGCTGGACCCAGCCTCATTTCCTCTCTTTTTCCCTACTTTCCCCTTTAATTTGTTTTTGCCGTCTTAAATGGTTTTTCTTAACACACTGGAAGATCCGCACCAAGTTGGCTACACGGACTTCGTGGGGGTAAAACCGTCAAACTGATATGTAACAGATATCTATACCATATTAGAAAAATAATTCTTTCAACCACCCTAAGTAGTCGAATTCTAAATGTATTATATCTTAATTTATTCTCCCTGGTCAGGAGAAGGACGAGAGCTCTTCCTAGGAGGGGTTTTGAACCAACTCATCCCAAACTTAGAATAAAGCTTTTATATATCTGCATGCATTCAAAATTATGACCTACATTCTATACAGTAACGGTGATCTACTTTTGGATGTCACCAGTTTGACAATAAAGAGTTAAAATTCCAATATATTAATTTGGCAAACAAAAAAACCTAACCTTTTATGGAAGGTGATGTGCACGAAGCACGATTGGATACTAAGTGTTTACAATCCACCAAATTAAGCACGGGAGGGTCCGACTCACCCTCAAGTACATTTCATGAAGAGGAAGTACAAAGGTTTGACGACATCTCAGACCCCGCGGGAATGTAATAAAACCTTCCATTATTTTTCAGGGGGTATGAAAATGAAAATATGGAAAACTGAATAAATTATGGTACATAGAGAACAGAACAAACTATGGTACATAGTGAGTGGGTGAGTCCAATTTACACAACTGTGCTCGGTGTGGAGGTGTAAAGGAAACTGTACATACACATACGCAGATGAAATTTGAGAGCTGGGAACGAGGGACGTCGATATGATGTGAAATCTTAGTTGCCTGATGTTAAGCAGTCGGAGGTCGAATCAACCCTGATTACCTTTGTGTTATAGGATCCACAAGAGCCACACTTATGGTACAGCCAGTGGAACTGTGCTATCCCCTTCTTATCGCAGTCATTGCACAGTATGTCCTGGAGAAAGCAAAGAACAATCACTCTTCAGTTAATGAAGAGAAGGATTTGAAGAGTCTGGGATAAAAGCAGTCGGAATAGTTTGTTTACCTGACAGCGATCCCTGTATTCTTCAGGGAGTTCCTCAGAAGCCAGTAGTGCATCAAGCATGCCAAAGTAAACCTGCAAGTTGAAGGAACGAAAGATTGATCAAATTTATACTGACCATCGAAAAGAGATTCTGATAACAGACGTGCACAAGTGAATAAGCAAATTCTGAACTATCATTACCGCCATATCTCCTAAAGATTTGCTGCAGATTGGGCAAATGTAGTGACTACAAGTGTATGCCTGAGACAATGAATAAGGGAACAAAATTACATATCAATCTTTCACCAAGCTACTGTGTTCTCGACTTGTAAATAATTTTTGAACAAAAGCACAAACCTGGAAGCAGGCTGAATGCATGTAATGGCCACAAGGAAGGGCTCTCACAGTTGCACTTGACGTGAACAGAAAGTCGCAGCAAATGGGACAGTTTATTTCTAAGCCCTTCTCCCTACATTTGTGGTCTAGCAACTTCATCCCCAGGCAACAATTGCATGTCATGCAATGAAAGAAGTCGACACCAAGTCCCTTCCCAACACGACATAAATTGCAGGAAGGACAATGATAAACCGTCCTGATAACAATAGATACGAAATATGGTTAGAAATCAAAATTTTGGACTAAACCCAGATTCGCCCACCAACGAATTTAGCATTCGTCTAAATTAAGGAACAAAATGAAGAAACCAGCAGAATGGAAGTTCAGATGAAGTAGTACCTTTCATCATCAAAAAATTTACAAATGTTACAATAGTACTTTGCCATCAAGAATCCACCACAGGAAGAAGTTGCACAGACGGGTCCCACAGGTTGAATCTTCAAGCAGCGCATACACATCATTTCAGTTGTAGCCTTCCTGCATATTAATCAGAAGAAGCATGACAGTCAATTTCCACTCAAACATTCATAATCAGCACAAAATGTCCTATCGATGGAAAAAGTTCAAGAGTACAGCTTGAAGCTACCTATCCATTGAATGATCGCTCACTTCATCATGGCAGAACCTGCATGTAAATAGTTTTCCGCAGCAACTGGCGCGGACTTTACAATTTCTTTTGTAATGCTTACAGCCAAACACTTCTTTCTCCAAATCATGAAATGACGGTGAACATCCATATAAATCTTCACCGTCTGAACCTTCAAGTGCACCTGCTTGAGGCGATTTCTGCTGAGAAGCTATCCAGCGACTACCATGAACCATTACATGATCAGAACAAGTAAATCGTAACATTGATATAAATCATGGATGGAAAAGTACAAGTAACGCTCAAGACATGAGCATACCTAGTCATTAGATTTTGAATAAGATATGCTTTTCTTCTTGGATCAAGAGTTGAATCCCGGGCAACCTTTCTTATTTCGGATTCAAGCTCATTCTGATTCATCCGAAATATCTCTTTCCATCCAGGTTTAAATGTCTCATCATTCTGTTCCAAGCTAGCATATGCATCTGCATCTGAAACTACAGATGCAAAAATTATTACACAATTAGAATGCATCGATCTTAAGAGCAACAACTCTGCCTCCATCAGAGAACATAGCCTATAAAGAGAAGAAATTCTTCTTCTTCTTTTTTGAAATAAAAGAAGGAATATTTTTAAGGAACAATAGTAATGTCACAACAGTATTATACTGACCTAGAGAAGTACAACTTTCTGTTATCACTGTATGTGAAGATTCAGCACGAGTTCCATCCCACCATTCGTCGAGCCACTCACTGAACATAGTATTTTTGGTTGCCTGCTTCCATGTGTCCATCAGTTTATTCTGTTCTTCTAGAGTGAGAGCAGCAGTGACCCATGGCAGCATTGATTGGAGAACCTCTGCACCTGTAGTACCAATTATCCTACCAACAATTTTATCTTGTTCTTCCACAGAAAAATGTTTATCAAACAATGGCCACAACTCAAGTTCTTCACGGAAAACGTGTTGATCCAATGTCACTCTAATGGATTTGCACATGCCCTGAAGCTTTGTGGCTAGCTCCGTGTACTTTCTCAAAGTATCACTATGCTCAAGAGAATCATAATTACTTCGTCCTGAATCACCAGACACATTTTTGATGCCCATGATTTCGCTAAGTTGTGCAAGCTCAGAAAGAACAGAAAAAATATCCTCAAACAGTTTCTCTTCCTGCTTGTGATCCAGTGTGTAGGAATGGCTAACATTATGAAGAGTCTCTTTCGATTCCAACGCTGGGAATACAATATCATCCTCCGCATTACTATGAGCTCTATATAGACCCCATAACAAACGAAACCTACCAGAAAAATGCCTGATAAAAGTCTCGTTACACTCATTAAGCTTTCCAGATTCAATATCTAAATACTCCAAGTCTTTACGTATGGCTTTGTGGAATTTAAATATGTTATCAATAGGTCGTGTTCCAGTACTAGCATCTGCAGAGCTGAAATCTGTTTCCCAATTGAAAAGACTGGAGTTGAGTGAAGGAGCTGAAGGATTAAAGGATATGGCACGCAGAGACTTTACTGCAGCTAAGGAAACCACTCCCAAGTTACTGTCATTTACTCCCAACCCCGGGACACAGCATGTCTGGTTACTACAAGACATTTGAAGGGTATTTCCATTGTCTATAGGTTGCCCAGCTATAGTCTCAAGAGATGAGACCAAACTTGCACACTTGGATGGCCTTTGATTATCATCTTCTCCATCAGTTGATATGCATAAAGGCTTTTGCTTGTTAATCACTTTTTCTGCCAGTGTCGTTGCAGGACGACAACCAATTGCACTTGAAGACGGACAAATATTCGTAAAACGACCTTTGCATGCCCACCCAGAAAAAAGAGTGACCAGTGCTGAATCGGATGCTGGAGCTGCATTTAGATGACTCTGCAAGTCAGACTAGATATAAAAGAGTATTGAAAATGGTATACAGACGATTTGACAAACTGAAATAGCAATGACAGTATTAATAAGTTATCAGATGATCAACCAGCTATAGAAATGTTCCGGAGGAAGGAACTTGCTTCTTCATCACTCAGTGATCCTACCAACCATGGTAAGACACATTCAATCAACTTCAATGGCATCATACATAAGCTTTGATACAGAAGTTCCCGTTGTCTTCTGGGGGTAAAATGCTTGCGGGCAAGTGGAAGCACCTAGAAATGCAAGACATAAGATGGCTTCTGAACAGCATAAATGTCAATCAGAATGACGATATTGCTGGAGCATCAGGAATTCAATGACAATCCCAACAGTCCCATTTGATGTGTTTCAACACTTCTCTTATGATGTCAAGAAACCCTATCATAGGCAAGGTAGTAGTATTGGAAATAGAATTAGTGCTCACCTGAAGTTCCTCATTCTGGAAGTGCTTCAGTATGCTATCGATTATCTGATCAGCATGAGAGCACAGCTTCATATAAAATTCAGAAGTAGATGATTCAGCTCCTGCCCTCTGGATGTTTTCCATGAGGTGCCTAAGCTTGTCAAACTGAATTTCTTCATCTTTATGCTCCTGAGCAAAATTGAGTTCAGCATCTAGAGCAGGGAATATAACTTTGTCCTCAGCAATGCTGCAGTCAGGAGCAATAGAAATTCACATCATATGATGTACTGTATCATAAGATGCTCAGTGTAAAAGGCATGTTATTCCTACACATCCTTATTCAGTATTTATAGTTGGTGCTCCTTCATAGATAAATGCTCAAACAGATACTCAATTGCATAGAACCCAGGAAGGCTAAAAGAAAAGGTAAGGGCAGAGAATCGATCAGTTTAAAAATTAAAAAAATTAGTTTGAAATTAAAATACTACAACATACACGAGAAGTCTTGAATACATTGAACTAGACACTTAATGACAAAAGAAAAAAGAAAATAAAAAATCTGAGTATGCACATGGAGTGGCAAATCACAGTTTATGAATATGCAATTTACAGACTGATTCTCCACTAATCGCCCCTATTTACAAGGATAATATACTATAAGTTGAATCAAGAACTCAAATTAGAAGTATGTCAATGTCTGCTAAAAGAAAAAGTTTAAGGAGGAAAGAAAAAAAATGTAAGTAGCATACCTATGAAAAATACAAACTTCTGCAATAAATTGCAACCTCTTGTTGAATCCAGAAAAATCAGAACAATCACCGGAAAGTTGTATCTTCCTGGCTGCCTCTGCAATGTCGTTCAACTCTCTTTTTATAGCATTATGCCAGAGCAACATTTCATCTATAGGATTTAACATACTACTGGAACGATCAGAT
This sequence comes from Potentilla sterilis, assembly GCA_963682095.1. Taxonomy (NCBI): domain Eukaryota; kingdom Viridiplantae; phylum Streptophyta; class Magnoliopsida; order Rosales; family Rosaceae; genus Potentilla; species Potentilla sterilis. Next base: position 44,826,407 of record OY821761.1, on the reverse strand, counting down.
TTCAGCTCCATGCGTTTCCGTTTACAAGTCTTGGACGACTGACCTGTGCACTGGGCCTTCTTTCCAGAATCTTGAAATTGGCCCTTGAATTTATCTTTGCAAGCAGATGCTTCTGCCCCTTCCATCCAGGAAAATACAACCTTCACGTCATAAAAATTGATGTCAACATAATATCTCTAAGGAACTATCTTAAAATGTTAACCCATGAAAGGAACCCTGACCTGCTGCAGAAGCTTCTCTTCTGGTACTACCTTGCTCAAGTACTTGTGCATATCCTGACGTTCATCACATGATATGGAGGATGAGAGCCATGGAAGAAATTCTGCCATCATGTTAACAGGAATACTACACAGAAACTGCCAGACCAACGATGCCTGCTCTTCACATGAGAATTTCTCAATGAGCAACGGGAAGACCTGCAAAATTCAAAGAACAAGCTTATGCTCATATACTGCAATAGGGGAAACAAAGTCTCAATCCAAGTAAAACTTCTTCTGCAACCCTTTTAATTTATTAACACGCTGGAATCAGGTCATATTACTCGGCCTGCTTAGAAAAGTATTAATGTGCCACAAGTAGAGAGACTTTGATAAGTTAAGTTAACTAATTTCTGATAAGCTAGGAACAGATAAGTGGATTTAGCTTCAGTTAAAAAGTACAAAACAGAATGAATGGAACAGCTGGAATAATTACTGCATCAATACTGTACAAATATGCCAGAACCTCCCAAAATGCAATATATTGCTGGTAAATAACTCCCGGTGGAGAGATATGATATTTTTTTTTTTTTTTAACCTCATCAACTCTGCTTTTAAAAGTTAAGAATCTATCTCAGTTGATTATCAACTCGGCATTCACACTGAAAATAGTAACCAGTGTAGAGTAACTGATGCACAAGTGAATCGAACAATACCTGTTCCTCTTCCTTTGACATGTGCTGGCAGATTGATGTCTGAAGTGCTCCAGTACACGAAGCCAGCTCTCTCCTGTAGCTTTCCTCATTCTGCATACTCGAGTTCAGCAGCTCAAACAACTGATCAAACAGAACACTCTCTCCTTCGTGCTCGAGCGAATAAGTTCGAGCCACATTCTTCACACGTATATCCAGAGCTGGAAAAATAACCTGCAGTGCCCAAACAACAACTCTTCACAACCTAACACACATTTGCATAATGCATAGGCCAAATTACACTCACACAATCCATAAACTTAGTATGATACTTCACAATAGTATAACAATCGCGCCGAAACTAAGTAAAACACTAATGAATTACAGTTGAGAGTTGAAATTGAAGCAAGGATACTACCAGTACAATGTTGAGAGCGGAAACGCACCTCGTCCTCGGCATTGCAGTGGTGCTTATAGATGGCGCGAAGGAAGTGGTAGCGCTCCAGCAGCGGCTCGATTCCGGCGGCGGAGGCGCGTCGGCTGGTGGCGAAGGCGAGGGCGGCACGGTGGAGGCCGTCGAGCTCGGAGCGAATAGCCTTGTGAAACAGCAGGAAAATCAGAATCGGAGACTTGTGCGGCGAGTTCTTCAGGCAAGTCTTGGACGGAGACGGATCGAGCGGAGTGAGCGGACCTGCCATTACTGCCACACCACCTCTACCGCCGGGAAATGGTGCGGCCATGATTTATATAATTTAAGATATTGAAGAAGAAGACGAAGAGGAATGTGATTCAGAAATCCAAAAACCCTAATAGGGAGGATTTGGGGATTCTGTCAATCTGGTCTGGTCACCTAAATGGTGATACATAATGGTAATCGAGGCGAGAGGTCTTTTCATTGCGTTTTTGTTTGGTTGTGTGGAAACTGTGTGTGCTTCTACCAGGAGGGAGGAAGAGGGGGGAAAAGCCTTTTGCTTTTTTCTTTTTTTTTTTTAATTTTTTTTTGGGTTTGCTAAAGATAAGGGAAGGGACATTTTTTAGTTGTCTACGTGTCAGGTGGATGGCCACGCTGTACTAGCCACGGCTGGGCTAATGGTTTGGCTTTATGAGCAATCAGGGAGTCCGGTGGTACACGTGCTTTCCACGCGTGAGTAGCCTCCACCACGGTGGTTTTGTCGTTTTTTGACCACGTAAGGTTCCACTCGGGCGAAGAATCCGGCTGGCGAGAATTGTGATAAGTGAAAGTGACGAGCAGTGTATGCGTCTGTTTCTGGCGATGATTTATCTGCTCTATTTTATTTGCAGAGCTGTGATTTATTAGGTAGGTCGTTAAATTAATACGGTAAAAATTACTAACGGAAAAGAGGAAAACTACCGATTTAACAGTTCAAAGTGAATAGAGCTACTTCAAATGTGTGTCAGGGCTTATAGCTAACAATCTTGTTATTCTGATTAATTCCGTCAACAAAGAGTAACATACCGACTTTATTTTTGTTTTGTTTTATCTATAAGATCAACACCGGTATTCTCTAAAGTATTCTAAGCTTAGAAACTAATCTACGCCAAGGGGCTGTGTTAAACCGCCTCATATGAGTGTGCATGCATATATGCATATGGGTGTGCATACATTTGATAGGCATGGCAGGTCCAAGTGCGTGTGCGTACATTTGATAATTGTGTGAATTTGATGGGAGGGTGTGGCAGTCTTTGGGCAGGAGGCGACATGCCCGTGTAGTCACAAGTCGTATTATCTCCCACAGCTTTGGAGATTCCACAACGCTTGGGCACCCACCTGTCCTGCATGGTATTCTTCATATGAACATGACACTTACGCATGTTCTTATTCGACATTTCTTTCATTTATTTGAGGTTTAAAAAAATTACGTTGAACATATGAAACCACATCTCATGACTCATGGCTCATAGCACAAGTTAATTTGGCTTATTGAGGATCGAAAAGACGGATGTAATCATATTATTTACGACCCTAATCTGAGCATGAAGTTGATTAATCATGTTGTTAATTAGGTTTTGGGGAATTTAGTGGGTGATTAAACAATGTTAGTGGAGCGTGGAAGGCTTATGTTTGCCACACATTGTTGATTATAATAGTTGCGCACGAAACTAGTGTAATGGATAATCCACCAAACCACCACCACTGCCATTAATATCTCCTTCTTTCTTAGTATATAATCGATTAGTATTTTTAGTATCTCCTTCTTTCTTTCTTAATAGGTCAAGCACTTCGTGTTTGATTTTCTTAAAATATCTAAACAAAGCATGTACTTAAATTCAAGTCTCGGTGCTTTGGTTCTTTGATTCTTAGATGCAATAATTGAAGAAAAAAGTTGTTGATTTATCATATTATCTGATAAGCGGGTGAGCTTATTTATTTGCATGTTGCAATATGTAATATTCTTATATGCTTTTACTAGGTTCTGGACTTGTGGTTGTATGCCATCGATAAACTTGTATTGTTTTATGATAGTGCTGCGTGTGCTTTATTTCCAAATTTATCTGCCTCATTTGTCTCGAATGATTTATAGTAAACTATTACATTCATGGCGTAATGAAATGAATGTGTTGCTAAATTTATATTTGATCAACAACATATGGAAAATATTATTTAGTCTAGTGCCTATAATCCACATTCTACATTTGAAAAATCTATCCTAAGATAATCTTGATGTGTATAATTAAGTCAATTATAAGTATTCCGGTCTAAAAATATCACGAACGTACAATATGTTATTGTGAAATCTCAAGAGTAGATACTCACAATATGTCTAGTTATCGGCTATGAGTCTTTGTACATGTTTTAGTAGGTTTTCATGGGGATGCGCGCTAGACCACTTTGATGTGGGATTGATTTCTAGTTTAGGCAGGTTTGGTACAATCACAATGGCCGCTTTTGACGCCGTATGTGGGCCCGTCTTAAAAATTGACAAATACGAGACGAGACTCGAAATAAAAAATGAAGATTCCGTCCTAATCCGTCCCATATTAAAAAAAAAAACGAGATCAGAATTACTTAATTAAGACCCGTTAAATCATGTCCCGTCCCATTAATATAAAAATTAAAATACTTATTATAAAACTTGTATGTAGCAGTTTTATGTGAGCCGTTAGATTGATCAAGATAAACTATTTAATGTAAAAAATCACTTTTTTAGCGCTTTGTGTATGTACCATTGTTAACACTTTGATTTTAAAGTCTTCAAATGTTAAATTTTGATTAGATTTCATCAGAGCAAAGAGAAACCAACGAAAATGATATAGGTATATTGTATCTTTGTACAATTTTTAGTTTTTTAGGGATTTTTTAGGGATCCCGTATTAGTCCTGGTCTCATACTTTTTCCGAACGAGATTTGGAACCATCAAGTATGAAAAATAGCAATCCCGTACCGTCCCGTCCCGTCCCGTTCCATTCCATCCAGAAAAATAATTACAGAACCAAGACCGAAATTAGTCGAAATCCGACCCGTCCTGGCCATGCCCAGCCCTAGCTATACTAGGTAGTTGACCATGAGGTTTGGAGTTGCCTAGTCCCTAGATTGGGCTCCTGAGAATGATTTTACACCTATACAAAGAGGTGTAACCAAAATCAAAATAATTGTATTTGTGTTGTAGAATTATTTGAAACGGTATATAACCTTATTATTTCGGGGTTAGATTTTGCTTTCCACTTTTCTTATTCGTTGGCCAATTCAGTTTCCACTTCATTCAAATCAAGCTAGGTGCTCTTTCTTCAGTGGCTCGACCTAGGACATTTCACTTCATTGTCCATCTCAACCGTGACAATGTCCCCAAGTGTTCCTTTTTATCTTGTTGGTTGGGTGCTACTACACTTGTGCCACCATCCATCCCAAGTGACTTCTCTCAACTCTCAACTCTTTTATCTACATAAATACTTTTTCTTTACTTTTTAACCTATAAGAATACAAGTGTGACCAATCGGTGCAATTCTTTTTAGACGACTTATTTGTTCAGCCCAAAAAAAGAAGATACAAAGCCATCCCCAAGAAGTGGGCTTAGGTTCAGCCCAACTCAGCACCAACCGTTTTTATTGGTTTCCCGTCAAGTCCGTCAGCTCCAATAACGGTCTTATCAACACAGCCAAACTGTTCCACCATCTCACTATTCACCATCTCCAACCTAACTAAACCAAACCCACTAAACTCCCGTGCGGTTGCACCGTTGTTTCGTACACCCACCTTCAAATCAAAACACCGGTAACTCCTCACTGCGTTTTTCGCTCCAGCATCTCTATGGCGACCCACCACAAGCTAGCCGTGATTCTCGATCATCCTCAAAACGACGCCGCATTCCTCCTCGTGAAGCAGACGCGCCCTCCCAAATTCGACGACGACGAGTACGACTCGCTCCTCGATTCCGACCTCTGGGACTTGCCCTCCGCGCAATTGAACCTTCTAGAACCACACTCCCAGTCCTCGATCGCAGTCCAAGCTACAGAGCCGTGGTCGGAGAAGATAGAGTTGACCAAATTTGACCTCGATTCCGCTCTCAAGCAGGTACCGAATTTCGCAGCTCAATTATAATTTCGGGGTTTGTTATCATTGATCGATTTGGTTTAATAGGTTTTGGAGCAAGTAGGGTTTAAGGCGGCTGATGGTGGAGACTGGAGGTTGTGGAAGTATGTGGAGGAAGCTCAGTTTGGGCCTGGGCCGCCCATCAATTCGGTTTTCGTTAGGGGGAAATCGGTGGCCGCTCATCTAAATCCACAAGGTTTGCTTATAGTACTGTCACTTAAGCATTGTAAATATCTTGCTCGATTGCGGAAATGTTCTGATTTTATTGCCTAGCTTTTCACAAAGAATTTGATGACATATTTTATACTAGAAGAAAATGTGCATTCAGTGTGTTTATAACTATATCCTAGGAGTTTAGGCAAGTGATGTACTACTTACTATAAATCGAAGCGTACGAGAAATAGGAACTGGTGAAGAAGTATGCTGTTTTTGGTAAGATATGTGGGACTTATGTTAAATGTGCACATGCAGAGACATGTAAGTGGATGTTTGTCGAAAGCTGTCTAAGCGGGCTTCAGGAAGTGAAACCAAGGAGCGAGCGTGTGGGGCCTCTGGTAGTCGCTGGCCTTATAGATGACTTTGCGCAAACAAGAGATTTGAAGATTCCAGCGAGCTTACCTTATCAGGTTTGCCTACTGCATTTCTATATGGATTGTTCATGCTTTAAAAGCTTCAGGGTACGTTGTATGTATTTTAAGGAGCATTCATAAGGAACTATAATCCCGGAAGTGATTAGAAGTGATTTGGGTGGCCTATGTTTGTTGATCCCTCTTTTCATTTGGAATTAACACCCACACACCAGCTATTAAACCTGCTGGGAACGTCACTAAAATTTTGCTGAGCTCTCCTGGCTTATTTCATTCTCCTTGATTATACATATAATTGCTACGATATACGTTTTGACTTTCAATATTTGGAATTAACAGCTCTGGTGAGAAAATAAGTTGGTGTTCAAGTACTGGTTTTATTGTTTTTGTTTACTGCACAATCGTTATCAAGCATTACAGAATCATATCTTTTTTTATGGTCTTATAGAATTATAGTAATTATTTATTTTCAATTCAGGAGTACCCTCCTGGTGTTTTGCTTGTACCTATGGGAAGCAGGACGGCAAAACCTTTTCGTACAACAAACTTGATTGTTTTTGCCCCTAAAAATGTCCCAAAGGATTGTGGAAAGGATGGTTTTATCGTCTGTGGAGATGCATTGATAGTGGATCCTGGGTGTCAGTCTGAATTCCATGAAGAGGTATGACAAATTGGTTTGCTCTACTGTGCCCGTAAAGTTGTATAGTTTTAGCTATCTTTAGTGGGGTCTGTTTAATAGAAGAATGTCTTGTAAAAGAATTATTAAAAATGAACTTGCTTTACCCTGCATGCATTTTCTTGAGTGCTTACAGATATTATCGTGATAGAATGTTATACTAGTACTGGAACCGGCCCTATTTTTCATCTGTTACAATTTCAACATATTCTGCTCAGTTGCTGTACCAGTTTTTTTATTTTATTTTATTTATTTATTTTATTTAGAAGAGATGCTGTTCCAGTTTAGTTCTTAATGTATATACCGTTTTTCTTTCTGTATTATCAGCTCAGACAAATTGTAGCTGCTTTGCCAAGAAAATTAATTGTCTTTGTTACTCATCACCATCGTGATCATGTGGACGGTAGGTTGTGTAAAATTAGAAAAACTTAGGACAAGCCATCATTTTCTTTCGATTGATGTGCAGATCTTTGTTCCTTTTCTGTTCCCAGGTCTTTCAGTTATTCAACGTTGCAATCCTGAGGCTACATTATTAGCACATGAAAATACTATGCGGCGCATTGGAAAAGGTTGTGATTGTAAAATTTTGTGTTTCCAATGAGTGAGAAGCCTAGGAAGAAAGATATTAATATCAGTTATGTAATTCCCCACACTGTTTCCAATGATGTGCTTAAATCTGACAAAATTAACTTTATATGAAGAGGTTAAGCTATAATTCCTGTTCCTCACTCCCTCAGTGTACTAGTCTTTTTGTAACCTCCGTTAAGAACATTTTGTTAAATTTCAAACTACTAGATCAACTATGATGATTGTTTAGCAAGATAGATGGCTTGTTTATGGCATTAAGGATATCAGTATCTAATTTTGACCTTTTTGCCTTTTCCAATCACTGTTTATAACTTCTATTTCCTAAGCTCATTGTTTTATGCGTTGACAGATGACTGGTCTCTTGGTTTTACTGTAATTTCTGGAACTGAAGAGATTTGCATTGGTGGTCAGCGGTTGACTGCGATATTCTCTCCGGTATTTGTCATTTGGTTTTTATATCAAAACCAGTTCATATTTAAGATCGGATTTGCAATCAAGTGTCTTTGAGTTGAATCGGTAGGAGCTCCCTTGTGTTGAGATATTCGATGGATAACTTAGAGAAAACAAGATATTGGTTGTTTGTTACTCTGATATGCTTGCTAAGTTGCTATTATGATAACACCTGTGCCTTGTGGTTTCTTTAGAAAATAAAAAATGCATGATTAAGGCTTCAGCGTCATATATTATAGCTTGTTTAGTAGATCAGTAGTTTAGTAATGTGATCTTTCTTCTTGATATAGTTTGTAATTGTTCTGACATGAAAATTTTTCTCTACAAAAAGCTTTTAACATTAACAATTTTTGTAATTCAGGGACATACAGATGGCCATATGGGACTGCTTCATGCCAGTACTCACTCATTGATTGTAGGTGATCATTGTGTGGGGTAAGATAGAAGAGAATTATGCTCTTCTATGAATATCACATTTAACTATGAATGAGGCCCCTTGCTTTTGGGATAAAAGCTAATGTGGAGTTTATCTGAGCCTAGGGATTTGACTAGGGTTAAAATGAAAGGAAAACATCTTATCATTGTGTGGGGTAAGAAAGAAGAAAATTATGTTCTTCTATGAATATCACATTTAACTATGAATGAGGCCCCTTGCTTTTGGGATAAAAGCTAATGTGGAGTTTATCTGAGCCTAGTAATTTGACTAGGGTTAAAATGAAAGGAAAACATCTTATCATAGACTGTGCTGCCAATCATGAAATGATTAAACATGTTAGCTAAAATGTTAAGGTGTTGTTTCTTTCAAAAAAAAGAAAAAAAAAAAGGGTTAAGGTGTTGCATCAACCACCCCCTTTCCTCTAAATTAGTAGAATATGTGATTCACTTCTCAGATTAGGTTTAGAGTAAAATGTGAACTCTTATATGTTTCGAACTCTGCTAAGAATATCGTTGGTTTATTTCAGCCAAGGTAGTGCTATACTGGATGTTACTTCTGGCGGAAATATGACTGTAAGTTCAATTTTGTGTCATAACTTAAGGTTTATTTCCTATAGAAGTTTCCTAGCCTAATTAACAAGGGTGTAATTATGGATTAGACCAGAAAACAAATGCTGACTGACTAGTTACTATATGCATGATGATCTTCCTCATTACAGGATTACTTCCAATCAACATCCAAATTTATGGAGATTTCCCCACATGCTTTGATCCCCATGCATGGGAGAGTTAACCTATGGCCGAAGCACATGCTTTGTGGATATCTCAGGTATGAAATATAAGGCTCTCGAACATCACATCTTAGCCTAAATACTTTTGAATAAACAGTTCACCGTAGCTCTGTATGAAATGTAATCAAACATATGAGGGTTGCTTTTTCAGGAACCGCAGAGGTAGAGAAAGTTCCATCTTGAAAGCGATAGAAAATGGAGCAGAAACATTATTTGACATAGTTGCAAATGTATATTCTGAGGTTGACCGTAGCTTTTGGGTTCCTGCTGCATCAAATGTGAGGCTTCACGTGGATCATCTAGCCCAGCAAGATAAGTTGCCAAAGGTAAAGGTTTCATGACAATAATCTCTTTCCTTGGTCCTATATGGTAGCAAAGTCACATGCATGTAGATTAAGTGTTGGTAGTTCCAATACACATCTTGCAGCAAGCATATTACACATTAAATCCAGATTCAAACAATTCACTTTAAGCTGTGCAGGGATTCTCTTTAGAAACTTTCAATCGCAGCTTAGTTGCATTTTCTGAGAAGGTGGGTAAATTATGAGCCCGATTGAGGAAGCTGCTGTCTCTTTGGTCCCCTTACAAATTACCTTTAGGTTGGACCATTTTCCTTGCAACTTTCGGCTGAAATTACATCGATCATTATGGTCCAATAACTGCATGTGCATCGTTGAATCTACCACTAGCAGCTTCATTGAAGATTTAGAATCTAGAGAACCAACTTTTTCTGCCACAATTTTGTTAATTCCTTTCATTAGTTAGCATCAGATAACAGAACAGTAGAATATTGGTCTTATTAACTGCAATACTTCATGTAGGCATTTTCGATTCAGAAGTTCCAGAAAACTTGTACATTGCATTTCTTCTCTCGATGGATGTGGGCTTACCTGAGTAACGGCGCCCTCGTAAACTGTTCAAAGCCAAGAATATCTCATCTTCTTGTTGCCGGCGTTGTAGCTAGCTCTGCTCTGTTGTACATGCATAAAAGACGGGATTAGTTCCATGTAAGGTCCTCTTATGATAAAATGACCATAATAGTGTGTTGGTAGTTGATTCTTAGATATGAATACTACAGTTACATAATCATCTGTTAAACATCTGCTGATGTAAAAGTTAGAATTGTGTACGTTATTTTATTTTCTTATTTTTAGTTATGATGTAACTCTGATACGTATCACATGATATTGATGATCTCTGCCATTTGTTCTCTAGGATGAACTTCATGGTCCATCACGTATCCCATATTCTTTCAATCTATCATATAAACGTTTCAGGGTTGGTAATGGCTTTTCTCGTGTGCTTTGGCTTCAATCAAGCGTTTTAGCCTTACCCATTGCTCAACCAGGGACTTTTTCTCTGATAGGAAGAGCTATAAATTTGAGTGGCTTCTCGATCGAGGTCTCACACAACCGGGAAGCAAACGCAAACCCACACAGATGAGGGAGGGTAAGCTCACTGTAATTGTAAAGGAGCTTTCCGCAGGTTATGTTCATGTTAAAACCACCATCATACTCTCTTTGTCCGTAGCACTGCTTCTTTTCGTTCTTGGTGTTTCCATTATCGATCACAAGCCTACCAAATTCTTAAGGTCAGAGTACTACATCATTCCCCAGCTGAAGACATTTTCCCCACTCACTCCAAATTGCACTTGCCATGCACACAGCCACTGTAACTTTTCTGCTTCTCCACAGTTACTCCCTAGTGGTACTCTTCCAAACCTGAGTGATTACACAGCTCCCAAAGAGCTATGGCATTCCCTGAGTGATCAGGAGCTATTATGGCGAGCCTCTATGACGCCACAGGTCACAGAGTACCCTTATAATCGAACACCAAAAGTCGCGTTCATGTTCCTAGCAAAGGGAAACTTGCCGTTGGCGCCTCTTTGGGAAAGGTTTTTCAGGGGACATGAAGGCTTCTACTCAGTTTATCTCCACGCAGCACCAGACTTTAAGAACGAGCCACCCGAATCCTCAGTGTTCTACAAACGAATGATACCGAGCAAGGTCAGAAAGTTATACAAATCTTTTAAAGGTTTGTTGAGAGTTTGCAACTTTAGAGTCAATGATTCATATTGGAAATTTCTTATCTGCAGGAAGTTGAATGGGGAAAGGCCTCAATGGTTGAAGCAGAGAGGCGCCTATTAGCCAATGCCTTACTTGACTTCTCAAATGAGAGATTTGTACTGCTTTCTGAATCATGCATACCTCTCTTTAACTTCACCACAATATATGACTACCTCATCAACTCCAACCAAAGTTTCATCAGCTCGTTCGACGACCCGAGAGGCACCGGCCGGGGGCGCTACAACAGACTAATGTGGCCAAACGTGACATTATCCGATTGGCGCAAGGGCTCACAATGGTTTGAAGTTCAGAGAAACCTTGCCCTGAAGATAGTTTCAGACGTAACTTACTACCCTATATTTAAAGACCTCTGCCAACCTCCTTGCTACAACGATGAGCACTACTTGGCAACTCTGGTGAATAAAGTTTCCCCCGGCATGAACTCAAATAGAGGGATTACCTGGGTTGATTGGTCCGTCGGAGGCCCACACCCTGCAACATATGGGAGGCAAGATGTGAATGAAATGTTTCTGAATAAGTTGAGACATGGATTTAATTGTACCTACAATGGTGGCATTAGTCACATTTGTCACCTCTTTGCTAGGAAATTCCATCGTAGTGCACTTGAACCCCTGCTCAACATTGCTCCGGCTCTCTTCCAGTTTAACCCCGATAATATTACCACCACTAGATGACATCAACGTAATTTACATCAAGTATTGAGTTCCTAAATACATTGTTACATTCAAGGATCCACTTCTCACTCTCCTCCCATATTCTTTCTAACTCATGCACTATTTTTGGAACAAGAATCCGGACTCCTAACTTATTCTTTTTTTCATCCTAACCAATTCACCTCTCTTATTACTTGATCAGTACTTCAGTAGTGAATCTGTGAATGGGAGCAAAGAAGAGTAGGTGACCTTTGCATAATTCCATTGAATATTTGAATTGCACCACTTGTGTTGTGCATCAATATGAAACCATCAAGGGGAATAGTTTATTTAAAGTCTATATCTGTATTATCCAGGCAAGTCAGTCATGTTGGATAAGCAGCCATCAGAATGGACAAGAGACAAAGACTAAACACTTCGCACTTGTTTTGGTTTCGTTTCGGGACATATGAATAAGACCAACACATTACTTTCAGAAGACGAGGCCACCAGTCCGGGTTGCTCCACCACCAGTCGACCACCTATCTTGGTGGCTCGAAATTTATATCTCTAACCTCAAACTTGTTCTAGATTTCATCAAGTTTAAAAGTTTGACAACAGCTAGGCTTCCTTTTTGGTTACTTCTGTTTCTTTTGAATAGTCTAAGTCCGTTGCTTAAGCTTAATAGCTTATAATGCTGATAGTCATCATGCAGAGACAAATTTTTTTTGACAGTGAAATGTGGAAAGATCACATCTTGTCATCATCACATGAATTTGCATAGGGTTATATTGTTCTAAGACAGATTCTAATTTTCTATGTTTCTGGATGAATCTACTTATTCAAAATGTTTCTGATTATTACTCACCTTGTACTTTTATTCCGCAGTTTTAAGGTTCAAGCAATCATTCTCTTCCACACATGTAAATTTCCTATTGTTAGATATTTCAATTTGATGGTAGGAACATAAAAACTATCAAATGACCATGTTCAATACATTAATTTACACCACAGAAAAGAAGCTCTCTTAGAAGTATTTACACGCCGTGTATCGAAGACTCTTTGCTCTTATGATAAGTAAGCTTCAACGGCAATACAAAGATTAGAAAAGGGGCTGTTATCATTAGTCCACAAGTTTCCATGAATTAGTGAAGTTTCCAATCGAGGGCCAGATCCAAATGTAACAGCCACGTTGATTTCAACAGAAGATTGTTGATTGATATCAATTCCATGCAAAAAAAGGAACAGAATCCACAGTCCATAGTCTCTGAGAGAGAGAGAGAGAGAGTCATATCAGTTCCCAAAAGCTTAGGCGTTTTGATCAAATCATCCTCCACAGCAAATCAGCAATTGAAACTGAAAGGTCGTTGTTCCAGCGAAACGTGTCCCCATGCAAAAGGAAGTCCGTTTTTCATAAGGGACTTTTATTAGAAATAAGTTAATGGCGGCTGTATCTAGTATTCAATTTTGATTTCAAAGTCCACAGGTAACGCCTCCGTCGACGTTTCAAAACCATGACCAAACACACTGTAACAGTAAGATTCAGAGTTGGCATCTCACAAGGAAAGTCCTTCCTTTCTTTTATATCTTTTACTACGTTATTATTATTCTTCCATTTCTCAATTATATATATATATTTGCTCATAATTAACCACCTAAATCAGTCTTTGTTTCTGACTTTCTTCAACTGAAAAAGGCTTTTAATTTTTTGAATAATCACCGAAATTCTGGGTTTTAGATAAAAAGTTCGAGGTAAAGAAGAATAACAACGCGTTTCTATTTGCAGATTGGTGAGAAAGAGTCGTACTCGATTACTCGTAGTCCTACTACGTACGCCTACCCCATGGTTGTTTAGCTAGAAAGCTGTTAGAAGCTTCACCATCATATATGGCCTTAAATTCTAGACCGACACCAAACCGTTTCTCATTTCTTCTACTTCTCTCTGTCTCTGCTCAACAACTTCCCTGGTGAGACTCAACCTTTTGTTATTTCTGGGTTTCAGTTCATACTGATATATACAGTCATCATCTGTATCAAAGGATTTTCATTGATATATACAAAGGTTCATATATTTACAGAGTCTGTCTTGTCAATTTCATTCGTTCTTCTTAAAACCTGATTTAACTTGCGGATTTCCCAGTTTTGATATTGAGGTTTCTTGTATATATTTGATTATTAATTTACAAGATGAAGGGTGGTAGTGGTGCTACTACTCAGAATTTGAGCACTGTAAAGTTTTTACCGAAGCTCGTCAATGTCCAAATTTACCATCTCATCAGTGTCCTCTCTTATTTCCTCTTCTTTGGTGTTGGAATAACCCTCGGGATGATCCTCACTTTCTATCTCAAAGACTTCTCTTTCAGTCTCCAATTGGCCCAATTCTCCTTCTCAACATCTTCATCCCATCAAAACATGATAATGCCAAGTGTGACAGTCGCCCAACCCAATTTGAGTCACCCCCACCACATTGGATTGGAGAAATTTCTGAAACCCCCTGAGATTTTGCACGACATGGATGATGATGAATTGCTATGGAGAGCTTCTATGGCTCCTCGGATCTCAGACTATCCATTCCGGCGAGTTCCGAAAGTTGCCTTCTTGTTCTTGACCAAGGGACCTGTTTATCTGGCACCATTGTGGGACAAGTTTTTCAAAGGGCATCGAGGTTTGTATTCGATTTATGTGCACTCGGATCCGGCTTACAATGGATCGCACCCTGAAAGTCCGGTGTTTCAAGGCAGACGAATTCCTAGTCAGGTCAGTGTTTATCAATACCGTTTAGGCTTGTGACACTATTTCAGGCATGACTGAGGAAATAACTGAGGAAATGTGCAGTGTGATGGTTTTGTTTTTACCTGAATGTGTTATTAGTGGTAGGGGCAATGGTGAAAGTTAGACTTTTGGAGGGAAAGCTAATTTTGGGAAAGGGGCAAGTAAAGTTGAACAATTTATAGTACGAAGATGAACCACATTGTTAATGTTAAATGTTTAATACTCTGTTTATATCAAACAACATACTTCATGTAATAGCCACAATTATATCACATAATCGAATCCTAGCTTGAACTTCAAGTCACTATTATTCGATCTCTGTTAGACTCAATGTTTTTGTATGCAAGGCATGATCTAAATGATGATGCATCATAATCATAGTGTTGATGTTCATCTTCTGCCACATTGCTCTAAACTTCAATTTTTGAAATGCATTGCAGGAAGTGGAATGGGGAAATGTCAACATGATTGAGGCTGAGCGTCGCCTACTGGCAAATGCCCTTCTCGACATCTCAAACGAACGTTTTGTTCTTCTATCGGAATCATGCATCCCCCTGCACAACTTCCGCCACATCTACCACCACCTTGTAAGTTCGAACAAATCATTTGTTCAGGTCTATGACGATCCAAGTAGTGTTGGGCGCGGGAGGTACAGTCCACACATGTACCCGCACATCTCATTGTCACAATGGAGGAAAGGGTCTCAGTGGTTCGAGATGAATAGAGACCTCGCCATTCAAGTTGTTTCAGACAAGAAGTACTTCCCTCTTTTCCAGAAGTACTGCAGAGGTTCATGCTACGCAGACGAGCATTACTTGCCAACATTTGTTCATATGAAATTTTCGGCTAAGAACTCAAATAAAACCTTGACCTGGTACGACTTTTCGAGGGGAGGACCGCACCCTGCAAAGTTCACCAGAACAGATGTGACAGTTGATCTGCTGATGAGCTTGAGGAATGGTACCAAATGCTTAGATTATCTAATGACCGGCAACACTTGTCATCACTTGTTTGCTAGAAAGTTCACTCCTGGCACATTGGAGAGACTGATGTGGTTTGCACCAAAACTGATGCAGTTCAACAGATAGATCTATATGGTGATGATTCATCGGACTCATCATCACTAATTTATTCATTCTTGGATTACAGAATACAAATTGAAAATGGTTTTCGGATTATTTTAACGTTCTCTGTTTCAAAATTGCACACTTCTTTCTTTTCGGTCAAGCCTTTTGTTATTCTATAGGCCAACAGATTCTTCCCTCTGTTGAACAATGGAATTAAATTAGATGCTCTATGCCACTGCAAAATGAATTGGAACCAAAACTTGCAAAATGAAACGACTTCACGTATGAACATTGTTCACAAAAACTGATCCTCTCTGTTCAGGATCATCTACTTAAGGAAGGTAAGCTAATGCTTTAAAGATGATCTTGTACCAGATGTGCCTTCACTTGGAATACATGAGCGTGATAATTATCTAGAATTAACCACTAAATAATCTTATGATTCGAATTTTAATGACATTTTTATTGATTTGGACGTAAGCAAAAATTTCCAATTAAAAACAAAAGCGTTACGTTTTTCTCTCGTATACATCCAAATCATGAAAACTACTAAGGAAATAAATTAAGGAATCTGATTTCCTAAATCTCAATTTTTTCATCTTTTTGAGCTGTAATCAAGTTTTTCGATTCTTTTCGGAAAAATAATAATCAAATGCTTCGATTTCATCCCTCACATTCCAAATAATTAAGGTCCAAGTTCCTAATGCAGACAGATCGAAATTGAGAGCCACGCCTCTCTTCCGGCCGGCCAGTATATTTCTCCCATTGGTTGCTCCAAGAGTCGTTCAAGACACGTAAAATACTATATACACTATATAGCCATATATATATTGGTCAATCTAAGGCAGAGAGGAAGAGCCACCTTTCTTCACCGCCATCACTATCCCTAGCAGTTTGTACTTTTCTTTCATTCTTTTCTGTTTGCTTCTTCAAACCCGTCGATCCCAAAGCTTCTGATTTAAGATTAAGAACCCTCTTGTGTATGGTTTCATGAAGGTAACCCCAAAATGAAGGATCATAATCAAAACCCTTCAAAGTTCTTCCCAAAACTAATCAATGTTCAAGTCCACCTCCTCAATCTCTTTACTTATTTCTTCATCTTTGGTTGTGGTTTAGTCCTCGGAATCGTGCTCGCCTCTTCTTATCTCAAAGACTCTTCCTTTGTTCTACAAATTGCCCAACTATCATTCTCTTCATCTTCATCATCATCTTCATCATCATCATCATCATCATCATCTTCATCATCTTCATCATCATCTCCGTCCAATGACGCCAATATTTCACAAAAGCTACTTAGTCCAAATGAGACTGTCACAGTGTCTAACATGACAGAAGTTCATGTAGGAGCATTAGAGGAATTTCTAAAACCTCCTAAGGTTTGGCACGACATGGACGATGAGGAATTGCTCTGGAGAGCTTCCATGGCCCCTAGGATACCGGAATATCCGTTCCACCGAATTCCGAAAGTTGCTTTCATGTTCTTAACAAGGGGACCTGTTCATTTGTTCCCATTATGGGAGAAGTTCTTCCAAGGGCATCAAGGCTTGTACTCAATCTATATCCACTCAGATCCCTCTTACGATGAATCGTCTCACCCGGAAAGCCCTATTTTTCATGGCAGAAGAATCCCAAGTCAGGTAGTTTTTCTGCTCACTTCGAATGGTATATATAGTTTTGTTATATTTTCGTGATCTTCTGTATAAACATTTTTGGTCGTGTCTTATTTCATCTAAACCATTGATCATCCAGCAGAGGTTATAAATCCCTATCAAAATTCGTTTGATGGTTCCCATAACATTATAATTGAGGTGAAGAAGCAAATAATTCAGGGTAACCACAATGTGATCTGCAGTTAGTCTTTACATTTCTACCTACGTGTTTTCAATTGCATATACAGGCAGTAAGTTTGGAGGGAAAAGTAGTTTTTGAAAGGGATAGGTAACATTTCTGCAATATATATATAATAACAACTTAATTGACTAGAAAGTCTGAAGCTAAATGTCGAGGCATTTGATTACTTGCTAAGGAAGTGTTTGCTCTGTTTAGACTTTAGACAACGTGTTAAACTACCTTCTTCAAATCACAAAATGTTTTAACATGTTGCTCTTCATTTCATTAGAGATAGTTCTTAACGTGCACAGACGTCTATATCTATTGCAGAGCGTAGAATGGGGACATGTGAACGTGATTGAAGCCGAGAGCCGCTTAATGGCGAATGCTCTTCTGGACATTTCAAACCAACGTTTTGTTCTGCTATCAGAAGCATGCATCCCCCTCTTCAATTTCTCCACTGTGTACTCCTACCTCATGAACACCAACCAGACTTTTGTTCAGGTCTATGATGATCCAAGCGTAGTCGGGCGTGGCCGATATATTGACAGCTACTACCCTCCAATCACATTAGATCAGTGGAGGAAAGGGTCGCAGTGGGTTGAAATGGATAGAGACCTTGCCATTGAAGTTGTTTCAGATAAAAAGTACTACACAGCTTTGCAGAAACTCTGCGTTGGCTATTGCTTCGCAGACGAGCATTACTTGCCAACATTTATGAACATACGATATCCTGAAAAGAATTCAAATAGGAGTGTGACCTGGGTCGATTGGTCTAGGGGCGGACCTCATCCCGTCGAGTATGCAAGCCAAGATGTCACGGTTGAGCTTCTAAATACTCTGAGGACTAGCACCTGGTGTGAATACAATGGAAAGGGCACAAATCTATGTTTCTTATTCGCGCGCAAGTTTGCGCCAAATTCTTTGGATAACCTACTGAAGATTGCACCACAGGTAATGCAATTCAACACAGACATTGATGAGGTGTACTAGTTAGTATTGTTAGATTGGATATATTGATCGAGTCTAGATTAACGAACGAAAATGGCCACTGAATGCAACTTGTAGCATTAGTTCTTTGTGATTTTTGTTTCCAAGGGTGATTGGATACCCAAACGATAGCGAAATTTCAGCTAATTAGACACAGAAACGCAATACCAGTTCATTTTTTGGTCGAAATACTAGTTCCATGATCTTATCTAACAATTGCTTGAAAGTTGGGATTTAACGTTGTCCAGCTTGCTTCTAAGATCATGCACTTCAACACAGTTTTTTAATGTAATGTAATCGTCATGTGGGTTCTGATTGAGTTTGTATCCGGAATATTTCATCAAGTTGTCAAGAATATCGAGAAAGATGAATCCATTTTGTGCACGAAGAACTATTTACGATGAAACTGTGAGCTAAATTGCCAAAACTTGCTGATAATCAAACTCCGTATAACATAGTTCGTGATCTTTGTAATCACCCAAATCAGAGACGCAACTTAAAACAGCAAGTAACGAAATCGAAACTGCCTAGCTAGCTAACCGATCAAATTGATCTAAGAATAAAACCCATGATTTACAATGTAACCATCATCATCATCGTTAGTGGTCTTTCTGACTTGCTCCGCAAGTGTCCTCCGACAATGCAGGCGACTCCGTCATGGAATCACACACCTCATGAGGCGGCGACACTGCCACACCGCGAATCTCATCGATCATCTTCACCACCTGGCTCATCTTCGGCCGTTGATCAGGCATTGCAGCTGTGCAAGCCATTGCCACTTGTAAAAGTCCCACCATCTCCTCCTCAATGTCCTTATACCTCATCAACTCCAAGTCAAACACCTCGGCAGTCCACTCCTCTCTCACCACAGACTGAACCCACCTCGGCAGGTCCACCAACCCACCATAGCCACCACCAGACCCGCCATCCACCACCGCAGACGGGCATTTCCCTGTCAACATCTCCAGCAACAGAACACCAAAACCATACACGTCAGACTTCTGCGTCACTTTCCGACCGTCCACCAACTCCGGAGCGCGGTACCCGCACGACCGCGGCGCCGATGAAGCTGAACTGGAGGGCGAAAAGGCCGAAAGTCCAAAATCGGAGACACGAGCATTGCCGGTCTTGTCCAAGAGAACATTGCTGGATTTAATGTTACCATGAGTGAGCTTAAGAGGAGAACAGGAGCTGTGAATGAAAGCTAAACCTCGTGCAGCTCCGGCTGCAATTTTGAGCCTGGTGGTCCAGTCCAGTGGGGTTCTTCCAGGGCCTCTGTTACCTGCGTAACAAATTAACCCTCATAAGTTCATGATATTTACACACAAAAAACCCTAGCGCTTCACTATTTGGTTCCACTTAACCAGAGAACAGGGAAAGAGACGGGTCAATTGAGAATCAAAGAAAACAAAAAATAAAGGTAGAGACTGGGCAGACTGTCCTGGCAGCTCGTTCCCCAAATCGTAATTACGTGCTTTTCCTGTCGCCATGTATAACTGTTCACTTTGTCCTTGATGGCCCAGAACGCTACTAAAGCAAGCAACCGTGAACGGCCCATCCCTAATTATATAAGGTCGATTCTTAATACTATGGAGTCTGAAGTCTCTATCAGCTCTACACAACAAGCCCCACAAAAGACTCTGCAGGTCACATATAATGGTCCACTCATGATTAAATCAAACATCTATTACCAACTTCTATTTCCTAAGCAAGAATTTAGTTACGAGTGCATTGAAACACAAACATGCATCGTTTGTAGATCAGGTTAAACTAATCAAACTAGTTTACCAAATTACTATCACTAATACACTACTAGCATGTAACCACGACATGAAACTAATAACAATGAATACATACAGATACGAAGCTAAGCAAAGATGAAGATACGTACCATGAAGAAGCCAAAACAAGCTTCCATTGGGCATGTAATCATAGACCAGCAACTTCTCCTCCCTAGCGAAATAGTAAGCCCTCAAGCTCACAACATTAACATGGTTAATCCGACCCAGCACCGCCATGTGCTGCTCGAACTGAGTCTTGCCACCAATCTGCGCATCCTTAAGTCTCTTCACCGCCACCACATTCCCATCGTCCAACACGGCCTTATACGCCGTCCCGAACCCGCCTTTCCCCAGCATCTCCGCCGAGGCTCTCAGCAAGTCCTCCAGCTCAAACCGCCTCACTCCCTCGAAAAACACCATCTGCCCCCTTTCCAACGTCGCCTGATTTGAGTATGGGCTTGACGAATATACAATCTTCGACCTGCTCTTTCCCTGCCGCATTTTGGCCGAGAAGTTCCGCCAGAAGTAGCAGTAGAGGAGCAGCGACACCAGGAGGAGAACTAACACGTCGCCGACTATAATGGCAATCAGCGCCGCTGGACTAATTTTGGAACCGCCGCCGTGGTGGTGTGACGTGGACTTTCGTGATTCAGCTGACGTGGATGTTAAAGGCAGTGCAGTGGGAGAGGACGCCACTACGGCAGGCATTACAGGAGAGGCGATGGCTCCGCCGGATCCGGGCCGGGTCGGGTCGGTTACTTTTTTACAGTTCCGAACCGGCGACCCGCAGAGTCCCGGGTTCTGAGCGAATGCCGACTCGGAGAAGATGGACAACGACTTGGGAATCTCGCCGTAGAGACGGTTGGAGGAGACGTTGAACTCCTGGAGATTCGGGAGGTTGAGGCCGGAAAGCGAACCGGAGAAGCGGTTGGCCTCGAGGCGGAGAGTGAGGAGGTGAGTCAAATGGTTGACCGTCTCGGGAATCTGACCGGAGTAGTTGTTGTAGGCCAGATCGAGGCGGTAAAGGCGGAAGAGTGACGTCAGGGACGCGGGAAATTCGCCGGAGAATTCGTTGTGGGAGAGGAAGAGGAGCTTGAGTGAGGTGAGGTTGGAGAGGTCGGGAATTGGGCCCGAGAGACGGTTACGCTTCAGGCTGAGAACTCGGAGCTGAGTTAACCCGGCCAGTGGCGCGAACGAGCCACGTAGGTTAAGGCTCTCGAGGACGAGGCGGGAGACACGGTTCCGGGTGCAGGAGACTCCGGCCCAGCTACACGGGTCGGAGGATGAGTTCCACGTGGCGAGCGAGTTGGATGCGTCTGACGTGGCCTTGAACGCCAAAAGCGGCGCGGAATCAGGGTTTGAAGAGATGAGGAAAGGTAGAAGAGAGAGGAAGAAGAAGAAGAAGAAGAAGGGTGCCATTGTTGTCGTCTCTGCAAATGAGAGCAGAGAGTGAGGTAGTATGAACTTTAAAGAGGGGTGAGGGTGTTTTGGTAATTAAAGGGAAGTTGAGGGGTTTAAGTGGAGAAAAGCCGGAGCCCGGATGTGTGAGGTGGATTGATCGAGGTGCAGTTGTACTTGGTTTTACTGCCTTGTCCTCTCGGTGTAACACTAACGCTTGGAATCTCTGTCGATTCGTGTACTAGAGTAGGTAGGACCATATCTGTTGCCGTTGATCATAATGACTTGGTTGGTGAGAAACGAGAGGGATGGGAACAGATGGAGACACGTGGGAGTTGGGCGCGGAGATCAGGAGTGAAGCGTGAGTTTATTAGTTTTACAGTGAACCGTGATACAGGGGATCGTCCGTACTCTGACACGCGTGTCCTGCCCCTCACGTGTTTCATTAAATGAGTCAATGTTCTAATTCTTGCTTAATCTCTCAAGGTTAACAAGATTAAAATCGGGGTAAAATAGTTCAAATTTGGAGTGGTGGTGAGAGTGAGCATATGAATTGATCTAGATTTATGCCAAGTCAACAAAAATGAAGATGACAACAATATAGAGACAGAAGAGGAGGCAGCGTTTGTGTGGTGAGTTCAATGCAAGTAGTTTCTCGTTATTAGAATTGATCATGTCTTCATCGACGTTAATTTAAATCATAAGATTACAACAATTTATTTTGCCAAGTTTTACATGTTAGTCTAATGCAATATTATTTTTCTTGTCACGGTATTTCATACTTAGATTTTAGATTAATTTAATGCAATATTATTTTTCATAGAAAAAATAAAAGGAGCTATAAAAGGGTAACTCGTCTTGTTCTTAAAAAGGGTTTATTGCTTTTTCACTTTTACAGTTTTATTGGGAGCTGGTAGAATAACATATCAAATCAACTAGTCATTGCTCAGTTAAGATTGGCTTGGACTTGCATTGGGAACTTGTTAATGTCATGAAAAGCAGCATGAATGAATTATTACTTTGGGGGGTTATCGTTGATCAGGTAGTCCAAAGTGAGATTTGATCAATATAAAACAAATTAGCTAATGAAATATAGAATATTAGTAATGGATCTAAGTGCGCTTTAAACAAATGGTTGGACCTTGTAACCTTGGTAATGCATATGCGACGACTTTATTAAATTTCTCCTTTATTTGTGGGGCAGGTCAAGTAGGGTTCCAACCGCATTCAACTTTGAATTTTATGTTGGGCTTTTGCATTTTGACGATTCAAATTATGATTGGAAAAGATGAGAATGACTATCAGGCCCATATTGGTCGACGTAGAAGCATCAAAAAGAAGCATGATTGCATGAAGGTAGAGTTCAAATCTTCACTTTTACAAGGAACAAGAGAGGCATTCATCGATCACATTGTTGACACTATGTTTTTATTCTTGTTCATTGCAACACCAAGTAAATTGGATACTGAACTTTATTGTAGAGGTACCGAAGTGGAAGAAGAATGTGGTGATTCAGGTATGGGTTTTGGAGGAGGAGAAGACAAGTAAGGCTTTGGTGGTATCTGCAAAGAGTCTACGCTTCCTTCCAACATTTCTATGACTTGTTTCATCGCTGGCCGGTTTGAGGGATCAGTTTGTATGCACCATAAGCTCACGATTATCATCTTCCTTGCTCTTACTTTGTCTGCCTCGTTCATGATGCTATGCAGGCCGAGTTCTTGATCCAATTCAAGACGCTTGTGTATCCAATGTGGAAAGTATATCTCACTTGTATCTTCGACTTGAACGCTAATGTTCTTTCTTCCCCCAACCATCTCTGAAAGCAACATTCCATAGCTGTACACATCGGATTTGTGCGAGACACCACCAAAATTTCTACAGAACACTTCTGGAGCAATGTATCCAACAGTGCCTCTTGCACCCATCATTGATACAATACTCTCTTTTCCCTTGCATATTTTAGCTAGACCGAAATCTGATATTTTCGGTGAGAAGTCCTCATTAAGAAGAATGTTGTGAGGCTTAATATCAAAATGCAATATTCTTGAGTTACAACCGCGATGTAAGTACTCTAGTCCTTGAGCAATGCCAAGTGCAATTCGCTCCAATGCCTCCCATCCCAAGTGATGATCTCTAACTGGGGGAGTATTTGCATCAAATATGAACTTCTCAAGAGATCCATTAGGCATGAATTCATATATGAGAGCTCTTTTTGAACCCTCAAAGCAAAAGCCTAGCAAACTGACAATGTTGACATGGGAAGTTCGACTAATGGCTGCAACCTCGTTCATAAATTCTTCTCCATTACCTTTTGATCTGTTCAACACCTTCACTGCCACAAGACGGCCATCCTTTAATTTTCCTTTGTATACACCACCATAGCCTCCTTGCCCCAATTTTTCCTTCAAGGAGTTGGTCATATTCTTCACATCCAAGTAGCTGTATCTTTCAACTTGAAGCGGCCCGTAGGTCTTCAGAAAGTACTCAACAGTTTGACGACTTTGGTATTGCTTCTCCCAGAACAACCAACCAAATATAATCAATATGGCCCCGACAAGAGTCGCTGCAAATACTGAACGTTGGAAACGTTATAACATATCAGAAGAGAGTTTTTTTTCTTTCCCGCAAATAACTAAATACTTAAAATAAATGCTTGTTGAATTGTATCTTGTAGTTAAATTGTGCTAATAAATGCCACTGAAAAGTTTCGATCAAATGCATAAAGAGATTCTTCTTCTTACCTACTCCTAGCTTCAGTCTAAAATTCTGATAATGTCCAGCTACATAATCTGCAAAGAAAGTACATGTTTAGAGAAGCAGAAAAAAGAGTGTTATATAACATATTTAGGCATTGAACAAAGACTGTGCATGACAATCACTACCTGTGCAGCGGAAAGGATGAGGTCCATCTTGACAGAAGCAGATAAAAGAGTGAATATAGCTGCCACAAATCCCTCCACTGTTCACGCAGCCACTGCAGTTTCCTTCTAACCAGTTGAGCCGAAACCCTCTACTCACTCGGTCTGTTATTCCGGCCGACTTATTGCCGTCGTCCTCATATTCTCCTTGAACCAAAGCCAAGTCGTGCCCACACTCGGTAACCGCATTTCGAAACTGAGGATCGTCATTTGGCACCGCCAGAACTGAGCGATTTTTTACGACACCGTCCTCATAGCAATTTAATATAATAATATAATTTGAAAATGACTCATGAACCGCATCAGCACTGCAGTTGTAGATCAAAACAAATTTCGATTGATTCGAGGCCACCCTGAACTGATCATGCTCCTCTTGAAAGTTAAAGCTGAGCACTGGAAGACAATAGCCGTACTCTACAGCACTCGTTAGCAAAGTATTTGAGACGAAAAGAGTCTGGTTTTGGTAATCGATGCTGTGGATTTCGTAATAAAAACCGGACAATTGTAACTCGAGGCGATTGTAACCACATTCAAGCTCGAAACCACGGGAGCCGCAATAGGATTCTTGCTGTTTAGGTATATAAAACGGATACTTTATGGTTAAGGTACCGCAAGTTTGGGGAACACTGCAGCTTGTGTACTGTGAATCCATACCCGCACATGAGATTTCCGATCGGAGAAACAGAATGAGAAAACAAAATAGATAGAACACGGAATACATATTATAAGCTCAATATTAGAGAAAGAACTGGGGAAGTATATATTGTGCTAGCTACACAGATAAGAGATTCAGATGTTGAGAATGAGCTCCATCGTTATTACAGAAAGAAGTATATTCAAAAAATCACTTCATTGAATTGACTTGGTCGCCCGCGCGCACTAGTTGACTACAGACTCCACGTACCTCATTTGGCCCTACGTACACCGGTGCCGATCGATCACAACGTCGATTAGCTCCAATGAATCGTGGAAATTTTCTTCGATCATCAAAATATTCATTCAAAGCTAGCTATGGAAAACTAGGACTAGCTATGAAAGTATTTTACCATTGTATATGAATGACGGTCTTTGTGCTCTTATGCAGTTGAATGGTCCGAAGATAACCAAGTTTTTCATTTGGACTGGTACCCCAAAAACGCTTCAACAAAGGCAACTGTGTTCTTTTTGGGATGTTAAACAGACAATGATATTAGCATCTAATAAACATGACCATCAATTCAACCATCTTTGGACTGGTACAAAAAGCACTATTTCTTTCATTTCCTCAAGCTCATTGCACAGAAATTATCATATTTGTATACATATTTCGTTCATCGCTAAAGTGACATTTAAACAATGCCTGGTCTAAGGTCTTAGATTACAAAATATACTGAATACTGTGTTTGAGAGAATGTATAGTGAGGAAGAACTAGGTACAGAAGTTACACGTACTGTGCTGAATGAATGCTCGATCACATCAACAAAAGTAAGTTTTCTTTGAACTTCAATGAATACTCGATCACATTTCAAAATTTATCACAACTTCATATTCATCCCTTGCCGTTCACATAGTCCATAAGTGGCATGGGATCCAAATGAGACATGACGAGAGTAAAAAAAAATAAAAACATATAAAGTTACAAGTCAAATACAGAGATGTCTTATATTGTTACCAATGTACTAGAAGAATCTGCCACTGCAGGGGATTTTGGAGGAGAAGACAAGTAAGGCTTGGGTGGTATCTTCAAGGACTCCACACTCCCTTCCAGCATTTCTATCACTTCTTTCATAGCTGGTCGCCTTGAGGGATCAGTTTGTATGCACCACAAGCTCACTATTATCACCTTCCTTGCTCTTACTTTGTCTTCCTCACTTTTGATACTATGCAGGCCAAGTTCCTCGTTCAGTTCAAGACGGTTGTAAATCCAGTGTGGAAAGTATATCTCACTAGTATTTTCAGCTTCAACATTGATGTTCCTTCTTCCCCCAGCCATCTCCGAAAGCATCATTCCATAACTATACACATCTGATTTGTGCGAGACCCCTCCAAAACTTCTACAAAACACCTCTGGAGCAATGTATCCAGCTGTACCTCTTGCATACAACATTGACACAATACTCTCATTCCTGTCACATATTTTGGCAAGGCCAAAATCAGAGATCTTAGGCAAGAAGTTCTCATCAAGGAGAATGTTATGAGGCTTGATGTCGAAATGCAAAATCCTTGTGTTGCAGCCACGAAGCAAGTACTCCAGTCCTCGAGCAATGCCAAGTGAAATTTGATACAATGCTTCCCATCCCAAGTGAAGATCACTTTTAGTGTTATTGGCATCAAATATGAACTTCTCGAGTGATCCATTGGGCATAAATTCATAGACCAGAGCTCTTTTTGAACCCTCAAAACAAAACCCCAACAAGCTGACAATGTTGACATGGGAAGTTCTACTAATGGCTGCAACTTCATTCATAAAATCCTCCCCATTACCTTTTAATCTGTTTAGGACCTTCACTGCTACAAGACGGCCGTCCTTTAACTCTCCTTTGTATACACCACTGAAGAAATTAAGAAGGAGAAAGATGATTCTCATGTATATTTCTTCATAAAACAACTAAGATAAGACACAACAATTTATACAAGAAATCTACCAACTACAACTACCAACTACAACTACTAAACATGGTGCACCATGTTGCACCATGCTGAACAGAAACTCAAACTCCACACGCAACCCCCTAGCTGCACAGAGGGACCACAGGAGGAAAGAAGAGCAGAAGGAGGACTGGCGAGGACTAGGAACTCGCCATCCGCCAAAGGGCACACCCGCCATCCGCTACGGGCACATCCGCGGGCACATCCGCCATCCGCGGGCACATCCGCCACGGGCATACTCGCCAAACAGCTAGCTAACTCCAACACTCCCCCTCAAGCGAAGGCTAAAGAGAAACGAGAGCCGAGCTTGACCAATAAGGCTTCAAACTGAGCTGAAGGGAGAAGTTTTGTAAAGACATCAGCAAGTTGCTCACTTGAGCGAATATAAGCAGTAGCAATGATCGCAGATTGGACTTGATTTCTGATAAAATGGCAATCAACTTCGATATGTTTTGTACGCTCATGGAAGACTGGATTAGCTGCAATATGCATAGCAGCTTGGTTGTCACAGTACAGGGTAATAGGAGAGGAACTCCGAATACCAAAATCTCCAAGAATGTTTTGCAGCCAAATGAGCTCACAGGCAGTGGATGCCATAGCTCGATACTCTGCTTCGGCACTTGATCGAGCTACAACGGTCTGCTTCTTGCTTTTCCAAGTCACAAGGTTGCCACCAACGAAGGTACAATATCCGGTGGTTGATTTCCTATCAAGCATGTTGCCTGCCCAATCGGAATCAGTATATCCTTCCAACTTAAAATGATTATGCTTGTGCATCACTATACCCCGGGTAATGGAACCCTTGAGATATCTAAGGATGCGTTTCACAAGCTGATGATGGTGTAAGGTTGGAGCATGCATAAACTGACTCAAGATACTTACAGCATAAGTGATATCAGGGCGAGTGATAGTCAGATAGATGAGCTTGCCTACTAATCTCTGATAAGCAGTGAGATTATGAAGAGGTTCACTATCAACATCAAACTTGTGATTACTTGGAAGAGGGGTTTTAGCAGGCTTGCAGGCAGACATGTCTTCCTCTTTCAACAGATCAATCACATATTTCCTCTGTGTCAGGAAGAGGCCTTTTTTAGACTGGTCCATTTCAATTCCGAGAAAATATCTAAGGGGACCAAGATCCGTGATGGGAAACGAGGACTGAAGAGTAGACTTAATGGCTTGAATTTCATCAGCATTATCCCCAGTAATAATAAGGTCATCAACATAAACAAGAATCACCAACTTACCAGCCAGACCACTTCTAATGAACAAAGAGGAATCACCAGAGCTTCTTTTGAAACCAGCCTGAAGGATGACAGAGCTGAGTTTGGAATACCATGCCCTTGGTGACTGTTTGAGACCATAAATAGCCTTGTGCAGCTTGCAGACCAATCCAGGCTCATTTTCTTGAGGATGACCAGGAGGTATCCTCATAAACACATCTTCTTCCAGATCCCCATGAAGAAATGCATTTTTTACATCCATTTGATGAAGGGACCAACCAGAATTGATGGCAATTGACAAGAGAACCCTCACTGTGTTCATCTTTGCTACAGGAGCAAATGTCTCCTTATAATCCACTCCAAATGTCTGAGTGAATCCGCGAGCTACAAGGCGAGCTTTGCATCGTTCCACTTCACCATTGGAATGAAATTTTACTTTATAGACCCATCTAGCCCCAACAATTTTCTGCACTTTAGGAGCCTGCACAATACTCCAAGTCTTGTTGTCATTCAAGGCTTGTAGTTCATCAACCATAGCTTGTTTCCACACGGCAGATTTACTAGCTTCTGCATAATTTCTTGGCTCTGTTACAAGACTGATCTTGGTTATGAAGGCACAATACGCTGATGAAGCATGAGATGGGAGCACAATATTCCCAATTGAATGTTTGGACTTATGAAGTTCAAAACCTTTCAATTTTTCAGGCAGTTTCCTAGTCCGACTAGGATTTCGTCTTGGAACAGGCACAATTGAACTTCCAGTATCGATTTGACTTGGAGCAATACCATCATTATCAGCCGCCTCATTAGTCTCTAAGTCATCATCTGTTGCTAGAGAAAAATCAAGAGAAGGAGAAAGGTGCTGAACAGCGGACCCCTCTGCAGACTCCCCTGCAAGTCTCTCTTCAGGAACATTTGCAGGTGTCTCTGCAAGAATTTCTGTATGTTCATTTGCAGATCTAGAAGTTGGAATTTCAGCAATGTTATATGATGTTTCTGTTGCAGCCTCAGCTCCCGGTTCAGTTTCAGGAACATATACGGAGCTATCAAATAACTCCCCCTGTAGATCACACTCATGGCTTTGAAAAAAGAAATTTTCCTCATCAAATCGAACATCTCGAGAGACAATAATCTTCTTTGAAATTGGATCATAGCATTTGTAGCCTTTCTGTGATGATGAGTAACCCAGAAAGGCACACTTCAAAGCTCTGGGATTAAGCTTGTCTCTGTGAGTAGACTGAATGTGAACAAAACAGGTGCAACCAAACACCCTCAAATGATCAATGGTAATATCTCTCTTCATCAAAACAGAATATGGAGACTTAAAATCAAGAACTCTTGATGGCAATCGATTGATTAAATAGGCTGCAGTTTGGATAGCATTTGACCAAAATCTCTTGGGGACATTTGCCTGAATCATAATTGCCCGAGTTTTTTCCAGAAGATCTCTATTCTTCCTCTCAGATACACCATTTTGTTGTGGTGTACCAACACAGCTAGTCTGATGTAAAATGCCATTGGCACATAGATACTCAGTCATGACTTTAGAGGTATATTCTGTCCCATTATCTGATCTTAACATGCATATGCTTGAAGAGAAATGGTTTTTAACCAGATTATGAAAATCTTCAAAGCACTTCTTTACCTCATATTTATGTTTCAAGAGGTAAACAAATGTGGTTCTAGAAAAATCATCAATGAATGTGACATAATATTTATAACCATCAAAAGATTTCATTTTTGCAGGTCCCCATACATCAGAGTGAATCAGTTCAAACTCCCTAGAGGCTCTAGAACATGAGTTTGAAAAAGGTAATCTAGTAGATTTAGATTTGTGACAAGTTTCACAATCTGAAACTGATTTACATAGATTTGGGAATAAATGAGACAAAACATGAGTTGAAGCATGGGCTAGACGCATGTGCCACAGCTGCTGTCGAGTAGAAGACGTCGACTCAGCAAGAAAACTCTTTGCAAAAGTTGAGGAAGTGGAAATATAGTACAATCCGTTCAAGTAAAATCCCTCACCAATCTTCCTCATTGTCACTCGATCCTGAAAAATGACATTGGTTTTTGAGAATAAAACCAGACAATCTAAACAGTGAGTTAATCTCCCAACAGATAAGAGCTTGAAAGGAAAAGATGGCACATACATAACACTTGACTGTTTATGATCAGAAAATAAAGTCATTTTTCCCTTTCCTAAAATAGGCACTCTATTCCCATTGGCAACCGAAACAAAGGAGGGGATTTTTAAAAAAGAAAGATGATTTAGACAAGATGAATCATGAGTCATATGATCAGAAGCTCCTGAATCAACAATCCAAAAATCATGATTTTTACTAAGATCAAGAGCCGTTGAGATTGCACAGATGATACCTGGAATTTCATCCCTAGAAGCCAATTTTCCATCCGCCAGATATCCAGCAAATTTGCCTAGCATTGCAGTAGCAACTTCTGGATTAGCATTACCTTGCTTCTGCTGCAAGAAGACTGCAAACTCATTTATGAGAGTTATAGGGTTAGCAGCGAAGCTCATCATTGCCTCTGAGCAGTCTCCCTCAGCTATATTAATTAGCTCTAGCAGTAGGATTCATTTTTATCTTCCCCTTCTGTCCCCTTTCATTATTGAATTTTGGCTTTAGTTCAGGGTGCAAAATCCAACATGATTTCTCCTCATGGCCTATACCCGATCTACCAATCGAAATGCAATAAGAACACTTGAGATCTGGTCTCCTTCCTTTATAAGGCCTGACAGTTGCATTAGCATTTGAGCTTGAACTAGAACTAGCAAAGGCTCTAGCTTCATTGTTGTGATCAACCACTGAAACATCAGCTCTCATCACTTTTCTCCTAGTTTCCTCTCGATGTATAGTAGTACAAACAGTTTGGAAGGCGGGAAGAGGAGATTGCATAAGAAGATGGCTTTTCACATCATCATATTCAGGGCTAAGATTAGCAAGCAATAAGAAAATCTGATCTTCTTCAGCTCTTTTCAACAAAACCTTTCTATCAGTAGAAAAAGGACGATACTGATCTAGCTCATTCCACATAGTTTTCAACCGGCCAAGGTATTCAACAAAAGTAGAGTTACCTTGCTGCAGATCAGCCATTTCCTTTTTGAGTTCAAAAATCCGTGCAGCATTGTTTAAATCGCCATACAGATCGTTGATTTCTTTCCACAGTTGGAGGGAATTTTCAGCATAGCCAAAGATCTCACGCATCTTTGGTTCCATGGAATTTAATATCCATGTCATGAGAAGCTGATCCTGAGCAAACCAAGCAGCATACTCCTTTGCAGAGGTTGATGGAATGGAGACTGAGTCATCAATGGCGCTGAGCAGCCTTTTACCTCCAAGTGCACGCTTGACCTCTCTGGACCAAGAGAGATAGTTGTGCTCGTTGAGGAGAATAGGAACAAGTCGAAGGTTGGTGTTGGAGTCATTGACTCCAGCTGCATATGATGCAGAACTTGAAGCATCTTCAATATCGCCACCACCAGTCATATTATGAAGGACTGGTGCAACAAGCAATTAGTGTAAAGATGAAAGAAGGAATGGAGTGCAGAAGCAGGTCCTAATCGGAACCTTGCTCTGATACCATGAAGAAATTAAGAAGGAGAAAGATGATTCTCATGTATATTTCTTCATAAAACAACTAAGATAAGACACAACAATTTATACAAGAAATCTACCAACTACAACTACCAACTACAACTACTAAACATGGTGCACCATGTTGCACCATGCTGAACAGAAACTCAAACTCCACACGCAACCCCCTAGCTGCACAGAGGGACCACAGGAGGAAAGAAGAGCAGAAGGAGGACTGGCGAGGACTAGGAACTCGCCATCCGCCAAAGGGCACACCCGCCATCCGCTACGGGCACATCCGCGGGCACATCCGCCATCCGCGGGCACATCCGCGGGCACATCCGCCACGGGCATACTCGCCAAACAGCTAGCTAACTCCAACAACCACCATAGCCACCTTGTCCCAACTTTTTCTTGAAGGAGTTGGTCATTTTCTTGACATCCGAATAGCTGTACCTTTTCAGTTGAAGTGGCCCGTAGTTCCTTAGAAAGGCCTCCAGCTTTTGACGACTTTGGTTTTTCTTCTTCTTCCAAATGAAGCAAGAAAAGATAATCACTGCTGCAAGAGCACCACCCAACGCACCTGTTCCATGAAAGTAAAAGGCAAATCAATAATCACTCAAAAAGCTCTGTTGTCCACTCTTCTTAATTTGATCGGAGACAGATATTGATCTTAACTTCTTAATTAAGTACCTATTCCGAGCTTCAATATCATTTTCTCATATCCTGCGACAGAAATTGCAAAGCAGGTACATGTCAGCTAAACAAAACAAGATTCAAGCGACATAAATCTCTATTAATAAAGTCAGAAGGAGATTCAGATGGTTAAATTTTTGAACTACCCAAAACGCCCAGAGTTTATTAATTTCTATAACTCTTTAGAATGGATATCATGGTAATTTAAGAGATATGTCGAAATAAAAGGAGAGAATTCAGCAGGAGAGGAGAGAAAGAAGAGAGTTTGGGGCAGTTCCCGCACGTTCTAAAGAGAGGAACAGAGAAAGAAAGAAAAGAAAAAAAAAAGAAGAAGAAAGGAGTCGCCCCTTTTCTCCCAAACTGCCAGACCACGATCTCAACAGAGACGACGACGTGGGGATTGATTGAACTACAAATGGATGCAACATTGGTCATCCCTATTCCAATTTACAATTCCCGCGAGAAAAGAAAACAAACAAGGAAACAACAGCAGAGAAGAATCAAATCCAAAAGGAGGAGAAAATTCGTTTTGGACTGAGGTCAGACTTTTCCATTCATTCTCAAATCACCTTGGTCTTCTGTGTCTTTGATTGATATTTTATTTTATTTTATTTTATGGGTTTATTGTCTGGCGTAGTATTGCTCTCAAGTTCCCACTGTCATTGATCTCAGTACATCACTGCTCATCCCTCTGTCAAGAAAACGTAAAGGAGGACTACATCTCTATTATCAAAGCCAACGCCGAGCAAAGCAGAGCATAATCAAATCCAAACGGAGGAGAAAATTTGTTATTTGGAGGAGATAAATTGTTATTATAACGGGTAAGGTATGATTCGATTATGTTTAATTGGAAATTTTCAAATTGGGTACTCACTTGGGTAGTTTTCCTTTCTGGTTAATTTTCAGAATTTTGCTGTGATTCATTGGTAACTGAGTTAAAGTAGGTATGTTTGGCTTATATTGTTGAGTTGCATCAATAATGAGTTTGATTAAATTTTTTTGTTTTGAATTGTTGAGTTGCATCAATACTGAGTTTAATTATTATTATTATTTTTTAATTGGGTTTACTTTTGGATCGAAACCATAGAGCAATTCAATATCATTGATTTAGATTCATATCAGTCATTAAAAGATCAAATCTTTCTAAAATTATGAGTCCGCAGGTTATATAGGATGGAGATGACAAGGCAATTACTGAGACTTTGGATTCAGTTGGATGGTTAAAGACTGGTGATCTTTTTATTATGATGATGAGGGGTTCAAACGATGATTTCTTATCCTGCCTTTTGGGTGGTTCATGAAATCTGACATTCATATGACCTTCATCCTACCTTTTAATTTTTATTTTTTTTTATATATGAGAGCTGCATTAATGGAAGTTTTCTGTGTGAAGTACCTATTCCCTCAAATACTCCTGGTTTGATAAGCTCAACTGATGTACGTTCTTTCCCTATATGTCTCCTTTATTTACATGTAATTTTCCACCATAATGCGCCCGTTCTAGAGCAATGGAACTTTATAATTTTGTTTCAACTTGCAGATGGGTTTCTTTCTTGCTTTGGTGTAGCAGTATCCCCTGAAAATATCGCGATTGCTTCGGTCAGAATTGCTGTTTTTCATACTGATTTTGTTTATAATATAAATCATACTCATTACTTTTGCTAATAAATCAAATCCTCTTTAAGTATTTATCAACAGTTGTAATTACTCTGATAGTCTGATACTCTCTACAGGCACAATTCTTGCATACATACTTTGTAAAGCAACTAAATATTTGTATGTACGTGAATATTGCAGGTCCGTAATACTGATGTTGATCAATCTGTTTCATTCATTATCAAATTCACTTTGATTTCTTTTTTTTGGGTTGAATTTGGCAGTGATGCTATAGTAATTGATTTCATCTCCTGCTTTTTCAGCTGATGGTACGGTGAAGATTGGGGATATTACCGTCGGCCAGGTTTTTATGGTAAGAACCGTTAAAAGTTCAGCTACTGATAATGACATTATAATGACCAATAGTTAAGCTACCAGTATAAACTCTTTTATTCTTTCATTCTTAAACTGTTGCTATTATAATGTGGGGGGGGGGGGGGGGGGGATGACCAATAGTTAAGCTACCAGTATAAACTCTTTTATTCTTTCATTCTTAAACTGTTGCTATTATAATGGGGAGGGGGGGGAGGGGGAGCTACTTTCATAAGAACTCTTTCCATATTTTATCATTGTACGAAGAAGTAGTTTGTGCCAGCTTTAGATGGGTTTTAATAAAAAAAATTAGAGCAGAATTCTTTTATTAGGATCTTGAATTAAATTTTTAATCAGACTTTGGGATTACTGTAGAAACCAACATATGTTCAATATTGTTCGTTATCAATAAGAAATTCAACTTAAGTATGCTTTTATTTATCAGGGAATAACCAATGGAATATTTTAAAAGAGTACATAGACAAGCCCGTACATGTGATCGTGATCAAATACAAAGACAACAATATTGGAGAAGTATGAAACATGAATTGACAGCCAATCAAAACTTTTATTTCTAACCCCTTTAGCCTTTTGTTTTCATTGATGAACCCATTGTAACTTTGAATACATGTTTGTATTTGCAGGAACAATACATGGTAGACCCTCCCCATTTAAGAAAAGAATTCCAAGGGCAAATGAAGGCGTAAGGAGATGTGTGTCACTATATTTATCTGGCTGGCGCAAAGAAAAATTGGACAAAAAATTTGCAGAAACTGTTACAATCCATTCACCTGGTTCGCGCAAAAGAATATGGGTAAAAGTGAACTCTGTTGATCTAAGCAAAATAATTTTGAAAGAGTGGAACCAAAAGAAAGATGAGGAGTAAGTACTTCCACCTCATTTCTTTCAAACTTAAAAACAATTGATCCAAAACTGTTTAATTGTATTCGTCTTAATTACTGCAGTTTGCGGTACGAAAATGCACACAAAGAGTTGATGACTCAAACGAGTTCTGACATCAAGCGAACACAAAGAAGAGTTAAACGAATTAGGTATTTTCATTGTCATATAGTGTTTTTCATTATACTTGATGCATTTTCAATACTGAAATCCTTCTCTCTTTTAATTAAAAGAATTTCCTATACTCACAGAAGGACTATTCATTGTGTAAACACGAGTGTTCTTGATAAGGTACATTGAATTTTATCTCTTATAACTTAAGCCTATGTGGTTTGTTAGTTGGATTTTGTATCTTAGTAAAGTCTATTACAATCATTATTAAATTTTTATCACAGTTCTACAACATCAAACGTATGGAGGAGTTGAAGGATGTAATTAAGGTATACAATGAGTTTATTCATAGGCTATAATTTGTAAAATCATAGCTGCTTACATTTGTGTCTTTTACAGACTTCTGTCAATAAGTGGAGCAAGGGTGATGCACTGTGCGAGTTATCCGATTGCATGGTATGTGTGTTTTTATTAATAAAAGATAAAATTTCAATATAGAAATTGAGGACCAAAGTAACTATAATATCTTATTGTTTTATTTTTCCTATTAATTTGTAGCTTCAGCAACGTGTGCTGAAGAATGGATGGCTGGGATGGAGTTGATTGAGCATGTGAACTTCATTATAGATATTTGTATATATGCTTTTACAACATTTTCTATTGGAACCGTTTTTTTAATTTATTTGTAGTACCAACAATTGTAAATATATTTCCGTAAACCGCATGTTTATATCATTCATTTCTAAAGGAAAAGTATAATCTTCAACTGAGATAGTACAATGAGTTTTCATTTGATTTAGGACAAGGAGGAAATAGTGGGAGAAGCAGAGAAGGAAAAAGAAATAAACAGAACATGAGACTTGGGGAGAGAAGAAGATATCAAGATCAAGAACTACTGAAGAAGTTAGGTTTTCATTTGTAAATCGATTTAAAATTCAAGTATCCTCTGTAAGGTTGCAATATGTTTTGTTTATAGGTTGTCTTAAAGAAGATTAGAGCTTGAGGAAACAGAAATATACTTCTTATTTTCTCTATTGGCAGTATGACTTCATGTTTTTTTATGGTATAATGTATGTAATGGCCAAGGGTTTTTTCAATCCTCTACATGTCCAGATCATGATATTTCTATGGTCTTTTATTAAAGTTCTTTGTGGTTACTGATTTGTCATTTTCAGATTGTCAATTTTGGAAAAGATCGAAGGAAAGGATCACATATCGAAGTATAATATTTGACTTCAAATAGTTATGTTGGTCTAAGAATTTGAAAATGAGGATGCACACGAATCTGCGCGCTCATCCCCTGCACGTGCAAGAAGGTTATAGTTTATAATATGTCCATCTGTAAGTAATTGACACACATTGAACAAAATAAGAAAAACAATATACGCACGCGCGAGCGCGGCCCTTCCGCACGCGCATCGCGCGGGCAGGAAGGCTAGTAAATTTGGTATTAGAAAAGAAAAAGTTCAAGGGGCCGGGGGTATTTCATCGTGATGAGTTAAAAGGTCTCTCTATTTGTTTGTACGTTATCCGGACTAATGGTACTACATTTCTACATTCCCAAAAAACATTATCTCCTTTATCGCAAAGTTACATGATAGCTTGTAGGAAAGTAATTGATCACGGCTATTTCCTTTAAGTTTTCCTTTAAACTCCTCCCTATCATCAATGGTAATAGTTCCCAGGGTAGCAATAATCTATCTAATAATGAATTCAAAACAATCATGAAAAACAGAGGAAGAACAAGAAGGAAGACACATAAAGAACTGACCTTTACCTTTACAGCTGACACGATGAGGCCTATCTGGGCAGAAACAGCTGAAATGAAACGACTTCAAATCGAATCCACACTTCCCCCCACTCTTCTCGCACTCGCTGCAGTTGGTTGCTCGCCATTTCATCACAAACCCTCTTCTCAACACCTCTCCAACACCCAACTTAATAATATCACTGCCATAATCTTCAACCGGAGTTACTACCACTTTGCTTGCAGTACACGTGTCAGACACATTAACAAAGAGTTGGTGTTGATCCGCCGGCAGCGCAAGAACAGACGTCCTACTAGTCCCCCTTGTCAGTTCAAAGCAACCGATTTTGTACTCCGAAAACAACACATCAACCAAAGCAGAGTTGCAGCTATATAGCAAAACGATATGTTTCTGGTTCTGAACAAGTTCATACTGATCAGTAGGAAAGGTTATATTTTGGAACAATGGAATACAAACAGATGA
This sequence comes from Potentilla sterilis, assembly GCA_963682095.1. Classification (NCBI taxonomy): domain Eukaryota; kingdom Viridiplantae; phylum Streptophyta; class Magnoliopsida; order Rosales; family Rosaceae; genus Potentilla; species Potentilla sterilis. The sequence continues at coordinate 44,788,616 of OY821761.1, read as the reverse complement.
TGTTAATTTTGAAAGAGCAGCGTTTGAGACGACAAGAGTTTGATTTTGGTAACTGATATTGTGGACTAAGTACTCTTCTCCAGCCAATTGAAGAGTAAGGTATTCATCTTCTTCAACATCAATGCACGATAGTGGAAACCCCGGGAAGCCGCAGTAGGGTTCTTGCTGGCCTGAGATGTAGAACGGAAAGCTTATGTTTTGGCCGCCACAAGTCTTCTGCACACTGCAATTTTGGTAATGAATATCCACAGCAAATGAGGTTTCTGATATGAGAAACAGAATGAGGATGCAGAGATCTTTGGATGGGGGGAAGAAGAAGCTTTGCTTCATTTCAGATCGTGTAAAATTGGGAACAAACTACAAAGTACAAACAATGAAGAAAGATAAATAAAATCAGGTTGAGATAGAAATAAAATGTGGCGTTGCGCGTTAAGGATGACACTGTCTTGACTCTTGATGTGATGGTGCCCAAATTGAAGTCTTTGGCCCTATAAGTTTTGATTGGAAGAAGGCTGTCCGCTTTTGTGTCCTTGAATAGTTGAATTAGTGCATGAGGAGTCAAATTTGGATTAATCCCAATGAATAATTAGTTTGGCTTGAGACTGGCGCCTATTGACTTGGGAAAGACCGAACGGGAATGTCTCATAGCAGTTGCCCAATGATCTTGTTAGTAGATGAAATGATGTTGATGATAGCTTCATTTTCCTGCTTAGCTCGTGAATATAGAGAGATCACGGAAGCATCGTTCATTGTACAGAGATTCTGATGTGATAAAAGAATGTGCAGGGGTTTTGGGGAAGAAGACAAGTTAGGCGAAGGTGGTATTTGCAAGGATTCCAGGAGAGTACTGGATGCGCAAGACTTTGACTGTTTGAGTTTGGGTGGTTATAAATTGAAGGGTCCCCAAGACGTGGAAACTGCGAACCAATTACCAATTTTACATGATGACCTTCCAGTCATGTTTTAGACTGAAAAAACTTGGAGATAGATATCAAGCAAGGTTTCTAGTTTTATATCAAAGACCGGGACTGCTTCAATAAACTAAAACTCTTGTTACATAATATATCAAATTCACAAGTACTCATGCACCGCGAAAGTAAGATTCAAACAATGCCTAGCCTAGAAGAATAGATTATCAAAATTAAAGGAACGGTTTAAGAGAATTTGTAGTAAGAACTAAAAAAGAAATACCGAGGCTTTTCGTTGCCATGGCATCCTTTTAATTTTGACAATGAAGGTCCTAGAGGGGGGTGAATAGGACTCTTTGCAACTTTTTCGTTATATGTTGTAATTCGAGGCTAGCAAGGAGTTGTGCTACCCCGATTCACAGTTTGCTACGATTATGCAAGTAATAAAAAAGATTGCTGAAAGTAAAAAAACACAGAGATGTTTTTCTTTAACGCAGAAACCCTGAACTCAGGGAAGAAAACTGCGTGCCCTTATCCGAAGGACAAACCTTTCCACTATGTGATTCGTAGACTTATACAAGAATAGAGCCTGAGATACCAGACCTTGTTGTTATCCTATTCTATGACTCTACCTAGTCTAACTAGAACGCTCTCCCATCTTGTCCCATAAGTCCTCACACATGAAAGGGATACAAGAGCTTCACTCAGACCTTAACTACTCCCTAGCTAACTCTGCTTTGTGAACTCTTGGGGTCGTTGCACCTCCAATCACAACCTCATGTATTGGAATGCAAATGCTTTATGATTTTTGAAAAACGGTTTTTGATTTCTCAAGCTCTGAGATTTATAATCACTAGGAAGACTTAGAGCAGTAGAGAGTAAGAACACAGCCAATCTGATATTCTTCAATAATAACAAAAATACAAATAAATTGAGCACCAAGCAAAATCACTTTACTTGGTATTTATAGGCAGGTATGAATTGCTAAGAGAGCAATACGCATGCCAATGGATTAAGAAGGTTTGGACTGATGTGTTTGGCTTAGATGCTGTTGAAATCCTTTGTAGTACAAAGCCAAGCACAAAAGGACAAAACCAACTTTCCAAAAATGGCTAGCTTTTCATAAGAGGGAAATTTTTTTTGCAAAAAGCATTCTAAAAGAATGTCAACAATATGAAAAGGCAAAACAGCTTCCTTCTAGGATCATACAGCCTACTATCAACTGCATAGGTAAGTGTAACACAAACCAAGCATAAACAAATGGACCTTGAAAACATCAAGGTCACGGGTTGAAGAATTCCTTCACCCTTTGATAGTTTGAGCGCCAAGAGCATCACATGCTTGGCTAGCTGTTTGAATTTTGAAAAGCAAATCGACTGGAAACAACTGGAAATGCATTGAGAAGATAAAACACAGTTTTCAAGACGATTTGAACAAAGCCATAAAAATACCCAGAAAACTCGGTATACAAAGCAGTACTCCTATCCTTAGTAGCAAATATAGGATACAAAGTGGTACTGCTATCCTTAGTGAAAACATGATATGAATATGCATGAATATACCTTAGTTTTCTGAGGTTATGTTGGGCCTTGAATTGGTTGGGCTTCATGGCTTCACTTGTACTTGTGCTGGGACTCATCATACTACATCTTGGGCTGTGTTTTGGTCCATAATGGGGACTGCCAACATCTTTATACTTACAATCTCCCCCTTTGGCATTCCTGGACAAAACACACCTAGCTATCCAAAACAAAACTAGTTCTAACCAACAGCATTAGCAGCACAGAGTTCTCAAGATACAAACCTGCACTTAAGAAAGCTAAACACGAACACAAGTGAAGGCATAGAGAACATTTAGGATAGCCAAGACATTATGTATCAGATGCACATCTCAGATAAGCTAATAACTGAAATAAACATGACATAGTTCAACACAACAAACATAATGCCCTAAAAACTAGTTCTCCCCCTTTTTGTCACAGAAGGACAAAGGGAAACAGAGAACATCCATGTTCAACAAGCAGTCAATCAAACAGGAACCAAACATTGTCTTAACAAACAAAAGAGAACAGCCGAAACAGAAGGAAAGAGAAAAAAAAAAGGCTGGTAAGAGTATCAAACATCCTCATCATCATCATCAATGTGCTCCACATCTTCTTCTCCTGAGATGGAGCGATCCGAAGACTCCCCCTGAGTTGGATCCTCCCTGTCCGCAGACTCCGGAGCACGAAGCTGACCATATGAGCTGGACGCAGAATCAGAGGCTGACTGGCTGCTTCGATTGGCCGCTTGTGCAAGTTCATCCAAATGAGTTTTCAATTCCTCAAACTTCTGAGAGAAAAAGACTTTGATATCCTCCACTACAGACTGGATGGCCTCCTTCAGCTCCTTCTTTAGACTCGTATGCTCTAGAGACTCAACATACATCCCGGCTTGGGAGACAGATTTGTGAACAGAGGTCAAGTCAATTGGAGGAATAGGAGGAAGGACCGCATCACCATCTCGGGTGTTCACACCAGCATCATAGCAAAGAAGACAAATAACCCCTGGAAATACAAGCGAGCTTTTAACAGAGTTGCGCTGGGCAACAGCAACCTTGTGGATGGCTTGATAGATGAAGTATTCCGCTGGAAAGGGAGGGTTATGGTCTTGAAGCAGGTAGGAGATGAAAGCTCCTTGGCGTTTGGTGATTTTGCTGGTTTGAGTGAAGGGAGTGAGTAGAGACCGAACTACAAAGCCCATGACCTTGACAAACTCAGGCATGTATTGACTCGCTAGACAGACAGTAGGAGTAGGGACTTGAGAAGGAGTCGAGTACAAAGCCTCAACAAGATCCGACAAAGAGACAGTGGTGAGGTGCTTGCGAATCAGATCTAGGTCAACAGTCCGAGTGGTGGGGAGACTAAGAACCCTACGGATATTGGCGGGAGAAATGTTAACCACTCGATTTCTAACCCAAACCTGCAGATCCTTGGAGGGGGCCTTAAGCTTAACCTTCAATGCCATGTCCTCAGAAAAATTGGCATAAAATTCCTGGACTATGGTCAAGTTGATAATAGGCAGGGAGGCTAAAGGGTCTACCCATCCTAACTGTTGGATTTTGTCTTTAACAAAACCAGGGAGGGTGTCAAAGGCCAATTTCTTCTCATACACCACCGGACGACCGATGGTACAAGTAGTAAACAAGGATCTAGCTTCCTCAGAAACAAAATGCTCAATAGAGGGAACAGGCAGTACCTCAAGAACCTTGCGCTTGAGAGGGATAACCTCATTGGTATCCCTAGGCAGAGTGACGCGAGGTTTCTTCTGGGGTTTGTGAGGTTTGGCTGTCTTGCTGTCCTTGCGACTAAACAACGAACCACGCTTGCGGGGAGACTTTTGTTTCTCGGACTCCGAGGGACCAACAGCCTTCCCTTTGACCTTGGACGGTCCAGCAACTTTGGATTTGACGGCAGCCGTCTTACTCTTTTTCGGAGGGCTCGGGGCAGCAACTTTGACAGGTGAGACCCTAAAATCTTGATCAGAGCTGTTGGAGCCATCGAGAGAGCTGGTCTCCTCCATGATTGGATCCGATTCCTCGGTCCTTGCAGGGGAGACGACTGAGCTTGCCTGGCCGGACCGCTTGGCAGCGGTGGTTGCCGGCAGATTTCCCGGAGAAGGAGTGGTAGAGCGACTACGAAGTCGAGAAGCTAGTGGAGCAGAGGAGACCTGTTGTGGCCTGGGAGTTTTTCGGGAACCGGACCCACCATCCGAGGCATCCTTCTTTCGCTTCTTTAGATCAGAAAATTGCATTGCAATGGTGACTTCGTCTGAGGCTCTAGTGCGAGCCTGGCCGTGAGGGGACCCAGCAGAGGAAGGTCCAAAGAGATCCTCCATGTTGGTGGCTCCTGTGGTAGGAGCGGAAGGGCCAGTGGCGGCCGACGCAAGGGGTGACTTCTCATGTTCGCAGAGGAGAACGGGTTGGTGAATCGTCAGCCATGTGAGCAACAACAACAGAGGAAGAAGAAGAAAACAGAGATGAAGTTCAAAGCAGCCGTGATTTGAGATGAAGTGAGAAGAAGTGCGAAAGTGGGAGCTTTAAAACAGGAAAACGTGATTTGACGTTCGGTCTTGGTAACTGCAATTTAATCCACTACCACACACAAAAGATGGAAAAGCAACCGAACCAACAAACCAGTTTCTCTTCTCAAGGAGAGAGAGCACGTGTCCATGCAGAAAGTGGGCTTAAGAAACCTTGGGCTAAGGCCAGGTCAAAAAGCCAAAAGAGATGGGCTAGGGGCCGACTGACATGTCCTAATAGAAAAAGTGATTTTCCTATTTTTACAAACAGTACAAGAAGCAAAAAGCACACCCAACATTTAATGATGAACATTGATCTTTCTCAAGCACAACTTTCAACCTTAAGAGAACAAAAGTGAAAACTAGTGGTGTGTTTCTGCACAAACCCTGGGGCCTGGTAGATACAGGTGAATCCTCGTGTGATCTCCTGCCAACCTGCTTACTAAGGGGAATATCGGGCGGGCCGGTCTTCTCCTCTCCGATGCCTAAGTCAGTATAGTTGGAATATATAACTTGAGCACGTATGTAAGCGGTGAGTGAGATCAGTTACCTATTAATGAGGGTGGCTGGGGCCCTTATATAGGTGGTTGGGGGTGAGGGCTGGCCTCACCCTTCGATGTGGGACTGGTTCCCTTCTGGTTGTACACTCTGGTGCCCTCTTTGGCAGGCAGGCGCACCCGGTCCCAGGGTCCCTGGTAGCTGGATAGACTGCTGGACCCTGAGGCCGGGTGCTGGTGGTTTGGTCCTGGGCCTCGAGCCAGGCCCTGGTGCACTTGCTGCGGGTCTGTGGGCCTACTCTAGCCCCTCTGCGGCTACTGTCAACAAGTTCCCCAAGTTCCCGGTCAAGTGCAATCTTGAATGGGGACTTAAGTCTTAAGTCTGTCTTGCTCTTGTCCCGCAGGGTTACCAACCCAACGGTGCCCAGTCTCCCAAGTCCGCGTTGAAGATTGGGCGTGACTGGGGTGAGTACCTGTTTACCGATGGTGAGCAACAGTTTATAAGTACGTTTGTAATATAAGTAGTACTGTGCTCAAGTGTTGTGGTGCTATGAGCATGGAGTGGGGTGAAACCCGGAGTGTATGATATGATGATGCCATGCAAAAGATGTGTGCATGGAATGATAATGGAGCGTTGAAATCCGCCATGCAATAGATGTGTGCATGAAATGTCAACCGGGCACTCTGCCATATCGGTACGGAGCGGAGTTCACTGGGCCACTACCGGGCGTTCTGCCATATCGGTACGGAGCGGAGTTCACTGGCCCACTACCGGACGTTCTGCCATATCGGTACGAAGCAGAGTTCACTGGGCCACTACCGGGCGTTCTGCCACATCGGTACGGAACGGAGTTCACTGGGACCTCGACCGGGCGTTCTGCCATAACGAGACGAGGTGGAGTAAAAGACCTCGACCGGGCGTTCTGCCATATCGAGACGAGTCCATATTGCTAGGCTGCAGGGAGATGGCCCCGGTGTTGCGGCTTGTTTGAAGCGCCGGTGAACACTTGCTAGTTCTTCTCAGCTTGTGTTGAATAAGCGTTGAGGTAAGGGGGATGGCGTTGAGGTGACAAGGCTCGTCGTGCAGCCCCACGTTGATCGCGGTTCAATGCGATGCATGGTTTTTATCCTGCTGGACAAGAGTACATGGGTTAGATGTAAACTCACTCGGGTGTATAAAGCCCATGCCAGTCGAATGTTCTCATGACCAGGGTCATGCCATGGAGCCGGGCGAGACTCGACCAGGCGTCCTGCCATATCGAGACGAGTCCCCCAGTGAAATGCCATGGGGCCGGGTGGATCGCGTTCCCGGAAAATGCTCTCGAGCCGGTTGGATGTTACGTAACCGGTGGGTGGATCTCGACCGGGCGTCCTGCCATATCGAGACGAGTCCCCCAAGAGAGATGCAGCTGGGTGGACCTCGACCGGGCGTTCTGCCATATCGAGACGATTCCCCCAGTGAAATGGCGTGCAGCTGGTTGAATGATCATAACCGTGAACTGCCATGGTGCCGGGCGGACCTCGACCGGGCGTTCTGCCATATCGAGACGAGTCCCCCAGTGAAATGGCGTGCAGCCGGTTGAATGATCATAACCGTGAACTGCCATGGTGCCGGGCGGATGGCTCATACCTGGAACGATGCTCTCGAAGCCGGTTGAAAAATCATAACCAGTGAGAGGTCTTCAAGATATGCAGCGAAGAAGCCATGCAGCCGGTTGAATGATCATAACCGCGAACTGCCATGGTGCCGGGCGGATGGCTCATACCCGGAACGATGCTCTCGAAGCCGGTTGAAAAATCATAACCGGTGAGAGGTCTTCAAGCCGGTTGGAAGATCATAACCGGTGACTTGTAATGAAGTTGGCGTGCAACCGTGGAGCCTGGGGAAGTGTGGGAGGGCCTGACGCCTCGGTTCCCGCTCCTACCTTCCTGTCGCCAGCGTGTGGGACAAGTGGCTGACATGCATTTAAGGAGGAAGTCCATCAGTCCCGTCAGTTATGATGGCATGGGCAGTTTACCAATGCTGGGACACGTGCCAGCAGGGAGCGGTCTTGAGATGGAGGGCCTGGATTTGCAGGCATTTGAGTTGCTCTGATTGCGTGTTTTGGGGGGATTTCAAACGCCTAGGGCACCGGTCCCCTCTATAAATAGGCCTCTTCTGCTCTTCTTTCTACTTTTGCTTCTTGCTTTAGAGAAACTAAGAGAAAGAGAGAAATCCGGCGAAAGCTCTGAGCCCCTTGCCCCACGAGATCCGTTTTCTCAAGCGCTCCCTACTCTCTTCCTACCATTGCTCGCTGCTTTCGCAGGACGGACTGTCCTCGGTTGAGCATATTAATCGGTAAGTTGTTGATTTCTTTGCCCCGGCGTTGTTCTTGTTTTGCTTTTGTTGTTTTGCGACGGGGGGGGGGGGGGATCTCTGTCGCTGACTGAGTTGCTCTGCGGCAAACTTGGGGAGAGGCCGTAGAAGGCGCTATTGTAGCCTGTTGCTGACGAGCGCTAGGGTTTTGTTTTCTCCCCCTAGGTTAAGATGTCTTCTTCAAGTTCTGACGGGGCTTCCGAATCGGCTGCCAGGGGTCCTATCGTGGACGATGTGGAGAGGCTGGAGGACTGGCTCAGTTCGGAATCCCCGGAGACCGAAGTCGCTGACCGCTCCGGGAGCGGGGCTTTGTCTCCGTCTTTGTCTTCGTCTTCCGGGGCTGAATCCCCGGAGACTGAAATACCGCACGGGGTGCGCCTTGCGGGTGCTCCGGCCGTGAGCTACACCATTGGCAAAGGGAAGGATGCCGTGGTGTGCGATGAACCGGAGGGTAGCATGACCCCTGGAGAGATAGCTGCATTCCGGGAAACGTGGAGTATCCCGGATGAGATTCTGCTGCGGCCCCTGAATCCTGGAGAGTCAGCCTGCAACCCGGAGGCAGGTTGGGTTGCCGTGCACTAGGACCAGTTCCGGCATGGATTCTCGCTCCCGCTGCCGGATTACGTGCAGTACATGCTCAGTGCACTGCAGGTGTCGCCAGCGCAGCTTCCCGGGCTCTAGTGGAGGCGACTACTGAGCCTCGGCTGCCTGTATGATCTCTCCGGAATGAGTATGCCAACGGTAAACGAATTCCGGGCCTTGTACAGGTTGTCACACTCAAGGAAGCAAGGGTCCCGGGGTTGCCTGTCCTTCAACGCCCGGAATTATCAACCGATCATCACCAATATGCCTACATGGGTAGACAACAGCTGGAGAAAGAAGGTGGTGATGGTGGGCGGGAGGTGGCAGGCGAGGAGGAAGATGTACCGGGTTCCTGGCGCCTTCCAACCCATTGGCGACCAGTCGTTCGAGCTATCCGATCTGGAGCATGAGAGGATCTCGACCATACTCGGATGTTGGGATGACCTGGAACGGAGTTCTTATAACTTCATCCGCCGGGAAGTGTTGGAATACTGCCACCTCGGGCGGGATCCCGGTGCGTAGCAAATCTTAGCGGTGATACTTGTGCTAGCTCTTGCAAAATACTAACTGTTCGCTTTTCTTGCAGGTGCATCTTCCCGGGCGGTCATCAAGCCCGAAACCACTCTCTCAATGGACGGGGAAGACCTCCTTAACAAGCTGAAGGAGAAAGACGAGACCGTCTCGCGGACCTCGGTGGACGAGGAGTCCGGCCGGCTCACGACTCATCTGGAACCGAGGGCCATGGATGTTGATGACGGCGCCTACATCCTAAGGCGGGTGAAGAGCCATCCTGCTGCGCCCAAAGCGGTGCCCGGAAAGGGCAAGACTACTGGGGGGCCAGTGAGGATTCCCGGTGGAGTGAGCAGGATCCCCAACCGCCCGGTGTCTGTGCCGCTCGTGACCCGTGTCGCCCGGGTAGGCGCACGATCTTCTTCTCCGGAAGGCCGGGGAGAGAAACGGAGGGGCGTGGACATTCCTCCCTCCGCGTTGGTGACGCTCACCGGCGGGTCGTCACGGGAGAACCTGGCCAAACGGCTCAGGGTAACCAGCGGTGCACAACCTAACTCCACTGGGGAGAAGGCTGCCGCTGCCCGGCAGAGTAGTCCCGCACCTGCGGAGGCACCAAAGGGAAGCCCGGACAGTGCATTCGTCCGGCAGGTGGCGGCGGACCTGGCTGGCCTCGGCCTGGACAGGCCAGGGGTCACCGGAGTCTTGGCGGGCGGGAGCCAGCCAAAATGCAAGGAATCCGTCCTCCGGGTAAGCACTAACTAGTGCCACTACACCGCTTGTAGTTTGTTTTCTCTTGCTGATTGACTAACTGTGTTGTTGTGCAGTTGCTGTACAGTCTGTACCAACCGGACCAGAGCGAGGAGCTGCCGGAGCTGAAGAGGCAGATAGCTGCTTTAACAGAGTCCCGGCAACGCCTGGAGGTGGAGAAGTCCCGGGCGGAGCGGGAGAGGGCCAGATCGGAGGAGAGGGCCAAGAAGCTAGAGGAGCAGAACCGGAGCCTGGAGAAGGAGAAGGAGCGGGCCGAAGCTGAGAGGGCCGAGCTGGAAGCCAAGGTGGATGAGCTCCAGGTGGGAGCCACCGCTCTGCGCGCCGCTACCGCTGCTGCTGCCGGGGAAGAGGGCCCAGGACAATATGAGCGGTTCGTTCTCCGATACCAAGAGAGCGACGATTTCCTGGAGTTCCTGGAGAAGGCCAGGGAAGAGGGCATCTCGGATGCGTACACGGAATGGGCGGGGAAGGGGTGGTTGGACACTTCCCTGATGCCGGATGCCGCTGCTGAAGGAGACATCCATGAGCAGTCGAACATCCATCAGCAGGCGGTGGAGGGGCAGCCGGAAGAAGTGACTCGCTCGGACTTGGATTATTTTACCAACGGTACCAAGTCTCCCCGAGCCAGAGTCGGCACCGGAACTGAGGTCGACGACGAGGCTACCGCAGGAGAGGCCGGCGGATTGCCTGCTGAGGGTGGAGTCGTGGCTCCTTAGGATTTTCCTTGCTCTTCTCCTTGTAATCTTTCCGGAACGGTTACTGCTTGTATACTTGCTTGATTATGAATATACTTGAACTGGCGGAGCCGGTGAAATTTTCTCAAAAGTAGTTTGCATATATTTGTGATTTTTTTTACAACGGTAGAACCGGTGATATGCCAAACTAACCGCTCGGAGACTTGGCGGGTTCACCAGGCCTGGTCATGCTCCCGGCCGGGGTCTGCTCTTCTTTCCCCTACGTACCGCTGGAGCTGGCCGTCATTAATCAAGCCCTGCACTGCTGTCTTGAGAGCACAGCACTGGCTCGTCCGATGAGTAGCCTCATCATGATAGGAGCAGTACTTGCCCGTCTGCGCCGTTGTAAGTTTCGCCTTCGGGTACTTTCTCTTGGGCGGTAGGGGGATGATGCTCCCGTTCTCAAGTAAAATATCCTCGTAGGAAGTGGTGAGAGCGGTGAAGACTTCTTGACCGGCCGGTGGTGCTGGCATGATCGCCAGGGGACGTTCTTGGCAGTACGGTGCCGGCTTGTGCTCGCTCTGGGACTTGTCAGGATAAGGCCTCTGCTGCCTTTGTGGCCAGCTTCTATTGGGCCGGCTCGGCCGGGCGGCGCGGTTCTCGGTCCGCTGACTAGGCTTGTCCTCCTGGCTGGGCGGGGGGTTCTCCTCCCGGGGATGGTCTTCCTGCTGCTCATCCCGCTTCCTCTTCAGCAGGTGGTGCCCATATGTCTCGTGATCGGCCTGAGCATGCCGGATGGCCATTGCCATCAACTCATCATACCCCTGCGGGAGTTCTACTCAGACGGCGTAGGAAAACTTCCCTGGCCGGAGCCCTTGCTTGAACGCCATCTCGGCGATGCCCTTGTCTAGGTTCCGGACCCCGGCGGTGGTCGTCTGCCAACGGTTGACAAAGGTCCTCAGCTCCTCTCCGGGTGCTTGCATACAGTTGAAGAGGATGGTCGACGTCCGGGCTCCCTCGACCCGGAGGATGAAGCGGCCTACGAACCGGTCAGCTAACTGTTCGAATGCCTCGATCGAGTTCGCCGGAAGCTCGTAGAACCAGCTGAGCGCCTCTCCAGACAGAGTTTCCTGGAAGATGTTGCAGCATACTGCATCAGAGTAACCCTTGGCGCAGGTTTGGGACCGGAAACTGTCCAGATGCTGGTACGGGCAGCCGGACCCTGAATAGGTGAGCTTGAGGGACTTCTGGTTGCCAGACCTTCCCGACTCTATGACTCGGTGCCAGAAAGGGCCCATATGCTCATTAAACCGGGCGCCCCCATCGGCCGCGCGGCTCTTCTCTCGTTGGCCTCCATTTGGGCCTTCAAGTCTGACACAGTGTCGGCTAACATCTGCAATGCCCGTGCAGTCGGGGTCTCAACTTCATCCACAGACGAAGTGTGGAGCTGGCGGGAGATTGGCGTGCTCTTCGGCGGACTTGCACCGCCCGGTGACTTCTCTCGCACGGGATCACCGGGCCGACCGCCCGATGACTGCCCTGCCTCGTACTACTGAGGTTGGACTGGCGTGGGTGCCGCTTGCGCCTTGACCATAGCGTCATTACGCTGTTGTCCTCTCTCTAGGGCGGCTACCAGGGCAGCATTCACCGATTCCATCTCTTCGTACCGGGCGTTGGACTTGGCTCTGTCCCTGTCGCCCTCCTCTCTTAGACGATTGACCTCTGTGGCCATTGCCCGTATCTTTCCCGCCATACCGCTCTGGTCGGGGCTGTACGTAGGGTCCCGGTCGCTGTCGCAGAGCGGGCTCTCAGATCGGTCACTCGGATCATCCGAGAACGTCAAGGAGAAGCCCCGGTGCACTGGACTGTCTTCATCCTCTGCCGGGCCTTTCCCGCGCGAGCTGTCGTGGTGTCTCGGTCCCGGCATGCCGGATGGCCTACCACAGCTTCCTCCTTCCTGACCGTTGCCCTGGGCGCCATGCGGCTCCCGCGTGACGACCGGGGTGGAGATGAGCGTTTGCACTAATGCAACACGCCCCTCCTCGGCGGTACCTCTCTCTTGACTTACTTCTGAATTCTCTGCCATTGGTATTGCTTACACGGCTTCTTGTTCAAGGTTCCCACAGACGGCGCCAATTGTTTCTGCACAAACCCTGGGGCCTGGTAGATACAGGTGAATCCTCGTGTGATCTCCTGCCAACCTGCTTACTAAGGAGAATACCGGACGAGTCGGTCTTCTCCTCTCCGATGCCTAAGTCAGTATAGTTGGAATATATAACTTGAGCACGTATGTAAGCGGTGAGTGAGATCAGTTACCTATTAATGAGGGTGGCTGGGGCCCTTATATAGGTGGTTGGGGGTGAGGGCTGGCCTCACCCTTCGATGTGGGACTGGTTCCCTTCTGGTTGTACACTCTGGTGCCCTCTTTGGCAGGCAGGCGCCCCCGGTCCCAGGGTCCCTGGTAGCTGGATAGACTGCTGGACCCCGAGGCCGGGTGCTGGTGGTTCGGTCCTGGGCCTCGGGCCAGGCCCTGGTGCACTTGCTGCGGGTCTGTGGGCCTGCTGTAGCCCCTCTGCGGCTACTGTCAACATGGTGTAAGAACCCATGTGCAAAAGTTTCTCTCCCTTAGAGTATGCCGAAAGGAAAACAACAAAAGAAAGAAAAGAAAGAAGAAAAAAAAAACTGTATATCACGGGATGAGATTACCTTTTCTGATCCAATTTGCACAATGGTCAAAGTATAGACTCACAAAGTAAGACACCTTTTAACCACTCAAAAATAACCAAATTTTAAGCAAAACATGTAAATGTGACTGTCTAGTTGAAAGATTATGGTCCAAAGTGAACAGAACAAATTCCGTGAAGAGTGTGTGAAAATATTTCAATAGACACAAGGTGGACTCATGGAGATGCATCAAGTGAGTTGGAGATTGAGTAGCAGGCTTAGGATAGTAACGGTTGTATCCAGCCTTATAGCACCAGTAAGGTTCTTCCTTATAGCTTCACAATTCCAGTTCTCTTACACATCTGTGCCCACATGGTCACATGTTCAGTTCTTTTTGGCCATTCTGGAACAATCGTCCTCATAGGGTTATATGTATTTATATTTTCGATAGTCCAAGTAGACTTTATCAAAACCCCATCGAAGGATAGAAAACATTCCAAGCATCCCCACTAATCCATGTAGCAAACCTATTCACTAATGACTCCCAAGTCAGTTGACTTTAGGGCATTAAGCATAACAAGGATGCTCCTAAGAGTGAAAGGCTCGGATTCTTAATTTAGTGGAAGAAGCAGCTCACTCACTGTTTTTCTTTTAAAGTTCAAGCAAGTTACTTTCATCGGGGAGATCAAGCCATTCTCGTTTCTGCCTTCCAAAGAATCGTGGATGCGACCCAATGAAAGGCTACTTTGAGAATAACCTGACCTAAATAGAGAACCAAAAACCACCGTGGTGACCAAGCCACTCTCGTTTCTGCCTTCTAACGAATCACGGACACGACTCAAGAGATGACTACTTTGAGAGTAACCTGGCCATAAGCAATCCTCATACCTCCATCTCACTTGATACAAGTCAATTGAGCAAAACACAATGTGGGAGAAATGTGTACAAATAGAGTGAACTTGTTCTGAGATGTAGACCACAATAAATTCAAAAAGAGAGGGCAGATGCACAAGCACATGAGCTACCATAAAGTGATCATTCAGGTAGTGAGGATAACACCACATGTTCCTATCCCGTGAAGCTGAGAACAAAAACTTTTAAACTAGATATATTTTTTTGATTTTTCAAAAACTAAAACTATGTACAAGGCATGCTCTCAGGGGAAGATTAGTGTGGGTCACAGATACCAATTGCCTTCCTTAAGCTAGTGAACCTAAGGTTGTCAAGTGGTTTTGTGAATAAATCAGCCAGTTGTTTTTCAGTGGGAATAAAAGTTAATTCAAACAAGTTATCTTCAACCAAGTTTCGGATGAAATGATATCTAATCTCTATATGCTTCGTCCTAGAATGCAGCACAGGATTCTTAGAGATATTGATAGCAGAAGTATTGTCACAGAATAAGGATAACACCTCTTGTTGAAATCCGTAGTCCGCGAGCATGTGCTTCATCCACAAAAGTTGTGTGCAGCAGGTTCCAGCAGCAATGTATTCTGCCTGAGCTGTAGACAGGGACACACAGTTCTGCTTCTTGCTATGCCACGAAACAAGGTTGTTTCCCACAAAGAAAGCACCGCCGGAAGTACTTTTCCGGTCATTAGCATCTCCTGCCCAGTCCGAATCGGAGTATCCTGCAACCTCACAGTTAGTATCGAAGGTGTAGCTAATCCCAAGGTCAGTTGTACCTGCAATGTACTTGATAATGCGTTTGACCGCCTTCACATGTGATTCCTTGGGGTTGGCTTGATACCGAGCACAAACTCCTACACTATAGCATATGTCAGGTCTGCTAGCTGTCAAGTACAGCAGGCTACCAATCATGCTACGGTAGTGGGACTGATCAGCATTAACTTCATCAAGATCGACTGTGATCTTGCAACTAGTTCCCATCGGATTTGTGACGGGAGAGGATGTTTCCATCCCAAACTTCTTCACGAGTTCCTTGGCATACTTGGATTGAGATATGAACAGGCCATCATTCTTTTGATCAACTTGCAAACCTAAGAAGTAGGTCAATTTCTCATAGTGGCTCATCTCAAACTCCTTAGACATAAGATCTGAAAATTCTTTAACCAAGTTATCGGAAGTCGAACCAAAAACAATATCATCCACATAGATTTGGGCAATAAACATGTTTTTAGAGGTGATTTTTACAAACATAGTCTTATCAACAGAACATCTAACATAACCCTGCTCAAGAAAGTGTGTGGACAACCTCTCATACCAAGCTCTAGGCGCCTGTTTGAGGCCATAAAGTGCCTTATCTAACCTGTAAACATGATCAGGATGGCTAGAGCTTTGGAAGCCTGGAGGTTGTGCAACATACACTTCCTCCTTAAGAATGCCATTCAAGAAGGCACTCTTCACATCCATTTGGTACAAGGTAAACCTCAAGTAACAAGCTATTGCCAAGAGCAACCTAACTGATTCCAACCTTGCAACCGGGGCAAAGGTTTCATCAAAATCAAGTCCCTCTATTTGTGAGTAACCCTGAACAACCAATCTAGCCTTGTTCCTGGTTATCACACCTTTCTCATCAGACTTGTTCTTGAACACCCATTTGGTGCCAATTACATTCTTGTTTTCGGGTCGTGGCACAAGGTGCCAAACCTTCTCTCAAATTGATTCAATTCATCTTGCATGGCATTAATCCAATCAGTATCACACAAGACTTCTTTCACGTTCTTAGGTTCTATGATGGACACAAAACCAAAGTGCATGACTCTATCTATGGTAGACTTATGCATCGCAAAAAAACTTTTTAACACTGCATAACTGCTTACCACACGTTTTACCTTGCTGCGTGTGACAGTAGATTGTGAATTATCACCAATGATGTCAGAAGGAGAGTGATCTTTTTGCACTTGTCGCTTTCCAATCCTGTGTGGAGGCTGGGTAGCTATGGTTTCATCCCTACAACCTTCCGCGGGATCGGTAACCTCATATCCATCCTCCTGATCATTCTGATCCTCTCCATTTTTTGAGTCAGCTTCGTCAGCCGAAGAACATTCCTTGCAGATTGTGACATCTGCTTCTGGCTGTATAGGATCAGTAGGTGTTGTTGGATCATCTTCAGATGTGCAACCGGTCAGGTGAGTACATCCAAGACCATCATCAAGACCATCATCAATAGCTTGCATGAGATTTTGTTGTAGACCCGGTATGCCCTGCTTTTGAGAGAGTAACCAAGAAAAACACCATTATCACAACGTGCATCAAGTTTGGTCAGATATTCTCGGTCCTTGTAGATGAAGCAAGGACTTCCAAACACTTTCAGATGGGCCAGATTAGGTTTCCTTCCTTTCCATATCTCATAGGGAGTCTTATCAGTTCCTGGCCTGAAAATAGCACGGTTAAGAGTATAGCAAGCATTGCTCACGGCCTCGGCCCAGAAGACGTGAGGGAGACAAGAGGCATTAAGCATTACCCTGGTCATTTCTACTAAAACTCGATTCTTCCTTTCAACAATCCCATTTTGTTGGGGAGTGATCGGAGAAGAGTATTTATGGTGCACACCAAACATATCACAGTAATCATCAAATTTTGCATTATCAAATTCAGTACCATGATCTGTCCTAACTCTAACAATGTGTTTACCCTCGTGCATTTTCTCATTTGAAACCCTTTTGGCAAACTTATCATATATGTCAAAAGTATCAGACTTAGATGCAAGAAACATAACCCAAGTGAACCGAGAGAAATCATCAACAATAACAAGAGTATATTTCGCACCATTTAAGCTAAGAGTCGTAACGGGTCCTACCAAATCCATATGCAAGAGTTCTAACACATTAGAGGTGGGTTGAGCATTAAGAGCAGAGTGTGGAGAGCGTGTAAGCTTACCAATTTTACATTCTCCACACATACCTGAAGCTTTCCCGGAAAGCTTAGGGAGACCTCTAGCTACTTCCTTGGTTGATAGCTTGATGATGTCCTGATGATTCAAATGGCAAAGACGTCTGTGCCAAAGATCAAGGGGCTGCTCACCAATTTGTGCACGAAAGCATAGTTGAGGCTTGAACTCCTTCCGAGCCATGATACAATAGCAATTGTCCTTGGTCCGATCTCCTTGCATGACGCTCATCCCCATCCCATTTAGAACCAGATATTTGATCTTGTCAAAAATGACACAGTCGTTCTCATCAACTACCTGACTAACACTCAGCAAGCATACTTCTAAACCTTTGACGAGAAGGACATTCTTTAGTTCCGGGAGACCTGGAGCCCTTACTGTCCATTTACCAATGATTTCTGAATTTGCTCCATCCCCGAATGTAACATAGCCAACTGGATAGAGATCATCCCTTGATACGAACCACTTGGGATCGCCAGTCATGTGAGCCGAGCATCCACTGTCAACATACCAGGAATCGGATTTCCGAGCTGACAAGGTAGTGAGTACAACATTGCAATAACCTCTTGTTCTATGCGGAGCTTTTGGCTTCAGAACAGTTCGGCTGAGAAAACAGACTCTAACAGCATTACTATCTGAGTCTGAATCATACTCATCCTCATCATTGTGATCTTCTACTTGAGCAGGCTGCTCCTGAGACTTGGACTTGGTCTTTGGAGCCCATATTTTCTTGCTCGACGAATCCCTAGGGTTAGAGTTTGCAAGAGATTGAACAATCTTCACAAGTTCCTTGAGAGAGTTCTCAATGGAATCCTTGAGAGATGTCAGAACTTCATTCTCAGTATTCTGAGCAGGGCCTTCGTTTTTCAGCTTGTAGCAATATGGTCGAATATGACCCATAACACCACAATGATGGCATTTTGGAACAAACTTGGTCTTGGTCTCTTTGGACTTGGAGACTTCCTCCTTGGGGGACTTCACCGTCTTCTTTGTATTCTTCTTGCTTGATTTTGAGTGATTAACGATCTCAAAACCTAGACCACTCTTGTCATGACCAGGTTTTCCCATATTAACAATTTCTTTGAGCTTATCCGACCCAACGGAGAACTTCTTATATTCCTTCTTCCAATCTTCTAGCTGCAGCTTCAAAGTGGCCTTCTCGGAGGAGAGGTTGCAGGTCAAGGCATCCTTAAGTCTCAGACTTTCTTCAAGAAACTCCTTCTCCTTTATCAAGACTGACTTGTCGGCCTTCCACTTCTTCTTCTGGAACTGCAGCTTGTCTTGTAATTCCTTGACATGGTTCCCACTCTTGGTAAGCTCGTTTGACAAGGCCTCAATCTTGTCAAGCATGGACTTAGATGCAATATGCAAATCAGAATATGCATTGTGAAGCTCTTCATCATGTTGAGCTTCGTTATCATCATCTATATCAGAGTTTGAAGCATTGGCAAGCTTAACCGATGCAATGAATGCAACGGTCTCCTTCTCTTCCTCTTGGTCAGAGGAAGGTTCAGACTCACTGTCCAACCAAGTGGCCTTAAAAGCCTTTTGCTTCGTTCTGTTTGCACATTCAGCTGCCTTATGACCAACACCACCACACTCGAAACACTTATCATTCTGAGGAAGGTTTCTGGGTTTGAAGGTAGATATGGGATTTCTAGGGTTACTGGTTTCCCCTTGTCGAGGATATTTGGTATTGGTTGTAGCCCCCTTTTGGTTAAACCTATGATTAAACCCAGGGTTCCTCTTCTCCCTAAGAATCCTCTCCAATTTTTTGGTTAAGAGAGCAAACTCTTCCACCGAACCATCACCTGACACAGAATCTTCCTCTACTTCCTCTTTAACTACAGTAAAGGCTAAGGATCTATCCTTTTTAGAGGATTTCCTCTTGGCTTCAAAATTTTTGAGGTTTCCTACAAGCTCATCTAAGGTGTAAGTGGTCAAGTCTCTAGCTTCTTCTATGGCAATCTGTTTTGACTCAAAACTAGGTGGTAAGGCCCTTACAAACTTTTGAACCATACGTTAAGGATCAATAGGATAATTTAAACTATGACAATGGTTTGTAATGGCAATCATACGTCCAAGAAAAGCTTCTACAGTTTCATCCTCACTCATTTTCAACTCCTCAAACTCATGAAGTAAAGATCTGATACTTTGTTCCTTTACCTTGTTTGTGCCTTCATGAGCGGTGGCCAAGATTTGCCATGAATCTCGGACAAGGGTGTAGTTGATGATCCTTCGACGAACGTCTTCGGATACTGCCATGAAAAGGTTGTTCAAAGCCCTCATGTTAGCTTTGGCTTCCAACCTTTCATCTAGAGTCCATTGGTCGCGGGGCTTTGGAATGGAAGGTGCAGTTTCTATTTCCACCGTCATAGGGACTGAATACCCAAACTCAACTGCTTCCCATTGTCTTCCATCGTCCTAGGATGAGAGGAAAGTAAACATCATAACTTTCCAATCCGAATACCCTTTCCCATTGAAAAAGGGAGGAGAATTCAGTGAGGAACCGAATCTATTTGTGGTCCATTTCCCTCTAAGAGGATCTCACCAGCAAGTTGGTGGCCGCTCTGATACCACTTGAAGGTCCTAGAGGGGGGGGGGGGGTGAATAGGACTCTTTGCAACTTTTTCGTTATATGTTGTAATTCGAGGCTAGCAAGGAGTTGTGCTATCCTGATTCACAGTTTGCTACGATTATGCAAGTAATGAAAAAGATTGCTGAAAGTAAAAACAACACAGAGATGTTTTTCTTTAACGCAGAAACCCTGAACTCAGGGAAGAAAACTGCGTGCCCTTATCCGAAGGACAAACCTTTCCACTATGTGGTTCGTAGACTTATACAAGAATAGAGCCTGGGATACCAGACCTTGTTGTTATCCTGTTCTATGACTCTACCTAGTCTAACTAGAACGCTCTCCCATCTTGTCCCCTAAGTCCTCACACATAAAAGGGATACAAGAGCTTCACTCAGACCTTAACTACTCCCTAGCTAACTCTGCTTTGTGAACTCTTGGGGTCGTTGCACCTCCAATCACAACCTCATGTATTGGAATGCAAATGCTTTATGATTTTTGAAAAACGGTTTTTGATTTCTCAAGCTCTAAGATTTATAATCACTAGGAAGACTTAGAGCAATAGAGAGTAAGAACACAGCCAAGCTGATATTCTTCAATAATAACAAAAACACAAATAAATTGACCACCAAGCAAAATCACTTTACTTGGTATTTATAGGCAGGTGTGAATTGCTAAGAGAGCAATACGCATGCCAATGGATTAAGAAGGTTTGGACTGATGTGTTTGGCTTAGATGCTGTTGAAATCTTTTGTAGTACAAAGCCAAGCACAAAAGGACAAAACCAACTTTCCAAAAATGGCTAGCTTTTCATAAGAGGGAAAAAGGTTTTGCAAAAAGCATTCTAAAAGAATGTCAACAATATGAAAAGGCAAAACAGCTTCCTTCTAGGATCATACAGCCTACTATCAACTGCATAGGTAAGTGTAACACAAACCAAGCATAAACAAATGGATCTTGAAAACATCAAGGTCACGGGTTGAAGAATTCCTTCACCCTTTGATAGTTTGAGCGCCAAGAGCATCAGATGCTTGGCTAGCTGTTTGAATTTTGAAAAACAAATCGACTGGAAACAACTGGAAATGCATTGAGAAGATAAATCACAGTTTTCAAGACGATTTGAACAAAGCCATAAAAATACCCAGAAAACTCGGTATACAAAGCAGTGCTCCTATCCTTAGTAGCAAACATATGATACAAAGTGGTACTGCTATCCTTAGTGAAAACATGATATGAATATGCATGAATATACCTTAGTTTTCTGAGGTTATGTTGGGTCTTGAATTGGTTGGGCTTCATGGCTTCACTTGTACTTGTGCTGGGACTCATCATACTACATCTTGGGCTGTGTTTTGGTCCATAATGGGGACTGCCAACATCTTTATACTTACAGACAATCTGAACAAAAATGAAAAGGCCCTTGCCAGGGCTTTGGACTTGAATGAATGCTCACAATAGTGTTTCATTTTCATCTTTTGTAATTGGCGTAGTCAATAATGGATCCTTAGAAATGAGAAATGACAAATAAAATACATAAAAAGTTACTAGTAAAGTACACAGTGTTGAGATATAATTCCCACATGGGAAAATGAGACCTACCATGTGGGTTTATAAGGGTTTGAGCTACTCCTTCTATTGCCAATTGGTTTTAGATTGGAACCCCGGACTAATTTATCATGTTATCAGAGCGGGTTACCCACGTGTGTACTTTCTATCTCTCTCTTCTCTCTCTCTCACCCAAATAGTTGTCCACGTGTATGACTTGAAAGTTCGCCCCACGTGCAGGGGCGTGTTGAGATATAAATCTCACATGGGAAAATTGGACCCTACCTTGTGGGTTTATAAGGGTTTGGGCTACTCCTTCTATTGCCAATTGGATTTAGATTGGAACCCCAGACGACTTTATCACACAGTTCTTAGTACACGTTTACTAAACCGTAATGGGATTGACAAGAAATAAGAGAGAGAATGAATGGAAGAGAGTATGAGTCGCTCTTATGTCTATGTTTAGAGTTTCATAAACATGCACTTATTGTATTGACACCAATGTACTAGAAGAATCTGCCACTGCAGGGGATTTTGGAGGAGAAGACAAGTAAGGCTTGGGTGGTATCTTCAAGGACTCCACACTCCCTTCCAGCATTTCTATCACTTCTTTCATAGCTGGTCGCCTTGAGGGATCAGTTTGTATGCACCACAAGCTCACTATTATCACCTTCCTTGCTCTTACTTTGTCTTCCTCACTTTTGATACTATGCAGGCCAAGTTCCTCGTTCAGTTCAATACGGTTGTAAATCCAGTGTGGAAAGTATATCTCACTAGTATTTTCAGCTTCAACATTGATGTTCCTTCTTCCCCCAGCCATCTCCGAAAGCATCATTCCATAACTATACACATCTGATTTGTGCGAGACCCCTCCAAAACTTCTACAAAACACCTCTGGAGCAATGTATCCAGCTGTACCTCTTGCATACAACATTGACACAATACTCTCATTCCTGTCACATATTTTGGCAAGGCCAAAATCAGAGATCTTAGGCAAGAAGTTCTCATCAAGGAGAATGTTATGAGGCTTGATGTCGAAATGCAAAATCCTTGTGTTGCAGCCACGATGCAAGTACTCCAGTCCTCGAGCAATGCCAAGTGAAATTTGATACAATGCTTCCCATCCCAACTGATGATCACTTTTAGTGTTATTGGCATCAAATATGAACTTCTCGAGTGATCCATTGGGCATAAATTCATAGACCAGAGCTCTTTTTGAACCCTCAAAACAAAACCCCAACAAGCTGACAATGTTGACATGGGAAGTTCTACTAATGGCTGCAACTTCATTCATAAAATCCTCCCCATTACCTTTTAATCTGTTTAGGACCTTCACCGCTACCAGAGGGCCGCCCTTTAGTTTTCCTTTATAAACACCTCCATAGCCCCCCTGTCCTAATTTTTCTTCAAACGAATTGGTCATCTTCTTAACATCCATATAGCTGTATCTTCTAACTTGAAGTGGCCCATAGTTCGATAGAAAGGCCTCCAGATTTTTACGACTTTGGTTTTGCTTCTTCCAAAAGAAAATAGATTTAGAAGACGATAACTTTCTTCTTAAGCAGCAAAGTACAACTGGTACTAGGACCAGGAGACCAACTACACCACCCGCTGATCAAAGAAAAGAAAATAAGATATCACAAATTTATTTGAGTTCATGAGTTTTTTTTTTGGAATAAGTTGGCAAAAATTTATTGAAAATAGAGTTACAAAGATACAATCCTAATATGCATCAATGTAAAAACATAAGTCAAAAGAAAAAATAACAAAATTATAACTGAAAACTTGAAAAATTTTAATGGTGCAGTCCCCATTACGTCGAAATGCTGACGCCGGTCTGGATCTACATTACTAACTGCATAGATGTAGTGAAAAGAGCAAGTGGTTGTATGACCACCCATGCGAATCCTACGTATAAATTGACGAACATTTGTACATATGACTAAGGGTAATCTTGCACCTAAAGGATCGAAACCGACCAAGGGTGACGCCAAACATGGCCATAATGACATTCGATCTTTAACGAACATGTACCATAATTGTGGGTCTGTCAACCAATATGTCAACCAAATTGGTGGCCAATACCACCTAAAATGGCAGAAGCTCCAGTAAACATGTTGGGCTTTATCCCAGGCTCAAAGCCCACTTGGGTCCAGATCCAAAAATCAAGCCCACCTGGGTCCTAGACCCAGACTCGGCTCCAAGCCCGGATCCAGATCCGACCCAGGCCGTAGGTTATTCCACTGGTTGCTTGAAAGAGACACTTGAGTTTGATCTAGGACGTACTGGGAATCTGGGATGTGATTAGACATTTTACTCCCAGTATTTACTACAATTAACAAAGAAAGCTAACATAGATGTGTCGGAAACCTTGAGCCAGGGATCAAAGCTTGTTCATATCCTTATTCAAAGCTAATATAGATGTGAACATTTGTATTATAAGTACCCTTATGATCATACTGTTAGAAAAATTGAGTTCAAACAAATACAACTGACATGAGATTGCTCTTACCGAGTCCTAGCTTCAGCTTCCAGTAGTTTTCTCTAGCTGCAACATAAATTGCAAGTAAATTTTGTTAGCTAAGAAAACAAGACAGCAAAACAGACGACATCATCTGAAATCTCTTTGGAGTTTATGTCTGTGTTTTCGCATCTTTGATTTAGAGAAATTTTGAACAAACTGTATTTGTTTTCTCAGAGTTATATTCCTTAAAGTAAAGAAATTGCTTCAAGGCTTGACAGAGAAAGAAGAAAGATTGATTGTTTGGCAGCCAATTTTCGGTTCCTATTATTCAGATGGATGGATATACCTTTTGGTGCAGGTGCACAAATAGTTTCTCCCTCGTATGGCTGGCATATGCCTCCTCTAGCATAGCATTCATAACACTCTTCGGATACTGTCACTGCCAGGGTGAAGTTTGGATCGAAGTTAGATTCAGGCTGATACGAAAAATTCCAACCCGTAAGAAGGGGGAGCTGAACAACTGAGCACTGTTGCCGAGGCAAAGGACTTGGAAAATGATTGAGAGAACTATTATAATAAGTATGGGAACCACTTTTGCAGCGGAATTTCAGATCCGTATTAGTTGTGTCCAGAGTGACGCTGCAGTATAACAGGGTTAGATTGTGTATGGTGGACACATTAAATAGTGAAGAAGGGTTGGGAAGACTTAAATCCTCCAAGCTTTCATAATCGCAGGGATTACTTTCTAAACGCTTCTGAAGCTCTTCGTTGATGATCACTGAAACATTCGAAATAGTATTGTTAGAAATGCTTGTAATTTCATGCCAGTATCCTCCCTCTTTGAGTCGGATCATCGGAGGAACCTCTTTAGGACAATCAACAGAATACAATCCGCATTCACGAGGGTGTTCCTTGTGTTTGAAGGGATAAGAGATGTTGCCGATTTTATCATTGCAGAAGTAGGGTGGACAACGTTTGTTGATTTCCTCTTCTTCAGCAGAGTGAAGAACAGCGAGATTAGTGAGAAGAAATGAAATAAACAAAGTAACGGGAGCCATCCAAGAACTCCCAGCGCAATAACAATCACAACAAACTGTTGCAGAAGAGTTTCTGTTAAGACTTTGATAAGTAAAGAAAAGTTTGTAACACGCTAGCTTACTTGACTTGGAAAGTGGTTATGGAAGACTTGGAACATTTCATTTGAAGAGGTAGTTTCCTCCTCATCTTCAACATTGACCAGTAGCAGATAGACCTCAGGTCTCGAGTCTTCTAACAATGATATAAGCTAGCCTGCTTCTATAGCCAGATAAATCTCTAGTACTGAGTTCATACTCGAGACTCATGAATTACAGTGTTGTCATTTTCCTGGCAATACCTAGCAATTATTCAAGTAATTCTCTTCTGCCGAAAAGTCCAATTTAAGCGACTAATGAAACCAATTAAGAGTGATACAAACTTATCACCTTTCACTATCATACAGTCCAAGAGGACTAAAGCTTAGTTGATTTATCCTAGAGGAACCACAAGTATGTATTCAATGCCAAAGCCAAAACTCCAGGAGATAAACTGGAAATTCATGGTCTGATATTTATTTAATATATACATTCCCTCGTACCTTACCTAGTAGTGATGTGCCTAACTGGATCTGTTTTCCTATTAGTAACAAAACAAGTAGATGAGTAGATTTCATATTTCAACCCATCTAATCGAATCTGAGATATACATTCATATCATTCATATGGAAGTTCAATATAAATCAGCAACTGATATTTGGTGTAGTAGACGTAGTGCTAGGCCATTTCTGGGTCACGGAGATCGGTGAAAATGGTGGCTTCATGTTCTTCAACAACTGAAGCTCATCACATTCTGGTGAAGGTGGTGGCTGTATACTCTCACTCATCTCAACATCATCAAAGACCTCCTTCCGATTCTGTGGAACATCTTTTCCACTTTCAATCATCTGCAACGTTTCCAAAACCTCAGACATGGTAGGCCTTGCATCATTGTCCTGTTGCAAACATTGGAAAGCCAACTCTGCCACTGCAATTGTCATCCTTCTAACTTCATGATCCGACTCAAATCCAAGACATGAATCTACCAGCTCACTGTATAAACATCTCTGAATCTTGTTTATGGCTATGTTAGACAAATTGATCTCATGCCTATGTCTAGTTATATCAACTGCTGGCAGAGATGATATCAGCTCAATGAGGACAACCCCAAAACTATAAACATCGCTCTTACTAGTTAGCTGGTAACACTGGTGATACTCTGGATCAACATAGCCAGGGGTCCCTTGAGGAGCAGTAGAGACATGAGTGACATCCAGGGGAAAAAGCCGCGAGAGCCCAAAATCTGCAACTTTAACACAGAAGTTGTTATCAAGGAGAATGTTGGTAGTCTTCACATCACGATGCACAATGTCAGAAGCATGGAGGTAAGACAGTGCATTGGCTGTTTCGATGGCAATGCTCATACGAATAGGCCACGTAAGTGGACCACTTTCTGCTAAGTCACCGTGGAGATGATCGGCAACAGTTCCATTGGGAATGTATTCGTACACAAGGAGGAGTTCACGGCTGCGGCGTGAAGTGCAACCATAGAGGGAGACTAAGTTTTTGTGTCGCAGATGAGTGAGAATTTCAATTTCATTCATAAACTGTTCCACGCGGTTGTAATTGTGCTCATATAAACGCTTGACTGCAACTTCCCGGCCATCTTTGAGTTTGCCTAAATTAGATGCATTCATGCTTCAGAAAGCCTTATAGGAAGATAATGTAGATAGTATGAAACTTCATTCATCTCTTTAATTTTTCCTAATGCAGCTGATACACTAATTTGTTCTAAAAAGACAAACATAATGTTCACTTACCATAGTAGACAGTTCCAAAACCTCCATCTCCAAGCTCTTTTTCACTGTCAAACTGATTAGTGGCCTTTTGAAGTTCCTCATAGGCGAAGACCGAAACACCAAAGTAGGCATTGCCCCCTTCCAAGTCTGATTTTGAGTAGGGCTGAGAAGAAATGTTCCTGGAGAGTACGTTAGAAGAAGCGAGCTTTTTTTTGTAACGCCTGAAAAGAAACAAGCATGCTACAAAAATTCCAAGGAGTGCTGGTCCTCCAAGTCCAATACCTATTGCATACAGGTGAAAGAGGTCAAGCATTAAATCCAAAGGAATGCATGGACTACTACAAATCAGTTTAATGGTACTGTAACTGGTTTCTTGGAGAAAATTGAATTTAATGAAAAGTAATCTATTTCTCCAGCGTGTTTAAGTTCATAAGGACTGAAGAAAGGAGACATCAAAAGTAAACAACTTTCAGTGCAAGAAATTATGAGCTAGTTATTCAAAGCATGTTCATGACTTCATTCTATGATATGCTTATCCTCTGTTGAGGCACTTGAAAATGGTTAGGTTTCTTAGATGCTATCCAGATCAATAATATATATATATATATATATATATATATATATATATATATAATTAAAGAGATATATCTTACCAAGTCCTAGCTTCAAATTCTTATGCGTATCTGCAACATAGCAAAAGCTGTTGTTAGCTAAAGCAGAGAAGATTGAGGAGGCATATATTATAGATAAACATTCCACAATAAGAAGATAAATTTCGCCTACAGTTAGTCCCTACAACAAAATACTTCCTATCTTTTTCCAGAATATCGCTGGATGAAAGGAATTGGAGCATGGCGACAGAGAAAGGCAAACCGGTGATGTAAGTGCTGGAAGCTTATTTCAATGCATTTACCTGCTTTGGCACATTGGATTTCTCCCTTCTCATTCAAACATCTATCTTGTTCGCGGGCACATTCGAATTTTCCATAGTTATCCAAGCATTTACCTCCAGTAGTATAGCATCGAGTACATTCTTCGGTATATGGCACTCGAAGGTAGAAGTTAGCAGTCAATGCAAGAGGATTGTAGACATTGGAAGGAAAAGACAGATGGATGGGCATCTGAATGGCTGAGCAATCTAAACTATCATTTGATACAGTATAGTATGTATAGTTTACACTCCTGCAAGCATAGTTAGGATCCTCTGCAGGAGTTTTGTCCAGGGTGTTGCTGCATCTGAGTAGGGTAAGGTTGTGTGTGGATAGATGGACTATAGGATTAGAGTCCATCGGAAGACTTAGATCACTGAAAATGTCATCATCACAGGTATCTCCTTTTAAGCTCTCTACGCGCTCCTGAAGCTTGCTGTCATTGATGAAAACGGTACTTCTTCGAGTGATGCTTTCAAATTGAAACCAGTATCCTCCCTCTTTGAGTTGGATCTTCGTACTACGGCGGTCAGAACAATTAACATTGTAATATCCGCATTCTGCAGAATTCTGCTTTACTTTTTTGAAGGGGAAGGAGATTATGCCAACTATTTCATTACAGAGGAACTCTTGGCTGCTCTCAGCGGAGTATAGAACCAGAAAATGTGTGAAGACGTAGACAATGAACACAGCCACGGGAGCCATGTATCCAAGAACTTCCAGTTGATCTAAAAAAACACCTACTTCTCTAATCCAGAACAAGACTCTTGAATAAATTACTAACTTCCGCTCGTTCTTCACAAATATAGAGTAATGCTCCGTTTAACACGCAGTTGACTCGGAATCAGATAGGAAGACTTGGAAAAGAAATTCGCAAGATGTGGACGCCCACCTCTGAAATGCTTGACGAACACTGCTGTGGTATCAGGTATGTAACCTTCATGGAAAAAAGAGGGCTGGACAAGGGGGTGTCTATTCCTTTGATGTGTCCATAAAGGGGGTACCCGATCCAAGTCTTCGTCAATACTTGCCCCAATCCTAAAATCATTTTACTTTAACCAATTCCATTTTCTACCTTTTAGTTTAACCTGACCATAGCTAACCGATATGAACACTCAAAGCATTGCAAACTCCATCATTGCAGGAACCTGCTTCTAAGCGCATCTGACGCTCCTTGTTCACAGGAAGGTTACGTTGTACACCTTGAACCAATTAACACTGAGACTCTTGCACAAAAAACACATGGATCTAGAAATAAAGCGGGGTTTCTTGAAGTACCAAGTCTTCAATTCCTAAGACTCATTTTACATTATTTATCAAATTTACATATACATTTCATCCATCACTAAAGAAAGATTCAAACAATGCCTGGCCTAAGAAAATGGGGTTTACCAAAAAATTGAATGAAGGGTTTAAAGAATAGGGATGAACAATGAAGAAGTTACACTACTCTTACTCCGCTAGGACGTTTTCCTTCCATGGCATCCTTCTTATTACGACAATCAGAACAGAGGAAAGGCCCTTGCCAGGGCTTTGAACTCATGGAAAAGATACCACCAGCATGAACAGATATTCCCTCACTCGGTGCAAGGTCAACTTGGCATACGGCACACATAAAAAGCCCAGATGTTGTTGATTGTGCCGCGCACTCATCATTGCCCAACCTACAACACAATCTTATAATCATCAGTTTCAGAAACTAGAATACAAAATAGGAAACTTTTCACCACCAAATCACTTTCCGGAGAAGCCAAGCGACTAACAGAAACATCCTACTAAGAATAAGGATAGTGCTGAAAACTTGCTTTTGAAGTCAAAAGGACAAATATGAATATTCTTCCTGAAAAATATGAATAAACAAACCTTTCAGCAAGCATGGCAGACCCTTCTTCAAATAGTTCTTCCACAATACCCACGGCTGATAGTTTCTTGGATAGTTTATGAGCAGAATCACGTGATTTCTTCCTGAACAACAGGGCCCTGAGCTTGTTCTGCTTTTTTGGGGGAGTTGGAGGCTGTACCGAGTTATCAGGAGGGATTATGTCAACAACTATACAGGTTGTATCATCCTTTAAACCCCTCGACCTTAAAGCTTCCTGCACAACAATTCAAATAAAATGTAATAAGAAACGGTTCTTAACTTTTCTTATATATACAAACTTAAAGAAAAAGGCATAAGTGGGATTCTTCAAAATTTCGAAGTACCTTCACTACTTGTCTAGCAGCAAGTTCAGCAGGCAGCCCACGGCAAGATTTTGCCGCCTCTTCTGAAGATAGGGCATCCCAGATGCCATCGGAAGCAATTATAAGCCTCCCTCCTCTATTTGATAGCTTTCAGACCAATAAACACAATATCAGCTTTCATGTTAACAAAAGACTTGTCATGGGATTAAATGGAAGCAGAATATATGTTTTAACTCAGATACCTTAACTTGTTTCACATATGGTATTGGAACTATAAACTCCCCAACATCCATGTCTCCAATCGACCGAGAAAGGCATAAACCTCCAGGCCAACAACGAAGAGGACCGATCTGCAAGTGTTAAACAGCATATTATACAACGATGATAAGAATTTTTGAAGGTAAAAATAAGGTTTAAGAGCCCTCACCTCTGCACCGCCAACAATGCTCAACCTCCCTACTTCCCCGCCACTTGCAGCAACACGCTCCCTCCTGCAATTACAGAGCAATTACTCATGACTAACCATTACGAAATCTATCCTAGAGGAATCTGATTCTATATATGGCCAATACATACTCTTCAACATTCTCTTCAAGTCTATGATCAACGGTTAAAGTGGAAACCGCACCACCCTGGGTATCTAAGATACAACGGGAATCTCCTACTGATGCTACTGTCACGGTCCATCCATCAACTATCACAATAGTAGCTGTGGTTCCAGAAGTTTCTCCTGGAGAAGACGATAAAACAATAAGTGGTATTCCTTTACTGCATGAAAATTATGAGGTATGGCATAAAACAAGGAGAAGATAGGCTTAAAGAATATGAAAGTTACATACCTCTACTTTGGAAATCCTTATCAGCCTTCACAAACCCTGCAACCAAGGCCCGAGGTAAGGCTTGGAGCCACTCTTCCCTTCCTAGCCCCCTGGGAATAGCACCCAACACATGATTTAACAAGTTCTCCCTTGTATATATGGCTGCTGCGTTTCCATTGTGCCCATCAAAGATCTGGAAATACGAAATTTTTTTAAACCCCCATAATGTTTATATGCAACATATTGCCCGAGACTATCTAATTGACTATCGATGTTGGAAAGTAGCATACCACTAAAAATCCAGACAGAACATTTATATTGAACATGTTGATAAATTTGTGCATGCCTCGTGGTTCAATAATTTAACAGCTGAACTGCGACAGTATAATTCCGTATGGACATATAAGAGTGACTCATGCTTACCGCAAATGCAGAAAAGGTTGATGAGGAGTTTCCGGGCACTCGCTGACCATCAGTCTTGATCAGGAAGTAATCCTCACCCTTCCTAGATTGAGCAGCATGACCGTACCTCACAGTCGGCTTTTCCATCTTCTCATTCTTCAGCTCTCTGCTGATCAATGCAGCAAGAGGCACCAAATTATGATGATTACGCCTCCCTTCTGTAGACCCCATAACTACCACACCACTAATCTTTCCCAGAGGCCAAAGACCTTTAATTTATTCAACTATGTACCTCAAAAGCATACTAATACTAAACGGATCCCAACACTAATAAAACTAATAGCATCCAAACATCAATCTCTGTACTTGATGGTTCTCAAAAACTCTCAACTTTTTTAAAAGCAAACTCCAGCTGATCTGCATGTACCAATCACAAAACCAATTACAAAACTGAAGAACAAAGTCGATCAACCAACATTCAACAACCTTTGGTTATATGTAAGAAGAATTAGCCAGCATAGATGTTATATTCCATAATTTGTCCCCAAAATTTTGAGCTAAAGACAACAGAAACCAAAACAAAGATTCCAACTTTACAAAACAAAATGAAAGACGCCAATCTTAGACATGTATTCCAGCTCACCCAGATGACATATACTTCAAATTTATCTGTCTTTTGTTTTTGGGTTTCTGAGAAACCAAGACAAGAAGAACAAAGATTCGAAAACACAAGGAAAAGAGAGAGACAGAAATGTGAAATACCAGAGAGTGTCTGAGTGCGAAAGCCAAGCGCAGATCCGATTGCGACAGTAACAAGCAAACACCACAGCAGAAGAAGAATTAGAAGAAGAAGAAGAAGAAGATAAAGAAATCAAGTCTGATACGAAACGCGTTTTTGTGACCAGGTATGAACTGTAAAACCCATTAATCAAAAACCCAAATCTTCAATCTTTTTTTATTAAACAAACAAAACAAAGGAGGCTTTGAATTCTTCTCGAGTCAGCTTCACTACATCTTCCTTCCACCAAACACACACACACAATTTAGAAACCCAAAAACAATAGAAAACCAATCTCAAAGAATCTGAGATTTTTTGATGGGTGTGGAAAAAAGCTTAGTGTGAAGGAAAAGGAGAAAAGCGGGTTTGGCTGACAACAAAGCAATGCATCCATACATGAACCCACATTCTGCTTCTGCTGCTAAAAGTCGGTATCTCTCTAAAGCTTTACCCTTTTTTTGAGTTTTTATCTTCTTCTTCCGAGAACGAAAGTTACTGATCTGATTTATTGAGGTCTAAGAAACAGCACTGTCCGTCTGTTTATTTGTTTGTTTACCAAACCAAACAGATCTTGAAGGAGAGGTTCCGGTGCAGCGGAGTGCAGGGTTGCCAAGTGGCATCTGACCGGGTATTTCAGAACTTCGTCTTGGAAAGCTGACACGTGTCCGGGGTTTGTGCATGTATTTCTGTAGGGGCAATGATGTGGACACGCGGCGCAGTGCGCACGTTCTTTGTTCTCTGTGCGGCAAGTGTAGGGTTTCTTTCTCCTTCTGTGGGGATCCTTTTGGTCCCCATGCACCCCCAGTCAATACAGATGGTGATGCTTATAGGACCACCTTCTCTTATCCTGTGGTGCAGTGCGCTCTATTTTTACTTTCGATTAGGATTAGGGGTGTAATTTTTGCCTCTAATTTTATTTTTACTGTGGCGGAGGCGGAGGCGGAGCGAGTAATTTAAGTATAGCCAATCTCTAAAGGGATGTCTTTCACAAACTGTAGTTAAACCAAAAACGTCATATAATCAGGAGAATTCTTCGACTGTTTGCCTCATCACTTACAGTCTAATATGTTTCTACTATACCAACTTTATTAAATGTTTTTTCTTTAATTCGTTTTAACAATTGTTTGACTATCTACGATGTAATTCCGTAATTTAGGTCAATTCAAAACGAAATAATGCAAGCCTAGGTTGAGTAATATTGTCGGTTCACTATTTATTTCAACTCGAAAGGTTAATTTTTGAACCATTTTATCTTTTACTTACATTTTAGCTCTTCAGTATTTCAGTTTATTACAAACCATCTATTTCTGATATTAGCCGCGAATGGCACCGGCTAGATGGCTGGTGATCCAACTTGTCAGTTGGTTTGATCAGAGAAGCATATTTTTATTTTGACGTTGGTTTTGGTCCTTCAAAGTTCAAACTAGGATTTTAGGTGGTTAATTATTGGCTTTTCTTGGCCTTCCATGGAAACAGATCGTTGCTCCTCCTCCTGCAGTTCTGCTTATACAATTAGAACAAAAACAAAGAAATAGAAACAGGTCCAGTGTACGTATACTTAGGTAGTTTAACTTGCTTGTTGATTAGATTTGTCCCAATTCTTTGAGCCTGAGGGTCATCTCTAAGATTAAGTGATAGTTAATTGAGTGATTAGGTACAACAGCATGTGGTTGTGGAATAATGAACTTGCCTAAAATACTATTAGCAGCGCAAGGGTTGTAGCCCTTATGGGGCTATTCCACATATCCCATATATATAAATGGGTAATTAACTTGGCATCCAATGTCCCATATAATTGGTGTTAACGCAGGCGCCATGATTTTTAGCAAGAGAAATTGATAGGTTTTTATCAGAACCAAACCATCGAAATCGAAATTGCTCTACAAAAAATGGTGTTTCTCCCTTACGTACAAAACTACGTACCCAACGTACATCCAACTGATCGATACTTAGAGATAACTCGAGCATATAGCACGAATGATCTAAAGGATTATAGAAGATCCATCACTATTAGGTGGCCAAATTCCTTATCGTAGCCCTGCAGATGAAGTAGCTAGGACTTACTGTCAAATATATATATATATATATATATATATATATATATATATATCTGGGATGAACAAAGCTGAAACGATGCATGTGTTGCAGCAAGCTCAAGGAAATAAACTACTCTCCAGTAAAGCAAATCTCATGTAAGCTATGTCAGTGATTTGATCATGATTAGTATATATAAAGAGAGTACATGCATGTCTAACTACTTCTAATTGTCTCCTTTTCTTGGTTTCAGCTGTGAACTCTCAAGCCCAGAAAATTATAAAGGCAAAATTACTGTTTTGGTCACCGAACTATGTCAATAACGACAGTTTGGTAACTATCGAATGTGAAATATCAAAATGGTCACTGAAGTTAATGTTTCGGTATCAATTTGGTCATTAAAAGTCAAACGGCTGTTAAATATAGAATATTCTTCGAATATTCCGTTTCTTGCCGGGGTATTATGGTCACTTAGGGTCACTTAGGTATATTGGCGCCATTGTGACCAATTACCCGTTCTTGACAAAAATCAGTTACCAAAACAGTAATTGATCCAAGAACAACACTTCTCATTCGAATTCTGATCTTCACTCTCTTCAGTCTTTCACTGTTTGACTCAGATTCGAAGTTAAAGCATTGAAGGAGATCACCTTTTGTTGACCGAATCTCTTCAATGGTGGAACCTCAGATAGAGCCAAAGTACTGGAGATACTTTCGCATTGAAGGAGATCCACCCACTTCGAATGGTAAGTTAAAAACCCATCTGTGTGTGGTCATTGTCATGGTAGAATAAGGTTTACTATTGTGGGTAGTTCCACAATAGCCATTTTAGGGTTTACTGCTTCAGATTTGGGGCCAATTGAAATTGGGATTAGGGCTTCAGTACCTTAATTTGAACAATTGATTCCTGTTTGATGTTGTTTATACAGCACTGACCATGAAAAACTGTGATTTTGGTTTGTTTATTGTTCTGCACATTAGTTTATGGTAATGCATCCCCTAATGTTGTTATTAATTGATTAAAATCTGTCCTTATGTGAATTTTTTTTATTCATTTGGTTGCAGAAGAGAACTTGAATATTGAATTGCATCATGGTGGGCGTTTTCATGTGGTGGGAGGAAACAGGGTGTATAAGGGTGGTGAGATTGTGTGGGTACACAACATTGATCCTGATTTATTTAGTTGGGTTTGTCTAAACCATATGGCAGCAGACCTGGGATATAGAGTGTCTCCCATCACATATTGGTACAAGTCTACTGAATTAAATGAGTTCATCCAACTTGGAAATGATGAATGTGTTACCAGCATGCTTGGGCAGCATGGCAATGCGGTGCAAATTTGGATGGTGGCAACCTGTGTGAGAAATAAGGCACAATGTGAGGAGGAAGACAGAACTGGAAGTAGGAAACCTGACATTGACCATTCCAAGTACTTTGGGAACTCCATTCCAGATATAGTGGAAGAAGATCATGCTGTAGCAAATGAAGATCCAAGTAATGAGGAAGCTCCTCCTGCATATGAAGATGATAATGTTGATGTTACTCCGGGTCCTAAAAAAAGATATAAGAGAAATGCAGGGAGGATAAAAACACCTACTAAGCTGAGGAAGATCAGGAAGCTTAATGAACAGAATGAAAGGAAGTATGCAACTAGATTCAGAGGTCAACAAACATATAATGCTGCTGATTTTGGCATAGAACTGACTGATAGTGATGACACAGACTATGAGGAGTTGCCTGATAGTGATTATGAGATTAACAACTCAGATGATGAAGCGTTTGCAGCAAATGTGGATGAAGATGAAGAACCTGCAATAGACAAGGGTAATGTTGAACAACCTGAAGGAGATGAAGCTAATGTGCAACAAGAAAATATGGAGCAACCTGAAGTGGACAAGGCTAATGGTGATGGAGTTATACTGTCTGATGGAGATGATGCAGATTCAGAGGCATTTCATAGCTTGAGTGAGTCTAGTGGTGAGGATAATGTGGTGATGAGGTTTGATGGAGTCAGAAACAGGAGAAAGAAGAAGCTGTATACCAAGTTTCCTGAGTTTAACAAGGCAACTGATTTAAGAAACCCTCAGTTTAGTGTTGGCAAAAGATACCCCAACCCTGAGTCTTTTAAAGATGCAGTGAAGGTGCATGCTATCTTGACCAGGAAGGAGCTGAGGTTTGACCCAAATGACAAGCAAAGGGTATGTGTTATTTGCAAGACCAATCAGATTAAACAGAAGAAGAAAGGGAGCCAAGAGTCTAGTCAGCCTAGTCAGTCTGACTGTGGGCCTTTGGAGAAGTGTCCTTTTAGGATTTGGGCCTCTAGAAGAACAAAAGACTCAGCAGAAATGATTATAAGGACATGCATTTTGGAGCACAAGTGTCATGCTTTGGGGAAGAAGAGAGTTTACCATTTGAATGCAAGTTTCATAGCAAAGTGGTACCTGGGCAGTTTCATTGCTGACCCAAAATGGACAAATGCAGGTATTAGAGCAGCTGTGGATAGAGATTTTCAGTTGGGAGTCAATTACCAAATATGCAATAGGGCAAAGAGGACAGCAGATAAACTGATCCAAGGTACTATTGAAGACCAGTACAATTTGCTGGAGGCATGGGCTGCAATGATAAGGAGGGCCAATTGCAAAAACACAGTATACATTGATGCTCCTTTGGAAGGAGATGGGAAGAGAAGATTCTCAAAGATGTATGTCTGCTATGCGGCTTTGAAGAAAGGGTTTAAAGATGGTTGTAGGCCACTGATAGGTTTGGATGGGACTCATCTCAGAACAAAGCTCAAGGGGATCATGTTAACTGCAGTTGGGATTGATCCTAACAATGGCATGTACCCAATTGCGTATGCAATTGTAGAGCAGGAAACAAGAGACACTTGGACATGGTTTATGCAGATTCTGAGAGAAGACCTGGATATTCAGAATGACTTCTCTTACACAATCATCAGTGACAAGCAGAAAGGGTTATTGGATGCAGTGAAGGAGATCATGCCTAACAGTGAGCATAGGTTCTGTGCTAGGCATTTGTATGCCAATTTCAAGGGAGATGGAAATGTTGGTAGTCATTTGAAGGGTTTATTTTGGGCAGCTTCAAGGAGCACAACAGTACCTTGGTGGGACAGGAATATGAATGACATCAAAGCTGCTAGTGACAAGGCTTATGATTGGTTGAAGAAGAGACCAGCAGAGCAGTGGAGTAGATCACACTTCAAATCCACAGTGAAGTGTGACATTCTCTGCAACAACTTGTGTGAAACCTTCAATTCCACGATTCTGGAAGCAAGGAAGCTCCCTATCCTAGCACTGAATGAGGAGCTCAGATTGAATTTGATGGCGAGGCTGGTTAACAGAAGACATGATGTTGAGAAATGGAAAACAAATGTGGGTTCCAGAATAGAAAAATTACTGAAGAAGTTAGCTGATGACAGCCATGACTACAATGTCAATGAGTCAGCCAACATGAAGTATCAAATTCAAGGGAAAGGAGCTGGTTGTGTCTCTGGAATCACTTCTGTTCATGCTGTGGATCTTCAAAAGCATAGCTGCACCTGTAGGAGGTGGGATTTGAATGGTTTACCATGTCCTCATGCAATAGCAGCCATTTATGATAAACACCTGAACATTCTGGAGTTTGTAGACAACTGTTATTCTAAAGATGCATATACCCTTGCTTATGCACCTGCAATAGAGGCCATTCCAGGCATTGATGAGTGGGAGAAGATTGAATCACCTATAATGCCTCCACTGTACAAAAGAGGACCTGGAAGACCTCCTAACATGACTAGAACTCCATCTGCAGGTTTGTTTCAACTTATTATGGTACCCCTTAAATTACAATACATGATTTTCTTGTTCTGTCATAACAGTAGATTAATGCAAGCCTATTGTTCTGCACATATAGGTGAGGTACCCCCTGCTCCAGGAGCTGAAAAGCTCTCAAAGGCACATTTTAGTGACAACAAGTGTGGTCTCTGCAAGCAAAAAGGGCATAATGCAAGGACATGTGCTAGGCACAGCCAGCAAGGCCACCAAAGAGAAAGAGGATCTCAGATTAGAGCTGCAATTGATGCTGAAAATGTAAGTGATGTACCATATATAAAGATGATTGGCTTGTGGTTATGTGATGATCATTGACTTGTGATGATGTGATGATGATGTGACTTGTGGTTATTGTATGATGTATGATGTGATGCTGTGATGATGATTGACTTGTGGTTATTGTATATCATTTTTGCTTATGTTTGAACTCCATACCCTATTATGTTTTAGGTTTCACTTGCTGGATCATCACAGCCAACACCTACAGTAGTTCCATTGTCACAAGAAGATGAAGGGATTGCTTCATCATCTCAGCCAACATCAAATGTGAGCGGCAAGGGTAATGTGAGGTCTGCTGGAAGAAGTAGAGGGAGGACCGGGTTGACAAGAGGTCAGAGTTCAAGAGTTTGGAAGCCATAGCTGATGACAATTGACCACAGTGCATGATGTTGTTTATGTTGACAAGATGGCAACTTTTGTAGATTAATGCAACTATGAACTGTTTTACTGTCAATGCATATTTGCCAGGATCACATAATTCTAGCAGACAATATTTGTCAATGCATATTACTGTCAATGCATATCTTCTCTTTTGGTTTGTACTGATAGGAGCAACTGTTTTAGATTTGAATGATGTAATTGGATGATGCTTGTGATTATGTAGATGT
The DNA here is from genome assembly GCA_963682095.1 of Potentilla sterilis. NCBI lineage: Eukaryota > Viridiplantae > Streptophyta > Magnoliopsida > Rosales > Rosaceae > Potentilla > Potentilla sterilis. The sequence continues at coordinate 44,750,454 of OY821761.1, read as the reverse complement.
GAATGTATTTGTCAAAAGCTGTGGTTGCAGACATGGAAGTTCTGATGTTATTGATTAGGCTCTGTTTCAAACATAGCACACACAGATATGGCAGTGTTGCATATAGAAGCATTCCCATTTCATTGCAATAAGGCATGCCTTACAAGCACAATGTAGCTACACAAAGTACATTTTGCATTCACTACAACAGAGTACATAAAGATTGCCAAACAACTTGCCTATTTTACATTCACTACAACAGATTGCCAAACAGCTTGCCTATTCTGCATTCACTACAACAGAGTACATAAAGATCATCTAAGCATTCCCATTTTGCTTTCCAAGAACAATGTAGCTACACAACAGCACAATAAACGTCCAAAGTATCTTCACTGTCCTTCTCAATTTCTCCACCTGGCCTTCTAACATCTGCTTCTGGATGTCATGCTTTATTTTCTCAGCCTCCAAGCAGTACACAGTTTGTTCTAAGCTGTTCTTCTTTCGAAGCAAACCAGGTATGATTTGTAATGACCGAGGACACATTTCAGGATCATACCACTGAAAATATCCACAATTTCCAGGCCCCTGTAAAAAACTCAACAGATCAAACCCAAAAAAAAAGAAAAAATTGAGCCTAGAAAAACAGAACATGGCTATGAACCCAGAAAAACATAGATGGCTATGAACCCAGAAAAAATCAATTGACCTATAAAGCAACAACCTCGCCTAGATAACATCTAAAAAACCTTCTTCCCGCGCTGTGTGATCTCCAAGAACTCTGCACATCAGCAACTTGCCCACAATAGCAGAGGATTTGTCGTGGGTAGTGCTGCATACTTGGTTGAGTTGCAACAACTGAGAGAGGAAGAGAAGATAGGATTTTCAGAGAGAGGGAGAGAAGTTTTCAGAGAGAGGGGGATTATTTCGAGGGAAAATAGGATAAAGGGTAGAAAGTTACTGTATACTTCGCGGGTAATTGGTCACAATGGCGCCAATATACCTAAGTGACCCTAAGTGACCATAATACCCCGGCAAGAAACGGAATATTCGAAGAATATTCTATATTTAACAGCCGTTTGACTTTTAATGACCAAATTGATACCGAAACATTAACTTCAGTGACCATTTTGATATTTCACATTCGATAGTTACCAAACTGTCGTTATTGACATAGTTCGGTGACCAAAACAGTAATTTTGCCAATTATAAATTTAGAGAAAAACAAGTCGTCGTCGTCGTGTTCCTTTGACTTTTAAACCTCTAGGCGCTTAGTCGCTTACAGCTGGAATTTCTGGTCCTGCAAACCTGGCTTGTTTGCCCCAGTTATTGGGCCCGACAATCAAAGATTCATTGTCATGATGAATTGTACTTACAAAGTAGAGATTTTTGTTATACTTAGCCCGAATTTGGACCCTCTCACTCCCAAGACTATATGTAATCTATTCAGGCCCAACCTACTACCAAAAGCTTGGGAGTTCTCCTCTTCATATAAATGGAGTTATCATATATGAACAATGACTTGCTTGCATATTTATATATGTAAGGGAGAAGTAGGAGAATCCACAAGACACAACAAGATATCACTCAATTTTATTTTGTAGTTTCGGACTGTGATAATGTACTTAGTTTCGGACTGCTACGTGTTTGTTGTGATAATATACTTAGTTTCGGACTGCTACGTGTCTGTTGTGATAATGTACTTAGTTTCGGATGGCTACATGACTCTTTGCTAATGATATGTGCAGACGGGATATACCTTTTGTCGATCGATCAATTTTACATGACCATGCCGAGATGTCGTGATTCTATTGGTAAACCCACCAATAGGCCGGAGGCAGTTGATGGAGGTAGCCTAGCCCAAGTATAAGGACTTTGGGCCTTGAAAGTAGAAAGAAGTTTCAGATGGGATGGCCCAAATTAAAATAGGGAAAGGAATCAGATTTTTTTTTTTTTCCATCTCTTTATTTTATGTGGACAGAGAAAGAACATAAACTTTAGTGAATTGGTGGCTGCAAAGAATCTATTATTAAAAAGGATCAAATAATGCTGCTGAAATCTTCACAGTAGAAGTCCCACATAAAAGAGAGGTCATAATTCCTTTCATAAAATTAAAAACTGGTATTCAAACCTAACAACTATTTATCTGGTAGTCACTCTAACACAAGAATTTGTTTGAGCTATGAAATCCATTATTGGCTTACATCATGTAACCTCCTAACACATCAAAAACAATTCTGCATTCTAAAGAGTCCTAAAAACAACCATTTGGCGAATCAAATCATCAAAAATAAATTAGTAATAATAGTTTATTCGTTACTCAATTTAATTTTACGCAATTTTAAATACCAATTTCTTTCATTTGTCCGTTAGTCAACTATTTATTGTTATTGGCAGTAAAAAAGAAAGAAGAGAAGATTAATTAGGCAAGTGACTCTGAAAAACCATCTGAGGAAGAAAGTAGGGCCATTTCCATTTGAGGAGTTTCTTCTTCTTCTTCTTCTTTGTTCTTGGTCTTTACTCACCGCCTAAACCCTTCAAACACGAGTCAGGTACTCTGATTCATATAGTCTCTCCAATTCAAATGTAACCCCACCCAACTCCACCAAGCTAACCTATATACATATACACAACCATCAATATCAATATCTACATCTATATCTATTCAATTCATACATGCCCATGAAACTCAACTTGCTTTGAAACCCAGCTGCTTCGGGAATTCCAAGATGGGCGGCGAGGCGACCCACCATTCCGACCACCAGGCCGTCAGAGATATCCTCTGCCACGCCGTCGCCGGCGCCTCCGCTGGTCAGCTTCTCCCCCCCTCAATTTCTAGGGTTTCGGCGACATTTTGGGAAATCTGATTGATTTGTGAGATTGAAAAATTTGATATTTTTGCAGGTTCTATGGCGGCTACGTTCGTCTGCCCTTTGGATGTCATCAAGACCAGATTACAGGTCCACGGCATGCCTACCGGTCAAAGAGGTAATTCTTGGGTTTTCTATTAGTTACTGAATTCGGTTAAAGTTTCGGTTTTTAACACTCCCGATTTACCTCCGAATGTATTGGAATTGGAATTGTAATTGTATTAACACTGTAGTTTCAAATAGTGAATTGAAGTATTACTCCAAATTTGATGGAAAGTACGTCCTTTTTGAACTGTGGAAGAAATTACTTTTTGGCTCATTACATTGCATGGATTAGACTTGAAGTTTTTCGTATAATGTGGTAAAATGAGTCGTATTATATACAGTTTATTTGTAATGGTGAGTGATGAATGAATGTTGTGATCAGGCAGTATCATTGTCACGAGTCTGCAGAACATATTAAAGACGGAGGGTATTAGGGGGATGTATCGCGGCCTTTCGCCTACAATTCTCGCGTTACTTCCGAATTGGGCGGTGTGTATTTCTTTTTTGTTGCCTTGTTTATGTGGACAAATTGTCTAGCTTTATATCATTTTCACTGTCGCAGGCAAATTGTGTTATTTATATCATTTGTACACTGTTGCGAATGTAGGTGTACTTCACAGTTTATGAACAACTCAAAGGTCTACTCCCACATGGTTGGTGTTTGATTTGCTTACTTGAACTTTTGTGTTTGTGATTTTGAAGTTTTGTGAAGTACATACTAGTGGTTTAGTTATGAGCTCTAGAGCTTATGTAGTCGTGGTTTCATACATTCTATATTGTCATAATGTAGAGGATGGTGGTGAACTCTCAATTGGTGAAAATATGATTGCTGCTGCTGGTGCTGGGGCTGCCACAGCCATTTCAACAAATCCATTGTGGGTTGTTAAGACAAGACTGCAAGTAGGTTTCCTGTTCGTATGCTTGTAATTCATTTGAAATGATCAGTATATATATGTTGATATGAAATTTATAAAGGAATGATCTTATGTTCTCAATTCTTTCAGAAGTGAAGCCTATAACATATATAATTGAACATCTTTGATTAATGGTCTATGGCCACATAGTCATTGTGTAATTGATTGTTCTAAACTTCTAATAACTTAATGGAGGTGTTATCGGTGTCCACACATGATTCATGCCTTTGCAAGTTGCAAGCATGTATCTTTGTTTCTGTACCTCTAGTCACTAGAGTTTATTTTTGTTACCATAGAAACTGCTTCTTTGTGTTGCAGTCTCACCAAAAAACCTAAAAGGCCTTATAACTGGAAATGGGTGGATTTCAGAGCATCAGAGGTCAACCAATATCATTCTAAGATGGATGCACCGGCCAAGCAGGCATAGATTTTGTACTATATAATCATGGTTTCTAGGATTTGGATAAGAACACATGAGTTCAGTATAATCCAACTTCTCAAAATTTCTGTTTTGAACATTTTTTTTTTTTAATTATAAAACTTTTTTAGTTTTTACTATAAAAATTTTAGCTTCATTTTGAGCCAAACTATGTTAGTCTATATATTATGGGTACTTTATATTTCATCTTAAAATTGAGCAAAATCATATTTGTGACATGAAAGGAAGAGAACCATGTGTGCTAGTAAGCACCAAAATCAATTACTACAAACTCTCTCAAAATCCACCTACTAACTTATGAATTATCACTCAAGGCAGCCACTCATTAGGGCCTTTGACTTCTCTAGCATTCTGTTTGGTTTGGTTTTGGATACAGTGTATATTGGTTCAACTGTCATGCTCTTGACATCAAGTGTTAAATTAAAGTTCATAAAAAGGGTTATAAAACAAATAATATTATTAGGGCACACATTTTTCTTTGCTTGCAAAACCACTGCGTTTTGCTAGGTTCTCGAGCCTTCTTCTAGCAACATCTTCTTTGACATTTGTTGAAATTGAAGATCCATGCACTTGAATAGTGCTTATAGGTTTCCAAGGAATGTGTGGGAATCATATGTTTAGGGGATCATGTTGACAAGGGTAATCTATCGACCATATGATTAGATATTGACAGCTTGGGATTAACTTCATCATGATTTAGAAATTCAAGACATCCACTCTGGTTAGTTTTATTAATTTGACCCGTCTTGTTTTGTCAATGATATATTTTTCTTGGTTATCTTCATATAGACACAAGGAATGAGGCCTGGTGTGGTTCCATACAAAAGCATGAGATCTGCTTTCTCAAGGATAGCAACTGAGGAAGGGATGCGAGGTTTATATAGGTCATTTTTCTTCTTCTAAACTTTATGTCTTTTAGTGTTGATCAATTACTAATCAAAATTCTCATTTGTTTCAAAATCACTGCAAGAAGTGTGGTTTCTATATTAATTGATTGGATGGAACTTTTACTCTTGTCATTTCAGTTGATAATACCTTTTTGTTGTGTGTGGTTTGGAACAGTGGGATCATACCTTCTTTGGCTGGGATAAGTCATGTTGCAATTCAGTTTCCTGCTTATGAAAAGATAAAATCAATCATGGCGAAAGAGGGTAATGTGATATGTTTACTTTTTGCTGTTTGTATTAAAGGAATCCTCAGTATTTATCACTCTATAGTGTTGATTTTATGAAATTGAATTTTTAGATAAGACAACTGTTGATAAGTTAAAGCCTGGGAGAGTTGCCATTGCCTCATCAATATCAAAAATACTGGCATCTGTAATAACTTACCCTCACGAGGTATGTTCATTTTTAATTAAATTGCATTTTATCTTGGACTGGTTGCTAGTTAAGAATCTTATTTCTAAATCAAATTACCTCCAGGTCATACGCTCCAGGCTTCAAGAGCAGGGGCAGGCTAGACATATTCAACCCAAGTATGCAGGGGTTATTGATTGTATTAAGAAGGTGTTTCTAAAGGAAGGCCTTCCTGGTTTCTATAACGGTTGTGCTACAAATTTAATAAGAACCACACCTTCTGCTGTTATTACATTTACCAGTTACGAGATGATAGATAGGTTCTTGCGAAGAGTCGTTCTTTCAGAAAAGGAGCACTCACCAGACCCCCCAAAGTCAGACGGTAATGGCAAGCCTCAGCAAGGAGATAGAGGCAATGTGGGAGATGATACTTCTTTGCGGCAACTACAAACCCACCAATCAAATAAGGAGGGAACAATTCCTGTTGGAAACAAAGAGCAGCTAACAGCAAGACACTGATCGACTATTGTGCCTTTTTGAACTCAGATTTTGGTTGAAAGAAATTTTTCCTGTAATAATGAAATTAAAATACAGTAGATAAATGTAATTGCATTTGAAGAGGGAATGAAAAAGATGATTTGCCTTATGAAGAAATGGCACATCATCTCATTAGGCATCCAAGTAGTGGTATTGAGCTCTTATTTGATGTGAAAGTACAGAAACTATAGAATTTATTTGAATGATCAAGACTCTCACTTGAAGACTTGCAGTCTATTATCTTTTGTTACGAATCTTGCCATACCATCCTCTCATAGTCTCATGTATTGAGGCAAGTAGAGAATTTTCAAAAGTGGTGCTTCACATATCAAAAATGCCAAAGCTTGAGCTTTGGTGGTGGATGAAGCAGAAGCATGCCTATTATCCTTTGCCTTTTCCTCAAGGAAACACTAGTTACTTTAGCACATGTATTTTAGTGCTTTCTCAGCATCCATGGCTCTGGTCCAACCTTCCAAAGCTACTTTAACTTTTGCAAGGCACCTCAAAAAAAGAATGGCAAACTTGGATTTTGATTGATTCTTACACCACATTACATTTCATTTTGCATTTTCAATTATTTGCGCAGGCACAACACATATTACATGACAAACTTCCAGCCTACACCGACGACCATCCTAACATCATGGCCAGCTTCTCCGGCTGAACTACACTACTCCTACCATCACCAATATTACACCGCCACAATTTTAGCTTCACCAAGAATATGACTCAACCAAACGTAATGACGAGAAATTTTTTTTTTACCCCAATGATTAGGGTCAATCATCAGAGTTATTACAAACTTGTACATTATGCATTTCACACTCCCAGTAATTAAACTTAAGTTAAATATTTTTTTACTCCGGTATAGTGACCAACACAGGACGCCAGGCCCTCCTCAACAACGACTTATACCGGAAACCGGTCCAACCCGGCCTCGGTGAACCCGGTCCAACTCCAACTCCTCCTACCAACCCAAACTCCGGCCGCTTCTCCATCTTCTCAAACCCTTCAAAAGGCGGCGACGACACAAACAGGTCCTTCAGGCTGTTCCTCCTCTCCGGCGGCGACTGCACCGGCGCCGGCTGGTCTCTCCGTCGCGGAGACCGTCGGCTGCTGCTCCGGCTGAGAAGCATTAGCAGGCTGGGCTTCCGGCGGCGGAGCTGGATCAAGGGGCTCGTTCTTGGGCTTCGGGTCGGGCTCTGGGCCGCTCCGCAGTGCAGAGCTAGGAGCTTGAATTTGTGCAGAGTCGCCATCTTTTGAGGTTTATTTCTGCTGCAAACTGACATGTATATATATATATATATATATATGCTATGATTATATATAGAGCTCTGGAAAAAGATTGAATTTTTTTACATGGGTTTGGCTGGGAATTTGAATTTAAATTAATAGAATGATTACATGAGGGAGGCAATTGATGATGGCTTTGTGAAATGGAGGAGAGGATATGTTGGGAAGTGGTTGCTTCTTTTTTATACACACTCCTAGCCTCTATAGTGATTTGGTTTTCTCTCTTTTTCACCCACATTTCAAAAGAAAGGATTTTGAGGTGGTAAAAGGAGAGGAAGGGGTTCATTTTCCCAAGTAAATTCCTAATTTTGTTGATCTAGAATCTGTGGGGTTCTGATTTCTGAAAAAGAGGCAGACACTCACCTCATTTTTTGACTGGGAGACAAACTGAAAAGTCAGTTTTAACCATTGTTTGCAGATGAAGATATAATAAGCTCGTTAGCTTGCAATCCTTGCATCTTCTAGATTCCAGTCCCTAGATTCTTGAACTACATTGTTGTCTTTTCTCCTTCATTTTCACCGGAGTAGTTCTACTGTATACAGATTACAGAGAGTTCAATTATTTTATAGGACGTTTAATAGTTTCTGTTTTCTATTCATTTTGGCCGGAGGGGGCGTTAAACCATAGCTTACAGTCCAAAACTTAAGAAGATTATCAGTTGAAACAGAAAGAAGAAGACAGTGATAGAAGCCAAAACACAAGGAGATCTAAAATGGCCATTATAATCTGAAATATATACACAATATGAGCGTTAATATCGGTAGCTATGTTTAATTTTGTACTTTTCCTCGAGTCTTTAGCCAGAAGTGGTATGCTTTAACTAATTTATGTGTTTAGTTTTCTGTTCCATTCCTGTTTAGAAAAATAAAAAAATCAACCTCTGGCAAATTAGCTGATGTAATAGACCTAGTGGTACATAGGCCGCTTATGGGTAGATGAAGGTGCTGGCCTCATGTTCAACCATCCAGTCTCATTGCTATCTGTGGAAGGGAAACCGGAATCAGGATGGCGTGTACTATTTTTTGAAGGGGAACCGGCATCGCTATCTAAGGTGTCATTCAATCACTCAAGTCAACTCATGCTTCACACAGTACTACTGGAAATTCTGAAGAGCTTCAACTATTTACCAACTTTAAAAGCTTTCAGATTGCCCTTCTAGAGATTGAAGAATGACTTCAAATTACGATTCGAAAAGACATAATCCAACACATGATGTTAGGGATACTAGTAATACTACATAGAGATGTGAAAGACAATAGATCTGAAAATACATGTGAATATTCAAAGTTTCAAACTTATAAACTGGTTCATGGTCTGCTTAGAAAATTAATCCTATGCCAAGATTGGGGAGTGATTTGGTTTGCATTGGTACGAAACAATGGGTCATTTTGAGCATTTAGATATTTAATTGAACATATATTGATCTTACCTAGACCTAGCTTCAACCCCAAGTTATCTCCTGCAACATAATATCTGAAGGAAAATGTAGTTAGCCCAAGCAAAAAAAATTGAAGTGGCATTGTTCAGCAGAGAAAAGATAACGATAAACTCTTAAATCCTTCATAAGTTTCTGTGTATGTGTATGTGTGTTTATGTGAATTTTTTCTGTTTCAGACAAATTTCTACCCTTTATCTAACAGCTATAGACTATCTTCAAAGACAGGGATTTGATACAGCACAACAGAGAGTAAACAGTAGGTCCTGTCAACACATCCAGCCTATGATTGTGTATGACAATATGACTGAGAACGAAACAAAGCCTCAGGAGCCATCCAATTGTTTTCAGCTGAACAACCAGAAAAAAAAAACACAGCAAACATAAAATATATACTTCTCTAGTCCCAAATCAGGTACGTCTGAATTATTTTCTTCAACTCATTTTATTCTGCATAGTAATATTGAGCAAGTTCTTTGTAAACACACATAACCTTTGACTTGATATGAAAAAAGCTAAATCGTATATATTAGTCACTTGCAAATTGAAAATGGTAGGAATGTGAAATCTATCAGAATATTAACAAGGACTGTGCATTTAATATGTACATTCCACAGGGTTACCTAGAACTGGTATCGGTGGTATGTCTTGTAGAAAGAAAAATCTGGTATGTCTAATTGGCAGTATTCTTTCTATCTGCAAAAGAGTGAACATAACTCTACCCCGTCTAGCTACTTGAATTTGAAATCTAGTCATCATATAAGGAAACTTAATAGAATGGAAAAAAAAAAAAAAAATCAGCGACTTGTATCAGTTGCAGTAGACACTGTGCTAGGCCATTTTTGGGTCACGGAATTAGGTGAAGGCGGTGGCTGCATACTTCTCATCCCAGCATCTTCAAATCCCATCCTCAAATCCTCTGGAACATCCTTCCTGCTTTCAATTATATTCAAAGTCTCCAAAACCTCACACATGGTAGGCCTCATGTTGTTGTCCTGCTGCAAACACTGAAATGCCAACTCTGCCACTGCAATTGTCATCCTTTTAACTTCATCATCCGACTCAAAGCCAAGAGATGAATCTGTTAGCTCATTGTATAAACCTTTTTGAATCTTGTCTAGGGCTAGATTAGATAAATTGATCTCATCCCTCTGCCTAGTTATATCTACTGCTCGCATAGACGATATGAGCTCAATGAGGACAACCCCAAAACTATAAACATCACTCTTACTAGTTAGCTGGTAGCATTGATGGTACTGTGGGTCAACATAACCAGGGGTGCCTTGTGGAGCAGTTGAGACATGAGTGATATCACGGGGAAAAATCCTGGAGAGCCCAAAATCTGCAACTTTTACATTTAAATTGTTATCAAGGAGAATGTTGGTAGTCTTCACATCACGATGCAGGATATCAGAAGCATGGAGGTACAACAATGCATCGGCAGTTTCTATGGCAATGCTCATACGAATAGGCCAAGTGAGTAGAGCACGGTGCTCTAGGTCACCATGGAGATGATCAGCAACAGTGCCATTAGGAATGTATTCATACACAAGGAGGAGTTCTTGGCTGCGGCGTGAAGTGCAGCCATAAAGGGTGACTAAATTTTTGTGGCGCAGGCGGGTGATAATTGAAATTTCGTTCATAAACTGTTCCTCACGTCTGCAGTTGTGCTCATGGAAGCGCTTGACTGCAACTTCTCGGCCATCTTTGAGTTTCCCTACATTTAGATGGATCAAAGAAAGGCCATTAAGTAGGCTGCTGCAGATATCACGAACATTTGTCCCTGTAATTCTCTAACATAGACAAGCTTTTCCTTTTTTTTGCTTTGATAATCAAAACACACAATTCTCAACTCTTACCATGGTATACAGTTCCAAAACCTCCATCTCCAAGTTCCTTTTTTCTATCAAAACGATTCGTAGCTTCTTCAAGTTCACTGTAGGTGAAGATCAAAACACCAAAGTAGGCGCTGTCCCCTTCAAGGTCCGAGTTTGAGTAGGGATGAGAAGAAATGTTCCTTGAAAGGAAGTTTAGGGAAACACGCTTTCGTTTTTTCCTCAGTAGAATAAGCAAGGCTCCTGTAAGAAGTGCAGCACCTCCAATTCCAATACCTAGACCTTAAAGAGAAAGAGATTACTGTCATTGCAAGACATAAGGGTGTAATATACCCTGCTTAGATATTTAATCCTCTGTTGAGGCACTAATGATTTGATTTCCATGCGGTACAGGTCATAGCTTGAGTATAATATATTAAATATATCTATCTTACCTAATCCAAGCTTCAATCCCAAGGTCTTTCCTGTACCTTGAATTTGCAAAAATAATTGTTGTTAGCTAAGCAAAGAACATTCATTCATGGAATTTGCCTCAATAGCAAGATAATTGGGAATTATCATTAAAAGTCAGCATCTTTTGTGAGAGTTAGCCTTGGAGAACAGGAATTGGATGATGAGAATAGATAGATGGAAAACAGAGAGAAAGCAGAATGTCATGTAAACTTGGCATATATACCTCCTTTGGAACATTGAAATTTTCCGTCGACAACCAGGCATGTGCCTTTTCTTTGTTCGTAACATTGGTAACACTCTCTGGTTACTTGCACTTGAAGGGAAAACTCAGTAGTCAATGGTAAGAGAGTAGTTTGATCGGGAAGTATGGGAATCTGAGAGATTGAACATGGTGGTGGTGGACTTGGTGTACTTTGGTTGTATAAAGTATAATAAGTATGCTTAGTACTGAAGCAGCCAAAGGTAAGATCACTATGAGGAGGTGTCAGGGAGGTCTTGCATTTGAAGAGAGTGAGATTGTTGGTGAACAATACATCAAAGAGTGGAGAAGGGCTGGGAAGACTCAAATCATTGAGAACTTCATCACTGCAAAAGTCTATTGGTAAGGGCTCTGGTAGCTCTCTGTCGTTGATATGAACCGAATTTGTTTGAGAAACGCTATCGAAATCATGCCAGTATCCTCCCTCTATCAGTTGGATCTTCGGACTAGAAGGGTTGGAGCAATTGACTGTGTACAGGCCACATTCAGGAGGATGTGAACTATTTTTGAAAGGGAAATGAATATAACCTACTATGGGATTACAGTAGTAGGATGGACAATTTTTTGTCCCCTCAACGTAGTGAAGAACTAGAAGATGACTGAGAACAGAAAACATAAACAAAGCCACTGGAGCCATCCAAAATTTCCAGCTGAACAAAGTACCACGAAAGAAACTTTGATTCGAACCAGGCTGTTGGATCATATACTAGGAGTTTGAGTTCTTCACAAAATATTGAGCAAGTTCTCAGTTGACTTGGAAATTGGAAATGGAAGTGTTAGAACTACTATAGGTTGAGAAGATGAAGACTTAGTTCTAAGTTCCTATGCTTTGTTCACACTGTTGTTCGGCCGGCTTTGAAGACTTGGCATTGGGGAGTATCCAATTGTAAAAGAGAGACAAATGTTCAATGAAGACTAGCTCAGTGTAAAGAAGTATAAATATAAATCCTTTTAAAATCATACAGGTCCGAAACTGAATAGATTAATGGTAGAAAGCGGACCAAAGTCAGAAAAACTCCAAGCCAAACTGCATGGAGGTCTGTAATAAGACACCATGATCATAACTATAGGCAAACTATGAAATTTGAACACAAATAACAGCTGATTCTAGTTGTTTACCCCTCAAAAGAAGAAAAAAGGAAAATTGCAACTCCATGAAATAATTTTCTTGAATCTGCAGATGTTTTGATTGATGGGAAGTTGATTGATTAGGATCAGGCATTGCCATTAGGTGTAGTGGATCTACTGCTAGTCCACTTTTCTAGCACGGAATTCGGTGAAGATTGTGCCTTTGTGTTCTTCAACAACCCAATCCTGTCACAATAGGGTGAAGGAGATGACTGTGTACTCTTTCCCATCCCTGCATCACAGAATACTGGGCTTAGATTATTTGGCACATCGTTCCTGCTTTCGATTTCCTTCAAAGCCTCCAAGACCTCACACATGTTAGGCCTTGCATCCCTATCCTTTTGAAGACATCGAAAAGCCAAGTCTGCTACTGCAATTGTCATCCTTTTAAGTTCATGATCTGACTCGAAACCAAGACATGAATCCACCAGCTCATTGTATAAGCCATTTTGAATCCTGTTTATGGCTATGTTAGACAGATTGATCTCCTCCCTGTGCCTCGTTATATCAACTGCTGGTAATGATGATATAAGCTCAATGAGAACAACCCCAAAACTATAAACATCACTCTTGGGAGTCAGCTGGTAGCATTGGTGATACTCTGGATCAACATAACCAGGGGTCCCTTGTGGAGCAGTTGAGACATGAGTGGCATCAAGGGGGAAAAGCCGGGAGATCCCAAAATCAGCAACTTTGACAGTGAAGTTGTTGTCAAGGAGAATGTTGGTAGTCTTCACATCTCGGTGTACTATATCCGAAGCATGTAGGTAACACAATGCTCCTGCAGTTTCGATAGCAATGCTCATGCGAACAGGCCATGTCAGTAAGCCTTTGGCAGCTCGGTCTCCATGGAGATGATCAGCAACAGTGCCATTGGCAATGTACTCGTATACAAGAAGGAGATCACGGCTGTGGCGTGAAGTACATCCATAAAGGGTGACTAAATTTTTGTGGCGCAGATGGGTAAGGATTTCAATCTCATTCATAAATTGTTCTGCACGTTTGTAGTTGTGCTCGTACAATCGCTTGACAGCAACTTCTCGGCCATCTTTGAGTTTGCCTAAATCAGATGGACAAAAAAAGGTAAGCGCATGGTGTTCAATTTACTTGCCTAATGTAGCTTGAAGAAAAAGAAACTAGCAGAAACATAGAATGCTTGCTCTTACCATGGTATACAATTCCAAAACCTCCATCTCCAACTTCTTTCTCACAATCAAAATGATTAGTTGCTTCCTCAAGTTCTTTATAGGTGAAGACTGGAACACCAAGGTAGACGCTGCGCCCTTCTAGGTCTGAATCTTGCCTGTTCCTTGATAATACCAAGTTTAAAGAAGCACATTTTTGTCTGTAACACCACAGAATAAAGAAGCACACTGCAAGAAATGTTGGTACACCAAGTCCAATACCTAAAGCATGCAGATGAGAGATAACTTTAAGCAGAGGACTAAAAAAGGAATATAATACTCTTCTAGTTTATTCCACTGGTTGCTTGAAAGAGACAGTTGAGTTTGATCTAGGACGTACTGGGATGTGGTTAGACTTTTTACCTCCCAGTATTTACTACAATTAACAAAGAAAGCTAACATAGCGGTGTCGGATACCTTGAGCCAGGGATCAAGGGAACGAGAATATGCTCAGTTACAAGTTCTAGTGATAATTTGTATTATACAGTACTATGGACCTATGGTCTTATTCAAAGCTTGTTCATATCCTTATTCAAAGCTAACATAGATGCTTTTCAAAAAAAAAAAAACTAAAATGTGATAATTTGTATTATAAGCACCCTTATGATCATACTGTTAGAAAAATTGAGTTCAAACTAATACAACTGACATGAGATTGCTCTTACCGAGTCCTAGCTTCAGCTTCCAGTAGTTTTCTCTAGCTGCAACATAAATTGCAAGTAAATTTTGTTAGCTAAGAAAACAAGACAGCAAAACAGACGACATCATCTGAAATCTCTTTGGAGTTTATGTCTGTGTTTTCGCATCTTTGATTTAGAGAAATTTTGAACAAACTGTATTTGTTTTCTCAGAGTTATATTCCTTAAAGTAAAGAAATTGCTTCAAGGCTTGACAGAGAAAGAAGAAAGATTGATTGTTTGGCAGCCAATTTTCGGTTCCTATTATTCAGATGGATGGATATACCTTTTGGTGCAGGTGCACAAATAGTTTCTCCCTCGTATGGCTGGCATATGCCTCCTCTAGCATAGCATTCATAACACTCTTCGGATACTGTCACTGCCAGGGTGAAGTTTGGATCGAAGTTAGATTCAGGCTGATACGAAAAATTCCAACCCGTAAGAAGGGGGAGCTGAACAACTGAGCACTGTTGCCGAGGCAAAGGACTTGGAAAATGATTGAGAGAACTATTATAATAAGTATGGGAACCACTTTTGCAGCGGAATTTCAGATCCGTATTAGTTGTGTCCAGAGTGACGCTGCAGTATAACAGGGTTAGATTGTGTATGGTGGACACATTAAATAGTGGAGAAGGGTTGGGAAGGCTTAAATCCTCCAAGCTTTCATAATCGCAGGGATTACTTTCTAAACGCTTCTGAAGCTCTTCGTTGATGATCACTGAAACATTCGAAATAGTATTGTTAGAAATGCTTGTAATTTCATGCCAGTATCCTCCCTCTTTGAGTCGGATCATCGGAGGACCCTCTTTAGGACAATCAACAGAATACAATCCGCATTCACGAGGATGTTCCTTGTGTTTGAAGGGATAAGAGATGTTGCCGATTTTATCATTGCAGAAGTAGGGTGGACAACGTTTGTTGATTTCCTCTTCTTCAGCAGAGTGAAGAACAGCGAGATTAGTGAGAAGAAATGAAATAAACAAAGTAACGGGAGCCATCCAAGAACTCCCAGCGCAATAACAATCACAACAAACTGTTGCAGAAGAGTTTCTGTTAAGACTTTGATAAGTAAAGAAAAGTTTGTAACACGCTAGCTTACTTGACTTGGAAAGTGGTTATGGAAGACTTGGAACATTTCATTTGAAGAGGTAGTTTCCTCCTCATCTTCAACATTGACCAGTAGCAGATAGACCTCAGGTCTCGAGTCTTCTAACAATGATATAAGCTAGCCTGCTTCTATAGCCAGATAAATCTCTAGTACTGAGTTCATACTCGAGACTCATGAATTATAGTGTTGTCATTTTCCTGGCAATACCTAGCAATTATTCAAGTAATTCTCTTCTGCCGAAAAGTCCAATGTGAGGCCAATTAAGAGTGATACAAACTTATCACCTTTCACTATCGTACAGTCCAAGAGGACTAAAGCTTAGTTGAGTAATACTAGAGGAACCACACGTATGTATTGAATGCCAAAGCCAAAACTCCAGGAGATAAACTGGAAATTCATGGTCTGATATTTATGCAAAATATGCGAAAAATGACAATAACTCCATTTAATATATACATTCCCTCATACCTTACCTAGTTGGCTAGTAGTGATGTGCCTAACTGGATCTGTTTTCCTATTAGTAACAAAACAAGTAGATGAGTAGATTTCATATTTCAACCCATCTAATCGAATCTGAGATATACATTCATATCATTCATATGGAAGTTCAATATAAATCAGCAACTGATATTTGGTGTAGTAGACGTAGTGCTAGGCCATTTTTGGGTCACGGAGATCGGTGAAAATGGTGGCTTCATGTTCTTCAACAACTGAAGCTCATCACATTCTGGTGAAGGTGGTGGCTGTATACTCTCACTCATCTCAACATCATCAAAGACCTCCTTCCGATTCTGTGGAACATCTTTTCCACTTTCAATCATCTGCAACGTTTCCAAAACCTCAGACATGGTAGGCCTTGCATCATTGTCCTGTTGCAAACATTGGAAAGCCAACTCTGCCACTGCAATTGTCATCCTTCTAACTTCATGATCCGACTCAAATCCAAGACATGAATCTACCAGCTCACTGTATAAACATCTCTGAATCTTGTTTATGGCTATGTTAGACAAATTGATCTCATGCCTATGTCTAGTTATATCAACTGCTGGCAGAGATGATATCAGCTCAATGAGGACAACCCCAAAACTATAAACATCGCTCTTACTAGTTAGCTGGTAACACTGGTGATACTCTGGATCAACATAGCCAGGGGTCCCTTGAGGAGCAGTAGAGACATGAGTGACATCCAGGGGAAAAAGCCGCGAGAGCCCAAAATCTGCAACTTTAACACAGAAGTTGTTATCAAGGAGAATGTTGGTAGTCTTCACATCACGATGCACAATGTCAGAAGCATGGAGGTAAGACAGTGCATTGGCTGTTTCGATGGCAATGCTCATACGAATAGGCCACGTAAGTGGACCACTTTCTGCTAAGTCACCGTGGAGATGATCGGCAACAGTTCCATTGGGAATGTATTCGTACACAAGGAGGAGTTCACGGCTGCGGCGTGAAGTGCAACCATAGAGGGAGACTAAGTTTTTGTGTCGCAGACGAGTGAGAATTTCAATTTCATTCATAAACTGTTCCACGCGTTTGTAATTGTGCTCATATAAACGCTTGACTGCAACTTCCCGGCCATCTTTGAGTTTGCCTAAATTAGATGCATTCATGCTTCAGAAAGCCTTATAGGAAGATAATGTAGATAGTATGAAACTTCATTCATCTCTTTAATTTTTCCTAATGCAGCTGATACACTAATTTGTTCTAAAAAGACAAACATAATGTTCACTTACCATAGTAGACAGTTCCAAAACCTCCATCTCCAAGCTCTTTTTCACTGTCAAACTGATTAGTGGCCTTTTGAAGTTCCTCATAGGCGAAGACCGAAACACCAAAGTAGGCATTGCCCCCTTCCAAGTCTGATTTTGAGTAGGGCTGAGAAGAAATGTTCCTGGAGAGTACGTTAGAAGAAGCGAGCTTTTTTTTGTAACGCCTGAAAAGAAACAAGCATGCTACAAAAATTCCAAGGAGTGCTGGTCCTCCAAGTCCAATACCTATTGCATACAGGTGAAAGAGGTCAAGCATTAAGTCCAAAGGAATGCATGGACTACTACAAATCAGTTTAAAAGTACTGTAACTGGTTTCTTGGAGAAAATTGAATTTAATGAAAAGTAATATATTTCTCCAGCGTGTTTAAGTTCATAAGGACTGAAGAAAGGAGACATCAAAAGTAAACAACTTTCAGTGCAAGAAATTATGAGCTAGTTATTCAAAGCATGTTCATGACTTCATTCTATGATATGCTTATCCTCTGTTGAGGCACTTGAAAATGATTAGGTTTCTTAGATGCTATCCAGATCAATAATATATATATATATATATATATATATATATAATTAAAGAGATATATCTTACCAAGTCCTAGCTTCAAATTCTTATGCGTATCTGCAACATAGCAAAAGCTGTTGTTAGCTAAAGCAGAGAAGATTGAGGAGGCATATATTATAGATAAACATTCCACAATAAGAAGATAAATTTCGCCTACAGTTAGTCCCTACAACAAAATACTTCCTATCTTTTTCAAGAATATCGCTGGATGAAAGGAATTGGAGTATGGCGACAGAGAAAGGCAAACCGGTGATGTAAGTGCTGGAAGCTTATTTCAATGCATTTACCTGCTTTGGCACATTGGATTTCTCCCTTCTCATTCAAACATCTATCTTGTTCGCGGGCACATTCGAATTTTCCATAGTTATCCAAGCATTTACCTCCAGTAGTATAGCATCGAGTACATTCTTCGGTATATTGCACTCGAAGGTAGAAGTTAGCAGTCAATGCAAGAGGATTGTAGACATTGGAAGGAAAAGACAGATGGATGGGCATCTGAATGGCTGAGCAATCTAAACTATCATTTGATACAGTATAGTATGTATAGTTTACACTCCTGCAAGCATAGTTAGGATCCTCTGCAGGAGTTTTGTCCAGGGTGTTGCTGCATCTGAGTAGGGTAAGGTTGTGTGTGGATAGATGGACTATAGGATTAGAGTCCATCGGAAGACTTAGATCACTGAAAATGTCATCATCACAGGTATCTCCTTTTAAGCTCTCTACGCGCTCCTGAAGCTTGCTGTCATTGATGAAAACGGTACTTGTTCGAGTGATGCTTTCAAATTGAAACCAGTATCCTCCCTCTTTGAGTTGGATCTTCGTACTACGGCGGTCAGAACAATTAACATTGTAATATCCGCATTCTGCAGAATTCTGCGTTACTTTTTTGAAGGGGAAGGAGATTATGCCAACTATTTCATTACAGAGGAACTCTTGGCTGCTCTCAGCGGAGTATAGAACCAGAAAATGTGTGAAGACGTAGACAATGAACACAGTCACGGTAACCATCCTAGAACTTCGAGCTGAACCTAGAACAGACTAGCACTAAAACAAAACAAAAATATATACTTCTCTAAATCAGAAAAAAGAGTGCTCAACTGTTTACTTCCATTCCCTTAGTTCTACACTAGCTAATATATCAAGTAAGAGTGCTCTGTTCAACACGGTATTTGACTTAGGAATCAGATGGGAAGACTTGGAAGAAAGAAGAGCAAGATGTGGGCACCAACCTCTGAAAAAAGCTTGACAAACACTCTTCCGATTGGCTGGCTTTCATGAGCGAGTTTCCTTCCCAACTTCGTCATTGACCCAGATCACCAGGAAGACTAGACTGACCCCTTGACTCGTCAAACCAAAGATATTATTCAAAATGAAACTATATATGGCCTCATGAAAACAACTCTTACAAGTTGCAATTCCTTCGAACCACTCATATTACGGCAGACGTGAACCATGCTTTGGGGCTCTTTTGGGTATTTAGTTGTGTGAACAAGCCGTAAAAATCATCGATTCTGGTCACGACGTTGACTGCAGGGTATACTAATATAAGTCCCTCTCATGATGAACTAATATTTTATAATTGGTCGTGGAGCTTCAATAGTGCTCCGGTTATTTGAAACTTGAAAGTTCGAATGTCTACAAATTTTGGTAATTTTATGCGGTGATTTTCCAGCGAACTAATACTTCGGATCAGTATGGAACACAAAGAGGCACAAAAGTCTTGAGAAAGAAATGTTTGAAACCTAAAGGAAGGGTCATATGGTTGGGGACACTATCGTTTCCCACATTACAAGAAAGAATATCAGCAGTTGCATTAAAGAAACGTAATACAAATGTGAATCATACCCAATTGTTATGTTCTGGCGGTTTTGATGGTGCGAGTAGGAGAGGAAATTGGATGAAACGCGTTTATAAGGTGGTGTTGGTCATAGATGAAGAGAACCATTTGTCATGTCTTTACATATTGCGCTCTTACCTGGGGATTCTTCAATCAAATGGATTTTTATTTCGCTTCTCTGGTTTGAACTAAAGCTGCAAAACACACAACAAAATACCGCGACTTTTTTCTCTCTCTTTTCTCTCTATTGCGCCTGCGTAACTAGGGTTAGGGTTTCAAAAAATTTTGGTTGTGCGGCGAGTTTCTCATGGCTTTCACTGCTACTGCTACCTCATCTGCCTCTGTGGCATCCATGACCACAAAGTTGGCCTCCAAACTTTCACTCTCTTATCAGGATGAACCTGTTGATCTGGGAAATCTCAAATGCCTGGATCGCGGTTTCATGGCTCCAAGGTTCTTCCTCGTCGGAAAACTAAACACAGCCCGGGCTGTGGCTTTCGATGCTTTTCGTAGTGCTGTTCGATCGATGTGGCGGCTCAGTACCCCGGTGGAGGTTCAAGCTAGGGGAGATCACTACCTGTTCACGTTCACAAATCAACGTGATGTTGATCGGGTTAAGCGTGGAGGCCCTTGGGGTTTTCAGCGGGCTATGATTTTAATTAATGACTATGATAGTTTCTCTGACATCATGGCTGTCTCATTGGATTTTGTATGGATTTGGGTGGAGATCTTCAACCTGCCGGCGGCTATTACGACGCCAGCGACAGCTCAGTTGGTCGGCGAAACTATTGGGCTGGTGTTGCGGGTTGACACTGCGGGTTTTCCTCGTGGCAAGGTTAGGGTTCGGCTCACTCTACCTCTGCATGATCCGGTTTTTCTGCATCGGCGCCTTCGTATTTCACCTGAGGATGTTATCATGGTGGCATACCGTTATGAACGGCTCCTCGGTAGATGTGGGAACTGTATGATGATCAACCATGGGGGTCTTCGGTGCCCTACGGTTGTGGAGGAAAACACAATTAGTTTGGTGATAGAGGATCACCCTCCTCCTCCCTCTGTTCCGGTGATGGTGTTCAGGGCATGCTCTCAACCATCCCCGGTGGCCCCTGTTCTTGCCCCTGTTCCTCCAAAAGATAGGAGACAGGTGCAGATTCGTGAACATTCAATGTTTGAGTCACCTCCCAAGATTTCTGGAGGCTGGCAACGTCGGACAGATGTAGAAGGTAATGATGGCAAGAGGAATCGTCACAGCTTAATCCTAGGGTCTGGCAATCTCACTCCAACCAAACTAGGGTTACAAGTCACCCCTTCTGGCGCTCTGGGGATTAAGCGGGCTGGGAAATCTCCGATCAAATCTGGCAGGCACTGTGACAGTCACTCCTGCAAGCCGGCGGCGCTGCGGAAGCTGAACCCGGAGACGGAGGCGGAGCTGCAGCTGACGGTGGCGGAGTTGGCTGTGCAAGCCAAGTGTGGATCGGGTTTGGCAGAGCTGGATTGGGATGTGGGCTCGAATTTGGGCCAGGCAACTGATGGATTGGGCCTCGTTAATGAGGCCAGCAGGGAGTAGTCCCCTAGTCTAACTAGGAAAGATCCTTCTTAATGCTTTAGTTAATCTCTTTTGTCTTAAGGTACACCTCAATTGGTCCGTAGGCCTGCGACAATGTTCGGGATTTTCTATCGTGTTAAGAAGTTATGTTTTTTTGCTTGTTTGGCTTTTCGTTATGCCCGCTTTGTGTTTGGGCACTTTTGAACTCTGGTTTTTAGAATTCGCACCTTCGTGTGCTTTTTGTTTCTTGCAGTAGCTTATGCTTGCATTTGAGATGGTTTGTCATCTCACGTGTTTTTACCCTTGTGGTCGTTTGGATGACGTTTGTCAATGGATTTACTCTTTTTCCCTAAAAAAAAAAAAAAACTAAAGCTGCTAAACAGAACGAAGCCTCTATTAGATGAAAGAAGGGTATAGACAAAGCCTAAAGCCTTTGCTGGTTCTCGCAAAATAGATTGAAAACAAAATGGCAGAATGATATAACGAGACTTAAGAAAGATGGGCTTGTTAGAAAAATAGATCATGTAGCATATCCATGTGAGAAAGAGTTGAGCTGTGGTGTTATCGAGAAAGATATAATAATAAAGAGAATAACCCACCTAGAGTCCACTAAAAGTCCGCTTAGAGCCCGCTTAACACCTTCTAATGCCCGTTTAGGGTCCGTTTATAGTCTGTCTAGCACTATATACTTCCTGCCTGAAACCCACCTAACAACCGCCTAGACCGCGTAGCGCGTTAGGACATATCTGAGTATAGCTCCAAGTTATTGGTTTGCATTTCAGAACTGTACCCATCTCTTGGCTGCCTTGGCATGGTACCGATGTAAATAATCCGCATTCTATCGACTATACATGATAATACATGGGCCTCCTTGCAAATAGCAAAAAAGGGGGTCATACACTCATACTACAATTCTATAAGATATGAACAGTATTAACTGAACACTGCCAACCTTTTCTCCTACTTTGTTCCCTAATTCAAATGTCATGACTCTGCAACCAACATTTTAAAGACTAAGAGCACGATCTCTTGTGAGTCTAGTCTGGAAAAACCTCATACTTCCTTCACTAACTTACTATCAGAAACTGATTCTAGTTCAATAAAATCAAACCGCAGTCTGAAGAAATTAGCAATCCAACGACCTGATTTGGATTGGTCAGAGTAAAAGAGTACGATCTGCAGGAACATGATATCATCAAGATTTGGTTGCTGGCAAGTGGCAACCCTTGGCTATCTACTCAAAATCATACCGTTTCATTCTAGAAGAACCTGCCGTAGTATAGGTGCTTGTTACTGAGTCAAGGCAGAAGCGTTATATACTAACCATTTCCGACTCCTTATAAATCCTTTACTAGCTTAATACTGCAGGACATTACTCAACTGTGGTCTACTTGTCTTCACTAATGAATTGTTGCTCAACTCCTACGTCCCAAGTCAGAAATTACAAGAGTCCAGAGGTCCACATTGACATAGGTAAAGCTTTTAGATGATCTTGAAACTAAATATCAGTTCAAAGATCGTATAGGCATTGACCAACAGTACTAAAATTATTATACTTTTAGTTTTGTCACTGTATAAATTTCAATATAATCAAGCGAGAATATACTTTGCAATCTCAATTCAACCTAAATACTAGGAAGACTTGAAGTTTATGCACGTCAATGGCACTCAGAGTTCGTATGACTCATTCTCTCTGCCTTTAACCAGCACAAAGTCATCGAAGCTTATCATGCATTCCAATTGCCAAATAAAAAAAAGCATTCATCATCAAATTACTTTGATTCATAGAAAAACTTCTACAACTTTTAAATTCCAGTATCTCAAAGTTTATGGGATAAATTATTGCATCGGCGAAGCTGGTTTAGTTTTCAGGAGTCTTTAGGTAACAGATACAGTCACACCTAACAGGGATCGAAATACAACTGGCAGAGTTATAGTTTGTAGGGGATTGGTCAAGAATGGCTGATGAGGAATGACCAATATATAACAGTAGGTTTGAAGTTTTGTTGCTCCATAAAATGAGTTTCTTTCCTCAAACAAGGTATGCTTTAGTTATTCTCCAGAAATTATCTGATAAGATGATGTGACTGCATAGTGGAAACTGCAAATATTGGGTTTTACTAACTTTCGTCATTCTGTGATCCACAAATGGCTTACTACGTCTGCCATAGAGACCAAAAGGTTGAACACAAATGAGATACCAGCATCCACTAGCAAGGTGCACCAATAGTACAGGCCAACCTACTCTGGAATCCATCCACATCTTCTTTGTATCTTAAAGCGCTGACCTTATCGGAAAGTGATGTACTTTCCTGCTAATTTTGATATAGGACAAACTTAACCTCTGATACTCTTAGTTCTAATCTAACCTCTTTTTATATTAACAATCATATATTTTATTCTCAATTATTATGAATAATTTCTTTGGTTTATTTCTCCTAATGCTGCTGTTAGCTAGCTAGTTGCAGTTCTCTACTCAACAGCCGCCTGGTTTACTTGTTAGACCAACTGACCTAAATGTATTGCATGAATTAAACTCCTCCCTATCATCAATGGTAATAGTTCCCAGGGTAGCAATAATCTATCTAACAATGAATTCAAAACAATCATGAAAAACAGAGGAAGAACAAGAAGGAAGACACATAAAGAACTGACCTTTACCTTTACAGCTGACACGATGAGGCCTATCTGGGCAGAAACAGCTGAAATGAAACGACTTCAAATCGAATCCACACTTCCCCCCACTCTTCTCGCACTCGCTGCAGTTGGTTGCTCGCCATTTCATCACAAACCCTCTTCTCAACACCTCTCCAACACCCAACTTAATAATATCACTGCCATAATCTTCAACCGGAGTTACTACCACTTTGCTTGCAGTACACGTGTCAGACACATTAACAAAGAGTTGGTGTTGATCCGCCGGCAGCGCAAGAACAGACGTCCTACTAGTCCCCCTTGTCAGTTCAAAGCAACCGATTTTGTACTCCGAAAACAACACATCAACCAAAGCAGAGTTGCAGCTATATAGCAAAACGATATGTTTCTGGTTCTGAACAAGTTCATACTGATCAGTAGGAAAGGTTATATTTTGGAACAATGGAATACAAACAGATGATGTTAATTTTGAAAGAGCAGCGTTTGAGACGACAAGAGTTTGATTTTGGTAACTGATATTGTGGACTAAGTACTCTTCTCCAGCCAATTGAAGAGTAAGGTATTCATCTTCTTCATCATCAATGCACGATAGTGGAAACCCCGGGAAGCCGCAGTAGGGTTCTTGCTGGCCTGAGATGTAGAACGGAAAGCTTATGTTTTGGCCGCCACAAGTCTTCTGCACACTGCAATTTTGGTAATGAATATCCACAGCATATGAGGTTTCTGATATGAGAAAGAAAATGAGAACATAGAGGTTTATAAATGGGGGAAAGAATAACAAGTAGTTTTGATGATTCATTTGGGGAGCTTGAAATATTTTGGGCAAGACGATGAAGACGATGATGATAAATTCAATATTGAGATTTGTATATGAAGGAGGATGATATGTTTGACTTGATGATAAGGCAACTGAAGTCTCAGGCAGCTGTGGACAGTCGACACTTTATATTTGGGAAGGTTTGGAGCCATATGATCGATCTGCCTCACATCTTAGACTCTTCGAAGTTAAAGCTGCGTTGCCTAAATACTATGGGCCATATTCTGAGAAAGTCATACAGCTTGACCACTCTATTAATTCAATTCAACTATCTATAGGGCCAAACATCACACTGGAAAATTAATGCAATTTCAAACTGGGAAAATATCCTATGATCGTTAGCACTAAGAAAATGAGAAATTGATCGATGTTACAGGTATATAATATCAAAGTATAATCTCTATATCAATTGAAAAGATGATTTTACCAACCTAAGCTAAAGAGTCGGTCAATTATGCACCATAGATCATATAAACAATCACATGATCGATGCGTGCATTCTGTTCCTCTGTTCTTATAAATTGTTTAGTCAGGTTCAGAAGAGAAGAGGGTGTAGGAGGATGATCATAGCAGTAGTCAATGCTTTTCAGTCTGCAATTTTTAGTTCAAATTCCCAAACCAATATCAAAGTATACAAGTCACCAAACTCGAATTCACCATGTGATACTAAACTAAACAAGTCACAAGGCTCCGAAGATATGCAAGATTTGATATTACCTTTTTTAACTCTCTTCCTAGTCGTTCCTATGTTTCTTCAAATGTTATTGTCCCCTAGCCTTGCATTATTCTTCCTCTAAAGTTTTAGGCAATACAGTTTGTGTTATTGGACATCACCGATAATCACATGTAATTAGAAAAAAACGTGAAATATTTGTGATCGTTTGTTTATCCAATTCCGCTTAAATTTGTAATGATCAATTTTGAGTTTGTTATTTACATTTTTGTTCATCTTATTGACTATGTAGCCACGTTATTGTTAAGTCGTTTTGAATAGAACTGCAATATTGATTTTCTGCTGAATTAGTAATGTCCAATATGGTATTTTCTCTACATTATTTGTTGCTCACCGTTTTACTTTTACCCTAATTGTTCAAAAGCAGAAATTACACTTCTGTCCTTACGTATATAAAGGGTCCGACATCAGCCGCCGTGCATCTCTGTACAATCTTCCGTTACTTTGTTCTCTCTCTTCTCACGCTCTCAGGTAAGTTCTTCTTTTTAGCTCCGGCTCAGTCTTTAATTGCAAATTCTGACGAACTTGGCAAGTAGTTGATCTGTTATTAACTTGAAAAGTTCAATTTTAAGTTACATAAGCAATTGATGTGTTCAAATTGGGGGATTCCATTGAACAATCAGATAATGTTTGAGACTTTGAGCTTCACCTTCTTATTTGGTTGTTCATTTCGTCATGTTCAATGGAATTTTAGCATAAAACCCAATTTATGGTCTCAAGTGTCAACAAAGTCCAAAACTTTAGCATCTGATTTGTTTGAATAAGGTGGCATCAGTCATTTGGTTAGGAGTCATACTCGTAGAATGAATTTGAAGGCTTCTTTTTAATACTATGTCATTGTAATTACAATGAATTGAAAACATGCTTGATTTTGAGGTGCCTTTGGTAACCAACACTTACTATGATGCTGCCACAATTCAGGTTTCTCAGCAATTGTAACATTATGTGATTTCTCTGCAAAATTTATAAAAGCTTTATCAGTTTATACATGCTAAGCCTTTTCAGAAAGAGAGAGGAAAAAAAAAAAAAAAAAAGAGGTAGCTTTCTCAGTTTATAGATGATTAATTAAGCACTGATAGAAAAGTTTGCATATACTATTATGATTTTTTGCTTCTTCTTTTCTGTTGCTAACTGATCTAATCTCAGTGTGGTTTTTAATGGATAAATAGTCTGTCTGCAAATCTTCAGGTTGCTGCTCTTGCAGAAGGTGTGTCATTGAATTCATAAAGGGCCTTTGTTCCAATGGGTTTTTTTTTTTTTAATTTAGAAACTACTAGGCAGCATTAGTGTTTGAATGCATAAAGGACCGAGGGCCTTTTTTGTTATGTAAATGGTATGAATAACCTGTTCATTTACTCTAGCACTGAACATTGTAAAGCCCACTCCATTGTTTTCTTTTTTATCTCCATCTTTAGGCTTTGAGACCAGAGAAACATATATTTTAACCCCTGCCTTAC
The DNA here is from genome assembly GCA_963682095.1 of Potentilla sterilis. Classification (NCBI taxonomy): domain Eukaryota; kingdom Viridiplantae; phylum Streptophyta; class Magnoliopsida; order Rosales; family Rosaceae; genus Potentilla; species Potentilla sterilis. Next base: position 44,723,629 of record OY821761.1, on the reverse strand, counting down.
CGGTTTGATCTAGTATTAAAACACTTGTCTTAAAAAAAAAAAATCTAGAACTGATTTTTTATATTATTATTGTCAACAACCTGCACCCAAATATTGGACCGAAAACAAAACCTGCATAAGGTTCTGCAATGCATTGCTCATTTCACCATGCTCAGACGTTATACAAAAATCATAAAACTACAGAGCTCAACACAAATATAGATGCTTTCCCCAGGTCATGTTTACTTACAACCACCACCCGTCTGATGCTCATTAAGAAGTTTCAAATCCAAGCTACCTTTAGGGGCTCTGTATAACCCTGCATTAATCCAGTCTTTTACCCATTTTCTTTTACTTCAGCTAATAGCATAAGTTGTGGACCTAACTAACATAGTTTATCATTTTGAAAGTTCTAATTATCTGTACATGTACAGATTAACTTCCATCCACAGCTATTATAGTCAGAATTTCAAGTTTAGGATTTAATTTTGGTAGCATCTTTTCTTTTGGACAGAAGTGGAATCATAGAGCTGCACTATGGGTCAAAGAAGGAGGAAGAAGAAGCCGAAGAAGCATATAGATGTTGATTGGGCAGGTCTTCCTGACAACATACTTGAGATAATCTTTGAGCGTCTGAATTTGATGGATTGCATGTCTATTAGTGATGTTTGCAAATCTTGGAGACGTGTTGTTGCACAAGAACTCTCTGGTTGGCAAGGGAATGGGTTCCCGTGGCTCTTGATGTCCGGTGAAAAAGACAAAAGAGTTAGGACTTGTATTAGCATACTACAGGAGCAAGAGTGGGAGATGTTGCTTCCAGAGGCTTATGGTAGATACTGCTGGGGATCATACCAAGAGTGGTTGATTCTAGTAAAAAAACTTGGCTCTTTCAGGCTTGATATTAGCTTGTTTAATCCATTCACACGGAAACAAGTTGATCTTCCCAGAACATGGAACTTGTGTCACAAGATGGTTCTCTCAGGGCTTCCCTCTCGTGAAAACTATATCTGCATGCTGGTTCATAGTCATTCGCAGAAGCTTGCGTTTTGGATTCCAGGAGCTCAGTCATGGTTTGAGCATAAGCTAGATGGTGAACCATTTGTGGATGCTGCCTTCTGCAATGGAAGTTTCTATCTCATTGGCAATGATTATAACATTTGTGAAGTTAAATGTGTTGATATTATTGCTGCAATTAAGAAAGATGATGTCTCTGCCCCTTTTGCTTTCGATATTGAAAGGCATTTTCATGAAGTAACAATGCCAGATGAGCACGAAAATAATGGTGTGCTGAAATATCTTGTTGAATCTTGTGGAGAGCTTCTACTTGTCTGCAGATTTTATAGTACCAAACCAGATGCTGTGCTTGTAACAAATGGTTTTCAGGTATATTCACTGGATTTTAGCCAGATGTCTTGGAAAAGGGTAGATAGTTTAGGAGATCGAATACTCTTTTTGGGCAAGTGTTGTTCAAGATCAGTATCTTCCAGTGGACTCGGTCTGAGAGTGAATGATTGTATCTATTTCTCCAATGATCATGCTGTTCCATGGTGGAATGAATGGGATTCTGATCATCTTGATGGCATTTCGACTCGCCTTGGTCTGGACAATAGTGGCAGGAAGGATTGGGGCATTTTCAGCCTCAGCAATAAGAATCATGAGACTTTGTCTAGTCACTTCCGTGGCAATCGTGACAGATGGGGACCTGTTTGGTTTACTGCACCGCAGTGGTGGTGCTGTAAGAATCTTGTTCCTACCTAGTGCTGAATTCATCTCATGTGAGGGTATCTTGCTGCAGTTGACATATCAAGTTTTGGAGCTCATTTCAGGTACAAAAGACATCGTACAGCCCTAGTGTAGAAGGCACATTTTGTAAGTTAATTAGGAAAGTAGCAGACCTGTCACTCTTAATCTAATATTTTGTTAATTAAACCGACCTTGTAAATAAAGAAAATGGCTTTCTTTTTTTAGAGCTCTTGCATATCATAAAATTGAAGCATTATCTTCAACATTCATCACATGTGGACCTGTGGTTGGTTCAGCCCAAAGCAGTAGGTGATCCAAAATTCCATGGAATTGACTGGTTCTTTATTTGTATGAAATTGTTGTTGACACGTTTAGCAGATCTTGTTAATGGGAAAAGATTGATCGGAAACCTCTTTTGGAGGTATAATTAATGGTTAAGTGGGATTAGAATAAGCATAACTGTGAAGCATATCTTGCAGGATAATAATAGTATTCAATTATATGAAACAAGTATGTCATAACAAAGGGCCACTGGAATCGACCCAAGTCTGGTCATCATGGCCATAATTCTTTCACCACTTGTGGTATTAGTTACTTTATAGTTTAAGCTATGATATCAAGTTCTATGACTAATAATCGTGTTACCAATGTTCTGCAAATCGGATTTTTTGTATTGTCGCGACCATGTTGATGTTGAAGGCATAAGGCATTATTAAGAGTCGTTTAATTACAATTATTTAACGGTAAAGTTAAGCAAAATGGAGATTAAACCCTAGTATCTTGTCCCCATATCAAAGCAAACAAAACAATGTGAAGGACATTATCAGTGAAGTAGTGGTGGACGCGAGGGGGGTTGTTGGGTTGAGATATGTGTATGGTATTTGCTCAAGTGTACGTTTTGGTAAGAACCACCAAATGTGACGTGGTATCTGAAATTTGGTCACGAGGTTGCTTTGATGACATTTCCAGAAAATAAAATGGACAACTGTGAAGGGCATCTTGCTTATTATAATCATCATCGTGTCACCGACACTTCTCTCTTCTGGTTCCTTTTTAGGGCTTAGTCGGTCTTCAAACATTAGTTTAATGTAACATGTTTTGGAACTTAGAAGTTGAGATAAGAGCACATATGGCATTGTGGTGTAAAATGTCACTCCAATAAGGTCAATGAAGTGTGACGTAGTTTTTCTTTTAGTTTATGACATTTCATATTTGACCATTTCATATTTCATATAGGAAGGGTTCGATTTTTAACTATCATCTAGATAGATAGGTCCATTGCAAGAACAAAATTTATAAAACCTTAGGTTAGGTTAGGCGCTCCATCACTATTAAGCTCATTATGTTCAAGTGTGTTTTATATGATAAATTAATTTAATAAATTCTCGTAATACATAATTAGAAATACGTATTATTAAACACATTATTCTGAAAATAAATATTAAACACATAATTAGGAGTACGTATTATTAGACAATCATAATGTATAATATCGGGTTTAGTCGGTCAAGAAGGTTGGGTTTTAATTATTCTTTGCCTAATCAATTTGGTAAACTTTAAGTAATCTCGAACATTTTTTTTTTTTGAGGAAAAGTAGCCTACACGTAGGCCCCCACTACCCATTATTATTTGTAATATTATTAGCCGGCACCGAGGGGGACATAAAACCGGAACCTCGAGCCTGCCTATGAGCATTACACTTATCCTCATAGAGGACATCCTGGATGAAATCCGGGACCTCGGATAAATTAAATGCAACTTCTCTATCTAGACTAGCAAAGTGAGCCAATCTATGGGCTGCACTATTTGCTTCACGATTAACATGCCTAACAGAGATGAAATCAAACAAAGACATCATAGCACGACAATCATCAAGAATCGGACTAACCTCTACCATGTCTCTAGCGTCTTTATTAAGAGCTGTGACGAGAACAGAACAATCACTCTCCACTTCAATTTGATTCCACCCCTGCTCCAAAGCTTGACTTAGACCCAACCTACAGGCAATAGCCTCTGCATGCAAAGGTGAGGAGAGATAGTTTAACCTTCTTGACCATGCACATCTAATCCCACCAATCTCATCTCTTACAATCATATTAGGGTATGAGTGTATGATCTAAACAACATGAGGTATCAACTTGTCATTGCATACGAACCATTAAATTAAAATTTACTAATTTCAAACAAACAAACTATGTTACTTCTTTATCAAAATGTTTCACAGTCGTGTATTAATACAATCGATAAAACCAACCTTTTAGAGCTATGTCAACAAAATTGTCATTCAAAAACAGAAAATAACATTTGGTCTTGAGAGGAAAATAACATAAACAAAAGAAAAATATTTATTTCTGAAAAAGGAAATAAATCAGAGCATGCATTCCCTATCCCATGCGACCGTTGGAACGGATTTCATCAAAACGGGGGTTGATCTCACACAGCGCGTCGCCTCACGTCCCCAAAGCAGCTCGTGGCTCAAACCAATTTATGAAAGTCTATACATTTTCTCGAGAAAATCGAAATAGAGATAAGAAGGAAAAGACACCTCGACAGAATCTCACCATCCACGTGTGAAACATTTCCCACGACTCACACGTGTCGTACATCCAAATCCATCTCCTCATTGACTAATCCGAGTGGTCTCAAACCCACCAATCCCAGCTTCGATTACTAAAGCCCCTTTTAAAATGTTTTATTTTATTAGATAACGCTCGCCAGAGCCACACTGACACAAACCGCCGATTTTCCTTATCTACCCTCGACAAACTCTAAATCCCACCCTCACAATCGCGTTCAAGTAAAGACAAAGTTGTAATTCCGAATACGCGGCTGCCCAAAATAAAACGGCAATTTAGTTTTAACTTATTTAATTTTGTTATTTTTGAATTTTTTTGTTCTTCTCCTACCCCCTACGCAGTGGCTGCCCAGAGGCCCCTGCTTCCTCCATTTTTCCTTTCTTTCTCTCTTCCTCAAATCTGTCTGAACTGATTTTACCAATTTACCCCTGCAAACTTACCATCCCCCACCCCACCAGATCCATTTATTTTCAGTCGCAGCCTCCATTGCTAGGGTTTTGCTATTTCCGCGATCCGATATTTGTTCCAATCAGCACCAAATTCACACGGCGCCGCCCGATCGATTTTAATTGCATACGACCGTTGCTGCTTTCGTTGACTTTCGAGGGTTTAAGAGGCTACGAATCGGTTAACGATTTCCCAACTAGTTAAGAATTTTGAGATATGTTGGGAACCGGATTGCAGGTGACGCGTGGCCGCGGAGAAGACCGGTTCTACAATCCGGCCAGAGCGCGCAGGGCCCATCACAACAAGAAGGCTGCCGAGCAACTTCGCCGAGCTCAGAGCGACGTCACGCCCAGTCAATCTTCTGCGCTCAAGGAGGGCAGCAACCCGACCCGGGAACCGGAGAACCGGGTCGGGTCTGTTGAGCAACAACATCCCAAACCGGTCGCCGTGCCAGCTGGAGAACCGGCCGTGAAGCCGTTGAGTAATCTGGAGCGGTTCTTGCAGTCAATCACGCCCTCAGTTCCTGCTCAGTACCTCTCCAAGGTATTAATTGCTTGCTAATTTAATTTGCTAATTTTGTTGATTGTATTTGATTTGTGATTAAAATGATGTACTAATTGATTGATTGGTGCAGACGACGTTGAGAGGATTGAGTACATGTGACGTGGAATTTCAGCCTTACTTTGTTCTTGGTGATCTGTGGGAGTCGTTCAAAGAGTGGAGCGCTTACGGTGCCGGAGTGCCTCTGATTTTGAACGATAGTGACTCTGTGGTTCAGTACTATGTCCCGTACTTATCCGGTATTCAAATATACGGCAACTCTTCCAAGTTGTCTTCTAAGTCAAGGTACTACATTTCACTCTGTGTTTCTCGCTTAGTTATGCCTTGAAAGGTGAAAATTAATTTTATTCTACTTCTTGTTGATGTTACAATATGTTTGGATAGGTGTGATTTCTATTTTCTAATGCCTAAAGTTATTTTAGGTTAGCAGAATGAAAATGTGGCATTGTTCAAATCCATTTTTTGTTACTATTATCTTTTGATTGAAGATGATGCATATTGGCTATCTCACCTCCTTTTACGTGAGGTGTAAGCTCTACTAAATACTTTAGAGAGGGGAAATGTCAAATAAAACATGTTTTATGTCAATGTCCCGCATGCATTCCATCCACAACATTACCAGTTGAACCAATTGTCTGATGTGCTACTTTCCTTGGAAAAAATTGTACTTCATTTTATCTCTAGTCAGAACAATTGGAATTTTTTTTTTCCTTGTTCAAGCCAAGTATCTTTGTGGCTTTGATGTTGTGAACATGGAAGCTAGATGATTGGACCACCTGTGTTACTTCTTACTCATTCCATCAGAATCTATACATCTAGCAGTATGAACTGATTTTTTTTTTTTCCTTTTCAATTTTAAACTCTCTTCCCCTCCTTGCCAATTTATCTGTACTGTGTTCCATACGCATATCACTGATTGTTTGACCTCATAAGGCAATCGTATTTCATTTGTTTCTGTACTGCAACCTGATGGTCCTTTGGTCTGATAGGCGACCAGATGAGGATAGTGACAGTGATTTTAGGGATTCTAGTAGTGATGGTAGCTGTGATTTTGAATCGGATAAAGTAAATTATTTGAGGCAGCAGCGGAACCATCAAATGCTGTCAAGTGCAATCCCTCAAAGGATAGAAAGAATAGCTCTGAGAGATCAGCTACAAGAAGACTGCTCTAGTGATGAGGGTGAGCCTGTTAGTTCACAAGCTTGCTTATTATTTGAGTACTTTGAACGTGATCTTCCTTACTGCCGTGAGCCTTTGGCTGATAAGGTTATAACAGAACTTGTACCCTAATATTAATTGCGTTTATAACATTATTGTAATGTTCTTGGTTTTGGCCTTTGTTCTTAACCTCTCAATTTTACAGATATTGGATCTTGCGTTTCGTTTTCCTGAGCTGAAGACAATTAGAAGTTGTGATCTGCTGGCTTCCAGTTGGATATCTGTTGCATGGTACTATCAAACTCTGCAGTATGTTTAACGGTTTGTACACAATTAGTTGACTAATTGATGTTGGGTGGTATGTTTCAGGTATCCAATTTACAGGATTCCAACAGGACCAACTTTGAAGGATCTTGATGCGTGCTTTCTGTCATACCATTCCCTTTTTACCCCCATGGGAGGTAATAAGTAATTCCTTTGTTAGTTTTTTACATCTGTATATGGTTTCTTCTTCATGTTGGAAGTTTTTTCCATGAGAATTTATATGTTTACGCCTAGATACTTCAGTGTATGTTTCTTATAGTATATATATGTAGGCTGATGTTTAGAACTTTAGAAAGGCTCCTCTGTAGTTTTACTCTTGGAATCCTTTATTTAGTGTTTGATCTCTACCACAATGTGATAGGAATAGAGGTGGGCAGATATTAGGGATTATTTTTGAGTAATTTAGGCTCCTCCTGTTCTTGGAATTCTTCATTTAGTGGATTGTTTCTGAGTTACAACTTGTGATCACTAGTACAATGTGATAGGAATATAAACATTACTTGAAATACATTGAGATGTTATTTGATAATCATAAGGTAGATAAATTTTTGAAAGACATGCATAATAAAATCAAATGTGTATGTCGTATCGCCATGCAAGGTTTCAACAGATGCATTATAGTAGAGAAATATGTGAGAGGATAATATTATTTGGTTGAAGTATAGTGTAGGAGTTGTGTTGTCTGGTTATAACTTATCCCTTTTTGTTATAGTTTGCTTACATATATTATGTTATATTTCAGGTGTACAAGGTCCCCGAGCTCCTGTTGTGACATATCCGAGTGACATGGATGGTATCCCTAAGATGTCTTTGCCTGTATTTGGTCTTGCTTCATACAAGTTCAGAGGGTCCTTGTGGACTCCTAGTGGGGGATTGGAACGACAATTAGCAAACTCCCTCTTGCAGGCCACTGATGACTTTCTAAGGCTGCTTCAGGTCAATCATCCAGATTTTCTGTTCTTCAGCCGTCGATGATATCAAGACACAAATGTGATGCTGCTGCCGCATAAAGTCAAAGCCTGTCTGCTTTGTTAACTGGTTGAAAAGTTGCTTGTTTGCTGTATTGGGTGAAACTCAAGGTGGCAAATTGGTTTTAGGTGATTCTCTGTTTTGGGTTTCTCTTATTTACTGGAAAGAGAAAAAAATTAAGAAAAAAAATGAATGGAACTTATAGAAAGTGAACCTTTGACATGTTATGCTGGCCGTGTGAAGGCTCAGCAAAAGGTGAATAGAGGAAATATAGAGTTAGATAAGCTATAGATGGGCTAGTTGAATCAAAGTTGTTAGCCTAAGCAAGTCATCTTGCTCGTTTTCCGTATGTATTAGCAAGGGTATATTATGAAAAAAAACAGGCTCTTTTTTTAATGTCCTGATAAACTTAGTGTGGGGATTTTGATAGATGCATTGTAAGTGTTAGCTTCAGGTTCCCCAAGTTTGTACGAGTCATGACCTTCATTGTGTTATGAATTTTAGTAACAGTTGGCTAATTTCACATGATCTGTTTTTGTCAAATTGTCATCCCTTTACCCATTTTTCACATATTATGTTTTGGTCAATTCTGTACATGATCATTTTGAGTTCTATCTGGGCTTGAGCATGGTTTTAGTATCAGCCAGAAAATTGAGAGATTCTTTTCCACAGCTAACAAGAAAGAATCCTACGACCCAAAGCCTCTCAGATATATCATTATGATTTCTTTTGCTGAATGGAGATTAAATTTCTGATAACTATCATCTTCTTCTTTTTGGCATTTGAGTGGGGGTAATGAAAATTCTTATACTGTTGAGTACATTGTGACTCTCAGCAGAGTAATAAAACAAAGCAGATGATGAAAACACTGGCTGGGAAGGAAGCAGCCCTCTCGAACCAATACTTCTGATTTCTTTCATCTATTGGAAATCAGGTATCTGCTATCATCAAATCGTTCTGAAATTCCTCGGGAGCTTGGGATATGGAACTTCTTATACTGTTACCTTCTGTAAAGTAATAAAACGAAGCTGAAAATGAAGAGCTCGCTTGGATGGAAGCTTAGACTCCAGCATAGTAATGGCTCTGGGAAATCATGTGGTATGCACAGCAATCAGCTAGAAAAGGTAGCAATTGATGAACTCGCTGGGTCAGATATCTTCAGCTCTAGAGAGTCTGAACATATCTGAGTCATGATGCGGTAAAATGACATCAATTCTGATATCTGCTCTATGGACATTTTCCCAATGATAGACCTTGCAACTCTCTCCCTCTCCTCACCCATCTTCATTCGCTCCATGTACGCCGAAGCATTTCTCACAGTTGCGCCCATTTGCTTTAGCCTTTTCTCTTGCTGCAAACTCAATGCGGTATTTGACTGAAAAAATGGATGTGCAACACCGGCGTTAAAAGTACTGAAACTAATAAGCATATTGTCATCTCTTTTTCAATGATTTCATTTAATTGACTAACCTCTAAAAACTCAGCTCCAACTTCCAGTTCAGATTCTTTAATTGACATGCTTCCACGCTTAGAATACATGTTTTTGGCAATTGAGAAGCTCCTTAGGAGGCTCTTTCTCTTCATCTCTAGCTCATAGTTAAGCTTTGGAGCCTTTGGCACACACTCGGACCGACTCAGCTTCTTTTGATAAGCTCCTACTGCTTTAACAAATTCCTACATTCATATCAAACTAGTTAGGCACAATAAACCTGCATTTTCACGAACAAAAATTGGTGATTCTAGCAATATCAATGCCTGCTCTATGAGCATTACCTTATATGCATACGCGCATCCTGGATACTCAAAATCGTCTGAATCAAGTTGCCGCATTCTCTCTGGATGAAATTGAAGTCCCATGATGAACTTACCTTCATCAGGATTATAAGCATCCGGATCATAAAACCCTTCAATCAAACCATCAGGGGCGAAAGCCATCGGCACAAATCGCTGTGCCAATCTCTTAACACCTTGATGGTGATAGCTATTAACCCTTATTTCCATTTTCTCTTCACCCAAAGAATCTCTAAACCATCGGTGAAGAGGAGTATTCTCCACTACCTTCACCACATGTCTATGTCCATCGTAATCGTCATAGTTCATATGAGTCACTCTCTTATTCTGATCTTTGCATACTTTCTCGAGTTCCTTCTCAACATCTTGGTACAATGTACCCCCACATGCCACATTAAGGACTTGCGACCCTCGGCATATTCCCAAGTAGGGTATGTTCCTCTCTAGACATAGCTTGGCCAGCCTCAGTTCAATGGAGTCTTTCTCTTTGTCGATGGCGGTGTCACTTGAATGTACCCTCCCTATTTCTTGAAGCTCCTCGGAGGAGAACCCCGAGAGCTCTGCGTCGTAATGTGATGGATCTATGTCTTCCCCTTCGCATAGGAGAACACCATGGATTGGTTCAAAGCTTTCGAGTAGGGTATGGACTCCGCTGACTCGTGGAACAATAATAGGTACTGCTCCATAGCTAACAATTAGATCTAGATGATATTCTCCTGTTACATATATCAGATGAAAGACAAAAAGATCAATAACAACGACCAGTAATCATGACGAACACGTAAACGTTGTAGCCAAAGCCCTAAAGATATAAAGAGATCAGAAACCAACCGACGAAATCTACAAACTTGTTCTTGCGGACGGTGCGGCGGGAGACGATGAGAACCCTAGGCAGCACCATTGAGAGATCTGAATTAGCCATGGAGTTGTATTTAAGGAATATATGGATAACCCGTTATGGTTTTGACGAAGCAGAAGTAGTAACCTAATTAATGAATATGGATATCTTAATCCGCGACCTTAATTCTGGCAAAACTGTGGGAGACTATAGCACTGGAACAGATGTTTTTAATTAGGTTTTTGTTGGGGAAAAAGATATTCAGAGCGTGGTTAAGGAGTTGGTCGGTGTGTTCTTGTTCAGGGCCGGATATTTTTGTTTGGGAGATTAGAATCGGCAAAATGTTTGTTAGCGTTAGAGTAGGATCAGGATGATGATTGTTCAAATTGATGCAAGTAGTCAATGAGAATCCTATTTTGATACGACCTGCAAGGTTGAATAGTTGACTTGAGGATTTGCGATTCTAAAATTATAATTTAAAAAGAAATAAACAGAAAGGAAATTAAAGCTTAGTCATTTCATTCCTAGCCAAAACTGGAAACACAGTAATAGGGCGTGCGAGTGACTGAATGAGATTACTGTTTGGGCCACAATTGGAATTTATTTCAATTGGGCTTTCACCCCGAGGCCCAGTAGGGTTTTTGATCAGAGTCAAACCCTTTAAGATCGTGCTTTCCCGCTTCAACCAAGGAAGTTGAGTTGGAAGGGGAACGTGAGTTGCTTCCTAATCCGATTGGGGTTGTTTCGTAGCAATCCATCAGCGAAGATATTTGTTGAGATTGAGAAGCAATATAGCAATGATTTCAATACCTACGCTAGGCTATCAATCACTAACAACCACAAGCCATGCTGCACCATGCTTTAGGGAAGTTTTTAGAGGAACCGGCCATACTGTGCAATGATGAAAGTTGAACAGTAACAGAAGCATAACAAGCAAGGTCATGACGTGTTGCTCCAAACTTCGAAGCTTCAATACCAACTATACCTCTGATTGTATCTTTGTTGATTTGATGGGAAGCAGGATAGGGGAGGACACTCCTAATGAATCTCAAGGATCCGCCGGGCTGGAGTTGACAGCCCTAGGGGTCCTTGAGCCGTATAAATATAACTCTGCTGGCATCTAGGAAAAGGTTCTCAACCAAATACAAACAACCACAAGTTCTAGCGCAACGCTAACTTGCCAAAGCCTCTCCAGAGCAACTCACGCAATCCGCCTCCGCCCCACGATCGATCTAATCTCGTGCTTGTGCCGAGCGCTTTGCTGAGCTACTCACGCAACTCGCCTCCGCCCTACGACGGATCCAATCTCGTACTTGCGCCGAGCATTTGCTGAGCCTCACGCAACCCTCCTCCGCCCTCTTACGATCGATCTAATCTCGTACTTGCGCCGAGCATTTGCTGAGCCTCACGCAACCCTCCTCCGCCCTCCTACGATTGATCCGCTCTCGTACTTGTGCCGAGCGTTTGCTGAGTCTATCGAGTCAGTCCGCTACCCCCGGTAGCAATCGAGTCTGTCAGTCCGCTACCCCTGGTAGCAATCGAGTCGTCACTCCGGTGACACACCCGTGGTCTTGGAACATCTCTGCTTTGCTTCTCCGGATCAAAGTAAGATCCCCAATCCTGGAGGGGTTGGGAAGAAAATCCTGGTAGAGAGTTCTATTCAGGTCTTGTTCGAGCCCTGTACGCCGGCTTAGTCAGCGCCCGCGTAACAGTCGCTTGACCAGGAAGTCAGAGTCGAATTGGGAGCAGACGAAGCGACTCGCCAAGGGGGTCGCACGCAGTCGAGTTGCACCGCTCCAAGGGTGCTGGCACGCCTAAGCACAACACAGAAACACAGCAACCACAAACCAGTGCTGACTGTTCGCCGGGTGCTGAACCCGCCACGAACAATTACTAATATGCCTTGATCACTAGGGTGAGATAAGGGAGTCCTGGGCTAAGGAAGCATAGGTAGCGACGAGTGGCCAACTTCAAACTAATCATAGTGTTGAGCTTATGGCCGACCGTATTAGTAATTCTCATAGAAATTTTGCTTATATATTGAAATTATTTTAGTTATGATCATACTATGTTCCAACTTCGTTACATGATACATAAAGAGAAAATATAGTGATGTTATTCAAGTTCAAAACCGAATTTTAGGTCCATATCCGATGTTTTTGTTTTTATAGTAGTATGAGGCGTTCCACTTTTCTTGACAAGGATACACAACTCCCACCGAAAATCAATTCATGCCAAAATCAAACGGCTTCTAAATTAGGTTTCAAACAAGTGAAAACATATTTCCCACTTTTTCTATTTTCTTGTTACAAAGTATTTTTTTGAGTAAACATACAAACAACGCAATTACTTAATAGAGAGTGTGATTTTGTTTCCTTACTTTCATACTACATTGTGGATTTTCAAGTTTGATTCTCTAATATTTATAATTTTATACATCCAGATAATCCGTCTACACAATTTCATCACTCTTTAAAAAGAAAATTAAATATAAAAAACTCCATTCGTGTCAAAACGATCAATTGGGCTGATTTTTGGAAGGCCGAAAAAACATTGGTCCGGGAATCCGGTGCTCCGACAACCCAACCAAGCTCCACCTCAAACACCAAAAAATCTAATAACTGTTCAAGGAGAAATTATAATAGGGAGAACTTCTACTTTATTCATTGATAAGAAGACATTTATATAGGCATTACAATAAGTATTCCGATAAATCAGGGATTCCCTATCTATTACATAATCATCTAATCTAGTCTAATTAGGTCAAGACATATCCAGGAAGTTACGGAAATAATCTTCCTACAACACTCCCCCTAATGTCTTCATGGTGCTTACCATGTTGCCTCACTAAAACCTTACCAGCAAAACAAAAACCTCTTGGGCAAAAATAAAATGCATGGACGAAGAGAAAAGAGCACAACGCACCAACTACTATACTTGTGATTGACATGTGATGTAGACTCCCCCTGATGTCTAACAAACTTAGAACTCTGATAACTGGTGCATGCCAATGCTCTTCACATGTTTCACAAACATAGATTTTCTCAAAGACTTGATAAACAAATCTGCAACATTTGCATATGAACTCACTTGATTAACTTGGATGTTCAAGAATTTCTGTTGTTGCACATTATAAAAGAACTATGCGGGTCAGAGAGATACCCAACATCTACAAAACCAACTAACACATTGTTGGGAGTCTTTGGATAAGAGAGACGGCCATTGAAGGACGAAGAAGGGCCGAAATCATCACCTATGCCGGTCTCCACGTTACCGGTGCCGGCGGCAGTTCCGCGGCGTACAGCAGCACTGCCGGGGCTGCCGGTGGCGTTGGTGTGAGGATGACCGGTGGTGGAAACCTCTCTGGTGCTAAAGGGGTAGAACAAACCCAAGTCAATGGAACCTTTCAGATGTTTAACACCATTCTAATGACGATGCGTAGGCGCTGAGCTAAATCTAGCTAATAAGTTCACAACGAAAGCAATGTCTGGTATAATATATTGTGCTAAATACAATAGCGCCCCAATTGCACTAAGATACATGTATTTAGCTCCAAGCATCTCTTCATCATCCTCTTTAGGACGGAATGGATTCTTGTGTGTAGACTTTGTCTTTCTTATGAACACGCATAGGCATAAATCATTGTTCTTGTATCCCCTCCCAATCAAGTATTACAACAGACGTTACAATCTAGTTGCACAATGACTTTGTGGTTTAAAGTCACTTGATCGAGGCATTAGAAGTCCTTCAAACACTTTCGTGTATATATCTTCATCTATATCCCCATATAGGTATACATTAACCACATTCATAAACTGTAAACTTCAGTTTTTGGGACACTACTAAACTGATTAAGTAGCGGAAAGTAATAATGTTCATTACGAGAGAATACATCTCATCGTAGTCAATACCAGGTCGTTGAGAGAAACATTGTGTTATGAGTCTTGCTTTATATAGCATGATCTCATTCTCTCATTACGCTTACGAACAAAGGCTCTCTTATGTCCAACATGTTTAACGTCTTTCTGGATCAACTTAACAGATCTCAAGACTTGCCTTTTATTTAACGAGTCTAGTTCTGCCTGTATTGCTTCTTTCCACTTCGGCCAATACATTCTTTCTTGACACTCTGCAACGGAATAAGCGATTACATCATCAACATACGTGGAATTTTATCCACAGAATACACGTGCGCACTTGTGTAATTGAGATTTATGTGTACTCTGACATCAACAAAGGTTCTGTGGCGTCCCACAGAAAACACATAGTTGATCATGGACATAATTATAGTCAGAGACAATCTCATTGATGATGAGCGGATTAATTTGTGCCATCGCAACTCGCTTCTTTTGAGGTTTTAAATCTCGAGAATTAAACGGTCTCCCCCTATTCTTGGTGGGAGCCGAGGCCGAAGCTGCTGCCCCTTCAAAGTCCATCAGTGGCACCGTTGTGATTCGATTCAACAACAGCGACGCCACGGCGTACGATGGCGCCGCCGCCAGCGTCACCCTCTCCTGAAGGTATGCCGACGACACTAGGTCTTAGGGCAGCCGAACCGATCCCATATGATCGGATCTTCAACCTTACCGGCACATTTGCAGTATGTATGTGCGATCTCGTCACTTTCTAACTCACTTTGAGTAGTGCGGGGATCATGATGAGACAAATCGTTGGGGGCACACCATGTCAATTCCTGACGTTCATTCGGAATGTGAACATTCCTATCTCCCCCTAACGGCGGGAAGTGTGTCTCATCAAAGTGACAATCTGCGAAACGCGCAGTAAAGAGATCTACGGTGGTTGGTAGCAGATTATTGTTGGGGATTCACATCCAACATATACCTTGTTTCTGCATAAACCCGTAGGCCTGGTAGAATCTAGATGTGATCTTCTCCTGCTTAACCTGCTCACTAAGGGGAATACCGCGCGGGCCGGTCTTCTCCTCTTCGATGCCTAAGTTAGTACAGTTGGGATGAATAGATAACTTAAAGCACGTATGATAAGCAGTTGGAGAGATCAGTTACCTATTAGAGAGGGTAGTTGAGGCCCTTATATAGGTGGCCGGGCGTGAGGTCTGGTCTCACTCTTCGATGTGGGACTGGCTTCCTTCTGTTCGCACACAAAAGGGCAGCTCTGGTGACCTCTTTGGCAGGCTAACGCCCCCGGTCCCCGGGCCCCTGGTCGCAAGGTAGACTGCTGGACCTCGGGTCCGGGTGCTGGTGATCCTGCTCCGGGCCGCAGGCCGGCCCCGGATGGACTGGTTGCGGGTATGAGGCTTATGTAGCCCTTCTGTGGCTACTGTCAACAAGTCCCCCAAGTTCCCGGTCAAGTGCAATCTTGAATGGGGACTTAATATGTCTTGCTCCTGTCCCGCAGACCCGCAGGGTTACCAACCCATGATGCCCAGTCCCCCAAGTCCGCGTTGAAGATTGGGCATGACCGGGCGTTCGGGTAGAGAAGGCGTAGTGATGTGAGTACCAATAATGATGAGGTGTGACAGTTTTATGAGTATGCCTGCAATACTGATGATATTGTGCTCAAGTGTTGTCGTGCCATGAGTATGGAACGGGGTTAAACCCGGACAAATGCATGGGAGGACAATGTAGCGTTGAGATCTGCCATGCAAATAGATGTGCAACGGGGTGAAACCCGGACGAGTGCATGGGAGGATGTGGCGTTGAAATCCGCCATGCAATAGATGTGCAACGGGGTGAAACCCGGACGAGTGCATGGGAGGATGTGGCGTTGAAATCCGCCATGCAATAAATGTGCAACGGGGTGAAACCCGGACGAGTGTATGGGAGGATGTGGTGGGTGAGGACTCGACCGGTGGACTGCCATACCATGACGAGTCCCCCAAGTTCCCAAGGCGAAATTGCTGCCAACGGCAGGCCGGGAGTAGCCCTGTAGCTCGGCCCAGCTTGTTGGAATAAGCGTGGGGGCAACGTGCCTGCAGGGAGAGTTTTGTGTTAGAGAAACAATCTGCCCGGTGGGTAGGCTTTGAGATGACAAGTCTCGCCTTGGATCCCCACATTGATCGCAGTTCAGTGCAATGCAGGGTTTTTATCCTGCTAGAAAAGAGTACATGTGTTAGATGTAAACTCTCCCGGGTGTATAAAGCCCATGCCGGTTGAATGTTCTCATAACCGGAGTCATGCCATGGAGCGGGTTGAATGTTACCTAACCGGTGAGATGCCATGGAGCCGGTCGGATGCTACATTACCGGTGAGATGCCATGTAGCCGGTCGGATACTACATAACCGGTGGGATGCCATGGAGCCGGTCGGATACTACATAACCGGTGAGATGTCATGGAGCCGGTCGGATACTACATAACCGGTGGGATGCCATGGAGCCGGTCGGATACTACATAACCGGTGAGATGCCATGGAGCCGGTCGGATACTACATAACCGGTGGGATGCCATGGAGCCGGTCGGATACTACATAACCGGTGAGATGCCATGGAGCCGGTCGGATACTACATAACCGGTGGGGTGCCATGGAGCCGGTCGGATACTACATAACCGGTGGTGTGTCTTTCCTTGGTTTGAGGTTGACTCTTGGGGAAGTGGGGGGGCTTGACGCCTCGGTTCCCGCTCCTATCTCCCTTAAATGTCGCTTATAGGCGGGACAAGTGGCTGACATGCATTTAAGGAGGAAACCCATCAGTCCCATCAGTTATGATGGCGTGGGAAGGTTACCAATGCTGGGACACGTGTCAGCAGGGAGCGATCTGAGATGGAGGGCCTAGATTCGTAGGCGTTTGAGTTGTCCTGATTGCGTGTTTTGGGGGGATTACAGAGGTGCCTAGGGCATCAGACCCGTCTATAAAAAGGCCTCATTTGCCTTCATTACTTCTGTTTTGCTCTTTGGCCCAGAGAGAGGAAGAGAAGGTTGGAGGGGAATCCGGCGAAAGTTCTGTGGAAGTGCCTCGCGATATCCGTGCCCCAAGCATTCTGGGTCTTTGCCTACCATTGCTCGGTGTTTTCGTAGGGCGGACTTTCCTCGGTTGTGCATAGTAATTGGTAAGTCTTGCTTTCTTTGCGCCGTGTTTTATTTTTCTTTTTGGTGTTTTGCGGCGGGGGGGGGGGGGGGGGGGGGGGGTTGCTCTGTCGCCGACTGTGAGTCTTTGTGAGCGGGGCGTCTGCGGCAAACTTGTGGAGGAGCCGCAGAGGGCGCTGTTCTAGCCTGTTACTGACCAGCGGTGGGGTTTTGTTTTCTTCCCCTTAGGTTGAATGGCTTCTGCAAATTCGGATGGGGCTTCTGAATCGGCCGACAGGCGTCCCGTGGTGGACGATGAGGAGAGATTGGAGAATTGGCTCGGTTCGGAATCCCCGGAGTCCGAAGCCGTTGACCGCTCCGGGGGCGGGGTCTCGTCTTCCGGGTCTTCGGGATCTGAAGGCATCCCGCACGGGGTGCGCTTTCCTGGCACTCCGCCCGTGAGCTACACCATCGGGAGTGGGGAAGAGGTGTGCGATGAACCGGAGGGTAGTATGAACCCCGAAGAGATTGCCGCCTTTCGGGAGATGTGGAGTATTCCCGATGAGGTGGCGTTACGGCCGCTGAATCCTGGAGAATCGACATGTAACCCGGAGGCGGGTTGGGTTGCTGTTCACAGAGACCAATTTCGCCACGGGTTCTCCCTCCCGCTGCCGGACTTCATGCAGTATACGCTTAGCGCTCTGCAAGTGTCCCCCGCGCAGCTTCCCGGGAACCAGTGGAGGCGGCTGCTGAGCCTCGGTTACCTGTACGAGTTGTCCGGGATGAGCATGCCAACGGTGAATGAGTTCCGAGCATTGTACAGAATATCCTTCTCGAAGAAGAGGGGGTCCAGAGGTTGTATGACCTTTAGCGCCCGACAGTTTCAGCCTATCATCACCCACCTGCCTTCCTGGGTGGACAATAGCTGGAGGAAAAAGGTGGTGATGGCGGGAGGGGGGGGGGGGGGGGGGGAAGCGGCAGAAGAGGAGTAAAATGTACCGGGTTCCTGCAGCCCCTTGGCGACCAATCGTTCGAACTGTCCGAGTTGGAGCGGGAAAGGATTATGACTATACTCGGATGCTGGGACGATCTCGAGCGAAGCTCCTACAACTTCATTCGGCGGGAGGTGTTGGAGCACTGCGGTCTCGGGCGAGATCCCGGTGCGTACCAAGGTTGAAGCGGTGGCACTTCTGCTGACCGAGTTGATACTAACCCTTTGTTGGTTTTGCAGGTGCATCTTCCCGGACGGTCGTCAAGCCCGGCAACACGCTATCCATGGATGGTAAAGACCTTCTCTCAAGGTTGAAGAAAAAAGAGGAGGCCGTTTCACGGACCTCGGTGGACGAGGAGTCCGGTCGGCTTACCGTTCACGCCGAACCGAGGGCCATTGATGTTGAGGAGGACGCCTATATTCTGAGCCGTGTGAAGAGTCACCCCGCTGTTCCCAAGGCGGGACCCGGAAAGGGCAAGTCCACCTGAGGGCCACCAAAGGTTCCTGGTGAGGTGTTGAGGATTCCGCACCGGCCGGGATCGGTTTCGCTCGTCACCAGGGTCACCAGGTCAGGCGCACAATCTTCTTCACCGGACGGCCAGGGTGAGAAGAGGCGGAGGATTATGGACGTCCCTCCCTCCGCACTGGTGACGCTGACCGGCCAGTAGTCAGGTGAGAACTTGGCGAAACGGCTCAAGGTGGTCAGCGGTGCGGCGAGTTCCGCTGGGGACAAAACCGCTGCTGCCTCAAACTCTGCCTGTCAGCAGAGTAGCCCCGCTCCTGCTGAGGAACAGAGGGGAGGTCTGGAGAGTCCATTCGTCCGAAGCCTGGCGGCGGACGTGGCCGGTCTTGGTCTAGATGGGCCTGGAGCCCTGGCGGGGGAGAACTGCCAGAAGAGCAAGGAGTCGGTTCTCCGGGTAAGAACTGCCTGGTGCCATGGCACTGTTCATAACTTGTTACTCTTGATGTTTGCTTAATTGGCTCCCTGTTGTGTGTAGCTATTATACAATATGTACCAGCCGGACCCGAGTGAGGAGCTGCCGGAGCTGAAGAGGCAGGTGGCCGCTCTGACAGACGCTTGTGAGCGCTTGGAAGTGGAGAAGTCCAAGCTGGAGCGGGAGAAGGTCAGACTGGAGGAGAGAGGCAAGAAGCAGGTGGCCAAGCTAGAAGAGCAGGTCCGGAGCCTCGAGGAGGAGAAGGAGCGGGCTGAAGAGGAGAGAGCCGAGCTGGAGGAGAGAGTGGATGAGCTCCAGGTGGGAGCTGCCGCTGTGCGTGCCGCCGCCGCTGCTGCGGCTGGAGAAGTGGGCCCCGAGCTTTACCAGCGGGTTGTCCTCAAATATCACGAAAGTGATCAGTTCCTTAAGCTCCTAGAAAAGGCTAGGGAGTCGGGTATTGCCGATGCCTATGCGGAGTGGGAAGAGAAGGGGTACCTGGACACCTCTCAAATGCCGAAGGCGGGGGCCGGTGAAGATACCCATGAGCAGTAGGTAGAAGAGGAGCAACCGGAAGGGGAAGGTGGGGCTCATGTAACTGCAACTGCTGGAGAGGGTGCGGTGGCTCCATTTGGAGAAACTGGTGGGATACCCGCTGAGGGGGGCGCAGCTCCTTGAAGATTTTTGTTTCAAGCTCTTCTTCTTTATAAATCCGCCGGAACGGTTTTTGTTTGTATTACTCTTTAGATATATACATATTTTTACACCGGTGGAACCGGTGGAATTTCTCTCAAAATAGTTGGCATACATATGATGTTACGTTGGTTGAACCGCTGATATGCCAAACTAACTGCTTGGAGGTTCGGGCACTCAACCCTTAGCTGGTCCGGGCGTGCCTACCAGCCCTGGCCCTGCTCCCGGTCGGGATCTGCTCTTCTGTCCCCTATATACCGCTGGAGCTGACAGCTATTAATCAAGCCCTCCACCGCAGTCTTGAGGGCGAAGCAACTGTTCGTCCGGTGGGTAGCTTCATCGTGATAGGAGCAGTACTTGCCCATTCACGCCTGGGTAAGTTTCCCCTTCGGGTACTTGCTCCTCGGCGGTGGGGGAATGATGTTCCCATTCTCGTGCAAGATGTTCTCGTATGAAGAGGTTAGGGTGGTGAAGACCTCTTGACGTTCTGCTACTGGCATGATTTCCAGGGAGCGTTCTTGCCGGTACTGCGCTGGTTTGTGCTCGCCCTGGTTTTTGTCATGATAGGGCTTCTGCTGCTGTTGACTCCCCCAATTTCTGCTGGGTCTGCCCGGTCGGACGCCCCGGTTCTCGTTCCGCTGGCCGGCCTTGTTTTCTCGGGCGGTAGGGGGGTGCTCCTCCCGGGGGTGCTCTTCCCGCTGCTCGTCCTGCTTTCTCTTCAGCAGGTGCTGCCCATACGTCTCATGATCGGCCTGAGCATGCCTGATGGCCATTGCCATTAGCTCGTCATACCCCTGCGGGAGTTCCACCCGTACGGCGTATGAAAATTTTCCCGGCCAGAGCCCTTGTTTGAACGCCATCTCGGCGATACCCTTGTCGAGGTTCCGAACTCCGGCCGTCGCCGTTTGCCAGCGGTTGACAAACGTCCTTAGCTCCTCGCCAGGTGCCTGCATGCAGTTGAAGATGATGGTTGATGTCCGGGCTCCCTCGACCCGGAGGATGAAGCGGCCTACGAACCGGTCGGCCAGCAGCTCGAACGCCTCGATGGAGTTTGCCGGAAGCTCGTAGAACCAGTTGAGCGCCTCTCCGGATAGGGTTTCCTGGAAAATGTTGCAGCATACTGCGTCGGAGTAGCCCTTGGCGCACGTTTGGGACCGGAAACTGTCCAAATACTGGTATGGACAGCCGGATCCCGAGTATGTGAGCTTTAGGGACTTCTGGTTACCAGACCTCCCCGACTCCAGGACTCGATGCGAGAAAGGGCCCATGCGCTCGTTGAATCGCGCGCCTTCCATCGGCCGCGCCGCCCTTCTCTCGTTGGCCTCCATTTGGGCCTTTAGATCCGACACAGAGTCGGTGAGTATCTGTAATGCCTGTGCGGTCGGGGTTATGACTTCATCCTCGAATGAAGCTTGTGATTGCTGGGGAGTCGGCGTGCTCTTTGGTGGGGCCATGCCGCCCGGGGACTCCGCTCTCTTGGGGTCGCTGGGCCTTCCGCCCGATGACTGTCCCGCCTCAAACCGCTGAGATCGGCCTGGTGTGGGTGTAGTAGCCCTTGTCATGGCGGCACTGCGCTGCTGGCCTCTTTCCAGGGCAGCCACCAAGGCAGCGTTTACCGTCTCCATTTCCTCATACTGGGAATTGGATTTTTCTCTATCCCGGTCGCCCTCCGCATGCAGGCGACCGACTTCTGCCCTCATCGCACGTATCTCCCCCGCCATATCGTGCCGGTCGGGGTTGTACGTGGTGTCTCGGTCGCTGTCACTGAGCAGACTCTCCTCTTTGTCGCTCGGATCGTCCGAGAATATCAGCGAGAAGCCCCAGTCGGTTGGTTGGTCTCCCTCCACCGGGCCTTTCCCGCGCATGCTATCATGGTATGACCCCGGCGTGCCGGTCGGCCTCCAACAGCTGTCGTCTTCATGGTTGCCCTGGTCGCTGCGCTGCTCCCGTATAGCGACCGGGGTGGAGATGAGCGCTTGCTTTGGTGCAACCCGCTGACCCTCCGTTGCATTTCTTTCCTTGCCCGCTTCTGAGCTTTCTGCCATTTTGGCGATGCTTACGTGGTTTTTATGTAAGAGTTTCCCACAGACGGCGCCAATTGTTTCTGCACAAACCCGTAAGCCTGGTAGAATCTAGATGTGATCTTCTCCTTCTTAACCTGTTCACTAAGGGGAATACCGGGCGGGCCGGTCTTCTCCTCTCTGATGCCTAAGTTAGTACAGTTGGGATGAATAGATAACTTAAAGCACGTATGATAAGCAGTTGGAGAGATCAGTTACCTATTAAAGAGGGTAGTTGAGGCCCTTATATAGGTGGCCGGGCGTGAGGTCTGGTCTCACTCTTCGATGTGGGACTGGCTTCCTTCTGTTCGAACACAAAAGGGCAGCTCTGGTGACCTCTTTGGCAGGCTGACGCCCCCGGTCCCCGTGCCCCTGGTCGCAAGGTAGACTGCTGGACCTCGGGTCCGGGTGCTGGTGATCCTGCTCCGGGCCTCAGGCCTGCCCCAGATGGACTGGTTGCGGGTATGTGGGCTTATGTAGCCCTTCTGTGGCTACTGTCAACATACCTAAACGTCTTTGTAGACCCATCTGTGTACGCAGAAGAGGCGTAATAGATAAACAACACAACTGAAAGTATGTAAGTGCGCAATATTGGGTTTATAACCAGTAACCAGCTGGTATGCACTACACGTCTGGTTGGCATTGGGTCTGAAATGAATAAGCATAGCTGCATGCAGTATTACATATCCCCATGCAGAAACTGGCAATTGGTTCCCATAACCAAAAGCCCTAGCTAATAGCCGGAGTTGCTGAAGAGTGGCTTCTGCAAGGCAGTTCTGAGAAAGAACATGAGAAACGGGATGTTCAACTTCAATCCCTATGGATATGCAATAATCATCGAATGTCTTGGAGTTAAACTCTCTAACATTATCCAACCTAATAAATTTAATAGGATGGTCAGGGTGGTGAGCCCTTAACTTTAATGATTTATGCTAAAAGCTTGGCAAATGCAGCTTGTGGATAGCAAATCGACGTGACCAACGCATCGATGCATCAACCAGCACCTTAGAATACACAAAGGGTCCGCATTCTTGTTGATAGGTTCACACATATCATCTTGGATTTGTTGTAAGAATGGTTTCTTTTGTGTCCATAACAAAGGAAAACAATGGATTCATCTTTGCTAGTGTACAAGCTTTGCAATAAGAGCATTATGCATCTTAAAATACAAATTCGCGCTGAAAATCAGATTCACGAGCAGCATGACCTTTGTGTACTAAAACGGTTATAACTTCTTCATTACAGAAGGTATTGACAAACCGTAAATGTTTTAGAAACTAGACATCGGTAGCTTTCCATTGATATAAAGTACACAACGTAGTTCGAACCGAGCGGATCACAAAGCTCTGTCGAAGTTAATGGATCTATAGATTTCCGGACAGATCCGTCCTACGTTGCCGAAACGGCCATAACTCACTCAATATGATAGCTATGATCAAACGGTCAATGTTTCTGGAAATTAGACACATAGGACTTTCCATCGGTATAAAATACACCATTTTTGAATGAGTGAGCTATGATTTATAGGTCATGCAATATCAAAGCTTGTATGAGTCATAAGATCCAATAACAAGAATTGGAATGAGGTATTCTCATTGAATCTGACTCAACTTCTTCTCTAGAATGATTTATTAGAGGAAATACACAAGTAATTATTACCATTCTCATATATCCAAGTGATAATATATGGCAATTAGGTTTTGAAAAACACAGCAAGATTCGATTTTTTCTTGGTGCATAGAATACATTCAATGACATCGATAACTGTACCCTTAGGTAACATAAGTTTAATGAATCCACGCTCTTTAACAACCGGCGAGGTTCTAATCGATATAGTTATTGATCATCTATATTGCACATAATACTTAAACGACTGCCTATTCCTTAGAATAGTGTGGGTTGTCCCACTATCAGCTAGACACTCAACTTCACCGCGAGACATCTAAAGAGATGAAAAACTATGGGTAGTTTTCTCGCGGGACACAGTCTAATCACTACGCCGTAGGATAGAGAAAGAAAGGGGATGAAATCTCATCGAGTGTATCACATGGCATTTGGACTTTATAACTTCGACCAAAGTCGGAAAGTGCAAGGTTGAATGTTACATAACCGAGCAATCATCATCAGAAACCAAAACGAAGCCGAGGCTTCGCACGTTGTGGTGTTGAACACCTTTGGTGACCGGAAGAATGGAGGCCTAGCCTCCTAGTATCGGTGATAAGCACCTTCTCGGACGGCAATGGAACCAAGGTCGAAGCCTCCTTGAAAGCACGGTGTCGTGGCACCTTTGTGCTGCCAAAGCCGAGGTATCATCACCATGAGGCCGACGTCGGCCACTAGGCTTGTGACGTCGAGTCTAGCTCTAATTATTCTTTGATTTTGATTTTGATTTGAGCTGAGGTGGAATTATAAGTCCAATATACTAAGCCAATGTGACCCAATACTGTTTCAGAAGAACCACGTGAGTCGTTAAAACATGAATCTGGATTGCTTAAAAACATAAAATTTCTCACAATATGGAAAAACAGAGAAATTTTATTGACTTGCCAACTTTTAATACATCAAAAGCAAGCTTCTAATTCCAAAGAAAACGACTAAGAGATCAAAGTCTATAAGATATGGCAAAGCCATTACAATACTTGAAAAATTCTTAATGAAAAGTCAAACATAAAGACTAATAAAAATCCGGGACATCTAATGCTTGAGTAGGCTCTTGAATCTTAACTTCATGAATGAAGTGCTCAGCCACGAGATTAACGTGAGGTTGTCATTACTAAGTCTCACTCAGCATGATAATTCTCTTTGCTAGAATTATCTCTTGTAGGCATTAATCATCTCCTTGCTAGAATTATACACGTGGTGCATATGCTTAGAGGAATCACACTTGTAACAAGGAGCAAAACTAGTGCTTTTGTTGTTGTTGTGAGACGAGGGAAGAGGTGGCGCGTGGCCACCTTGACAGGTTCTATGGCCGAATCGGCCTCCCCCTAAAGGTGCGGCATTGCCGCCATCTCGTCTCCAAGTGTTGAAGCATCTTGTCACACGGTTTCTACCATTTTGATTTCCTCCACGTATCGATTTAGAAACTTGTTGATACGGGGCATTCTGATTCTTATTTCTTTTATTTTGAAGCATTCCCATAGTGAGCATGTGGTTCATGAATCTTTTTAATTCCAACAGGTCTCAAAATAATTGTTATTTATTCAGTCTAATCAACCGAATTTCGGTATGGGTGTCATAAGACATCATAGGCTATGGGGAATTTATCAAGAGTCTTATTGATAAGATCTCTATCATTTTTGTTATGCCAACAGTGTCAAGGTCATAATCCAAAGAACCGAATGGTTTTCCCATTTCAATGAAATCTTTGGGATAAGTATGTCATTGACATTATTTAATCGCTACTGGAGCGTGTCCCTTAATTTTTTATTTTTTTTAGGGATCTTTTATCGACAGATGTTGTCGCTTCAGAGTTGGATGAATATGGCGTTCTCAAAAAATGAGTGTCTAGGCCTTGACATAATCCCCAAATGGGGTAGTGGCTACTGCTTCATTCAGAATGACTGAGAAACTTTTGCTTTGAAAAGCAAGCTACACATCGGAAACTCATCGATGGTATTGTTTGCCCTCGAGATTAAGAATCTCAAAATCGGGTCTTGATTATGACGACATCTACAAGAAAAGAAATACGTCGGATTGGTATGAATATGACATATACCATTCAAGTATGTAGAACGGAATTAGAAGGGCTATGACGTATATGGTCATAAATTTACCTTTTCGATGCATAAAACCGGCGACATCATATCGCACCTTCAAACAGTGGCGTACTCAGACATCCACATAAGCATCTTTTTTTTTCTTTTAATTTCCCTTTCAAACGTGATTCCCCCAGGACCATCACTTAAAAACTTCGACCGTAGAGGTAATGACATCCCCATCTTAGGTCTCATCGGCGATATAAGAATGGCCGGAATCGGAGTTGAGGAAGGCTAATAGCGCCCGATATATATATCGTATATGTTCAAAAGCTGGAACTTTTATAAAATCTTACTTACTAGTTCGCCAATGAACTGCGTTGTAAAATAAAATGCGCTTGAGAACTCGGTTCTATTCCTTGTGCAAAATGCAATAGTCGCTTCGTTCTTTAGACGAATGCAGAAAATTGTTCCTCACCTCCATGGCGTATACATCGTCATAATTTTTCGACGAATAACCACATTTTCCTTATATTAGCACGTTGAAAATAACAATAGTTAGATACGTGCAAGAAAATATTAAATAAATAATAAAATAGGAAAAAGTGGGAGGAAGAAAAGCCCAAAAGGCTGCTGGGCTCGGCAGAGGCCCAAACCCCGAATCAGGTCGGGTTGGCTGAGGAACCGGGTCAACATCCCGTGTAGATGGGTCGAGTCGAGCAGACGGAGCGGACTCAGTTGATCCGGGTCTGCAACGCTTGCGCTATGCGACGGCGATGCTAGGCTACGGCGTCAAGCTTCAAAGTCCAGTCGAGGGCGACGGCGGAGGAGGGAACCAGCCATCGGCGCTGGGCAGAGACGACGGGGACGCCACCATGCTAGCTGGCTTGATGGCGGCCGAATTTAGATCGGCACTGGGCTGCGTCCCGACGGGGAGGCGTCGAGGAAGGCTCGACCATCGTCGAGGAAGAACCCCGGCGAGGGTAGGGAGCCACTCCAGGGCGGAGGAGAAACTTGGGTGCCCAGAGAAGATTTCTGGCTGCCCTGAGAAAACGTCATCCTTTGCCGACAAATCTATCGTCGGCAGAGGTCTTCTTTGTTTTTCTTCCCGACAAAAGAAGTCGTCGGAAGAAAAGTTTATGGGGATCTTCTTATTTCCGAAAAACAGTTGCCGGCAGAAAAGCATATTTTAGGGTTTCTGAAATTTTCAGGGCTATTAGAGGAAGGCTAGAGCCACGTGCTGATAACGTGTTCAAGGAGAAATTATAATAAAGAGAACTTCTACTTTATTCATTGATAAGGAGGCCTTTATATAGGCATTACAATAAGTATCCCGATAAATCAGGGATTTTCTATCTATTACATAATTATCTAATCTAGTCTAATTAGGTCAAAACACATCTAGGAAGTTACGGAAATAATCTTCCTACAACAATAACTTTATTTACACATAAAAAATAAAAACATAAAAGCAACAAAATAAACTTTGCTTAGCTGCAACTCTCTCTGTTCACACAACCATCCAAAAAGCAAAAGCAAAAGCAAATTCAGTCTCGCACTCTTCACTCTCAATCTCACTTATTATCTTCAAAGTAGAACCAAACCTCCATTCCAGATTTCTGAGAGAGACACAGATACTCTCAACTCAACTCAACTCAACTCCACTATGGCTCTCTCCGTCCCCATAGTGGCCATCCTCACCTCCCTCCACCTCATCGCCTTCATTTTCGCCGTCGGCGCCGAACGACGCCGTTCCACTGTACCCCCCTCATCTCTCTTCTCATTCTCTCTCTCTCTCTCTCTATTATTGCTGCTTCAAATCTCTTAAGCTTTTAACTGTTTGTTTCTCAGGCTAAGATAGTCCCCGACGAGTACGACGAGCAGACCTACTGCGTTTACGGCACCGACGCTTCCACCGTCTACGGTTTGGCCGCGGTTGGCCTTCTTCTGCTCAGCCACACCGTCCTTAACGCCGTCACCAGATGTCTCTGCTGCGGCAAAGGCTTAGTCTCCGGCTCCTCCACTACCTGGACCGTCTTCTTCTTCGTCTTCTCCTGGTAATTTTTTTACTTTCATTACTAACTATTTGGAGGCTCTATATCTATCTAGGTTTGATTATCTGATCCACGGCTAATATTATTTTCGCATTAGTTTTTAGTGATTTAGTTCGATAATGATGGGATTGATTTGGTCACTCATTTGGCATTGCTTGCGTAGATCAAGTAAATAGTGATTTGGTAAAGTTGTTGCAGTGTATTATATTCTTGTGTTTGTCTGGAATATGGTACAGTGTACATAAAGGAGTTTATGGTCATTATTAGTGAGCAAATTGCGTTACTTTGGCTACCTTTACTCTTGTGCTTTTTTCGCCTTTTTCAGATCAGACAAGTTTTAGTTTCAACTTGTTTGACATTTTAAGAACCTGCAAGTTTTCGTCTATCAGACTCGAACTAGTTTGGGGCATATGTTATGTTATAACAATTACGCTGTGAATCAGAATTAGCTAAATAGATAGGATTGGTCATGTTTGGATGTGGTGTTCAGTTGTACGCTGTTTTCCAAGACATGTAATTAAGCTAGATTGGTGTTCAGATTTTCCTCTCGTGAATTACTGATATTTGCAACTTGATTATTTGCTTCAGTACATGTTATTTTTTCTTCTCTATCTTTTTGTGTATATGGGAACTCCATTTGCTGCATTTTGCTAAATGGAAGTTTGAACTATGAAATCAGGACAACCTTTTTGGGAGCTGAGGCATGTTTGTTGGCTGGGTCAGCAAAGAATGCATACCACACAAAATACAGGGGAAAATTCAACCTAGACGACTTGTCCTGTGCCACTCTCCGTAAGGGCGTGTTTGCTGCAGCAGCTGCTCTTACACTGTTGTCACTGATAGGTTCAAACCTGTACTACTGGTCACATTCCAAAGCTGATACTGGAGGGTGGCAGAAGCACCACAATGAAGGCCTTGGCATGGGCAGTTCTAATTATGGGCAGCATGAGCAGCATAAACAGCAAACCACTGGGTTCGAGAAGGTGTAATGCTGCTATGATAATACTTTTCTTAAAATGGCCAACGGTCATGCTTGTGGAATGAGATTGGTTAGATCAGTATTCAAAGTTTTTGTGACTTCTGCTATAGACTTGTATATGCTATGTTATATGCCCTGTAAGAAATGCGAGTTAAATATTTTGGTGAACAATGGAAGTAATATATTTCATCCTCGTTGAATGCACTTTAACGACCACTTTGCTCGTTTTTTGGATGGTTCATGCTTTTCCTTATTTCCTGGCATATGTTACAGCACTAGCAAGCCTCTTTTTTCAATCTTGTGAAATCAGGTATATAGCTAAATATGATCAGTAACATATTGTAGAACTCCTTCTCCATCTCTAATTTCATCTGATTACATCTAAAATTGGGCTTCACTGCACCACAGCGCGGCTCATATTGCTACTAATTAAGAACTTGAAATCATAAAAGCAAAGATTGTAATCAAACTTTGAGACTAATTAGCATCTGGGTGGGTGCCAAATCCCAATTAGAACTTCTGATTCGGAAGGGACGACATTCTAAAGTGTCGTCTTTGTCTCATGGCATGGGAAGCTTATGCAACTTATGGAATGTTTTGACTACATGGGCACCAGAATATTTTTCCTACTAGGCATGAAAGCAATTCCAAATTTTCCTTGCCAAGGTCGACTTCTTTCCTAGCAAGCTTAGGGTAGGTTTCTTACCAAAAATTGGCAGCACGTACTTGTGCTAAGATGTAATTTCCGGCCCAAATTTTCCTTGCTTAATTCTTTGCTACATTCCTTTTCCTTGTAGTAATGAAAACCTCACTTCTCTGTGGAACAAGGAAAACCTATGGGCCTAATTATGAGCAAAGAAGCAGTATGTTCTGAATCTGTACAACCGTCAGAGAAACGTAGATAATCGGCAATTGTGACTGTTCTAAACATCCAGATAATCGAATCCATTGTTTTCTGTGGGATTGTGTGATTTCTTAACATCACTAAAATATCATATTGTCTGATTTCCTAGCAACATCAAGCAGTAGAGTCATGTCTACGCATAGGCCTCTTCATGCGAGTCTCGGAGGAGGAAAAGGTAAACTTAAGGGTTTGGTTCATGCTATATCTGTATGTCGTTCCCTAGTCCACTTTTGATATTAACTTTGCTTTGGTTTTGCAGTGGCTGACATAATGCTATGGAAGGACAAGAAATCAGTTGCTGCAATCTTATTAGGGTTCACCACATTATGTTTTTTTATACAAGAGTACTTGAATACCATTTTGTATCTCTTCTCTGTGACACCCTCATGCTGATCATGACTCTTGGACTCCTCTGGTGCAAATTCGCACGACGAATAATATTCAATAGGTACTTAACCGCATAATGTGTTCATATTTGATAATTGATATGCACACATAGATGTTGTAGATCTTGTTAGCTTTTGGTTTCGATCTAACATGGTCTTGGTGTTGTACTTTATAGGATGTCGCATGAGATCAACCTTCAACTGTCAGAATCTGCTTGCATTTACTTCTTTGGAATTATCAACTAGTTCCTATTGAAGTTATGTGATATTACATCTGGAAAAGACTTCAATCTCTTTTTTTGTGGTATGTAAATTTTCTTTTTTTTTCTTTTCCTCAGAATTTTAGCCCACAGTTAAACATCGATCTCAATTTTAAATGCTTGCTGTTTATATTTGCAGGCATTGGCTGGTCTGTACATGATGTCAACTATAGGAACTCATATCAGCTCATTGAACCTGCTAATATATATCGGTACGTAAGTACGAATCCCAGACCAACATATTTTCATTAAAAACATATATTAGCTATGCATTTAATCCTTAGCTGTTTGGATTGAAACTAACCTTCTTTTTAATCTGTGTTTATGAAGTCATTCTCGCGGTTGGAATATTGCCAGCTTTGTATGCAAGATATGAAACTCAGGTTGATACAATCGCAGCCAAATGCGTCAGAGGCTTGAAGATATCATGCCAATTGTTTCAGGTCATGTTTCTTGACAAGATACTCAGGCACAGAAAATTAAATTAGATTGACATTGATGAATTCATTGTTGATTATTCTTGAACGATGACCACCAAAGTGCATTGTTTGAGATCGTTATTATGCTACTAATCTATGCTCAATAAGCAAAACGTACAAGTCGCGGTTGTGTGAGCCTTTGTTCATCTAGCTCTTAATGTCCCGGCTGGTCCTCTGTCTGTATAAAATTCTTACAATTGTTTAATATAATTTAGAATTTAGAACTACACTCATTTTTAATCAGATTATGCTTCAAAATTAATTCTTTTATCTAATAATAAAAGTGATACTTTCAAATTGGGAATAGTAAAGAATCACATTGAGAGAGCTTTAACCTTAATCCATCTCCGGCTCAGAGAGTGGTAGCTCACTCGGCCACCATTTTTGTAACAAAAAAAGTGATACCTTTAAAATTATTAATTTGATTGAAAAGTTATAGAAGTGATCTACGTACTTATATAGACCTAACTCTAATCGGCTAAGATGCTAAAATGTAATTGGAAAATGAGTCTAATAATCAATTAGTTAAAAATCATCAACTATCCTCAACTTAATGGTTCTAATTAGAAAGACTCCATCTCTTACTAATAGTTACAGTTTTTTTTTTCTTTTTTGAAGACTCTCATTAAATCTTTATCAAGAAGTATTTGAGGAATTTTATGTGAAGTAAGTTGAAAGAAGTGTTCTACTGTTTAAGAAGAATTTTACTGTTGAAATGAGCATGTTAATGGTATACAAAAATAGTAGTGTCAAAGCTAAGATACCTTTAAAACCACTAATCTAATAAACCAATCTACAGTCCTTAGCTACTGATAAAAGAGTAGCCATCAAAGATCGATGTCGTCATGCACCAATGCCACCAAACGATCCTTTTTTTATGTTGTTTAATTAGTTTGCCAACTTGGCTAAGCAATAAGATCGTCGAGCCTGGCTGCAATCTTCAGAATTATCTAAATTGGCCGCGGCCGGGCTCGAACAATCGAAAGCACTGCAGATAATATCGGCGACCTCATCATCTTGGTCACTTTGCAAAGTTCCAATACTGTCAAGCTTGACCAGACAAGAAACCTAGTTTCAATGTTGTTATTTCCGATCGAGAAACCTGACGTTAATTCTGGAACCATTTGGCTCTTGCTATATATAGATTTCGAGTATCTGCAGCTATATTAATGCCGGTTGGCAGTACTCGAGCTTCCTTCATCCTAAAGCGGTTGAACTAGATTGCGCCGGTGGACGAGCCTATGGTTTCATTGAGATTTCTAGCCCAAGCATATATAATCATATATGCTCGGCTGCAATGAGTGCACATCCCTTATGCTTATGACAGATTTCAATTCTTCGGCTACAAAATATCTCTGTGTTATTGTTGTTTATTGACGGACTCATCAGCTCGGCAGTGACAGGTGATATATATAGATATCAGGGCTACTCCTAAGTTTACCTCAGCATGACCGGTGGGGTTTCTTTCGTCACCAATTACATATGTGATCTGCAACCAAGTTCCAATAAAGTTTGTTCCATATTGAAGTGTATGTTGCGTACTATTGCGACCAAGATAGATAGATAGATATAGATGAATAAACATCTTGGATGTTCTTTCAACCTAGCACCGGGGCAATGGCGATTGGGATTCTCAATCATAAAATGCATGGCTGCAATGAATCCATATCCATGGTCCTTCCAGACGAATTATGCCGGAAATGTGGTTATTCGTCAGATTCAATCATCTTTAGTATTGGTTTTCGATAACATATACGGCAAATTGTCACGAAAATTTTCAAGATCTCATACCTATTTAATAGAAAATGGATCCAGCTCGTACTAGATTCTGAGAAGCAAAATAAACTCATGCTTTGAATCGATACTACTCGATCTGCCTAATGTGTCTATGTACTACTGTGCTTACCGTTTCTAGCAGAAAGCCCGGCTCTCCCCTTGGTGACTTGGTCTAAATAGCCAGAAAATCTCCCGGCCAAGTTAGTTCTTTAGCAAAATAAGAAGTCTCTCAAGCCAGCTATATGTGGATGAGGGAGATTGGTCAGAGGCAAAAGCTTATTTATTTGAAATTCCTTCACGTTGATTCTCCATCTTGCTCTAGTGATTGAGTGGAGTTCTAAACTAAGCCCTTTGAACAGCAATTCAGAGAAAGTCGTGCAATTCTATGTATATATTAAATCCTTTAGGGGAATGAAAACTTTGAGATTTTTATTGAAGTTAACATTCTCATCAACTATATTATACATTAAACAGAAAGTGACAAATTCTCTTGGTGAAGAACAAAACAGAGGAAAAGGGATTTAGAGCTACTTAATACTTTCCAACCTGCCTTCATGAAAAAGAAATAATATAGATCAAAAACTTAATTATACATGAACTAATTACGTAAAATTATACATATCTATCTACACACACCAGCAGACAAACAAAGATCTTTTACTTTCTACAACACATCAAACAAAAGCATCTAACACTCGAAGTGTATAATTATATAGAGCTAGCTAGTGATGGTTGAACAAGAAACTCAGCATTGAATGGGTCATATGAGCCTGAATGAGGTGGTATCGTGCAACTGGCCGTCAGTTTATAGTCCTACAAAGCATTTAAATATTCTCATAATCAATAGTGAAACAATCAATACATAATCACTAATTAAGAAAATCATCCTAAGACAATAAATTGGTAATATCATTCCAGTTAACAAAATAATTTCAGAAGTCATTCCCAACTCTGTATATAGCATTTACTCATCAATAGACACTATATAAACTTCATACATCATATCATTGTTGATTGAATTATGTTATCCAATAAGAGTAGATCAATACAAACTTACAGCAGACAATACTTTCAATCAAACACATAAAAACACTCACCTCCCTTGGAGTACGTACATTTTGGTTGTAATCCATCATTTTGTTTGTATTGTATTGAGAAGTACTAGATTCCGCTTGTTGTGTATGGTTGATTGCGTAAGGAATCAGTTGTGGCTGAACAACAGTACTAGTATCGAATGTGCTATTGGCGGTAGGCAATACTTGTGCAGAATTGAATGTCACCGGCGACAGAGGCGCAGACGGCGCTCTGAATTGAGAGTATGAAACAATATTTGATTCGGTAAATATAGGCAAGTTTGGAGTGGGAGTTGAAGCAACAGGTTGAAAGGGAAGGCATGCTCCACGTAAATGACCACACATGTTAACCATACCCATACCCATACCCATACCCATACCCATGGGCAGATATGGCATGTATGCCATGCTCAGCATCTGAAACACACAATTGCACATATTGTGAATTTAAAGTATATACATGAAAAGGGTGAAAGAGAGGGAGTGGAGATAGAGACAAAGAGATACTTGATGTTGGCACTGGAGGCACTTAACATACTCAACCACATCACTCAATATTGAAGCTTGATTAGTCTGAAAATCATAAATGAAGAAGTTATAAGAAAACATAACTAATAAGTAGTGGCATCCATTAGGACAGATCCATTACGTATTGCCATATCGGCATATATTTAACAATTCAATCCCAGAAAAAAAGACAATAAATATATATTTATATTTTCAAACAGAAAAAGAAGAGGACTTTGGACAGATCGAAGATTTATAGAGCAGGAGCGGCTGCGGCAGATTTAGGGTTTTGAGCAGCATGCACATCAGCAGTAGCCATCGTCCTTAAAACTGAGCTTTGGTAGGGGTATCAGATACATCCACTCCGATTCTCAGGCTTTCATGTTCCTGAATTCAAAGTGCAAGAGCCTCAAGGCTGAAGCCGTCCAAGATCACATGGACTATCATGATCAGGAAGCTGCGCAAGGACGACTCCGATCAACCAAGAAGGCTGTTAATCAAGGTGCCACTTTAGAAGTCGTCCGGCCAGAAGCGGAGGATTGAGAAGCCTGAGGCCGGTGACGCAGCCCGTCACCCGTGAAATTAAGGAGAGAATCAAGAAGACCAAGAATGATGAAAACATGGGAAAGAAAGCAGAAACTACAGAAGAGCTTGGATAATCGGCTGCAGGAGGAGGTGGATTGTTTTGCCTGGTTAAAGTTTTTGGGTGGATTTTCACGTGCATTAGTTAAACTTTATCTTTATATTTCAAGGAGAAGAAGAAGAAGAAGAAACACCAGATCGGTGCATGCAGCCGGACAATAACATCAGTAGTGGCATATATAATACCTGATGGGATTCAATCTCGGGTAAACGAAACCGATGAAAACGCTGCCGCTTGAAACACCTTATGACAGCAAAAACAAGGCGACTGAGAGAAGGCCACCATAAAGTAAGAATTGAAGGTTGTGCCATGTTTTTCAGAGTCCTGCATTTTTTTTAAGTCGTACACGTGTTTCTCCAAACCGTTGTAGAGGAAGAGCTGTTTTTAGACAAACAACTAGAGAGTATGCAATCTTATGAAGTGTATTAGGGCTGCAGACAATATATATACTCCTCCTCTTAAATTATTTAAACCTAACGTCAAACTTCAGGAGAACACCTAACATCAAATTTCAAGAAAAGAACTAACATACCTTATTGCAGTTGGGCAGGAGTCTTCCCAATATATTTATTTTTTCTTTGATTGCATTTCTACGAATCTGAAGAAGAAGAAGGAGAAAACACCTGATTATAGCTATTCATACTGATATCATGAATAAAAAATTTAATTTACCTTCTCAGTCTGGTTGTGAAACACTGCACGTTTTTTAGGCTGTTTATTCTCGTTTTGAATAAATTCATCTTTAGAGATCACCACTGCATCATCCTAATTAGATAATCAACAATATTTAACGTTAGATAAATGAACACATGAGAACAATCGTTAAAAAAAAATAGGGTAAGTTGTGAGCTCACAAACTCTTCTTCATATTTAGATGTCTTTGATCTTACCTTGTTAAAATCTGATGTAAAAGACTTTTCACTTGAGAAAATTGGATGAGATGCAAATATTTGTTCAGGAAGATTAATATTTGGAAAATTCTCAAATATTTCATCTCCTACTATTGAGGATGAACATTCTTGACTTTGAGGAATGACATGATACACAACTGAAGCAATCTGGGAGTCGTCGGTTGCAGCAGTCTGAGAGTTAACAATATGGCAGTCGTCAGTTGCAGTAGTCTGAGAGTTGACAATCTCGCCGTCGTCAGTTTTCTGAGAGTTGATAACTATAACATTATTAGGAATCAAGGTAAAATCTCCAATCTGGAAAGATTGGAAATCAAACCCTTGGGTGATGTCTACATCTTGTTGATTTATGTTCTGCATAGACTAGAGAGAAGATATCATGAGACACCTAATAGAAAAACAAACGAAGCACTTAATAATAGAAGATATCACTGTTATAGAACACCTCAGATAATGAGAATCAACTAGAAACGGTGTATTCGGAATAAAGCACTTAAGGTTCCACTGTTGTAGAACAACTCAGATAGTGAGAATCAACCGGAAACACTACATTCGGATCTTCAATACTGCTATTTGGTGGGAAACAATGAATGAAATGGTGGTATTAATAAGAAACCAATAATACCAGCCTTCTCTCCCCTTCTGCATGCGGAAATTGTCGACTAGTGAGTTGTATGCTGATTTGAGTTTGCTCGAGAAATGAGTGCAATTGTCTTTTCTGTTGGATATCCATGAACACACGTAGACACAAACCCGAATCGTGGCCATTCCCCTACTTCTTCTTTTTTTTCTTTCTTTTTTCCGATGAAGGGCGACTCCCCACTGGCTTCCAAAGAAAGAAAAAAAAACATTTTGCTCGAAACCACTAACCATGGCAGAACAATTGAAAAGAAAAATTGGCATGAACGGCGCCTCTCATCGACAATGGTACGAAACCCAGCCGATATATATATTTGTAAACTATTCCAATCCAATACTTTCGGTTACCATTGGATGACCACGGTTGCTAACCGTGGTTTGGTTCCAATTCTACCTTATCTGCTAGCTGCCGTTGCATTGATGAACCAATCTATTACAATTCTCTCTTATTTATTTTAATTATCTCTTTTGGAGAAGTTGTATTGAATTACAACTTCGAAATCACTAATACTACTTATGTGGTCTTGAACAAATAATTATCTATTACAATTTCTATTATTTTACTATACAAGATATTTACATGGCAATCATTAATTGAATATATTTTCTATTTAGATGTATAAAATAAGGAAATTAACTTAAAGTTAATATTTCATTTTGAATAGTTAATGACCATATTTTACTGTAAGTTTATGATTATTTAAAAAAAAAAATTGGGTTAGCCCAACTATCTTTTATTTTAGATTGAGTTTGAGATGGAAGGATGAGGAATTAATGACTTTCAAATATTGTTTATGTTTTTTTTTGTTTTTTTTTTTTAAGAAAAACAAATCATTTATTTAATCGTGCATGTCAAGATGGATGGTCATTACATATTCACCCGCTATTATTTATTTTCAGAATAGAACAAGACTTCATAGTATACAGGACACCAACGTGATACATAGGCTAGACTACCTATTAGGAAACTTTCGCACATCGGAAGAAAGAAAACCTAATTCCATGAACATCATGGATAAGAGGTATGAGGTTCAACATAACTAGAAACAAAATAAAGCAAAATAAAAAAACTCCAAACCCAAATATAGTGCGTGGAGATGTAAAGCTAAAGGAGAAAATATCAAACTTTTTCCTTGCCCTTAGAGGAAGGGCTAGGAGGTGTGTCGCCAAAGAGGTGAGTCAAAACATCAGTAGCAGGGATTTTCTTCGACTGGGAAGGTTTCTTGTTTCGAGAGCCTTGCGGTGACCTGGTTTTCTTTTTTTGTTAACAGGTTCAGCTGAGCTTAGCTCTGTAGCAGCTTCCTTTCGGATTAAAGTCTCACCTTGTGACTCAACCAAGCCTAGCGATTTAGCAGTAAATTGCGCATAAAACATTGGCAGCTTTAGCTTCTTCGTTGGTGCATCAGTTTGGGTGCCTGCCTTAAGATCCTGAAGGGATCGTTGAAGTTTTTTTTGGGGAAGGAGTAAAAGCCCGAACACGTTTGGTCGTGGTATCCTCAGTAGTTGCTGCTTCATTGCCTCCTGTATTCTCAGAACATGCTTCTACCGGAACCAGAGCAAGACTGTCATCAACAGCTTGCGATATCAATGCCTTGTTTATCAGAATAGGCCTCCAAGGCTTACTACCTCCTCATCCAAATAGTGGTTTGGCAATAGATGGTCGAACAAGAGATCCCATAAAACGGAATAAACCATTTGAGGTATGAGGCAAATTAGCATGAAGTTTTTGTACTATTGGGTGGCTGAGTGTTGGGGGGTTCTTCCACAGCAGCGCAACAAGCTTCCCCTTCATGCCATATGAGGTTACAAGTTTTGCAGCACCTATTGAGGTTCTCATAATAAAACGATATTTTTCGTTCAATAGAGGCAGAAAATTTGATTACCTTCTAGGGAAATAAGGGTCTGTCCAGGGCATGAGAAACCCTAACCCTAATGTTTCGAGTTGCTTTCCAAGTCTTGTCATCCAAGCCAATGAAATTTCCTGCTACCATAGCTACGTTCTTAATCCATATCAGACGCTCAAATTTTGGAGGTATGTTGGAGAGATGAACCCAGAAAAAGAGCTCATCCATTGGCACTTAGTGAATGTCCTGAATACCATCACATTCGCGAAATACTACCGGAGCTCTTCCATAATACCACGGTCCACTAAGCAGAATTTTTTTGGCATCCCTTATCATATTGAAAGCGAACAGGAACCTTGCTTTTGTACGATCTTGAACCTGGAAGGAGTCCTCAAGTTTTCAGATTCGCTTGGAGTGGGATCTGAGCTGAGATGCAGTGAAAAGTTTGCGGCTTAGGGGGCGTGCGAGGAGGAAGAATTGTTCTCCTTCTCCCACAGCATTGTCATCCTCATCGTGAAGGGTAGACAGGGTGACTACTTCACTGCCTGCAATGGCTAGTGATTGTGCTAAACTAAGGGTGACAACATCTAGAATTGCCATCTGAAGGGTGACTAGGATTGGATATCAGACAAGAATACTCAAGAATCACCAAGTGGTCGAGATAGGCTAGGAAAAATCTAGGTTAGAGAGCACACGACAGAGGCTCTTAGTGTTTGCCTTTCTTGTTGTGTTAATATTTTGCCTTTATTATGAATTGTACATAAAATAAAATATGGCTTGTTAATTGATATAATGATTAGTTATTCATTCACACCAAAACAATCACTAAAACCAGAAAAATTATGTAATAATCTTATTATCTTATCTATCTTCTTAAATAGATTGTGAATTTTCTTTTTTTGACAAAGTTTTTTATGTTGTTAATTATCCTTTCGAATATATTATTCTTTAGAGATTACCGTTATAAAAAAAAAAAAAAAACACTTAACATTAAATGAATGACAACGTGATTTTAAAAAAAAACAGAAATTGGACATGCTCTACATACATTTGAGCTAACAAGCTCTTATGCATATTTAGATGTCTTTGAAATTACCTTGTTAGAATGTGACGGAAAAACAATTTTCATATTGTTGTAGGAGAAATAGATTGATAAATCTCTCTCTGTCTTTATTCATTGATAAGGAGGCCTTTATATAGGCATTACATCAAGTATCCCTGGCGAACAGGGATTCCCTATCTAATAGAGTATCTAGACTACAAGTCTTATTAGGACAAGACACACCACGGAAGTTACGGAGTTAACCTTCCTTGAACACTCCCCCTTGTGTCGCGTCCTCAATGGTGCATGAACCGTTGCCTCGTTAAAACCTTTGCCAGCAAACAAAAACCTCTTGGGCAAAAATAAAAGCATGGTCTAAGGAAAAAGAGTACAACGCACCAACTACAAGTATGTGAGACATGCATAACTAGGCTCCCCCTGAAGTCTAGATGAGAACTCCCCCTGATAGTCATTCAGTCTTTGAGTTCGGATAAGCGACACATTCCAATGCGCTTTACATGCTTCATAAATGTAGATTTAGGTAGAGACTTGGTGAACAGATCCGCTGCATTTTCTTCTGAGCTGACTTGCTTCACCTGGATATTCAAAGTCTCTTGCTGCTGCTGATTGTAGAAGAACTTAGGCGAAATGTGTTTAGTATTGTCACCCTTAATGTATCCCAACTTCATCTGCTCAATGCATGCTGCATTATCTTCAAATATGCAAGTTGGTCCCATCGTAGTAGACTCAAGTCCACTAGACTCTCGAATGTGAGATATAACTGAGCGAAGCCAAATACATTCTTTGACTGCTTCATGTAGTGCAATAATCTCAGCATGGTTCGAGGAGGTAGCAACAAGGGTTTGCTTGGTTGATCTCCAAGATATCGCCGTATTCCCAATGGTAAAAACATAACCGGTTTGGGAACGTCCTTTGTGTGGATCTGATAAATATCCAGCATCAGCAAATCCTACCATCACATCATTTGGTGTATCTGAGTAGGAGGGGGTATCGCCAAAGCCGTATCGGGACCACGACTTAGCATCCGCGGGTCCGGATAAGTTGGCGGATATGGCTGCAGGATGGCGGATGGATGAACCAAAGCCAGTCCTGGCGGATATGGCTGGCGGATGGCAATCCGAGCCATGGTTTGTGCTGTTAGATGCAAGAGATCGACTATGTGTCGAATCCTGATGAGTGTATCGATAGTACAAGCCCATGTCAAGGGTTCCTTTAAGGTATCGGAAGATGTTCTTGATTCCAACCCAATGACGTTGTGTTGGCGCAGAGCTAAATCTAGCTAACAAGTTCACAGAGAAAGTGATGTCTGGTCTAGTACACTGAGCTAAGTATAACAAAGCTCCAATCGCACTAAGATATGGATATTCGGCTCCCAAGATCTCTTCGTCATCTTCTTTCGGACGAAAGGGATCTTTGTTGATATCCAGACTTCTAACGACCATGGGAGTGCCTGTAGGATGCATAACTTTGTCCATGTTAAATCGCCTGAGCATCTTTCGGACATATGCAGACTGGTGTATAAAAATTCCACCACTTCGGTGCTCTAGTTCTAAGCCTAGGCAAAACCGAGTCCTTCCCAGATCTTTCATCTCGAATTCGGATTTCAAATAGCTAGCGGTCTCATTGATCTCATTCAGAGTTCCAATGATGTTCATATCATCGACATAGACGGCTATAATGGCAAATCCTGAACTTGTTCTCTTTATGAACACACAAGGGCACAACTCATCATTCTTGTATCCTTTCCCAATCAAGTAATCACTTAACCGTGTGTACCACATCCTACCAGATTGTCGGAGTCCATATAGAGATCGTCTCAACCTGATAGCAAATGAACTTCGTGGTTTTTGCTCACTTGACTTGGGTAACGAAAGTCCTTCTGGCACTTTCATGTACATCTCCGTATCTAGGTCCCCATAAAGATACGCAGTTACAACATCCATAAGCTGCATATTGAGTCTCTCTGAGACTACCAAACTTATTAAGTATCGGAAGGTAATAGTATCCATGACAGGAGAATACGTCTCCTCATAATCAATTCCAGGGCGTTGAGAAAAACCTTGCGCCACGAGTCGAGCTTTATATCGCTGGACTTCGCCATTCTCATTGCGCTTTCTGACAAAGACCCATTTATGTCCAACAGGCTTCACGTTCGGCGGTATAGGCACAACCGGTCCGAATACTTGCCTTTTCTTTAGAGAGTCTAGTTCAGCCTGGATTGCTTCTTCCCACTTCGGCCAATCCGCCCTACGTTGACATTCATCAACAGTGCGGGGTTCCATATCGTCGTCGTCAATAACTTCTTGAGCAACGGCGTAGGCGAATGCATCATCGATATACATGGAATTTCTTTCCATCAGATTGTGCATGCATAAGTAGTTTAGTGAGATTTCCTTGTTCTCCAACATCAACAGTGAGTCTGAGGCGTCCCCCAGATGATTCAGAGTTGATTCTTGGACATAGGTATAGTCGGAGACAATCTCGTGTGACGGCGTCACAGTATCGATGATGAACGGATCGCTTTGTGCCTGGACACATGCCCTCTTTCTAGGTACATTGTCTTTGGAACCGATTGGTCTCCCCCTCTTTCTAGGAGGATCCGAAGTCGACGCCGGCTCTCCACTTGGAGGTGCCGAGCCTAGGCTGCCGATGGCACCTAGGGCTGCGGGTCCGAGACCGGCGGCGCGTGCTCGCGCATGGCGAGGAATGTTAAGCCTTGCAGGTACATTCGCAGCAGGTATGGTTGATCTTGTCACTTTCGCAATATCAGTAAAGGAGTCGGGCATCGTATCCGCCACCTTTTGTAGTTCTAATATGCGTTGTATTTCAGTCTCACACTGAGACGTACGGGGATCATAATGAGACATAGTGGGAGAGAACCACGTCAATTCCTGACGTTCATTTGGGACGGATGCGGCCCCATCTCCCCCTAACGGCGGGAAGGATGTCTCATCAAAGTGACAATCTGCAAATCTTGCAGTAAACAGATCACCTGTCATAGGTTCTATATAGCGGACAATTGTTGGTGCTTCATATCCAACATAAATAGCTAATCGTCGTTGTGGACCCATCTTGGTACGCAGTGGAGGCGTGATAGGCACATATACGGCACAACCAAAAGTACGCAGATGCGAAATATCAGGCTCGTAACCAGTTACCAACTGGTACGCACTAAATGGTTGGCTATCTGTGGGTCGTAGACGAATAAGCATAGCTGCATGTAATATTGCATATCCCCATGCCGAAACTGGCAAGTTTGTGGCCATGACAAGAGACCTAGCTACAAGCTGTAGTCTCTTGATAGCGGCTTCTGCAAGACCGTTCTGAGAATGAACGTGGGGTACGGGATGTTCAACTTCAATCCCAACTGACATGCAATAGTCATCAAAACACTTTGAGGTAAACTCTCCAGCATTATCCAGTCTGATGGACTTAATCGGATTGTCCGGGTGGTGAGCCCGAAGCTTAATAATCTGAGCTAGGAGTTTAGCGAATGCAGCATTCCTCGTGGACAACAACGCTACGTGTGACCAACGCGTTGATGCATCAACCAGAACCATGAAATATCGAAATGGTCCGCATTCTGGTGTTATAGGTCCACAAATATCACCTTGTATTCGTTGTAGAAACGGAATATTCTGTTTATTATCAATAGCAAAAGATGGTCTTGCTTGAAGTTTTGCTAGTGAACAAGCTTTACAAAACGAACGATGAGCATTAGACATCGCTACAGAAGCATGAGAAGCAGGAGGGGGCCGAACCTCTCCTTGGAACCGAGAGGCGGCTATCGACGGCACGGCCGAACCGAGGCCGAGGCGCCCTCTGTGCTTTTGTGATCGGAAAAATGGATGACCGTGGGAGCATTTCAAAATACGGATCATCAGATCACGACCCGGATGACCGAGTCTATCATGCCAAAGCTTATAAGCATCAGAATCACATAATATAACAACATGAGATTCGTTGGCTCGAATGGT
The DNA here is from genome assembly GCA_963682095.1 of Potentilla sterilis. Classification (NCBI taxonomy): domain Eukaryota; kingdom Viridiplantae; phylum Streptophyta; class Magnoliopsida; order Rosales; family Rosaceae; genus Potentilla; species Potentilla sterilis. Next base: position 44,680,394 of record OY821761.1, on the reverse strand, counting down.
TGTGAAATACATGCCATTGCGAACTCGCTTACACTTCTCCACAATGCGAGTGCGCATAGATTGAGTGGAGGTGATCAACAGATATTCAGTTCCATCTTCAACATAAGTGCTGAGGTGATAGTCATTGTCACGCACATCCTTGAAAGCTAGCAAGGTTCTTGGCGCCTTAGGCGCATATAGGGCGTCCTCTACCCGAATCTCAGTGCCATTTGGCAGTAAGAATTGAGCAGTGCCACGACCCTTAATTACGGGTCCAGTTCCTGTCATCGTAGATAACGACGATTCGCTTGGCGTAAAATCCGAAAACAATTGCCGATTTCTCAGAATCGTGTGAGTTGTTGCACAATCCAACAAACACTCAATCTCGCCTTGATACATCTACAAAAACAATGTAACTTGAATCAATAGTCTACTTTAGACTTTGGCGAACACTTTAAAGTAAGTGTACTGAAACAATATATCATCACAAAATGAAGTGCATTACGGCCAATTACATAGCCATGGCAACGACAAAACTTGAGAGAAAAAGATAAGCCGCATTTTAATCACCGAGTATCACCAATGATAATCATAGCCTAGGTCAGAGATTGAGACCGGACACCGTCGTAGGTGGCGTGGCCGAGCCAAGACCGAGGCCAAGGCAAAGGCCGAAGCTACCCAGAGGCCGAGCCGAAGCAAGGCGAGTGGTGAGAGTCGGTCAGGCATTGAGGCAATGCGATGCGACGGTTGAGCTAAATCCGAAGCATGGCGAGTCCGAAGACACTTCGTTGCCGAGCCATTGATGCAAAAGTTGCATTTGTTCGATAGGCTATCGATTGTTGGTTTCAAAAAAAAAAAAACCGGATTCGGTGCGGGGCCAAGCTGGCGAATGGCCATGGCGAGTGAGGCCTAACGAGTCGCGGCCAAGCGCTTATGGGCTTTGGCGAGCGAGGCATGGCGGATCGCAGCCAAGTTGGCGGATCGCTGATCGCGGATCTCGGATTAGTTGGCGAATAGCCATGGCGAGCGAGTCCTGGCGGATCGCGACCAAGTTGGCGGATAGCGGATCGCGGATCTCGGATCGCGGATCGTGTATCGCGGCTCGCGGATGGCATATCTCGCATCGCGGATGGCGTATCGCGGATCGCGGATGGCGTGTCGCGGATCTCTCCTTTTTGTCTTTGTGATTTTTCGGATATGAGTTAACATCGCCAGAATTTTGGTGAACTCAAAATGATTATGCCATTGAGAATTGGACGCATTGAACCAATTTTGCTTTCAGGGATGTAAAAATCTCAAATCATTCGTAGAATAAGATAGATTTTATTGATGACAACTCAAAAATACATCATGGTTGTTCTAAATAGAACGACTTATCGAACAAAGTCGTGATTTATTGACTATTTTGTCAAGATAACAATCAAAATCAAACTTGAACACGTATCTCATGACCTAAGTCAAATACTTATTCATAGTCTGGAGTATCATACTCCTGAGTCCTACGTTTCTTGGTAGGTTGGAAGTCATCGATGGCGAAGTTCGTATTTTCCTCATCGTATACTTCTTCCTCAAAGTCTCCTACATAGTGTGCTTCTTGTTCTATGTATTGTTTGTGTTTCTTGTAAGCGGCTTGAATATCTCTGCTTGCTATGCAATCGCGTTGGAGATGATTCGTAGAACCACATTTGAAGCAAGGAGCCGAAGCATTGTTCGGCGGATGGCCACCACGCCTGGGACCGGAACCAAAACTGTTCCTTCCTCTGGGAGCGGCGGCTCTGCCATCATCCCTTGTCCAAGAAAGCGGTCGGCCACGGCCGACGCCTCTTCTCCCTCCTCGTCCGCCACGTATTGCTCTTGGCGTACGTGGTGGCGGTGCTTGACGTTCATGAGGTTGATGCTTCTGCTTAAAAGCTTTACCACGGGCTTGATGAGATTCCGCAATGAATTTCGGTCCTCGAGGCCTCTTATTGGTGGTAAGAATCAACTCATGGTACCTCTCCTTTCTTTGAAGCACATTCATCAAATCGCTGAAGGTTTTGATAGTGCCTTTCTCGCGGAGATCGCGGTACTGATGCGACAACATGGACGCAGATTCTGGGAACGTCGTGAAAGTTTTCTCCATCATATCATCATCGGTCTTTTCGACCCCACAAAAGCTCAAATCAGATTGCAAGTTTAGCATAGTCTGATGATATTCCTGGACGGAATCAAAATCCAGTAAGCGGATTTGCTCCCAATCAGACATGAGGTCTGGGAGTTGTGCGTCATGCACATTGTCGAAGCGGTCCTTGAGGATATCCCATAGCTCTTTGGGATCAGTTTTCCTCAGGTATTGCTTCTTGAGCGTTGGATGGATATGGCGCCTGAGAAACATCAGGGCTTGTGCTTTCTGTTCAGGAGAAGCGTGTAAGCTTTCATCCTCAGGAGGGTTGATGGTGGCAGTAAATCTTTTACCAATGAAAGTGTTCTCAACATCGGAGACCCACCTCTTGTATTCCTTGCCTTGGACATCCAAGATGTCAAATTCTGGACGCTGAGTGTCAGCCATCTACAGAACACAAACAGGGAGACGTTAGTATGTTTGAATACTAATCAAGTTTGATTGTTCTTTTAGAACAGTGCCAAGATATATCATGGTCACATAAATCGATGCTTAACGTGACTTCAAGTCACAATCGATATCTTCCCTTTGTTTTCTTTCCAAAAAAGAATAATACGTTATGGTTCACAGTGACATCACAGTCACAAGCATAACGGTGGCCGGTAACATCACAGTTACCCCAATAAACGTTGGCACCGGGGTGACTAAATCCCCGTATGCCGTCCCGAGAAGCGATAGAATCGGGATGAAGAAGCAGGGACACGGAAAGGTCCCGGAAGAGAAAACAAAACCCAACTATTGAAATTTTCATAAGCGGGAACGTTTATAAAAAATATTTACCTCTTCAAGAGAAGCTTGATCAAACGAAACTTGACTCTTGGGGAAGCTTGTTTTCTTCGATTTTTCTTGATTTCTTCTTAACCACGAATAAGGGTTCGCGGATCGCTTGCTTGGCTTGCGAGCAATTTTGATCGTCTGGCGGATGCGTGCAAAAAGTAGCACGCAAGGGAGAGCTGCTGGCGAGCGGGTTGTCTGCCTAGAGGCAGAGGAGGAGCAGTACTCGAGGGTACAGTGCGGCAAGCGAACAGCGCAGATGCTGCTAAGAAGAGGCCGACGGTGCCGAAGAGAAGAATCGGCGGCCGACGGTAGGTTAGGGTTTCGAAAAAAAATTCGGAATTAGGGTTTCTAGGGCTATCAGACGGGAGGCTAGAGCAACGTGCTGATAACGTGTTGTAGGAGAAATAGATTGATAAATCTCTCTCTGTCTTTATTCATTGATAAGGAGGCCTTTATATAGGCATTACATCAAGTATCCCTGGCGAACAGGGATTCCCTATCTAATAGAGTATCTAGACTACAAGTCTTATTAGGACAAGACACACCACGGAAGTTACGGAGTTAACCTTCCTTGAACACATATGAGAAAATAGAAGAATATACAAATATTGGTTCACAGGTGGATATTTAAGAATTATCAATATTTACAAATATGTCATTGCGTTTTAATTTTAATTTTTTTATGAAAGTGTCATTGCATCAAAAACTTTATTGTCATTGATTGAATAACTACTTCTAACTTCATTAGGGTTGAGACTCACAATAGCTTTAGTGCACGTTTGGTACTCAGTACAATTGTGGAACTCCTTAAACTTAGTACTTGTCCCAGTCTTCCTCTGAGTGAGCTAAACAAGTACTAGATTGAACTGCGTTTGGTGAGATGTGACTGAGATGAGTAGGACTAACATCAACCCAGAATTTTTGATGACTCCAGTAAAACTAAGAAACAAGAAGAAAAGAGAAACCAAATACAAACCAATTACATCACCAATCTCATTCATATTTTACAAAATCTCAAATGATCCAATCACAATTTTACAATACCCAGATGTTATCTTTCCATATTGCAAAATCTCATCAACTCAAATCAAATTTTTCAATACCTGAATTCCTAATATTTCTCTCCATGAGTTCGTGCCCAATACAAGATTGTAAAAATTCCACCCCGAGGGTTTTAAAATCCCCCCCAATTCTTCATTCTTCTTCTTCTTCTTCTTCTTCTTCTTCTTCTTCTTCTTCTTTCTTCAATTCTCAATTCTCTCTAGGGATTCGAGTCCCTGATTTCGACGAACCAGAACCGGAGGGCTTTTTCTCCTCACGATCTTGAAATGGCAGATCAAGAGGAGGACTTCCAAATGGCGCTGCGGATGAGTATGCAAGACACGTCGCCGGAGCCCAAGCAGAGCAAGCCGCGCAACACCAATTCTCCGGCGGAGGAGTCGAAGTTGTTGAGCGAAGAGAGCGGCGGCGGTGTTGAGCGAAGAGCAATAGAGAAAGAGAGAGCAACAGATAGCGGCAGTGTTGAGAGAAGAGAGCGGGTGCTATCTAAGGGCGTCATATATGAGTACCCACGCTAAGACCACCTAAGGAGGACAAAATGAAAAACAGGTCTTAGTTAAGCCCATTTATTTTTGTACCCATTTACATCAAACGTGGTATTAGCCAATTAGGATTCGTTATTTAGTACAGTCCCACCTAGTACCAACAACCAAACATGCACTTAGGGTTGTTTACTCTCACGTCGAGGACCGGGGGTACACTTCACATCTTAGACAAACAACTTATTATTCACATGCTTTTAAAGTAAAATTACTAACTGATCTTGAAACAAGTATACGGATGAGACAGATAATTTTAAAGAGCCAATACATATCAAATTTTGAATTAAATATTGATTAATGTCCAACTATTTCATATTTAGAAAACAATTATATCATTATTAAAGGATCCGCCACTGGCCACCAACAACCTAGTGAACTGAAAATTAGAAACAAATAGAGATTGAAGATTCCTTAGAGGAGACGACCAATCTTACCTCCTTCACTTTAATTTACTTGGTAAAGAAAGCCCGCTCATTCCATTAGTCATTGGCTTTCCCTTTCCTTACTCCCAAGTCCAAAGTCATCGTTGTGAACGAATAACACAATACACAACATTGTCAAGAAACAAACACCCCTCCAACACGGTCTTGGTCAGATTTATAAATACAAGAGGCCCCTGGATATGATTCTTTGCCTCAACAGAAAAGAAACCACGTATTATTATCTATTACATGAGACTGATGAGAGGGGGTCTGGTCAAACTCTTAATTGTTAAAAGCCTTGAACCATTTCTATATATAGACACAGATACAGCAGACAGAGAGGGAGGGAGAAAAGAGATACAGAGAGAAGCTGCACCCCATATGGCGAGAATTATGGAAGACTTGGCTAGTGGGAGCGGCGAGAGTTTAAGCAGCGTGGTGTGTCTCTTCTGGGCAGCCTTGGTCACTTTAGCTCTCATTTCAGCTATCATATTCTCGTGTTCAGATGGTATGCCCAAAGACGACAAACCTTCCACCACCACCCATACTGATACTTATGGCACGGCTTGCGCAGGCGGCGGTTGCGGTGGAGGCTGCGGGGCTTGAATTCTTTCTCTACCGTATCAGAACCAGTAGCTCTAGATTTTCACCTCTTTCTGTTTTGATGTATAGGACAGGTTTTTCCATTCAACCATTGTGAACAGATACAAGACAATGTATGATCTTCATTCCTCCTATGATTTCAGTGGTTTATTTACAGATACAAGTAGCATTCTGTTTGAGATGAAAAGATGAGTGCACTTATCATGAGGAAAGATAATTATTTTTCCAACGAGAGACTTCTTATCTAAGTTTATGATATAAGTGGCTAACATGTTGTCATGCGTACACATCAAGTATTAAAAGCTCAACCCATTATAGGCATGAGACATTCAGATGCCTTTCCCCCATAGGATTGCCGACGAATTAGAATAGTGACAACTTCCAATTCAAAGTTCAAGGGGCCACAACCAATAAGCAAAATATAGATTCCTGTAAAAGATAGTATATTGTATATCTTATCTTCAGCACAAGAAGGAAATACCTTTTTGGTATCAGATAAGCACATGTACACTCTTTAATCGCATTCTTATTCACGCATGCTACACAAAAGTCATCAATACTTTGCACAATCAAATATTGTAGGCAGAAGCCACATTTCCATTGTATTTACTTTGCAAGTTTTTTCCTGATTTCAGTGGAGGATACATCCATCCGGAACTTCTCTGGTGGAATTGAAATGAACATATCTCTTAGCTCTTCTGGAATTTCAAAATCTTCCAGTACCTGAGAAAGTGATATGAAACAGAGATAAGCACTTTCATAAATCATACAAGGGATGATCAGATTTGAGCAGGTAGTCCATGAAACTTCTTAACATGCACACATACCTTGAAAACACCATCTACATTGCGACCGCCCACAAGAAAAGTGGACCCCGTTATCTTGCATCCAAGAAGTATATCTAGCATCTTTTTGTAGTCCCCGTCATAGTATTTGGGCTGGGGAAAGAAAATTTAAAATAGAGAAAGTCAAATATCAAATGCAAATGCTTCACTCTCAATTTAAAAATTAAGAGACTTGACAATAGTTATGAAGTCAGAATAAGCCACATTATGAAATTCTAGTACACCACCAAAAAGGAGTGTAGTCTGTTAGGTGAGATTATGTTTTTGTAGTTAGAAATCCTTAGATGCAATATAAACTATATACTTGAGTAACATACATTAATCAGTCTTGCTGCTGTGTCAGCACCAATCACAAATGCACTGCCTGGGAAAAGTTCAGCTTTCTTATAAAAATATGGCTGATTGGATACAATTACTGTTTTACCTATCAATCAAAGGAACAATTATGGCTTATAGATCAGCGAATATGAGAAGGGTTATCAATACCACAAAAAAGAAATACCTCAAGAAACTTTAGTAATATAGCACCCAATCACTCATTATATCTCCAAGCCCCAGAAAAAATAACGAAAAAAATGACAGATATCAATCAGCCTCACCAGCTTTTTCAAACTGCTTGACACGATCTTTGATTTGTGATATTGAAAGTGGAGGTTTGTCAGCATTGATTGCAGATAGTTCTAAGCATGGGTAGCCGTTGCCACAGATGCTGCATAAAAATGAATGGCTGATAAGAATACTATACATTCATTCTCATTTGATAGGCTATACATTTCTAAATGAAAATCAGGTATGCAGATTCTGATTATGAAATTGTTACATCAAAAGTCTTCCAGGAGGGGGACGAAGTCAACCATTACTTTGATCCACCTTTATCTATTATTATTCATCAAAAGTATTACATGTTCCATTATATATCACAATGATGCCATAAATATGATAACTGTGATATATGTTTGATTATTATTCATTAAGACGCAGAAGGAAGAATGCAAATGTTCACAATGATGCAAACAGTGTGAAACAGTTAACAGTGTCACTGAACTTTACTCAGTAACAGCATGTATCACCATGTCCATCATATCACAATAATTTGAAACAAAGAGACAAGAAGAAGACAGAAGTGAAAATTAACAATCATCAGCTGCCCCTGATGCAACTAGACTAGTTGAACTTTACCAGAGGAACCCAGGAAAATAGAACACTGATGAAAACTCAGCAGAGGGACGGAATTACGAGTTGCAGTAGAAATAAGTCGCTGTACCTGGTAGCAACCTCCAATAGCTTGAAGTGACCTTCATGTAAAGGATTAAAAGAACCAGAGAGTATTATCCTTCTTTCTGGAATTGGCACAGATGGCTCTGAAACACAGTTTATACACACTTGGTGAGGACCAAACTGACAGACATGTATGAAAGCTGATTGAATCTAAAGGTTGAAACATACCACTTGAAAAGGGATAAACCTTGAAGCATATTTGCCCATATATAAGTTGCTCTAATTCTTCATCTTCACTGAACTGCTTTTCACTTTCTTCAGTCACTTCAGATTCAGTGAAATCTGAAACAGATGTTCCCGGAACTTTGCATGCAATTGCAATTGCCTGTAACCACATTGATAGAAAGGCTGCATAAGAAACAAAATTAACCTATGAGTTTACACAAGTTACATTTGCAAGTAAACAAAAAGTGAAAAAATATAGGATCGCTCCTACTATATAATTTGTCATTAATAAGGTCTAGAGAGTAATTTCAACAATGACATAACTTTAATTTACTTTTTCCTTGGAGCACTTTGGTCCCTAAACTACCAAACCTCATTTTCAAATTATACTATGCGTGTATCCCTATTAGTTAAGAGGCCAACAAACTTTATAAAGTGTCAGAAGGTCCTGTGGGAGTAAAAGAAGTTTTCTGTAGTCAGAATTCAATTTCTGGGCTTCAGGACTCTAAGACACAAAAAATACGCGAATTAATTCTCAGAAAATACAGCTAAAGTCTCCAACTGAGGGAAAACAAATCAGTCGTCCCAAAAAGACCATGAAATAGTGTACATCAAAAAGCTTCAGTTATCATAATGTTTTTCAGCTTGTTTCCTCAACAAGAACATGTAATATAGTTTGAGCGCCAAATTGTGACATTCGAAATGTCAGGCACAGAATCACAAGGGTCAGAGATCAGGGAGGAAATTTGAGGGGAAGAAATGAATAAATATAATCTAAAAACAATATATGCAAATATATGCTAAAATTGATAGTGGCAGGCAGGTTATCAATGACTCTGCAATAGGCAGCCGCTGGAAAAACCAACTCAGCAAAAGACAAACATAGGATGTATGCAAACTAACATATATAGCACATATTTTGATTACAATCCATGTCACACACCTTGAGTACAAGATGACTTGCAACCATATCTTCTTCCTCTCGATTTTGTAAACCCTATAACGATGATAATCAGGACACAATAGAGTGTGAAAATTCGAGATCATGGTTAAAATGGAAACAAAATAGGCAATCACCTTGGATAGGGTCACTGTTGACACCGAAAGTTTGTCAGATGTCCTTGTTGACAAATAAAACCTAAAGATCATAAATGAAATTAGATTGGCCACAGATAAACCAAGACAGAATATAAGAGATAGTAAGACAACATTTATGATACAGAGTACATGCTGTTGAAAGAAATTTCACATAATAACTCAGAAAATAATACTCATTGTTTTAAGCTCAGTTTAATTATAAACTGAGTATACTAGTCATGAGTATCCTAGTAAACAAGTCACCAACAGAGATATTAACAATGACATCGGAAGTCACTTTGTGTTGAAAACCTATAAACAATGACATTTACCAATTGGATCTGAAGGCACTTGGCATACATTTGAATGCAGTTTACTAGCATTCGATTACGTCAAGAAGGTAGACACACTTGGCTTTTACAGTTATTACTTGCAGGGACGGAGCCAGGGATTCATCATATGAATTTTATTTGTTTTTCAACAAAATTGGAGGTGCATTTTATTCTTTATAAAATGGTTAAATGTATCAATGGTGAAAATAATTATAGACAAATGATAGGAATACAAGTATACAACACCCTTTTTGGTTCAAGATACCATTAGTCTACTATAGCAAGTTATGCATAGGTAAATAGATTTTGGTAGAAATTTGATACAATTACCATAGTGGTGTAGAAGAACAAACCTTTCAATACATTTAAGTCCATTAATAACCAACAGTGGATGGTGAAGAAAATGAAATAAAAAGCCAAAATAAGGGAAGAATAGTAGATACGTTAGTGATGTGAGAGAAAAAGAGGGGGATAGAGGGCAATATCACTGGTTGGAAATGATTGTCTGAGCTGTAACTGAAATATTCTTTTATCAAACATAATACTTACATGTAGTAAGTTGATTGGCGAAGAATTGTTCTATGGGCTACAGCCCAGATAGAGTATAACTAAGCTCCGTCCATGATTACTTGAATGTCTACTCTGCTTTATCATATAGATTATAGACTAAGTGCTAAATACACTGCCATACTAAGAATGCCAAAAGCACATAAACTGAACATTGGCAAGAATTTCCTCACTCATGCTAAATAAACCATGCCCAGCAACTACTATGAAGCAACAAGGAAAGCCGTGCCCTCACTCTGACCAATATATAGATGTGTAAACAGAGCAAATACATACAAGAACTACATATCTGCGCACCTGTGGTCACCGAGCTTTGGACGCGAGGTAGCCAAAGAACCAGTGAAACCCACACCAAGAACTGGGGAACCTATTTCAAACACAAATTGCATTCAAATGTAATAGTGGCCACACAACCAAGCAACATAAAACTAACACAGTGTTGACTAACCTAAACCTATTTCATTGATTGCGCAAACTGATCAAACATAAACAAATGACCAAACTTAAGCGAAAATGTGCCTCGATTAAAGCTTCAGCATACTTATCATGAATCTGTGGCCATCTTAACATGACCGTAATCTGTATATAACACACAAAGTGACTAAGTGAGTGTGAATGAGTAACAAACCTGGTGAGGAGAGCTTGAGAGCGCGATTGTAAGCCAACAGAGCCATGTCTTCAGCAGTGCGCTGGCTACAAAACTTGTCCGGAATCTATACCAAAGAAATTAACATGAATATTTACACAGACTCAGAACTGATCAAAATTTTCAGAGCTAGAAAAATCGAAGAAGACGAACCTTGCCGAGTAATTGGATCATAGACATACGGGAATAAGGCACTACAGTTTCGAGAACTGTGCTTGAGGCTCCGGGAACGGAGAGCAACCACGCCACCGCCTGAATCAGCACTAGTGTTAGTTAATTTTGACGAAATCTTAATCGGAAATTTTGAAGCGGAGAGGAGAGAGAAGAAACCTGAGAGGAACCGCCGGAGAGGTAGAGAACCGACTGGGTTGGAGTAGAGTGGATGGCTTCCACTAGTGCTCTGATTCCAGTGTTCATCACACTAATACCACAAGTCTCTGTCATTTTCTTTTTCTTCTTTGGCTCTTCTTCTCCATCATCCATTTTGTTAAGTCCAAGCCTACGACGTCGTTTTGCTTGTTCATTAATATATCCAAACGTTACGACGTCGTTGCTCCACCGCCTGCCTAGCCTGTCAAGCCTATTTAGGCGCCCGCCTAGCAACTGCCTAGCTTCCGCCCAGCCATTTTAGGCACCCGTCTAGCAAGCGTCTAATTCGATTAGGCGCTCGCCTACCTAGCTCGATTAGACGAGCCCTATCTAGTTTACTCGCCTGCCTAGCCGACCAGCACAAAATCGTGGCCTTTTTTTTAGAACCATTTGCGAAGCATCAGGCAGTGCACTTTGTCTTCCTTGAATATCCTATGATTACATTTATCTTCTGTATTGGTCCCTTTTGTAAGATACAGCTAGCATTTTTAGTTTCAAAAATTGTATTTGTTTTGGGAGATACTATATCCTCGATAGCAAGTATAAAAACATGAGTGGCTTCATTGCTCCATATGGCGGTGTAACTTACTATTTGAAAGGAGTTTTCTAGTGTTATCATCCTCACAATTCGAAAGAGATATTTTATCAATGACAATTGCAATTACGAAATGTATTTGATCTTGTTTTCAAATGGACAACATGCTTGTAATCGGAGAATCATTACCCCAATAAGAGGTGAAACAAATCCTGCAAGTGAGGAATAGTCTTTAAAGCAGCTTTAGTTATAACAATTTGCAGTTGAGGCCCTCAGAAAACCAAATTTCTCGTTATTCCCTCGTTTCAATATAGAGTACAACGAAAGGCCCCTCCCTACCTACACAGCAGTGACTGGTCTATGTATAAAACTGATAAAAGTCTAGTGAAGTGGAGGCCACCACTGACAAACGGCTATTCTTAGTCCGAGTAGTCTCTACCGGCCTACACTCTATTCACATGTCAATTTACCGTCATTTTCTCACCGTCTCGTCATTTTCTCATTTCTCTCCACTAGTGTTGGAGCTAAGCTAGCTTTGCATGGAGATTAGGGAGCAATTAGTCTATTATAATTTTAGAAATCTGTATTTGGGTCGGTGGTTTCCGATGAATTTTAATATGGTCACTCAGAGAGAAGCTTAGTGACCATAATCATCTTATGTTCCCTGTAACGGTTTGTAACCGGTGTGTATAATCATCACTGTTTAATTTGTATTTACTGGTTCTGTCTCTTTTTTTCTTGTATTTAACTCGTTATCAAGCATTTATAGTCGTTTATAATATGTTAAATCAGACGATTGTAGTCGATCAATTGTCACAATAAATTAGTCTAACGTCTCATTTTGAAGTATTATAGAACAATTGATACCCTATGTTTTAAAACAAAATAATTAATAAAAAATATCTATTTAGTACTAATTTGACTTTCTCATTACCTATTCTAACGACCATCTTATTTTTCTCCCCTATTGAACATAAGATTACAACTCTATTGTCCATTTAAACAAATCTTTTTCAACCCTAGTACAATTTTAATTTTTTTCTTCCTATTTTGTCATTCTATCTTATCTAACAGATTTTTGAATTATAATGTGCTGAGAAAGTGGAAAATAAAGAAACTTTGCATAAAGGTCACCCAACTCTTCCTGCCTCTCATGGCCGGTCGCCGGAGTCGTCGGATTCTTGTCACCAATTTTATTTTTAATTTTTTTTACGCCAGATTTTTTTATATATTTTTTCTATTTTTTATTTTTTATTTTTTTCATAATCAGGTTATTGGACGATGGTTACTGATCCCCAGTAAGCAATTTGCAGATTACAGATTTCCAGTAATCAAGTTACTGACCCCCAGTAATCAGATTACAGATTCCATATTTTCCAGTAACCATGTTACTGACCCCTAGTAATCAGGTTACAGATTCCATATTTTCCAGTAACCATGTTACTGACCCCCAGTAATCTAGGCATAAAGTTGCAAAACTTTAATCACCAAACATCCACATTATCCCATAAATTGAAATTTAATCACCAAACATCCACTTTAATCACCAAACATCTAAATTTGGGAAACTCGAATCTATGAAATTGAAATTGCGGAAGCATAGAATCTCAGAAGCACACAGCCACAAGAACATGACCATGGCTACGTATTACTGACCCCCAGTAATAGTTTTACTGACTCCCAGTAATAGTTTTACTGATTAGGGTAAATGTTAAAGAAGAATAGCTAAAACATGTGCCGACTCCGTTTCCTACCCTCCCCTCCCCTCCCATGCATAGCCTTGCATTTTCAATCGCGCCTTCAATTCCAACCATTATAATCAACTATAATCAAACTTAGCTTCTCTTCCTCTTAATCGCGAAACCCTAGATCGCCCATCGAACACCTAATCCCGGATGGGATGGGCTGGGCTGGGCTTTCATTCCCCGATCGAATTGAACGTCATATCCAACAACCACGTTCAATTCCCGACTCGAGAATTTGCTGGGCTGAGGGCTGTGTCGTTGACGCTCGGCTGGGCTCGACATCAACGATGTAGGACTGTTGGGTCGACGCGGCGGAGGTCCAATTTGGGTTGAGCACAGACAGTGGCTTCGATCTGGGCTAGATGTGGAGAGGTCACGGGTGCAGGAATCGAGTACAGGTGTTGATCAGAGATCAGGAGGGGCTGCTGCGGCGGTGGAGGCCGAGTTGGTGGAGCATATGAAGTTGGAGGTTGTGGTTTCCGGCGGTGAGGTGGCGGTGGAGGAGAGGAGGAGGAGTGTGAGGATAGTGAGGATCATAGAGTGATTGAGAAAAGTGAAACCCTAACTTGAGAGATATATATATATATATATATATATATATATATATATATATATATATTTTAATATAGGGTAATTATGTATTTTTGCCAAAATTCATTAGAATAGGCAATAAATATTAGAATGGTCAATTTTTAACTTGTAGAAATAGTCAACAATTAATACCCTGTGTTTTAAACTTTATAGTTTATACAAACCCAGAAAACTTTCTGTACTGGCTACTTCTTGTATAATGATAACCAGATGTTTTTCATGGCTAGTGAAAAATAGAAAAATGGTAGGAGGGTTCAGCAGAAGTGTTAATAAATGGAAATATGTTTCCCCAAGCATGATCTCACACAAAATATCGCGATAAATTGCATGGTATGGGAGTGGTGGGAGTTAGAGAATGGTGACAGTACTCTCTGGATTCCCACTACAACCTTCTGTTTTGCCATTTTTCTTCTGTGTTTACCTTCATCACTTTCCCAATGTCTTTCTTGCTTGTTGAGCCTTAGCGTTCTGCAAACGCTCTCCTCTTCTGTTCTCCATCACTGTCAAAGCTTTCACACTTCCTTTTGAGTGTGTTTTCTCACTTCCATCGTCTTTCTCAGCTTTCTCCACAACCTTCACTGTGTTCTGGTTCACTAAAAAGGTATACCCTTTCAACTGAAGCTTTGTTGTTTAAGACCATGTTGTGTTTTGTTTTGGTGCTTGTGCTTTTCTTCAACTCTCATAGCCTAGTGGGTGCTTTGAATGAAGAAGGGCAAGCCCTCTTGGCATTGAAGCAGTCAATTACTCAGGACCCAGAAGGGTCTCTGAGTAATTGGAACTCTTCTGATGCAAATCCTTGTGCATGGAATGGGATTACATGCAAGGAGCAAAGAGTTGTGTCCCTTAGCATTCCAAAGAAGAAGCTTTTTGGGCTTCTTCCTTCTGCCATGGGCTCTCTCTCTGAGCTCAGACATGTCAATTTAAGGAACAATAAGCTCTATGGAAGCTTGCCCATTCAGCTTTTTGAAGCATTAGGGTTGCAAAGTTTGGTTCTTTATGGAAATTCTTTTTCTGGGTCTGTGCCTAATGTTATTGGTGAGCTTAAGTACTTGCAAAACTTAGATTTGTCACAAAATTTCTTCAATGGGTCAATACCTTCTTCAATTGTACAATGCAAGAGACTTAGAACTGTGGATCTTAGTCAGAATAATTTCACTAGTTCTCTGCCTGATGGGTTTGGGATTGGCTTGGTATCTCTGGAAAAGCTTGATCTTTCTTTCAATAAGTTCAATGGCTCAATTCCTAGTGATTTGGGAAATCTGTCTAGTTTGCAAGGCACTGTTGATTTGTCTCATAATCAGTTTTCTGGTATAATCCCAGCTAGCCTTGGAAACCTTCCTGAGAAGGTTTACATTGATCTCACTTACAACAATTTAAGCGGTCCTATACCTCAAAATGGTGCTCTAATGAACAGAGGACCGACTGCCTTTATTGGAAATCCTGGTCTTTGTGGCCCTCCATTGAAGAACCCTTGTTCTTCAGATACTCCTGGTGCAAGTGCACCATCCTTTCCGTATTTGCCAGATAACAACCCTTCTCAGGATTCTGAGGATAATGGTGGTGAGAAATCGAAAGGATTAAGTAAGAAAGCTGTGATTGCAATTGTAGTCAGTGACGTGATTGGTATTTGCCTTGTTGGGATGCTTTTCTCATATTGTTATTCAAGGATTTGTTCATGTAGTAAGGTTAAAGATGAAAATGGTAATGGGTTTGCGAAGGGCGGCAAGGGGAGGAAAGAGTGCTTGTGCTTCAGGAAAGATGATTCAGAGACTTTATCTGAAAATATGGAGCAGTATGATCTGGTGGCATTGGACACACAAGTGGCATTTGATCTGGATGAACTTCTTAAGGCTTCTGCTTTTGTTCTTGGAAAGAGTGGAATTGGCATTGTTTACAAAGTTGTGCTTGAAGAAGGACTTACATTAGCAGTTAGGAGATTGGGGGAAGGGGGCTCTCAGAGATTCAAGGAATTTCAGACAGAAGTTGAAGCAATTGGAAAGCTGAGGCATCCTAATATCGTTACACTAAGGGCTTATTACTGGTCTGTTGATGAAAAGCTGCTGATATATGACTATGTGCCTAATGGCAACCTTGCTGCCGCAATTCATGGTAAAATAACTATATCTTTGTGATATTAATCCTATAGTTGTGAATAAAATTATAACTGTTCTTGTTGATCTGATTATTTGGGTGGTTATTATCAGGGAAGCCAGGAATACTATCATTTACGCCACTGTCATGGTCTGTTCGGTTGCAAATCATGAAAGGCATTGCTAAAGGCTTGGTCTACCTGCATGAGTTTAGCCCCAAAAAGTATGTCCATGGAGACTTGAAGCCAAGTAACATACTTCTTGGCCAAAACATGGAGCCCCACATTTCTGATTTTGGACTCGGACGCCTTGCTAATATAGCCGGAGGTACCCCTACCCTGGAATCTAACCGAATGGCCACCATAGACACCTCACATGAAAGGCACCAAAAGAGTGCATCCATTGAATCGGCTGTAGTTTGTTCGTCGAGTACTTTGGGATCTTGTTATCAAGCTCCAGAAGCTCTAAAAGTGGTGAAACCATCACAGAAGTGGGATGTCTATTCCTATGGAGTAATCTTGCTTGAAATGATTACTGGAAGATTGCCAATAGTCCAAGTGGGTTCCTCAGAAATGGACCTAGTTCATTGGATTCAGCTCTGCATTGATGACAAAAAGCCACTTTTAGACATCTTAGACCCACATCTAATGCAAGATGTAGAAATGGAAGAAGAGATTATTGCAGTGTTGAAGATTGCAATGGCTTGCGTTCATAGCAGTCCGGAAAGAAGACCAATCATGAGGCATATTTCTGAAGCTTTGGACAGGTTGGCCGCACCTGCTCTGTGAGATAGCTACAGTGTTGAATTGAATTCAATGCACTTGTGAAGCTTGGTGTTTGGGTTAGTTCAATCTCGAGTGAATATATGACCCGCATTTTCTACTCTTTTCCCATGCACTGTCATTTGTTATAGCTAGACTGAGTTTGGTCTTCTTTAAGAGCATTGAACTAGAGTTTGCATGAGTTTGGCCTTGAATAGTTGGTGTATATGTGAAGAATTTCTTCATGCGCTTCTTGTAGACCTTTTGTATCTTGTTGTTCTTGTAGGTTAATGAAGTTAATCATCTGTTTCTTTTCGTTTACCCTTCTGAAAATTAGAACTGTGTTTCTACCTTTGCACATCCCTCAAGCTCACTCCATTATTTAAAAGGTGTTTCCCAACTGTGAGGCGCGATTATAGGGGCACAGTCCACCAATATATGTATTAGTCAATAGTAAACAGATTCTAGCCGTCTTTTAGCTTAATTGGTACTATAATCTCTACTGTTACATTTCTCTGACTTAAACAGAACATCTTTGTCCGAATGTATTTGGTCCATTATATCCAACTGTACACACACTAATCATAAGCAATAAACCAACAAAAGTTGTTGAGCTTCATCTTTTAGAATATCTTTCTGACCTTTGGGGCCTTTTATATGATGCACAAGAATGTTTGACAACTCACAAGTGAAATTTAGACTGATGAGAACAATAATGGTGTACATTATTGCAGGCAGATATGGACTTCTTAGATATGTAATCTTACACTAGTTTCATCCAAGTCAGGGACATTATAAGAACATACATCAAATACAGCAACAGAATAAAAATTAGTTTGATTTCGCAGAACAGGGAAAATTGATCAGTTCTTTCTCGCGATCCTTAGCCGCTTCACACATTCTACAAATTCCCTGTTTGTGATGCAATACACAAAGCTTCAATGAAAACATAATATGGAAAATGACAGTTTGGACAATGCAGGTGATAGATATGTTGCATGTACCTCCATGGAACATCACCAACAGTTCTCCAATTGTCATCTCTGTCCTTATAGAAAAGAGAAAACTCAGATCCAACCTGAAACAACCTCAACCCAGATACAGATTGTCTACCTGAAAACAAAGAACCATTTGTAGTAAACTTTCTGTATGCAAACTCCTCACTTTTTGTTCAGAGACTAAATGTACCTACCAAACATGTCATCCAGTTGAAATGCAAGACTTGAGTAGCCACTGTGATCAAGGACACAAACTTTTCTGCCTATAACAATCCCATCCATGTTAACTTTCACATAAGCCCACCTCTCCTTGCTCTGGACTCCCTCTGCTTCCTCATCACAGTCTCCCGGTATATTTCTCGGATTAATGACATTCGGATTCTTCAGATTCAAGTTGGTAGCCTGTGGCCAATCTATCAGACCATCATAGCCCTCCAAGCTCACCACTGCAAATAAAATGCAAAACTGTAATTAGTACATATAATGAGCAATCTAATATAAAGAAAGAAAACAAAGGAAAATTAAAGAATGTACAATGTGCTGATGGATGATGATAGGTTTCAGGTTGAAGAGCTCTGAGGCTAAGGCCAAGATCAATAATACCCTCATTCTCTTTGGCTTCATAATAAACTGACCGAAAGCTTGAGGGGTTCAAAAGAAAGCTTGATGCATTAGGATCCATAGCTGTTAGATACTTCTATCCTTCACAAATACAACTGAGCATATATAGAGTAGAACACAGATATTTATATTTGCAGTGGTGAGAATATGCCAAGCAAGAATTAATAAGTGGGGGCAAAGACATTAAACATGGAAGACAGAGAAAGAGAGAGGTTTTAGGTTCAGTATTGCTTATCTTCTTCTGCTGCTACAAACATGTAAGTACCACAAGCAAGGAACAAAACTCCAGGAAGACAAGGGATGGTCTATGTGATTTTGACAGAAGTTGGTTGGATTATGCAACCCAGTGTTGCTACAAATTAAGGGTTCCATGATTCAGGTCATCGGAATCCGACGGTGATTAGCATCGTTGAGCTGTTTCACTAGCAACAACATCACTTCATTTTCAACTCTTTAACTTTAGTTCTGTTTATTGGGGTAAATTCAGTGTTGATTGCTAGTCTTCAAGGGAACAACGATCGGAAAACGACCCTACGTTCCACTCCGTAATGCCTTGGATAATACAAGACATGATACAAACAGAAATAGATAACAAGATAATCTAATTTTTCACTCGATCATTTCGAAATCACATAAACCCCAGCGGTGTATCAAAGTTCATTATGAGGCATCCGATGTGTACATGGAGCCAAAAGAAAATAAAAGTGGAAGCTCAAATGATCCGATTCCTAACAGTCAGATTTCAATGTCAAATTCAAAAAGATGAGAGGAGGTCAAAATTTCAGAAATTCTTTCGGGTAGTGCAAATTCTGACTATGAAATATCGGCTTCTTTTCATTTTGATGTGTTTGTAACAACAGTTCACTGGAACACAAGAGGCGCTGAAAGTAATTCAACTGATAACAACAAATGACCTTTTATGAACAATTAATCATAAATATACATCTACAAATTATCCACAAGAGACGGTGAACAGATCTTGGTATAAAAATAACTGCGATCTAGGAAGAAAAACATCTCCTGTGCACTCTAATTTAGGGTCTCTTTCTGCACGACTGCACCAGTAATCCTAACAACATGATGACCACTGTGATAGTATCAATGATAGCAGCTTTCACAGCCTGTTCTACGATCAAGCCTGGTGCAGTAATGACTTGTAGGCGACTAAGTTTCAGGTAATCAATCATGTTCAGTCGTGCTTACTAAGAAATTCAATTATACAGGGATAGACTTGCTCTGCTGCCTACAAGTCAAAAGAAGATAAATACAGAGCTATGAGCAAGTCCCAATGCAATAAATAATCCTTCGAGAATATCATTATATCTGCCCCAAAGATAAAGAAAGCGAGGAAAAGAATATCACATACCATTCGGCCTCCTACCAAATCATAATGAGCATAGTGTGCACCTTCAGATTCTCCAAAAACTTTATATGTAACCAGGTGCTTTGGTATTACCTTAACAGTTTCTGGTCCATCAAAATACTTTATCAGTAAGTACCGATATTAACAGAAGGATATGAATCACCTCTGAAAAGAATTTACCTTCTACAGCTTCTGGAGGGCATATTGAATCCTTGTCTCCAGCAATTGCCAGGATAGGGACATTGCTTTTATGTATATGATCCTTATACAAGTAGGTGCCACACCTGTCACGTAGTCCACCCTCCTTAAAAGCTGTTGTTAGCTGCAACAGAAGTTTTGCTGGTATTGTGCCTGCCAGTTCCAATCAGACCTTACTTTTATTACTTATTCAACAAAATAAAATAAAATAAAATAAAAAGGCACACACACACACACACTCATAACCAAACTTTCTTAATAAATTGGCAAAATAAAATTGAATATCATGTCATAGAGAACAGTCAGAATACTCACAAAAGTTATTCAAAATAAGTTTTTCCAATAACTCTGGATGCATCATGCCCTGTGCTGAAATCAGATTGTTAAGCCAAGAGAAGACATACGGAGGGCGGGATGAGAGAGGATAAGCCGCTGCCAATAATGTCCCCAAAGGAACAACAGGGACATTAAGAGCCTGGGCAGGGTCTGCCTGTACAACAAATTTCTTAATATTAGATTCTTAATCCTTTTCAAGATATGATTGCTATCAAGCAGTCATCGTAATTGAATTCAAGATGATCAGCTTACAATCAAACAGTCATTATAGTTCATATTGAGATAAAAACTACAAAAAGTATGTCTGCAACTACTTACAAGTGGTATAAGCAATTTGAGGGTTGATTTTGAAGATGTGTAATCAAGTGATGAGGCCAATGTTACAACAGCTGCAAGGTTGCACATTCTTCCTTCCGAACCTTACAGGACAGCAGTAAAATTTACATAAGAAAAGAAACTCATATGCAAGAAGCCTTCTGAAAAGAAACTACTACACCTGAAAGGAACTACTTGAACAAAATTATGAACAGCCAATTATGGATTACATTAATACTTCTAGAAAAGCAAATAAAAATAGTGGTATGCAAAAAAACCAAAACAGATATACGATCCTTATATTTCTCATCAAAGGTCACAAACTCAGAAAGAGGTGGGGATACCACAATGAATTCTAAATCTTTTCCTTCAAACTTTTTGTGATGCTCCAACATATTCATTCAAATAAACTAGAAGCTTACATAATATGTTGCATTCATACTTTCACGTTGTTCCAGAATTACACTAATCACACACCTAATATCGTGAAATACATGCACAAAGAAAAGAAAAGGATTTTATATGCACTAAAAAGAAACGGATTCTCACCACATCGTGAAAGCATTGCATAAAGCAAGATCCCACCCATTGAGTGCCCAATAGCTAGCAACTTCCCATCCTTCGGCTTACTTTCCGCCATTATATACTCCATCTGTATTTTTAATGTTGTAAATTCATCATTAAAAAGGTAAGTGGCATTACTAGATTCTGTAAAAGAATGTGTTCTATCTATAATTCAACTGAGTTCTTCATATCAAAACTAGAATAAATTAAAGTGGGCAGTCATATCACAGCCTTCTGGCAAGATAAATTGTCACCTCACCACAGCAGGTATATCCTCTTCAAGGTAGTGATCAAAGTCCCAGTCATACTTCACTATCAAGTCAAGTTGCTTCTGAAAATCTTCTAGTGTGGAAGAAAGACGCTCTTGCAAGTTGAATAGTGAAGGTGAAACAGACCGCTGACCTTCTTCAATTATATTCACAAGCTTTTGACTGAGGTCTCTGACTTGGTTAGCAATAGCTGAGTTTTGTCTCGTCTCTAAGAGGCTTGACAGCTTATTGCTTATATCATTGAACCGCTCAGATAAGGTAGAATCAGCAAAAAGTTTTGAAATTTGATCGAGTAAATTATTAGACATGATGTTGGATTGACCTTCACCTAGAAAGCCAGACAATTGTTCTGACCTCTCAGTGAAAGTTTCAGTCAACCCTGTCACGGTTTTTGATTCGCCCCCTAAAGTTGGTATACTTGTGAGGTCTCCTTTGGCAGCTGAAATGTCATCATTTATTTTGTGCACAGGTGTTTCAAATGCTGATGCACCAGGGAAACTATTCGGCTGCTTTTCTGTAGAAGAAGTTCCAGCAGTTGCACTCTGAGAAACAGCTTCCGTCTGTTCAGATTTTGCATCGGCACCAGAAAAGCTATTCGACTGGTCTTGGGCAGAAAAAGCTCCAACAGTTGCAGCCTTTGACACAGATTCCATTTGTTCAGATTTTGCATAGGCAGAATCCTGAATTTCTTTCTTATTTGATTCGTGAACACTCAATCCGGCACCACGAACTTCGAGAACCCATGTCTCAAATCCTTGCCCAGACATGTAACGTGCAAATGAAGACTGCAAGGGTGCCACATTCATTGCCAAGAAGTTAGTGCACAATATAGAACTAACAAACAAATTGGCCATAAAACTAAGCCATGTGAGAAAGATTTTAAAATGTCTTTGTTTGGGGTCCCTGGGGAGTGTTCCTCAGGTTGTTACTTGTTTCTGTGGACTTCGCGTTGATTCCAAAGTCCTAACAACGTCTTAAATACTTGCCGCATTCTGGATCTCTTAGTCTTAGTAGTTAGTACACTCATACTCCCAGATTAAGTTGCTCATTTGAAAGGTGTATACGCATCACATGGACTCTATCTCCATCATACATACTTAAATGATTGAAGTAACTTCAAGGTTAAAAACAAAACAAAACAACAGGACCACTAGCCCAAAAATGACTACACTCTCAATGCAGGTGAAAAATTGTAAACACTTAAAACAGTGTGTTTTGATCGGTTTTTACTAAACTAACTAACTGAGTAACTGATATTGCATAGTGAAAAAAAAAACAATGACATTTACCTATATCAATACTAATAAAGCATGTAATTTGTAGTAATTTTACCTCAGGAGAGAGATCATATCCAATAGCATTGGTCCCCACCCCAGACAAGAGCAGCAATGGATGATTCCTCTGAGGGGCCTGTTCAAATTTTTCATATCCAAATCCAAATTCATACTCAATTCTATTACATACACATAATTACCAGATACTCTACTCTATTTTATTACAACAATGTAACTACCTTAGGGCAAGGGCGGTAGCGCCACAGAGCGAGCCGCCAGTCGGAGTTTGGCACCGACACGTAGTGGAGCTCGTCGGCGGTGCATATCGGCGGCTTTTCCGGAAGCTTCACGGCCTCCTTCGCCGCCGAGTCGCTGGAG
Organism: Potentilla sterilis; assembly: GCA_963682095.1. Taxonomy (NCBI): domain Eukaryota; kingdom Viridiplantae; phylum Streptophyta; class Magnoliopsida; order Rosales; family Rosaceae; genus Potentilla; species Potentilla sterilis. The sequence continues at coordinate 44,657,534 of OY821761.1, read as the reverse complement.
AAAGCTCTGACGCGAAACGACGGCGTCGGAGTCCACGGCGACGAGAACGACGACAGCACCCGACGCGCCACGGAGGCGCGCGAGGCGATGCGGTTGGGGCTGAGGGTCCTAATCGTGGATAGCGACGGCGGAGGAGACGATGACGGTGATGACGTGGCCAAATGGAGAAGAAGCGCGCAGCGTATGTCGTAGTGGATTGAAGAAGCCATGAGGATATTATGAGTGGTTGATTACGTTTAGCGGTTGTGGCGGTGAATCCGGTACTGAAATCGTCTCTCAGTATTTTTTTTTTTTTTGGAAATGAAATACTGTATTGCTTATTTGACCAAGACATCGGAGATTCGTATGAGGCAAAGTCCAGACTGATCTGTCATGAGTAGGAGGTGACAAATCCAATGCAATATTTTATAATTAACACGTTTTAAATTATTTTCTCAAGTTTCTCGAGCTCTTTATTTTCAGGTAAACTAAAAGAGTCAATTAAATAGTTAATATAAATGGGTTTAATCAGTAGTCTCAGCTTGACGAAATGAGATTACTTAACTGGTAAAGAGTACAATTACCTAAGAAGTACGTTATTGAGTTCTGCATTCGAATCAAGATATAAGATAGCTGTGAAAATTAGTGTGAATTTTAAATTAAGAAAAGTAGATTGCAGTTCCGTTTGTTTATCACATCATCACCGCATATCACTCAATTTGACTACTATTTTTCAGCTACTAAAATAATTCAACAATAATTTTAGAAAGAAAAAAAATTATAGAGTAAGTGAAAAGATAAACATGGTGAATTTAAAGAAACGTATTGTGTTTGCTGACACAGTTAAAAATTAGCTCGTTTTAAATCTGTTTGAGCTCAAATACGCAGACTTATAGTTAAATAAATTGGTCAAATCATCTTAATTTATGAATTAGTGTTTATGTATTTTCTTATCTACTCACTCTAACTCTTAGATTCAGTTCCAATTTCTGGTAGGGAAGTGGATTATATGGTATACATCAACAACTGCTAGGATCTACCACCTAAATAACAATTACCAAGGGAATTAAAAAAAAAACCATAAATAGCGTTTAGGTACTAAATCTCGAGGCTCATGCTCATAAGTTATGGGCCTTTGAGCGAGTGACGGCCCAAATACACTTTCTTCCTTTCTTTTCCGAACCAGCAAAAACCAGTAGAAGCCGCCCTCTGCTAAACACGGTGCCCACTGCCACAGCTGTCTTTCTCTTCCGATTCTTCCACCACCATGTCGTCCACCGTCGACGGTGGCCGGATTGAGGTTGAAGTAAAGCGAGTGTTCATAGGAGCAGGGTGCAACAGAATAGTGAACAACGTCTCATGGGGTGCTTGTGATTTAGTCGCTTTCGGCGCCCAAAACGCCGTCGCTATATTCGACCCAAAGGTTCCATTTTTCTCTTTTCTTCTCTGTAAATTTCATAACCCAGTTTTCTGTTGAAGCTAATCACTCAGCTAAATGGTGCAGACTGCTCAAATTTCTACTACGCTTCCGGGTCACAAGGCCTCTGTTAACTGCACCCAATGGCTTCCCAGTAATAAGTTTGCATTCAAAGGTAAGAATACTTCAAAGTTTGCAACTTTACATTCAAATTTTACTGTTCAAATGTTCAAGCTTAAAGCTTTTACCTTTGTCAACAGCTAAAGACTTGGCCCGACATTACTTGCTGTCTGGAGATGCTGGGGGTGTCATTATCTTGTGGGAGTATTCTGTTCTTGAAGGAAAGGTAAAATCGTTGTAAAGTAATCTGTAGTGCTACATTGAACCTGCTACAACTGTTAGCGGAAACTGTCGAAAAAGATTTGTACTTTTTGAGATTGAAATATTGGTTTCTTGTTTTGATTGGTGATATGGGGTTACGATGTGGATGTTTGTATGTTTACAGTGGAGGTATGTAATGCAAATACCTGAATTACACAAGAAGGGTGTCACATGCATTAATGGAATTATGGTTTCTGAGACTGAGGCAGTCTTTGCTTCTACTTCTTCGGACGGTACAGTTCATTTGTGGGAGGTTGTTTTCCCATCTACTGCAGGAGGTGAACCCAATAGTTAACTCAAAAGAGTCTAAACTGTTTGCTTTTATATATTTGATATATTTACCATTTAGCTGTACAAAATCCTTTCCTGTAAACCCTTCCTTAAGTGTTGCTACAAAGGTTCATTTTGTGCTTTGAAATGATCATTAGCTGAAAGTGTTAAAAGTGATCTTAAGCAAGACATTGTCGTTGCTGTAAGAATTATCAATAATGTTTTTGGAATCAAACTGTTAAGATAGAAGCACATTAGATCAGGTACTTGTTGGTTTAGACTGGGAGGTTTTAGTGACCTAGAGCTCTCTAGATTGGTTGGATTTGTGTGAATCTAGATTTTTGGAAATAATAGCATGCAATTCATGAAGGCTATAATATGGCCCTTCTAAGATTTTCTCCATAACGAGCAAAAATATTAAGTTGCAATATATGAAAATGACATTGGTTTCACATCTTATCAATATTGTGTGCAGTTTTAACTTCCAACAGCTTGTTTGGTTTGGTCTTGCACTGAAGCAGTTGATTTATGTTTCAGGTGACTGTAAATTACTGCATTTGGATTCTCTATCAGTTGGTTCTAAACCTATGGTAGCACTTTCACTAGCAGAGTTGCCTGGGAGCACTGGGCATTTAGTTCTGGCCATGGGGGGATTGGATAACAAGATCCACCTATACGTTGGGGAGAGGAGAGCAAAGGTATTTGGCATCACATTAATCAAACTTACCCTGTGAAATACATCAGATTTTGGGGGCTTGAAATATTTTGAATTTTTTTCATATGTACACCCAGTTTGTTCGAGCCTGCGAATTGAAAGGACATACTGATTGGATCAGAAGTCTGGATTTCTCATTACCTATATGCAACAATGGTGAAGCACATAATATTCTACTTGTTAGTTCATCACAAGACAAAGGCATACGCATATGGAAGATGGCTTTACGGGGTTCATTGGACAGCAGCCAGAGTTCCAAGCCAGAAAAAATTAGCTTAGCATCGTACATAGAAGGCCCTGTACTTGTAGCTGGAACAACCTCATATCAGATCTCACTGGAATCTCTTCTAATTGGTCATGAGGATTGGGTGTATTTAGTGGAGTGGCAACCACCGTCACCTCCATCTTCAGAAGGAATTGCCTTTTGTCAACACCAGAGCATCTTATCTGCATCCATGGATAAGACAATGATGATCTGGAAACCAGAAAAAACTTCTGGTATCTGGATGAATGTTGTTACTGTTGGGGAATTAAGTCATTGTGCTCTAGGATTTTACGGTGGCCACTGGAGTCCCAATGGAGATTCAATCTTAGCACATGGGTATGGTGGATCTTTCCATCTGTGGAGAAATGTTGGTACTAGTTTACATAATTGGAAACCACAAAAAGTTCCATCTGGGCATTTTGCAGCTATTACCGATATTGCTTGGGGGAGATCTGGTGAATACTTGCTGTCAGTCAGTGATGATCAGGTGAATATGTTGCTAATTGGTATACTCCAATGAAATTTTTATTCATTCCTAGTTAAGTTATTATTACTTGAGAATTTGAATGGTGATATGGATGTACAAGGGGTTTTAACTTCATTTCATCACTTTGTGGAGAGATACCTAACCTAGTTACCATTTATGTATTGAGAATATTCATCTGGACTTGTCATGTCACTTGATGTCAAAATTTGACTCACAATCCTTTTGAAATATGCAGACGACTCGAATTTTTTCTCCCTGGCAAAATGAAACATCTCTTGGAGATGAAGATTCTTGGCATGAAATTGCTCGTCCTCAAGTTCATGGTCATGATATGAACTGTGTCACCATCATCCAAGGAAAAGGAAACCATCGTTTTGTCAGTGGAGCCGATGAGAAAGTTGCCAGAGTGTTTGAAGCTCCTTTGTCTTTCTTGAAGACATTGGCTCATGCCATTTCACAAAACTCTACCTTTGCCGAAGATATACAGTTGGGTGTACAGATCTTGGGTGCAAATATGTCAGCTCTGGGGCTATCACAGAAACCTATTTATGTTCATGGTGATTCTCTCTCTCTTAAAAGCTTAAATCTTAGAATAAAAAATGTTGCAAATGGTACTAAATATCTGGTATTGTTGTGAATAATGTTGTTTTAATTCATAGAAATTACAAACATAGATATATTTGTAAATGTAATTTTCATTTTTGGCAGCTGAGCAGCACACCATAGAGAAGAATCCAAATGACAGCCTTGACACTCTTGAAGCTATTCCTGATGCAGTTCCTGTTGTGTTGACTGAACCTCCGATTGAAGATCAATTGGGATGGCATACACTATGGCCAGAATCACACAAGCTTTACGGTCATGGGAATGAGCTGTTCGCTCTTTGCAGTGACCATGAAGGGAAGCTTGTCGCTTCGTCTTGTAAGGTATATGGTGTCAATGTACTATTGTTGTATTAATAGTTTTGGAGTACTCGTGTCAAGTAGACAGAATCGAGGAAGTAATTTTGTGAATTTGAAAAGAGTTTCAAATCATTTGAAAGTACCAGTCTTTTGCTATAAAAACTTTCTTTATAAGCTTCGACACAAGTGGCATATGTTCTATATTTAAAATTATAACCACCTTATTGTACCAACTTGATAAGTATTGCAGGCCCAATCAGCAGCAGTCGCAGAAATATGGCTGTGGGAAGTTGGTTCCTGGAAAGCACTTGGTCGCTTGCAGTCTCATACCTTGACAGTTACACAAATGGAGTTCTCCCTTGATGACAAATTCTTGTTGGCCGTATCAAGGGATCGCCAGTTCTCTGTATTTTCAATCATCAAAACAGGTACTCTTTGATTGCTGTCCTGGTTAGTTAAAACTTACCTTATGCTCTGTTGCAGTAATGAACTAATGATGGTGTCTAATTACCAGTTTTGTGCATGCTGAATATTGTCTATGCAAAACTACAAAATATTAAGAAGTTGATACCATGCTTTGTCTACCAATCATTTTTGGTCTACATCTTGATGTGTTGAGGGTCAAAATTGGTTGTCTAGACTCTACTCTAGGTCACGTATTTTACATATTCGACTCAGTAGTCTGTCTTACCTTTCTAAGAGACATGGTGGCTGTGTTTGTCTTCAGTGTTACTGTTTAGTCACACAGTTGAAAGCGGGCATTGCTTTCTACAATTTGAGCCAATTTTTACGAACAGTTTGTGATGCATAGTTTCTCATATGTCTGTTTAGGCACTGACGGAGCTAGTTACAAGCTGGTAACAAAGCACGAGGCACATAAAAGAATCATATGGTCATGTTCCTGGAATCCCCACGGCTATGAATTTGCAACAGGCTCGAGGGACAAGACAGTGAAGATCTGGACTGTTGGAAAAGATGATGAATCTAAACTGCTTGCAACTCTCCCACCGTTCAGTAATAGCATCACAGCTCTATCTTGGGCTGGTCTTGATCCCAAGAAAAATACCGGGTTGCTTGCAGTTGGAATGGAAAACGGACTTATTGAATTATGGAGTCTCTCTGTTAACAGAACCGACGATGGTCTAGCAGTAGGTATACTTGCTGCTCTCGAGACACGGTTTGATCCATTGATGTGTCATGTTTCCTCTGTGAGCCGTTTGGCGTGGAGAAAGCGCAAGAACGAAGATTGCAGTAGCATACAGCTTGCTTCTTGTGGAGCTGATCATTGTGTGCGAGTGTTCGAGGTAAAATGTTAAACCGATCAATATTAGTTAACTTTGCTGTCTGTAAAATCAAGTGTGTAAGCTTAGGGGTCGAAATTTTGACACACGAGCGCCATGAAAGTTTGACAAGTCTGCTTCTCCTGCTTGGACATGTCATTGATTCTTGTGCATCGTATCATATCCAAATCCAAATCATTTTTTCGGTTGTTACGAAGGAATAGCATGATTCTTCCTTTTTAATTGAATGTGACATGAGATAAGTCTATGATGGGGCCGATATCTTCTGGCAGAGCTTTCTCTTTCAGATGATACCTCCCCGTTTGGCTTGCCCTTCAATCCCAAATTAGGGTTCAAAGTCTGACACTTTCATTCACCTTGTTCAATTTTGAACATAGAATGCGCCAACTTAAATGGTCCATCCCTATTTGGCCATGTTTACCATATTTGAAGCAATATAATGTAGAATGATCTTCTTATATAAGGGTGAGACAGAGACATCTCGAGTCATTGACAGTGTACTAATACTCAAGGAATGCAAAACCGATTTTTTTGGCGAAATTTTGCCGAAATTTTCGTTTTTCCGTGGGATCGATATTTCGATTTAATTCTTTCAGTTTCTCGTCGAAATTTCCCGATATTTTCCTATATTTCCAATATTTCACCGATTTTTCCGATTTTCCGGCGAAATTTCCGATATTTTAAAAATGTAAATGTATAGGAATGATAACAAATAGATATCACCAAGATTGGAATGGCCAACATGTTGCCATCTCTTTTGGCCTCTTCTGATCGATTCTCCTCCATGCTCCCAAAACAGGTGCTTTGATTCACAGTTGCACACTTTATCAGTTGGGTATTGCATTATCTATATGTAATCTAATACTAATGCACAGTTGCACACATCACCTTAAACTTGGGAAAAAACAAGACAAGTCAGAGTAATCAAATTGGATTCTTGCAGAGAAGACAAAATCGAAAATGCTTAAACTTCAAAATGGTGGCCACATCATAGACAAAATGAGTCACTTAGGGAGCAAGTTCATGTCCTGTTTTGGTATATATGATTCTGGGATGAGCCCAGATGCTAAAATAAGCAATGCCACAAGTTGGGTGACTAGTGCTCGCTCAGGTTTACTATCAATCACTTTATAGACATTAATAACTTCCCAAGTGCTTGGGACAGGTGATTTTGATTAATCCCATTATATCTTAACATATTCCATATTTCCATAACTTCATTTCTGGGTGGATCAATGTTCGGATAGAAATCAAAGCAGTAAGTTTGCAGAAATTGTGTACCGTATTTCGCCAGAGAATCATCCAATGGAATATGGTTGAAGGAAAAGCACGAGGGATGGAAGAAATTAGGCTCCAACAATAATAGGCCAATTTTTGAAGCATAGTCACCTCTATTCATACCTTTGTTTTCTGTTTTTCCCGATCAGAGTATTGTGGCGGGAGCTTCTATTCATACATCCATAATTGGTACTTAGACCTCTTTATTTATATTAAAGGGTGTGATGGTATAGCCTCCTTTTAGGTTTCAATCATAAATTATATATATTAAATCATATTTCAATAAATATCAGCTCTATTTCACGTAGTAATTCATATAACATTTCAATAAATTGATATCTATTTGAGTTTATTAATATTTTCTTCTCACATATGATCGATAACATAGCATAAAACAACCTTATAAAGTTTCAATACAAATTTCCATGTATTTCTTATAGTTTCCGTCGTTTTTGTTAAAATTTATAATGGATCGATATTTTATCGATATTTCCGTCGAAATATTCGTATTTTGAAACATCGATATTTTCTCGATATCCGATATTTTACTCCTTGCTAATACCCGACGGCCGCAGTCGCTTTCATTCTACGGTGGTGTCGATGGTAGCTCAGCTCTTGCTGCGACCAGAGGCTAGCAGATTCCGGTTTAAAATGTGCAAAGAAACCACGTGAGATTAGCTCATAATCGTAAACATTGCACATCAAGTTGCGTAATCTCACGCATCCCAAAAAAGAAAAGAAATTTAAAATCAAACCTCGTACGTTTGCTCATAGTTTAAGGTGTAATTGAGACGTAATTCTGTTGGATTATGAAACGAAGAATCTAAGCGCACTGTGTGTCATATCACTGCTTACTCACATGAGGATCACTAGGCGCATAATGAGACACTTTCTTATGTGGAGGTTTTGGTGTCATACCGACTATGAGTCAATTTTGATATGATGATGCGACACACCATGGTAGAGTGAGCCAATTTTTTCAAGATACGCAGCATCAATAGAGATTGTCATTATCGTTCTTCTTAAGGAATTAAATTCCATTAGAGATTTGCGTCGGGGGTTTTCACACCTCGGATTTTATTTTCTTGTTTAATATTAGCGTCATATTTGGTATTGGTGCAGTGGCAATATCTCACATGTTTAGAGAACCGGTATTCAAACATGTTAACAATACCATGACTTTTAGAGCATGTTCAGACATGTTAGTAATATTTTTATTAAATTTTAAACAAAATAGCTAAAAAGTTATTTTAACTACCCACTTTAGAAATACGTTTGTATCAGTTTTCTCTATTTTAGCTTGATTTAAATTTAAAATATTTGTTGAATGACTAAAAAGTGGTTTAAATGAATATATAAATTATATAGAGTCACATACAATGAATGTATTAAATTTATATTTTTTAACTTTTAACTATCACGCTCTCTATTTGACTAGCCAGATTAGGACCGGGCGCGGCCGAACCCAAAATTTCCAAAACCCGACCCAAACCCCGAAACCCTCGTGTTGAGCCGACCTTTTTCCATGATGAGGACCGGCCCGAGCCCGACCAAATCGGGCCGAACCGGGCTTTCAGGCTTTCGGGCCCAAAAAAACCACAAGATTGGAGAAGTTGAGGCGGCAGAGGGAGCTCGGCGAGAGTCGAAGGCGAGCTGAGAGACGAAGACGAGCTGAGCGAGGTGTAGGCCGGAGCTCGGAGAACGCAGGTCGAGTAGGAGGAGAGGCCGAGAGAGACGGAGGCGACGGGACGAGGTCATGGGATCTAGAGCGCGGCGGCGGGAGTGACGGCGGGACGTAGTAAGAGGAGGAGGTGTAGGCCGAAGCGCGGAGAACGCAGGTCGAGGAGGAGGAGAGGAGGAGAGGCCGAGAGAGACGGAGACGACGGGACGAGGCCGTGGGATCTAGAGCGCAGCGGCGGGAGTGACGACGGGACGTAGTATGAGGATGAGGTGTAGGCCGGAGAACGCAGGTCGCACCGTTGCAGGTCTAGGGTAGTAAGGCTCGAGTTGCTCGACGGCTCGTGGAAAGGCTGGAGGAGAGAGATGTAGCGTTCAACTGTGATCAACTAGCAAATCATAAGACATGGAGCTATGAATTATACAGTAAGTTGTATAAATAGGGCCCGAGCTCCTGATTCTTGAAGGGCCTGTAAGTTGTATGTGATGGGCCTGGGCTGAAGGTTGAAGTCAATTATAGTGTGTTCAGCAATTTCAAGTCGGGCCGAGCTTTCGGTCTAAAAAAAGTAAGGCCCAAGTTCGTACCGAGATTCATATTTTCGAGCCGGTCCTTAAAAAAATTAGGCTCGGCTCGTTTCGAGTTTTTTTTCGGGTTTTCGGGTCGGGCTTTCGGTCCTTCGAGCTCAAACGCCCAGCCCTAAGCGAGATAGCTAAAAGTTAATAGAGAGTTATAACAAAGAATCTGGTATATCTGTTATTTTTCACCAAAACTATATATACTTATAATAGAGAGTCTGCTAAAAATGCTCTTAGATATCATTAATAATCAGAACCGTTATGTCAACATGACCAAATATCAAAACTCTAAATATGTAAAAAAATAAAAAAATTACAATATATATTGTAGATTACATATCCCAATGAGGGTTTACCTTATTAGGTCGGAAGACTTGGGGCATATCTAGTTTTGTTTATGAAACCTATATTGAATTAGCCATATTGTTTAGAGTTTATCTAAATTGTTTGTGAAGTTAGCGTTTGAATATCTTTCATGTATTTAATACTAGATGGTGGTACTTTGCAAATTTGAGTGAAACACAGCAGAATTGAAGAAAGTGACAAGTACTTGCATAAACTAATAGCAGAGGTAGTTTTAAAGTTACGATTCCAGTAGTGGCTACTTCATCATCAACTTACTATTCGAAAAGAAGCACTTCGAATGAAAAATATCGTGATTCCGGCTACAGTACAGACAGAGAGCATAGTGCGCAAGAATTCGAATGCAAGCAACATGAACTGGATTATAACTAGCAAGGGCAATAGCAGCATTGCTCATCCAACTGTATCATAATTCAAAACTACTGCTACTTATAAAACATTTATTCAAAAACCGATCTGCACAAGCACACAATATGTTCGAGTTTCAAGGTTTTACAGTATAATCTCAGACCATATTTTCATTTCCTATGAGCCTCTCAATGAGAGACAATATGACATACACGAAACGAGTTTGAAAACGCCACCAAGTTCCTTATTATCTATCACAAATACATACCACAATCCAATTACCAAAGAAACAGATAATTTAAACATAAACCAGGCACCCCACTTCTCCAAAATTGTTTCTTCCTTCTGAAAGCTGACTTACAAAGGCTGTAAAGTCATTATCCTCATCGCTGCTGCTGCTGCTGCTGCTTGATGTTGTCATTGGGAAGCTGAGTAGAGACTTCCGGCAACCCCATGGCAGCAGCTGCTGTCATGGTTTGGTACTGAGAAGTCATTGCATGTGCGAGCGGCTGAGTATAGTATATCTGGGCATGCTGAGCATGAGAAGCATCAGCATATTCATACGCATAATTGGCAGCCCCCGTTGAAGTAGGAACAGTTGATTGAGACGGGTGATTAACCTGTGCGTAACCAACATATTGTTGCTGAGGCTGATGCTGAGTGGGAGGAACTTGAACCAGAGGTGGAGGAGCAGCCGTCGTTGTTGTCCTGTACACACCAGCAGCAATTTCGGGTTTGGCAATGGGGGCATTTCTTAATTGGCTGTAAGCTGCAGTGGGAGAGAGCATGGGATTGGGAGGCGTTTGAGAGCGGCTAGAAGCAATAGTAGCAGCACCAGCAGCTTCACTTATATTGGATTGCAGCGATTGCTGCAGGGGTAAGTTGCTGTAGGGCGGGGCCTGTCTTGCGGGCATGTAATAAACCTGGTATTGCTGCTGCTGATCAAGCTGAGGATGACGGTGGTGTTGCTGTTGTTGCTGCTGCTGTTGTTGCTGCTGGTGGTGCTGCTGCTGCTGCTGAGAAGGATATACAGGGTAGTATGCCTGAATTGGCACAGACCCAGCAGGGTGTTGATGCATGTAATGTGCACCGGGGTGTATAAATTGTTGCTGCTGTTGTAGCTGTTGTTGTAGCAGTTGCTGCTGCTGCTGCTGCTGTTGTAGTTGCTGATCATACTGGTTTTGTAATACATACCCTGAATCCTGAACCTGCTGTTGCATCTGTACCCGAGTGTTTGGTTCGGAGACATTTCCTTTCGGATCAACAAGGTTTGCAGGAAACCTGGTGGGGGTTCCGGATGGTATCTGACCAAGTGGTTCTTGATAAATTACAGGTTTAGGGCGAGAAATGGCAGCATTTGATAAACTATGATCACTGTAAAAATTTTATCCAACAAAAGCACAAAATGACACAATCAACAACACCTCAATGATAATCGATCCAGTCAACATTAACAGTACAGCTACGGCGGCAAATCTAAAGATGCAAATTTACTTATAAAATAAAACTTAAATTGAAGCACAGCTATTAAACAAGTAAATTAGTTTGTAAACTGAAAAGCATAGCATACCTTGACACTGAATCTGGCGACGGCAAATCAAAAACTCCGGTAGATTTGGGCTGAGACTGAGGAGGTAGACTCTGTTGCTGCTGTGTCTGAGGAATTGGTTTCCGATATCCACCGTGATCGGATCGCTCGTCATCCGAGACTAACCGATTCATGTAATCAGGGGCCGACGAACTCACCGGTGCAGAGGAAGGCACAATAGTAGTCGGCAATGGCGGCGGCGAAGACAGCACGACAAAGCTTCCGCCGCCGTCGTCTTGCTTCTGCTGCCCAACCAACCCCACCGTCATCTGAGCAAACTGCTCCTCAATCCCGACCTGCGCTCTGTTCCCGCCGTGACTACTACCACCGTCATCCACGTGGACCCGAATCGGAGGCAAATTCGCCAGCGACGGAGACGAAGAGGTTGACCCGAACGACGACGAGTTCTCCAGCATCGGCGAATCGGGGACAGAGTGAACGTCCGGCCTCCCGTTCTTGCAATTCGCCGCCACGGAAGCCTCCGCGTCTCCTCCTCTGGAATCAGAATTGTTCGCTGCGCCGCCGCGGTCGCCGTCGTCTAAGCTGAGCAGGCAATCGACGGAGGCGGAGTCAGAGAAGCCACGGTTGAGCATCCCGGACGAGCCGTTGAGCGCGTTGAGAAACCAGTCATCCGTCTTCGCCGGCATATCGAGCATCGGCCCCATCGACTGCGACGAATCCGGTTTTAACGGAAACAGAAACAACCGAATCCGCGCCGGTTTCGCCGACGAATTATGACTCGCCGTCCGATCAAACTCGTCGATCATATTATCCAAGTCTTCATCCGTCGTCACGGAGATCAACGAGTCCAGGTCCTCGCTCGGCAGCTGGTACTTGAGCGTGAACGGCCGACCGTTCAAGAGCGTCTTCGCCAGCCGATTCGAGAGGTCGGCAAGCGAAGTGTTCCTATCGACGACGACGATTCGAGTGTCGCCACCGACATAGCACAACGACTTGTCGTGCGGGCGGGGGACGATGTGGCCGCCGTAGCTGCACATGAGGCGGAGCCGGGACGCCGGCGGGAGCGGGTCGTCCCAGGAGTCGGTGTTGCGGGAGCGCGGCGATGAGTCGAGAGAGTCGGGGTAGTGAGGCTGAAGTGGCGGCGCCGCCGCCGGAGGCTCCATGGAGGGAGGGAGTGGACTGAGTAAAACCAACGACTGTGGGCTTTTTTAGGGTGGTTACGGTGGGTTCGCTCCTTTAGAATCTTTTACTCTTCAGAATACCGAAGAGAGAGAAAAATGAGGGGAGGGTAGTGGATGCTCTTATACCTAGTCTCCAGCTATTTTCCATTTTTTTACCCTTTTGGGGTTAAATTACGAAATTGGGGACCTTTTTTACGGGGAAGGGTGAAGGACGAGTTGGGGATTTTGGAAATGATACTGTGTACGAGTCCAGATGGTTTGACAGCTAGTTTACTGATTCGCTCCAGTTGGGGGGTGTAGGGTGGTGCGGTGTTCTGCTGCGGCCGGGTGCAGAGTAGCATTGTGATATCATGGGGCTGTGATTCAGCGCCCGGATCCGGTCTGACACGTTTCGAGTCTATTAGTGCTGATTACGATGATAATCTGATTAATCTCCTTAGTTCCAAAAATAGAAAAACAAATTTAATAAATTTTTGCTAGCTCAATTGCAAATTAAATTGGAGTAATTAAAGATAATAAATGATTGAATCGAAGAAGCGTTAACATTTTGCTAATATCTAATTTTTAATTAAATAGTTATGTACGCACTTTTGTTATTAGTGTTGTTCCTTTTATTCAAGGACTATCGGTTTAGTGACATTAATCAGTCATATATAAGTGGAATATTGTGAATTTAATTAAATAGACTAATTAATGTATTTGAGTTGTTTGTTTGATAAAAAAAATAAAAAAGACATAATTACAATTGCACTGATTGATATAGCTCTTGATTTCAGATAGGACGGTGGTATACATTGATGACAAGTATTAGTGGACGATTAAGTGATTCTCAAATGTTGACATAGGAAAATCTCATATATATATACGCGAATTAAGATATCTCACTACCAAATTTGAGAATCATAATTAGTTGATATTAGTCATATTGCATCACATTAATATTTGGTCAGAAAAAACAATTCCATATTAAATAGCAGAATCACTTGAAGCTCAAAATCACAACTCCTTCGGAAACCAGCTTTATCAAAACGCGTTTTTGGAACCACACAGATTAAATTAATCATAATGTATTTTTAGGAAATGAACCCATGAAATGCTTTTAACTCAAAAGCCCAAACGGAGTCGAAGCCGCAATCGTGGCAAACTGGCAACACACCCACGGATGACGTCATCATTCTGCCTTACTTTTTCAACTTAAAAAAAGATCACAATAGAGAAAACTCAGCCGAAATCAAAGAACCACGCTCCTTCTATGTCCCACTCGCGTCACAATTGGTCATCAGCTTATCAAGCTGACCGACTGCTCGGCACGTGCGACTGAGACGCGTGAGGGCCTCACCTTACCCGCGTCGGCCATGAGTCGCTGTGTTGTAAAGTGACGCCGTTTTGCCGTTGCTTGAGGGCAGTACATGTAATTTAAGTTATTTCTAGCTGTTGAGACAAAAGTTCTTAAGAGCATCTGCACCGGCGAGCAAGATGCCGAGCAAGAGGACGAGCAGCTGGTGGGGCCGGCCAAGGTGCTCGAGCAAGGTGCTCAAACAGCACGCACCGGGGTCGAAAACGGCGAGCAAGATGCCGAGCAGTCAACGAGTCAAACTGCTCGAGCGAAGGCTCGAGCAAAGTTTGCTCCGATGCTTGCTCGAGCAGCTGGTGGGGCCGGGCTCCGTTTTCTTTGGCTTTTCGGACGTTGGAGAGGCACAAAAGCTCGTGGCCGGCACGTTCGAGCACTAGCACGAACCGGAGGTGAAGCCGAGCGCCGCACTCGACGGTGGCCGTGGCTCCCGAGATTTGCCGCACCTCCCACATCCCGAAAATGCGCCTGAGACCGGTCCCAAATGAAAGAGCACTTTGAGCCCATCATTTTGGTGGGTGGCACGTCGGCTGGAGTGGCCGGACGGCGGCGAACGGAGGCCGGGAAGTTTCGGGTGGAAAACGGCGGGAAAAATGGGGAAGACGATGAACAGTTCCGTTTTTTAAACGAGCCAATGTCAGGCTGCCACGTGGCAGTCTGACCGGTCAAAAATTAAAAAACGGGCAAATCAATCTGGGCCTTCCATTTCAATCTGAAATTTTGATCCAACGGTCAGAATTCAAAGGCAACGGCTACAATTTGATCGTAACGGAAATATTCCCAAAAAATAGTAAAAAAATCCCAAAAATTTCAAAACTCTCCCAAAAATTTGCTTATAAATACTACCTCAATTTTTAATCAACTCACACCAATTTGTTCGAGAAATAAAAAAATTATTTATTAAGATGAAATAGAAATACATATTAAAATTAACACACATACTTAAATTGAACACAAGCTTAATAATTAAACTCAAACGGATTCAAAAGCACATAATAACCCAAAAGGAAAACCTACCCCAACATAACAAATATCGAGATCCCCGCCTCTGTCAGCGCCACCAAAAGTTTATAGTATTTCACCGGTTTCCACCCTCCAAAGGTGTTTCACCAAGTCTCTCTGAAGCTCTTTATGGATGTAAACGGATTCGAGATCGGCAACACGGTCGTGAAACGGAAATCTGATCGAACGGAAATCTGATCGAATATCGTGGATAAAATCGAGTCGATAATGATACGTGGCACATAATTATTGGTGGTAAATCTATCCGGTAAAAAAAAATTACGAATTTCACAACAAGACAAAACTGAGTTGCTCAAGCAAATTGTTAATGGGTGTGTGAAAAAATCGATTTGGGTGGAGCAAAATTTGATTTCCATTTGCTTGAGCAAAATTTGCTCCTGGGCCCACCAGGTGCTTGAGCAAGACCATTTCATGGGTGCGGATGCTCTAAGAGTTGAGATGCTTTGTTAACTGGAATCTGGTGTGCTTCTGCTCTACGATGACCTTTTTTTTTTCTTCTTATGTGGTTTGTGTCTCCACGTTTACCAAAGAAAAGCATATGTTTCTTATGTTTTTCTTAATCCGGGGTTGTCATTTTGCCAATGATCTAAGCAAATGGTTATTGTTAATTACAGCAATATTTTAATTTATAGGGTACCTGTTGTAGATTCTGCTATTCTGGGAAGCTTACTGTGGGTGATTCCATTATTTGAAGGCCAGCTGTACAATGAATAATATGAAACCAAAAACCCAATTACGTCTAGGGTCGAATTGAGCTTTTCCCTTTGATTTTGATTTTTGACTCCCATTATTTTTAGATTGAAAAAGATGTAGCAATCACATAGAACCGCAAGTGATGCAATGTGATTTACCCAATTAGAGTTGCAAAAGATTTTAGTAAAACGATTTTAGGTCATTTTTGATTGAGAAACGTGTGAAAGAGTTATATACGAACACACACATATATATAGGCGGGTTTAGAAGCCAACGTCGCAAACTAATGAAAATGTAGATGAAACTCAATTCAGGTTTTTAACCTCTATAATCTGTTGTTAAATCATCTTCATTCTCACCATGGAATAGTTTGAGAAACGTAATATCATATATCATCATAAATGACATTGATTCCTCCAAATTCCATCGCTTCCCACCATTGTAGGTTATAGCTATTGTTTCTGCCTAAACCCGGGGGCCTGGTAGATACAGATGAATCCAACTTGATCTCCTGCAATCCTGCTCACTAAGGGGAATACCGGGCGGGCCGGTCTTCTCCTCTCCGATGCCTAAGTTAGTATAGTTGGAATATATATAACCAAGACACGTATGTAAGCAGGGAGAGAGATAAGTTATCTAATAAAGAGGGTAGTTGGGGCCCTTATATAGGTGGTTAGGGGTGAGGGCTGGCCTCACCCTTCGATGTGGGACTGGTTCCCTTCTGTTTGTACACTCTGGTGCCCTCTTTGGCAGGCTGGCGCCCCCGGCCCCAGGGTCCCTAGAAGCAGGATAGAGTGCTGGACCCCGAGGCCGGGTGCTGGTGATCCGGTCCCGAGCCTTGGGCCGGGCCCTGGTGCACTTGCTGCGGGTTTGTGGGCCTGCTGTAGCCTCTCTGCGGCTACTATCAACAAGTCCCCCAAGTTCCCGGTCAAGTGCAATCTTGAATGGGGACTTAAATCTGTCTTGCTCTTGTCCCGCAGACCCGCAGGGTTACCAACCTACCGGTGCCCAGTCCCCCAAGTCCGCGTTAAAGATTGGGCTTGACCGAAGTGAGTACCTGTTACCGATGGGATGCAATAGTTTATAAGTACATTTGTAATATAAGTAGTACTGTGCTCAGGTGTTGTGGTGCTATGAGCATGGAGTGGGGTGGAACCCGGAGAGTGTATGAGATGATGCCATGATGCCATGCAATAGATGTGTGCATGGAATGATAATGGGGCGTTGAAATCCGCCATGCAAGAGATTTGTGCATGGGATGATAATGGGGCGTTGAAATCCGCCATGCAAGAGATGTGCATGGAATTTCGGCCGGGCACTCTGCCCTATCGGTACGAGGCGGAGCTTCACTGGGTCACAACTGGGCGATCTGCCAAATCGAAACGGAGCGGAGTTCACTGAGCCTATACCGGGCGATCTGCCAAATCGGAACGGGGCGGAGTTCACTGAGCCTCTACCGGGCGATCTGCCAAAGCGGAGCGGGGCGGAGTTCACTGAGCCTCTACCGGGGGATCTGCCAAAGCGGAGTTCACTGAGCCTCTACCGGGCGATCTGGCGAAGCGGACGGGGTGAAGTTCATGGGACCTCGACCGGGCGTTCTGCCATATCGAGACGAGTCCAGGAGTATGAGAGCTTGACCGGGCGTTCTGCCATATCGAGACGAGTCCCATATTGCTAGGCTGCGGGGAGATTACCCCGGTGTTGCGGGCTATTTGAAGCGCCGATGAACACTTGCTAGTTCTTCTCAGCTTGTGTTGAATAAGCGTTGAGGTAAGGGGGGTGGCGTTGAGGTGACAAGGCTCGCCGTGTAGCCCCAGGTTGATCGCGGTTCAATGCGATGCAGGGTTTTTATCCTGCTGGACAAGAGTACATGGGTTAGATGTAAACTCGCCCGGGTGTATAAAGCCCATGCCGGTCGAATGTTCTCATGACCGGGGTCAAGCCATGGTACCGGGCGGAACTCGACCGGGCGTCCTGCCATATAGAGACGAGTCCCCCAGCGAAATGCCATGGGGCCGGGTGGATCCTGTTCCCGGTAGAGGTAATCACCATCCTAGGATGACTAAACACATATTGTTCATCTTTGCTTTCTTCTATCGGCATTATTGTCGACTCATATAATGGTCAATTCCTAAATCATGCTGGAGACTTAATTATTAGTAGGTAATAATCCACTCAGCTAATTAACTTACAATCACTGTAATTAATTCCAGCCTCCAAAAGCGGGATCCACATTGAGTGGAAAACTATGGTCGGTCGATGACATAACCCATGAGGTGTCGACTATCGAGTTAGAATTAACCAGCTATAGATTCCGGTTAAACTTTCCAAATTTTTTGGTTTGAATTATAGATTCCGGTTTGAGATGACCGGAATCTTCGCAACTAAAGAGTAGATTAAACAAGTGTGACACATAAATTGATACATATGATAATGTGGCGCATCGCACCGCTGCCCAGCTCATCTGTAATGACTGAAATCTTAGGATTATTATCTTATGGACTTGTTTATAGTATAAGAGGATGACAATAATTTGTTCAAGTTTTTAATTCATCAGAAAGGAGAGATGAGCAATGAAGTATCGTTTGGAAAAGGATAATGGCACCAGCAGGATGCTGTGATATCAAACTGATAGATGACCAAGTCCGTTAACCTAATAAAAAATATATATATGATCGTTAGCGATGTCTACGTATAACGTATTAGATTACGAAATATGATTTTGTTATTTTTTGCACGGTGTTACCTAGTTATGTGACGAAATGAAAGTTATTAGTAATTTAACAAAACCTTAATTGCGACATAAAAGTTAAATATTACATCACGAATCACCTTATAATAATTGCTTCGACGGAAAAACTACGTGTGCATTGTTGTAAGCTGCCAATTTTTCAATCAACACATCAAAATTCCATTAATAATTTTCAGTGAAGAGAAGAAAACATACAAAGTAGCAATTAATTTGGTTCTATAAGCTATAAGTACAATCAAAGTTATTCGTCGTTCTTCAATGGATTATACTATTTTGGTGAACTTCTATCACAAGTTTCAGAGAATATCTACTGCAATTTGCATTTTATGTTTTTTAAGAAACTTTGTAGTTTAGATTGCACATAATTTAAAGCACTAGCATACAATTTAGGTCATTGTGTGTGGTGTCAACTACTCTTTTTTTTTTTGGGTCATCAGGCATTTAGGTGTAATATAAAGTTATAAACTAACCTAATTACAAGAGCTTCATCACCAATTGGAGGGTTAATTAAATTAATAATCT
Organism: Potentilla sterilis; assembly: GCA_963682095.1. Classification (NCBI taxonomy): domain Eukaryota; kingdom Viridiplantae; phylum Streptophyta; class Magnoliopsida; order Rosales; family Rosaceae; genus Potentilla; species Potentilla sterilis. The sequence continues at coordinate 44,638,504 of OY821761.1, read as the reverse complement.
AGGTGAAGCTAGGTTAGTGGTAGATTACCTCAAACCGCATAGCTCAATTGAGCTAGTAATGCAGCATTGTGTATTAAACCACCTAATTAATAATCATGTCCACCTTTGTGTTTTTCTTCCTCTTGTTTATGCTATCTCCAAAACAGGATAAGATAGACTAATAATCTAAGTCTTTGACACAAAGAAAGTCGTTGTGATATGAAACTAATTCGTCCCAAATACTTTGATAATTCATATATCCATTTGGCGTTTAGGTTAACCTGTACATTGTTTACGTAATTGCATATCATGTGCAGCTAAGCTTTCAACTATTTCGATTGGCTTGGGACTATTTTCTTATACTTATTCGTTTGAATACTTTTGCTTATATTCTTGTGTAGGATGTGATTGGCATGATGAACAAGCTAGGACTACAATATTTTAAACCTACCAATAATTATGAACACATTTACGCGATGAAGTGGTGCAGTTTTGTTACGTGAAGCTATGTTGGACCTATATATGCATAATTGCTTAGGATTTTAAATCTTGCTTGATATATTTGGCTTTTGGTTCAGGTGGTTTTACTAATATATGATTTTATTTCAACATTTTACTTTACTCCAATATGGGGAGTGATTTTCACTCTTACTTGTAAGATTTCTTTCGCATGCACGCACTTGCAAATAAGGTTGTAATCGGTGTTTGAGATTAATGGGTTTTATTTAGAGTTTAAAGTTTAGGCATTTTAGAAACCAACATCGTCATCATTGGCAGTTAGTCCCGTTAAGAACAATCCATATATATTTAGTATTTTAGATGGATTATACCCAAATTCGGTAGATATTGAGGTATAGATCTAACAGATTAAATTATTTTCTCTCAATACGGGTTTTGTGTTGATCTTGCATCGTTGGTTTGAATTCGGGTAGATGATTTCAGTAATTTGGAGATGGAGTTTGATCTGCCACAAGTTATACTTAATTTAATTTAATTAAGATAACATACATGCATAAATGGTAGATACTTACATATTTAAGTGTCACAGATGTTCAAAGATGAATGTGAAATCCTTATTTAATTTCAGTAAGAAAGCGAGAAATTCTTAGATTTTGAACAAGACCAATAATATCAAAAAGAAAAGATAGTCAATCCAAGGAGGGAATGCCAAATTGATCAAACCATTATCGAACATGTCATTCATTTAACTAGGTTTCGTTCCTCTAAAAATTGTCTACTTCCATTTATCTCCCTGTTGTATAAACATAGCCAGTACCCTACTGTTGTTGCCCCCTATAAATTGATAAGAATCTAAAGACCAAAGTTGATGATGATGATCCATCACCATCGATCTAATAGGAAGAAACACAGTCAGTAGTCTTGTCATATTCATTGACAAAATCGGTAGTGCACTTCTTCTGCTTCCAACTACGATAGTAGCTCTATCTCTCACCCAGTCACCCTGCTCTTACCAGGTTTAGCAAGCAAAAGCAAATATCCCATTATTTTCAAGCTTTAAGGAAACCCTGGATTATTGTATTCACTGTATAAGAGTGAAAGGACTCTGGTAAGCTAGGGTTTTGATATGCAATGATCTGAGGCAGTGGTGTGGTCTTTCACTTTAAGGGACAAATGGTCACGAAACTGGGAGATGAGGACCCGCTTTAGGAAACAGCTCGATCAATGGCTCTTGTGGTCAAGTGCTTAACAGCCTGATATTGACGAACATGCACAGCAACTGAGGCAGAGGCAGCTCAGCAGAGCTAACAAGCATTCGATTCTTTCTGCATTTTTAATTCTAGTGACCCGAGACGAGATGTTATCAACCTCGATTTCCAAACTCCCGGAAAATCTTATTATTCTCTGTGTTGGGTCACTTCTGTTTCCAGAAGTACTCCTTAAACGGGACAGCAGTTTAGGTAATTAACCCTATTGTTTTCAGGTAAATCATCGTTGCTATTTAGTAACATGAAGTTAAAAATCTGCCATTTCTTTTAAGCAACAATTTTTATTTATAAAACTTAAATTAAACTAGGCGACATCGTTGATTGAGAACACTGTAGATGAGGTTTTAGAGTTACACTAGACATAGTAACATTTTGGCTACATAGTTAGAGTATATTTTCTTAGATCATGTTTTCGGAGGTTTCTTTTCTTCTGTAAGATCGAAGCTCTATGCCATAATTGCGCATCAGTTTAATCAATTAAAGTATGTCAAAAAGACCCTGCTATATAAATAGGCTTTCCTTGTAATTTCTTTCAGTCATCGAAAAAAATATGTATCACTAGGCTTTAACGAGGAATTTGGGTTTCAAAAGCCCATAATGTGCCTGGACTAGAGGCCCAGACAGTTTGAAAATAGTAACGCACAGACAAGTCGTAGTAGACTCTAATCGTATTGCACAGTACTATAGTTTGGTAGGGGAGAGTTTGAATCCATCATCCTAGCTATTCAACTCCCACTTGATCAATCACGATAGACAAATCGTTATACCAAATACTAATTAATTGACAATTGTGGAGAAAACTCACAAGTAATTAAGACGAGTGGTGGTGGAAGAATGAATATACAGTCGTAACGTCGGTGTTGATTGATGCTGGTGAACTAGTGTTGGTGCCGTGGTTATGAACTTAGGATCATCGATCTCTTTGGTTCAGCTACCAGAGAAAGATGTTTCCAATCAGTACGTTGTAAGGTTTTGTGGACTTATCGCGCACATAAACTGTCTAATTATAAAGAACTACTTGGAATGTATACCTATAGCTAGCTAGCTGCTTTACATAGAATGGTCATCAAAAGCTAGCGATGTATTAGCCAATTAGCCGATGTGTTTGGGACAGTTGTCCCCGAACCCGCGTCAAGAAAAGCTGCAAAGATAGACTAGAGAAAAGAGAAACGAGGCTAAAGGCTTGACTAGAGAAGAACAAGGACATGGTTGGTCCTGGACGTGGTGATGGTCAATATTATCAATTAATCAGTGATAGATGAGAAGGAGACCCTAGCCAGCAAGTCCTGTCCACTATCACCCACCGATAGACCAATGGTGATCCTCCATCCCTAGAAACCAAACCAATTGAAAGATAAAACCAGAACCAGAAGAAAATATACTATTGGTTCAACAACATTTATAGATCAGGGTCATTTATATTTCGAAAGTGGTCATTCTTTATTAGAATCCGAAATAACTAATGGCTCACGCGGTTACGTTACGTAACCCTTAATACTAAAGGGTAACCGTCGTATCAACTACCCTTAATGTCACCCATTTAAAAGCCCAGAAACGACGTCGTGCACATTCTACCAACCCTACCCTTTACGCCACTATGCCCCACATATGCACCCCTTCCCACCATGCATTCTTATAACCCAGTCAATCCACCCCGCCGTAAAAGTCAACACATCCCCCCTAACTCAGTTACCTCTTCAACACCAAAATAGAATACACCCAGCCAGAAACAAACAACACACGTATTCAAATTTTCCAATCCTAAATTTTCAAACAAAAATAAAAATCCAACCCGGTGGTCGTTATCTCATACCTCGAGCGGTGGAGAGCCTCGTTCATAATTCCACAGAATACTAAACCTCACCCACATTGTATTCAACGTCGCTCCAAAACCATACCATAACCGTCTCTTCCATTTCGTCCATCATTCCACAGTTGGGCATTTGGCACCCGGATCACCCGAGTCTCTTTTTTCTAAGGTAAAAATTTGCTGACACGTTCATTCCCTCCTTTCAAATTTTCAACTTTGGCTCCCTCCCTTACTAATAGCCCCTCATTTGCTTTCAATCCACTTGTTTTTTCTTCAATAATTGTTGTAACGATAAGATTCCTCGGATCCCGATCTGTTTGTGTTCCTCAACTGTTGCAGAGAGAGAGAGAGAGAGACTGTGATTTCGTTATGGGTTGGTGGAAACTCGGCTCCCCTTTTACTAGTCTCCGCAGTCTCTTTCACTTCCAGGTTGGTTGCCTTCTTCTTCTTCTTCTTTGATTAGTTTAGTTTAATTGAATCATCAGTTTAATCGTGTTTTTGTGAGTGAAGTGATTAAAAGGTTTGTGTTAATGTGGTGTGGCATTGCAGAATGTGCAGGGTGATCAACTAGGCACGTACACCATCAAGTCTCATGGAGCTGCGGTTGCCAAGAATCACAAGCATGACTGGCTCATACTTGTGCTTCTTGGTGGCATAATGATAGTGTTGAATGTCATTCATCCTTTCCATCGTTATGTGGGGAAGGATATGATGACTGATCTTAAGTACCCCTTGAAAGACAACACTGTGCCTGTTTGGGCTGTTCCTGTAAGAGTTTTAAGCCCTTTGCAATGTTAACGTGTTTCGCAGCTAGTTTTCAGGGATTGATTGTTTTTGTTGTTTGATATGAATCAGATGTATGCAGTCTTGCTTCCCATTGCCATTTTCCTTTTATTCTATGTGCGTCGGAAGGATGTGTATGATCTTCACCACAGCATTCTTGGTAATCCATTTTCGCGTGCGTGTAACTTTTTTGCTTGATTCGGGACATTTTGAGTAGTTTAAGTGTGAAGTGTATGCATGTATATGAGCAGGCCTGTTATTTGCTGTGTTGGTTACTGGTGTCATTACTGATTCAATCAAAAATGGAGTTGGGCGTCCTAGACCAGATTTCTTCTGGCGGTGCTTTCCTGATGGAGTTGATGTATGTTGTGGTTCCCATTGACTCCAAATCCTGTTTCCTAATCTGTTCTGATTGGTGCTGATTTTGATCTGTGATTGTAATTCTTGTAGGCTTATGATAAGTGGGGAGATGTGGTGTGTCATGGTAAGGACAGTGTCATAAAGGAAGGATATAAGAGTTTTCCAAGTGGCCATGCTTCATGTAAGCAAGCTTGCTGCTCCGATATTCTTATTGTTCTGGAAAAATGTTACATATAGTGATACTTTGGCATTGCTCTGCAGGTTCCTTTGCTGGCTTAGGCTTCCTTGCCTTATACTTGAGTGGAAAGATTAAAGTTTTTGATAGAAAAGGGCATGTTGCAAAACTATGCATTGTCGCCCTTCCTCTACTGGGTGCATCTCTTGTTGCAGTGTCCAGAGTATCTGACTATTGGCACCATTGGCAAGATGTCTTTGCTGGGAGTCTGTTAGGTCTGTTCCATACCTTTATATGCTTTGTTGAATACTGCATAGTGCTTAATAAGTTTTCAAGACTAATTTATTATGAGTTCATATCTCGTAGGATTTGTTGTGGCCTCATTTTGCTACCGCCAGTTCTTCCCTGCCCCTTATCATGATGAAGGTCATTTCTTCTCTCTTGCTTTTTCATTCCTGCATATTTCTGTTCTCTGTATGTTGCACTTCCTGTCAAGATAGACTGTGCTGATGGATTTGCTGATACTTCTGTATTGATCAGGATGGGGTCCTTATGCATACTTCCGAGCAGTAGAGGAGACGCGTAGCAACAATTCAAGCTCGGCGTCAACTGCAAATGCACTCAGTGTGGAGGTCACGGGGGTTCAGAATGTGAGTCTACCTGTACCTGCACAAAATGGTGCTGCATTTACATCATATGCTTCAAACAACTACACAAGTATAAAGCTAGATGAAATGGAGTCTGGGAGGAGGTGATTATAACAGCGTGCATTTTGATCATGTCCTTTACTGCCTAGTTACTTATGTGTATACTAGGTACTAGTTAAACACATCCCGTGTAGCTGGGATTCTATATGCAGATCTTAGTTTGATCGTCACGGTTTTGTTCATACCCTTGAACTAGTTCATACCTTTCTAATCCATCATTAGATAAGTGACATATTGGGTACATGTGTGTGAGTACCTATGATGCTTATAAAAACACGGATGGGAGAATATATAAATATTATTGGAAACAATCAAAGAAGTAGCTGTTGCAAAATACAAGGATGAGCGTGGGTTTGGTTTTCTGCATACACCCTACCCAGGTAAGCAATTGGACCTTGTCCTCGGATGTAGTTGGCCTGCCTTGATTAGGCCTCAATTATTCAACCATTTTATTCGCTTTCCTAGCTGTTCAACCACGCCCATATGAACCCTAGTTTTATTGGTTTTTATGACCAATTCATTTATCATATTTCATTAGATGAGTTTGGCTTCTAGTTTTGTTTAACAAATGATGAGTAGCACCTTCTCCAGGTCTCCTTTCCTTTGAAATGAGAAAGGTAAAGTGCAAAGAAAAGGTATCAAGTTATCAACTTCATTCATACCAAGAACAAGAAACGAATATCAAGTAAAGAGAGTATTATTGGACAATTAGGAAGCATTAGGCAAACTAAGGAATGAAAACAAGTTCAATTTGCCTTTGAAATCCCAATCTGGTTTCAACTTAGTACCATTTCAATATGCCTTTTCAAATTCATAGGATTACTTCCCGTAAAATCCAAACCAACACTGTATCATTTCAAAAGAGTAATTAGTTTCTTAAATCCATAATTAAACCCAGCCTTGAATTTGAGCTGTATTGTTGTCACTCTGCGCGTGGCACTAAGTAGTCGTCTCTTTTCGTCGTTTCAGTCTTGAAACCATAAAAATCTCAAATACTCGTTTCAAACTTATAATAACTGACAAACCCCCAATTCCCCAAACCAAAATCCAAAAATGGATTTACAATATGATCTCGGATTTTAATTCTTCCACCTTCTTCTTCTTCTTCCTCGTCTCTTCTTCTCCACCAGGCACCACCTCACTCACTCCACCGCGTTCCGATCACCACCAAAACCACTCCAACACGTCTCGATTGCTCATTCTATCACAGACTCGTTCGACTGCCAGCAAATTTTACTTGTAAATTGCTCTCTCTCTCTCTCTCACTCTTTTTAGTGCTTTAATTTTTGTATGCACTTTTTTTTTTTTGAAATGAATATGCACATTTGGTTAAACACACACAGAAAGAAAAATCCGGTGGCGCTTTGTTGAAATCCGTGTGCATGTGCAGCTCACTGTGGTTTGATTTGTCTCGATGTTAGGGTTTGGTTTCCTAGAAATTGAAATTTAAGTAGAAAATATATAAGAAAAAGGAAATTGCAGGTAAAAGCTGGAATCAACTCGGCCGAATTGCTCAGTTAGGCTTTATCTGAGCTAGGATTATGTGCTGGTTTTATTGCTAGTTACGTTTTGAACTTGTACGGTTTGTAAGTTTCGTCGAAATTAGGTGGCGTCTGAATCGGTTTCTGCAGCAAGTTTGTGCACATTTGAAATGCCAGTGAGATTCATTTCTGATTTGATTTTCGTCAGTTCTCAGGCTCTTTTGTTTTCGGTAGGATTAGTGCATAAGTTTGTATAGATAGTACAGTTGTTGATGATGCTTTGAGTTAGTTTGCTAAGCACTGTGTGAATATCAGTTGATTGATTATTCGCAAATCGCAGCACTGATTTTTGTATGTTGGGGGAAACTTTAGACTTGCTAGCAGTGGTTTATTGCTTCGTATATTTGTTTGTTAGTATACTACTTTCACCTTTCTCTATTACTCTCAATCAACTTATAGTGTTTTTGATTTTTTTTCCTTGGTTTAGTTGAAAATGCCGGAGATTCAATTGGGTTCTCATACCATAAGAACTCATGGAGCACAAGTGGCGAGGTTTCACATGCATGATTGGCTGATTCTGTTGGTTCTTGCGGCCATAGACCTTGGTCTGAACTTGATAGAGCCTTTTCACCGCTTTGTTGGAGAGGATATGATGACAGACCTGAAGTACCCATTGAAAGGCAATACAGTTCCCTTCTGGGGTGTTCCAGTAAGTTTTGGTTTTGAGAAAATAGTAACATGATGGGAGTTTCTCATCAAGTTGCAAGTGGTATGAGTCTCATGTCTTACTTTTGATTTCTGGTAACAGATAATTGCGGTGCTAATACCACTTGTCATCATTGTCATCTACTATATCATCAGACGGGATATCTATGATCTGCACCATGCCATTTTAGGTAATTAGTCCGTCATTTATCCGTGATTCATATCTTGGATAGCTGATTTACATGCTGGTGTTATCCTGATATCACTTCCATTTTTCATGTTCATTCACAGGTCTTCTGTTTTCTGTCTTTATAACCGCTGTTTTAACTGATGCAATCAAAGATGGCGTCGGACGACCTCGGCCAGACTTCTTTTGGCGTTGTTTTCCTGATGGAAAAGGGGTGGGACTACTAACATTTCAACTTTTCTATCTTTTGATACTTTCTTGACATATATTTGCACTGCTTGTCCTATTCGCTTATACACACAGTGACATATAAGTAATCCATGTCCAGGTGTTTGATACGATCACAAAGAATGTCATGTGTACTGGGAAGAAGAGTGTCATTAAAGAAGGACACAAAAGCTTCCCAAGTGGGCATACTTCATGTAAGTTTAATAACTTTATGAAAATGTACATTAGGGATTAGGGATTTGTCTGTGTGATATCGAATCCCTCATTTCTCTAGGACATGTTTTGTTATCCTATATTTGCTTCCTTATTATACAGTGCTTTATGGGGGTTTGCCTGGCCATCTTATTCTCCAGTGCATATATTTGGATTATTGGCTTGCTGATTTGGTCTTTTCTTCTGTTTTCTTTATCACCGCAACATTACTTGAACATACATTCTGGTTTTCCACATGCAGGGTCCTTTGCAGGTCTTACTTTCATTGCATGGTACTTGTCGGGGAAAGTCAGGGTATTTGATCGTAAGGGGCATGTTGCGAAACTCTGTATTGTGTTCTTTCCATTACTTCTTGCAGCTATGGTAGGAGTATCTCGAGTTGATGACTACTGGCATCACTGGCAAGATGTTTTTGCTGGAGGTCTTCTAGGTACTTTGGCCTGCTTAAACAATCTCACTTTCAAGATAAATTATTGAAAAAATAGTGTTTCTTGAGTTTTATATTTTCATTTGTTATAATGTGTAGTTCTCTCTTTTGGTGCAGGAGTCACTGTTTCTTCATTTTGTTACTTGCAATTCTTTCCAATGCCGTATGACACTGATGGTATGCACTGCTTGAGAATTGTTTTCCTAGTCTATTTCACTGTATAGCTTTTGTTTTGTCCTGTGTTACCCTTTGCCTACCTTGTGGCTGGGATTTGATAATTTTGAAATTGGTATCTGTTAATGGTTCTATGAGGCCTAAGAAATGGCACATGCTGTTCTTTCTCGTCCTTGTCTAGGTGTTCAGATTCTAGAGTTCATGAGTATTTTGTTTTCCTTCAATGGAGAACTTGTATTTTCAACAATTGATTATTATTTGAGGAACTAAGTCAAATATATGACCTCAGCAGTTCATTATCATTGTTGACGTTTATTTCCTAATTGCATGGGCAGGTTGGGGACCTCATGCGTACTTTCAGATGCTGGCAGACTCTGGAAGTGCTCAGCCACTTTCCACCAATGCAAGTAACCTCAATGTCCATCAAGCCGAACTCGAGAGTATATACATCCATCATCAGCAGGTTGTTGAAGCATCACAAACCAGTAGCGGAGACACAAACCCCATGCTAAATGGTGGAAGAATACACTAGCTCTAGGCTGTGAGTATGCGATGCAGAAAGAAGTAAAGAGTTAGTGACCAGATAGATGTTCATACTTTAGGATCCGCGGATGCTTGAATTTCACTACAGATTCCGAAATCTATAATCCTTAGTATATTTGGACCATCCCTTTTGTCGCGTAAGTTTGATCAATTGATTGGATTCAGGATTTTTGTTGATGTTCACATTACATTGTTTCTAGATGCTTGTTTGTCTGAAGTCTGAACTTGTAGAGTGGAGAGTTAAAGTCTTCAAGTTTGCACATATACACGTGATATGTTTGTTTGAATTATATAATGAAGGCACCCCAAAAATAGTTTTGGTCTCACTGGATAGGCCCTAGATTCCAGAACTTGGGCACTAGCCTACCCAAACATGCCAACCTCAGACCAAGGAGAAGAAAGATTTCATTACTCTCACCAACTTACTTGTACTTGGAATCTGGAAAACAAACCCTATGCCAATTCTCATTTCACATCTAGTTGGACTCCAGTCAACCATGTGTTAATTTCCATAAAACATGTTTACCCCAAATTTTGTCAAATAATAGGGCCATCTAAACTCTAAAGTGCTTGACTATACTGAAACAGTCTTCTGGAAAATAAGTAGCAGTCTTAAGGCTCTAATTCGTACTCCAACAGTACCTCAATTGCTTTGAGAAATTGTTAATGTGTTGAAAAACTAAAATAGTCGTCTTTTGTTGTTTTGGGCACGTGTGCGGGTAAAGATATAATGCTAATTTCGCTATATGTTAAATGAATTTGATTATTGATCATTGAGTGACATAGTGGTTCTTGCACTCTTAATTATTATAAAATTATCAATAACTATAATTTGGTGTTAATATTTATAAATAATAAAACTTAATTTTTTTATACCATCAACATGGAATTAACAGTAATGGCCGGTTAATCCATCCACTATTTAATGATATAATTAACCCTGAAAATCTATAAATTACAACTCATGTCATCCATATAAATAAATACATATTCTCCTAGCCTCTTTCTCTTTTTCTCTCCTCTCTCTGCCAATCTCTCTCTCTCTCTCTTTCACTCTCATACCAACACCACCAACCACTGTCTCCCTCCGCCAAAGACGACCTCCACCACCTCAACCACTCCTCCTCGCCGCCACTGTCGCACCAAGACGACGACCATACCAACCACTGCCAAGAGACCGAGGTGGACTCTCTCTCTCTCTCTCTCTCTCTCTCTCTCTCTCTCTCTCTCTCTCTCTCTCTCTCTCCAACACCACCGGACTCCAGATTGTGTGTTGGATATCAGATCTGGTCAATGAAAATAAGATGAAGTATATGGAGGTTGATTACTGAGACTCAGTAGTATTGGAAGCGCGGCGGAGATAAAGTTTCTGATAATCAGTAACATTGGAATCGCGGTGGAGGATGGCAGAGATAAAGTTTATGAGGGTTAGTAACATTAGAATCGCAGCGGAGGTAAGTTTCTGAGGGTCAGTAACATTGGAATCCCGGCGGAAGACGACGGAGGTAAATTTTCTGAAAGTCAATAACATTAGAATCGCGGAGGAGGATGACAGATGTGGATTTTCTGAGGGTCAGTAGCATTAGAGTTACATATTTCTGAAGAAGGTATTTTTTAGGGTAATTTTGTAATTTATGAGTTAACGGATTCTGTTAGTTTTGGATGAAACTTGCTGGTGGTAATTTTAAAATACAATATTGCTACTGGTAAATACTAACACAAAATTGTAATTTTCGGTAAAAAATCCCTTAATTATTCATGAGATATTTTATGGATATAAATTATAAAATTATAAACTGTGACAGATAATTAAATAATTTATAGAATATGAGTAATTATTAAAAATACTCAAATAGGCCAGAATGTTCTTCTAGATCATTATGCACCTATTGCCAAGCAACCACTTTCTATTGGTATGTAAGGAAGAGTCATACTAGAGTCAGAATTCGAGCATAGGACCATGGAATTAAAGACCATTTAATAACATAGATAGTTTATGACAAGGATTTGCTCTATCAGTCAAATTAAGCTCAAGCATATATACTCTATCAGATAAGAGTTATCATTATTTAATTATTGGATGATTACTATAGTAGACAGACGTATATTGACCAAGCACACCAATTCTCACTTGTAATAGAAACCCTCTGATGCTCTTTCTCAGAAGTTTAACTCCATGACCAAGCCTTCATGATGAACACGCTAATTTTTACTTCTATATAAACCCTTCTTCATTGCCATACTTCACACACCTCTCTCAGCTTTTAATATCACGTTCTCCATTTCTTTCAAGCAATTTCGAATTCCACCGACTGCAGACCTACCTACCAAGCAAGAACACCTGAGAATTATAGTAATGGAGATTGCTCCGACTAACTGCTACGAAAATCTGAAGAGGTACTGGAGGAGGAGAAGGTACCAGAGACTGAATGGTGACAGCAAGAAGAAGATGAGGGTTGTAAGGCTCGGCGGTGGACCTAATGGTGGCACTAGTCCTACTCGGCGGTCTTGGAGGCTCAGAACCACAGCAAAGCTTAGACTGATCAAGTATGTTTCGCCGATAAAGCTCTTGACCAAGCTCCACGGTGCTTATGTTGACATGATGGTCCGGACGGCCGGGAACGTTGGCGGTGCCAGGAGGATTGCAGGAGGATCAAAGAAAGTGGCAAAAGCACAGGATCAGATTTCCATGGCAGCTTCCGAGGAAGCTGTTGACACTAGATTGGTTTTGGAGATTTACAAGAGGTTGGCAGCTTCTCGCCAATCGGCCGATGCCTATTGAGATCAATACTTATTGCAACTTCGACAATCCATATATATTTGTTTCATTTTTCTTACTAGAAAGCGTGGATCCACATAATGTACAAGTTCTGGTGAAATGGCAGAAATGTGAAAAATACTAGTTAGGCTTGGTGCTGTGATTCTAAACGCTTGTAATTACAACAATTGTTGCTAATTCTTTTATAATGAAAATGGTTTTGGCTTCCATATACATTATCTGTAGTGAATGTAAGTTCTAGTAGAGGTTCTTTTCTTGGCGAAGGAGAATTTAATTGATGTATATATGCGATATGGATATGCGTACTTGGCATGATCATATATATAGTTGTGTTGCAACTTGCAAAGCACAAGTTTAGTGCATGCTGAATTGTTTAGGGTGGTGAATTACTGTTTGCGTGACTGAAATATATTAGTATCACTGTACTATCCTCCCACTCGATTTAAAGTACAGATGGGGATCGATGAAATGGTTGTTGAGTTTGTTTTTTTTTTTCTTCTTTTTCTCGGCTGAATATAGCTAGACATGTTTAGAAAGTGTGTTATAGAAGGCTATGAGGTGTTGGAGAATACTAAATTGAATACTGCTTGAAGTTTAGAATCTGATTTAGAATTTGTCGTTGAATTCATTGGTGTTGTAGAGAAGATTTGGGTTACTTCTCAAGTATATTTTTAGTTATTCTTAAGAATGTGTTAAATATTTACTATAAAGAAGAAAAAGTTTTTCAAATATAATTAAAGCTGATAATTATTTCTTCATAGAAGATACAAATTAATTGCCTGAAAAAAAAAAAAAAAAAAAAACTAACTAGTATTTTTTGGTGTTTGTTTCACTTTCTTTTGGAGTGGGGTATGTGTATATGGATTTCACATAATGTACATATACTGGTAAAATGATATAAATGTGAAAAATACTAGTTAGGGTTCATGGTTTGATTCTAAAGGGTTTGTAGTCACAACAATCAAATTAATTCTTTTATAGTGAATATGGTTTTGGCTTCCGTCTATATTATTCAAAGTGAATGGAACTCTACTAGCAAAACAACAGTTACCAACATATTTAAATGAACAAGGTTCCAATTGGCATGGATTCATTTTCAGGAAACATAAAAACGAAAAGGGATCGATTCATAATAACAAATGAAGATGACTCATTCAAATTACATAATGACTACACTTACTCAGACTATGTGTGCTGTTATACATAGTTGTTATCCCAGCTGAGCTGCAAGAATTAACCTTCTGCTTGTATGCATGTACGGAGCAAGAGTGAGAGTCCTATTATTCAGTTTGAACAGAACCGTGGAGTTTATTAGGTAAAAGATATATATTAAGGATAACGCTATGGATTGGATTTATCAATCAATTAATTAAGCAGAAGCATTCTGTATATAATTTTACGTTATTCAATTATTGGAAGAATTAGTACTCTTTGACTGGTCAGACAGTATTGTTTTAAGTATTGACAATGTCTTAGACTCATTCTCATTCTTGGAAGTAAGTTACGTACAAGGCCATGGCCAACTGACTAAGCCCTCCAATCCAGCTCTTCCATTCATCTATATAAACCCGCTCTTACGTTCTCTCTTCACACACCTACCTATCTCCAATCGCGCGCCTCCCAACATCCTTTTTTATAAGCTTCAGAGACACATGACAGAGTGATAGACACAGTTGTAGCCGGAGATCAATTCACCTTTTTATGGAGATTGTTCCGAGTTCCTACTACGATAACTTGAAGAGGTATTGGAGGAGAAGAAGGGTACCACAGGCTGAATGTAAACAGCAAGAAGAAGATGAGGGTTGCGAGGCTCGGTGGTGGAGCTACTGGGAATTCTAGTCCTACTCGGTTCTTCAAGATCAGAAAGCTCCGGTTGATCAAGTTTGTTTCGCCGATAAGGCTCTTGGCCAAGTTCCATGGTGCTTATGTTGACATGATGGTTCGAATGGCAGGCAACGTTGGCGGAGCCAGAAGAGTTGCAGGAGGATCAAAGAAGGTGGCAAAAATACAAGATCAGATTGTTTCAGTGGCGGCTTCATGCGGTGAGGAAGCAGTTGACACTAGATTAGTTTTGGAGATTTATAAGAGGTTGGCAGCTTCTCGGCAACTAGGTATAGCTGCCTACTGAAACAGTTTAATTATGCAAGCATGCAAATCAAAGTAATTCAAATTGTATGATGGTCTATGTGAACGATCAAGTGATCGAGAGGAATTATTTTCTCAAATCTGGTCATACCGTTAATCTTAAACTTGATTAATAGATTAAGTTTATTCATAAATTACCCGTCTTTCAGTGATCAGCATACTCGATCATTTTCATTGAAACAAATTGGAACGAACATATATTAATTGGGCGTGTGAATGCTATGTTTGGTTTTTAAACTCCATTTGTTGGCGACACTCTTGAGATGTTGGCCGGAGTATACCAAATTGGGTAGAAATTTTGACAGTAATATGTCATCATAATGTTTCTCAATGGCTTCGCATGGGGTTGAGACACAAGAATATGAAGGTGCAATTGATATCTTTGGAGTTGTGAGCTTGAGTGATGTTTTCAAGTTTGAATCCAGTATACTGAAACCCAGTGCAGATCTTGAAAGCATGCAATTGAGTATATTGTTGCGATTTAGTAGTGTCAATATATGGTACTGTAATAAAGTCCCATGCCATTTAAAGAGCATATTGTTTGTGAAGAAAATGGTAGTGACATCATCCACACCAGATCACCAGCCAAAATATATATATATATATATATATATATATATATATATATATTACTAGAATCATGGGTTAAATGATGAATCAGGGGCCTGATAGATCGATAGTTTAAAAACTGTGAGTGTGGTCATTAATAAGTCGGTGTTGTAATGTTTTTGCCAAGATTCAAACACCAAAACTCTATAATTAAGTTTGATTGATTACTAATATTCTCACATGGTTTCAGAGTAAAATGAGCAATTTTTTGTTTCTATTTTGCTAAGTTGGTTAGAGAGATACATTCATACATATATATATCAGATCGACATATACATGGTACATGTTTGATATTATTATATGTTAATTTAAAACAATCTATATATATGTTTTATTATTTGGATTTATAATGAATAATTTTTGTTAATTGTAATCCTGGCTAGCTAGCCAACAATTCTTTTGGCATGGGCGTGTCGACCTATTTGCCAGCTGCAGAAAATTTAGCAGCTTCTGTTTGTACGTACGGAAGAAGAAGTCTTATTCAAGTCATAATAGGATCGGAGCATTAGACTATGCATTCATTTATATTAATCATTCTAAAGCATACTTAATCAAAGTTAATATTCAATTATTGGTCAGACACACAATTTTTTACCAAACAACAAAAACTCATTTGTCACACACCTCCTCTGAAATGTACTCATCCCCAGAAGCAACTCCAAATTGACCAAGCCCTCATTCTGACTCCTCTTTCTATATAAACCCCTCTTACTTCCTATGTCTCACACACTTCTCTCTCAGCTATCATAATCTAATCCTTCATTTCTTTCAAAAATTTGTTAACATGGAGATCGCTTCTAGTTCATACTATACCAACATGAAGAGGTACTGGAGGAGGAGAAAGTACCAAAAGCTGAGTGTTGACAACAAGAAGAAGCTGAGAGTTCAAAGGCTCGGTGGAGGCCCTAATGGGACTAGCCCTCCTCGGCGGTTTTTCAAGATCAGGAAGCTTCGGTTCCTCAAGTTCGTTTCGCCGATAACTCTCTTGGCCAAGGCTCACGGTGCTTATGTTGACATGATGGTGAAGATGGCCGGAAACGTAGGCGGCGCTAGAAGGATAGCAGGAGGGTCCAAGAAGGTGGCTAAACCGCAGGATCAGATTTCCGTGGCCGCTAATTGCGGTGAGCAAGCCGTCGACACTAGACTGGTTTTAGAGATTTACAAGAGATTGGCGGCTTCTCGGCAGTTAGGTGCCTGTTGAGACTTGAAGCAAAGCAATAAGCAAAACTTCAAATTTCCAATTTGAAATTGTGTGATATGTGTAGTTTGATTTCTCAAGTTGTTCTAGAGTTTGCTCATTTCTATTAGAAGTGGGCTGCTTGCATGGTTAAGCAGTAGCTTTGATATGCATGCATGTTAATTGTAACCAAAAGAAGTTTGGAAATGTAAAAATTTTGTGCTCATGGAGCTATCTAGAGTGAAGGAATCTTCCCAATATTTATCTTCTGCCATAATTAGATTGTGATGAATCATATAGAAAAGTAGACAATGATGGTACTGTGTGGAAGGAATTCGAAATAGGAAAAAAGCTAGGCATAATGCAACTCCAACTAACAACTATAGAGATGTAACAACACCAAATTAGCTCTGTCATATATATTTTAGTGCCTGCCTTTACAACCAAATTATGGATTTCGTTCCACCACGTGTTTTCATTGACTGTTAGCTACAACAATCTCTCCAGAGATATTCACAGAGAAAGAGGTGAACAAAGAGTAAATAGTGTTCTTGCTATATACGTACATAGTTGTTTGAGTTTGAGGCAATTTCATAACTCAAACCACGGATATATATAATGGAAGAAGAAGGCCCTTCTTATCATCACCCTCTTCTTCAAGACATCGACGCCATTTCTTCCGATGATTCGCGCTTGAAACAGCTCGGTTACAAGCAGGAACTCAGCCGCAATCTCTCGTGAGAAACCCGAATCTATCTTCTTCTGTTTTCATTTGCTTTTACTGTGCATAATCTCTCATTTCTTTGTTGTATTTTCCTGCACTTTACAATAGCTTACACCTTGTTTCTTCAAGAATAGTTTCTAGATGAGCATCACTATCACAGCTTTAGACTTTTAGCAACGAATTGCAGTGATCCTTCTTTGTTTTGTTTCTGACTTTGGCAAGACGTACAACTAGCTAGAGCATATTACTGATGGCTGCCAAGAAAAAATACAAAACTAGTTATTATATCGTTGCTGGGTTGTCAATGTCAGAGGCCATACACAAAACTTTGTTGGTTCCATCTAACTTTCATTCATAAGCTTTTGATAGGCACATTGTTTGTTTAGATATATACACAAAATATTCTTGCTCGGAATTGAAAGATATAGATTAATCTTTTGGCGTCACTCATCATCTCAGCACGGCACGCAAAGTTCCATATAAAAATCATTATTTAAGCTCAGTTTTGTAAAACTTCTAAAACATTAATTGCTTAAGATTTCATCTTGCATTTCTTTATATTTGCAGACAGATTTTTCTGGCCGTTCTTTATTGAATAACAGTTTTTCAGGACGACTTTTTAATGAGATATTGATGGGTCGAAGTTCTAGTAGAGGATTAATTTGACCTCGATCAGTTATTGAATACTAGAGTTCTGATGATTCTGTGTTGCGTGGTGTACGTTGTGATGTGTTAGGGCAGTAGCAAATTTCTCAGTGACTTTCTCCATCGTCTCAGTCCTCACCGGTCTGAGCACGACGTTTGGAATTGGCCTCACATATGGTGGGACAGTAACGATGGTGTACGGGTGGCCGGTGGTAGGGATGCTGACACTGGTGGTGGGACTATCGATGGCTGAGATTTGCTCGGCGTACCCGACTTCCGGTGGACTCTACTTTTGGAGCGCCAAACTCTGTGGCAATCGTTGGGGACCTTTGGCTTCTTGGCTCACTGGCTGGTACGTACACTCTAAATCTCTTTTGACATTCATTCATTTTCGGCTATACAATTGAAAACATGACAGTGTGATTTTTTTCCTATAGAGATCACACGATTTCCTTAAAGACTTTCCTATAACATAGGATTGTGACTTTTTATGTTTTCCTCTTCTCCATTAATCATTTTTTGTCCAAGCAATTATTATTCAATTAGTTGTTGCAACATCTTTTTTTTGGTCTGAAGTTGTGGCAAGATCTAGGGGATATGAAAATGACTCAAATTTTCCAACCCTGAGAGAACAACCCAAAAGGTCCGAGCCCAAAATATCTATTATATTTTGCAGCTCATTGGGCTTCAGAGCTCAGGTGCTGGTCCAGATGCCCTCTACAAGTCGATAACAAGTGGATCTGAACGCATATCAAGTAGATAATTTCTCAACAAAAAAAAAAAAAAAAAAAAAAAAGTAGATAACATGGTATCGGTGCGACTTGTCATATAAATTTTTTTATCGTAGTAATATGCTAATACCTACCCTGCACATGAGTGACATGACAAAGCTTTTTACTCCGAAATAATATACTGCCTTCTTGTTGCTAATCTATTTAGAGTTCAACATTAAGGTAGTCTTTTCGTGTATCTTTTTTATTTAATTTTTTTTTTTTTTTTAATCTTGTTATGAATTTCTTGATTTAGAGCTGTGTATGTGTTGTGTCACTTGTGTGTGCTGAGTAGTTTAACAAGTCAGGTTCATGACTCTTAATTTCAAAAGATGTATCCTCTTCATAAACATGTGATCTCAAGAAAATAAAAAATACATGCGTATAATAATATAAATAACAATTTATACCATATGACAACGATTCATATGTTTGAAGTGAAGTGTATATAGAGTTAGAAATTATTCAGCTTTGTTAAGTGTACTGAACACTAAACAAAGAATCTGACTTAGCTTAATTTTGTAATTTTATATTTTTTTATATAAATTGTGAGGGGCATTTTGATATTACTTTATATATTATCTTATTTTCTATATAAAAGGATTCTTGGAATCATCTCTGAATCTTTGACGTGCGAATGGGATCGTAATATCATAACAAACTAATAGTTACGTGATACGAAGCAAAGTCTTCAATTGGACTAATGAACAAGAAGAAGAAGAAAAGTATTTATTACTTACACTTGGGAGTTCACACCCGTCACCTTAAATCTGAGCCAGTAATGGCAATCGAAATGACAGGCTACCTCTACATATCTCTCGCCCAATCGAAAATGGCAATCATTTACATTTTGTACATAGTGACAAGAGAAGGAGAAGACCAAACATGAAAAGCCAGTAACTGAATCATCAAACTAATATTTATATATGGTGGGAAAGTCCGAAAGTCCCATTTAGTCCAAAGCTACGCCATCTTCTACTCCGCGCCTCAAGCTGACTTCCTCTACTTCTTCTGCCTTCATTTGACATTTAACTTCTCAGCATCTGAGGAACAAGAAGAGATTTGTCTTTTTGGTTCTGGGTTTCCTCTGTCTCTCTGTTTTTGGGCTCTTACGACTTTGGCCAGTTGGTGTCGGGCGGCGGCACAATGGCAGCAAACGGCGGCGTTTCCAAGGACTCCGGCCACGCACGTCTCCACCAGCTCGGCTACAAACAAGAGCTCAAGCGTGACCTCTCGTAATCCTTCCCAAAGTTCCATCTTGTTCTTGGTTTGGTTTTTGAAGATGCAATCTTTTGTTCTCATGGTTTTGAAAGTCTGTGTTTTGTGTGTGTTTGGTTTTGGAACTGCAGGGTGGTGTCGAATTTTGCTTTTTCCTTTGCGATCATATCAGTGCTCACTGGTATAACGACGCTGTATAGTACTGGGCTGAAATTTGGGGGCCCAGTTTCTATTGTTTATGGGTGGTTCATAGCTGGTTGTTTCACCATGGTTGTTGGTTTGTCCATGGCTGAGATTTGTTCTTCTTATCCAACTTCTGGGGGTTTGTATTATTGGAGTGCCATGCTTGCTGGCCCTAAATGGGCTCCCTTTGCATCTTGGCTTACTGGCTGGTAACTTTAATCTCTGCTTTATCTCAATTGAATCATCTCTTGTTAATCTCAAGTCTTTCACTTCAGGGATCTACAGTAGTTGACTTAGTTCAACTCTTTTGGTTTGTTTTTTTTTCTGGACAATGTGTAGTTCTTTCGACTAGGTTGATTTGGTACTAGCCATTTTGGTTCAAGATGCTAATTTCTTTTTCAATCTACTATCTTTTATTATTTCTGGAGTGGTGCTATTGTTTCTTTGCTAATCTGAATGTACAAGGGAAATGTATATTGCCTGCAACTGACCCCGAGACGGTTCTGTGTTGGATTTACTTGCCAAATCTCTGATGACGGTAATTTGGTTTTTCTTTTTGCAGGTTCAACATAGTTGGTCAGGTACTTCTAAGAACTCGTATGTTCTGGAGTTATATTCCTTCAATATCCATTGTGAGATGAAGCTCGTCATGGATGTGGTATGATTCATTATGAGCTCTAACTGCATTTGCTGTCTTTCTAATTACAGTGGGCAGTCACAACCAGTGTGGATTTTTCACTTGCGACGCTGATTCAAGTGATCATTCTCCTTAGCACAGGTGGAAAGAATAATGATGGCTATGAGGCTTCAAAATATGTAGTTATTTGTTTCCATGGAGCAATTTTGCTTCTACATGCTATCATAAACAGTCTTCCCATCTCGTATTTGTCCTTCTTTGGGCAGCTGGCTGCTGCATGGAATTTTGTAGGTAGGAATATTTTGAGCCTTTTTCATTATATTTACCGCTTGAACTATATTGGATGGCTTATTGACATTAGGATATATAGGTGTATTTGTCCTTATGATCCTCATTCCCCTTGTCGCAACGGAGAGGGCTAGCCCTAAGTTTGTATTCACTCACTTCAACACTGATAATGGTGATGGAGTCAACAACAAATTATACATATTTGTTCTGGGACTGTTAATGAGTCAATATACCTTAACCGGCTATGATGCATCTGCTCATATGGTAAGCTGATATTTTCATTGCTTTCAGACTTATTCATCTCCTTCAGTATCTATCATTAACTTGTCTGATGAACATGGAAACATGTGTAAGGTTGAATTCTCAGAGCTTAACAAAACTGCATCCCATCCGTAGAAGTACAAAAATAGGGGAATCTGCATATCTGTATTATCGTTTTGTGGATGATGCTATTTATCATATACAAGGGCCCTGTGTGTGTGTGTGTGTGTCGAAGTGTGTGTGTGTGGAAGCAGCTAATGATATGATATGCAAATTAAACACGAGAAAATGTAGTGCTTATCTCTGTCTGATATTAGCTCAATGCTTGGCCATATAATTGGTACAAAACCATCATGTTCGTTTTGACTTCTGTTTCTAGACAGAGGAAACCAAGAGTGCTGATATCAACGGACCAAAAGGAATAATCAGTTCCATCGGAATATCTATTATTGTTGGATGGGGTTATATCCTTGGCATCACCTTTGCTGTAACCAACATCCCATACCTTTTAGATGAGAACAATGATGCTGGTGGTTATGCCATTGCTGAAGTCTTTTACCTAGCATTCAAGAGTAGGTATGGCAGTGGAGTTGGAGGAATCATATGCTTGGGCGTGGTTGCTGTTGCTATATTTTTCTGTGGAATGAGTTCAGTTACTAGCAACTCCAGGTACCAATATCTGTTTTTATCTGTTTCATACACATACAACAAGAATCAATAGGGTCCAATGAAATCGTATGGCTGATTATGGTGCTTTGTTGTCCTCTCAGGATGGCTTATGCATTCTCAAGAGATGGAGCCATGCCATTTTCACCGTTTTGGCATAAAGTAAATAAGCATGAAGTCCCCATAAATGCAGTTTGGCTTTCTGCTCTTATATCGTTTTGCATGGCATTGACAGTAAGTATATAACTTGTGATTATTATTATCACCATTCTATCTGCAACTGGTATATTTACTTCTTTTCTTCAATCTTCTCAGTCTCTTGGAAGCCTTGTGGCGTTCAATGCCATGGTGTCTATTGCGACTATTGGACTGTACATTGCTTATGCCCTGCCCATCTTCTTTAGGGTGACTTTGGCGCGCAAGTCATTCGTTCCCGGACCTTTCAACTTGGGTCGCTACGGGATCCTTGTTGGCTGGATTGCAGTGCTTTGGGTTGCAATCATCTCAGTCCTCTTCTCGTTACCTGTGGCATATCCAATCAGCAATGAGACACTCAACTATACTCCTGTTGCAGTTGGCGGTTTGTTAATTATCACAGTATTTGCTTGGATATTCAGTGCTCGACACTGGTTTAAAGGTCCTATAACCAACATAGATGGATAAACATATGTATATCCAGTGATGCTTATTTGTTGGAAACTTTTATAGAATAGAATTGTTGTTCAAAGCAAAGCATGTCATGGAACCTACATTTTTCCTGAAAAGCAGATAACTTTATTTGTATAAACTACCAATCAATGGTTATACTCAGATCAGAGCAATGTAGTCTCTCAAGTAATAGTGATTAAATCGTAAATTCTTGTCTTAAAATTTCATTTGCAATTCATAATTATATGGAATTAATAATAAACTCACAAAACTTATCTATAATCCGCAATTTACTTGTATAAAATTTTGCACAAATCATCGATTGCAGTTATCTGTAATTGATCTTGATGCAGCACCTATCATTTCGCATAACATTAGATCTGTGATAAGCAATTATATGTTTAAGTTTCTAGAATATAATTATTTCTAAGATATGGCTGTTAACGATTACTACTTCAACGGACCGTATCTGTTAACTACCGACTTTAAGGGAAATGCAGACATAATAGAATAGGAAAAGAGTCTGAATAACCAAAAACTTGTCTGATTGAATGCTATAAATTCAACATTATCAGTTAGCTGAGTACTCAGCATACAACTTGAGAGGAAACATAGATTTCCATTTTTATTGTTACTGCAGTTCTTATTAGGGTAAGAGAACCTTTTGTCATGAACCTTCAACTTGAGGTTCCAGAGCACCTGCATCTGGAACGTTGAACTAATGTTGTTCTGTGCTATCTCCAAATAAAATCTTCTGTAGCCATTCAAGCTGATCACCAATATTGCCTGCATATGGTGCATTGCCAGAATAATTGAACTCCTCCGGATCTGCTTCAAGCATTTTCAACAGATCATCATATTCTGACAGGGGCTGGCTCTCATTTGATGAAATAGCTGGAGGAGATTCTCCTATTGAGCTCTTCTGGCTTTCACCGTTGAAATCTGCTGGAAAGTTCTGTTGACTTTTTGCATAGCTTGAAGCTAATTGTTCGGAAAGAAGCTCAAGTTCAGCTGTTGCTGCAGAAACCTTGTTCTGATCTAGGGCACTGAATGGAATAGTGAAAGCTGGAGCATAGTGCTGGTGCTCATTGAATGACATCGCAGGAGGTGTCACTCCTGTTGTGGTACACAGCTTCTGGCTTCCATCATTGAAGTCTGCTGGAAGGTTCCCTAGATTGTTTCCACCACAAGAGGGTGTTTCTTTCACCAGAAACTCAAGTTCAGTTGTTTTCGCAGAAAATGTCTTCTGACCAGTGAACTCAGGAGTAAAGTATTGTTCTAGGTCCATGTCATGATGCTCATTCGGGAGCTGAACTGCATTTTCTGTATTTTGGGTAGAAACATCCCCATCAGTCATGTACTTTGTGCGAGGTGAATCCAGCAGAAAGTCAAGTAGTTCATTTGTTCCTGCAACTTCTGGTGATAAACTGTTCTGAGTTACGTAACTGGAGGAATTAGCTTGAGCATAATATTGCTCTTGGTTCACGGAAGCATCTTCTGGGGTCCTGTAGTTCATGCTTGGTAAATTCATTGGCACAAGCTCATGGAATTCATTTCGTACATCTTCTGTTGAAAATTTGTCCCCAGTTTCAGAAGTCATGGGATCACTTGCAACTGGAGTACAATTTTGCTCTTGAGTCACAACTGAACGCTCATTTGAGAACTGAAATGCATTCGCCAATATGTGGGGAAAAATTGCCTTTGGAATCGAGTAGGTCCTACCTCGTAGGTTGATCTTCTTTATCTCAAGCACTTCTGTTTTTCTTGCAATTACTGTTGAAACCTGTCCCTGCTTTCTGGAATCTAAGGGATCAGTCAAACCGGGAGAATAAACCTGTTCTTTTTTTTCTTGCACCCCAGGAGGCTGATTGGGGAGTTGGAATGTATTGGTTGACATGTTGGGAGTATCAACCTCTGAAGCCATGGACGTCATGCTCGGTAAGTTTTCAGTTACTTTCGCTATGCTGTCTTCTAATCCAATAGGCTGTTTCTTCTTCAGAATTCCCATCGAGTCAGTTCTGGATGCAGAACTGCTTGCTACTGGTATCTGGTTCATATGTTGAAACCATCCATCAGTTCTTAGAGAAACATTGAGACTATCATGATTTCCGTAGCGAGACAAGCCTTCACAGCTTGAATTTAGATTCTGCATTCTGTAGTCATGATTGTTGAAACTTGCTACGGAGATCGAAGATCTGGTCAAGGAATATGGAGTAGTGGATTCTGTTGGTTTACCTCCTACTCCAAACCTTGAAGTCCCTTGTTTCTGTTGGTATACCAGAGAACTTTGCTTGGCTGGTACATTCCCACTACAAAAGTTGCTTAACCTTGTTCTTCCAGTAAATATGCCCGTCGCGTTGATTCGCCGTACTTGATTTTTGTATTTCTGGAAGTGAAAAAATATATATGTATATAAGATAAATCCTTCAAACAAAGACAGCAAAGATACTGGTAAAAGCACATGCAAGTTGTCAAACTGGAAAACAGAAATAAAGAAACAAGAAGATTAGTGAATAATAAGTAAATTATAATCCAAAACTACATTGTTTCTAGAGAATCAATCAGGAGTAAACTGATGGGAAAGAGTTGTTGAGATATGAACAGAAGAGAACCTGCAGATGGCTTGCAACCTGGCGCATTGTTATATTCTTCACACCCATCATATTCAAAATCGCTTTAGGACGAGCTTCTGTATTCAACAATCCGAGAAGAAAATGACCGATAAATTAGTATATGTAGGTGAACGTACTGAAGCATAATGCTGAACTACATAGCTCAAAAGATAGGAGAGATTACATAACAATATTAAGCGGTTTTCTGAGAAAGAAAAATTACTTTGATCTCCCAAGGTACTTATTGCTTTTGTAAACTTGTGATGGAGATCAGATGTCCAAACAATACGTGTCTTTTCCGTTTTGTCACTGCTATGTTTCTTGAAGTTCCCTTCCTGATTCCTGGCTGAACTGTCAGAAGTTTGCTCTACAGTTGGTTTGACTCTTTTCCTTTTACCTTGATTTACAATATCATCAGCTGGCCGCTTTGTCCCAGATGCTTCTTGTTTGTCGCTCTCAGTCGAGAAAAACTCTTCGGTGCTATAGTTATGCGAATCTGTTTCATGATTTTCATTAGCTAAGTGAATCTTACCGGGATTGTGTGTTAATGTGCAAGTGTTTAGTGTGTCAACTTGCATATACTTACTTTCTAGACCAGTTTCAAGGCCAGTGCCATTCCAATCATGCCATGTATCAGGCCTACACAATGCGCTATCCTCTTTGAATTCAATATCTCCAAAGGAAGGTCTAAGCACCCCAGACTCTTCATTTGCCTGAGTGCCTTGAGGTTCCTCTAACCAGTCCATCCACTCATCACAATTTGGATTAGCTGTGTCCTTCATTGGGTTTGCCTTCCAGTACACTTCTTGCCACACATTTTTTAGATCCTCTGAGGGAATTGGTTTCTCAAGCAGAAAGCTTGCTCCTTTGTCTAGGGCTTTCCTAGTTAGGTCAGCATCCATTTCAGAGGACATCACTGCAACAATAGTTCAGATATCAGATAATCACTATGCAAGAGAAAATAAGTCGTATGCTAATCAATCAAGATGGAAAACTTAAGGATATTGAAGCTTACATATGACAGGAATATCTTTCTCGAGCAGCGCATGCAGAAATGGAACACTGTCGCTATCAGACATGTTAGTGTTAGCCATTACTAGTTCATAGTGATCCTTTTGTTTACTTATCATGGACAAAGCAACAGATGCCTGCTGGATTGCAGTAACTGGAATGAAATTGCAAGATGTAATTAAATTTCACTCAATATTTTCAGGTTAACAAGGAGGCACATAACTAGCATTAACATAAATTTCCAAAAATTCCTCTCATCAGAAAAGTATATTCGAGAACTTTCTTCGACAGCGTCATAACAAATAGCAGTCACATTTCGTGTTCTACTTATGATAAATTTTCATATAGATTTGAATTGATGTATTAGAGATCCTTGCTAGATGGAGATGATCGATCATTGTCTAAAAAATTTATGCGCAGACATGCTGTATCAAAACGTTATATTTATGTATTACCATTAAATGAGAATTGTTCAAGCACTGATGCTGTGTGCATGAGGGAATCTGAGTCATGATCCAACAGCATGATTTTGAGGCCGTGCGCAAACTCAGGAATAGCATCAATGTCTGCAAAACTCATGTTGTCCATTTTCACCAAAACTACACAAAGATTGACTGCAATAAATAGGGCGAGAACAAGCTTCTGGATAACCTGAAAAACTCATTAGATTAGGAAGCCTTTAAGTTTTAGCAGAGAATGTGAAGAAGTAAAGGATGACCTCAAGATGCTTTCAAAATAAAGAGGGATGGGAATTACCAGGTGTGTAGTTCGAGCACTTAGCATTAGCAGCACAAGAACTTAAAGGGTGTTTTGCTGCTTTCAGAAAACAGGTTATGTTAGACTATGAATTGAGAACGAGAAGAAGAAGACAGGTGCTTGTCATCTTCCAGTTTTATGCTTATATAGAGTCAGAGTAGAGACTCTTGAGTTTTGAGTCTTAAGAACATTTTTGGAGGTCAGTTGAATCCAAAAGGAAAGTAGCAACCTCAGTCCAGGTAGTCAAAACCATGTTCAGCCCTGTAGTAAATCATTGTATAATTTCCAATTAGAGAATTATTTCATAAAAGACAACTCATAATGTCTAAGCTAACAAACTTTTTCTTATGGTAGTCTCATGTATGAATTCTAATCTGTCCTCATAATATCACGTGAAATTTCTTACTTGTGAGCTAAAATTGGCATGCAATATTAAGTGGAATTACATAAAAACGTGGGAAATAAAGAGGTGGTTTTGGAAGAAAAAATGATTCAAAGATTCACCTAGGTAACAAAATGTAGCATGCATTTTTTACTTAAAAAAGAAATGAGTCAAAAGAATTTGTTGATTGCAGTTTGAATGAGGTATTGAAGTTAGGAACAAGTTGGAAGTAAGAAATAACTTATATGATTTAGAAGAATGATTTTTACGCTATCTCTCCGTTTTGCTGATCACGCCGAAATTTCTTCTTATACAAATTGTTAACGTGAATAAAATTTTCCGCATGAACAAAAATTTTGATATAGTAATTTTGATCGCACAATAATAAGAAGGGAAAAGCAACTTTTTTATTTGAAGTATAGTAGTCAAAACCAGTTTATTTGCATGTTCTTTGAATAAAACTCGCATGCCGGACAGATATGAAGTTCATCCATTCGTAACTAACGTGTTTACAACTTAACCATTTTACCATGTGCCAACATTCATAATTCAAAACATAACCTAAAGACAAACTCTAAAACTAGTGAATCGTCGGTCTACGACACAAATTTTTTCTTTATACGGTGACATCCTAAATTTGACTCACAAAATTAAAACCAAAACAAAACAACTATATAAATACATGAGTCTACAGATATATTGTGTATGGTGCATTAATGTATCGATACATCCAATAGACAAGTTCAATGTAGAGGTAGACTAGCTCAATATGGAGATAGACTAATTTGAGATCAAGTCAAACTATTCTACTCTTGTATGAAGTCAGTCTACCCCAGTGGCGGATCCAGGAAATTTTGTCAGCCAAGGCAAGAATTACTTGTCACTTGAAAATATAATCCACTTCAATTAAAAAAAAATACAATACAACTTTCAATCAACGATGAGACGGTAATTGTCCACGACGCGATTTCATATTTTGAAAACGCTGCATTATAGCATCATTACTAACGCTATTGAATATATCTTTCTCAATATAAACAAGCAAACTATCATTCAACCACTGATCTCCCATTTTATTACGAAGTGGATTCTTCACAATGTTCATAGCTGAGAATACTCTTTCCACTGAAGCCGTTGCAACTGGTAGAACTAAAGCCAAAGTTAGAAGTTTGTATACTGATGCATGTGTTATGTGCTTTCTAGTCTCCACCAATTTTTTTGCAAGACTACTGATTCCTTTCAGTTGAGAAAAATCATTGCTCGATCGCATATCATTAATGTAAATATCAAGCTTGTCTTCAAGTGATAACACATCTCTTTCAGAAAAATCTCTTGGATAAAATTGAGCAAGACGAAGTAACTTTTGCTTGTCAAAAGCAAAAAATGAATCATCTGGACTTAAACTTGAAACACAAATCAGAAGCTCAGAGTTTACCTCATTAAAGCGATCGTTCAAGTCTGAAAGTTGTGTATCGATCACAGAATAAAAGACATCCACTCGATAATGATGAAGGACTGTTAACTTTTCAGCCATACGTTGTGATTTCCCTTGAGCCACAAAAAGATCATCCATATTGGGAATCTTGACACCATGCTTGTTACAGAAACAATAGACCTTTTCAAGGAAATTATCCCATTCACATTCTTCCTCCCTCATTATTTGTAGTTGTTGCTTGCTTGCCTTAACTAAATCCATAGCATTGACAATATCTTGATCATTTCTTTGTAATGCTTGTGATAACTCATTCGTCACACCCAACACTTGTCTCATTAAAAACAAACAAAATATGAAGTGAAATGATTGCATTTGTGTTAGCAACAGATTGCATTCACCTCTTTGATCAGCATATGTCCCATCTTCAATAATCATTTCAATCACCTTAATTGTGGAAGAAAACATAGAAATAATGCTCAGTAAGGTACCGTAATGTGACCCCCAACGTGTATCACCCGGACGTGTAAGAGTACTTTCTTGATTCAGTCCTCTTCCACTTTGAAGCTCATTATTTTGAACAGCTTCTTTCAATTCATTTTGTTGTTGCTCTCGAAGAAGATCACGACGTTTACATGATGCTCCAACAAGGTTAACCACTCTAGTCACTAAGAAAAAAAATGAAGCAACTGCAACATGGTTTTTAGCTAGAGCAACAAGAGCAAGTTGAAGTTGATGTGCAAAACAATGAACATAAAAGGCACAATCATTTTCTTTCAAGATAAGTGCCTTAAGACCATTGAACTGACCTTGCATATTACTAGCCCCATCATAGCCTTGTCCTCAAAGATTTGATATGCTCAACTTATTTCTGGAAAATAGCTCATCTATTGCAAGTTTCAAGGACCGTGCATCAGTACTTTTAACATGTTGGATGCCAACAAACCTTTCAATTACTTCACCTTTATTATCTACATATCGAAGAACAACTGCCATCTGCTCTTTTACTGAATGATCTCGTGCTTCATCAACGAGAATAGAAAATGGAGCATTACCCATGTCAAACATGATTGCATTAAGGGTTTCAACAGTAGCTGCATTTATAATATCTTTTTGTATAGCAGGTGATTTCAACTGTAGATTTCCACGAGCATTTTCAAAGGCGACAGCTTTCACATTGTCATTGTGTTCAGCAAGAAATTCTAGAAGTTCAAGAAAGTTTCCTTTGTTGATTGAGGATTCTGATTCATCATGACCACGGAAAGCAAGACCTTGTCGCAACAAGAAACGAACACAATCAATTGATGCATTCAAGAGAGTGTAATAGTCCTGCTTAGAGGCTTCCACCTGACGACTAATAACTGACTCAAGATGCTGCTTCTGATTCATTAGAGCATGGCAATTCAGTAGAGCTTGGTTATGAACACTACCGATAGTTCCAACATGATATTTAAGTCCCTGTTTATTCTTCCAATTGTCGTAACCTTTAGCAGTAAATGTATCGCCGCCTCCTTGATCACCGTGTTCTGGTTTAAAAAGATAACAACAGAGGCAAAATAAAGCATCTTTCTCTATGCTGTACTCTAACCATTCCAAATGATCATCAAACCAGGAAGAGTTAAACTTCCGTTTAGTTCCATGTATCTCTCTTTGGGGAAACTTATGGTTTCGAGGTTGACAAGGACCCTTGAGCAGATAACTTCGTCTAACTTGATCACGAATATTTGGATCATAATCCAAAATACGCTTTCGACGTGCAGGGTCTGAAGGAAGATTTTCCAAAACTTGTTCAAGTTCAGTTCTCATTGAACTTTCAACATCAACATTGGCCTTCCTCTTCTTCGTAGACGATGAAGGATTTGAAGGTTCCTCTGTTCTTGGTACTTTTTTAAAGTATTTCTCCATCACTGTAATCAACAATTGAATCAATTCCTTAAAAAAATAATTCTAATTCTGTAAACTCTAAGAACTATGTTTTACAATCAATTAAATGAATTTGAATCAACTTGTTAACGTTCTGTAATCAAACAATTGCTTACTTGCTAAGTTGCTATAATAGCAATTTAGGGTTTACTGTAGTTTACAAATTTAAACTATAAATACAATTCAATAAATTCTATCAAAGTTATCAAATAATCACTGAATGCTTTATAATTTCAAGCAACAAGTTTACAACATAATCAAATCTTCAAAGAAGTAAGAACTATTAACCAATGAATTAGAGAAAGAAAAAAAAACAATGAAAAAATATGATTGATAAATTACTTCGCATATATAAACACTTACTTGAAAAATTAAAACTGAAATAGTGATCACTTGTAGACTTGTAGTCTTGCGTTTGAGAATTTGGCCTTTGGGAGTTTGGGGGAGAGATCAAAGTTGAGAAGAGTCTTTTGTTTTTGGGAATTGGGGTCTGGGAAGTGGGAACGAAGAGAAGAATCAGAAGATGATAATTAGGGTTGACAAGTTCTTTATTAACTTGGGTTTTTTTTTTTTACTGTAAGTAAAATTGTACTTTTGCATACTCCAAGCCCATACTCCAAGCCCAGAATTAAAAACTCAGTATAGGCAGCTGCCCAATCTTGCCCACACTTGGATCCGCCCCTGGTCTACCCTGTATCAGATTCAGTATACTTGACATATCGGGTCCATGTTTAGAGTAGTTAAGAACTTAACATCAGCAATATCTTGGGCCATATGCACGGGGCTTCAAAATCTAGCAATTCAGCATTGCAGGCACTGAAGTATGCAACCCAAGCTAAATTGATGGAGAAAAAAGGTGGGGCCCACATGAAGACTAGCAAACCATCAGGTTGACCATCAGTAATTGCTTGCCTCTCTGATGGCAGCAATTGCTGGGACCCACATGAAGAAATCATTGTACCTAATATGCTACCTCCCACTATTGTTTTCCTTATTTTTTTTAATCCTGGCAGCTTGGTAGTAGTTTTTGTTCTGTTTAGTAATAGTGTTCTTTTCCGGAGACAGTTATTTGGTGTTGTTGTTAAAGTAGTTTTTGTTGGTGTTGACAATATCTTTATAGTAGTTTTTGTTGGCGTTCTAATGCTACTTTCATCGCGATCCAATGCTACTGTCGACGCGATCCGATTCTACTGTCGACGCGATCCGATTCTACTGTCAACGCGTTCTGATGCTACTTTCAACTTAAAAAAACTCATCGTAATCTGATGAAATGAGGCGAAGAGTTTGAGGAAATGTATTTTTAGAGATTTGGAAGTGAGTTGTGAAGAATAAGTGAGTATAGAGTTGGTGATGAAGCCTATTTATGGTCAATTTCAGATGATGAAATTTAAAGATCATGATACGTGTCGAATCATCATTCGTTCAAAATCTTATCGGAAACCCTATTACATTATTTGTCCGACAAATACACATGTCACATTTTGGTTGATTGAAATCATATCGAAAATCCTATAACATTATTGTAGTGATAAGAATACCTGACAATGTCACGTGTCATTTGGTGATTGATTGAAAATTTCATATAGAATCCATAAAATAACATATTAATTCGATGAATAATAATCGCTAAATTGATGGAGTTGATGGAGGCAATCAGGTGTATATGTCCTTACATGTTTAGAGTACGATGATACTCTGTTTCGTTTTTGTTTCAAAGTAAACCCAGATTAAGAACTCTAGCCCAACCCAACCCAAATGGCCGAACACAACAACATCAAAACCCAAACTCAAATTTTGATATAAAAAATTCAAACAGAAATCGGATTTGGATGCTCTTTTACAAGTCTCGTAACGCGTACCACTATCTCACAATGGTCAGCTTCTTCTTCTTCTTCTTCTTAGGGTTTCGCTGTAATTGCATTTGACTCTGGGGATTTGATTTTGCAGGCTGATTTCACGGAAGAACTGGAGCCCCTTTTCGATTACAGCCGCGTGCAGCAGCCTCTCAATGTCATCTCCCTCGACGACGGTGAGCTCTTGTGTCTGTTTTCCAATTCAATTGAACCTTGAATTGTCGTCTTGAATTTTAAGCTCATCAATGTTTCTATGGAGTAGACGACGTGTCGGATTCTCCTCCGAGCAAGAAGAGGAAGAAGAAGGCTGCTACGGTTTCAGCAGTAAGCTTCTCTTTTCCGGTATCGGATTACGGTTTTGTTGATATTAATCAGTTTCAATTTGTTGATTATTTTGTGGATGAATTGGGATATTAGGTTGAAAAGGTTGATGACAGTGCCAAGGTCACAGTTATTGAGGATGACGAGGAGGACTGGTTGATTCCTCCTCCAAAAGTTACTAGGACTTGGGGTGATGATTCTATTTTAAAGGCTTTAAGGTAGTTTTAATGTTCTATTAGTTACTGAAATGCATTGTTAATTGGATACTGGTGCTTGTATGCCAATTCTAACATTACTAATTGTGTTAAAAGGAAGTTGGATGGTATATTGCTTACTGTAACCTTTATATATTCCGGTTGTTTTTATAAGTTGTTATAGTATTTTGTCGATGAAAGTGGCCAAGTTTTAATGCAGGTTACAGAAGCAGGAGCTGGCATCATTTGCTGAGTCGGCTGAAAATGTGGTCCGAGCTGTGGAGGAGTCTGTGAGACAAGAACTTCTTAGTGCCGCTGTCCAATCTTCACCAGATGCTACGGCAGCCCCACCTCCGAAGCCCCAAGTTGAAAGAAACAAAGTAGTTATATCTATTCAAGACAAGGATGGAATCAAGCAGTTTCGTGTATTCACGGTATGTTTGTGTTAGGCAGATATAAATGTAACCAGGTGAACATGTATAATGTATTTGTCTAGTCCTTCCTGTTTTATATTTGCTTAGGAAATGGAATGGTCGTTCAGAAACATTATACGCACCTGATAACCTGAGATTTACATTTGGTCTTGTTAATTGCAGAAAATTGAAAAAATATCATTAAGGTTTCAATAACATTCAGTTTATATGTCTGTATGCAATGCTTATGAAAGCTAGTGTCTGCTAAGTGAGCATAAGTGCTAGTGTTTTCCATCTAGAGAGTCTAGAGGAGGTTCTTTGTCTGCCAATTTAACTTTACAACTGTACAAAAAAACCACTAAAGGACTGTACAACAGAGGAAAGAGAATATATATGTATACTGAGCTGTATTGCATTCATCTGGTAGATTCACCCAACTTATCTGACCCTGAATGTATACAACCTATTAATTCTTTTCTTTCTCGTCTTTTCCCCAAAGTCAACCCCAACTTCCTTTCTTCTATATGTTGCTTAGTTTGATGTTCTCTTTGTTGAGGTTTCTTCTATATGGCTTACTGGATGTTTACAATTTTGTTATTCTAATAATATTTTTATCTATATTAACAGGATGACAGGCTTGATCGGGTATTCAAACTGTATGCAGATAAAGTTAAGCGGGACATTCAGAGTTTAATTTTTAGGTTTGATGGAGATAAAATTGCTCCAGATGCAACACCTGAATCCCTTGGGATAGAGGATGATGAACTTATCGAAGTACATGAGACTTTAAACAAAAAAGGTAATGAATGAGAAGGATCATTTGTTAATCAGCTTATTACTTTTCGACCATTATAGATTTCAGGCTTTTAGCCATATCCTTTCAGTCAGTTCAGTTAGATTTGTCTCTAAATTTTTGTACACTTCAGTGTCCTGTGTGTAATTGTTACCACTGCTGCACCTAAACTTTTATTATTAGTTGCAAAATGTGATAGAGATTCCATTTCAAAACTGTTTGCTCAACGTCTGTCTAAATTCTTATTCATTCTTCTTTGAATTCAGGTGTTTCTTCAACCAAGGCAACTCGATGACTCTGTTTTCCGGCGGGAAGGATAGCGGTGAATGCTCCCAAATGCTCCTTTTTGATGGTTGATGTATTAATGTAACAACTATACTTGTGCTATTTTCCCCAATTGTATAGTTGTAGTTCACATTCAGAAACTTCAGAATTCTTTTCAGGAACAATTACAAGCTATAAAGACATAGCTCGACTGCTAGAGGAAAAGAAAAACACATCCTTGTACAAGATTTTGTCTGATTTACAGACTATTTCCTTGTGTCATTTGTGTTGTTCTATAGTTGATTCATACCTCTACTGTTCCTCCTATACTTGAAATTTTATCTTGTTTTATATCAAATACTGCTGTAAAACCCAGTTTTTAACTCATTATTTGATTTCAAGTACTTGAACTAATATTTTGACAAAAACTAAGTTCTTGGATTTCTTCTCAAATGGTACCACCGTCAAAGTCCTATCCGTCTGAACTTTGGATTTGGATGACCTGGGTCATGCATCTCACTCTCCGATTTGTAATGGGATAACGTGGATGAGGATCGCATGGTCCATGAGCCACGTATTCGAATCCACGCTGGAAAGTTGAGTTCAGAGAGATGTACACGTCAGACCCGTTAAGTGTCTAAATCATACACAGCACACAAACAACAACAACAACAAGATAATCAAAGCAACCAGAAGATGAGCTCTCTGTGTCTCTGATTCTAAGCCTTATTCTTTCCCAGGAAAATAAATCACGGGTACATTTTCTTCTTTCTTTTTCAACTTTTCAAAGATAATAGCTTTGAATTGTTCTAATTATAGTTCCCAGTTTGGATCGCCTCTGTTTCTTCTGTTTCATATTTGCTGATCATGTAAAGCTGAATAAGGACATTTGAGATTCATGAGTGCAATTTTCTAATGTTTCTTCATGATTGAATGACTGAATCATGTCTCCGGATCTGACCCTCTAAACGAAAATGAAAGGTTTCAGAAATGGTTATGGATGTAGAATCTGAAAAATTTATATAATTGTTAGGGCACCTCAACCATTCTACTAGTAGTTTGCTTTTATTTCCTTAGGACTAATAAAATTTGGTGTTCTGATTTAGAAACTGCAAATGCGAAGCTTCAGGTTTTCGAGTTTTGGAGAAAATGGAGAAATGTTGTGAGTTCTGCAGAGCCCTAAGGCCAGTAGTGTACTGTAAAGCTGATGCAGCACATCTTTGCCTATCTTGTGATGCAAAGATCCATTCGGCTAACTCAGTTTTCAACCGGCATCAGCGCACTGTCTTATGCGAATCCTGCCAAGGCCGCCCTGCTTATGTTCAGTGTTTGGATCACAGAATGTTTATGTGCAATACCTGTGATAGGAACCAGCACATATCATCTTCCCAACATCATCACAAACGCACTCTCCGGGGTTACACAGGTTGCCCGTCTGCCAAGGATTTTGCAGCATTGTGGGGTTTCCGATCAACTGAGATAGATAACAAGACTCTATCCACTTCGTGTGGTTCTTGTGACTCAAGTGTGGTAAACTATGATCTTCATGGGCAGTCTTGCACACTGATTGAATCTCTTTCAGGTGGTGCTCATTTTGAAATGGGATCGACCAGTAAACAATACACGGTAGCCAGAAATAGTTGAATGAATTGGCACTGTTGAAATATTTATGTATCTTTAGTCCATATCTTTAATGAGTTTTATCTTTGCAGATATATAGTGAAGGTGAAGAGCATAAGAAGACTAGTTTTATTCTGCACCAGATACTTGACTTGGAAAGGCTGCAGCTAGACAAAGGGAATAGCCCTTCAGCACAAAGTGACCTTTCTTCATCAGCACATAGTACTTGGAAGAACTTTGATGAGAATCTTGATCACCATTTACAACGTTGTGAGACTACAGGTACTAACCTTCAGCCGAAGGGGAGTCTGCTTCAGAATTTGGAAGATGATCTATTGCCATTTCCATTTTCTCAATCCGAGCATTTACCATCAAATTCTACAATTGGACTTCCATTGCAGACAGATTCCATTTGGCAGTGCAGAAGTCCAGTCCAAAGTAGTCAGGTTCGATCAATATTAGTGCAAGTCATTCATCTCCTCTTTATTGTGTTACATCAGTTATTTGTTGAAAATTTGTTTATACTGTTTAGAAGTTCCTTGAGATGAAGAAAAATTTTAATTAATGCTCATCATATGGAGGTGAAATTTGAAACTATTTCTTAATCAAGGAACTCTAAGCATTGGTTTGGTCTTTTGTTGGAACCATTTGTAAGTGACTGGCCATTCAATTTCGACGCAGACTTCAAGGATTTCAATGTTTCTGCAATATTAGTTCATACAGTTACTTCAGTCTTAACAACACTGGTACTCCCCTTCATGTTTGACAACGGAAAGGGGGTCTGGAAGTTGGAGATGTACTAGGGTGGACACCCTCTAAATAATCAATTATTTACCATTTGTCATTGTGTTTTACCATCTGACCTGATTTTGTAGCTGTGGTCTCAAAATATGCAAGACCTTGGGGTTTGTGAAGAACTTGTTTCTCGTGATGATTTCAACATACCTGAAGTTGATTTAACGTTCCGAAATTTCGAGGAACTCTTTGGAGGTGATCAAGATCCTACCAGGCTGCTGCTTGATGATAAAGATGTCTCATATTCCTCAGTGGAGAGGGACATGTCCCTTGATAAATCAGAAGACTGCAATCCAAGAACAATGGCGGTATGGATTAGGAATTTGATCCACTGTTTCCTTACTTATGAATGAAATGTTAGAATCATGAAGCTGCTGTATGTACGATGAAAGTGGGGTGCTAAATATACATCTGTTCCTGTATAATCTATTTTGACAGGATGCATCAGAGGTTTCATCTATGTACCTTACTCAGCCTTCTGACTTTGACAAAGCCTGTAACAAGGTCGATAACATTTCTGGAAGCACGGACATTCGACCATCTTCTTCAACTCTGTCATTCTCTGTACCAAGGAACTTCACCACTAACAATGATGCAGGTTGCCATGAAGTAGTACCTTCAAGCACTTCACCTGATGTGGTTACTGGAAAGCTGCAACTCAGAGCGAATTCTCGGATGAGGTACAAAGAGAAGAAGCAGTCTCAACTGTAAGTACAATAATTTTAAAGCTCTCACATGTGATTTCTCACATCGAAATATGACGTATTAAGTTTTACATAGGCATAACAAAGCACATGCATTGTTATATCCAGAACTGAGAAGAAATTTCCATATTCATTTCGGAAGGCTTCAGTTGATGTACATAGGCGCGGAAAAGGCCGAATTGTTAAGCAAGAAGAAAATTATGATTCAGACACCATTGATGTGACAAGAAGTTACTGATTGAACTTTAACCGTCTGTCTTCACGTACATATTACCAAGTGATCAAGGTCCTATCTGGTTTAAAATTTGCAGTCATCAAAGCGAGCATGAACTTCTTTTTTACAGTTGTTGCTCAGTTTACTTACTCTTAACAGTAAAGTTTTCGTTGTATTGATGAAAATATACAATCATGAAACAAAAGCTCTTATGGGACGGTTGTGAACCATTCCAGCAATCCTAGTACCTAAAATTCATGTGTAGTTCGTTCGGATTCGAAAGCACGAGCATCAAAACATGGGTGGATATCAGTTCTGGTTAGGTAAGAATGTCCTTTCTTAACTTCTCTCCGGCAACTAAGACGAGAAAGGTTGTTCGCTGTCCAAGTCATGTTGATCCATCTGCGAGACATCATGGGAAATTATCAATTTATGTTGATCAAGTTTTTCTTTTTTCGGCAACAACAGAACTGGTTTTAGGATTTAGCCAAGCATAAAGCACTTGAGCAGTATTAGGATTATGATATGTACAATAGTTTCATAAACAAACTAGGAGACAACATTAGCATGATTACAGATAAACATTCTAATTATTAATAGTTGGTCTAACTTGATCACTTTTCACTTTCATAATGCAAGAAGAGCACCACTCCTCTGAAGCTTTTATCTTCTTCTCGACCACCTAATAAGTCGTTATTCTATCTGTTCATATCGATCATCTGAACCAGTAGAGTGCTTATCGATCTGATAAGCCTTGGCACAGAGTCTGTATGTTCATTAGAGATTCTGTGCTCTCAAGGAAGTACTCACAAGTGTGACACAAGCGGGCGTACATCAATTTAATTGCTCCAGTACTTGAGCATTATGAGATAGGTTAAGACGTTTATGGCGCACTGTGGTGGACAACGTCATCCGGAATAAGAGGGCTGTCCAATAAAAAAAAATAAGAAGAGAGATTTACTCGAAAATATTAGGCATAAATAAAACAAAATATTAGGATATTTTTGTTTTTGTTGTTGAGAAAGATAGTTTGCGGCTATTTAAGTGGTTTTCTTGACACATCGGTGTGCGGACCTTTAGTGATCAGAGCAACTCGAAGAAAGCCCTACCTCCTTGTACCCGAAAAGTACAGTAAGAGCTGGATGAAGCTCAGTGTCTGAGACTCGGCATTATTTCTTCTCATCTCTCTCCTCAGTCTCCTGTCAAATGTCTTAGCTAGAGAGAATACCAACTGAAATTGGTATATACAATAGCTAGCTACCTTGCTTTCTCATTTCTACCTTGTTTAAGGGTTTTGAACTAGTTTTATTTCAGAACTCTGCATTTTTTGCGGCGAGCTGATCCGGCAATTGGGGATCCTTGTTTAAGTGGGTATTTTTGTTTCAGTTTGGCTCGTCCTAGAGGAACTGAGCTTGCTGTTAAACCCGCCAAACGACGACGGGTATAATTTTTTCATCACTTCCTTATTGTCCTTCTCGATCCATTCTTGCATTGATTTGGAAGTTATTACTCTTGTTGTGATGACTTTATGGGTTTCTTGAAATTTTTTGGAATAAGATTGATATACAGGAGGGGCTGCCAATCGGTAATAGAGGGTTGACTGTTGACCGATGACCGGATTCTGATGAAAACTCAGTGAATTTTAGTGACCCGGCGATAATTGACTATTGACCGTTGACTCATTAGGGAAGAAAGAGAGACGGAAAATTGAGAGAAGTATTTTAGACACAAAAATATAAAAAAAGTGAAAAAGTGGGCAAGTGAAAACATTCTCTTATTTTACTAGTAAGAAAAATTCCCTCAATGTCTCAGCATTTTACCTTCTATTGTATGTATGTGACATCGTTATTGTTTTTTTTATAGATAATAACCTAATGAAAGTCATTAACAAGTCTAAAATGATCACTTTTTTAAATTTTTTACAAGCACTTTTTTCCTTTCTTAATAAAAGAGGATAGAAAGGTTTCTCCGTCTCAATCCGGGTCTTTAACAAAAAAAAAAAAAACAGAACGACAAAAAAATCACTCCATATCAATAGGTGTGTGTATCTCTATTTTACTGTTGGTATATTCTTTTGTGCTTTCCGATTACTTAACTCATCATCTTTCGCATTGTGACGAGGATTACGATATTACTTGGGACTTCTTTAGTGCCCTTTACTCCTTTAATTAGTTGGTTTTCTTTCTGGTAAGTTAATGTTTTCATCTTCAATTTCAAGTTTCCCTTTCGTTATTGTTAGAAAGTATATTGTCATTGATTTTAAGTTAATGTAAACTGTATATATTTCCCTCTTACGTAATATAAGAATTATTCAGCCATAACATATTTTTTTATATTTATTAAAAATATGCAAAACACCAAGGGGCTAACACTTATCCATTAACTGGTCCGCATGCAGGTTCGTGAGGCTTCGCATAATGATCGAGGCTTTGAAGCTTTGGATGAGTTTTGAAGCTGTACATGATCATTGCGAAGTAGCACTACATATTGAAGATGGAGAAAACTTGCGAGTTCTGCCAGGCATCAAGGCCAGTGGTACACTGTAAAGCCGATGCAGCACATCTTTGTCTTCCCTGCGATGCCAAAATCCACTCAACCAACGCAATTGTCAACCGGCACCACCGTACAGTCTTATGTGATTCATGCAACTACCTCTCAGCCTATGTTCAGTGTCTAGATCACGACGATCACCGCATCAGTCTCATGTGTCATTTTAGTGACCAGGGCCAGCATGAGATCCCTAGTTCCCGTTTACACCCGAAAAGGCAATTCTCTGGTTACACAGGTTCCCCTTTGATAACATGGCTGACATTATTGAATCTAGGTAGCTTGTTCTACAATCAATGGCAGAAATGAAAGAGAGAGAGAGAGAAAACCTTTGTGGAAACTTTATGTAGATTTCAATTAACTCAGCACACACACAAATCACAAACACACAGAGAATATATACTCTGTCCAATCATTACAGCATTAATACAGCACTGAAAACAAGAAAACAGAAAAACAGAAAAGCCACATAAGCATTTTGACAGAAATGACAGCAGAATTACAGCTGGACAATCTTGACTGGTCAACAGCTCCCCTCAATCTCAGCAGGGCTGACAATGCTGAGATTGCGACAATGAACTTTGAAGATTGCACTGTGTAATCCTTTAGTAAGAACATCTGCAGTTTGTTGATCTGTTGGAACATACTGAAGCAGCAAATCTTGTTTTTGAACCTTCTCCCTCACAAAATGAAAATCATTGTCCAAATGTTTAATTCTTGAATGAAACACTGGATTAGCACATAAGGCTAAAGCTGACAGATTATCACATTTGAGAAGAGGAGCAGCTGGAACTCTTATATGAAGATCACAGAGAACATGTCTAATCCAAGAAATCTCTGCAGCAGTATTAGCAAGAGCACGATACTCAGCTTCAGTTGAACTTCTTGAAACTGAACCTTGCTTCTTAGACTGCCAAGATACAGGACAGCTGCCCAAGTAAACAATAAATCCAGTAGTAGATCTTCTATGATTTATTTCATCAGCCCAATCAGCATCACAGTAAGCATTAATATATGAGACACATGAACCATACTTGTAAAACATTCCTGTTGACAAGGTTCCCTGAAGATACTTAAGAATTCTCTTGACAGAAGCATAATGCACATCAGTTGGCATTGACATGAACTGACACACTGTGTTAACAGCATATGCTATATCTGGTCTAGTAAAAGTCAGATACTGTAAAGCCCCAACAATACTTCTATAATGAGCAGGATTATTCAAAAGATTACCTTCAGTCTTTGACAACTGAACATGAGGCAGACAAGGAGTTTTACAATCCTTACAGGAGTCTAGACCAGCTCTTGCAATAAGATCTTTAGCATATTTTTCTTGGGATAAAAGAATACCATGATCTTTATACTGCACATTGATTCCCAAGAAATAAGACAATCTGCCTAGGTCTTTCATATCAAACATAGAACTTAACTCAGAAATAACCTCATTAATTCCACATTGATCTGAACCAGTAACTATAATGTCATCCACATACAGAAGCAAAGCAAT
This sequence comes from Potentilla sterilis, assembly GCA_963682095.1. Lineage (NCBI taxonomy): Eukaryota > Viridiplantae > Streptophyta > Magnoliopsida > Rosales > Rosaceae > Potentilla > Potentilla sterilis. Next base: position 44,596,914 of record OY821761.1, on the reverse strand, counting down.
AACTCCCTTGTCTGAGAACTTCACAAATAAACTTGGATCTGAGAGAGAAAACACAAATCCTAAAGCTGGAAGAAAACATGTGAATTTTTCATTCCAAGCTCTTGGAGCTTGTTTAAGACCATACAAGGATTTTCTCAAAAGACACACATAATCTGGATAAATAGGGTCAACAAAGCCTTGAGGTTGATGCATGAAAACTTCTTCTTTAAGATCTCCATGAAGAAAGGCATTTTTAACATCAAGCTGTCTAAGATCCATCTGTTTATAGCAGCTAATGCAAGAATAATTCTAACAGTACTATGCCTAACCACAGGACTGAATGTTTCATCATAATCAAGACCCTTTTCTTGACTATATCCTTGAACAACAAGTCTAGCTTTATGTCTAGAAATTGAGCCATCAGGATTTTTCTTTACCTTATAGATCCACTTGCTGCCAACTATATTTCTGTTTTCTGGTAAAGGGACTAGCTGCCATGTGCCTTGATTCTTTAAAGTAGTGATCTCCTCATTCATTGCTTCATCCCATTTTGGAATTCCAACTGCATTTTTGAAAAATCTTGGTTCCACAGGATCAAACACATCAGTAACAGCAGTGAAGCCACTAAAATAAGCAAACTCATCAAAAAGATTAAGCTGCATAATACAAGAGAAGGCACAGTAATCCTCAAATATTTTCTTCTTAACTATACCATTCTTTGCTCTTGTAAGCATTGAATGATTGTTATAATCCCGAGCTGGATCATCTACAAAAATTAATTCCTGAGGCAGTGCAATATCATCATGAGCTAGAACTTCAACATTTTCAGTATTTTCAGTATTTTCAGCATTTTCTGCATTTTCAGCAATCTCAGTATTTTCATCATTGTTATCATAATGACTTCCAGCATTTGAGTCAGTAACATTAGAGGCACCAACAGAAACTGAATCAGTATTAATACCACCATTACTCCCCCCATCAGCCTGAGCAGCAGAATCAAGAGAAGGCTGAGAAAAAGGAGAAAGAACCTGAAGCTGTGCTGGAGATAAAACTGGATAAAAGTCAGTGAAAACAGAAGAGGATAAGGTTGAAGCTGAGGAGGCAGAAACTCCATTCTGAGGATTAGCTGAGATGACATGATATGGAAAGACAGTTTCATCATGAACCACATGTCTGCACATCCAAAGTTTATTTTTCTCAATACTGTAGCAGAAAACACCTTTATAACCAAGAGCATACCCTAAGAAGACACATTGTGAAGATTTTGGATCCAACTTATCCTTAGCATATGGTCTGAGATAAGGGTAACAAGAGGAGCCAAAAATTCTCAAAAATTGAATGTCTGGAATTAAACCAAAGAACCTGAAATAGGGAGACTCCATCTGTAAAGCTCTACAGGGCATCCTATTAATGAGAAAAACAGCATGTGCAACAGCATGGAACCAAAAGGGCTTAGGAAGTTTAGCAGCTATCATCAGTGTCACACAAGTTTCTACAATATGCCTATTCTTTCTCTCAGCCAAACCATTCTGTTGAGGAGTGTAAGGGCAGGTGATCAAGTGTAAAATGCCTTTACTGTGCAAGAAATTTGTAAAACTCTTGCTATTGAACTCACCACCTCCATCAGTCTGTAAACACTGAACTGATAAATGAAACTGAGTTTGAATTAAACAACAGAATTTCACAAATGTAGGAAACGTATCAGATTTATTGATAAGAGGATAAATCCAGGCAAACTTTGTAAAGTCATCAATGAAAGTTACATAGTATTTGTAACCTTCAATAGACAAACATGGTGCTGGACCCCATACATCTGAGTGAATTTTCTGAAAAGGAGAAACTGACTTAGTTTGAGACTCAGGAAATGGCAATTTATGCATTTTGCCAGACAAACAAGAAACACACATATGTGAGCTTTCATCAGTAGAGAACTGAATTCTAGACAAAGACAACATTTTTGAAACAACTTCTGAAGAGGGATGACCAAGTCTTTGATGCCACAGAGAAGACTTCACAGCAGATCCAACAAAAGCTTTAGGAGATTGCACATCAACATTCTTTATTTGGGATGACTTGAACAGAAAAAGGCCTTCAGAATTACTCTTGCCTTGATACAGAATTGCCCTTGACATTTTGTCCTGCACATATATATCAGCATCATCCATGACAACAAAACAGTGGTTATCCTTGCATAACTTGTTAAAAGAAAGCAAGTTAACAGCTAGACTAGGAACATGAAGAACATTGTTCAGCTGAAAAACATGATTAGATGGATTAATATAAGCAGATCCAACATGTTTTATATTCAAGCCATCTCCATTACCAATTGTGATGGATTTATTTGACTCAAAAGGCTGAGCCAAGGCAAGATTCCTTATATCAGAGGTCATATGATGAGTAGCTCCAGTATCACCAATCCAAACATCACTAGAAGATGATGCAACATTAGACTGAGCAGTCAATGCAGTAAGGGAAGAAGGAGGGGTACTATCCTGATAAGCATAATTGCTCCTGTGGGTACAGTCAAGAGCTGCATGACCCTTATAACCACAGATTTGGCATATAACCTGAGCCACAGAAGAAGAATCAGAAGAAGAACTATTCCTCATTGAACAGTTTATAGCAGTATGACCCTTCTTGTTACACAACTGACATTCAGGAGAAGCACCAGAATAAGTTCTGAATTCAGACAAAGGTTGTCTGTAGTTTGGAGATTCAGGATTGTTAAAACAGACACTAGCAATATGTCCCATTCTGTTGCAGAAACTACATCTAGAATCTCTATAACAATTGCTAGCATTGTGTCCCTTCTTCTCACATAGTTGACACCTTTCTGCACCTTGAGAAGAATTTCCAGATGTCTGCTTAGTGCTATTCCATCCAGATTGTTTGGAATCAGAATCATTCCATGGTGTCTTGCCTTTGTCACTACTGTAGTTGTTATATCCTCCTTTGTAGCTATTTCCACTTCTTGCTACCATTGCTGTCATTGAACTGTAAATTGTAAACTGTGATTCAGTATCTCTTTCTGCTGCCAAGAGCTGTGACCTCAAGTCCTTAAGAGAAATAGAAGAGTCTCTTGCTCTTATAACAGTCTTGATCATGGAAAACTCTTCAGGAAGACCATTTAGAACAACCACCACAATATCTTCTTCAAGCATATGAACTCCTACTGAATTAAGTTGATCCCTTGCATGTTTAATGCGTTGAAGATACTTATCAATAGAATCTGAACCCTTTTTAATAGTTTGTAAATCAGTCTTTAGCTGCATAATACTGGCCCTTGAGACTGAAGAAAACCTTTCCTGAAGATTAGTCCAAGCTTCATGAGAAGACTTGCAACCAACAATAATATCCATTGAATCATCACTCAGAGTAGCCATAAGAAGGCTAAGTAAAGCTTTGTCAACCATCTTCCATTTTTTATATGATTGACAAATTTCACTAGATACACTTCCTTCTTCTGACAACACAAATCTAGGAGGGACACGACCAGTTCCATCAAAATAACCAAAGAGATCATTTCCCTCCAGCACTGATTGAAATTGAAAACTCCACTTGATGAAGTTAGACTCAGTCAATCTCACAGTTATCATACTAAGTAAGGAATTAATATCAGACTGAGTTATAGGCCTAATATCATTCCCTGCCTGATGTGTAGAACTGGACTGAGGAACAGTTTGAGCTGAAGTCATGATTTCAACTTTGAAAGATTCTGATACTTTGAAAACTGCACTACAATTATCAAATTGAAATATCACTTATGATATTGAATTTCAACAGAACAGCACTATATGGCTTCTCAACAAAATTCACCAGAAAAGCACACTTTCAACACTGCACCAAATTCACCAGAAAAACACACTTTCAACACTGCACCAAATTCACCACACACTATGAAGCACTAGGCACACTGCACTTATCAAACACTTGAGCAGAACTTGAACTTGAAAATAGCACTACACAACGAGAACTCACAGTACTGAATCACACAATAAGGATGATCAATCCTCAGATATAGCAAATCACACAAGTCTAGGTATCAAAATAGCAGCACAACACTGATTTATAATACTAGAAGCATCACAAGAGCAGATCGAAAGAAATCATAGCTCAGATTCACGGATCCATAACAAACTGAGCACAATAGTGAAGCATAACACTCAATTCATAGATCCATAGCTTCGATATGAAGCACAATCACTAAGGCTATAAGATCTGCAACTTAGAGTTTCATTGATTGAAAAATCGAGCAAATGCGGAAGCGAATTACTCAAGAACAAACACACAGTACGATACAGATTCCAGGATCAAGAGCCGAAGCTCTGGTACCATGATAACATGGCTGACATTATTGAATCTAGGTAGCTTGTTCTACAATCAATGGCAGAAATGAAAGAGAGAGAGAGAGAGAGAGAGAGAGAGAGAGAGAAAACCTTTGTGGAAACTTTCTGTAGATTTCAATTAACTCAGCACACACACAAATCACACACACACAGAGAATATATACTCTGTCCAATCATTACAGCATTAATACAACATAGAAAACAAGAAAACAGAAAAACAGAAAAGCCACATCAGCATTTTGACAGAAATGACAGCAGAATTACAGCTGGACAATCTTGACTGGTCAACACCCTTCTGCTGAGCAGTTTGCTGCAATCTGGGGTTTCCAGCTAAATGATGACGTCAGTCTCTCCAGTACTAGTGGTGTTTGTGTCAAAGACTCAAATACGCTTGGCCAGATTCTTCATTTGAAAAGGCTTCAGCTCTCTGATCAGGAAACCAGTATGAATATCGCTTCGAGTTCTGTACATCATCAGCTTATATATTGCCAAGATAGAACAAGTCATGACCTGTCTTCTAACACATCAAGCACCGTTGGAGTTTCGTTGCATACAACACCAGTTTGGCTGTACCTAAGTCCGGTTCAAAATACTAGTCAGGTATGTTCTTGGATATGTATCCGCACTTTGTAAGACCTAAAAGGCTAAAACTATGAACCTTCAGTACGTTCAAACAAAATATATTTGAAGAAGGTTTACTAATGTATGATCGATCTTGTAGGTTGATACTCAAAATATGCAAAATCAGCTCCAGGTCTGCAAGAAACTCATTTGTGCTGATGATTCAAATTTACCCAATGATGAATGTTTGGCATTCCTGAACATTGAAGAATTACTCAGAGATGATGATGTTGATGATAATCATGATGGTGTATCATTGCCTTATGCATCCTCCAAAATGGACGAATCAAGAGCAGATGTGTCTATTCACATCAATGGGTCTTCATCTTCGTCGACCTCTTCATCGGTATTCTATACAATTCCAAGCAATGTCAGTTCCTGCGGCCTCAAGGGTGGAGAACATTTGGAAGCCAGAGCAAAGGCCTTGATTAGGTACAAGGAGAAGAAGCAGTCCCGTTCGTAAGTACAAGCAAGCCACTAACCTCTAAACCACTTATGAGAAATAAGTCTGTCCTCTGCAGGTGTAAATTTTGTGTGCTTTGCTCTGCTTTCTGATTTTCAGGCTTGCGAAAACAATTCGATATCCAAATAGGAAAGCAAGAGCTGATGTACGTAAGCGCGTGAATGGTCGGTTCGTATAGGCACAAGCATGAAGCAAGATATAATTAAGTTCATGACACATCACACGCAACAAGTTTTTATACTTTTAGTTGAAATTGATACTAGAAATTTTGCGTGCTAAATTGCTAATTAACCAAATAATAATAGGGAAATACCAACTAATAATGCTAATGATCATTAGCTTAGCTTGTATTATAAATTTGAGCAGCATGCAAGTGGCATTTTTGAATATATTTTGGTCCATCACTCTTCAAATATGATGAACTAAGGTATGAGGTGATCAATTTACAGAAGTTGAACACTATTTTTTAGGACTGGGCACGGGACGGGACGGGACGAGATTAGACTAATTCCACGCCCGTCCCACGCTTTAAACTCGGGACGGGACGGGACGGGCCTTGTGTTTTTTTCAATTCATCCCACCGGGATTAATCCCACTCGGGATCGGGACGGGACGGGACCAATCCCGTCGTCCCGTGCATGAATTCAAAAACCTGTAATACACTAATTCAATATTATTCTATGATTTCTATCTCTGTCATAAACACTAGTACAAATTGTACAAACATTCAACATTAAATAAATAAGCACACACCAATAGTTAACAATCAACTTCTAACAAAAGGAATGCATTTGTTCCATAGTTTCATCATCATTACACAGTCACAGACACAAAAATATAACAATTTCAACCTTAAACATCGATAACAGTAGCGGCTGCAACTAACTTCCCCTTTCCTTTTGCTTTTGGAAATGGAGGTGGACAATTGTTCTTACTTGAAGCAGTGCTGTCATAATCTGAAAAAATGAAAAAGATTTAGTAACTTAGTATGATGCCAAAATGCAATGAAGTATAAGTATAAACACTTGTCATTTTGTCAAAATGTATACCTAGCTCAACACCTTCATAAAACTCAGTGTTTTCAATTGATGGTTCATCAAGATCATCTTTAACCTCTGCAATTTCATCACCTAACATCCAATTTTGCATGCATATGAGTCCCTCTACTGTTTTAGGAGTTAATGAGCTCCTAAAACAATCGATAACTCTGCCTCCTGTTGAGAAACACGACTCTGAGGCCACTGTTGAGGTCTGAATGGCAAGAACATCCTTTGCTATTGCTGCCAAGACTGGAAATCTGCAGCCATTAACCTTCCACCAACACAGGATGTCAAAGTGATCTTCCTCATCAGTTGGATCCAATGCAGCGCCCAAGTATTGATCAACTTCATGAGCTGCGACTGCCTCTTCATTTTCTTGAACAATCTTCTTCCAATTACTGAGTCGCTGACCTCGATGGCCTCTGCTAGCACTGCTGCTTTTACTTGTAATTGTGCTAATTGAAGAGTTTGGAGATTGCGGACGCATATGTATACCTCCATCTACATAAACCACATACTAGGAAAGAAAGGTAGAAATTAATAAATAGTAGCATATAACATTGTTAGTAAACTGCAACTATAACAACAATATATTGCGATGAAACATTTGTTTGATAATAATAGTTATAATGTTAAAAAACTATCACCAAAGCTTGATATAACAGTAAAGTCACCAAAACACCCAAGTGATGTAATGTTAGTAAACTATAATGTTGAACACAGTAGCTATAATGTTGATCTCAATAGCTATAATTTTGAAAACGGTAGCTATACAAAGTATAAGAAAAACTGGAAATTAAAGACAATGGTATGTGTAATACCTGGTTATAAAGAGCCATAAGCAGCTTTTTTTTATCTCATTTGTTCTCATTTGCACCTCAGTATCAAGCAGATTCTCTTCAGTATACATGTGAGTCACATTCTTTAACTTAAATCTGGCATCCAAAACCAGGTCAATGACTAACATATTGTTAAGGTCACCAAAACTCCCAAAGTACTTCAACCATCGGCTTCTCATATTGCCTGCCATGTCTCGCAATGTCTTTTCAGTTTCTGATTCGCTCACCAATTCCCGCGCCAGAAACAAGCTATTTATGTTGTTCTCCATATCAATAACATCATATAAAGCAGTGTGCACAGTAGGGTGCAATGATGCACTAACCCTCAGAGTCACCTCATAGAAAACTCTTAAAAATTTGACAAACACACTAGCCTTCTCCCAATCAGCTTCTTCCGGAGGTCCCACCCTTTTTCTCTTATCGCTGCTAGGTACAAGAACTCCATCTTCATCATATTCCTCTTCTGGTTCCTTAAAGTAACTCCCAAAGGTTGATTCATCATCTTCAGTCATTACTGTTGACAGTACCCACAGAGGGGCTACATATGCCCACAGACCCGCAGCCAGTGCATCCGGGGCCGGACTGAGGCCCGGAACAGGATCACCAGCACCCAGACCCGAGGTCCAGCAGTCTACCTTGTGACCAGGGGCCCGGGGACCGGGGGCGCCAGCCTGCCGAACAGGCCACCAGAGCTGTCCTTTTGTGTGCGAACAGAAGGAAACCAGTCCCACATCGAAGAGTAAGACCAGACATCACGCCCGACCACCTATATAAAGGCCTCAGCTACCTTTTTTAATAGGTAACTGATCTCTCCAACTGCTTATCACTCTTGCTTAAGTTATCTATTCATCCCAACTGTACTAACTTAGGCATCGGAGAGGAGAAGACTGGCCCGCCCGGTATTCCCCTTAGTTAGCAGGTTCGCAGGAGGAGATCACATCCAGATTCATCAGTTTCCACTAGGCCTACGGGTTTGTGCAGAAACAATTGGCGCCGTCTGTGGGAACCTTGTATGAAAGTCACGTATGCATCACCAAATGGCAGAAAGCTCAGAAGCGGGCCAGGAAAGAAATACAACGGAGGGTCAGCGGGTTGCACCAGAGCAAGTGCTCATCTCCACCCCGGTCGCTGTACTGGAGCAGTGCAGCGACCAGGGCAACTAGGACGACGGCAGCTATGGGAGGTCGAGTAGCACGCTGGGGGCATACAACGATAGCGCGCGTGGGAAAGGCCCAGCGGAAGGCGACCAACCAACGCACCGAGGTTTTTCGCTGACATTCTCGGACGATCCGAGCGACAAAGAGGAGAGTCTGCTCGGTGACAGCGACCGGGACACCACGTACAGCCCCGACCGGCACGATATGGCAGGGGAGATACGGGCGATGAGGGCAGAAGTCGGTCGCCTACGCGCGGAGAGCGACCAGGATAGAGCAAAATCCAATGCTCGGTATGAGGAAATGAAGACGATAAACGCTGCCCTGGAAAGAGGACAGCAGCGCAACGCCGCTATGGCAAGGGCACGTACACCCGTGCCAGGCCAACCTCAGCGCCTTGAGGCGGGATAGTCATCGGGAGGAAGGTCTAGCGACCGCAGGAGGACGGAGTCCCCGGGCGGCGCGGTTTTGCCAATGAGCACGCCAGTACCCCCGCAGTCGCACGCTTCATTCGGTAAAGTCGTCACCCCGACCGCACGGACATTACATGTACTCATCGACTCTGTGTCAGATCTAAAGGCCCAAATGGAGGCCAACGAGAGAAGGGCGGCACGGACGATGGAAGGCGAGCGATTCAACGAACGCATGGGCCCCTTCTCGAACCGAGTTCTGGAATCCAGGAGGTCTGGTAACCAGAAATCCCTAAAGCTCACGTACTCAGAATCCGGGAAAGAAGTCTTCACCACTCTAACCTCTTCATACGAGGACATCTTGCACGAAAACGGGAACATCATTCCCCCACCGCCGAGGAGCAAGTACCCAAAGGGGAAACTTACCCAGACGCGAACGGACAAGTACTGCTCCTACCACGATGAAGCTACCCATCGGACGAACAGTTGCTTCGCCCTCAAGACAGCGGTGGAGGGTTTGATTAACAGCGGTCAGCTTCAGCTGTATATAGGGGAAAGGAGAGCAGATCCCGACCGGGAGCAGGGCCAGGGCTGGTAAGCACGCCCGGACCCAGTGAAGGGTTAGGTGCTGGAAATTTCAAGCAGTCAGTTTGGCATATCAACGGTTCAACCAGCGCAACATTATAAGATATGTATGCCAACTATTTTAAGAGAAATCCAAGGAATTCCACCGAAGCAAAAATGTATATCCAAAGGGTATAATACAAAAAAAAAAACCGTTCCAGCAGATTTACAAAAAAGAGAGAGCAAAACAAAAATCTTAAGGAGCCGCGTCTCCCTCCTCAGCGGGCATCCCACCAGCTTCCCCAGATGGAGCCGCCGCATCCTCTCTAGCGGGTGCAGATAGTCGAAGCCCGCCTTCCCCTTCCGGCTGCTCCTCTTCTGCCAGCTGCCCATGGGTATCGTCATCGGCCCCCGCCTTAGGCATTCGTGAGGTATCCAGGTACCCCTTCTCTTCCCACTCCACGTAGACATCGGCGATACCCAACTCCCTAGCCTTTTCCAGGAGCTCAAGAAACTGATCAGTATCGTGATATTTCTGGATAACCCACTGGAAAAGCTCTGGGTCCTCTTCTCCAGCCGCAGCGGCAGCGGCGGCACGCACAGCGGTAGCTCCCACCTGGAGCTCATCCACTCTGGCCTCCAGCTCGGCCCTCTCCTCCTCAGCCCGCTCATTTTCCTCCTCGAGGCTCCGGACCTGGTCTTCTAACTTGGCCACCTATTTCTTGGCCCTCTCCTCCAGCCTGACCTTCTCCCGCTCAAGCCTGGACTTCTCAACTTCCAGGCGCTCACGGGCTCCTGTCAGAGCGGCCACCTGCCTCTTCATCTCCGACAGCTCCTCACTCGGGTCCGGCTGGTACAGATTGTACAATAGCTACAGAACAACAGCGGCGGCAATAAGCTAGAACAACGCCCTCTGCGGCTGCTCCCCAAGTTTGCCGCAGACGCCCCGCTCAAAACGACTCACAGTCGGCGACAGAGCATCTCCCCCCCCCCCCCCCCCCCCCGCCACAAAACGCGGCGCAAAGAAAGCAAGACTTACCAATTACTATGCACAACCGAGGAAAGTCCGCCCTACAAAAACACCGAGCAATGGTAGGCAAGAACCAGAACGCTTAAAGCACGGATAGCGCGAGGTACCTCCACAGAACTTTCGCCGGATTCCTCTCCAACCTTCTCTTCTTCTCTCTGGGCCAAGAGCAAAAACAGAAATAATGAGGACAAAGGAGGCCTTTTTATAGACGGGTCTGATGCCCTAGGCACCCCTGTAATCCCCTTACAATACTCAATGAAGGCAACTCAAACGCCTGCGAATCCAGGCCCTCCATCTCAGATCGCTCCCTACTGACACGTGTCCTAGCATCGATAACCTTCCCACGCCATCATAACTGATTGGACCGATGGGCTTCCTCCTTAAATGTATGTCAGCCACTTGTCCCACCTACAAGCGGCAGTTAAAGGAGACAGGACCGGGAACCGAGGCGTCAAGCCCCCCCACTTCCCTAAGAGCCATGGCATCGCCCCGGTTAGGTAGCATTCAACCGGCTCCATGGCATCTCACCGGTTAGGTAGCATTCAACCGGCTCCATGACATTCCACCGGTTACGTAGTATTCAACCGGCTCCAAGGCATTCCACCGGTTACGGTTTTGCCACTTTCCTTCGCCCATGCGGGCAGGGACAAGCCAACAACAACTCAAGGCTTCAAACACATGGGCTTTATAAACCCGGGAGAGTTTACATCTAACACATGCAAACTTTTCCAGCAGGCTAAAAACCCTGCATCACACTGAACTGTGATAAATATGGGAATCCAAGGCGAGACTTGTTATCTCCACGCCACCCCACCGGGCAGATTGTTTCTCTAACACAGGACAAATCTCCCCGCAGGCACGTTACCCCACGCTTATTCCAACACAAGCTAGGCCGAGCCACCGGGCTACTCCCAGCCTGCCCCACCGTTGGCAGCAATTTTACCTTGAGAACTTGGGGGACTCGTTCCGACATGGCAGTCCACCGGTCGAGTCCTTACATTGTCATCCCATGCACTCGTCCGGGTTTCACCCCGCTCCATATTCATTACATGGCGGATTTTAAACGCCACATTGTCATCCCATGCACTCGTCCGGGTTTCACCCGGCTCTATATTCATTGCATGGCGGATTTCAACGCCACATTGTCATCCCATGCACTCGTCCGGGTTTCACCCCGCTCCATATTCATTGCATGGCGGATTTCAACGCCACATTGTCATCCCATGCACTCGTCCGGGTTTCACCCCGCTCTATATTCATCGCATGGCGGATTTCAACGCCACACCATCATCCCATGCACTCGTCCGGGTTTCACCCTGTTCCATATTCATGGCATGACGACACTTGAGCACAATACCATTAGTATTGCAAGTATACTCATAAGTGTCACACGTCATCATTAATAGGTACTCACATCACCACGCCTTCTCTGTCCAAACGCCCGGTCACGCCCAATCTTCAATGCGGACTTGGGAGACTGGGTACCGTTGGGTCGGTAACCCTGCGGGTCTGCGGGACAGGACCGAGACATATTAAGTCCTCATTCAAGATTGCACTTGACCGAGAACTTGGGGGACTTGTTGACAGTAGCCACAGAGGGGCTACATAAGCCCACAGACCCGCAACCAGTGCATCCGGGGCCGGACTGAGGCCCGGAACAGGATCACCAGCACCCGGACCCGAGGTCCAGCAGTCTGCCTTGTGACCAGGGGCCCGGAGACCGAGGGCGCCAGCCTGCCGAACAGGCCACCAGAGCTGTCTTTTTGTGTGCGAACAGAAGGAAACCAGTCCCACATCGAAGAGTAAGACCAGACCTCACACTCGACCACCTATATAAGGGCATCAGCTACCCTCTTTAATAGGTAACTGATCTCTCCATCTGCTTATCACTCTTGCTTAAGTTATCTATTCATCCCAACTGTACTAACTTAGGCATCGGAGAGGAGAAGACCGGCCCACCCGGTATTCCCCTTAGTTAGCAGGTTCGCAGGAGGAGATCACATCCAGATTCATTAGTTTTCACTAGGCCTACGGGTTTGTGCAGAAACAATTACTATAAAAGCTCTCTTGAATATCAAAGCTGCCTCCAACATCAAATAGGTGCTGTTCCACTTTGTTGGGACATCCATACACACAATTCCCTTACATCCAAGTTGTTCTCTCTCTACAACCTTCTTAAAAATCTCTATTCTGTTTGAAGAAGATCTCACAAACTTCACTGCATTCCTAATTGCCAAAACAGACTTCTGCAACCTCTTCATGTCATGCCCCACTATTAAGTTAGTGATGTGAGCAGTGCATCTCACATGCGTGTATCTTCCATGTAAAATATGCTGGTAAAATGATGACTTGTTCATCTTAGCAACAAGCCACTCTAAAGCACACTTGTTTGCAGCAGCGTTATCAACTGTAATGCACATCACTTTATCAATTCCCCATTGCACTAAGCATGATTCAATAAGCTTCCCTATAGTTGGCCCTTGATGATTTTGAATCACACAAAAATTAATGACCCTCTTGTGCATTTTCCAATCTATGTCAATGAAATGGGCCGTAAGCACCATGTAATTGACATTTTGAACACTGGTCCAAGTGTCGGTGGTCAAACTCAACATATACATCTTCATAAGCTTCTTCAAATCTTTCTTTAAGATGTCATACATACCTAGAAACTTTCTACACAATGTTCTTCTTGATACTGCTTCGAAAAGAGGACACACTGTCTTACAAAATCTCCTAAACCCTTTCTTTTCCACAAAGCTAAAAGACAGCTCATCAATGACAATCATCTCTACACAAGCTTCCAAATAATCATCTTGACTATAAGCTGTCATGCTCAGCTTATTTGACTTAGACTTATCCCCAACAAGATTTTTCTGTGACTTATCAACCTCACGTGGAAAATACCTACAAGTCTAATTCATGTGCCTAATCAAACCAGAAGTGCCACTCTTACCCTCAACATTAAAGTCCCCAATCTTTCCCCTAGGACAGTGGATGCAATAAGCCCTTTTAGTAACTATCTCAATTACTTTACCCTCTGCATCTTTTACTCTTTCAATTTTCTCATACTCTTTGAAATGCTCCCAAACACGATTAGTACGTTTTATACCTGATGAAGCAGGAGTTTCACCACCCTCACCTACAGATGCAACAGGTTCATCTGCGGGTTCACTTGTAGCAGGTTGATTTGAAGGAGGATGACTTGAACATGGATTTGCATCTTCGAGAAATTGAGTCAATGCGGCGGGAAGTGATGGTGATACAACTGATGCCCCTGTTGATGACATCTGAAGACCAGAAGCAGAAGGGTTCGGTCGAGCTGCTATCTTCTTTCCTCTAGCCATCAGCTTCGGTAGAGGTTGGTAAAATCTGTCAAAATTGAAAAGAATCATAAGATGGACTGGTGATATGAACTTTGGACTCATCACCCATGAAACCAAAAACTGAATTACTGCAAAATATGAACAATTAAAACTTACCCACAGAGCTAAATATGGCGAAGACCTACGACATCAGCGAAGTGGGCAGTCGTTCGCCGATAATTAGTAGAGAACAGAAGGGGAAGATGACGGTGTGGGAAGCTGACGGCGGTGAAGGGAGGAAGAGGAACCTGAGGGTGAGCTTTCGATGAAGGGAGGAAGAGGAACTCAGGAACTAGGTATGGGATTTAGGAGATTTACTGATTTACTGATTTAGGTTTGTGGCTTCGTAGTCAGTAGTCTTGGTCTCTTGGAGTCTCAGAAAGTCAGAATAGAAAATGAACGGTGATGATGAAATAGACGGTTGAGATTATGTGCCTTATTATTGCGGGACGGGACGGGCCTAAACGGGACTTACACTCTTCGTCCCGCGTCCCGTCCCATGTTATTGAGATGGGACGGGATGGGACGGGCCTGCTGTTTTGAGATTTAAGTCCCGTCCCATCCCGGTAAATTTCGGGACGGGTTCAGGATTAGTGTTTTTTATGCCCAGCCCTACTATTTTTGAAAAATTGATGCCTATTTTGGTTAGAAAAACTCATGAAAATTGGGCGAAAATTTCAAGTGCTTAGCACTTACTTCAAGAAGAAATTTTGTGAAGACCACTTATGTGCAATGAAGTTTATACATTATCTTTTGTTTATGTTATGGTGAAAAATGTATAGGTTACCGAATTTAGAGCACTTTATATGTGGGTCACATTTTATCGAAATTAAAAAGTTATAAAAAGACTACCTTAATTAAACGAAAAGAAACAAAACTCCCTCGTGCTTTCTACCGAACGTGACAATGTGAAATGAATATGACATTGGGCAATTAAGAGTTGGTATATTTTTGAGCCAAGCAGCCTCTTCATGGGAATGGAAACCCTGGATAATGGTAATAGCATTATTTCTCCCATCAAACTTGGTAACAGAGTTCGTGGCCGAGAAACTCCCACACTCCGACCCAACTTTTATATCAGAGTGCCTAACCTTCGCTCACGACTGACGCAGAAGGCTAACAAATATCATGGGTCATACCCAATTCCATATGGAGTTTTAGGCAGAAAAGTGCATAGGAACGCGGCAACAGACCGTTTGTGCTTATTTATACAGCATTAAACTTAATTGTCTGAGTTAGAACCAACATGGTAAAGGTTCTGAAACAAACCAACAAAGACAAATTGAAGCTCTTGTAAATCAAGCACAAACTAGAATAGATTAGACTGAGACTCATCCATGGTGAGAAGTTGTGACTTTTGCTCGACATCAAGTGCAGCTGTACACTGTAAAGCCGATGCAGAACATCTCTGCCTGTCTTGGGATGCAAAAAAACTTCATTCAGCTAACCAGGTAGTGTATCGTCATGCTCGTACCGTCTTATGCGACTCGTGCTCAGCTTATGATGGGTGTCTGGATCACAGCGGCGGGCTTCTTTGCCAGTTGTGTGACCGGAGCCACCATGGGACGACATCCCCAGTGCATCAGAGACTTCCAATCAACAGTTACACTGGTTGGCCGGCTGCCGAGGACTTTGCAGCAATTTGGGGTTTGGAAATGAATCATGACCACACTAGTAGTACAAGTCATGCGTGGAACTTGGATATTCTGGGTCAGATTCTAGACTTGCAAAAGATTCAGACTACTGTTTCTCTTGGACTGTGCAGCAATACAACTAGTCAGGTAATAGGTCATTTCTTCAAATCATTTGCTGCACTATCTAGCTATTATGTTTTTGTCGGTGAATTATGTGATGATGGGTTTCAATTTTGAACTTAAAAGCATAAATTTCTCTAGCTTCAACTGAGAAAACACAAACCAAAAATTGAACATACATGTGTATGGTTGCAGGTTTTGGATGAAAATACGATACTGAATATTAATTGTACGTGTTAGGTCATTTGTTGGGTTGCCCATATTCCATTCAATTCTTCTAGCTTGGTTCCATATTTGCCTCATGATTGTCAATCTCATCCGTACGTGCCCGCCATCGTTAACACTTCACATCGTGAACGAGTTGTTGACGCCAGAGCATATGCTTTGATGGGGTACAAGCAGAAGAAGCATTCTCGTGTGTAAGTACCACAAGTTTCATCTAAACCCTCTCAATTCAAGAACAGTTATATACACATTTTACATGCTAAGTATTGTCTTATTTTTTGTTTTCAAGGTATGAAAGGTGTTGACAGTAGCCACAGAGGGGCTACACAGGCCCACAGACCTGCAGCTAGCATGCCCGGGGCCGGACCCGAGGCCCAGCAGTCTAACTTATGACTGGGGCCCGGGAGCCGGGGACACCAGCCTGCCGAACAGGTCACCTTAGCTGCCTCTTTGCGTACGAACAGAAAAGAACCAGTCTCACATCGAAGAGTAAGACTAGACTTCACGATCGACCACCTATATAAGGGCCTCAAATACCCTCATTAATAGGTAACTCAACTCTCCCACTACTTATCATTCCCGCTTAAGTTATCTATTTGCTCCAACGGTACTAACTTAGGCATCGGAGAGAAGAAGACCGGCCCGCCCAGTATTCCCCTTAGTTAGCAGGGTTCGCAGGAGGAAATCACACCAAGATCCACCGGTTTCCCGCAGGCCTACGGATTTGTGCAGAAACAAAAGAAAAATTCGATATCAAAGGAAAAAAGCCATAGCAGATACACGCAAGCGGGTGAGAGGTCGATTTGCGAGAAATTAAGAAGCAGGCTTCACCTTACTAGCTCTCATCATCAGTCTCATGCTCTTAACTAACTAAACCCTAAGGGCATCTCCAACCTAAGGTCCTAAACCTTATAAATTTGGAGTCCTAAAAAAATATGGTCTCTAATAGTTAATTGGGGAGGTCCTAAACCCTATATTTTTAGGACTTGGTCTCATCCCAAGTCTTATTTTGAGACTTGGTTTGAGACTAGTCATATAAATTTGGCTTGGTCCCAAACACTCAATATTTTTTTTTCAATTCAATATTATATTTATTTATCATGTACAAGAATAGTTTACAAATATAAATTATTATTAATTACAATACAAAATATAAAAAAAATCAAATATATAAATTTAAGACTTTTAGTTAAAACTTTACCATTGGAGATGGTTGAAGTCTTATATGAATAGTGTCTAAATGAGGTATTATAATAGGTATGAGACCCCATTATGAGACTTCATGGTTGAAGATGCCCTAACAGTACTAGACTTGCATTCGTCCGTTTGTTAAAGCAATAGTGTGATTTTATCTTTTATCTTTTTGTATCAAATTTAGGTATCAATTATGGGATGATTCACCAAACTTGTATATGATATTAGATTTTGATGGAAGAGCTATATATATTAGACAAAAATAGGTAGTTATAGTTGTGATGAAGAAGCAAAAGTCCCTCTAAAACCAACCGATCGAGAATGATGGCTCTTCACTTCCTTCACAATTCTTCCTTCATTTCATAATCCATCTGAAAATTGAAGACCTTTAGCAAGACCAAAAGATCACCACTATGAAGGCATCAACCTCCTCTCAAATTCTCAATAAGTTTCCAAACAAAGCAACAATCTAAAGCTAACAGCAACTCATCACTTTTCACAACCAAAAGTTGTTCAAATAGTTTATTTCTATAACAAGAATTAACATATATAAATTATGAAATAAAAAGAAAATAATTACATTGTTTTATAGATGCAACAAATGGGCAATTGCAAATGAAATTTAGTTCATTTTTTGTGTGTCCAAATCTCACACAGGATTCAGATTATCTTTGATTGTAAGACAACATTGTTTTCTGATATACTCTATTACCGTTATGTTTATAATAAGAGTGAGTGAGTCTTATAATTATATTCAAAATAAGAGTAATAATCGAGACGTAGTAAGTTGAGTAGTATCTCTTTCGGTACGACTAAGCTTCTAATTTTTAATATTAAAAAGAAATAAAATTTGTATGGGTGATCAGGTATATATACCTAGTGTAAGGCGGCGCGTGATTATCAGTCGCCACTCTAACCACGTGAAGTTGAACACAGAGACGGAGAGGTACTACTTTTCTTCGAGCTCAACATTTCTCACAGTCAACTGGTGCATACACAATAGATTATCAGTACGTGTAAATCCAATGGCTCAAATTAGCTCCAGACACAACTACCTGATCTTTGTCCTAACAGAATCGACGCTTCAAAATGACGAAATACCCAAACACAATCCAAGCAAATTGTTGGAGCACAGAGGGTAGTCCATGTAAAATTCACCTCGCGAGCTGAGCTGGCATTCAGTTAGAGGAAGGTTTTGGACATGCTCCTGCTTCTTCTTTTTCCCTCCAAATCCTCCTTCCCCTTTCTTCCCCACACCTATAAAACCCAGTCTCTACCTCCATTTCTCAACTCTATATCTTTACTATCAGAGAGAGCTAGCTTCTCCGTTATGTCACTCTACGACTTCAGAGCTTCTGAAGGTAACCGATTCCTCTCTCTCTCTCCGCTTTAATTCTCTTCTTAATTCTTCGTCAATTTGTTTGTTTAATCCTAGATCTGGTTCTCAGTATGTGAAATCTCTGTTTATCGATGCATGAATCTCGATAGGATTGTTGATTTTGTTGCGTTTGATCCAATTCTTGAGGCGTATTACTGTAGCGAAATTGTTTCTTGAAGATTAGGATTTTAAATTCAAGAACCTAATAAAAGAAAACCGAATCAAAACTGCAAGAAAAGTGTGCTTCACTGTTCGCGTGATTTTCTTGATTGTATAATTTCGTGATTTGAAGGAAAAATTGATGTTGAAATGATCGGAATTCTGTTCGTGTCACAGTGAAACTGAAACCGAGAATGCAAAACGACGCCGTCTACTCCACCACCTCAGGTCGCATCGGAGCCTCCGCGATGACGTCATCGCAGCCTCAAATGTACGGCGGTGGTTACAATTCCGTCTACTCCTCATCGATTTTCGGTCCGAAGCCTTCTTACAGCGTCGAATCAAACTCCGACACGTCGCAGGCCTACCGCAACGAACTTTACCAGTCTCTGCTGGTCCGTAACCGCCAGGAGATGGTCAACCGCCACAGCCTCTGCCTGAAGCGCCTCCACGAGGCGGCGGAGGAGGCCGACGCGCTCTGCCGCGAGAACATCCACCTCCGCAACGTCAACGTGGAGCTGAACAAGCAGCTCAGCCTCCTCATCCACGCCTCCATCCAGAAGGAGATCGAAGCTTCCACAAGCGCTGTGCCGAGGTCGCCGTTTGGGATCGTCAACGGGATTCGCGGCCTGTCAATCGACGGCAAGGCGTCGACTCATGAGGAGGAAGAGCTTGAGTTCAGAAGCGATCAGAGTCCGACGAGTGACGTCATGGATAATGAAGAGGCTGAGAATGTTAATGTGGAGAGGATTCAGCTGCCGAAGAGCATATCGGTGAGGTCCAACGGCTACGTGAAGCTTCCTCCGGTGATCGCTGCTACCAACGCCGCTGCTCGGACTCGGAGCGCCGCCAGATCTCGAATCGCCAAGGCAGTCAGTGCTTCAGTAAGTAGATGCTATTTTACTTTTACATATCGTTTTGTTGGTAAATTTAATCAAATTGTGTTTTGGTTTGGTGTCTTTTAGTCTTTCTTATAGAGTGTATTTACTTGAGATTCTTACTATTTCAGAGTGATACTTTTACTGTTAGAAGTGAAATTGGTAGAGAAATCGTTTCCTTTCTCAGAAGATACAGAAATCAATTGCACAGGGAGTTTAGTTTTGCTAATGGAATCCTACTTGAGTTAGCAATGTTAGACTGTAAGCATTAGCTTTGGATCATAAATTTGATTTTCAAGTTTGTTTTGTGCTCTTTCTGTGTTTTGATTACTTTTGATTATGGACTCCTTTGTGTTTAAATTGGGGGAAACTTGAGCTTTGATTCATTGCAGTGGGTGGAGCCCTTAGTTTGGTAGAGCACATTTAAATTATGTATGTAGGCAATGCACATAAACTGTTTGTGAAAATGCCACAATGAGATAGGTGATGATACTACATCTGCATTTATTCTTAATGCATTTTCTAATAAAGTGTTGATTGGGGAAAGCCATTAGTTTGATGGCACATTTAGGCTTTACATATAAGCAGTGCACATGACCTGGTTTATGACAATGCGAAAACTGAGATGTTTGATGATTTCTGTAACTTGATTATTTAAACATTGGAGCTTCCTCTGATGCAGCAAAAGGTGTACGTTCATGGAGGGAAGAAAGAGGAGGTGCCACTTGAACTGGAGGTGTTCAACCAGGGAATGTTCAAGACTGAACTCTGCAACAAATGGCAGGAGTCTGGTGACTGCCCTTACAAAGACCACTGCCAATATGCGCACGGAGTTGAGGAGCTGCGCCCCGTGATTCGCCACCCACGCTACAAGACAGAGGTATGCAGAATGGTGCTTGCTGGTGATATCTGTCCATATGGCCATCGCTGCCATTTTCGCCACGCACTCACTGAGGAGGAGAAGCAGCTTGCTGGTGGCAACGTTAAGCTCAGCAAGCCAATCAGGTAAAATATGATGGAAGACAGTAAGTAATAAAAGAGAGACAGCAGGGGTTGAGTACAGTACTGATGTTTTACATGCCCTCGGTATATAATGCCTCGTTATATGTTGGTAAGTATATATATGGATATGCACAACATAGTAGGAATAATTAGTATGCGGAAAAAGTCCAGAAGATGGAGAAGAAATGAGGCTCCCAGAGATAGAGGTCTGCTCTATTGCTTCTTTTGTATGTGATGGATTCTCATAGGTAGATGAGATGTTAGTTTGGTGATGTCAAACCAAACTACCAACCAAGAAGAAACTTTCTTTGGTTGATCAATGTTAACATGATTTCTGTTTGGACATGTTATTGAAAGCAATTCATCTCAGTCTCATTTTGGTTTCAATTACTCCCTGCTGATGGGATTTCATGTGTTTGGTTTAGTGAGTTATGATGTCCCAAGGCCCTGTTTGGTCTAAACTCCTAAACGCCATTCTCTGTGACTGAGAGTGACCTGTATACAGAAGAGTAGAATAGTGAGGTTGCTTACTTCTGTTTGAATATCTGATCCAGTTTACCCAGTAACCCATATTACCATTCTATTTTAACCCCAACTTTCAAGGGTATTAGTGTTGAAGTTTGCATTTTGCAGGATTATTGGGCACGCCTTAATAAACCAGATCCAAACTTATTAAATGGCCTCAATGGGCCCAAATGAGCCAAAAAAGATTGTATATGTAATAGGATAAGGATATAGATAGAGAGAGAGAGAGAGAGAGAGAGGGAGTAGGTGAGAGTCTGAGAGATCATCTTCATTGATCTGTGCTCTTTTTCTGAAACAAATCAATGAGAGAAAGAGGAAAGGTAGATAGAGCCCAACGAAGTTTTGGGGTATAGGTGGCTAGGTTAGAGATGAAAGACTGGTTCTTTCCATGAACAGTTTCTCTTCCCTATGCCACCTGTTCCCCATGATTTCTTTTGGTTCCTCCCTTTCCTCCTCCTTCTTCTTCTTCTTCCTCTCGGTAACTCTGCTTCTGGTAGGTTAGGTCGCTTCTTCGTCTCTTGATTTAATTCTCATCTGCAAATGTTATGCTTGATATTATTATATGAAATGAGCTTTGTTCAAAACTAATTCTTGTCTATGTGATAAGCTTTGTTCCTTTATAAGTTTGTACATATATATCATTTGTTCACTGCTGTTTCTACTTGCCTTGTTTTCTCATTAGTTTAGATCTTTGATTATAGGGAGATTTAATGTTTTCTCATCAGTTTAGATCTTTGATTATAGGGAGATTTAATGTTTTCTCATTAGTTTAGATCTTTGATTATAGGGAGATTTGATGTATAAAATGGACATGTGGTAGAGTAAATTGTATTCTGAAATGGTAGGTGTTCTCAGACTAAGAGAACAACACTTTATGTGTCAACTCTTGCTCTGCTTATGACAGTCTTTAAGAGACTGATCCATTTGTATTACCCCGGAGTTTGATAGAATTCAGGGGAAAATAGTAGTGACTTTTTTTATTCAACTAATTGCTCTCTGACCATCGGTACTGTGGTCCTTTCAATCTTTGAAAATTTTCATGACCCTATCAGTTATTTTTACCCAACAGCATATGCGTTGTTTACAAATTAGTAGTCAAACGTAAGCTAGCTGCTACTTTAGTTGATCCATGGATGTATGTAAATTTTGAAGTGATGATGGTGGCATTGTGTCTTTGAAATTATTTGCAAGTGATTTCATATCGTTATGTTACTTTAGTTCAGCAGGGACATGCAGATGCAAGAATATGAAGTGTACTCAATGATTAAAATTATTTATACATCTCAACGAATTTAATTATAAAAAAAAAATTAAAAATAAATAAATAAATAAACTTTGCTTCGAGTCAGATACTTTGTTTTTGGAAATATCAAAGAAGGGTTCAGGGAAACAATGAACTTTTATCACTTTTAGTTTTGCACAAAAGAGTAGGGGCCTAAAGCGGCAAAGGAAACTGTGAACTTATATGAACTTTGTCGGTACACTAATTATTCAAGAACATCTTCACAGAGCTAAAGTAACCAGCTAGCTTCTTTGATTAGAATTCTGGGCTTATTATAAATGATATCTTTGACACCTTAACATAATAGTTATCTGTTGTGCTTGTGGGTGATATCTTTGATATTAATTTTCTACTGCTAGAAGTTTTCTCAAACATCTGATTCCAGAGACTTTTTCATATTCATTCCAGAATCAAATTGAAAGTTATGTTGCAGGAGTTTTTAGAGTCACTTAAAGTCTTTCTGATATGAGATCTTGTTGCATTTCTTAGACACAAGGCATAGCGTTTTAGAACAGTGTTAAAACAGTTTTGATTGCCAGAAGAGAAGAGCAGTAGTCCAGCTGAAACTAGCACAGTGCAATCAAGTAAGGTACTCTATACTGCAGTCAGTGAGGAATTGATATCAGATCTCTTGACAGTAACTGCATAGTGGGTATGTTTTAATTGTGAGGTTTATTTTCTGGTAAGTCACATTTATGTGGTTGAAGCCTTGAAGGAACCAGATCTCTTGACAGTAATTGTCTGAGCTGGTCAATATTTATGTGGAAAGTTTCAGTCTTCAGGACCAAGTACTAGTGTACTAGCCATGGTGTTTCCTCAGAAGTCAAAATTAGACTGACTCAATCATGGTTAGCTTGTAAGTGTGTAGCCAAGGGTTTTAAATAAGTGTACTGTGTGTTTTACATTCCATGGAAGGAGATAGTCTGGATTGGAAAGGCAAGGTTTTGGGGAAGTTGTTGAATGGGAGAGTTGGAAAGGAATGAAGCTCTCTCTTTCTCTGTCTTGTAATTTAAATAGAATTTGATATCATTTCTTACCAATCCCTCCCATTTCTACAGTTTCCTGAAATTTCTCCTTTTCCGTTCCTTCTCTTTCTCATTAAATGGGTTCATCCAGAGAGACAAAAGTCTTGGAATTTGTACTGCAAACTTGCATTGATTTCTACTGATCATCTCTTTCCGTATCTTCCTTATAACATAGTTCCTACTAAAGTATTCGTTTTCCATTAGGTGCTTTCTATGATTGATGATTTACTTGTTTTTCCATGATTCATGCTTGATTGATTTGCTATTTTGCTGATCGGAAGACTGAAGTATGGGTCTGGATCTGTATAAATAAGCACATCTAGATGGATGGATGTTGGAGTTAACAGTGCTGAGCTAAATCCATTGTTAAGAGTTGCTTTTTTGGTTAATGACAACCAATGCGAGATATAATCGCAGGGCGAAGTTTGAATTGTTCCTGAACTGGTAGATTCATTTTCTCTGTTCATGTTGAACAATGCAAACAGTCCAATGGTTGAGGGTGCCCTGAACACTGCTACATGACTTGAGACTTCTTGGAATCAGATGGATATATTCTGATACTATTACCAAACAATATAATTACTAAAAAACTGAAATTTTTGTTCGAGATAATAATCTAACCAATTCCACAGAACCTTAATAAGAAGTTTAAACGGAAGACTCAAAGTATGTTTATCGATTTCACTTTTGGATTTGCATATAAATTTAATAATGGGGAGAATTATCTTTAACTTGAATTGTTTTGTTTTCAACTTTTGAATATAAATCTGAAAATATTTGAGGATGAATCTCTTCGTCAGTTTGAACATATCTAAATTACTTTCATCGTTCTTAGTGAACAAAACAACACTAGCCATTTATCGATATTTACAATCAAACACTTTAAGATTTCAGTGGAAATTTCTGTAGAGCACTGAATATTCACCAATTTGAACCGAGAAAATCAAGGGAACCATCGCCATATCAAGATGACAAGTCGCTTTTAGACAAGAAAAGAGAATAATTTGAGGGTCCAGATCCAGAAAAATCATTTTCGAGAAAGGGTAAATCGTCCCTGGATTGGAAGGTAAAATTTGTGTACTCCGTTAACATTCACAGACAGTAAAAGATAAATAAAGTGAGTGTTCGTCCTCTTGAAAATGAAAATGCATGCAATGCTTCAATCAAGGAGGAAGTGAGTAACGAGGGATCCAATGCGGAGGCGTGCGTGCTTACTCGGTTGTACGTACTTTCTGGTCCAATAGGGGGGCGGTATACGGCTCAAAACGACTCAAAACTTGTCGACCTCCGCACGCGCCGCTTCTTGTCCGCCCATCATTCGACACTCATGGCACACATGTCCTTCTACTATCCAGTCATTCACCATCTCTCACTCTTTACCCTTTTCTAGGGTTTTGCTTTGCTTTACCTCCCCCGACTTGCACAAGCAGCTAAGCCACATTCACATTGCATTGTTCTTATTTACGTGACCTTTTGTTTTTAGTTATCTCAACTTGAGAGTGTGAACTTGATTTGATGAGGAGAGTGGTAAACAAAAAGAGAAGTAATGCAAGTATACCACGAGTGAACCAAAATTGTATGTCATAACATTTCATGATCAATTAAGAATGCAAATGTGAACTAACAACGTTACACTAATAAAGTTGGTCTAATGGAAACATATATGTTGCAAGTGGAGCGGATACTGCATAAATTGTTATAGTAAAAACAGGTATGTGGTTCAAACCTCAGTTTGAAAAAATATTCATTGAAGATGAGCCATATCTATATTAATCTCGACTCCAAAGTGGAGCAAACTCTACCACCATTTTTATATCAAAAAAGAAAAGGGAATTTTGTCTTATACCCGTTTTCTAAGAGGCATTTTAAATAACTCACTAAATGTTCATATATAATAGACACCTAAAATGTGTCAACTCTACTACATATTATAATATTATATCCTATTTTTTTTAAAAAAAATAACACAAATTACCACCATTTAGATATTACATCAAGATAGTAAATAAGTTTAATTGACTTTTTGTATTAAATGCCTAAATTATGGGATTTTCTTCAAAACTAACTATTTTGTTTTCAATCAATTTCATAACTATTGCTGGAATTATGGAATTTTTTTATATTTATGAAAAAGTTAGGTGAAAAAGGTAGATACATATAATAGATACATGATTGTCTATATGTACAGATATCTAACTAGCACTACCAGAAAAGGGGTTATAGCCGACGATATGGGAAAAAACGGCCGACGAAATAGTTTTTGGTTATAGCCGACGAGGATGGGAAAAAACGGCCGACGAAATAGTATCTCGTCGGCTATAACCCGTTATAGCCGACGAATTACTATTTCGTCGGCCACATCGTCGGCTATAATATTATAGCCGACGACTGCCGACAACTCGTCGGCTATAGTTATAGCCGACGAAACGTTTTTGGTTATAGCCGACGAGGATGGTATTCGTCGGCTATAATAGTTATAGCCGACGAAAAGTTTTTGGTTATAGCCGACGAGGAGGGTATTCGTCGGCTATAACTCTTATATCAGATCGACCTTCTGCATCAGGGAGCTCATTCGTCGATGAAATCATCCAAAACGCTCTGAAATCGTCCAAAACCTCGGCCATAAGCTTGAAAGGTACGTATATTGCTGTGTGTGTTGATTTAGTTGGTTATATGCAGAGGTGTGTTAATTTAGAGTTTAATTAGAATAAATGTGTGATTAATTTGATATATATATATATATATATGTGTGTGTTGAGATGAGATTATTAATGGGTTGATATATATGTTGTATTGGTTAGATAGAATTGAAGTTTTGTTGAAGATTAGTGATTGATTGTTGATTTATAGGTGATTTTAGATGAATTTGATGAAAAAATGTATATATATATTAATTAATTTAATTGTAATTAAAAATATATTGTTGGTATATATACAAAATACATTGTGTTTAATTAATTAGGGAGATTGACGATGTTTTAATTAATTTAGGGATGCATGTGTGTATATATATATATGTGTGTGTGTGTAATGATGAATTTTTTAATTAATTAGTACGTGCGTACGTACGTAGTACGTGCATATATACATATCTATATATAGCTATATTTATTTCTTGAATTTACAGGATGGACAAGAGTTGGATTACCCTTGGAAGATGGGATCAGGCGTATCATGATGGAGTTAGGAGTTTCCTGGATTTTGTGATAGCTAACTGTGGAGACACTACACTTCATTATTGTCCGTGTAAAAAGTGCAAGTGTGCCACCCCACGACACCGGTTTTCCATAGAGACAGTGGAGCAACACCTGGCTAGATATGGATTTTGGGTCCTATACACTAATTGGATTTATCACGGTGAACCAGAGTTTGCGGGTCGTCATGATCATGGACAATTTGCCGAGAGAGGGAGTTCCTCCAATGATCCGACAACGAACTGGATCAACGATATGTTTCCTCGTGAGAGCGGTGTCTTTGAGGAAGCACCAGATGTGCAACTCCCACCTCCGGAGATGGAGTGTTTCCCTGATATTGAGCCACTCGAGCCATTACCCCGATCTCCGGTCAACACAAGTGGTATGGAAAAGTACAACAACCTGATCGCATTGCAACAGACTCCGTTGTACCCCGGATGCAGTAAGACTGTCCTTGAATCTGTCATGGGAGTGATGAAGATCAAAACGGAGAACAAAAGCACTGTCAAATCGGTTGATGATTGGCTTCGGCTATGGGGTGGGGCGATGCCCCCCGGACATCGGCTTCCTACCAGTCATCATAAGGTGCGACATATCCTTAAAGATCTCGGCCTTTCCTACATCAAGATTCATGCATGCAGATACGATTGCGTTCTGTTTTACGGGGAAGGACTTGCAGATCTTGAATACTGCCCATTATGCAATACAGAGCGGTATAAGTTCACTCCTAAAGGGAACAAGAAAGCTGTGAAGATACTTCGGTACTTCCCGCTGATTGATAGGCTTGAGCGGTTGTTCATGTGTGCTTTCACGGCCGAAGCTATGAGATGGTGGGCTGAGAGGAATGTGCCTGACGATGACACCCTTAGACATCCCGCCGACGGAGAGGCTTGGAAGAAGAACGTGTTGGAGTTTCCCGAATTTGCATCAGAGGTTCGAAATGTTTGGCTAGGGCTATCATCCGACGGTTTCAACCCTTTTGGCAAGAAAGAGCTTCAGTACAGTGTGTGGCCAGTTATTTTGATTCCGTACAACTTTCCACCGTGGATGTGCATGAAGAAGGAATATAACATGCTCACATTGTTGATTCCAGGCCCAGGTTATCCGGGAAAGTGTCTCGATGTGTATTTGAGACCCGTAATTGAGGAGCTTCGGTACTTGAGTCTGAACGGCCACCTGGTCTACGACCGGTTCAAAAATGAGATGTTCCGGATGCATGCCATGCTTGTTGGCACGATCAGTGACTTTCCTGGGAGGGGTATGTTGTCGGGCAGCGTCACCAGGGGTTACAGGGCTTGTTCAGAGTGCATGACTGTTGATTGCTCCAGTCCTCATTGCAGCAAGATTGTCCAGATGCGTCACCGTCGTTGGCTTCCGCATGACCATCCATTTAGGGACGATGCACAGGCTTTTGATGGGACTGAAGAAAGGGGCTGGGCACCCGAGCAATGGACAGGGGAGGAAATATTGGCAGTGTTGAATGAGTATGACTTTGGTCCGCTTAGCAATCATCCCGATGTGTTGCGCACGATTCCAGAGAGGCCGGATCGGTATAGGTTCTGGTCACACAAGAGCATCTTATGGGAACTTCCTTATTGGGCCAGGTTGGCTACCAGATACTACCTGGATGTCATGCATATAGAGAAGAACGTGGGTGAAGCCGTGGTTGGCACAGTTTTGAATTGGGAGAAGAAAACAAAAGACACCCCCAAGGCACGCGTTGATCTGAGAAATATGGGACTGCGGGACCATTTGTGGTTGAGAGAGGGCAGGAGCAAAATGCCCCAAGCTCCTTACACCGTCACCAGGGACCAGAAACATGAAATCTTTGGATGGCTGAGTAATGTCAGGTAACTTTTTATTAGGCATGTATTCCCTAAAGAATCCGCCATCTGTTGTTGGACGACTATATATGCATGAAATCTAATTGTTGTTAATGGCTATGCAGGTATCCTTATGGCTATGCGGGTAACATAAGCAAGTGTGTTAACTACCGAGACAACAAGATGTACGGATTGAAGAGTCACGACTGCCATGTACTGCTTCAACGCCTCTTCCCTATTTTCATTCGAGCGTACTTGGAGGATGAAGTGGTTGAGCCGTTGGTGGCGTTGTCAAGATTCTTCCAGAAGTTATGCGCTAGAGAAGTTAGAAAATCAGACCTCATGAGAATGCATGAGGAAATCGTTTTTATCTTGTGCAAGTTCGAGAGGATATTTCCCCTAAACTTCTTTGACATCATGCATCACCTGATGATCCATCTTCCCCAACAATTGTTGCTTACCGGTCCCGTACACTACACTTGGATGTATCCCATCGAAAGGTACATGTTATTCATAAATTTGATTTATACATGTTTTTAAATAAAAGTTGCATGCTCTTAACACGCACTTGTTAACCTTGCAGACAACTTGGAGACTACAAGAAATATATGCACAATAAATCTGCGCCTGAGGGGTGTATTGCTGAAGCTTACATTGCGCATGAGTGTGTAACGTACGCCAAGTTGTACTTGGGAGCGATGGAGGACCCCCCACAACATCCAAGTCGAGATGACCCCGAGTTCAACCTATCTATCGTCGCCAACTCTGTTGTACCATACGGAAGCTTCAAGAAAAAGGGTGTGGACAAGTTGCCTGACCATGAGGTAGGGATTGCCCACTGGTGGGTTCTAATAAACTGTCCGGAGGTACAATATTGGAAACGTCACCATCTTCACTGCAAGGAAGTTCGCGGTGATGTCGACTACCACAACACGACGTTTGCAGACTATTTTCCACAATGGGTAAGTGTATAAATATATATATTAGATGGCTTTCTTTTACAGTTCCCTATTCTTTAATCATAAACACACCGAGTGATTTGAGTTATATTTTTCAGCTGATGCAAGTGGCTGCGAGTGGTGGTCATACAAATTACTCAGAGGAATTGAGGCTGTTGTCGATGAAGCCGATATCTTCCACAGTCCGCCCAATGTGTGATGTCAACGGCGTTAAGTATATATGTGAAGCTAGAGACGGGGAACGCAAAACACAGAATTGTGGGGTGATGGTGGATGGTGCAGAGGGGGGCGTGGATTTTTACGGTGTCCTACAGTCAGTTGTTGAACTCATTTATGGGAACCGCATGAAAGTCCACTTGTTCAAGTGTCGATGGTTTGATACTAGGCCGCACCGCATACGGATCGATCAGTACGGCATACTTTCGGTGAATACCGCCACTAGTGTGTATGAAGACGACCCCTTTGTTTTCGCCACAGCGGCCAAAAAGGTCTTTTATCTTGACGATCCTTTGAACAAAGGCACGTGGAAGGTTGTTAACCATGTGTCTCAGCGAGACATATACAGTGCTACCACACTTGGTGTGAGCACAGAGTGTCAAGAAGCGACCGCATACCAAGAGCCGGACGCCGGCGACATTCCAGAATCCTCCACCATCCGCGATAATAATGTGACGCCGGACAGAGTGGTTCGACTTCCTAGGGGTCAGGTGCCCATGTATGATGTTAATCCGAATCGTCTATATCAGGCAGACGATGACTCAGACGACGAGTACGAGCACCGGTTGCCAGATATTAACTACTATACTACGTCTGACTCAAGTGATGAGGATGATTCTGATTATCATCCTTAGTATACTATTTATGTATGTATTTGTGTACAACGGTGCATGCATGTATGAAAAAAATTTTTGTCCTTAATTACCGTTTTCCGAATTTTTGGGAAATTGTATTGAATTGTTTGTGCGATATTCAGGAATTTATTAGGTGAAATAGGCAATTTTCAGGCCCTAAATGGCAAATTTTCAGAAACATCAGCATTATAGCCGACGAAATGGACCATAATTCGTCGGCTATAATGCCCATACTGTAGCCGACGACTTACAATTCGTCGGCTATACTGTAGCCGACGACTTGCAAGTCGTCGGCTAAAGTATATTGACCGAAACCATACGTAGACCGTTCAAATGCAAAAGTGTCGTGAAATAAGAGACGACCGAAATATTGAAATACGACTACGGTTGAAAAATGGGAAGATTCCGACAAAATCTGTGTGCCGAATGTTGCGGTTAGGTGTTGTTTACTTCCGTTTTCCTATGGGTAGCCTGACGGTCGGTAAATATTTGGAGGAAAATTTTTATACGGTTAGTTGCGTCGCATCGATTTGAAACTATTCTCTGTTGAAGGTCAGGCCAAAACACGTCATTTAGACGGGCCAATTGCCGTTTTAAAGCGTTTAGAGGTTTGACCAAAAGTTTGACCGTCCCGATCGAGCCTTTAACGTTGTCAGATGTAGTTGGATTTTTTTTCATACATGTATTTAATCTTAACGGTGATATCTGACGGTTGGAATAGATTTTCCAAACTTTTAGATTCGAAATCGGAACATATGCACTAATGTTCTTTAACTTATTTACTAAGTGTTTAAGTGAATGTATAGTTTCAAATAGTTACCATACGTAGACCGTTCAAATGCAAAAGTGTCGTGAAATAAGAGACGACCGAAATATTGAAATACGACTACGGTTGAAAAATGGGAAGATTCCGACAAAATCTGTGTGCCGAATGTTGCGGTTAGGTGTTTTTTACTTCCGTTTTCCTATGGGTAGCATGACGGTCGGTAAATATTTGGAGGAAAATTTTTATACGGTTAGTTGCGTCGCATCGATTTGAAACTATTCTCTGTTGAAGGTCAGGTCAAAAAACATCATTTAGACGGGCCAATTGCCGTTTTAAAGCGTTCAGATGTAGTTTGACCAAAAGTTTGACCAAAGAATAGCCGACGACATACAGAACTTCGTCGGCTAAAGTGTTGCGATCCGCGCCGTTTCATTGTCCGCCGTTGGATGGGGGAGATCTGACGGCTGCTGAGGTCCTTGACTATAGCCGACGAGATTCATACTATAGGCGACGATATGCACACTTCGTCGGCTATAACCGGCCCGCAAAGCCCAACTTAGGCCCGGCCCGGATTTAGTTAGAGACTATAGCCGACGAAATCGTCGGCTATAGTCATAGCCGACGAATTAAAATGAAATCGTCGGCTATAGTCTCTCGATTTAAACTGAAACAGAGGCGCCTCTCCCCCATTTCTGCAGAAAACCTAAACCCCTAAATCGCCGCCCACCCCTCCCCGAGCCTCCCCGACGCCGTCCGAGCCTCCCCGGCCCTCCCCCACCCCTCCCCACCCCGTCCCCGGCCTTCCCGAGCCCTCCCCGACCCGAACTCGAACCGATCGGCGCCGTCCTTCCCTAGCCGCCGTCGCCGCCGCACCGCACCGCCGTCCTCGTCCCCTAGCCGCACCACCATGTCAGGTAGTCCCCCTCTCCCTCATTTAGGGTTTTTGTTAATTTTGTGGAATTTTGTGATTTTGTGGAATTTAGGTATTTTTGTGAAATTTTATGGTTTTTGTGAAATTATGTGGAATTTAGGGTTGTTGTGCAATTTATGGAATGTTGTGGAATTGTTGTTAATTTTTTGGAATTATGTGGAATTTTGTGAAGGATATATATATATATATATATATATATATATTTTCCGGAATATATATATATATATATATATATAATTAGGTATATGGAAGTTTGTGGAAATTTTTTTAATGTTGTGAAATTTTTGTTAATTTTGTGGAATTTTGTGGAATTTTTAGGAGGATATATATATATATATATATATATATATATATATATATTTCGGAATATATATATATATAATTAGGTATAAATATATTTAGGTATATATATAATTAGGTATATATACATTTAATGAAGTTTTTTATTTTTGTGTGAAATTTATGGAATTGTGTGGAATTTTGTTTAATTTTGACGAATTAACAAGAATTTTTCGGTATATATATATACCTTTAGGTATAAATATAGTTATGTATATATATAATTAGGTATATATATATATATTTAAAAAAGTTTTTTATTTTTTTGTGAAATTTAAGGAATTTTGTGTTATATTTCAGAATATATATATATATAATTAGGTATAAATATATTTAGGTATATATACATTGAATGAAGTTTTTAATTTTTTTGTGGAATTTTTGTGCAATTTATGGAATTTATATACTAATTGTGCAGGAAACCGTCGCTTTGTAGACCGATGGCTTGGCAGACGGACCGAGAGCGACCCCGACGCTCAGGCAGGATCCAGCCGTGGGGGGAGCGGATCCAGCGGTCGTCGGGGCCTAGGCCGGCCTATGAGTCGACGAGAGGAGACGTTGATGGGATTGACCCCGAGCGATCCACGTGGGGGCTCCTCGTATGAGTCGACGGGAGCGGGCCCTGACTCGAGTGTCGGAGGAGGACGCAGAGCCACCAGACCCCAGTGCACTTCAGCACTGTTCCAGGATCGGCAGCCGACCCCACCGCGCGCCGATCTGGACCCTCCAGAGATGCTCCCTGTCCCCCCACAGCGACAGCGTCCACAGATACGGGGCCCACCGTCAGGGGGAGCAGGCCCCTCAGGGTCCACGCCCCGTATGTCTCCGCCATCGGGGATGTACATGGTCCAGTTCCTCCCTGCCATCCCTGAGTACGACGCCAGGGGGAGGCAGATTTGGAGGCACGACCGGCCCCACGAGATTCCCTGGGAGGAGGCCTACTTCTACAGTCCTTTCGACTCAGAGGACTGCCGCGGCCTGTGGGCCGTTCGTGAGAAGGACAAGCAGTACAACGACGCAGGTAATTGATTAGTTTAATTAATTATTTAGATTGTTTAATTAATTATTTAATTAGTTAGTTTAAATAATTATTTAACTATGTATTCATTTTAATTATGAAACAGGCGTCCTCGTCAATAAACCCGCGGGGACGAGACGGACCAGAGGGCCAGCGAACATGTCGACCCTGGAGAGGGAGCTGGCCGGTGGGATCAGAGAGATCCTGCCCGGTCCCGGTGAGGATGGACGCCCGATTGAGCGGAGAGACACCACCACCAAGTACATCAACGCGACGGGCATGCTCGTGCGGGACAGGGTCCCACTGTTGTGGCCCGACTGGGGCTCTGTGCCCGATGAGATCAAGGCGCGAGTGTACAATGCACTGTCGGTGAGTTAAATATGATTTTTATTATAGAAAATAAATATTTATGAATTCAGTCCTTATAACTATATAAAAATATTTTCTAATTAATTTATAATATTGCAGCAATGGTTTAGAGTCCATCCTACCTTGGACTGGTGGAGAGACGAGCAGCTGAAGAACAGGTTATGTGTTTTGCTTTTTTTTGTATAAATGTATTTATTGGCAGTGTACGGATATATCTAACAGTTGTGTTTTGTTAATATAGGTACTCCGAGTGGAAGAACGAGCTGTCCACGCACTACAGGACGTACCATGTGGAGCAGCGCTTGGGGCGAGGTGCAACCCCCCACGAGTTCCGGTACAGGGAGTACGAGTGGCTATGGCTGGTAGCCTACTTCGGGAGCGACAGGGTCTCGGTAAGAAAATTTAGCCTGCTAGTATATAACTTTTTAATGTTATTTAATAATTAAATTACGTAGTTACTTAATTAAATTAATTAGTTAGTTAGTTAGTTATTAGTTATTAAATTAAGTTAGTTGGTTAGTTACGTAGTTAGTTAGTTCGTTACTAAATTAAATTAAATTAAATTAGGTAGTTAGTAAGTTAGTTAGTTACTAAATTAAATTAGTTAGTTAAGTAGTTACTAATTAAATTAAATTAGTTAGTAACTAAATTAGTTAATAATTTTATTTTGGTTAGTTCGTAATATTTTAATTTAGTTACTAATTTATATTTGCGTTTATATGTTCGTTCTTATAATACAGAAAATCTCGCGGACGAACAGCGACAACCGCAGGAGGAACGAGCACCCCCACCACGGCGGCGCCCGCTCCTGGAGGCATTGGGCAGAGATGGCGAGGAGGGACCGACCGCTGAGGCCGTTGTCGTGGATTCATGCGCAGATGTATCCGGGGCGTCCCGACCAAGTGGTAAGTATTCGCCCATCTTCAATAAAAGTGTTTCATTAAATTAATTTATATATATATTTTTTAATTTGTTTATTATATTTTCTTGTCAATTAGGCGGAAATCGATGCGGAGACCGACGCGATCACCTTCGGGATCGCGCGAGACACCCTGGGAGACGGGGCGTCCGACGAGGCGATCGCGGAGTTTGCCTCCACGATCGACACCCTTGAGCCGCGCTTGGCCTCTCAGATCATGCACGCGGCGGTAGGGACGGGGAACAACTACTTCTACCAGAGAGGCCTAGGCGCGGCGGGAGATGGGGTTCTCAAGTACACGCCGGCCAATCCCAGCACGCAGCGTGCGGCTTCGACGAGAGGAGACTTGCAGACGCAGCTGCAGAGGACTCAGGCGGAGTTGGCGAGGGCGGTGGAGGCGCTCCAGCAGGCGGAGTTGGCGAGGGCCGCGGAGGCTTCGGCGCAGCAGGCCAGAGACGCATCTGTGGCGGAGATGTACCGATGGATGCAGCAGTCTTGGGAGGCCCAGCAGGCTGGACTCCAGCCCCCGCTTCGGCCACAGATGCCCCAGTTCGTCGTCCCCACTCCCCCCCCGCATCGGAGTACGCTAGCCGATCAGGACAGCCATAGCCACCGGAACTCGAACGATCCGGTCGACGACGCTACGCGTTTAGGGGGTGATGATGAGTAGATAGTGGGTTAATTTGTACAGTATGTAGGATATTAGGGATGGATTGATGTGGATATTTGTTGGATATTTGGATGTTTGTTTGTGCATTTTCTGCAGCCAAACCGAAGACGAAGTGAAATTGGGCCCGAGTTAAATTTTTAATTTTTTTTAAATATTTAGGGGTTATAGCCGACGATATTGTCATTATTTCGTCGGCTATAAGTGCTATAGCCGACGATATTGGCATTATTTCGTCGGCTATAAGGGCTATAGCCGACGATGTTTACCATATGTCGTCGGCTATACCCTCCCGGCTTCAGGCAAAAAAAAAGCCGTTCCTGGTACCGGCGATTGGTATGGCCGACGACAGTGTCGTCGGCTATATTGGACGTATAGCCGACGATAGTGTCGTCGGCTATACTTCGGTTTAGGGGCAATTACGTAATTGTTGAAGCCGACGATCTTGTCGTCGGCAATGTTCGAAGTATAGCCGACGACGCTTTATTCGTCGGCTATACCCCGCGGTTTATAAGCCGACGACTTACGCCTCGTGTCGTCGGCTATAGTATAGCCGACGGAGCATTCCCGACGAGACTAAAGCCGACGAAGTATCGTCGGCTATGACTATAGCCGACGAATTAATGGTAACGGCCGACGAGATGGCCTCGTCGGCTATAAGGCCTTTTCTGGTAGTGTAGTACAGTACTTATTCTAGTGAACTTGAGTTTTTAATATTTACGTGGTATATAGGAAGCTTATTTTCGTATAACACTTCTATATTAGACTCTAATATTTATTATACATCTTTGTTAGGTTTCTTACTACATTATACCTATAATTGTGGAATATATATATATTATTGTAATCAACCTTTACTTTAGTTTAAAAGGTATGTTACGTACTTAAACTCTACTTAATAGGTTTATTAGAAATAAATAGTTATGAGTAAAAAGTGATCTCTCGATCATAATAATATATCTAAGAATAAGAGAAAAATTAATCAAAAAACAAGATCACCATGTACCTTACAAGCTACTATCTAGATATCATTTGAGTATGTAGAAGGACACCAAATGTGAGCTTAGAAGTGTCAATGCAATCCAATCCCTCGAACAAAACTCTTTCCCTCATTTCTTCCCATTTTCCAACTCTTTCTTTTCTTTCGAAGTATTTCTTCAATTAGCTCTAGACACATGCAAGAAATACTATCTATGCTTGTCTTCTTCCCTTTCGATTTCTTTGAAGCAAGAAGAAAGTTTTTCTATGAATTCAAATCAAAGTGTCATTTCATCTCTTAAAAGAAAATCTGAAAATTTATTTGAAAATACACCTACACATTAGGGAATAAAAATTCTATTACAAATGGAATACTTCTATAAATAGCACATATTCACTCATGATATAAAATTAAGAATGTAATTGATTATGACAAATTTAAATCGAGCTAAATTTTAGTTTAGTATTTGAAATTTAAATTCATGTTAAGATTGAGAAAATACCAAATTTAGCTTTTTACAATCTAAAAGACAAAAACATAAAGCCAGACAAAAATAAAAAAAGAAAATTATGAAATATACTGACAATTGGGTGTATATCTAAATAAAAAATAGGTGTGAGTTTATCTTAAAATGAGTTTACTTATTTGGATTATTTTCTAATTTTCTCAAAAAGAAACATTGTACCCAGTTTATGACAAAAATCAACATGAAAGTTAGAAAGTGAAACGCACATTTAAGTAAATAAATTTTCTCATTAGTTCAGAGATTTATGTAGGTGAGTAACACTCTTCTTCCAAATACATGAAGATTTAAGCTTGATGCAAAAATGACGCAACGGTGATGTAGAACATACATTTGTGCAGCTCATTTTTAGAACAGTCATTGGAGATCTTAAAAAGGTCAACTTTGAACAGAAAAACCTGTCATCAATCAGCAATAATATATAACCACCTGAGGAGTGTCTAAACATGACTCGCAGATGATTGATATCAGAAGGCTAGATAGCTAGCTGTTACCGGGTTCTGATCGGAAAATATGGACGGGGGCACACCACCACCCGGTGCCGACGGAGACAGCCCCACCAATTTCTGTTGGAGACGGGGAGCACTAGCATCCAATTTCATTCAAACCCTAGAGATCGACATTCTCATTCTTTTTCCAGTTTTTTTTCAAACAAGGAAATAGGAGAGAATAATAAGTTAATAACAAATCCAGAAAAGTGAGAGAAGGAGAATCTCAGACCGCTGACTTATGCCTCCGTCTTTATTTGCTTTAGCTCTCGAGCTTTCGCTTTTGTTTTCATGGAAGCAAGTATCCAAGGTAAAAGTGACTTGTTTTCCCCCATTTTTCTTTGTTTGTTGGTCTCAAGCAAGCACCCACATAAGCTTCGATCAATCAAAACCTCTGCTTTAATTCTATGTCTATAACATTCTCTACCATCCAAAGTTCGACAAAGAAATCCACCTACTTTGGTTTTTTTTTTTGGGTTAATTACCACATATAATTTAGATATTTTTTTCATTCATTATAGCTTCGATTTATGTAGCTTTTCAGCCAATTCGTGTGTGTGTTTGTATTAATCAAGAAGAACTTGCTAAACTAAATCCTAAACAGTGTTGTGTTAAGTGTCAACAATTCAACATGCATGTTTGCTCACTCATAACAAAAATTTAGAACCCTTATTTGGTCTTGTATGACTATAGTTCCTTCAACAAGTTGTTTCAAGTTTCAACTTCTGATACAGCACATCCCATGCAAGAGACATGATAATAGTATATGGTATGAAATGACATTAGATTTAATGAAATTGAACTAAATTCAGAAGCTTCTCACGTTAGAGAATCCAAATCCTTCATTATATTATCGACATTCTCTTTGAAGATTGTATTAGAAATTCTCGTCCTTAATTACTCTCTTACCTATCATACAATCAAACCTAGGATTTGAAGTCATGCAAGGGTGCCGAAAAATAATTGAGGATATTTAAAAGGTTATATATATTTAGGCACACCTTGCTGCACTACAAAACAGTACTGATCGATATATTGGAGGAAACCCTTACCTTAACTTGTTAAAAAAGGTATGATCATTATACAATCTGAATACAATGATTTGGTTTGAAAGTAGATCGATAATTAGCTGTACAAAAAGGAACCGCTTAACTTTGCCCAAACTCAAACCTGCAATATTTTTTCAAAGTTCAACTAAGCAGAAAACGTACGCATATACTTCATGATCTTCATCATTATACATCTTTCTGTATACATGATTAAAGCTAGAGTAGTATGTTTTGTGATGAGTGTTTTCAAACAGTGTTTTCCTGCTCAAATCAGGCTCGTCTGTCTGCTTCAAAATTCCATGCAAAATATATACGCACAGGAATCCAAGAACGTGTAGAGGACGACCCACCACGCACTCACTCACTTCACACCTTCTTATGAGAATTATCGATGCTCAATTATAAGGTAATAAAACTCAAAAGGCTTTGGCCATTGATAAAAGCTTTTGTCTGGATCGAGCTGAGGCCTAGCTGAGTGGGAAATTCACAGTTCACCTATTCATATATGAATACGAGAGACTAGACTCGAAGAGAGAATAATATGAAAATTCCCAGAGCCTGGGAAACCGAGTTAGTGGAGTTATTTGCATTCCCCACAAACATGGCCTCATACTTAACCCCATCTTGAATTGGACCAAGAAATTCAACTTCACTTTACCCTAAAGAGATTTAAATAATTTCGAAGAAGAAAAAAGAAAATGGCATTCATATTCAACCAAAAAGCTACATGGTCTTGTCTTTATATATGACCCCCATCATGCTCCCTTTGCTGTATAATCAATTACTCTCATTCATACTATTCCTTCCTTTCTCTCTTTCTTGCTAGCTGAGCTAGCACATTACATTTTCAGCTCAATCATATCATCCATCAATATTGTACAATCATATGATGGCCAGCCACCACCAGTGGGGGTTCTTGGGCTACTTCGTTGGCAGTGGAGATGATGAAGGTGGTGGTGGCTGGCGGCGACCAGGAGGAGAGAGCTGATTGGCAAAAGCAACATACTAAACAAGGCTTTGCAATTGCGCTCGCTCTCCTGAATGTCTAGCCACCACCACAAAAGTGGCATGGGGCGGAAGAGTTCGGAGAGCGGTGCAATTGCATTGCGGGGAATTGAGGGTAGCGGTCCGAATTTACCTTAACCTTATCACTAGGGTCTTTCAGTTTCTTTCATTTACTTACTTAACTCTTGCGGTCTTTCTGCTTTTTTAATTCTCAGTTTTTTTCTTTTTTCGCTCTGTTAATTAGTTGATCCTTATTTCTTAAGTATGTTTGATGTTATAAAACATGGGATGTAAGAGATGCATACTAGAGAAGCTAGCTGGTTTACTTTACTAATTAGGTGGGCTGCTGGGCATGCATCACTTACACCTGTCATGTAATTTGAATTTGCTTTGTAATGATCGAGTTGGAGGTGATTATGAAAAAGAATATGACTTTATTTTCATTCTCTCGTCTCTGTCTCTCCCTTCATCTTTGATCTTCTTTTCCTTTTTGTTCTTTTCGTACTGTCTCTGGCTGAATCTAGATGCTGATTCAAAGTAGAATCTGATTTTGTGAAGGCTAATTGGCAACATGGAAATTCCATTCTGATTTTCTGCACTTTGATACTTTTCCTTTTCAGAGCTTTATCAAACCAGCTGAATTCAATTTCCAGCCACTTAAGGAAGTTCATGTTTTGGCCAAAGGCATATACAGTATATCTTTATTTCAGTATATAGTTCATTAATGGTATATGCTCACTCAATCATGCCATACTACTGTACTAGAATAATGTTTATGATACTGTACGTTGAACAGAGAATTATTATAACAAATGTAATCATTCCAGTGAATTATTTATGGCCGGAAGTTGGCTGTTGTCCATACCATTAGTATCTTCTACATAAAGGGAAAAACAAGCAGCAACCATTATTCATCATCATGACTTCTCCTCATTCCTCATTCCTCATTCCTGTAGTCCTTAATTTCTTTTTACTCTATATACTATAAGGTTAGAGCGTGTCCCGTTTTTCGCTATTTGCAAGAAGGTCCATGATCTACCAATTAAAATCTATTATACATCTGAAGTAGCAGCAGCAATTATAAGGTGACATGACATATCAATCAAGTTTCTAAGACGTATTATGACTTTTTTTTCTTTGAATTGATGGGAATTCAAATTCTTAACATTGTCTTTGTGGTGACACTTGAGACGGTGTAAGGGCTAAAACCATGTCAAGAGGTGGTACAAATATGAAAATGCAAGCCAATAACTTGGAGCTATACCGAGATATGCCCTAATGCACTAGGCGGGTTAGGTGAGTGCTAGGCTTGGTACGCAGACTCAAGGTGGAAGCTAGGCGGGTGCTAGACGGACATAAAAAGGTGTTAGGCGGGTGCTAGAAGGGCTCTAGGCAGGTGCTAGGCGGGCTAAGCAGGCTCCTCTTGAACTACTTGTCTTTGCATTCCCATCAATTTTTTCTTTGGCCATCGCTAAATCAGCATCCCGAAATTATAAACATATGATTTTATAGCATCATTAAGAGATCAGGTTGAAGAGATCAGGTTCTTTAGGATACAATTTACCAGGCTGACATTTGGTAATTTTGGGATGAAGTTTTGGTTCAGCAAGACATGTAGTCTGAGGTCTAAGTTAAGAGTGTCAAGAGTACAGTCTTCACTTGCTAAGAGTTCAAGAACGGTAAAACATGCATTAATGTGGCAAATTGCCAAATTCTACAAGGAGTTCGAATTTCATTAACAATAGTCTGCACATACAGAGTATTTGGCTACACAAAGAATGACAAATGAATTACATTAACAAATACATTCAACAAATTGTTTAGTATTTGTTAACTAGCAAGCACTTTTTACATTTATCTGTATCACATAGCATATTACAGCTGATTAGCTGTAGAGGCTAGAGGGTGAGGGTATAATTTCTACAAGAAATGCTGATTCAAAGAGTCGACGATTGCTGGTTCAGCAAATTCTTGTCGCGCTGTTTTCGTTTCTTATATTTGCAGATAACGCACGCCAATACAGCCACTATAATTACTAGAACAATTACACCTGAAAATGAAGACAAAGATTCTGTAAGTTTTAAAACATAAAAGAAATAGAGAGTGCAATGTAAACAAGACTAACTTTCGATGTACATCATATATAGCATGCAAATAATACCTGCCACACAGAGTGCCGCAATGATCAAGTTTGCTTCAAACTTTGTGAGTTCTTTGTAATCTGCATTTTCATAAAAATAAGAATGAATAATGAGAACACTGTAAACAGTTGAAGAAACACAAGGCCTGAAGAACACAAAGTTAGGCATCCACATACGTACCTTTTGCACATTGGAATATAATAGGCCTAGTGTCCCATGCTTTTGCATCGATTACACAATGCTTACCAGCCAACTTGCAATCCCTGCACTCAACAGACCATCCGAGATCAAACCCCGCCTGCAACACTTTCACCATGGCTTCATAAGTAGGGGACTTATAAACATCATCCTGATAGTCCACAGGAGCCACAGAAACAAGCGAGCACTTCTGTGGATAATTGTTAATCGA
Source organism: Potentilla sterilis (assembly GCA_963682095.1). NCBI lineage: Eukaryota > Viridiplantae > Streptophyta > Magnoliopsida > Rosales > Rosaceae > Potentilla > Potentilla sterilis. The sequence continues at coordinate 44,555,251 of OY821761.1, read as the reverse complement.
GTACATTCCATCGTAAACAGCATACATGTAAGTTCCATTTCTTGTCAAACAGGGAACCTCCGTGTAGTTATAATTATTCTTAATACTCTGCAGGGTGACATTACTTGAGCACTTGATAAATCGGATACGAGATTCTTTTGTGTAGTTGACATGCCCCTGGTAACGAAAGTCTTCAAAGAAACCATCCCCAGCTACTAGAGAACCAGATGGAAGGTTGCAGCTTCCGTTTGCCAAGTTGACGTCAACTAAACGGAGTAGATTGTCAGTGTATGAAATGTTTTGGACATAGTATTTGCCTGGAAATATTTCGAGGATGGTTTGGTTGTTGACACATGAGAATTCATAGTCAGGGTCGCCGCAGCTGGATGGATCGCCTCTAAGGCGAAAAGGGTACTTGATATTGTGGATGTCTCCACAGGAAGAAGAACAACCAACCTCATTCAAGTTTCTTGCTTGAACTTGGAGAACTAAAAGTAAGAAGATTAGGATAGGGAAAAGAATGGTGGATGCAGCTGATGTAGACCCTTTACTCATGATATAAGGTTGAAATCAAATAGCAGAACAGCTTTCAGAACTTGGATTTGAATTCCAGAAAGCGTATGAAATGTTTGGATGAGCTAAGAATTGAGAAGAGTCCATTATATATATATATATATATATATATATATATATATATATATATATATCACCCTCTCAGCCGTCGAAAGTGACTTTCCCTTATAGTTATGACTTATGACTCTATCCAAATCCAAGATAAGACTATTCACCAGCCTATGCAAATGGGCACTCATTGCTTGGCTGGTGTTTACCAGAAATCTGGCCACTTGCCTAGCTAGACGCGTCGGTTTTTTTTTTTTAAGGATTGTCCATGATGAACAAGCAACACTTCCTAGCAAGGAGCTAGATGTGTTGGGTGAGATGGATTTGGAAAGTGAAAGGAAACCTCAAGTGAAATGTTTGGAAGCTGACCAGCAATGAATTATTTAGAATTCAAAGGTCAACAACGTTCCATCTCATATCCCATTGACCTATTCTGCCCACAGACCATTTGCTTACGAAGCGGGCACACTATCATCACAAGAAATGTTCTCGTCAAATTTGCCTATGATCGATGTTTACTATGTGTATAAAGCCTGCAAAGCGCTAGGCCGATCAAATTGAAGAAAAAAAAGATTGAGAGGAGACTAATAACTCGTTAATCTATACATCTGAAAGATAAATACAACAATACTAATATATTACCACACCCACTACCCTACCGACTTCGCATTCATATGTGGAAAATACTAACCACTAGCCACACAACTAATAGACCACTCTAGAACATATATATTACACATGATCAATTACATGATTGTATACAAGAAATTAAGTATTGCTCTTTTACTTTCAAAACTTTCACGAACTCATACTATAACCAAGGTATTATCCATCGATAGATGGAAGTCTTATCCATTGATAGACGGAACTTCAACAGCAGCTAGGTCTAGAGGGCCTTGGATCTGGAACCTACACGCTGATGCTCACGAGTACTAGATTTAGACTTGATGTGGACTAATCTAGATAACTTGACTACGATACGGTAATATTCCAATCTTCATTACTGTTTTAAGATCTGCTGATTCTGCAGATTCTTTTCCCGCCGTCTTCTTTCACATATGATTGCGGATGCGAGACACCAATGCAACCACTATAAGCACTGCAGAAAATAGAGCTGAAAATGAAGACAAAAATTGATCGTGTAAGTTCCAACTTCACCTAAAACATGATTACCAAATGTGTACTGTACGTGTACTTATAAAGTTGTACCTCTCAAAGAAATTCCCACCGAGTTTAAGATTATTTGGAGTGCAATGGAACCTTTAAATTCTCCCAAGAAAAACCCATTTATAAGACAGGTATCATTATCTTCATTTTGTCCATCTTTGAGAATGCCGTCATCATCGAGTTGGTCTTTCTCTTGCATCAGTCCATCTTTGAGAATGCCATCGTCATCAAATCGGCAAAGTGATTGAACTATATCTGAGCTCCCCCACTCCCTTCTATGTTCCAGGACGTTGCTTATTATCAGTTGATGAGCCTCTAAAATTTGGTCAGGGATGGTCTGTCGAAAACGTAGATGATCATCCCCGATTAATTACTAGTTAACAGTGATTAGATTACATATAAAGAATGTTGATCATATAGTTTGTTTGTACCTCAAGCATCCAACGCACATAGTTGACATTGCTGACATGGTCGCTCATGTCCAAATCGCTTCTCTTGGGCTACACATGGTAACAAAACCGCATATTCAGCATGCTAAAATTCTTTATAACCCTGACTTGAGGTGTTGGAGTCTTTTTACCTTCAAGTCCTTGTTTATGCACTCGGCTTTGCTGTCCAATTCGACAACGTTTTCAACCTCTTCTGTGATTGCTTGCTTCTCTATAAAGTAAGGTGCATTTTCAGCTCTCACTTCTTCTGGCATTTTGAGAGGCGTCTTGTCTTCCGGTTCATCATCATTCATCACCCAGGTGCTGATCCATGTTTTGCAAATCCCAGTTAACATCATTAAGAGAGATATATACAAGCCTTATCAAGCATGAAATAGTCATATATAACTGAGTCTGAAGATCATACCTGGTTGCACGAGCATAAACATGACCTGTGGCTTCACTTCGGATTAACCAGTCACGACGCATGCCATTTTTCCCTGATGCCCCAACCCAAGTGTCAATTTCCAGTACCTCTCCCCTGCATAATGTTTGCATATGGTGCCATATTTTACTTAAACTGAGTTGGTAGCAAAGCACTAGTTGGTAGCAAAGCCTTGCTATTACTAGTTGCCTTCAAGGTTAGAAGGCTAATAATGATTTTGAAGATGGAGAAGAATCCTATGAATCATTTTTATAATACTTAAATTTCATATATTTTCGTAAGTACCTAAGGGAAACATCACAGTTAGACTACCATCTTAGGCTGAAACTGCAATGTTCGAGGCATTGGACTTGACATGAGATTATTTGATTTGTAACCGCGATGCAATGAATGGACTCACCAGACTGGATAGCGATCAACTTGAACCCGCGGCATTCTTGACATAACCCATATGAGATCATTCTTCATCATTCCATGAGTTGCTCCAAATTCATCACTGTGGAGTCCTGACATCCACACATGATTCAATGCTGTTTCCTGCATAAAAAGATACCCCAAGGATTTACTACTTAAGTTCAAATTAATAATCTACATAAGATTTACAACATATGTAACTAGATACTATTATCACCTGGAGAAGATTAAGGATGCTCTCCAATGTTGCGGTCTTATCAGGACCAACTTCATGAGACCTAATAACCACCCTCTGCCTGTACCCTACACCGCCTTCGATGATCATCCCCTGGCGATAATGATCAACAGATTCCTTGGTTGTTGAAATATTCTGTCGCACTTGCTGTTCATGACTAATGTAACCATTTTCAGTAAAAGAGGTTGAAGAGATTGACATGTCAACCTTGGTAGTGGACTTGGTGAAGGTACCAATATTGATCTTGATGTTGTTCAGGCTCTTCTTGTTCGGGTCATAACTGGCCTTATTGGAGGAGAGCTTATTTGTAATGGGGAAGTAGGCTTGACTTGAGAAGGTGGCCATTGTTATTTTAGTTTGTCAGAAAAGTTTGAATCTGTAAAATGTGTAAGGGCGTATAGCAATGTTTTTATAGTTGTGAGCTTGGGAAGAGACGGATTTGTCCAAAGAAAAAACCTTGTTATTGTAAATATCAAAGATGTGGTCTTGTGTATGATGAAGTGCCAAGTGGGTGAATATTTCTGCTACAAATTTGGGATTGATGCATTGTCATGATCGAGAGTATTTAGGGCAAGCAAAACAAGGTTTATAGTATTTCTATTGCCATATATTGTAGATTCGTAGTGTCTGAAAATGCATTGTTAAGAAATGCTGGTTTGTGAGAACAAACAAATGGCTCCAAATATATACGATTAATAAATAAGAGATTGTTTGATTGTACTGTTATTTTTCAGCAATCTATGAGTACATCAGTAGTACTTTGTACGTTTAATTAACTGAGGTGAACATTTTTACATTGGTGTCAAATATCAATATAAGCTTCTCTGTCTTTTCCATATTTAGTTTGATTATGAACAAAGAACTTCCAAGCAAGGAGGAACTAGGAGCTGCTGATTTCTGGTGTCGATGATTGCTGCTGATTCTGCAGATTCTTCTGCAGCTGTCTTCGTCTCATACATTTGCGTATGCGAAACACCAATAAAACCACTATAAGCACTAAAGCAAATAGAGCTGAAAATGCAAACAAAAAATGATCTTACAACTTCAGTTGAAATGAACTTCACCAAATACCGTTTTCAAAAAATAAAAAAATAAAAAAAAAATTCACCAAATACTATACAGCCAAACTATACACATATATAACTTATACCTCCTGTTGACAGTAGCCAGAGAGGCTACACCAGGGCCCACAGACCCGCAGCAAGCGCACCAGGGCCCGAACCAGGACCCAGGATCGGACCACCAGCACCAGGCCTCGGGCCCCAGCGGTCTATCCTGCCTCCAGGGATCCTGGGACCAGGGACGCCCGCCTGCCAAAGAGGGCACCAGAATGTCCAAACAGAAGAGAACTAGTCCCACATCGAAGAATGAGGCCAGCCCTCACCCCCAACCACCTATATATAGGCCTCAGCTACCACCATAAATAGGTAACTTGTCTCTCTCCCTGCTTACATACGTGCCCAGGTTATATATATTCCAACTATACTAACTTAGGCATCAGAGAGGTGAAGGCCGGCCCGCCCGGTATTCCCCTTAGTAAGCAGGATTGCAGGAGATCGAGTTGGATTCATCAAGTATCTACCAAGACCTCCGGGTTTAGGCAGAAACAATTGGCGCCGTCTGTGGGAATATCGTTCAAAAAGTCAGTGTCGCTGTGCCGGAAAGTAGGGCCCTGGTGACCCTTTAAGAGATCGCTAAAACCGTAGTCCGGAAGCCATGGAAGGAAGAAAGATAAAGACCAGCACGGAAGGATCGAAAGGACGAATTCAGTTCCCCGACCGGGCCCCACACGCAGGGGCCGCGATCGGTGCGAGGTTCGTTCTTTCCCCCGACCGCAAAGGAAGTCCGGAAGCGCGAATTCAGTTCCCCGGCCCGGCCCGTAGCATAAAGGCCGAGGTCGGTGCGAGGTTCGCACTTCCTCCTGTTCGAAACAAGGCTCACGATCGTCAAGTCTCAGAGAATCCCGACCCGGTTGGAGCAGGGGAAATAAGAAAGATGAAGGCAGAAATTGAGCGATTGCGAAAGGAGGGCGATCAGGATCGGTTAAGAGCAGAGGCCCGAAGTCGGGAACTGAAGGCAGTAACCACCGCCCTGTTAGCAACCCTGGAGCGAGAAGGCCAGCCGGGTACCCCTCGGGCGGCCTCGCACACAGCGAGCAAGGCTAGCGAATTCCCGCATCTCGAGATAGGGCTGCCTACGGGCAGGAGGAAGACCGTCCATATGCCCGTACCCCTCTTCTCAGAGGCTCTGAAAGATTCCGGCCCAGTCAAGCTCCCGTACCGCACAGATCAGGCATCAGGAGAGCGGGATAGCTCCACCGCGCGAACGATCGAGGCACTTTCCGCTTCGGTATCGGACATAAAGAGCCGCATGGAGACCAGCGAGCGGAAGGCGGGACGACCGCAGGACGGCGCACGGTTTACCGAGCGCATCGGACCCTTCCCACGCCGGATCTGGGAAACGGGGGGATCTGGCGACCAAAGGCCTCTGAAGTTGACATACTCGGGAACGAGCTGCCAGTACCGGCACTTGGATAGCTTCAAGTCGAAGACAAGCGCTAGGGGCTATTCGGATGCCGTGAGCTGCAACATATTCCGAGAAACGCTCGCAGGGGAGGCATTGGGTTGGTTCTACGAGCTACCGGTGGACTCGGTCGAAACTTTCGCACAGTTGGCCGATAGGTTTGTCGGCCGGTTCGTCCTTAAAGCCACGGCAGCCCAGCCATCGACGGTCCTCTTCGATTGCATGCAGGCTAACCACGAACCATTACGCGCCTTCGTTAACCGGTGGCAGGTCGCCACGTCCGGGGTAAGAAACTTGGATAAGAGGATTGCGGGGATGGCCTTCAAGCAAGGATTAAGAGCTGGGGAACTTTCATACAACTTACAAGCGCAGGGGCCGCTGGCGTACGACGAGCTGATGACCGTGGCCGTTAGGCATGCTCAGGCAGAACAAGAGACATATGGGAACAAGGCGCCCAAGCGGATCTCAGATGGCATACCGCCATCCCCTCACGGAAGCAAAGCCGGGCGGCTACATATCAGCCGGGTACCTGTAGCCGCCAGGGGGATAGAGGCGCGAAAGGAGTGGCAACCCCGGCGAAGCAGTGACAATGATCCCCGACCAGGAAGAGGACCACCTTTTGGGCACCCAGCTCGGATCCAGGTAGCTGTGTCAGCAGAGCGGACACCACGGGCCCCGGTTCCTTCGCCAGCAAGAAAACCCTACGAACCGGACCTTCGGATCCCAGATCGGAAACCACAGAAGGCGGCCGTACAAGACCAAGCCCGCCCCGGTAGCCCCAGCGCGGACCGACCGCGAGCTCGGCCGATAGGGACTATATGCACACGAACCCCCGGGTGGATCGAGGTACACGGGAGCATTAACATGATCCACGGTGGGGACCATATCGGTCAGCTCACCCGGAGCTCAAAGAAGCGGTGCCTGAGATCAATCCGGGGGAGGGAGGTTTACGCCTTCAGAGAACGAAGCGTCCAAGCCGCTAAAACCGGATGGAACTCGGTCACTTTCTATGAGGATGAAGAGCCGGAGGATGTGATCCAACCGCACACCGACCCCTTCCTTATCACGGTCCAAATAGACCACTGGATAACCAGTCGTATGCTGATCGATACTGGAGCCTCTGTCAACGTAATGTTCCGAGACGCGTACCGAGGGCTGCAAAGAGGGAGGAACAAGTTATCCCAGGATAACGAGCCGCTGATAAGCTTCTCCGGTGAGGTAGTCCAGCCTCTAGGATCCGATTACCTACCAATCATTTTCGGCAAGGGAGACAGAACGAAAACAGAGCATTTGGAATTCATCATCGTCGACTGCCTGTCGTCGTACAATGGTATAATCGGTCGGCCAGGGTTATGGAGGCTCAAAACGTTCATTGCCGGCCATATGCTGATGTTGAAGATGCCTTCACCAGCCGAAGTTATAACTATACGCGGGGACCAGAGAATCGCCCGTAAGTACTACGCAGAAGCCCTGACCCACGGGAGGAAGCGGGCCGAGGTCTTTACAACCGCTCAGCAAGTACCAGCGCCGGATCTGAGTCTTGACCCCCGTGATGACATCGCTCCAGGTAGAGTTAGGCGATTCACGTTCACCGAGAAACCAGAGCGACCTTCGGCCGTGGAGGAAACCGAAGCCATCTGTATTTCCAAAAACCACCCGGACCGAAGCGTAGTGATAGGGACACAACTCGACCCGGTCGTCAGGGAAGAACTCATCGCCTTTCTCCGGGACCACAGTTCGGTCTTCGCATGGTCCTACGAAGACATGCCGGGCATATCCCCAGAGATAGCCGTTCACCGGCTAAACTCATTACCCAGCGTCCCCCCGACGAGGCAAAAGAGGAGGTCTTTCAGCCCGGCAAAATATGAGGCGATTAGAGAAGAAGTGCAGAAACTCATGGGCATAGGTTTCATCCGGGAAGTCCAGTACCCGCGCTGGCTCGCCAACGTGGTCATGGTACCGAAGAAGGCAGCCGGTCAGTGGCGTATGTGCGTGGACTTCACTAATCTAAACCGGGCGTGCCCAAAGGACAGCTTCCCGCTCCCTCGGATTGATCAGCTCATTGACTCCACATCCGGCTTCAAGCTGCTCAGCTTCATGGACGCCTACGCCGGGTACAACCAGATACGGATGCACCCGGATGATGAAGAACACACGTCATTCACAACCGACCGAGGCACCTACTGCTATAAGAGGATGCCGTACGGTCTAAAGAACGCCGGCGCCACCTACCAACGGATGGTGAACCAAATGCTGGAACAAGAGATGGGCAAAACCGTGGAAGTTTACGTTGATGACATGTTGGTCAAAAGCTTAACTGCGGGGGCCCACGTCCGGGATTTGGCCGTGGTCATCGGTAAAATGCTCAAATTCGGAATGCGCTTGAACCCGAAGAAGTGTCTTTTCGGGATTTCAGAGGGTCTTTTTCTAGGGCACATCATCAGCCAGCGAGGGATAGAAGCCAACCCGCTGAAGGTCCAGGCAATCCTTGATATGGAAACACCAGGAGAGAGAAACCAGGTCCAGATCTTGACCGGCCGGTTGGCCGCCCTGGCCAGATTCATCTCCCGTTTAACCGATAAGTGCGTCCCGTTCTTTAAACTGCTCAAGGCACAGCAAACCAGGAAGATACTCTGGGCTGCGGAGCATGAGGCAGCGTTCCAGTCCATCAAAGCATACCTGACTGCAGTTCCTCTCCTATCCAAACCACTGCCGGGAGAAATGTTGTACCTTTACATAGCCGCATCCGCAGCCGCCGTCTCCGCCGCTCTCGTCAGAAAGGAGGGCACGCTCGAACTTCCGGTATACTACGCGGGAAAGGGACTTACAGGAGCCGAGGGCCGGTACCCCGATATAGAGAGATTGGCTCTAGCCTTGATTGTTAGCGCCAGGAAGCTCCGGCACTATTTCCAGGCTCATTCCATCACCTTATATACCAACCACCCCCTGCGGCAGATCCTGCAAAAGCCAGACACCAGCGGGAGGCTCGTACGATGGGCAGTCGAATTAGGGGAATTCGACATCACCTATGCCCCACGAACAGCCATCAAGGAACAGGCTGCTGCGGACTTCATATGTGAGCTCACCCCAATGGCGGTAGAAGTCCATCCCGCCCGGCTCGAGGACGCAGGGGCAGAACAAACCGCCAAGATCGAACCAGACCTTCCCACCGGCTGGAAACTTTACGTGGATGGCTCCGTAACCGCCAAACGGAGTGGGGCCGGGGTCCTGATAACCTCACCCGACGGCCAATCGTACGAGTATGCACTACGGTTCCTTTTTACCACCTCCAATAACGCTGCCGAGTACGAGGCCCTCATAACCGGTCTGCAACTGGCCAAGGAGCTGGGAATCTCATCCATGGACATATACAGCGACTCCAGCTTGGTAGTCAACCAGATGAACGGGGTGTACGAGGTTAAAGATCCTCAGCTATCCTCCTACCAGGCTTTGGCCAAAACACTGATCGGGTTCTTCCGCGGCGCCACGATCCAACATATTCCCCGGGAGGCAAATAGGCATGCAGACGCCCTTGCGAGGTTAGCAACCGGAAACTACCCTCCAGAGTACCGGAGAGCTAAAATCGAGACCCTCCAAAAGCCAAGTATAAGCAAGACCATCTCCGAAATATTCGCGGTAGAACAGGTACCACCGAGCTGGATGGACCCAATAGTCAAGTATCTGACCGACAAAACCAGCCCCCAGGATGCGGTGGAAGCCAGGAGGCTGCACCTCCGGTGTGCCCGGTATGGCCTCATTAACGGCCAATTATACCGAAGGGGCCACAGCTTCCCCCAGCTGAGGTGTGTGACTAAGGAGGCAGGAGAAGCAATCATGCGAGAGATCCACGAAGGGGTATGCGGTAATCACTCCGGCGCAAGGTCATTATCCCACAAATCACTCCGAGCGGGCTATTTCTGGCCCGATATGGCAGCAGTATCGAGGAAAATATCACGCGGCTGCCACAAATGCCACATGTACGCCTCGGTACCTCGTGCCCCGGCAATCGCATTATCAATCCTGTTGGCACCTTGGCCTTTCGCACAGTGGGGATTAGACATCATCGGCCCTTTCCCCGTGGCAGTAGGACAATACAAGTACGCCATTGTGGCAGTGGATTACCAAACTAAATGGGTCGAGGCAGAACCGTTGATAAAGATCACTGAGGAACGGGTTAAGAAATTCCTGTGGAAAAACATCTACTGTAGGTTTGGGGTGCCGCAGACTATTATCACGGATAATGGGACGCAATTCAACAACGCGGATCTCATCCAGTACACAGCCTCCCTGGGGACCCGGATGCTGTTTGCCTCGGTAGCACACCCGCAGACCAACGGCCAGGCAGAAGCGGTCAATAAGATTATCAAAACTCTTCTTAAAAAGAAACTGGATGCCAAGAAGGGATGCTGGGCCGAGGAACTCCCCGCGGTATTATGGGCCATCCGGACAACGGCAGCAGAGGCAACAGGAAAGACCCCATTCTGCTTGGCATTCGGGAGTGAAGCAGTGCTCCCTGTGGAGACTGAGATACCCAGCGGCAGGGTCGAGAATTACGACGCCGACACAAACGCCGACGGCTTACTACTCAACCTGGACCTCATCGAGGAGCGGCGCGACCGAGCGCACATGCGAAACCAAACCTACAAGCAGCGGGTCGCCCGGTACTACGATAGAAGGGTCCGGGAAAGAAAGCTGCAAGTCGGCGACTGGGTCATGAGGAAGGTCCAGAAAAAGCCATTGGCCTTGCAACCAACATGGGAGGGACCCTACCAGATCACCGCGGCCGTAGGCCCGGCAACATTCCACATCATAGACGCTACGGGCATCTATTCCACCAGGCCGTGGAATATCGAACACCTACGCTTTTACCCTAGATAGTAGCAATCGTAAAGGAACGAAAGTGTAATTGGCAAGCATTGCAATGTGCAGTTATGGCATTAAAGAGACTACACCAATTACAGGATATATGTACAGAGCAAACACCTAGCTAGCGCTCCCGGAACCCACAACCCCCGGCCCGCCACCTTTTAGCTCCCGCTCTTGCTCCCTCATCACGATCAGGGCTATGTCAGCCTCCATCCGCTCGGCGTCGAGCCACCCTTTCTCCCGCCACTCCAGATAGGCATCACTTATACCCTCCGTGCGGGCCTTCTCCAGCATCTCCTCAAAATCTGACGACTCCCGAAACTCGTCAACGGCCTTATCGGCCACTTCAGCAAGTTCGGATTCCACCAGCCTCTCCCGTCCCCGAACGACCGCCGTCATTTGGGCCTGCAGCTCCAAAACTTTTGCCTCCAACTCGACAATCCTCCCATCACGGGCGACAAGCTGTCGGCTGGCTTCCTCTCTCTCCCGCACGAGTTCCGCGCTCAGCCGGCCGCCTTCCTCCCTTTCCTTCGCAAGCTTGGCTTCCGCCACACCCACCTTAACACCCAGCTCCTCCACCCGCTTCTCCAGGACGGCGGCAGCCTCCATTCTGGGGCCGGCGACATAAAACCTCTGAGCCAGCTGCCAAAAGAAAGCAAAAGGAGCATCAGCTCATGTCACATTACGGAAGAGGACTCACAGAAAAACATTTACCCGTAGAGCCAGTCCCACGGGCTCCGCCACACTCTCGCCCGGATTTTCGGTCCAGGACCCCTCCCGGTCGAGCCCCAAGGTTTCGATTATACCAGCCACAAGCCTACTAAATCCACCACCAGAGCTACGAACGGTTTCCGGTTCCTGAGTCCTTCGACCACCCGCCTCCACAGTCAGGACTATGGCTCGCTCCATCGGCCCGGCTGAGCTTGACGCCCCCGCATCAAATACCCTCGCTCTCTTTGCCGGACTTTCACTGTGGCTGCTTCGACGGTGCTCGGGCAAAACCACCGATTCCCTCTCCCGCGAGGTACGCACTGCCATTTATCGCGCCACAGGCTCTGGCCCCGGGAGGCCCTCCGCCCGCACCTCCCGAATGCGGAGTGGGGAATTGTTCTCGCCACCCGGCCGCCTCCCATAATGAGCGTCCGAGAACACTAGTGGCACCGGCCTTGCATGCTCCGTACGCTTCTGGGTAGCCACGTCAAGAACGACTTTTGCGGCCTCCTCCCCTATCTCCATCAACCGCGCTGCTATAAGCTTCTCATCCGGCTCGATAGTCTCCTCAACTTTAAGCGCGGGCCGAGGACCATTAGTAGGTTTTCTCCCCATCCCCAGCACCTCCAGCACGTTCCACCGAGTGAAATTATAGGTGCTCCGGCTATCATGGTCCCAGCCATAAAACAAATGGAATAACCGTTGCTTCTCCAGGTTCCCCAATTCGTAGGTCTGGTCCCCGATTGGTTGATATGCCCCGGGCACTTGATAACCCCTCCAGGTACGCTGCCACTTACCACCGGCCAGCACCACCGACCTCCTCCAGCCATCCAAAACCGTCGCCGGCAGATGCGTAATGGCAGCACCATGCTCCCGCGTGGCAAAATTCACGCAACCACGGCACTGGCCCTTTCTGCAGTAAGAAATCCTGTACAGTGCCCGAAATTCATTAACCGTGGGCCAGTCCATATAACTCAAACAGAACAGGCACCCAAGCCCAAGCAACTGCCTCCACTGATTGCTCAGAAGCTGGGCTGGGGAAAGATTCAGTGAGCTCAGCATGTACTGGACAAATCCCGGCAACGGCAGCGATAGTCCGTTGCGGAACTGGTCATCAAAAACGGCGACCCAGCCCGGCTCCGGATTACAGGCCAGCTCGCCGGGATGCAAGCCTCGAAGTTTAACGGAAGAGTTGATATCCCACCTCGACCGAAACTCCCTAATCTCCCTCTCGTCCATACTTCTGATTGCTTCGTCGCAGACAATCGTCCCATCACCATCCCGCAGCTCGTGCCTCCTAGGCCCACGACCGCCACTGGCATAATGCGCAGATCTCCCAGACGCCATCAAACCTCAAAACAAAAGTTCAGTTCTGCCGAAAGATGGAAGAGGAGAGCAGAAGGCAAAGGGTAAGCAAAGTGCGGCAGGAGGAAAGCAGATGAGACGATAAATAGGGCAACAACAAAGGTCAGGCAACCCCAGCCGTCGATCCCCTCCATCTCAGTCCGCCCCCTGCCGACACGTGTCCATGGCATCAATAAAGGATCCCATGCCATCATAACTGATGGAACTGATGGGCTCCCCCTTCATTGCATGTCAGCCACATGTCCCACCCGCAAGCAACAGTTAGTAAGCAAGGAGCACGCAACTAGGCGTCCCCTCTCCTCGCTTCACAAAGGTCAACCTTCAAATCAACCCGACACCATGACGTGTCACGGTTATTTACACCGGCTGAATGCCATTTCACTGGAGGACTCACCCCGATATGGCAGACCGCCCGGTCGAGATCCGCCCAGCACTATGGCATTCCACCGGGCATGTGACATTCAACCAGCTCCAAAATATTCTACCGGATGTCATTCCCTACGCCTACGGGCAGGGACGAGCCAGCAACAACTCGAGGCTTCTAAACGCATGGGCTTTATAAACCCGGGCGAGCTTACATCTAACCAATGTACTCTTGTCCAGCAGGATAAAAACCCTGCATCACACTGAACTGTGATACCCTTGGGGATACATGGCGAGACTCGTTATCTCAACGCCACTCCACCGGGCAGATTGTCTCTCTAACACAGAGCAAGTCTCCCCGCAGGCTAACAAACCTGCACATTACCTCAACGCTTAAACAACAAAAGCTGAGAAGAGCTAGCAAGTGTTAAAACAACGCCTCAGCGCGGCCATAACACCCTTCGGGCACCTGTTGGCCTATTCCACGCACCAACAGGCCTCCCCGAAGGCTAGTCTGCAAGTTTATCCAGGACTCGTTTTGATATGGCAGGACGCCCGTCGAGCTCCCGTGAACTCCGCCCCGCACCGATATGGTTCATCCGGGACTCGTTTCGATACTTTAGGAACGCCCATTCAAGATCCAGATACTCACCTCGGTCACGCCCAATCTTTAACGCGGACTTGGGGGACTGAGCACCGGTAGGTTGGTAACCCTGCGGGTCTGCAGGCCAAGAGCAAGACAGATCTTAAGTCCCCATTCAAGATTGCACTTGACCGGGAACTTGGGGGACTTGTTGACAGTAGCCAGAGAGGCTACACCAGGGCCCACAGACTCGCAGCAAGCGTACCAGGGCCCGGACCAGGACCCAGGATCGGACCACCAGCACCAGGCCTCGGGCCCCAGCGGTCTATCCTGCCTCCAGGGATCCTGGGACCAGGGACGCCCGCCTGCCAAAGAGGGCACCAGAATGTCCAAACAGAAGAGAACTAGTCCCACATCGAAGAATGAGGCCAGCCCTCACCCCCAACCACCTATATATAGGCCTCAGCTACCACCATAAATAGGTAACTTGTCTCTCTCCATAGCCGGAGCACCTACAATGCAATTCCCACAATTCTTAAGATTATTTGCAGTTCAGTGGGTTCCTTGTACTCTGCAAATTTAAAAATAAGGTATATGACATATAAGAGTCAACAGACAAATTGTATAGTCATGAATCATGATAAAGATGAAATAAGCATTTTATAGTAAACTGAGTAGTCTGAGTAACTGACCTCCATCATCACATTGATAAGGGAGCGGCTTAGTACCCATATTCAGATCATTTACTTCTACTCCACAATATTTTCCAGCTAAAGAGCAATCACGACACTCAACGGACCATACCAGATCAAACCCTGCCTCTAATTGCTTCATGATGGCTTCATAAGATAAGGGTTTCACAAGTTTTTCATTATAATCTGAAGGAGCCACTGAAATAAGCGAGCATGGTAGTTGACGATGGCCAGCTGAGTAGTCACCATCATAAACAGCATAGAAGAAACTAGTCTCATTAGTTCTAGCCAAACATGGAATGGCCGTAAAGTTATAAGCAGCTATTTTAGCCTGGCTTATGTTTCTGGAGCACTTCACAAACTGTGTGTAAGTACGCTGGGTGCCGCCAAGTGTCACGAAGCGAAAATCATTGACATTTTCATTCCTCGTTACAACATTTCCTGAGGGGAGGCTGCAGCTGCTTCCATTGGCAAAGTTGACATCAACCAAACGGAGAATATGCTCATCATAAGAAATGTTCTTCACATAGTATTTGCCTGGGAATATTTCGAGGATGGTTTTTTTGTTAAAACATGATAGCTCATAGTCAGGGTCACCGCAGCCTACTGGATCACCCTTTAGGCGAAAAGGGTAGCTGATGCTTACGATTTCTCCACACGAAGAAGCGCACACTTGTTTATGACTTCTTGCTTGAACTGCAAGGAAAAATAGAGAACTCAGAACAGAATAGAAGAGGATGGTTAACGCAGCTGCTGATTGTTCTTTCCTCAGACTCCTCATGATGAAGTTTAGAACATTTGTGTAATGCCACACAGAATTGAGCTCTATATATATATATACTAATCACGAATTTAAAAAAAAAAAAAACCACAACCCTGCATATTCCTCAATAATTTTTCTATTAGTCAACGAATCAGATTTGACCAAAATGCCTTGCTGCATGTTATTTCCTGTCCTGTTTGAGAGTTGATGATGATTCATGAACAAGGTACAAGAAAATTCCTAGAAATGGGGATTCAAAGCTGGACTGGAGGAGACGCGTTTTGTGAAAGAACGGATTTATAGCTGAGAAGTATATCAAAGATGTTGGAAAATATATGTGGACTTGGCATTATCACTTAAGTATTTTACAATTGAATTAATTAAGTATATATGATAGCTGAATTATATAACAAGTGAATCCTAAATCAGTTGTTATCAAGATGTATATCTCTTGGTAAACCTAGGACTCTCACAGAGTTGTTAACCTGTTAACAATAAGGAAAAGATAAGTTTAGTCTCTTAAAAGATAACACTCCTATTAGCTTTGGACTCTCTATGGGTGAGCACAAAGAGGAGTTTAGGCCTATATAAATACATAAGAGATATTCCCTGAATACACACAAGAGATACATTAAGTTTTCAGCCCCATTACTGAGTTCTTGTGCTGTGCTTCAGAAGAATATCTTTGGAGCAGTCATGTGAAGAAAAGCAATGGCTGGAGCAATTGGAAGTTCAACAACTGGTATGTTTCCATACTAATAACCTTATTTCTGTTTCATACTTATTTAGTATGCATTTGTTTGTGGATTTTGATCCTTGTTTAAGATTGTTGTGATGTTGCCATTTTCATCATTTAGATAACAATTGGTATCAGAGCAGGTAATTAAGGATACCACAAAATGCATAAAAGAAATTTTTGGTTTTGTTTTCGATTCAGTAAAATTACAGAAGAAAATAAAACCCTAATTCAGAAAACAAATGGCTAAAATCCTTAATCCGCATATTTTCAGTACTAAGCCCACTAGATTAACTATAATTGGCCCAAACCAATTCAGAACAAAAAAAGAAAAAGAGAAAAAGGGCAGAACTTTCAGACGTTGTTTTTTTTTTCTCTTCTTTGCGCCTTCTTCTTCTTCTCTTCTTCTATTCATATTTCTTCATTTTAGTTTTTTGGGGCTGGATGGGTGCAACTGAGAATCTTAATCTCAGTCAAGGAATTCAAAACCATTTGAGCACCAAATTCAAGTCCATTTCAGCTTTAGTTTTTTCCTTTCTTTTGGAATTGTAGTTCTGGTTTTGGGAAGATCTGCTCAACTGAGAATTTTTAATCTCAGTGAAGGGATTCAAACCCATTTAGGTGCAGCTATACATAAATGGTAAGGTTGGGTTTTTGTTTTCAGTTTATACTAACCAATTGCAGCGCTGTAGCAGAGGCAAAGGTAAGTCTTCAATCTGAATCTTGTCAAAACTTCAATTCTGCATTTGTGGATGGTCATATGAAGAAGTGTTGGCATATAGATAAAGAATTCGTTGTGGTTGACGTGTGCTAGGCATTTAGATGATCTGTGATGCTTGAACTGATTGTTTTTTAACATGATCTGGAGATGGAGGCTTGTATGCTAAATTTCAGTAATTTTTGGCATTTTATGGATTCAATTGCTTGCTTCTGTGATTGAATGTGCTTCTGAAAGACTATGATTTTGCTGGAAAATTTTAAAAGAGGAAGTAATATATACAATACAGTAAAATACAGGATTCTCCCAAACTGTATATATGAATCTGCAGAATTAATCATAGTTGAAATCAATTGTTTTACTGAGGACATGAACTGGAAATAAGACTATTGATTTAGTTTGTGATTTAAAGAAAGCTTTATAGACTATATTGCACAAAGCAATTTTTCATTATTGTTTTCTCTAAATTTTCATTTTAACAAACTGAACTTGTGCAGCTAATTCAACATAACACTTATATTTTGTTCTTCTAAAGAAGATGTCCACTGTGTTGTTTTGTTTTAGTGCAGCATCTTATGTGGCTTATGTATCTTTTCAGATTTTTGAAACTTTTCTTAACCAAAGTTTTGACTGTTTCATTAATAATTGGTATATAACAACCATGGTTTGATGATTAAGAAAATACAGGATGATGAATTTTATATCCAAAGATATTATTCACTATCAACTACAGCTTTATGGGGAAAACTTAAGTTTTATGCTTCTAATTGAAGGAATGGTTGAGCATTTAAATTTTTCTAATAGTATGCTTAACTGTTTTGATTTTTCTAAAGATTACAGGATATATGTATATGTATATATATGTACATCTTAACACACAAAAATGGTTTTTGCAGTAGCTTATGTATGTTTTTTGGCTTGTTTTTAGGGTCTACTTTTGTTAATCTTGGCCAAATGGTGTTGTTTAATGGAACTAACTATAAGGACTGGAGAAGGCACATAGATTACCACATTACCATGACCAACCAACTGGATATATGCATGGTGGATGATGTCCCTCCAGAACCTACTGATGATGATGATGCTGAAACTAAGAAAATTTATAAGGAGTGGCACACTAGCAATAGAAAGACTAAGAGCTTCATTAGGACCACCATGATAGATTCTATTAGAGGGTCAATTCAGGAACCTGAAACTGCATGGGATTATCTTGAGGCTATCTCTGAGTACTACATGGAAAATGACAAAGCTGAGATTTCTAAGTTGTCTAGGCAGTTTAATGACATGAATTTTTCAGGTGTTGGCTCTGTGAGAGAACACATTATGAGCATGATGGACTTAAATGCTAGGCTTAGAGACTTAAACATGGGAGTTAAAGATGACCAGGTTGTGGCTCAAGTGCTAGAATCCCTACCTACCACATTCAGTAACCTGAAAACCTCCTATAATGCATCTGAAGCTAAGTGGACCCTCAACAAACTCATTTCAGTCTGTGTCAATGAGGAAGAGAGGATTAAGAAAGAGTCCAAGCCAACCACTGCCATAAACCTAGTTGAAAAGCCAAAATGGAAGGGTAAAAACAGACTTAAAGTTAAGAAAACTGTCCCAACTAAAGTTTTTGGGGTTAGCAGCCATGGAAAATCTTGTGAGAAGAAATGCTATGTTAAGGGCTGCAATGGAGAGGCTAAGGGGAATGGATTCAGGTTTAAGTGCTTCTTCTGTAAGGCGACTGGTCATAAGAAGAAGGATTGTCCAGGGTTCAAGGCCTGGATGATCAAGAAAGGTGATTCATTCCCCAATTCAGTTTTTTCCCTAGAAGTTAATTTTGTTAATGTAGATACTAATTCATACTGGTTGGACTCGGGCTCACCCATCCATATAACCACTTCATTACAGGGTATCATAAAGAAGAGAGCACCAAGGGACAGTGAGCAGCAAGTTTGCGTTGGGAATGGAGCAAGGGTAGCAGTTAGGGCGATTGGAACCTTGAAGATTGATCTAGGACTAGGAAATTTTCTTTTTTTGAACAATGTTTATGTTATTCCTTCTTTAAAAAGGAACCTTATTTCAGTAGGTCTTTTGGTTGGTATTGGATTGAGACTTGTTATTGATTTTGATGGAATAAAAATTTTCAGAGGTTCAGAATACATTGGTGGTGGTTTGTTATGCAATAATTATCTTAAATTAGATTGTTCTGTGATTAAACAGGAGATTCTAGCTATTGAGAATGCAGAAAGCATAAATTTAGAAACCCATATTGCAGGAAGTAAAAGAACCATATACAATAACAAATCTGCTAACCTATGGCATAAACGATTAGGCCATATATCTAAAGAAAGACTTAAAATATTGGAAAAGAACAAAATTTTACCAGCTTTAGATTATTCAGATTTAACTCACTGTATACAATGTTGTAAAGGGAAAATGACACATAGCAGAAATTTAAATGCATCAAGGAGTGATTCACTACTGGAATTAATCCATACAGACATATGTGGCCCTTTTAAACATAAAACTATCTGTGGAAATATTTACTTCATCACCTTTATAGATGATTTTTCTAGGTACTGTTATATCTACCTACTATCAGAAAAATCTCAAGCTTTACAGGCATTCATAATATACAAAACTGAAGTTGAATTGCAGCTAGAGAAGAAAATTAAAGTTGTTAGGTCTGATAGAGGAGGGGAGTATTATGGAAGACATACTGAAGCAGGCCAACAAATGGGACCTTTTGCACTTTACTTGCAAAAGAATGGCATTAAGGCTCAGTATACAACTCCCTATAACTCTCAACAAAACGGAACAGCAGAAAGGAAAAACAGAACCTTAAAAAATATGGTGATAAGCATGATGTGCACTACAGGGTTGCCAAAATTCTTATGGGGTGAGGCTCTTAAAACTGCAAATTATATTTGCAATAGAGCACCTAGTAAATCTGTAGAAAAGACCCCATTTGAACTTTGGACAGGAAAACAACCAAGCCTGCATCATTTTCATGTATGGGGATGCAGGGCTGAAGTAAAAATACCTAAAGAATTAGCACAAAAGTTAGATCAGAAAACCTTAAGTTGCCGTTTCATAGGATACAGTGAAAAATCAAAAGGTTATAAGTTTTACACACCTAATAGAACAACCAGAACTTTTGAAACTCATCAAGCTAAGTTCATGGATGAAGATATCTGCAACACAAGTTTTGAGGACTTGACTGCAGATTTTGAAGAAATTGCAGAAAATACAGAAACTGTTCGTGTGGAAAATTTTTTACCATTCAATTCAGAAAATGAAATGAAAATTAATACTACAGAAACTGAAGTCCAAAATCAAAATTTAGAGGGTCCAGTAGCCTTAGATCAAGTAGCTCCTAACCAAGCTGAAAACTTAAATGTTGTTGAACCTGCCCATGATCCAGCAATTCAACAGAATATAGAACAAGCAGAACTTAGGAGATCTCAGAGAAATAGAAAACCAACTTTTGGGGAAGACAGTGATTATGTTGTTTATTTACAAGAGTTGGATGCAGAAGATAATGATCCATTAAACTATAAACAAGCATTAGAGAGCACTGAAATTTCAGAATGGCTTAAAGCAATGGAAGCAGAAATTGCCTCCATGAGTCAAAATCAAGTGTGGAAACTTGTAAGACCTAACCCAAATCAGAAAGCTATAGGTTCAAAATGGATCTTTAAGACCAAGAGAGATGTTAATGGAAACATAGAGAGGTATAAAGCTAGGCTAGTAGCAAAAGGGTTTACACAAAAATTAGAGAGGTATATGCAACAACCTGAAGGTTTTGTGGAACCTGGAAAAGAGAATTTCGTCTGCAAGCTTGAGAAATCCATTTATGGGTTGAAACAAGCTTCTAGACAATGGTATAAAAAATTTGATTCAGTAATCTCTTTGTTTGGATTTACAGAAAACATTGTTGATGAATGTGTTTATATAAAAACAGTAGGGAATGCCTTCATTTTTCTCATACTGTATGTTGATGACATTCTTTTAGCAAGCAGCAATATAAAGCTACTTAAAGAAACTAAAGCCTTCTTATCAAGTAGTTTTGATATGAAAGATTTAGGTGAAGCCTCTTATGTTTTAGGGATTGAAATACATAGGGATAGGGCACAGGGCTTATTAGGACTTTCTCAACATAACTACATTCAAAGAGTCCTAAAAAGATTTAAGATGGAAAACTGTGCATTTGGTGAAGTCCCTATGTCTAAGGGAGATAAACTGTCAAAGAATAAAAATTCTAAAATTGGGGGGAAGAGTTCTGATATGGATAGCACACTGTATGCTAGACTTATTGGGAGCCTCATGTATGCTCAAGTCTGTACAAGACCTGACCTGGCTTTTGCAGTTGGCATTCTCTCTAGATTTCAGTCTAACCCTACTCATGAACATTGGATAGCTGGGAAAAAGGTACTTAGGTATTTACAAAGGACCAAATCTCACATGTTAGTCTATAGGCAGGAGAAAGAATTAGAGTTAGTAGGATATACAGATTCAGACTTTGCAGGTCGTTTTCCAGAATCAAATAAATCAACATGTGGGTATGTGTTTATGCTTGCTGGAGGGGCTGTATGTTGGAAAACAATGAAACAAAAATTAATTACCACCTCTACTATGCAAGCTGAATACATAGCTGTTTATGAAGGAATGTGTCAGGAATTATGGATGAGGAACTTTATAACTCAAATTGAAATATTAAGTTTCTTAGTTTCTGATGCACTTAAGATATTCTGTGACGATGAAGCTGCAGTGTTCTTTACCAAGAACAATAAGAGGTCCTGCAACTCTAAACACATTGATCTAAAATACTACAGTACAAGACAAAGAGTGAAAAGTGGAGAAGTTGTAGTTTTAGACATAGATACAGAATCACAGCTTGCGGATCCTTTTACCAAGGCTTTACCAGTTGAAATCTTCAAGAAACATGCCAAGAGTATAGGAGTCTTACATAAACTGGATGCTTGAGTTCAGTGGGAGTTTTGGAGCAATTTTTTGAATTTTTATCTCCCTGTAACGTTTACCTTCCAGTTTCTGTCTACTGCATTATTGTACTTTGTTTTTGCAAGTGTTCAATAAAATTTGAGGTATTTCAGAATCCTATATGTCTTTATACTCAAGTTTTGAAATTTTATGAATTATTCCATTTTATAAGTATTGTGTGTTTACAGGTGAACATCCATGCTTTTGAGCAATTCAGTTTAGTCTGGCAATTCCAAATTCACTGGAATTCATTATATTGCTGGAGATTTTGTTTTAATAAAGTCATTCAGAGGGATGTGAAAGATTGGCATTTATAGGTAGATATATCAGCCATCATGTTTCACTTTATCTTTTAGCTTATGTGAGTACTGTGACTTCTGTTAGTGGTTTTTAATCAACTTGTTGATCATGACATACTTGATTCTAAGTCCTGCATTAGTACTTTTACTTGACTAAGCTAGATGATGAGAGTTTGATTGTATATAATTCAAGTGCACACTTCAGTAGCTATTACTACAGTTTATATGTTCAATTGTTCAGTAAAGACATTGCCAGTCCAAGTGGGAGATTGTTGAAAAATATATGTGGACTTGGCATTATCACTTAAGTATTTTACAATTGAATTAATTAAGTATATATGATAGCTGAATTATATAACAAGTGAATCCTAAATCAGTTGTTATCAAGATGTATATCTCTTGGTAAACCTAGGACTCTCACAGAGTTGTTAACCTGTTAACAATAAGGAAAAGATAAGTTTAGTCTCTTAAAAGATAACACTCCTATTAGCTTTGGACTCTCTATGGGTGAGCACAAAGAGGAGTTTAGGCCTATATAAATACATAAGAGATATTCCCTGAATACACACAAGAGATACATTAAGTTTTCAGTCCCATTACTGAGTTCTTGTGCTGTGCTTCAGAAGAATATCTTTGGAGCAGTCATGTGAAGAAAAGCAATGGCTGGAGCAATTGGAAGTTCATCAACTGGTGTGTTTCCATACTAATAACCTTATTTCTGTTTCATACTTATTTAGTATGCATTTGTTTGTGGATTTTGATCCTTGTTTAAGATTGTTGTGATGTTGCCATTTTCATCATTTAGATAACAAAAGAATGTCCATATCTTTTATGATAGGCAATCTCTTCTATATTGAGCACTAGTGAGAGAATTCAACAGTCAATGACAATGTTTCTACATTCCTTCATCAATAAACAACCGAGTTTCGAGTTTCAAAATCACCAAGGTTAAACTATTTCGCCTTTCATGAATACCAAAGGCCAACATTGAAATCTTGTTGGAGCATCTAACTTTAAATTTTGAGTGTTGAGATTATAGTATTACCTATCACTTGTAGTCAGGAATTTTCATCTGGTGACAAGATGACGAAGCCCCCATACTGTGTTTGAAATACCCCGCACCTTAATCTCTTTGCGGCAATTTATCGAACACTGAGAACAGTTTTGGAATGGTGTATTGTATTTGAATTTGTATGAATATTTTTTAATTCACACTTTGTAAAAAGTCCACAAACTATTTAAAATGTTCACAATATTCAATTGATGCTTTAAAATCATCGATTTTTACACATACTTCATAATGATTTATAAAAATCTACATACTTTATTATGAACAACTTTTACATATTTTTCGATACAAATAGAAAATAAAATTTATTTGAGTTGATGTAGGATGATGCTCCAATCTGCTCCGCGTAATTTAGTACATGAAAAAAAATTACTTTCAGTTTTTGTTTTAGGCAAAGGTAACAGATTCATTGGGATAGCTTACATGTATTTCTATCCAAATTTATACACAATAGGGATGACCTTCATTCTTCTATTCCAAGTAGAGACGTTGCAACGATATCGATAAAATAACAAGTCGACATCACCAAGGGAAACAAAACTCTCAGTCATGAGATAATTGAGCGTTCATCCTCATATAAGATGTTAATTAATCATGGTAGCTTTATAGATCGACAACAAATATGTAGTTTGATTTATATTCACTTTATCAATCTTATTTATCAATTAACGAGTATCGTTTTTTCCAAGTTTGAAAACTCTAGAACTGACTCGATTCTTAGAAAAAATGAAAATTAGGGTTTTATTATTTGGTGCAACCGATGAAAGTTGTATTTTAGAATGGAAAATACTTGTGTCCATACCAGTATGGACGTGTGCGTCCATACCCTCTCTAATTTACATATCTTAAGCAATGTAATCAACGATTTTAACCATTCAAAAGTTAAATTAATTAATAAAGATAATCTTTGTAAAAATTCAGAATAAACCAAAATCATTTGCTCATTCGATTGCATCAAACAAATGAACAGTTCTAGTGAAAATTGGGAGTCTCATGATCAGCCGTTCATTTGTTTAATACAATCGGTTAAACAAATGATATATGTTTACATTCATTTTTTACAGAGATGATCTTTATTGACTTATTCAACTTTTAAACTATTAAAATTTTTGATTACATTGCCCAAGATATGCAAATTAGAGAGGGTATAGACACAAGTATTTTTCGTTGGTATAAGAGTTTAATTGCATAAAATATTATAGAAAATATGGGAAAAAAGAAAAACAAGAAAGAGAGGTGTGTGTTATTGAAAAAAAAAATAATAAAGAGATGAGGAGGATTAATCTCTTCATAGGTAGAAAAAATTTATCGTAGACTTTTCAAAATCTTTGATCTGGAGGCTGGAAAAATATTAAAGTTTTGTGTGTATAATTTACACTACGAAGTCCATAATTATCCTTGAGTTACTAATTCAATAAGTACGTATAAATGACGATGTGGTGTTAGCCTAGTGGTTGGGGCACCCACTATCTATGCACGAAGTCATGGGTTCGAGTCACCATGGGGGTATGAGTGAAATCATTTGATCCTCTAAAATTATTTAAAAGAAAAAAAAAACAATAAGTACATATGAATGATATTTTGAATACTCTCAAAAATCTATTTATTTTTAAAAGTCATAAACGAATACCCCTAACCTTTATGGATTTCATAAAGACTTTTTAAATCCTAATTGAATACACCCAAATTTTTATGAATTATTAAAAGTCTGAATTGAATACACCCGAACTTTTAAATTCAATAAATTTACTTAAAACTTCTCCTAATTCCAAATACAATACACCCCTTAGTCTCTGGGTAGAAAAATTGTGGGGGTCATTTGCAACCATAATATGTTCAATGGGCCTGGTTTGGGGTTTACATTGGGCCTGGCAGCGAATAGTCCCAAAATGGTTTTTGGTGGGAGGAACCTATCATCTTCAGGAGTAATGAGTTGATTCAGCTTTCAAGTCATTAAGCAGTGATCACATGATTTGTTACTTCTCAATTTTTGTTAATATCAGCAGTTAATGGATCCACTGAACCAAATAGAAACCACATTTGATCGAGAGATATTGATTCAAGTCTGTCTTTTTTTGTCCGAATAAAACCCCAAACAAGTATTAGGCATAGGTCCAAGGACATGTTTCTACATCCACCAAGGTGGATTCAATCTATCCTAAAACGAACAGTAGTTGATCTTAGGGAATGGTTGCACAAAATAGTGGATTAACAAAAGGGTATTTCAAGCTAGTTATTAATATCAATACTGATAATAACCACATTGGACATTTTCTCTAAGAAAAAAAAAACTAATTTTGTAGCTCTTGTGGTTACAATTACACCTCATCAGAGATATATATTATTTTTATCGTTCTTTCTTGTAATTCAATTTTTAAATATTACGTATAGTTTGAAACTCTCTTTATTTTTATGTACTTCAACACAAACTTCATGCAAGTATTTAAATGGACACTACTAGGAGACTCCGTTTCCTTGTTATTTATTATCAGAAACCCCAGGATTTTACATCTCAGTAAAAGAAAACCCAGAGAAAAAAAAAACAGAAAAGAAACGCAAACACAAAAATTTGGAGGGACCAAAAACAAAGAAGAAAGAAAGTCGAAGGTCAAAAATTGCCAACAACTGTCTGAAATCTAAAAAATATAAAAAAAGAAAATATGAAAGAAATTAAAAGAGAGAAACCACCAGGCACCAGCTAGCCTATCGTAATCTCGTGGCTAGTGGCCGGCCTATCATCATCATCCTCATTGTAACATCACAATCACGCCCTCTAGATTCAATTAGTCCGCAGCGAGAACCAGTTGACGAGGTCGCCACCGACGCGGCGGCGCGTCTGGTTAACGCGCTCCTCGTTCACGAGCGGGGATCGGCAGAGAGGGCAAGTGAAGTTGAGCTGGTCGAGCCACCCGTCGAAGCAGTGCTTGTGGAAGACGTGGCGGCAGTGCAGCATGCGGACGCGGTCGCCGTCTTTTAGAGTGGAGAGGCACACGACGCAGTCAACGGCGCCGTCGCGGTGGCAGTGGGAGTGGGAGTAGCGGTAGGAGAAGAGGCTGTTGAGGTTGAGCTGTTCGGCGAGGATGGCGAGGTTGGCGAGGCCCGAGCCGACTGAGGAGAGGAGTCCGTCGTCGTGGGGAGGACGGTGGTGGTGGGGACGGGAGGAGAGGCCGAGGGAGTGGAAAAAGGAGAAGAGGGAGGAGCGGAGGTGGCTGACGAAGGTGGCGATGAGGGCGAGGTAGAAGATGGGGATGGAGTCGGACGACAAGTCGCTCAGCTCGCCTTGTAAACCCATTAGTATTCTTGTTCTATGTGATAAACTGATCGGGTCTTGTGTGATGAGATTGGTGGTGGAGTAGTAGTGAGGAGACCCAGCTAACCTAGAAGAAGGGGAAGTGATGAGGAAAGGAGGGAGGGAGAAGCAGGTATATATATGTGGGTATGGTGCTAGTTAGGCAAAAGAGGGGCAGTGAGGTAATTTCATCTTGCAACGGAGAGGGAAATGGGGGTAGAGGGAAAGCTGAGAAGTAATACGTGTGCAAGAGGAAGGAGGGACAGAGAAGCAAAACACGGTTGCGTTGAGTTGAGTTGAGTTGAGTTCTCTCGTCTTGGCTTTAAGTTACTATGACTTGTTACAAAGTTCTACGCGTCGTAATATGTCAGTATTTCTGACAATAACAGTAGATAAGATTAGTTTAGTTCAGAACATGAAACATGACGTAATTTTTTATTAGATTCGCCTGCTATAAGTTTATAACCAAATCAAATATTTTTATTTTACGAATGTAATATTGCTAGATTTAGAGTTAATTGATATCTCTACATTTGCGAGAAACTTTAATCAAGTAAAACTACTTGGTCCTAGCCTAATACTACTGTGAGGATATTTTATTATCGTTAGTTCCATCTTGTGTAGATCTTTTCAACATAAGGTAAGAGGACTTCTCATTTCTATAACTCTAATATCCAACCAGTGATTTAGAAAAGAAAAGTTACTAAGAGGTAGCTTTGAATCGAGGTAAAAACAAAAAGGGAAACGGGTTAAAAAAAAAAGCTGAAAACACACATATAAGAGGAGGTGGCGACTGAGAAACACACATAGGATTTTGTTGGGTTTTTATTATGAAAGTTTACGTCTAAAGTTCTCATATTTTGTGAAATGTTATAAGACTTTAAGTATGCGTTACAATACATTAAACTCTGTTTATAACATGATAGGAAGTCGACACACAAAATTGGTGAATGAACGCATCTATGAAATTTCATATCGTAGAATTGTCTTTGACTTACTATAAAATGATACAAAATTCTAAAGTATGTGTTACAAGGCTTTATGTTATATTATTTTATAATATGTTAGAAAATCGACGAGCATAATCAGTAAGGAAAACTTAACTCTGACACTTCACATGAACAATTAGCTATTTTTAGAAAATTGTCACCAAATTATGCAGGCTGGAGGGAAGAAGGGATAGACTTGCAGATAAGGTTTGGTTGGATTTAAATGAAAGTCTATAAGACTCTAAATTTGTGTAAAATAGGTGAAACTTTGTTTATAAGAAATCGACGCACAATATCAGCAGAGAAAACGTAACTCTGGCATATCACATGGAAAATTAACTATTTTTGGAAAAGATGTCATCAAAGGATGCAAGAGGGACAGAGGCATATAATTCGTTGGTAACACGTTAGAAAATCGACACATAATATCGACAGATAAAACGCATCTATGAAATTCACATCGTAGAGTTGTCTTTGACTCACTATATATGAAATGTTATAAAATTCTAAAGTATGTGTTACATGACGTTATATTATTTTATAATATGTTAGAAAATCGACGCGCATAATCAGCAGGGAAAACTTAACTCTGATACTTCACATGAACAATTAGCTATTTTTAGAAAATTGTCACCAAATTATGCAGGCAGGAGGGAAGAAGGGATAGACCTGTAGATACGGTTTGGTTGGGTTTAAATGAAAGTCTATGTTCTCATTCTTTTTGTGAAATGTTATAAGACTCTAAATTTGTGTTAAAATAGGTGAGACTTTGTTTATAAGAAATCGACGCACAATATCAGCAGAGAAAACGTAACTCTGGCATGCCACATGAAAAATTAACTATTTTTAGAAAAGATGTCGTCAAATTAAGTTGAGAAACAGTCCAATTAACCAGTCAAGATGAAATCAACACCGTCTTCATGTGGACGTCAAAGTATTATAAACACATCCAAGGTTCAATTTGACATGGCATTCTGGTTAGAATCATAGTACGTAGTTTGGTCATGATCTACTAAACACAGCTAGCTAGTGAAAGAAGTAAGATCGAGAAGAAGTTAGTGTAAGGTATAATTCAACGATGTAGTTCTTGCACGCATTCGCTTGTACGTCTCGAATGAGGAACATACAAACAGCAGCAGTCGAATACCACATCGAAATGAGAGTTTACGATATCTGGATTTGGTTAGCACATATACAAAACTATCACTATCTGCCTTCCAAGTTCCAACTATCCCATAAATTAAGGTTGTACCATAATTCCATTCTCAATAAAATAAAAAAATAAAATAAAAGTTGTACCATAATCAATATTGCAGAATATTTTGCCATACATATTTAACAAATATACAGTGGATTTTCTAAGGAAAAAGAAACTAAAGTATAACTCATTTGTTGATTTTCAATCTTTGCTTACAATCTAGCTAATTAAAAGGAAAACAAGAAAACAATATAATCCTTGGACCATGCATGTCTATGTCCGATCATGAAAGTTTTGTCCTTCATCCTTCTCCAATTCAATCTCAATGTACTCATTTGATAAGACTTCTGTTCAAGTTTCCAAATTCTGAATTAGTACGATCATTTGAAGTTCTCTAAGTCTGAATCTATCCTATATATCAGAATAATAGAGCACACTTCCGTCAAGAAACCATGTTAATGTTCTTGTTTATCTATGTATGTATGGTACAAGGGTAAGTAACCGTCTATTTTGTTTTGTTATGAATATTGACACTGATTTTTGTTCACTTTAAATAAAACATAAATTTATCTATGCAGATACGTAACATATGTAGCATATGTGGGCAAAACTAGTTCGGATACTAATGCGCGCATAACCGAAACTCAAAATCTGGTGCAAGACTTGGGTGCAAAGCATGCTGCATTATGGGTGGTAATGGAAAAGTTGTCAGAAGAATTTCCAACATGTGGTTTAGTTAATAACAACATATGGGCGGGGGGTTTAGACAATTATCAAAGACAACCAGAGAGATTTTCCAAGATCTCCATATCCGAAATCAAGACCACATATTTAATTAGGATTATCATCTGAGACCCAGGAGACTGAATATATTAATCAGCAAGAGGTACGGTGAGTAATATAAAATTACAATTAAGAGAAATGCTTGAAGCTAATCTCAAGTTCTCCACCGTCCCAATATAGAAGATAAACACAAGTTGCTCTGAGCCTCTGATACACAGGTTCTCTTTGCTGTTCATTAAGCAAATAATATTGGAATGGTTATCGATAATTATATCGATTAGGTCTTATTCTAGTGATACATCTCATTTTCAAACAAATATCATATTTACAAGAGAAATTACTATAAACAGTATCTCATCTTTGTTCAACTAATAGCTTTGATATCTCAAGTTTCAAATATATCAAAACCATACCTGAACTTTCTTTTTCAACTTCATTTTAGTACCTAGCTCCGTTATCTTTTTAACGGTGTTTATTCTGTTATGGCTTTTTTTTAATGACCAAATTACCCTTGTTCTACAAAAATATTTAAATTTTTGTTTTTGTTTTTTATTATACTAGACTTTAGTAACACCTTACTAACTCTAAAAATTAGTCTTCAACATGCCAATATCACCTAACGACCTTCTGTCTAAATGGTTACTCTTTTGGGTGACTAATTTTTCTTCTTTATCTTTTAACACTACCAGAAAAGGGGTTATAGCCGACGATATGGAAAAAAACGGCCGACGAAATAGTACTTGGTCGGCTATAACCCCTTATAGCCGACGAACTACTATTTCGTCGGCCACATCGTCGGCTATAATATTATAGCCGACGACTGCCGACAACTCGTCGGCTATAACTATAGCCGACGAAACGTTTTATGTTATAGCCGACGAGGATGGTATTCGTCGGCTATAAGAGTTATAGCCGACGAAAAGTTTTTGGTTATAGCCGACGAGGAGGGTATTCGTCGGCTATAACTCTTATATCAGATCGACCTTCTGCATCAGGGAGCTCATTCGTCGATGAAATCGTCCAAAACGCTCTGAAATCGTCCAAAACCTCGGCCATAAGCTTGAAAGGTACGTATATTGTTGTGTGTGTTGATTTAGTTGGTTATATGCAGAGGTGTGTTAATTTAGAGTTTAATTAGAATAAATGTGTGATTAATTTGATATATATATATATATATATGTGTTGAGATGAGATTATTAATGGGTTGATATATATGTTGTATTGGTTAGATAGAATTGAAGTTTTGTTGAAGATTAGTGATTGATTGTTGATTTATAGGTGATTTTAGATGAATTTGATGAAAAAATGTATATATATATTAATTAATTTAATTGTAATTAAAAATATATTGTTGGTATATATAAAAAATACATTGTGTTTAATTAATTAGGGAGATTGACGATGTTTTAATTAATTTAGGGATGCATGTGTATATATATATATATATGTGTGTGTGTAATGATGAATTTTTTAATTAATTAGTACGTGCGTACGTACGTAGTACGTGCATATATACATATCTATATATAGCTATATTTATTTCTTGAATTTACAGGATGGACAAGAGTTGGATTACCCTTGGAAGATGGGATGAGGCGTATCATGATGGAGTTAGGAGTTTCCTGGATTTTGTGATGGCTAACTGTGGAGACACTACACTTCATTATTGTCCGTGTAAAAAGTGCAAGTGTGCCACCCCACGACACCGGTTTTCCATAGAGACAGTGGAGCAACACCTGGCTAGATATGGATTTTGGGTCCTATACACTAATTGGATTTATCACGGTGAACCAGAGTTTGCGGGTCCTCATGATCATGGACAATTTGCGGAGAGAGGGAGTTCCTCCAATGATCCGACAACGAACTGGATCAACGATATGTTTCCTCGTGAGAGCGGTGTCTTTGAGGAAGCACCAGATGTGCAACTCCCACCTCCGGAGATGGAGTGTTTCCCTGATATTGAGCCACTCGAGCCATTACCCCGATCTCCGGTCAACACAAGTGGTATGGAAAAGTACAACAACCTGATCGCATTGCAACAGACTCCGTTGTACCCCGGATGCAGTAAGACTGTCCTTGAATCTGTCATGGGAGTGATGAAGATCAAAACGGAGAACAAAGGCACTGTCAAATCGGTTGATGATTGGCTTCGGCTATGGGGTGGGGCGATGCCCCCCGGACATCGGCTTCCTACCAGTCATCATAAGGTGCGACATATCCTTAAAGATCTCGGCCTTTCCTACATCAAGATTCATGCATGCAGATACGATTGCGTTCTGTTTTACGGGGAAGGACTTGCAGATCTTGAATACTGCCCATTATGCAATACAGAGCGGTATAAGTTCACTCCTAAAGGGAACAAGAAAGCTGTGAAGATACTTCGGTACTTCCCGCTGATTGATAGGCTTGAGCGGTTGTTCATGTGTGCTTTCACGGCCGAAGCTATGAGATGGTGGGCTGAGAGGAATGTGCCTGACGATGACACCCTTAGACATCCCGCCGACGGAGAGGCTTGGAAGAAGAACGTGCTGGAGTTTCCCGAATTTGCATCAGAGGTTCGAAATGTTTGGCTAGGGCTATCATCCGACGGTTTCAACCCTTTTGGCAAGAAAGAGCTTCAGTACAGTGTGTGGCCAGTTATTTTGATTCCGTACAACTTTCCACCGTGGATGTGCATGAAGAAGGAATATAACATGCTCACATTGTTGATTCCAGGCCCAGGTTATCCGGGAAAGTGTCTCGATGTGTATTTGAGACCCGTAATTGAGGAGCTTCGGTACTTGAGTCTGAACGGCCACCTGGTCTACGACCGGTTCAAAAATGAGATGTTCCGGATGCATGCCATGCTTGTTGGCACGATCAGTGACTTTCCTGGGAGGGGTATGTTGTCGGGCAGCGTCACCAGGGGTTACAGGGCTTGTTCAGAGTGCATGACTGTTGATTGCTCCAGTCCTCATTGCAGTAAGATTGTCCAGATGCGTCACCGTCGTTGGCTTCCGCATGACCATCCATTTAGGGACGATGCACAGGCTTTTGATGGGACTGAAGAAAGGGGCTGGGCACCGGAGCAATGGACAGGGGAGGAAATATTGGCAGTGTTGAATGAGTATGACTTTGGTCCGCTTAGCAATCATCCCGATGTGTTGCGCACGATTCCAGAGAGGCCGGATCGGTATAGGTTCTGGTCACACAAGAGCATCTTATGGGAACTTCCTTATTGGGCCAGGTTGGCTACCAGATACTACCTGGATGTCATGCATATAGAGAAGAACGTGGGTGAAGCCGTGGTTGGCACAGTTTTGAATTGGGAGAAGAAAACAAAAGACACCCCCAAGGCACGCGTTGATCTGAGAAATATGGGACTGCGGGACCATTTGTGGTTGAGAGAGGGCAGGAGCAAAATGCCCCAAGCTCCTTACACCGTCACCAGGGACCAGAAACATGAAATCTTTGGATGGCTGAGTAATGTCAGGTAACTTTTTATTAATTAGGCATGTATTCCCTAAAGAATCCATCTGTTGTTGGACGACTATATATGCATGAAATCTAATTGTTGTTAATGGCTATGCAGGTATCCTTATGGCTATGCGGGTAACCTAAGCAAGTGTGTTAACTACCGAGACAACAAGATGTACGGATTGAAGAGTCACGACTGCCATGTACTGCTTCAACGCCTCTTCCCTATTTTCATTCGAGCGTACTTGGAGGATGAAGTGGTTGAGCCGTTGGTGGCGTTGTCAAGATTCTTCCAGAAGTTATGCGCTAGAGAAGTTAGAAAATCAGACCTCATGAGAATGCATGAGGAAATCGTTTTTATCTTGTGCAAGTTCGAGAGGATATTTCCCCCAAACTTCTTTGACATCATGCCTCACCTGATGATCCATCTTCCCCAACAATTGTTGCTTACCGGTCCCGTACACTACACTTGGATGTATCCCATCGAAAGGTACATGTTATTCATAAATTTGATTTATACATGTTTTTAAATAAAAGTTGCATGCTCTTAACATGCACTTGTTAACCTTGCAGACAACTTGGAGACTACAAGAAATATGTGCACAATAAATCTGCGCCTGAGGGGTGTATTGCTGAAGCTTACATTGCGCATGAGTGTGTAACGTACGCCAAGTTGTACTTGGGAGCGATGGAGGACCCCCCACAACATCCAAGTCGAGATGACCCCGAGTTCAACCTATCTATCGTCGCCAACTCTGTTGTACCATACGGAAGCTTCAAGAAAAAGGGTGTGGACAAGTTGCCTGACCATGAGGTAGGGATTGCCCACTGGTGGGTTCTAATAAACTGTCCGGAGGTACAATATTGGAAACGTCACCATCTTCACAGCAAGGAAGTTCGCGGTGATGTCGAGTACCACAACACGACGTTTGCAGACTATTTTCCACAATGGGTAAGTGTATAAATATATATATTAGATGGCTTTCTTTTACAGTTCCCTATTCTTTAATCATAAACACACCGAGTGATTTGAGTTATATTTTTCAGCTGATGCAAGTGGCTGCGAGGGGTGGTCATACAAATTACTCAGAGGAATTGAGGCTGTTGTCGATGAAGCCGATATCTTCCACAGTCCGCCCAATGTGTGATGTCAACGGCGTTAAGTATATATGTGAAGCTAGAGACGGGGAACGCAAAACACAGAATTGTGGGGTGATGGTCGATGGTGCAGAGGGGGGCGTGGATTTTTACGGTGTCCTACAGTCAGTTGTTGAACTCATTTATGGGAACCGCATGAAAGTCCACTTGTTCAAGTGTCGATGGTTTGATACTAGGCCGCACCGCTTACGGATCGATCAGTACGGCATACTTTCGGTGAATACCGTCACTAGTGTGTATGAAGACGACCCCTTTGTTTTCGCCACAGCGGCCAAAAAGGTCTTTTATCTTGACGATCCTTTGAACAAAGGCACGTGGAAGGTAGTTAACCATGTGTCTCAGCGAGACATATACAGTGCTACCACACTTGGTGTGAGCACAGAGTGTGAAGAAGCGACCGCATACCAAGAGCCGGACGCCGGCGACATTCCGGAATCCTCCACCATCCGCGATAATAATGTGACGCCGGGCAGAGTGGTTCGACTTCCTAGGGGTCAGGTGCCCATGTATGATGTTAATCCGAATCGTCTATATCAGGCAGACGATGACTCAGACGACGAGTACGAGCACCGGTTGCCAGATATTAACTACTATACTACGTCTGACTCAAGTGATGAGGATGATTCTGATTATCATCCTTAGTATACTATTTATGTATGTATTTGTGTACGATGGTGCATGCATGAATACATTTTTGTCCTTAATTACCGTTTTCCGAGTTTATGGGAAATTGTATTGAATTGTTTGTGTTATGTTTAGGAATTTATCAGGTGTTTTTTACTTCCGTTTTCCTATGGGTAGCCTGACGGTCGGTAAATTTTTGGAGGAAAATTTTTATACGGTTAGTTGCGTCGCATCGATTTGAAACTATTCTCTGTTGAAGGTCAGGCCAAAAAACGTCATTTAGACGGGCCAATTGCCGTTTTAAAGCGTTTCGAGATTTGACCATGCAGTTTGACCGTCCCGATCGAGCCTTTAACGTTGTCAGATGTAGTTGGTTTTTTTTTCCTACATGTATTTAATCTTAACGGTGATAACTGACGGTTGGAATAGATTTTCCAAACTTTTAGATTCGAAATCGGAACATATGCACTAATATTCCTTAACTTATTTACTAAGTGTTTAAGTGAATGTATAGTTTCAAATAGTTGCTATACGTAGACCGTTCAAATGCAAAAGTGTCGTGAAATAAGATACGACCGAAATATTGAAATACGACTACGGTTGAAAAATGGGAAGATTCCGACAAAATCTGTGTGCCGAATGTTGCGATTAGGTGTTTTTTACTTCCGTTTTCCTATGGGTAGCATGACGGTCGGTAAATTTTTGGAGGAAAATTTTTATACGGTTAGTTGCGTCGCATCGATTTGAAACTATTCTCTGTTGAAGGTCAGGCCAAAAAACGTCATTTAGACGGGCCAATTTCCGTTTTAAAGCGTTAAGAGGTTTGACCATGCAGTTTGACCGTCCCGATCGAGCCTTTAACGTTGTCAGATGTAGTTGGTTTTTTTTTCCTACATATATTTAATCTTAACGGTGATATCTGACGGTTGGAATAGATTTTCCAAACTTTTAGATTCGAAATCGGAACATATGCACTAATATTCCTTAACTTATTTACTAAGTGTTTAAGTGAATGTATAGTTTCAAATAGTTGCTATACGTAGACCGTTCAAATGCAAAAGTGTCGTGAAATAAGATACGACCGAAATATTGAAATACGACTACGGTTGAAAAATGGGAAGATTCCGACAAAATCTGTGTGCCGAATGTTGCGATTAGGTGTTTTTTACTTCCGTTTTCCTATGGGTAGCATGACGGTCGGTAAATTTTTGGAGGAAAATTTTTATACGGTTAGTTGCGTCGCATCGATTTGAAACTATTCTCTGTTGAAGGTCAGGCCAAAAAACGTCATTTAGACGGGCCAATTTCCGTTTTAAAGCGTTAAGAGGTTTGACCAAAAGTTGACCAGGGAATAGCCGACGAAATACTTAACTTCGTCGGCTAAACTCTTGCGATCCGCGCCGTTTCATTGTCCGCCGTTGGATGGGCGAGATCTGACGGCTGGTGAGAGCTTATAGTATAGCCGACGAGATTCATATTATAGCCGACGAGATTCATCGTATAGCCGACGACATTCATATTATAGCCGACGAGACACGTAACTTCGTCGGCTATAATCGGCCCGCAAAGCCCAACTCCGGCCCGACCCGGATTTTGGCCCGGCCCGTAAGAGTATAGCCGACGAATTTCGTCGGCTATGACTATAGCCGACGAATTAAAATTAAATCGTCGGCTATAATCCGTCGATTTAAACCGAGCCCTAGGCGCCTCTCCCTCATTTTCTGCTTAGAACCAAAATTGCCCAATCGTTCCCCACCCCTCCCCTACGCCGACCGACCACGACGGAGCCTCCCCGACGCCGATCGACCCTCCCCGGCCCCACCCGATTCCTCCCCGCCCCGGCCCCCTCCTTCCCGAGCCCTCCCCGACCCGAAAGCCCCTGCCGGAGCCGCCCGAGCCGCCCTAGCCGCCCTGCCGCAGCCTCCCCTACCCGCCCCTGCCGCAGCCGCCCCTGCCCGCCCCTGCCGCCCCTGCTGCAGCCGCCCGTAGCCGCAGCTGCCCCTACCGCAGCCGCCCCTGCCGCCGCCGTCGCCGTCGCCGCCGCACCGCACCACCGGTCCTCGTCCAGACTGCACCACCATGTCAGGTAGTCCCGATCGAGCCTCATTTAGGGTTTTTATTAATTTTGTCGAATTTTGTGAATTTTAGGGTTTTTGTGAATTTTTTGTGGAATTTAGGGTTTTTGTGAAATTTATGGAATTGTGTGGATTTTTTGTTAAATTTGTTAATTTTGTGGAATTTATATACTAATTTTGTGGATTTTTTGTTAAATTTACGGTTTTTATATACTAATTGTGGAATTTTGTTGAATTTATATACTAGTATACTAATTTATATACTAATTTATATATAATTAGGTATAAATATTTTTTTTCATTTTTATGACGATATATATATATATATTTTTCGGAATATATATATATATATAATTAGGTATAAATATAGTTATGTATATATATAATTAGGTGTATATATATTTAAAAAAGTTTTTTATTTTTTTGTGAAATTTAAGGAATTTTGTGTTATATTTCGGAATATATATATATATAATTAGGTATAAATATATTTAGGTACGTATATATATAATTAGGTACATATACATTGAATGATGTTTTTAATTTTGTTTTGTGGAATTTTTGTGCAATTTATGGAATTTATATACTAATTGTGCAGGAAACCGGCGCTTTGTAGACCGATGGCTTGGCAGACGGACCGAGAGCGACCCCGACGCTCAGGCAGGATCCAGCCGTGGGGGGAGCGGATCCAGCGGTCGTCGGGGCCTAGGCCGGCCTTTGAGTCGACGAGAGGAGACGTTGATGGGATTGACCCCGAGCGATCCACGTGGGGGCTCCTCGTATGAGTCGACGGGAGCGGGCCCTGACTCGAGTGTCGGAGGAGGACGCAGAGCCACCAGACCCCAGTGCACTTCAGCACTGTTCCAGGATCGGCAGCCGACCCCACCGGGCGCCGATCTGGACCCTCCAGAGATGCTCCCTGTCCCCCCACAGCGACAGCGTCCACAGCTACGGGGCCCACCGTCAGGGGGAGCAGGCCCCTCAGGGTCCACGCCCCGTATGTCTCCGCCATCGGGGATGTACATGGTCCAGTTCCTCCCTGCCATCCCTGAGTACGACGCTAGGGGGAGGCAGATTTGGAGGCACGACCGGCCCCACGAGATTCCCTGGGAGGAGGCCTACTTCTACAGTCCTTTCGACTCAGAGGACTGCCGCGGCCTGTGGGCCGTTCGTGAGAAGGACAAGCAGTACAACGACGCAGGTAATTGGTTAGTTTAATTAATTATTTAGATTGTTTAATTAATTATTTAATTAGTTAGTTTAAATAATTATTTAACTATGTGTTCATTTTAACAGGCGTCCTCGTCAATAAACCCGCGGGGACGAGACGGACCAGAGGGCCAGCGAACATGTCGACCCTGGAGAGGGAGCTGGCCGGTGGGATCAGAGAGATCCTGCCCGGTCCCGGTGAGGATGGACGCCCGATTGAGCGGAGAGACACCACCACCAAGTACATCAACGCGACGGGCATGCTCGTGCGGGACAGGGTCCCACTGTTGTGGCCCGACTGGGGCTCTGTGCCCGATGAGATCAAGGCGCGAGTGTACAATGCACTGTCGGTGAGTTAAATATGATTTTTATTATAGAAAATAAACAATTATGAATTCAGTCCTTATAACTATTTAAAAATATTTTCTAATTAATTTATAATGTTGCAGCAATGGTTTAGAGTCCATCCTACCTTGGACTGGTGGAGAGACGAGCAGCTGAAGAACAGGTTATGTGTTTTGCTTTTTTTTGTATAAATATATTTATTGGCAGTGTACGAATATATCTAACAGTTGTGTTCTGTTAATATAGGTACTCCGAGTGGAAGAACGAGCTGTCCACGCACTACAGGACGTACCATGTGGAGCAGCGCTTGGGGCGAGCTGCAACCCCCCACGAGTTCCGGTACAGGGAGTACGAGTGGCTATGGCTGGTAGCCTACTTCGGGAGCGACAGGGTCTCGGTAAGAAAATTTAGCCTGGTAGTATATAACTTTTTAATGTTATTTAATAATTAAATTATGTAGTTACTTAATTCAATTAATTAGTTAGTTAGTTAGTTAGTTATTAGTTATTAAATTAAGTCAGTTGGTTAGTTACATAGTTAGTTAGTTCGTTACTAAATTAAATTAAATTAAATTAAATAAAATTAGGTAGTTAGTAAGTTAGTTAGTTACTAAATTAAATTAGTTAGTTAAGTAGTTACTAATTAAATTAAATTAGTTAGTAACTAAATTAGTTATTAATTTTATTTTGGTTAGTTCCTAATATTTTAATTTAGTTACTAATTTATATTTGCGTTTATATGTTTGTTGTTATAATACAGAAAATCTCGCGGACGAACAGCGACAACCGCAGGAGGAACGAGCACCCCCACCACGGCGGCGCCCGCTCCTGGAGGCAGTGGGCAGAGATGGCGAGGAGGGACCGACCGCTGAGGCCGTTGTCGTGGATTCATGCGCAGATGTATCCGGGGCGTCCCGACCAAGTGGTAATTATTCGTCCATCTTCAATAAAAGTGTTTCATGAAATTAATTTATATATATATTTTTTAATTCGTTTATTATATTTTCTTGTCAATTAGGCGGAAATAGATGCGGAGACCGACGCGATCACCTTCGGGATCGCGCGAGACACTCTGGGAGACGGGGCGTCCGACGAGGCGATCGCGGAGTTTGCCTCCACGATCGACACCCTTGAGCCGCGCTTGGCCTCTCAGATCATGCACGCGGCGGTAGGGACGGGGAACAACTACTTCTACCAGAGAGGCCTAGGCGCGGCGGGAGATGGGGTTCTCAAGTTCACGCCGGCCAATCCCAGCACGCAGCGTGCGGCTTCGACGAGAGGAGACTTGCAGACGCAGCTGCAGAGGACTCAGGCGGAGTTGGCGAGGGCGGTGGAGGCGCTCCAGCAGGCGGAGTTGGCGAGGGCCGCGGAGGCTTCGGCGCAGCAGGCCAGAGACGCATCTGTGGCGGAGATGTACCGATGGATGCAGCAGTCTTGGGAGGCCCAGCAGGCTGGACTCCAGCCCCCGCCTCCGCCACAGATGCCCCAGTTCGTCGTCCCCACTCCCCCCCCGCATCGGAGTACGCCAGCCGATCAGGACAGCCATAGCCACCGGAACTCGAACGATCCGGTCGACGACGCTACGCGTTTAGGGGGTGATGATGAGTAGATATAGTGGGTTAATTTGTACAGTATGTAGGATATTAGGGATGGATTGATGTGGATATTTGTTGGATATTTGGATGTTTGTTTGTGCATTTTCTGCAGCCCCCGAAGACGAAGAGAAATTGGGCCCGAGTTAAATTTTTTAATTTTTTTAAATATTTAGGGGTTATAGCCGACGATATTGGCATTATTTCGTCGGCTATAAGTGCTATAGCCGACGATTTTTACCAAATTTCGTCTGCTATAACCGTTA
The DNA here is from genome assembly GCA_963682095.1 of Potentilla sterilis. Lineage (NCBI taxonomy): Eukaryota > Viridiplantae > Streptophyta > Magnoliopsida > Rosales > Rosaceae > Potentilla > Potentilla sterilis. The sequence goes on along the minus strand of OY821761.1, from coordinate 44,515,302 downwards.
TAGCCGACGAAGATGACATATGTCGTCGGCTATACCCTCCCGGCTTCCGGCAAAAAAAGCCGTTCCTGGTACCGGCGATTGGTATGGCCGACGATAGTGTCGTCGGCTATAACGGACGGATAGCCGACGACAGTGTCGTCGGCTATACTTCGGGTTAGGGGCAGTTACGTAATTGTTAAAGCCGACGATCTTCTCGTCGGCAATGTTCGAAGTATAGCCGACGACGCTTTTTTCGTCGGCTATACCTAGTGTTTTATAAGCCGACGACTTACCCCGTGTGTCGTCGGCTATACTATAGCCGACGGAGCAATCCCGACGAGATAATAGCCGACGATACTTCGTCGGCTATGACTATAGCCGACGAATTAATGGAAACGGCCGACGAGATGGCGTCGTCGGCTATGACGCCTTTTCTGGTAGTGTAATTCTTTTTCAGTAATTCTAATATTCACTAAATAGGTTAGAAGCTGGGAAGAAATTGTAATGATTAAAAATTTAATTGTTTACCTTCGAGTTTAGAGGGTAAATTATATATATATATATAGTATGTATGACAAATAAATTTATGGGTCCACCACACTCCGTCTAAAATATAAATTCTTAAAAGAAAAAGAATTTTGAAAGTAAAATAAAGATGATTTTAAAAGAAAAATGAAACTAAGAGTCTTTTAGTATTTTGGCTTGAGTAATAGAATCTGTTAACAGAATATTTTGTTTCATATACCAATCTAATATTTGTGTAAGAACTTCAGGTACTTTTTTGATATTTTACAAACTACTAGTTTGGAAAATTTCAGACACCCTTTATTTTAATTCATGTCTAATGTGGGATGTGGTCTCAACTCTCACACCTTACCCAATTTGTGTCTTGTCAACTTCCTGCTAGGTTAGCTAGATCTATAGAATTCGTTAAGAGGACCACACAACGTAGATAGAGAGACATGAGAACAAAAACAAACAACGAAATACAACAAAGAATTCTGGTGTATACCACATGAACTCAACAGGATGTGAGTACGACAGACTCATGCCCAGCTCTCAAAATTTGAGGGTGGAAGGCATCTCTCTTAATCGTATTGTATTTATCGATAATACGGTTAAGAGAGTTACTAATAACACGATACCGATAAGGACTCTAAGTACAATACAATTAAGAGAGTTACTAGTAACTAAACGATACCGATAGTCTTCCCATTTTAACCATTTGACAAAAACTTGAGAATTATTAGTGAAGTCTAATACCCACTTATAGTATTATGGAGTGTTGAATCGCTTTATCAAAGAACTTTCTTCTTCACGTCCTTAGTTTATACCTAACGAGACAAGTCCAACGCCACCGAGTGCTAAACGAGTTTCGTTTGGTCCACATAAAAGTGCTTGGAGCTGCCTGCTCTAATTGATATATGGACCAGTACAAATCATGCATATTATAAAATCAAATTGGTTTAATAGCTTAGAAGGATCCAGAGATTGATGATAATGAGATTGATGACAATGATTGGCAGGAGACCTACAAGCAATGAATTATGCATCACTGAATTTGTAAGTAAACTAATCACGGCAAGTTCAAGAAAGCCTTGGGGAAGATATTATAATCCTCCTACAGGCCCCCATAAGAATAGACCCGAAGAAAATTTAAAACTTCAAAAGAGGATGCATTTTATTTTTAGGTCTTGCAGAACCCAGAAGATTCCCAAAGAGATTAGGTCGGTATGAAAAGTTGGTGAAAATTTGTAGAATCATATGATCATTCATTATTTCATTGTACTAGACTGGCCAACAAGGCAGAATATATCATTTAACAAGAACAGAGGGACATGAACATCACTTGTTTAGTTGCGGAAATCGGTGTCGTCAAATATGCATTAAAAACACCACCTGTCTTCGAAATCTAAGAACAAAACAAGAATAGGGTTTTCAATTTTCACCTCCAGAACTACCAAGTCAAAAAGAAAAGTAATCTGAAAGGGTAGTTCTAGCTTTACCCAACAAATGGCATTCAATTGAACATATATTTTTATCCTTTTCCCATTGCATAAGATCAATGAGACAAAACAGCTATGGTGTTTGGCTCCTGCCAATATAATCCACATTCAAAGTGACTGAAAACAAAAATTGGCAGGTTCATGCACTCATTTAGCCTTTGAGCAACATATCCCTCTTTGTTTGGCTTGCTTTCTACAACATTAAGACCACAATATAAATCACAATCTAGTGGGGATCTGAGTAGACCTACCTACTGAGCTGGGAAAGAATGTTGGACTTGGATCATTGTATGACCGGTTGGTCATGGTAGTCGGCACACACTGAACAGAGAGAACTCCATCAATCTAAAGCGCAAAGTATATAACTATGAATAGACCAGCACAATCATATGATGACACTGTGGATGTATTAGTAACAACTACCTAGCAAAAGCATTGAATGCAGAGTTCATTACTAAGAAATAGCCTAGCTACATTTATTACTGAAATTAAAATTGAGAGGATAACCGGAAGTTCTTCTATATGTTGAGATAAAGATGAGAATTTGTAAATTTACAACTTCACAAGCAAAAGTTGCATGTCGAACAGCCCTATAATCCATCTTTGTTAAGTAATTCCTGAAAAGAATCAGATGCCACACAAGATTAATGTATGCCAAACAATAAACACATCCTGATTTCTATTTCCTAGTCTCTTCTTCATATCAAACTTTTCAAAATACCAGTTTCGTGGCAGCAACTGATTGACGCTGTCTTTCTTTCTTCTCCCGATGGCAGTCTCCGCACCAGCTAGAGCAATCTTTCTGATATTTTCTGAGCTCTCTAAAGACCGAACTACAAGAAGATAGTTGATGCAAATTTATCAAAATGAAGAAGAAAAAGAAGTAATTAAACAAAATAATCCTTGCAGTAGAACCCAAGTATTGACACAGAGAAACCCCAGCTGTTGAAAATTCAATCGTGAATATATGCTTAGGGAGAATCATCCATGGATTAGGAAACCTATAGATTTCTTATATTTCACTCAACTTACTTGTCCAAAATATTGAGTTCCAACTATCTTGATGCATACAGTAGCCCGTATATTTCAGATCTTAAAAAAACTGATGAGTTGAGTTAACTGGATAACCTTTTGACATAGAGCAGCTAATTGCTGTGCTAAACCTTTCTTTTGTGTGTCTATAATACTGCACCACAGTAGAAATGTGAAGGAAAAATGTACCTTCTGCACCACAGTAGTAAGTTGACCCGATGCCCAGATATTGTAGCTCTAGCACCATGTCGGTGGCGACCACGATGAAGAACCGCATGTCCCGGAACATGAGGATAATCAAAGACTTCCTACATTATACAATTACGATATCCAAATAAACAAAAAGCATCCTATTAATATGTGAACAAATGAATTAAGATGAAGTCTTTATCAGTAAGAACATTCATAGTGCATATCCATATTCTGTCAATTAAATTTTCAACTTGCATAGGGAAGATGCAACATGCTATTGTGAAATAGAACGATATCCAATATGATAGTCTGAAGCATTTGTACTTTTATAAGTTCAAAAGTGGCTTCATATCAAAATTCTACTTAAATATCTCATCTTAAAGATTAGCATACCTCTGAGAGTGTCTCTGAATTCACATGCTTATCACATCGAACACCTCGAAAATACAACTCCCCACCAATAAATTGCTTACCCAAGCAAACATTCAAGGTGACTTCGGAGTCATCCACATGAAAACCTACAACACAAAACTATTGTCGGTCCATAAACGCTTAAGAACAGAGATGAGCGGAAAAAGTAGACATACATAATGCACAGGTCAAATAAGGTGAAATGTATCAGCTAAGCAACGAAACAAATATGCTACGTGATAGATATTTTTATTATTTAGTCTGAGGTACGTGAAAAAAAAGAAAAAAAAAAACTATAATCAGTAGAATTAAGCAATGGAGTACATTAATCGGTTAGATATCAAAGCCCAAGCGTTACTCTACACTGAAACTCCGTGGAGTAAGAAGTAAAAAAATGGGATGTTATTGAAATCCAAAATCTCAGATAAGTAGCACATACCAAGCTCAACGTCCCTATCCATTCCATATTCAACTACAAAACCATGATGTGAATCCAATGTGGTTCCACCAACTTCTGGAAAGAGAACTACATAACATTTCCAGCCAAGAGAAAATAGTTTATCATTAGTTCAAACCTTTGTGTAATACTTCCAGATTTAATCATAGTTTCCTAACAATTTTGAGACAAATACCTCTAGACATAGGGAGTATAAACTCTTCCATCAACTTGTCAAGCATAGTTTGAAAGCCAAAGTCATCAAGAACAACGCCAAATTTGTTCATTGTGTTTGGTCGCATGATTTTGAATTTTGTCTCGTTAACCCAACTCTCAAAATTCTCAACCTGAGCAATCAGAATCAAGTAAGCAAACAAGAAAACTAACATACAGGAGATCTAAAATCCTAAACCCAAACATAATACCTCGGATACTAACAAGTCGCAGAAACGCGGCTGAAGCATTTCAAATGTGAAGATTCCAGGAGTGGGTTCGTTGATTACACTTCTTAAACTATCCTCCGTGCCCTCACTGATGGCATTGAGAAATGAAGGGACAAAGAACTCTTCAGCTTGCATAGTGTATAACTCCTCATGTAGAGCCTACAAAGAGGAAGGAACAATAAGGAAGGAAACATATGTTGATCAAAGCTAATGCAGATCATTCATGCTTACATTAGGTATATATAAACTCTCAAGTCCTAAATTGCAGAAATCATCAAACAGGTGTAAATATTATGCTAAAATTTTCCAATTAAGCATCTACAGTATACAAACCTGATAATTTGATGCTATCCTCTCTCTGTATTCTCTATGCCGCTGAATCTGTTCATTCAGACAGAAAACAACTGTCAGCCTCTGAGGAACAAAATAATGCTACATTGACTATATTAGCCCGAAAACCTTGCTCATTGCATTCCGAATTACACACAATCTTTAATTGAATCTCCCTCGGCTACACACACGGACAGATTCCACATCAAACACTGAATTTTACACACAAATATCAACACTCATACATTCACCAAGTCCTAAATCCAATGCCTATCACAATCGACTCCGATTGCAGCCAACCTGTCCATTTCACACACTCAATTCAACTAATTGAAAACGATACACCACAGAATTCCCAAAAATATCCACATTCAAAATTAAAGCCGCATCATCTTGCATTTCCAAACAGAAAAATAGACAGAGGAGAGCATCGTAATTTTCTCACCCGAGCGCACTCGCCGTCGCTGGTGTACCGGAGCAGAATGTCCCTCATGTACCGGAGCTTGAGCTCGCGCGGCACATTGAGCATGTTCGGCGGCAAGTAATGCTCGAGCGAGCTAAAAAGCAGAGGACTGAACTCCAATTGCTGCAGGTCATGGTAGCTCTCCGACTTGTGCTCCTTCTCCGGCTTCAGCCTCAGCCTCGTCTTCGATACGACGCCGTTTCCGTTCGCCGTAGGCGGCGGTGGCTTAGTCCGGTCCACCGAGCAGTCCATGGTGGAGAGAGAGAGAGAAAGGATAGGTGTTGTGGACTTTTGAAGAGATGAAGAGTGTGTGGATTGGTGGAATTGGAGGTTTGGGGGGAAATGGGGATGAAGAAAAAGAAGTTTGAGACGCAGGTTAGGGTTAGGGTTTTGGGAATTCTCGTTAACTATAACAGTGGGACGTCTGGACGAGAGAGACGGTATACGGTGGGGCCGCTGACGTGGCTGATTGTGATTAGAGATGGGGACGTTCTGATGTGGAGTGTTAAAATCTTATCCGAGAGTAGTAAGTGATTTTGGCATGGGTTGGGTCGGAAATGAGGTGCTCGAATTTGAATCCGTAAGCTTTTGGAAACTGAGTAATCTTCGTGCTATTTCTTACTTCATAATACAAAAATTACGAAATATTCTCCTAAATTTAGATTTTATGAGTAATATTACGTTGAAGGGCCGTTGACATGGGTGATTTTGATTAGAGGTGGTGTGTTTTGGCGTGGATTGTTAGAATATCGTATAAAATAAATAGTGTGTTTTAGCTTTGATTGGATCATAAATGAGCTGCTTGGATTTCTATCCTAATGGTTTTAGAAATTGAGTAACTGTAATTCTAATTCTAATTCTAATTCAAAATATAAGATATTATTCCCAATTTATAATACGCGAGTTATTACACGTTAGAGAGCAGCCGGCAAGAGCAATTGTAAATGTTTGATCCAACACTTAACCAATATTAGCTAGCAGCTCAACACTACCACATACAGTAGTCAGGTTTGCTCTCGTCAACAATTCCCAATCAACACCACAAGAGATGAATTGGGACAAGTACACGACATGTTGTTTATCACAAACAATGGATAAATATCTTATAGCGTTGATTGTGAATTGTTGACGAGTGCTAATATGATAGGTTAGCGGGGTTGAATATTGAATATTGATATAAACTTTTATTGCTCGTGATGATCAAATATCATGTTGTTGCTACTTGATCATGTAAATTGAATCGCATTTGTATTTCCATGGAAAGGAGTTGCCCTCTACTTACTCTTAGAACGGCAATTCTGCGACCAAGGTATTTACAAATTTAGAGTCCAATATAAATCCCTGATATCATCATTTAGCTCTTCAAGGCAGCTTGTATAGTTGCTTTCTAAAATGATATATATTCTATCTCTAGCATGGCCTAAGCAGTAAGCGCGCCCTTTGTCATGCGCGGATTCCAACTCTCAAGTCTCAACCCAACCGTGATTAACAAAGAAAATGATATTTTGTACACTCCATTCATTACCTCTATTTAATATTTCTATCTAGTCTTCTTTTTTTAATTTTTTTTAATCGATCAACGACGGTATTTTTAAAAGTTTTCTAAGCTCAGAAACTAATCTACGGCAATATTCGAATATGGATATGAGAGATTCTCACACAAAAACTCTTACCAACTCGATCACATGTGGAGTATCTTTTTAAGCAAAGTCAATAATTTCCTCCTCTCGCTCGTATTTTTTTAATTTTTTAATTTTTTTATGTAAATAGTTTGGAATATCTTTTGAAGGAAATAATGTAGTCAATTGTTACGTGATGCCACGAAAGTAATAATCCCATGTTTGGCGTCTACAACCTGCTAAGGGTACCAACTCTCGATTTCCCCTACGGACGATTATACCCATTCCTCTTAACCTAGACGACAATACCAACTCTACATTTCCACATCCCCTTTTGTCGTCAGAGCAAAAACCAAAACACCGCGAAGGACACGACAGTCAATCAGCTAAGGCTAATCTGGTAAATTGGCAAAATGATACAAAATGGACCATTTGGTAGTGTCGCCTATTAACACTTGCAAGAGCCAGCTGCGGACTCCCCGAGAAATAGATCGTTGCTTATATTATATCACTCTCTCACCAACTCCGTCATCACCAACCCGCAAACAGTCGACCTCTCTCTCCCTCTCTCAGCTCCGAGCAATCGTCGCCGTTGATTTTAGGAGCCATGGCCTGTAAACTCAATGCGACGTCGTCTCAGTGGATCGGACAACAGTCCTTCACCCAGCGCAACGGATCGTCGTCGTCCACGCGCTTCGTCACCGCTCATCGCCGCGTGTCCTTCCCAATCCAAGCCAAGGCCTACACCGACGAGCTCGTCCAAACCGCCGTAAGTCATCTCCGACTTGATTCTATGACTATTTATTAATATTTGATGCTGTTGATTTAATCGCTGACCGGAATTGGAATCTTTGATTTCAACGATCACTCTGGAAGAATCTATTTACTTATCGTGATTCGATTTGATTTTTTTTTTTTATTGATGCATGCATCGTTTTAGCTCTTGAATCTGAGATTTTACCGTTGGGTTGAATTAAGCTGTTCATATGATGAATTACGCAATATTTATTAACAATAAGATATAGGGATATTTGTGTGATGAAAATTACAGAAAAGACTACGAGTTAGGCTCTCGATCGATTAGTTATAATTGTGTTGTATAATTGTGATTATATAATTATAAGGAGGATTAGAGATGATAGGAAAGTAGCTTATGGTGTCTGAACTTGTTCTTGTTTTGTTTTTGTGACATAGAAAACTATTGCATCTCCTGGACGTGGTATCCTTGCTATTGATGAATCTAACGCAACCGCTGGAAAGAGGTTGGCATCTATCGGCTTGGACAACACCGAGGCTAACCGTCAGGCTTACAGGCAACTTTTGCTGACCACTCCTGGCCTCGGTGAATACATTTCTGGTTCAATTCTTTTTGAGGAGACACTTTACCAGTCGACAACAGATGGGAAGACGTTTGTGGATGTCTTGCGCGAGCAGAACATAATGCCTGGAATCAAAGTTGATAAGGTAAAGTGTAGGATGTCAGTAGAATGCATGGATTATATTGCTTGAGAAATTCATTTTTACTCCTTTGAGTGAGATCCCTATATGGTTGTTCACGTGTGTATTTGGTTTCAGGGTTTGGTGCCCCTACCAGGATCAAACAATGAATCCTGGTGCCAAGGATTAGACGGATTGGCTTCAAGATCCGCTGAATACTACAAGCAAGGTGCTCGTTTCGCTAAATGGTGAGTCAACTATAATTTATTATGCACATCTAAATTATAGATTTTCAATTAATGTTTTGGTGAGCTGATCCAATCCTTGATAGTAATACTAACCGAAGTGTGCTCTTTTAATTATACAGGCGCACAGTTGTTAGCGTTCCATGTGGTCCCTCTGCTCTTGCAGTTAAGGAAGCTGCATGGGGACTTGCACGTTATGCTGCCATCTCTCAGGTATGGTCACTTACATTGCAATATTAGTTGGTATTTGGTAGTGGTGTGCCATGGCGTGCCATATAGAAAGGTCGCGTAATAAGACTATACCTTTCTGTTAAAACTAGAATAACAATGATTGCCTTCTTTTGACATTACTGTCTAGTTCTATTCGTTTCTTTCTGGTATTATGAATATATAATAAATGTTTTATTCGGTTTCCATGAAATATTTGCAGGATAATGGTCTTGTGCCCATCGTGGAGCCTGAGATTCTTCTTGATGGAGACCACCCAATAGAAAGGACCCTTGAAGTAGCAGAGAAGGTCTGGGCAGAAGTATTCTACTACTTAGCTGAAAACAATGTGGTGTTCGAAGGAATCCTTCTGAAGCCAAGCATGGTTACCCCAGGAGCTGAACATAAGGAAAAGGCTTCTCCAGAGGCCATTGCCAAACATACATTGGCAGTGCTTAAAAGGAGAGTCCCTCCTGCAGTTCCCGGAATCATGGTAAGATTACCTGATCCCTTTTCCTTTTGAAATAATCTAAACTGGCACTTTTTCCTCTTTTTATTAGAGTACTGGAGACTGAAATACACTGAATGTTTATTTGCATAATCCTTTGACCGATAATGGATTTGCATTGCCTTATATATGGACCTCTCAGTTAGCAGAACCCAGTATACTGTCTATGGGACTGACCAGCTGACCACTCATGACTGTCATATTGTTGATTTTTTTTTTTGGTCAGACATGTTTGTGACTTGGTTTCCATGAATATAATTTTATGGTTTTGTGTCTGAGCTAAAATTGAAACTTGTAAATTTAAGCCGCAGGAGAGAATTTAATCATATTGCTGGATGATATAGTTGGCCACTACTCTTGTATGTGCGAATTTGATGCACTATTTGTTAGTCTCTGACAAGATTTCAATACTGATCAATTGATATTTGATCTGTCTACTTCATAGTTTTTGTCAGGAGGACAATCTGAAGTAGAGGCAACCCTCAACCTTAACGCAATGAACCAAAGCCCCAACCCATGGCATGTCTCGTTCTCGTATGCTCGTGCCCTGCAGAACTCCGTGCTTAAGGCATGGCAAGGACGTCCGGAGAATGTAGAAGCTGCACAACAGGCACTTTTGATACGAGCAAAGGCAAACTCCTTGGCTCAGCTGGGAAGGTACTCTGCTGACGGTGAGGCAGAAGAAGCCAAGACAGGAATGTTTGTCAAGGGATATACGTACTAAGCTAGTCTCTGACGCAGTTCAAGCCTCCAGGCACTTGAAGGTGTAATTTTCTGCAATTTTTTTGGTGTTAGATAATGTATGCTGAGGAGACTTGCTACTACAAAAAACTTTTTAATTTCTTCTCCCCTACCACAGAAGACTTGAGAGCTTGAATAAGACCGTTGAGAAAGGATATGTTTTTCACACTGTAACTTCTAACGATGGGAGTAGTGAAAGTGTTTATGTTTATGCAGTTACCATGTGATGCTTGGATTAATTCTTGCTTTTTGTTCTAGTTAAAATCTTAGAAGAAAAGAAGGAAAACATAAAACCAATATGGGGCAGTTGTTTTTCTCATCTCATCCTATTTAGAATTTATGACTCCTAAATCTCAGTAAATCTGAAATTAACCAATAATGACGACACATGTTAAAACACAAGTCAGGTTAATTCCTTCATTTGCAAAATTGCAAGCTGCTAGCATACAATCTGTTCACTGGTCCTATTACTACATATATAACGACCTAAAGAACAATTTGGTCATTTATTAACTTAAAAGTAAAAAATTATAATATTTTAGACCTCCGTCATCTTGGTCATTTGTTTAACCGTTGTTAAGTGGTAACTCATAACATGACTTATTATGCAAATCTGATTTCGTATTTGAGTGCTCTATTTTTACTCAAAAATGGTGTTTTCTTCTATGATTTAATTGAGGTGAAGATTTGGTTAAATTGGGGTAAAAAGCTAAGAAAAAATTATTACAGTCTACAAGGTCTCCTAATTTGGGCAAAATTAGAAGGATACTCAGCTAAAATACAAAAAAAGAAAAACGTGGGTTTGGTTAGTTAAGAATGAAAAGTACGCCAGAGGCCCAGAGATTCTGTACTGTATATTAGCCCAGCTCGTGCGCACTTCCCAAAGTAAAAACTCACGCGTTTCTCTTCTTCTTCTTCTTCTTCTTCCACCATTTCTCTTCTCTCTTCTTCTTCTTCAACAACACCGACGATACCTCACATTGCATGCCCTCTTCACCTTCTCCAATTCCTCTTCTTCTTCCTTCTCCACAACCACACCTCCCTCCGGCTCCCTCCGCCGCTGCCCTGAGACCCTCACCGCCGCTCGTCGCCATGAAGGACCGCCCTCCTTCTTCCAACGGCGCCGTCTACGTCCCTCCCCATCACCGCCTCCGCTCCGTCATCACCGGCCCTAATTACACCTCCGCCGCCTCAATCGCCTCCATGAAGACTACTGCTGCTGCTGCTTCTCTCATCAAAGCTCGCGCCAATGGTGCTCGCGCGTACTACCAGTCTCAGCCGCAGGAGCTCCTCCACAAGACGGAGTTGCAGAACGGCGGCGGCGTCGACGACGGAGGCTCCGATCGCGATTATAACATGTCGTCGAATCCGGTGAGATTATGTGTTCTGTGCTTATAGCTGTTAATTTGAGCTCGGCGTGTGAGGCTTTAAGTGTTAGCTGGTTGTTAATTGAGTCGGTTCAGTTTAACCAAGTGTGATCAGGTTATATATATATATATATATATATATATATATATATATATATATATATATATGGCTACTGATCTAATCCAAGTAGTTAGTGTAATTGTATGATGCAATTATGCTCAAAATGACTGAATCGAGGTCTTGTTAATCTTAATTTTGATGATTCTGTTGTGTGATGCTGTTAAATTTAAGTGTGCTTTATACATTAGGACAATTACCGTGAGATTAGGCCTGTTGAAAAGCAATGGAGAGCTTTTGCTGAGGTTTAGGAAAGAAACGTGATGCAAAGAGGAGTAAATGCAGTGATGAAGAAGGCTTTCAACTTCATTTTTGCTGCTTTGCATTGCAGACTTAAAGGCATTTGAGCATGCTTCCTACGGTTAGACGTTTACTTTAGTTGGTACGGTTTATTGGCAGTGAGTTTCCTTAGGCTTGTATGAGGTCTTAGACAATGGCCGTGTTCAGGCCTTTCCATCTGAAGTTCATTCTAGGATTACCATTATACTCGTTTAGTATGCCAGTCTATTTTTTTAAGAATTACTTTGTATTGAAATTACAAAATATGCATCTCTATAAGATGCAAAAATTCATGGATGTGTTTATTCTACTTTTTTTTTTATACAGGGTGCTTCAATCTCTGGTAACATTGATGAGTGGAAACGGAAGCTAAACATTCTGTTACGTGACAACACGAAGCAAGAGTTGGTTTCAAGGGAGAAAAAAGATAGACGTGATTTTGAGGACATAGCTGCTTTGGCAAGAAGAATGGGACTTTACAGGTTGGTTTTTGTCAACTTCTTAGTGTTTCAATAACTTTAGGAAAGTAGGATTAATTTTTTTTTGACAGCCATCTGTATGCAAAAGTTGCTGTATTCAGTAAGGTTCCCCTTCCCAACTACAGATTTGATCTCGATGACCGGCGACCTCAGAGAGAGGTAATGACCTTTATCTTTAATTATTATTTATATTTAATGATTAACCTTTTGTTGATATCCCTCAGTTTCCTGCCTCCATGAGCTCCACTTTTTCACGTGATTTTTAATTAATACCACATATTACTTTACTTCTATAAAACTGATTAGCTAGGAGCATAGGATGGTTCCCCAGCACTTGATGATATTTTCAAATTCCAAAGTATTTCTTGGTAACTCTTAGTACATAGTTCTTCTAAATTAAAGTTTTGAAAATTCAAAGGTGACCTTGCCTCTTGGGTTGCTGAGGAGAGTTGAGGCCTACCTTGGAGACTTCCTTTCTCAGAAGTCTGGGACTAAGGAAACCTTTCCAGATGTTTCCGTTTCTAGATCAAGCAGTAGTGGCAGTATTGGTACTGATGAAGGGCTCTTTGAGCAACCTGAACCAGTGGCATCTAATAATGCTGCGATGGAGAAAGTTCTTTGGAGGAGAAGCCTGCAGCTGCAGGATAAGCAACAAGCTTGGCAGGTACGTCATACCTTGATATGTCGTTACAATACCTTGTTTTTATTTCTATTATTATCATAAAGAAGCTGCTTAGACTATTTTATTCTAGTTTAAATTTGGTTATGTGCGTAAATAAGTTTATCTTTCTGCGGCATATTAAGTTGGATGATCAAATAAGGAAGTAAATCTAGTTTTATGTCTGATTTAGCCAGTCATTTAACATTTGTTCTCAGCAGGATTGTCATTCAGTTAAAATAATTTATCTTTTTATTCTCTGTATGTGTAATTTTTTATCGCTTCGGTAGGAATCTTGTGAAGGCAGAAAAGTCATGGAACTTCGTAGAAGTCTCCCAGCTTATAAAGAGAAGGATGCTTTGTTGACAGCAATTTCACGAAATCAGGTTTGCATTACTTCGGTGTTATCTTCAAGAAGTTGTTTGTTTGTTTTGTTCTTTTTTGTTTTTCACTTTATCAGAAAATTCAATTCCTGGTTAGGTAGAAGTGTGATTCCAACTTTTGTTCGAGTTTCACAATTTGCTAGTTGGTATTTATTGAATTCCATAGCTACATATTCAAAACTCGTAGAGTGTTGGTCCTTATTGTGGATAACTGAACCATTCAATATTTGCAATATGAATATCTGATTATGCTATTGTGGTCTGTAACTAGAAAATAATTGCTTTGACAATTAGTGTTGACAGGCATGACAGCATCATCAATGATATGTATAAGTTTGTATCTGTAGGTTGTTATCATATCAGGGCAAACAGGCTGCGGAAAGACCACTCAAATTCCACAATTCATTTTAGAATCTGAAATAGAAGCTGCCCGTGGAGCTATTTGTAGTATCATATGTACACAGCCTAGGCGAATATCTGCTATGTCGGTTTCGGAAAGAGTTGCTTCAGAGAGAGGGGAGAAGCTGGGTGATTCAGTGAGTTTTCCTTAACTTTGTGATGAAAGAACTACAGTCATGTTTTATTTTTCTTTCTACAATCCCCGTTTTTGTGTCCTTCTTAGGTTGGATATAAGGTTCGGTTGGAGGGTATGAAAGGGAGAGACACACGCCTTCTCTTCTGTACCACTGGCATTTTGTTGAGAAGACTGCTAGTTGATGGAAATTTGAAAGGTGTAACTCATGTCATTGTGGATGAGATTCATGAACGCGGAATGAATGAAGGTAGTTAAATGTTGACTAGGTCTAGATCAAGGCTTTAATTCTGGATGATGAAGTGTGATTTCTCACTATAATCATTTGATGCCAGATTTTCTGCTTATTGTTCTCAAGGATCTCCTTCCTCGCCGGCCAGAACTGAGGTTGATTCTGATGAGTGCAACCCTCGATGCTGAGCTTTTCTCATCCTACTTTGGCAGGGCTCAGATAATTCATGTTCCAGTAAGTTAAAATTTTCCTGTGAAAATCATTTTCTCCGGCCATTTATGAACTGCAGAAGATTTAGATATATAATATACTGATCTGTTCCCTTCTTTGATTTACTGTAATAATGACACTTGTGGTCTTTCATTTGTGCTGCCTTACTTATAAGTTATGTGTGTCTTTTTCTTTTCCCCCCTCCAAATTAGGGTTTTACATACCCTGTTCGAACTCATTTTCTGGAGGATGTTCTGGAAAGTACGGGTTGCAGGTTAACTCCTTACAATCAGATTGATGATTATGGACAAGAAAAGATGTGGAAAATGAGTAAACAGGCACCAAGAAAGAGGAAAAGTCAAATTGCTTCTGTTGTTGAGGTATACTATTGATTGCATAAACCATTATGTTCTTTTCAATAGTCTGTGTCTTCTCAATTTTCCCTTACTGGAATGTATGCAGGATGCACTCAAAGCAGCCGATTTTAAAGGTTTCAGTCCCCAGACTCGGGAATCTTTAGCCTGTTGGAATCCTGATTGTATCGGTTTTAATCTCATAGAGTATCTCTTATGCAATATCTGTGAGAAGGAAAGGCCTGGTGCCATTCTAGTTTTTATGACTGGGTGGGATGACATCAATTCTTTAAAGGAAAAGTTGCATGCAAATCCTCTGTTAGGTGATCCAAGCCGAGTCTTGTTGTTGGCATGTCATGGTTCCATGGCCAGTTCTGAGCAGGTAAACTTTTGATTCCCAAATAGTTGTGCAATGGCCAGCAAAACTTGTCTGCATTTGGTGTTCTTCTCTGCATCTATGTTGGTTACTAAATTATTTAGTTAATAGTGTGAATCCTTTGAGTTCTGCCACAGCTTTTTGTTAGTTTTGGTGAAAGGAGGATTTACTGCTGATTTTTCTAGCTAACTCATATGGGTCTATCTCTTATCCATATTATTTTGGACTGCATGCAGAGGTTAATATTTGATGAGCCTGAAGATGGAGTGAGGAAAATAGTGCTGGCTACTAATATTGCTGAGACGAGTATCACAATCAATGATGTTGTTTTTGTTCTTGATTGTGGAAAGGCAAAAGAGACTTCATATGATGCACTGAATAATACTCCTTGTTTGCTTCCTTCCTGGATATCCAAGGTTTCTGCCCAACAAGTAAGGATGTAATCTGTGTTTTAGCTGAAGGTTTTGGTCTGTTAGATGAATATTAATATGAACCTGGCAGTATCCAAGGTTGAACTTGAAGCATTTTTGACCTACATTGTGCCTCTGTGTGTTAGAATGAGTAGTGGAAACCTTAAGGCACCATAATTTTCTGAGATAAGACGGTTGGAAGTTTATGTCACTAGCATATTACCAGGGTGTACCTTCTGACTCATTTGGCACTGTGATCAGTTTGTCTGCTGGCCATTTCCCTGGATTTAAGAAAACAGAAAAGTATTGATGTTTCCTATGAAAGGTCGTCCTCTTTTTTTCTTTGAAAAGAAGAAAGTTACCTGGGTTGCCGGGCACATATAATCTTGCCCTCTGCAGTCTATGATTAAAGACAGATCAGCATTTGAGAAAATTATTTCTACGATCTTATTTAATGGGCACTCTGGGAGCCTTTGTTAATCGAACTTTTATTAATTTGCTCTACTTGTATTATTACATTGATGGAAGGCTGAGATGTTATTTACTATAAAAAACTGAAATCCTATGTGGTCATTGATTGTAGAGAAGAGGAAGAGCTGGGCGCGTTCAACCAGGGGAATGTTATCGTCTCTATCCTAGATGCGTGTATGATGCTTTTGTAGAATATCAATTGCCAGAAATCTTGAGGACACCTCTGCAGTCTCTTTGTCTACAAATCAAAAGTTTAAAACTCGGAAGTATTTCAGAGTTCTTATCTAGGGCTCTACAGTCACCAGAGTTACTTGCGGTAAGAGTTCATTTGATATTTCTCTGTCTAATGTTATTTAACTTCAATCTACCATTTACAATGTTACTCTCCTTTCTTAAAAGTCCTATCACTGTTCTTGAAATTAAAAGCACCAGGCGAGCCTTTTCTCCCCTTAAAGCAACAGATCATTCCATTTTATTTTATTTTAATAAAAAATCTAAACTGTTCTAATAGCAATAGCATGTTGAGTGATCGAAAGGAAAATCAAGGGAAATCTGTGGACTTGTTATCAAGTAATTAAGTGTTATCACCAGTATAGCACAGTAGAAAGAGATGGAGTGGGCCCACCAGTAGCAGGAGGTCTCAAGGAGCAGACATAAGAAAGATCATGAGAATCAAAAACTTTTTATTTAAACAAAGTTTTCCTCTTAAAAATACCTTATTCCTTAACGTACAAGGCATGCACTTTTGACTGTATTGTTATCTTACAGGCTTGTGGTGTTTAGTTATGGCTGACTTTTTTTTAATATTTGCTTCTCACCTACAACTCACATTTTTGGTTCTTAATTTTTTCCATAGGTGAAAAATGCCATAGAGTATTTAAAGATCATTGGTGCCTTGAATGAGAATGAGAATCTGACTATTTTAGGTGGGAAGAGAGATCTAACCATTCCAGAATTTGAATTAATGCATTCTAAGCTTGCACCTGCTGCAAGTGGCTGAGGTATATATATATATATTATTTTCTCTACAACAATAAGACTCATGCAGTAAGTCTTTTGACAGGACGCTATCTAACTATGCTTCCAATGGAGCCAAAACTTGGAAAGATGCTCTTGCTAGGTGCCATCTTCAACTGCCTGGATCCTGTTTTGACGATTGTTTCTGGCCTTAGTGTCAGAGATCCTTTCTTAACACCGTTTGACAAGAAAGATGTAAGTCAGCTCTGCAAATTTATTACATGTAGAGTATCGCATGCTCCTTATTTCTAGAGTTAGGATTGGACTTACACTGGTATTTTCAAAAGAACCAAAACTGGCCATTGATTTACGTAGCCTATACCTGAAGGCAATAAAAACTAATAAGTATCATTATTGATATTAGTCTTCTTTTTCCCCATCTTTGTAGCTTGCGGAGGCTGCAAAATTTCAATTTTCCCGAAACCACAGTGATCACCTTGCACTTGTGCGTGCCTATGAGGGCTGGAAGGTAGCTGAAAGAGACTTTGCTGGATATGACTACTGCTGGAAAAATTTTCTTTCAGCACAATCGATGAAAGCCATTGATTCTCTCAGGAAGGAGTTCTTCTCTTTGCTAAGGGATACTGATCTTATTGATGCCAACTCAGCTACCTATAATGTATGGAGCTATGATGAGCATCTTGTCCGTGCAGTTATTTGCTATGGCCTGTATCCTGGAATTTGCTCTGTAATGGTAAGCGTGGTTTTTTCTCTGCTTTTTTTTTGAATTTTTTTATGCCATAATATTTTAGCTTACTATAGTTTAGTCTCCTTCATCTGTTTGGCTAAGAATTTCTGTAATGATGAATAGGCATTTTCATCAAATTGGGAACACGAATTCTGTTTAGTAACTAAATTTACAAAGCTGTATCATAGTTTGACTGCCTTGTCCTTAGTTAACTAAATTTTCGTTGGTATCTGTTGTTCTGTTTAGTAAACATGGTATTACTTGGTATCTTCCCTATTGTATTCTTGAGGACTAACATAATTGGATGTGCAGCACAATGAGAAGTCATGTTCACTGAAAACTATGGAGGATGGTCAGGTGCTGCTATACTCGGTGAGCATTTATCACATATTCACATCAATATAAGTAAATTTATAGATTCTGATTTTGGTTTGGTCTTATGTTTATTTCTTTTGTTTAGAACTCTGTAAATGCTCGGGAATCTAAAATTCCATATCCTTGGCTGGTTTTCAATGAGAAGATAAAGGTGAACTCTGTTTTTCTACGGGATTCAACAGCTGTGTCTGATTCAGTGCTTCTCCTATTTGGTGGAAGTTTTTCAAAAGGGGATATTGTGAGTATTTTGTTTCAGGTGTTTTTGCTGGGTGTGTCAAGTTTTGATTATATGTTTGCTGGAGTTGCAAATTAGTGCATAGGTTATTGTTTTTTTTTTTTTTTTTTTGTCATCAAGGTTATATTTATGGGATTGAATTGCTGTTCTAGCAGGATGGACACTTGAAAATGTTGGGAGGATACTTAGAATTCTTCATGAAACCTGCTTTAGCAGAAATGTATCAATGTTTAAGGGCAGAACTAGATGAGTTAATTCAGACCAAAGTAAGTGAAGCTGCTGGGAAGAAATCTCCTCTTCATCGCACAAAATTCCATTTTTCTTTTCCTTCTTTAGTTTCTTTTTCGGAACCTCTTGCTACTTTGTTTTCCTAGTTGCCCCATCAAATATATTTTATCTGCTTGTTATCTCTGCCTAAATTATATTCCCTTGAATACTGATTGAGCAGCTACGGAACCCAAGGATGGCCATCCACAAATATCATGAACTCCTTTCTGCAGTGCGGTTGCTTCTCTCTGAGGATCAAGGTGAGGGTAGATTTGTATTTGGCCGCCAGGTCCGTACATCCTTAAAGCCATCTGTGGGGGCAGCTCAGCCAGGCTTGGTTTCAAGAACTGATAGTGGACCTGGGGGTGATAATTCTAAAAGTCAGCTCCAGACATTGCTCACAAGGGCAGGACATGCTGCGCCCACCTACAAAACCAAGCAACTAAAGAACTGTAAATTCCAATCTAGTGTGGAGTTTAATGGAATGCAGATTATGGGGCAGCCTTGTAATAACAAGAAGAGTGCAGAAAAAGATGCAGCAGCTGAGGCCATCCAGTGGTTGGTGAGTGGAACACAAATGGGCCATGAGCACCTCAATCACATGTCAATGATGTTGAAGAAAAGCAAAAAAGGATCATAATTGAACAACAATGAGCCAGTTCTCCCATAAAGGTTTTGTGAGAGGCAGCGCAGAGTCAGTGCTTCGTAATGCCTTGAGAATCAATGTGGCCACAATGTCTTACTCACTTTACCTGCTTCGGACGAGTAAAGCTTGGGCATCTTTATCACTTAAAAGCCAACAGTTCTGGCTATCTTTCACCCCCATAATGCATCAGACATCACCAGCTACTAGCATTTAAGATGCCAAGTTTGTGGTTTATGGACTTTTGGATCATCTGTTTCGTCACGTAGAGTGGCTTTACATATGAGCTAAAGTTGAGGGGACTAGAATTTGACCTATTTTGTCCATTTTAGTGCTTTTGGGACATGAAATTGATAGTGACCAAGGCAGTTGAGCAAAAGGGAGTGAAATTGTAGTTAGAAACACAAGGAGTCAAGGAGGAACATCATACACAATTGCATTCTGTACAAATATTGTTGTTTGGGCTTGATTGTAAGCCTGTGTAGATTAAGTGTAATACTTTCGTCACCTATTGTCAATGAGTAGCTCGCCATGTAAATTCCAGGAAGGTCTGATTTTGTTAATATGGAGCGTGTTCTATATTTCGCTAGAAGAAATGTCCTGGATAGATTACTCCTAATCTTTTCTCCGGTGTTTGCAGCTGCAAAGCGTCGCCAACAGTCCGACAGGTGCATATCCGAGCAAGCTTCCTTCTCCGATTCAGCTGGGTAGTACTGCAAGGTTGAGCTGGTCAAATCTTTCATACAACTCCTTAGCTGTATGATGTTACTGGAAACTGAATACTTGGATATGAAATTGTTGATGTTGATGTTGATGTGGGTGAGTTTGCAATCTTGCATGACTTGTTAAGCATATCTATCACATGGCACTTGGTGCATGTGACTCGAAACTGCAGTATGGGAGATAAAACCGCTGATGGGTCTTTGATTTCTAATTTCTTATATTTCCTTTCCAAGGGTGGGTTTTTGTCTTATAAAGAGACCACACCAGCTTTCGAAACTAAAATAAGTCTCTCTGCATCTTACAGCAGACCTTGCCCCCAACATTTAGAAGCCTTGGGGGTTCTTCCTCCTCATTTCTATTCTACGATCATAGATTACCGATCTCTTTCTTTGTTGAAAAAGAATAAACAAGTTTCAATCCGACCTCGAAGTGCGACATTGATATGGTGTGTCGGGGGCATTGCTTGTTGATTAGGTAAATAATTTTGAAATATATGGAATCTCAACCATATGATATATGTCCGTGTTATGGGACAGGCTGGGAAACTCTGACCCCCTTTCATGTCCCAATCGTCCATAATGCTCCTCATAACTCAAGCTTTGCTTGTTTAAACTCCCAAATCCCCCCAACCATGTGACGACGAAGACTCGTTGTTACGTTAAGCCTGGTGTAGTTGTTGGAGTAGGTAATGTAATGAAGTATGAAACTGACCAAAGTGGATGTTCTCTTGGTTTTGGACCCTCTTGGCCTTTGGCTCTTCGTAGTTGCATAGGATGTGTAACTCTCTGTGTTTGTTTTGGGGCTACTTACTCGGTCAGGTTTGTGAATCCCGTGACAGTAACAAAAGCCAAAACATTGGAAAAGAAATTTTAGGTCTTTCTTCCCAACTCCTATGGGGCATGTGGGCAATGCTTGTCAGTCAATGGTCCATGCACTTCCACCACAAGATTTACAATTCCAGATCCGAAATTAGAGTATAGAACTTAAGATTCACATGTCATTTGATTTAGTGATATAGTTTTCTCTTTCGTAAGTCAGATGCAATGCAATGAGTTCGACACAAAAGACTTGTTGTTTCAAATCCGATCGAAGAAAACATTACGAACTGAGTTGTTAAAGGGAGAAATGAGGTACCATGGATGGAAGTCACGGAACAAAGGGTTTGAAGTGGAGCCCTAAATGATAATGATTGGTGAGGAGAGCATTTGTGATGTTGAACGACTCAGAGCAATATTCCTCACCTCCCAAACAACAGCTGGATTATTCTACCTAAAGCTTTGATAGGATTAATGATGAACTTGAAGCCATATTGTTCATATTTATTCCACATTTATTCGTCTGTAGGGAACCCCCAAAACCCTACTACGGACTATCATCATTATAAAAAGTTTATGGCAAACGGGAAGGACCAAATAAAGGATCCAAAGGACTACCACTACTGTCACTATTGACCATCTGTAGCTGAACCACCACCTTAACACATTCGCATCTAACAGAATATCATCATGAAGTACTTGAGAGAGAACTAAAGTTCTGATTGAGGATGATATGACGTATATTTATTCTGATTAGTTGATTAATGACAGAACTAAAACATAATTGAATCCACCCATGGGGTTTGGTTCAGTGGGTAGCACACTGTGCCTGTATGTTGGGCGAATGCTACAGTGATACCTCTAGTAGTAAGGAGGTCACTGGTTCGATCATCCGCATGTGAAAAACATTCTACGAGGAGGGGTCTTATCTGAGTGCTCTCGGCCCCGGAGTGGTAGTCCCACCCGACCACCATTTTGACACCTAAAAAAAATATAATTGAATCCATATATAAATCAATTATTCAAAATTTAGAATATGAGGATTATAGATGTTATAGGTCGAAATTTTATATTACCAAAAGAAACAATATTAGTGATAATTAAAATCGATAACTCGCTATATGGTATTGAGGCGAAAGATAAGTTTAGATATCTTAAACAAATTGAGCGGTTTAGGCGGTCTTATTTAGAACACGGCAAGTTTGAAAACTAACTATCCGCTACTAAGTCGGAGTGGAGCACCCTGCGGTGGCGGGTTATGGTGTCTTGATCTAGAGCACTAGTGATAATAGTGCACTGTTCATACCCAAAATGCCATCGACCTATGCTGCCTTATATAGTACCACAATAGCGATTAACAATGGATAATTGGATACGATGAAAAATTACGTGCCTGAAACGCTGTAATGGACATAGATATGATGAATGGGTTGGTCGAGAATATTAAAAAGGATATGGTACTGTTTTGGGTGCTGGTTAATTAAGTAGCCCATTATTGTTGACCCAATTAATAATGCCTAAATCAAAAACAAAATCAAAATGTAATGATTAAGGAAAGACTCGGGTTCGATTCGTACTGATGAGGAGGGACGACTGGTTTTCAGCTTTTTCATTGATGACTGGTTTTGTACTGTACTGTTAAGCCCGGCCACATATCACATGAGCATTAATAATAAAGCTCTATGGCTCTACCCGTGTGCTAGCTGATGCTTTGGTCAAATTCCAATCCTACTTTCACTTTACCAAACTCATCCCCACATTTTCCCTTTTCTTTTCTCTCAGAAGATGATTTACTTTTATTCCATGAAGCGAACGATTACGGAGCATGAAAGGGTGAAGGTTGTGGTACCACTTTTACCACGATTCTCTCGAGGAGATAATCATGTGACTTTTAAGTAATAAATTGTAAAAATAATCATTATGAGTCATAAAAGTCCTATCTATATGTCACTTAATAAAGTCATCTATCAATTCCAACTATAAAAAAATAGATTATTCAAGATAGTCATTATAACTAAAACAATAAATAGCCGTTTCACAATTTCTAATGTAAAAGATAGTTCACACGTGTATTGATATTGAGAAAAATAAATTTAACTACTTAATAGTGACTCGATTGAATACCTAAACACTTTATTTATAGATTAATCTTATTCTACCTAACTAATTAAATAATCTCATGCTTTTTATATATATATATATATATATATATATATATATATAAAAAGAACACGTAGTATATTGCGTGACCAAATTGTTCATCAACCTTCTTTTTTAAAAAGGTTTTCTTTAAGTTTTAAAAAAAAAAAAAACTAAAACTAAGTACGAAGATTTAGTAAATATCGCGACTCTTTATTTTTTAGCTAATCGGAGTTTCACGGTTTTTTTTATGAGGAGAATAAGATTATTAGATAAAATCACAAAAAATATTTATTCTTAATTGATCTTAATGAAACATTAGAGACATAGATTTTTTTGATTATTTTGAGCTATACACATGTCCAAAATACATAGTAGATCTGTGCGGCCGAAGGCTTGATATGAAGCAACAAACACTTCAATTCTTGAAGGAACATCAATCTTAAATCCAGTGCAAAATTGTGATTAGGAAAACAGCAAAAGAGAAAAGAAAAAAACATCAATTACGAGTAGATACTGCAATTAAAGAATATTCCGAGGGGCAGTTCCGGCACCCAAAAACATATAATTCCCTCCTCCTATTTATTGCATTTACCATGAGCATCTGAAAAATATGAAAAAGTTAATCTTGAAAATCTCTTGTTTCGTCTGCTGACATGTATATATAAATCTTCAAATCTCTCTTTGACCGTCGTACAACTATCTCTCTCTCTGTCTGCTTCTCCTACACACATATATATATATATATAGTCAGACCAAATTAGTGTAATTGGGTTTTCTTCTGCCATCGTCGTCGTCATCATCGTCCTTCGCCGCTGTTGCAGAGAAAACTCACAGTCTTTCACTTTTCACTGCTCAAAAGCTCATCCCCAGATTTTGATTCACTATCAATTTCCAACCTTTTACTCTCTCTCTCTCTGTTTCTTCTAATCTCCAAGAGCTCTGATCCGACGGCCTCGATCTTCTACGTAAGTATCTGCTTCCTCTCTCCCAAACTACATGCTCTCTTTCTTTTTAATACCAACCTCCCCTCCCTCCCTCTCTCTCTACTATTATGAATAGCAGTTGTTTTTGTGGGGTTGTGATTTTGGTGGTCGGTTTTCGTTTTCGAATACTCGCAACACTTGAAGTTTTCAATCATTTCTTGCATGCAGAGATTGGACATTGAATTGGGTTTTCTTGATTTAGTTGCTGGTTTTGGTTTGGTGATTCAAGAGTTTTAAAGACTTGATTTTTGAATTTCTGGATTGGAGTTCTGTGTTTTAATGCCGGTTTGGTTAGTTGGGTTGATTTTGTTTTGGCACGTTTGGCTGTGTGTAGAGTAATCAATGCGTTTTGCTCAAGCTTTTCGTTTGTTTAGTGGTTTACAAATCTATGTGAAGAGTTTGACATGAGACGCCAAGGACACATTGGTTGAGTGTTTTGAGTATGTTTTCCCGATGGGGTTTAGTTTGTGGTATTAGATCAAGGATATACTTGCGTATTCAAATTTAGAAGTGTCAATGTTAGTTTCACCTTTTGGCAATGTGGAAAGTAGAATACAGAAGTTTGGACTTTAGTAGTCTGAACACACCTATAAAGGTTTGGACTTTAAATCGTGATTTATTGTGGAGTTTGATCTCTAAAGGATTACAATTTTTTTACTTTAAATCTAGAGATTTTATAATATTCATAGAGTATAGTTTGCATGGTGGAAATTGTATGTGTAAGGTGATAGTTACTTTACAGAGAATGGTGTTGGATGCTACTATCAGATGTAGGACAAGCTGTAGGGACTCTACCTTTATATTAGGTGCAAGATGTATAAAAATTAAAAGGCTGACTAGATTTCCATTTCTTCATCAAATCTATGTCTCAACATGTAGGTCTCAGTGTTGTTGTGGGAATCAAACGCCTGCATAGCAACATGTAGTATTTCAACGGATTATATTCTTATTTGGGACGGGGTTGTTATGAACTAGAGATTTTATTTAAAGTTATCAAGAACCACTACTTTTCTTCTCTAAGTTATGTTACACCATTGCCTGTCATTGTCTGTCAGGGCCCTAATTATGAGGATGTATTCCATATGGCAGTCTTCTGTAAATTTCATTGCAGCGAAACTTAACCTGCTTTTTTGCGTTTACTACATGTGCTTATGTTTGGTCATGAGTTATTAGTGTAAGAAAAGCTTTTGTCCGTCTGCTAACCATGCCTATTTTCTTTTCTATCTAGCTGTTCGTCTTTCATTTGTACCACAGAACCACTTCATGTTGACAACGCACTCGATTTTTTGCAAGTTGTATACATTCATATTTTTCTTAATCTATTGTAATATCAAGTTTTATCTGCACACAAGAAAAGGTGTAACGGACATGATATACAAATCAAGTGTCGTTAAAATAACTGCATCTATAAAAAGTTCTTTGAAGTGCACTTATGGAGCGCCCTTTCGTATGGTTTAATAAATTTGACATGCTGTTTTAATAGTGAATATGTCTCCCTATCCTATTCTTTTTGCTTGCAGCTTTAGCAGGTTAAACTGTCAAAGCATGTCATATTTTCTTTTACAAGTTTTACTCTCCGTTTATCTACTTTTTAGTTCATAGATTACATAAAAGGGACATTCAGACAAGCCTTTTAAATAACATGAATCTCACCTTTTGCATCTTATTTCTTATTCATAGTGAGCAAATTGCATCTTTCATCTTTGATGGAGCCTAATGGCCATAGGAGAATGAGGAGAAAGGATGGTCATATTCAAGAAAATGGTGACATGAGTGAGTCAAATGTAGGCGAAGAACTGGATCCATGGACTGCATGGGCATACAAGCCTCGCACCATTTCAATGTTACTTGTTGGTGCATGTTTCCTTATGTGAGTGCTCGTTCTACCTTGTAGTTCTTTCAGTCCATGTATTTAAGTTTCTTTCATCCGGCTGTGCTTGCATTAGTATTCGAGTAGGCAGTTGAATATGATATGGGGAATGCCAAAATAAGCTGTTAGGTTTTCTCTAGATAAAATCATGTAGCAAAATAGATCAAGTCGTTTCATAATTTGTATTGTTGTAGTTTCCAAGTTTAACAGCGGTCAAGATACTATGCCTTATGTTTCTTTCATTGCCCATATATTATGCACAATACATATGAAGTAGTGAATAAATTGGTTAAACTGTTGCCATCTCATGTTATTTGCTCAATATTTCTACCAGTTGGGTAAGTGGAGCCTTAGATCCAGAAAGCAGTGCATCTGGAGACCTTGTTGCATCTGTCAAAAGGTTAGTTCTGTAATGTTAATCCGTGATATTGTTTGTTGTTCTTACTCATATTTTAGAGTAATCTAAATGCCTTTGCTGATCTTCCTTGCAGGGGTGTGTGGGCGATGATAACAGTTTTTCTTGCTTATTGCTTGCTCCAAGCCCCATCTACGTAAGTTCTTGATTTGACGAGTTTAATTTTTGCAATCTTAACAGTATGCGGTATATTTCACATAAGTGGTTCAGGATGGGATGTTGGCACATATGTTATGATGTGAAAATAATTAGTACTATTTCTTGGCTCGTTCATTTTTTATCACCTGAAGTTGACAGTCCATAGATTTATGGGGATTGGCATGCTCTACACTCTAACAGGAGAAGAGTGTGGAGTGTGAGAAATCATGATGTTGTCAAGGAGTGTGAGAAACCATGATGTTGTCGCTGTTGGTGGATAAGCAAGAAAATTTTGCAATATTTTTTTTTTGTAATAGCTGTTTTTTATTTTTTATTTTTTATTTCTTAAACGAATGGAAAATGGAGGTTTATTTGTAATATAGTTTTGGTACATAATACCATTCTTCCATATGGTTGGTTTGATACGGGAATGGGAATAATGTATATGCATGCCAGACTTCTTCAGTTCTTGTACAAGATAGTGTTGTTTTGATAAAGGATGGATGGAATTGGTTTTTTACTTATTAATTTTTTTTCTATTTTTTTAAAATTTTCTCCAAATGATATGTTTGCTACTGAAGTTTATAGCAACACTCTTTTACAAATCATGCAGGGTTCTTATCAGACCACATCCTGCGATTTGGCGGTTAGTTCATGGAATGGCTGTTGTTTACCTAGTTGCTCTTACATTTGTACTTTTTCAGGTCAGTTTAGTTTTTTCTTGATATTCTAATATCCTTATACATCCAAGTTCTTTTCTCTGCCTATTTTATGAATGATATATTGAGCTTCAGAACTTTACCTAGAATGCATTACTAGTACATTCAGCGATCTCCAATTTCTTCAGTTTCCTTTCCTTGTGTTATTTTTCATCTCTAGAAAACTTTTCCTGTGAATTGTTCTGTAGTGAAATCCCTCTGGTAGCTAATATCTATTTTAACTATTTGCAGAAGCGTGATGATGCTCGGCAGTTCATGAAGTTTCTGCATCCTGATCTTGGTGTTGGTAAAGCAATTTATATTTTCAAAACTTGAATATGTCACTATCTTATAAGGTTATCATACTTCAATTGTCTGAGATGCCTTAGCTTATTATTGGTTGCATTTTCAAGATTTTCATTCTTTCTTTGTATTTTATTTCATACAGAACTTCCAGAAAGATCTTATGGTGCTGATTGTCGTATATATTTGCCTGATAATCCTAAAAGCAGGTTTAAGAATGTTTATGTATGATTTCTTCTTCCACAACTTATCTACTTTTGCTTCGGGCGTAATTTTATATGCTCAACTTACTATCTGTAAGGCGTGAGCATGCCAGTCTTCTGATATTTAATTTCCTGTCTCCCCAGGAAACACTTTTTGATGAATTTGTTGTCGCTCATGTAATCGGGTGGTGGGGAAAAGCTATATTGATCCGTAATCAGCCCCTTTTATGGGTGCTGTCAATTGGATTTGAGTTGATGGAGGTTAATTTCTTGACTTTAACTTAATTTTGTATTCTTGTTAAGTGGTTGCTCTAGTCTGAAGTTTTTCTTTTTATGCATGATCAGCTTACCTTCCGTCACATGCTACCAAATTTCAATGAATGCTGGTGGGATAGTATTATTCTTGACATTTTGATCTGCAATTGGTTTGGTGAGTACCCTCTAGCATAGGAAATTTCTCTTTTCTTTATTTTTGTGGTTGTTGTATCTTCATTTGACCCATGTATAGGTAACATATTGTGATTTTTGTTAAAAAAACTGGTCAACAAAACTCTGTATCTCTCACTGCAATGCAGTAGTTGCTTACCAGTTACTGTTTTACCGTTTAACACTTTAACTTGCTAGACATGGATCCTTTTATATGTTCTTGTAACTTGATTTATATGATCCAGTTTAGAAATTAATTTGTTGCCATATAGTTCTTAGGTAATTTGACACGACCAGTAAGCTCATTATGCAAAATTTGCATGAGCAGATCTCGTCTTTGAACCATGATCGCTTTATAATTTATTTATGTAAGATATTTTTTTAAAATTAATTTTGCGGCTCTTGTGACCAGTTCTGTTTGGTGTACTTGACAGGTATCTGGGCAGGAATGCATACTGTTAGGTACTTCGATGGAAAAACATATAAGTGGGTTGGTCTAAGTCGTCAGCCCAATATAATTGGAAAAGTAAGTAAAGAGTCTCAATTACCCAATGTGGTTTATTATTAATGTATTGGTTTTGCTGATTCCCTGGAAATGTTAGCTTATATGTATAAAAATTTGAAAATAGCATTTGGTTTCTGTATGCAGCTAGTAAGTAACATTTCCCTTCCTATGTTAGATAATGCTGTCAGTAGATGATATGTACCAACTTACCATGATATTAAGTAGAGGTCATTAGTAATGCAATCATATTTTGGTTTCAGGTGAAACGAACTCTGGGACAATTTACACCAGCTCAGTGGGACAAAGATGAGTGGCATCCATTACTTGGTCCATGGCGTTTCGTTCAAGTCATCACTCTTTGCATAGTTTTCATGACTGTAGAGCTCAATACATTCTTTTTGAAGTTCTGTCTATGGATTCCTCCCCGGAACCCTGTGATCGTCTATAGGTTGATCTTGTGGTGGCTAATTGCAATTCCAACAATTCGCGAGTACAATTCATACCTTCAAGACCGGTATATATATATATATATATATATATCTCTCTCTCTCTCTCTCTCTCTCTCACACACACACACACACACACACACACACAACACAAGATATGAGTTTACTACACCGTTCCACATAATGACTGTTTTACTATGTTTTTGCAGGACGCCAGTGAAGAAGGTTGGAGCATTTTGTTGGCTTTCTGTTGCTATTTGCATTGTCGAACTTCTCATTTGCATCAAGTTTGGACATGGTACACCCTTATTCTTTTTTCTGTTAAAAAAAAAAAAGTTTGTTAATTACTATCTCATCCCCTGTGTGTGCTGGCACATACAAACTGGTTTTAGTCATGAGAATGACATCAATTTTTTGTTTGATTTTGATTAGGATTATATCCAAAACCAATGCCATTATGGCTGGTAGTGTTTTGGATGTCTGTTGGAGCGGCACTTGTAACATTTTTGATTGTTTGGTCCTGGCAATTGCATCGAACTCTTGGGAGAAAGAGGCGATGATTGTTCCATCGTGGTACTTCATTCTTTGAATTGCTTCCTCAAGGGTATCAATCCATGTTGTAAATGCTTATAACTTCTGTACGTTATAATTGTACATCCTGATTCTCTTAGACTAGTGGATCACAGATCCTTGAGTAGAGATTATTTATTCTTTCTTGCTAGGCAGTTGAAATACTCTAAGGGCTCGGGCGTTACTGGTTTGCCATCATTACTGGCAGATTTTACCCAAAGTCAAAGGACCGAGCCATTTTGAACTACAGATTTGCTGATGTTGTATTGTTTAGTTTTTCTTGCATCATTTTATAAACCACTTTTTGTAATAATACCGAATGAGTCAATTTGCCATATAATGTGGTACTTATTTTGTCTGTTCAGTGCTTCTGTCTCCTCACCAAAGTTCATGTTAGTTAAATGGAGATCATTTTATTGAAGCATCTCTATGAAGTCATATACTCATTTTTTTTTTTTTTGATCAATATCATAACCAGTGCTGGTTTCTTTCCTCATAAAATGTAGTTCGCGGTTTCATTTGTTTGAACACTAGACCCTAAGTAATCAGTGCGGGCTTCAACTTTGTAAATCCATGCGGTAGTGTAGTACTGCATCAAATGTGTAGTTCATCAGTGCACTCAACTTTCGAAAACACACACTTTCTGAGGCTCAATAATTGTACAAGTATGTTCTTGACCAAATAATATTATACCACAATTGCAACATACAGAACCTAAATCAAATGATTCTCCTTAACCATTGCCTCACATTACATACCCTTATTCACTCGGTAGAACCCATGATGATTTTGTCGTCCTTAATTAGTGACTCGCAATTACTCTTGTTTATTATGATCTTCAATGAGTTCCCATGAAGGCTCTGCTAGAGCCAGAAAGATCCCTTCTGGGATTTGAAGCAAGCCTCACATCATGCCCCTGATTCAAATGGGCTGAGAAATATTCTCCTTGATGTTCATATAGGACGAGCATCTGAACCCCATTTTTTCCCTAATACAAATACTTTCCTACTGCGAAAAGGACTTATTCTTCCATGTAGTTCTTCCTCTAACAATCTCTTCATTTTTGGATTCTCCATCAACTTGGAGGAGATGTGTATACCGCAATTGCTTGCCAAAGGATGCAAGGTACCCATTACCCTCGACAATCTCAGCTGCTAAGGAAAACCCATTTACGAGACTTGTATCTTTGTCTTGCTTTAGTCCATCTTTGAGAATACCGTCTTCATCGGGTTGGCAAAGTGATTGAACTATATCCGAGCTTCCACACTCCCGTCTATATTCTAGGATGATGCTTGTCAGTTGATGAGCCTCTAGAATTTTGTCAGGGATGGTCTGTCAAAAACATAGGTGAGCCCGATTAACTACGAGTTAAAAGTGATTAGAACTTAACTAGGTAAACAATGTTGATCATATACAGTAGTTTGTTTTTACCTCAAGCATCCACCTCACATACTTGACATTGTTTACATGGTGGTTCATGTCCAAGTCGCTTCTCTTGGGCTACACGTAGTAAGAAAATTGCATATTCAGAATATGCTACAATTCTTTATAACCCTGACTTGAGGTGTATTGAGTCTTTTTACCTGCAGGTCTTCGTTCATGTACTTGGCTTGGCTGTCCAATTTGACAATTTTTTCAACGACATCTTCTGTGATGGCTTGCTTCTCTATAAACCAAGGTGCAATTTCATCTCTCACTTCTTCTGGCATTTTCGAGAGGCGTCTTGTCTTTCGGTTCATCATCACCCAGGTGCTGTTCCATGTTTTACATATCCCAATTAGCCTTAGTAAGAGATACATGCCTCATCAAGCATGAAACAGTCATAACTGAGTCTGAAGAATTCTTTTTTAAATACCTGGTTGCACGAGCAAAAACATGACCTGTGGCTTCACTTCGGATTAACCAGTCACGACGCATACCATTTTTCCCTGATGCCCCAACCCAAGTGTCAATTTCCAGTACTTCTCCCCTGCATAATGTTTGCATATTGTGTCATATTTTACTTAAACTGAGTTGGTACCAAAACACTAGCAACAAGTTACCCACTAATTTTATGAATTTGCCTTACTATTACTAGTTGTCTTCTTCAAGGTTAGACGGCTAATAGTTGATTTTGAAGATGGAGAAGAATCCTATGAATCATTTTTATAATACTTAAATTTCACATCCTTCCGTAAGTAACTAAGGGGAACGCCACTGTTAGACTGCTCATGTTTGGCTGAGACTGCCATGTTTGAAGCATAGGACCTGACATGATTTTGTTTGATTTGCAACAGCAACACGATGATTGGACTCACCAGATTGGATAGTGATCAACTTGAACTTGCATTCTTGACACAACCCATATGAGATCATGCTTCATCATTCCATGAGTTGCTCCAAAGCCATCACTGAGGAGTCCAGACATCCACACATGATTCAATGCTGTTTCCTGCATAACATACCCCAGATATTAGTACTTCTAAGATTAACACAACTGTTTGCATAAAATGAGCATCATATGTAATAAGTTGGTACAGTAAAATGACCTGCAGAAGATTAAGGATGCTCTCCAACGTTGCAGTCTTATCAGGACCAACTTCATAAGACCTAATAACAACCCTTTGTCTGTACCCTACACCGCCTTCAATGATCATCCCCTGGCGATAATGATCAACAAACTGCTTGGTTGTCGGAATATTCTGTCGAACTTGCTGTTCACTAATGTAACCATTTTCAGTAACAGTAGCAATTGAGGTTAAAGTGCTTGCCATGTCAAGCTTTCTTGTGGACTTGGTTAAGGTACCGTTGATCTTGATGTTGTTCAGGCTCTTCTTGTTCGGGTCATAACTGGCTCTAGTCCATGAGAACTTAATTGTAATGGGGAAGTAGGCTAGAGTTGAGAAGGTGGCCATTTTTGTTTTAGTTTGCTATAAAGTTTGAAACTGTAAAATGCGTAATGCAATGTTTTTATAGTTGTGAAGGGACGGATTGTTCGAAAGAAGAAACGAGAGTGAGAGGAAGAAAGTGAGGGAACCTTGTTATAGAATTGTACATATCAAAGATATGAACCTTGTGTAAATTGAAGAGGGTGAATGTTTCTGCCACATATTTGGAATTAATGCATTGTTATGATCGAATATTTAGGAGACAAAAGAAGGTAATAGTATTTGTTTTGGCATATATTGTAGAGTCTCAAAATGCATGGTGAAGATGTTCTGGTTTAAATGCATGCCAGCAGCTTGTAGTTCTTTGATCTCGGATTTGATGTATGATTTGTCAGAACAAACAAATGGATCCAAATCAATCAACACTAGCTTGAGACAGGTGAGCCAACGATTGGGACTTTGACTGCGCTGGAGAAATGGAGTGTTCATTCTCCTCTGTGCAGGAGAACAATGTCGCATTGATCCTTGCCCTTAACAGTTTTTTGTTTTTTATCTTTTTATTTATTTTGCACAATTGAAGCAGAGAAAATGGAGATGAAGTGATCAAGGAACAAGTTTTGTAAGTGTTCTTTGTCAACAAACAATGGAATTATAACAGGACATGATGTTCTTTTTTGTGAAAGGGTGCCAAACATTTGTTCTGTAATACGCTTTTAGGAATTAATTCTTGGTTAAATTTTATCAATGATTCTTTATAAGATAATTAAATAGAGCCGAGGTAATGTTTTGATAATATAAAGTACTAGGATAACAACACTGTCAAGACATCAAGTGCAGTGTAAAAAATTTCGGTCAAAGCTGGGGTTTGATGAGGGATCATCAGTTCTTCCTTCTTGGTATACATAGTAGTTACTAAATTAGTATCCTTTTATCCAAACTATGGTGGTTTTAACTGTGCAATGATTTTCATTGCCTCCAGCAGATTCTTGCAGAGCAGTCAAGAAAATTAAAAGCAATATTCTTTGCGTCCGAGGATTCTCTGAAGCAAGTTGCAGTGTGAATCAAAACTCTTTATCAGTATTATTTGAAATCTTAGAAACTTAACCTTGGAGCCATGGTATATCACTCACTATCTTCAACTCTTTGCAGTCAAGAAATTGATTTGTCAAATATTGTAATAGTGAATGAAGAAAGCAATGAGGAGATGGATGGTTACAAGGGGAACTTGATGCCTTTTTTCTACACACAAAACAAACAAGCAAGCAAGCAAGCAAAGCCAAAGAGAATCATGGGGTGCATCTATATATCAAGCCTCAGAAAACATAATAAGACAAGCAATAGTGTACAACTTAGAATCTCCTTTTCTAAAAATAAATAAAGCACTTTCTCTCTACAATTATTACCTAAGCAACACCGGAGTTTTCCATGAATATTATGCAAGCGTTTGTATTACTTTTTGTTCTGATATATTATGCCAAAGCACTGTAATCAACGTTCTGAAATTGCAACATTATGTCTGAGAACTACTCTTGTTTCAACTTATTGTTGTCTGTATGGCATTCAATTCTGATATGTAAATCGATTATCACAATTCCTAGGACACAACAAGATATAAATGTACACTCAAATAGAAGCAGATGAAAAAAGACGAGGATTGGCCTTGATTTTTATGAAAAAGTGTCTAAGGTAACAAGTTCAAAGCAGCACAAAGCAAATTTCTTTTGTCTCCCGGTTCAGAGTTGGGTAAAGGTTCAGGTAAATCCAAAACTGTAGCTTATACATACTCTACGACAAAATCTTTCTTTCTTGTAATGTTCTAGAATTACAGGAAATCAAACTGCATTTCATAACAATCAAATGAAGAAATGCCGTAAGAAAGTGAGACTTGGTGGTTTCTATTTCAGATGCATTTGAGTTTAATACCCTGTTTCTATTTTAAGAAAAAGGTTAAAGATGCACCAGATTTACAGTTTTTTAATTTCAGGATACTAAAAAACATTTTCGGCTCCTTTCTTCCTTGCTTCCTCTATTCTCCAGCCATCTATCTGTCAGGTGGCGTCCCCTGTAAAATCACCTTCTCCGCCCTTCTTACCTCAAGTGTCTTATTTCTTGCATTTTCATCAGTGTCTTATTTTTTTTAAATTACAGTTTAAAAAAAAAAACAAGTTGCAACAGATTTCTCTAACACATATCATAACATCAAATTTTTCTTTCTTCTATTTTCCTTCTTTTGTTATTAACTTATTATTAATGAAATAAATATAAGGTGGAAACCCCTCACCCATGGATGATTGGACAATGACGAGAAATCTAAGTAATGAAGACCTGCAGAAATAAGAGACTTGAACCAAACTTGAGCACAAACAAGAGAGTTCCTACCACCAACAGTCTCGGTATTCAATCTAAACAGAAGCAATCTTAAATTGAAAGACTTAAACTGAAAAAAGAAAAATATTAAAAATACAATGTCTTGAAATGCATCACTGGTCACAAATAGCTAAATTTAAGAAAACTACTTGGATTTAAAATACATAATTGCAAATAACGCAACTGCTAAGTACAGTAAAAAAGTCACTCCGTATGTTAAAAGAGATTAAATCATATTAAACCGGCAAAATTATATTCATTACAATTGTACAGAACATGGCAAAATTTTATCCCTTCTCTCCTTCCCTCTTTTCCTCGTCAAAATTAATAAAAGAATGAACAAACAATTTTGTCAGGGATTTTATTTGGAACAATTTGATACAATTAGTTTCATCTGTACACTGATGTCGACTCTTCAACAAAAATGGTTTAGAATAATAAAAAAATCCAATTCAACTGATTTCAAGTATATTTCCTTTTAGGTTAGCAATGACAAAACTGAGGTATTTATGGATTTAACCTTTCCGTTTCAGATTGTCACCCTCACCCATCAGCAGCACCCACCTAATAAATCATCTGTAACAGCAAACCAGGAGATCATCAGGGCAAGAACAAGAAAAGAAAAAAAATTTGAAAATGTAGTACTTTGAGGCAAATACTGAAGGAATATATCTTACTTGCTGTATAAGTCCAAAGAATTTATGTAGGTGTAACAGAATAGCTTCTGCCTGGGGTTGACAAACCCCTCAAAACTGTCTTGCTGAGATTGAATCAGCAGTTCCTTTAATAGCTAGATTCTTCCCTGGCAAGAATTAAACTCTCAAGGCAATGAACTGCATGCAGTTCATAGTCACTGTGTAGTTGCTTAAAAAGTGCACTGTGTGTACAAAAATCGGGCTCAATCTCTCGGTCAAGCATCTGCTTGTACAATCTCAAAGCCTCCTCCCAATTGCCGATGTTGCAGTTCTCATTTATTAGAATAGTGTATGTATACTTATTTGGAAGTAGACCCTTTCCCTCCATCTGAGTAAAGAACTCATACGCCTGGTCCATTCTCATAACTTTACAAAGACCATTTATCAGAGCATTGTAGGTAACAACATTTGGCCAAACATGCTTCTCTTGCATCTCTGAGAAGTACATATATGCTAGTTCCAGTCTCCCATTAGCGGCATGAAAATGGATCATTACCGTATAAGTTACAACTGAGGGAAACACGCCTTTGCTCAGCATCTCGTCAAATACCTCTCGAGCCTTCCTGAGACGGCCACTTACCAGGTAAGCATGAATGATGCTAGTGTATATTACATGATCTGGAACTAGACCATCACGTATCATTTTCTGCAACATGTTGTATGCTTCATTCAAGTTGCCCAGTTTACATATTCCATCCACAAAAACATTATATGTGAACAAATCAGGAGGCAAACCCTTTGCTTGCATTTCTTCTTGCATATTGAATGCCTTGGATGCTTCTCCAAGATCCAATTCTCCCACTATTCTAGTATTGTATGCAAAGCGATCCGGCTCTAGTCCGTTACTCAACATCTCATCAAAAGACTCCCTGGCCTTTGATAAATTTCCTGCCTTGCAATATCCATTTACAAGAATTGTATATGTAAACACATCAGGAAAAGTTCCTTGATTGACCATTTCTTTTTTAAGCTGCTGAGCAACCTCGAACTCCCCTAAGCTGCAAAGACCATCCATGAGTGTATTATAAGTAATGACAGTAGGACTGAGACCCCTGCCTCTCAACTGATCAAACAGTAGAAAAGCATTCCGGATGTCCCCTAACCTACAATACCCATATATAAGAGTATTGTACGAAACTATATCAGGTGACATTCTATTCTTCAACTTATCATTAAACCAATCCCTGGCTTCCGTAACTCTGCCCCACTTGCAGAGGCCATACATTATCGAGTTATAAGTAGCCACAGTCGGAGCAGCTCCCTTAGCCACCATCTCTTCCCCGAGATTCAACGCCTCCTCAAGCATCCCCCTCTTGCAATACCCACAAATCAAAGGATTAAACGTATACGCCGACGCCTTCAACCCCGACTTCAACATATCCCTCAACAGCCCCTCAGCCTCCTCGAGCTCCCCTCTCCTCGACAACCCACTGATCAGCACATTATACGTCAAATCACTCGGAAAGCACCCCACCTTCTGCATCTCCGACACGAGATTCAGCGCCTGCTGCACCTCCCCTAGCTTACAAAACAAGTCCAACATAGTATTATAAGTAACAATAGTAGGCTTAATCCCAGCCTCACACATTGTCCTATAAACCTCATTAGCTCTACTCCCCATTTTCCTATCTCTCAACAACCTAAGTACCCTGTTACAGTTCCTCACATCAGGCAACAACCCATTTGTCACCATCTTGTCGAAAATTGACAAGCACTGCTCAACTAAGAGCTTCTTGGAACAGACCACCAACATAAGATCAAGCAGCTTAAGGGACACATTAGCAAAGACATAGTCACGAACCAAAACATCGACAACCCCGAACATGTTTAGATTGACAGCTGTCTCCATGACGCAATAGGCGGACCTCATGCGGTTATTGCGGGCGAGATTCTGGAGCATGACGCAGAAGGCCAAGTCGGAGCGGGTGGCATCGGGGTGGGCCTGGACCCAGCGGAAGAAGCGGAGGGCGATGTTGGGCCAGGCCGGAATCTGGGAGAGGATGCGGACGAGGAGGTCGGGGTCGGAGATGACGTGGCGGAAGGAGGAGGAGGAAGAGGAAGAAGAAGGGGAGAGGGAGAGGGAGAGAAAAGCGGAGGGGGATTTGCGGAGGGTGGAGAAGATGAGGTCACTGTAGTGGGCGGCGGAGAGAGGAGGTGGTGATGACGTGGCGGAGGAGGAGGAGAAGAGGCGTACCTTGAAAGCTTTAGAAGCTCTGGCGCAGAGGGTCATTGAGGACTCATCCGGAGGCGGAGGAAGAGAGCTCAGATGGGGATGGGGTTTGGGTTTGGAGAGAGGGCCATGGGTTTTGCTTTTGGGGTTTAGAACAACAAGGAAGGTTGCTTCAGATCGAACTAAGCAGCATAGCCATGGTGGCGCTTCTCTCTACGACACCCCAACGCCCACCAAGGTTTAGGCTTTTCATTCCTAGAGCTAGAGGTTTTTCACCTCATGTAACAATATTTTCTTTTTTATTTTTTTTTCTTTTAATTTTTATTCTCGTTATAAATTTAGTATTTCAAAGTTTTTAAATAGGAAATCACACATCAACTCACTTTTATGGTGTACAGATTTCATTTGTAAATTTCAGATGTTCGAAGTAATTTATGGGTTTGAAAAGTGTTGTTAGGTTCGAAACGCCTATAAAGTTATATTATGTTTGACATATATGAAAGATTTTGTCATAATAAGGTTCTAATATTGATGGACCAGTTGTAAATGAATGGTTTAATTTATCGACTAAATTAAAGTTTGTTATTGTAGAAGAGAATTGTGAAAATGAATTATCCATAGTTTTAAATAATTGCCTTCACTATAATTAACAACAATGAGGGGTGGTAAATAAAACATTACAACCTCACTGTAATTCAATTCTATAAATTCTTTGGTAGCAAAAGTTATTCAATATATAAGCACTTGATGAGTCGTTATAGAAAAGAAAGGCTGTGCCATTTGTTGGAGACTGATATAAGAAACTGAAATTTATACTTCTTATTTTATAATATACACTCATATTCTCTATTTTAAGTAAGTTAAATTTTATTTTTTAATAACATATGTTTTGTTTTATTATAAAAAATTTTACTAAAAAAAGAAAGTGAGAGTAGATTGTAAAATGAAGAGTGTAAATTTCAGCTCCTTGGTATATGGTTTTTTTTTTTTATTACTATTTCTATGGCTCCACTGCCGGAACCGGAATAAGAATGCCACTGAGTTGCATTTTGTAGTAAATTACATAAGAGTTTCATCAGAGTTACATTCATACAGTAACAACAAACCACAACTCAAAAAAAAAGGCCTTCTGGTTAGTAATTAAATTAAACTAAATGCTAGAATTCAAATTGCCCACACAAGCATGAAGCAGCTAACCAGCCACGTTGGTCCTCCATCAGCCGCTTTATTTTTCACGATCCATTATTTTCTGAAGAATTGCCTGTCAACACAAACACAACGATGACCCCAACAACTTTCACAACTCACAAGTGACCGGAATACATTAAGTTCAATGATAATGAAAGAAAAAAGAGGTTAAGTTGGAACTAGCGGAGGTTATAGCCTCCATCTCATCCTACTGTTTTAATCTAATTTACCTCAAAAAATTTGCAACAAAATTAGGAAAAATGCAAGAACACACGCGCACACACAGACACAACATACTAGTAGTAACTTACAGGACATGAACGATATGATTTCAGGCCTTGATGTAGTTGATGAAATGAGATTAAAAGTTTCACCGGACGATATTCAACAGACTGGTTTTGCCCTCTGTTGTCTACAAATTCAATCAATCCACGTTGCAGGAGGTGTTCAAATGCCTGCAGAGATGAGAAAAAAATGGAAATATGAATGACTTGGTTCATCAGAGTAGGATTCTTATGAACTCAATTTATGTAAGGAGCAATCCATACCCGCAAGCAGACATTCTTTGCATAATAGTCAGATGTCTGGAACGAATCATGTACGCTTTTGTACTCTGTCACAAATGCCAAATATGTAAACAAAACTTAATAATAGTGACTAACTGAGGATTAAATAGAAAACAAGAAGCTGAAATTTACCTTTCAGAACAGTAGTGAAATTGTATGAGTTGTGTTCTTTAGCTTCCAACCTCTTCATGCATACCAAAATGTAAAGTTCCAATATTGAGCAATCTGCTTGATAAATTTATTTTCATAAGTGCAGAGACAGGAGATATGGACAGGGAACGGAAAAATGTATTCAAATGCTCACACCTTTTATGGCTTCCATCATTGCATGCCTTTGGATATTGGAAAGTGCAGTTTGGAAGTTTACTAGCGACAGCATTCCAGATTGCAAATCCATATTAGAAATGGCACGGAATCTAGTAGCATGGTCTATAAACAGTGAGTATGATAGACGATGAATAAGATTATAAGCAAGTGTCCATTCAAGTCTTTCAAGATGCAGGAATTAATATACTTACAGATATCTCAAGAAATCTTTGACAGTGGAATCAATATTTAGATATGTGTTTATAATCTCTTTGAACTTCTCATCAGCCAATATGTTCTGTAAAATGTCAAGGAGTTTAAATAGCCCAGATCAACCGCTAGAATGCTGTAAAATCAAATCCATATGTAATACTCTCATATTCCAAATAATCTTAATACAACCACAGTCAGAAAAGGATACTTGTAGTTTCACATTGAACTCAACAACATAGTCTGTAGGAAGGCCCGAGTCTGTTGGCAATAATAAAATGTGCTCCAACAATCTGCATCATAAAAGCAAAAAGTAAGTACAAACAGAAAATTACTGAAGTTATTAATATTTAACGGAAAAAAAAGCACAGGCCCCCTGGTCAGAAGTTAGTAAATTTACCGCTGTATGTCTTCTTTAGAGGGAGGAAGAAACAAAAGCTTTCTATTTGAAAATCGAGATATTACTCTTTTTTCTAAAAGCTGATCCGCATCCTGCATGGCACAGT
The DNA here is from genome assembly GCA_963682095.1 of Potentilla sterilis. Taxonomy (NCBI): domain Eukaryota; kingdom Viridiplantae; phylum Streptophyta; class Magnoliopsida; order Rosales; family Rosaceae; genus Potentilla; species Potentilla sterilis. The sequence goes on along the minus strand of OY821761.1, from coordinate 44,475,048 downwards.
ATATCACCAACTAGTCTAAATTCAATTCATTGGTAATTATCCAACAAAGGGCAGCCACTTAACGGTTGTTTAGAATTTAATTCATGACAGCAAATATTGAACAGGAATCAATCAAAGCATACCAGTCGGCAACTGACACCAATGACAACAGCTTGAGATGTCACTGACTGTAGAGCATCAAGCAAATTATAAAGTAATCGCTGTTTTCCCTGCAAAGAAATAGAAATTAAGAGGAATATCAGAGTTACAGTTCCACTGGAGCTTTCCAACAAGACTAATAAAAGATGATGATGATGATGATGAATTTTAAATAATAGCATTTCAAATTGCTTCTAGTCCAAAAGAAGATGATGCATTTTAATTTCTAAAAGCTTTTAGAATCTCGCCATGTAAAAGAACGGTTTATCCATTGTTAATGTTACAGCAAAAAGAGAAAATAAAGGGAAGAACGCAGCCAAACTATGAGCAATGACAATCTACTAGCCTTCATAAAAAGAAAAAAGGGAAAGGATGATGAGATCTTACCAGAGCAAATAAGTCAAACTCGTCCAGCACAAAAATGATTGTTTTATGTGCTAACCCGCATTCCCTAATTATCAGAGATAAAGATCCATCAGAGTGTGTAACCATTTGATGATAATCACATAAAAATCTTATACATACCGTAACATGGCTATGAGAAACTGGGAGTTTTCATCAAATGTTGGCTACAAAAATCATCAGAAAAACGAGAAACTATAAGTTTGTGGAAGTTAACTTGCTTCAAAATTGGAAGAAAGATCACGCACATTACCATTTTTGAAAACAATAATTGATGCTCCGTACATAGCTGTCTAGAAATTTCCTGAAAAATCAGCAATCATATTAGACAATCAAAACAAGAAAATGATCTTAAAGTCTAGAATTTTCTTGATCCATTAATCACACTTGATGGTAGCATATTTGTAAGATGAAGAGTATAAAATTAAAGTAAATAACTTCCAAACATAGATTTTTTGTTGTAACAATGGAACAAGCAAGAAGTCCGTAATGTAGAAAATGCATTAAGAAACTAATATGACAATAGACGAAACATCTGCAAATTAAAAACAGGCTAGAGTATCAATTGGGTGGGGCAAAACCTTAACATAATCCCCACCCATAGAAACATAGCAATAAAGACAGTATCCTCAACCTTTAAAGAGCAATTCTCATCGCTATGCAAAAGACCACTCAACCTGATCTGCAACACAAATGTTCAATGCAAATCAAAATCCTGACTGGTAATCCAATCCCCAAACAAACCATGAAAAAGATCAAAGAAATTTAAGAAAATAGAAAAGCAAAAAAAGCATACCACCGTAATCGAATCAGGATATTCTTGTAACAAATCACTGATCACAAGATCTAGTACCTAAAACAATAAAATTTTCAATAGTTATCCATCAATCAGAGAAGGAAATAAATCAAACTACAAAGGACAATTTGGGCATACAGCAATTTTTCCAGAACCACGAGGACCCAGAAGCAGAATAGAGTTGCTGCACGCCTCCGTTACCGAACTCGATACTAAAAACTTGAGCTTGCTGAAATAAACCCAACTTTAATTTTGCTTCATACCATCAGCTATAAAACTAGATTCACTGATCAAGTTTCAGAACAAAAAAGAGACAATCTGAACCTGTAATTGGAGTCGGAAGATTCACAGAGCGGCCGGAAAATGAAATTCGGGTCGCAGAGTCTGGTCCTGAGAAGAATTAGGGCTTTCTCCGCCGGATTTTCTCCCCCCATAATTGAGAGCCGGAACGGAAATGAGGAATGGCGGGAAAGACAACGTTAAGTAGGTTAACTATAAGTGGGCCAAAACCTCATCGGCCCAATATATTTGATGGCCCAATTCTATTAGGCCCGCCGTTTAAGAGCGAAGATAACGTCAAGGGCGCACGGTAGAAACCAAAGGAGAAGTCTGCTAAAATGCGCCACGGTCCTGGTAAATCAAAAATATCGAAGGAAAGAAAACAAGAGCCACCACGGACCAGTCATTCGTTTTTGGTTTCGCGAAGAAGAAGAAGCCAAGTCTGAGATGGGAAGCACGAGCTGTGCTTCCATTTCCAATCTACACTTCATTTCAAATCGCAGCCACGAGCGGCTCGGCTCAATTAGAAACCAGCTAGCTCCGGTTCAAGCTCGGCCGTGCTATTCGAGGAGGGGGAGATTGGAGCTTAGTGGTTTGCGGTGCCGAAGGAGGTTGGGAAACGACGTCGTTTGCTCTGCGGTTGATGACGATTTGAGAGAGAAGGAGCTTGGTGCTGGCTCCGCAGTTGAAGATAGGCCAGGTTAGCTCACAATTTATCGTAGTTTCCATTTTTCAGTTTTAAGTAACTTAACGAAGCGCTAGAAGAAACTAACTAGTGGAATTATTAGAAGAAATATATGCCTTAAATTCGATTCGTAGATAAGTAATGAAGTAGTTGTAGCTAACTGATAATTTACCTAGCCGAAAATGGTGACCATTACAAAGAAGATTGAGAGGTAGTTCAGAAGTTGATATTGAGTTTTTGGATGTGGAATATAGATGTGGTGGATGAATCGAAAGAAGAGGAGGGAGGAAGTTCGATTTACAATTTTCTATATCCGAGTCAAGAGCTCCTCCCGGATGATAAAGAGATGAGTATATTTGATCATCTTGAAGAGCTACGTCAGAGAATATTTGTATCGGTTGCGGCAGTGGGAGTTGCTATGTTGGGTTGCTTTGCAGTTTCCAAGGATCTTATAGTGTTTCTTGAAGCTCCGGTTAAAACACAAGGTGTAAAGTTTCTGCAGCTAGCTCCCGGCGAGTTCTTCTTCACTACTTTAAAGGTTAGATTGAGTCTTTGTTGCGTGCTATTTCTTTTAGTTTCAAGCTTGAGTACTTGCTGGTGCCTTACACATGAATTTGATTATGTATGAAGGAAGTTATGGTAAAAAGAGAATCCTTTTGATTGTGCGTTGCAGGTGTCAGGATATTGTGGCCTTCTCTTGGGGAGTCCAATCATTCTGTATGAAATCATAGCATTTGTGCTTCCGGGATTAACGAAAGACGAGAGGAGATTTCTGGGGCCAATTGTTTTAGGCTCATCAGTACTTTTCTATGCTGGTATCAGCTTCTCCTATTTCGTTTTGGTGCCAGCAGCCTTGAACTTTTTTGTTACCTATGCTGAAGGTGTCGTGGAATCATTGTGGTCCATAGATCAGTACTTTGAATTTGTTCTCGTGCTACTGTTCAGCACAGGCTTATCCTTCCAGGTAATGACTATACTTTCAAATCCCTTCTTTGTGCTTAAAGATGACATTTCCATATTCTGATCATTCATAGACTTCAACCCAGAAACAAGCTTAAATGGCATATAAATTCTGCCATGAAATCCCAATTGGAATTGAATATTGGTTTGTGCTCTGTGAAATTTTTCAGTAGGAACTGTGCAAATAACTTGCCGTTTATCTTATCTCCAGGTTCCAGTCATACAAATTCTCCTTGGACAAGTTGGTGTAGTATCAGGAGATCAAATGCTGTCAATTTGGAGGTATGTTGTGGTCGGCGCTGTGGTCGCAGCTGCTGTGCTTACACCATCTACTGATCCACTCACTCAGTGTCTTCTAGCAGCACCCCTCCTTGGTCTTTACTTGGGTGGTGCCTGGGTGGTGAAGCTTAGTGGCCGGTGAAACATAAACCATACTGCTTAAATGCACAAAAATTGGCTTGTAGTGTCCTGTTACTCCTGTATACTCAGTTTGTAAGGATTCGGTACTTTACCACATGATGTAACATAATATGATTTCTTATTGAAGGGTAATGACCCGTATCAGTTATATGATTTTGCCAATCAATGGTCTGATGGAAGAACCTTTCTTCAGTACACACAACTGGGTTGATTTCAAATTTTGAACTGATACTAACAGAAGACAATCATCTAGAATTGTTCAAATATTTGAATCAAGACCATTACAATGAACCATTTCCTTTAATTGTTCAAACAAACTTGCAAAAGTCCTACGTTGATAATCACTCGCACTTTCTATATCCTTTAATTGTTCAAATCAATCTTTTGCACCCTGGCTTCTAAATCTGCAGTTGTTGGACATTCTAGTGCAGAATCAAGCTGTCTCAATGAACTCTTCAAACAATCACATGCCTGAATAAAAGCTTCCAAATTTCCTTCAAGACTCTGTAATTCTGCTTTCATAATGTCTGTAAGGCTGGACATTTTTTCCAATATTGTCTTGATAGTGGAAACCTCTTGCGGGGGATAGAGACAAGCTCCAAGCTCGTCTATCTGTTCTCCCATGTCTTGACACATTTTCAACAACTTCTCCAAGGAATCCACAAGTTTACTGTCAGTTGGACTTTCCCGTTTAAGCAAAGCTGTGATGGTCCGAATTAATTCCTTTATCACTACAAGAGTCTCAGACACTGTGACAATTGCTAGCTCAGCAACTTTCATCTCTTCAGGTGACAAGTCATTTCCTAGATCACTGTCACTCGAAGTTTCATCATCATGAGGCTCAATCTCTGCTCCAGACTCATCTTCTGTTGAGTCAGTAGCCGGCTTAAGCTCCTTCATCTCACGAAGAACATCTTTCATGGTGACTGCAACTTGTGTCATTGCCCGCCCAATTGCCGTGACATTTGTGGCAGGAGTCTTCTTAAGAGCTGAACATGCTTCCCATACAGCACCAGCTAACTGAGGAATTGACAATTTCCAGTCTTTATTCACTGCTCCTGCAAGTGTACATTCAAAGTGAAGATAAGGATACATCTGCTGTAACATATTCCAATCACTACTATTTAACTCCAATACAATTCAATCAAACAGAAGCAAGGCAAAATTGTGACCCGCATTACTCTAGAACTCATTAGCCCTATGAGAATTAACTAGACTTCAAGTCTCCGGGATATGAAAAGAAAAGTGTTGTCTAGTTATAAATACACATGCCACAAATCAAACTGCGCATCCTCTACCAATGCACGGCGTGATATTGAAGTTTTTTTGAGTGTGTGAGTATAGATGGATTTCGTGTGCGTGTGCTCTGAGATAGGGAGAGGCAGATTACCATACAAGGAGACAGATTCCTTCATCAACTTAAAACTGGATTCAACAACCTGCTTTATAGATGTGTGGACACAAGAAGAAAGAGTAGGCCCTGCACCAACCAGACTCCCATGCGAAAGAAGAAGAAAACTTTGTAGCATATTGAAATAGGCAGTCATGTTTTCTTCAATCACTCTAGCTTCTACTCTTTCTCCACTCCAAATCATTCCAACTGCATAATGAACAGAAGTCACACGTAATTACTCTAACACAAGAGGACTATAGCACAGAGTAGAATGAGCTACGCAACAGAACTGCAAACTGAAGCCCGGATATACCAAAACATAAAAGCCAGACATCCTCCAACATGCCTTTTCCAATGACACACAGGACAACATCTTTTCACTTTTCGTCTATGTTATGTGGAAAAATCATTAAGTTGAAGGATTTCAACATTAAGAAAGCTACTGACAACTGATTGTTCATTTTCTATTTATTCCTACATCCAGATAAATAATTTGCTCAAGCCATGACAACATTATCAAGAAAGCTCAAGTTTTCAGAGTGAAAAGATAACTAGTCATGGAAATCACTAATAATCAACTTATAGGGAACTTTGAATACATTACATTGACAGAAGATTATACTAGTAATGACAGAAAGAAATAGAAGCACACACTTAACATTAAACATTAGGGTAAGCTGGGAAGAGAAAAAGATTACCAATGGTGGCTTGTTTGGAGACTTGGTTACCCATCTGGATGACATCTTCCCACTTCACCTTGTCAACTGTAGAAGGTGGGTTTTGATCCAATACCTGTTTTCATTGAATCAAAACAAGCAAACAACCCACATCTTTGTCATCATGACAAAATTACAAAACCAAAAAGAAAAAACATAATTATACGAATGAAAAACAAATTTGTAAACCTCTAAGATCTCATGGACGGTGTTGAGGTGCTGGCTCAGAGTTCGGTTGAGTTGCTCTTTCTCGGCTCTACCCATTTCTGCAGCTGAGAGCTCTCAGGGTTTTGGGGTTTTCTGAAAAACAAGAACATTGTAAGTAGCTCGGGTGTTAATTAATCCCCTGACCCGATTCGGCTCGTTCCCTTTTCTCCAAGGCCCAATTTACATTTAAAAGGCCCGGCCCGTACTATATACCCTTCTTCTTTTTCTTTTTTTTTGAAAAAAAAATCCATTCATTTCCAATTTTTAGTAGATTAATTATTTGATATTTCGTTAATAAGAACGCAATCTAGAGATTTAATTTGATACCGGTGAGAATACAATAGGGTTTTTAGAATGTGTTGTAATTGACGGAACTCCAAAACCTCGAATGATGGTTGGTGCTGCAGAAGAACAAATCCATTGGCCATTCTCTTACCCCAAAAGTTGATACACTAGTCATTTCCAACTGCCTTTGGGGCTTGTACTGAACAAAACTTGTTGAAAGGGCCAAATCAGTTAGCTATCTGCAGTTTTGATCTAAGCATTGCAGATTCAAAATAAAACTTGACTAACTTTTCTTCAGTTTACTACTGAGGCTTACAAAGTTATATGATAACTTCCTGCTCCAATGTCCACCTCAAGGACCAAGGAAAAAGGATGCAATAGAAGAAGGAGAATTTTTAGTATCATAACCCCTTAGGTAAATCAATACAACCCAAAAATTTCACCAATGTGTGTATCTCAACCAGATTAGTTGGTGTCAGATAGATAAAAGTGCCTGACAGAGAAAATTCATGCTTCAATGCAGTCTCTGAATGTCAATTGGCAACAATTTTTGTATGCTCTCTAAAGCATCACCTGTATGACAGAAGCTTAGCTGCTGAAATGACAATGGAAATGCTGCTAACTTACTAGACGCGTTTCTTCGAATATTCTCTCCCTCGCCTTCTTTGCCTGCCATTGTAAAAATAGTACAGGATAAGAGAAGGTGTCATTAGGAAAAAGATGATACAATTTTCGTCAGAAATAGAAATATAAATGATACAGAGATTAAACCATTTGCTATTAAAGTAGACTATCTGTTATCTAAACTTGCTTCATTTCTCAGTTAGTTTCTTAGACAGTAGCACATATAGCAAGCAAAATTGTAGGTTTGAAAGAACAAAAAGTAGAGAGGGCTTACCTTTTCTTCCCAGTTTGTACTTTGTACAACTTGTTATGATAGAATAAAGAACTGCTTGCAGGAAAGAACCAACTAGTATTCCAATCCAAAGACCTCTTCCTCTGAAGTCGAACCAGAAACCCAACATGGCAGCCACGGGAATCCCAACAAGATAGTAAGCTCCGAGGTTGACATACATTGCCAAGTTCTGCCAGCCGGATCCCCTAGCAATACCTGAACTCATACAAAAGAAAAGACTTTGAGCTGCACAGAGAATAAATGTTTGAAAATGCACTAACAAAACTGTGGAGGAAATAGAAACTAACCAGAAAGAACTGCGTGTAAGCTGTCTGTTATAAGTTATAACTGATAGACAAAGTAGAGGAGCAATGGCAGTGACATACTCTACAACTTCCTTCTCGCTGCTGAAAATGTGGCCACAAACAGATCGACTGGCAAAGACGGTTGAGCTTATAATGACTGATCCTGATACGGAAAGAAACATAGAAGCAACAACAGCTAAACGAGCAGCTTGTGGGTTTCCAGCTCCTAGTTCATTTGAAACTCTAGTACTGTACCCCATAAGGTAACAAATTATCAGAAAATAAAGTAAGAAGATTTAATTAACTTGAAAAATCGGCTTTTTGCTAAATATTATGTTTTTGGAACACACCTTACTGCGGCACCTAGTGCTTCTGGAATTGTATACAGTGATGAGATAGTTGACAAACTGCACAGAAAATGAGACTTGTTACTGATGTGATCACATAAAAGTTCTTATTACCAACTGTCGATAAATTCCACATACCAAACTGATAAAACTGAAGTTTCAAGCTGCGGATTTGGTAGAAAACCAGCAAACAAGGTTAGGAGCTCAAATGACCACCATTCAAGGCTGCAAATATCAATGAGAAATCAAATTCTCCGGGTTGGTGCTAGTAAAGAAAACCAGAAATGTTCCAAACCAGCAAGAAGATGGTTACCAAATCATTACAGTACGAGTAGAAACACGTTCAACCAATAAGACATACCAATGGCTAAAGCTGCTCCAAGGTTTCCAAGGTCAGACTTGAACACCATGACCCAGCAGACAAGTATATGGAAACACACACAGGCGCAAGAGCTTAAAAGCAAGGGAACAATTAAGCTTTGTGACTGGAGATATTTACAAAGTGGCTGAAGTGCTGCATAAGCAAACAGTGCAGGTAAGAGCATCCTTACAAACTTACCCGCTTCATGCGAAATTAGAGGGTCTTGGCCCAACAACACAAGTATCTTCTCCATATATATCCACACAAGTGACAGAGGGAGACAAACTAGCATTAGAGAGAAGATAGCAATGCTTATATGTAGTCCTAGCTGTCGATACTGCTTAGCTCCATCTGCTTGCCCAGAGAGAGTTTCGAGTGCACAGGCCATCCCAAACTGCTCAGCATATACAAATCACAAAATGCCTTACGTTTTGAAACACTGATTGGCAAGCCAATTTGACCCTTTATTTCAGTCTTAACAGTTGCAAAGCCATGTTCACTCAAAATTCAACTCTGCATTGTCTTTTCTTCTTTATTGTTAAACCAAGTGAACAACAGCTATCATTAACAAACCCAAAGTTCTAAATTTGATCATGTGGGTTGATGAACAATAGCAATAGATCACCATAGATAGACCCCAATTGCCAAAACGAAACCAGAAACATAAAATGGACTTACAATAAGACTGAAGCCGGTGACTGCACAGAAGGAGATGGCAATAGCAGTACTAGAAAGAAAGAGCTGACCCAAATGACCAACCATCATGATCGAAATTGTTGAAATTAGCTAGCTGTATGGCGGATGTGCCCGCGGATGTGCCCGTAGCGGATGGCGGGTGTGCCCTTTGGCGGATGGCGAGTTCCTAGTCCTCGCCAGTCCTCCTTCTGCTCTTCTTTCCTCCTGTGGCCCCTCTGTGCAGCTAGGGGGTTGCGTGTGGAGTTTGAGTTTCTGTTCAGCATGGTGCAACATGGTGCACCATGTTTAGTAGTTGTAGTTGGTAGATTTCTTGTATAAATTGTTGTGTCTTATCTTAGTTGTTTTATGAAGAAATATACATGAGAATCATCTTTCTCCTTCTTAATTTCTTCATGGTATCAGAGCAAGGTTCCGATTAGGACCTGTTTCTGCACTCCATTCCTTCTTTCATCTTTACACTAATTGCTTGTTGTGCCAGTCCTTCATAATATGACTGGTGGTGGCGATATTGAAGATGCTTCAAGTTCTGCATCATATGCAGCTGGAGTCAATGACTCCAACACCAACCTTCAACTTGTTCCTACTCTCCTCAACGAGCACAACTATCTCTCTTGGTCCAGAGAGGTCAAGCGTGCACTTGGAGGTAAAAGGCTGCTCAGCGCCATTGATGACTCAGTCTCCATTCCATCAACCTCTGCAAAGGAGTATGCTGCTTGGTTTGCTCAGGATCAGCTTCTCATGACATGGATATTAAATTCCATGGAACCAAAGATGCGTGAGATCTTTGGCTATGCTGAAAATTCCCTCCAACTGTGGAAAGAAATCAACGATCTGTATGGCGATTTAAACAATGCTGCACGGATTTTTGAACTCAAAAAGGAAATGGCTGATCTGCAGCAAGGTAACTCTACTTTTGTTGAATACCTTGGCCGGTTGAAAACTATGTGGAATGAGCTAGATCAGTATCGTCCTTTTTCTACTGATAGAAAGGTTTTGTTGAAAAGAGCTGAAGAAGATCAGATTTTCTTATTGCTTGCTAATCTTAGCCCTGAATATGATGATGTGAAAAGCCATCTTCTTATGTAATCTCCTCTTCCCGCCTTCCAAACTGTTTGTTCTACTATACATCGAGAGGAAACTAGGAGAAAAGTGATGAGAGCTGATGTTTCAGTGGTTGATCACAACAATGAAGCTAGAGCCTTTGCTAGTTCTAGTTCAAGCTCAAATGCTAATGCAACTGTCAGGCCTTATAAAGGAAGGAGACCAGATCTCAAGTGTTCTTATTGCATTTCAATTGGTAGATCGGGTATAGGCCATGAGGAGAAAACATGTTGGATTTTGCACCCTGAACTAAAGCCAAAATTCAATAATGAAAGGGGACAGAAGGGGAAGATAAAAATGAATCCTACTGCTAGAGCTAATATAGCTGAGGGAGACTGCTCAGAGGCAATGATGAGCTTCGCTGCTAACCCTATAACTCTCATAAATGAGTTTGCAGTCTTCTTGCAGCAGAAGCAAGGTAATGCTAATCCAGAAGTTGCTACTGCAATGCTAGGCAAATTTGCTGGATATCTGGCGGATGGAAAATTGGCTTCTAGGGATGAAATTCCAGGTATCATCTGTGCAATCTCAACGGCTCTTGATCTTAGTAAAAATCATGATTTCTGGATTGTTGATTCAGGAGCTTCTGATCATATGACTCATGATTCATCTTGTCTAAATCATCTTTCTTTTTTAAAAATCCCCTCCTTTGTTTCGGTTGCCAATGGGAATAGAGTGCCTATTTTAGGAAAGGGAAAAATGACTTTATTTTCTGATCATAAACAGTCGAGTGTTATGTATGTGCCATCTTTTCCTTTCAAGCTCTTATCTGTTGGGAGATTAACTCATTGCTTAGATTGTCTGGTTTTATTCTCAAAAACCAATGTCATTTTTCAGGATCGAGTGACAATGAGGAAGATTGGTGAGGGATTTTACTTGAACGGATTGTACTATATTTCCACTTCCTCAACTTTTGCAAAGAGTTTTCTTGCTGAGTCGACGTCTTCTACTCGACAGCAACTGTGGCACATGCGTCTAGCCCATGCTTCAACTCATGTTTTGTCTCATTTATTCCCAAATCTATGTAAATCAGTTTCAGATTGTGAAACTTGTCACAAATCTAAATCTACTAGATTACCTTTTTCAAACTCATGTTCTAGAGCCTCTAGGGAGTTTGAACTGATTCACTCTGATGTATGGGGACCTGCAAAAATGAAATCTTTTGATGGTTATAAATATTATGTCACATTCATTGATGATTTTTCTAGAACCACATTTGTTTACCTCTTGAAACATAAATATGAGGTAAAGAAGTGCTTTGAGGATTTTCATAATCTGGTTAAAAACCATTTCTCTTCAAGCATATGCATGTTAAGATCAGATAATGGGACAGAATATACCTCTAAAGTCATGACTGAGTATCTATGTGCCAATGGCATTTTACATCAGACTAGCTGTGTTGGTACACCACAACAAAATGGTGTATCTGAGAGGAAGAATAGAGATCTTCTGGAAAAAACTCGGGCAATTATGATTCAGGCAAATGTCCCCAAGAGATTTTGGTCAAATGCTATCCAAACTGCAGCCTATTTAATCAATCGATTGCCATCAAGAGTTCTTGATTTTAAGTCTCCATATTCTGTTTTGATGAAGAGAGATATTACCATTGATCATTTGAGGGTGTTTGGTTGCACCTGTTTTGTTCACATTCAGTCTACTCACAGAGACAAGCTTAATCCCAGAGCTTTGAAGTGTGTCTTTCTGGGTTACTCATCATCACAGAAAGGCTACAAATGCTATGATCCAATTTCAAAGAAGATTATTGTCTCTCGAGATGTTCGATTTGATGAGGCAAATTTCTTTTTTCAAAGCCATGAGTGTGATCTGCAGGGGGAGTTATTTGATAGCTCCTTATATGTTCCTGAAACTGAACCGGGAGCGGAGGCTGCAACAGAAACATCATATAACATTGCTGAAATTCCAACTTCTAGATCTGCAAATGAACATACAGAAATTCTTGCAGAGACACCTGCAAATGTTCCTGAAGAGAGACTTGCAGGGGAGTCTGCAGAGGGGTCCGCTGTTCAGCATCTTTCTCCTTCTCTTGATTTTTCTCTAGCGACAGATGATGACTTAGAGACTAATGAGGCGGCTGATAATGATGGTATTGCTCCAAGTCAAATCGATACTGGAAGTTCAATTTTGCCTGTTCCAAGACGAAATCCTAGTCGGACTAGGAAACTGCCTGAAAAATTGAAAGGTTTTGAACTTCATAAGTCCAAACATTCAATTGGGAATATTGTGATCCCATCTCATGCTTCATCAGCGTATTGTGCCTTCATAACCAAGATCAGTCTTGTAACAGAGCCAAGAAATTATGCAGAAGCTAGTAAATCTGCCGTGTGGAAACAAGCTATGGTTGATGAACTACAAGCCTTGAATGACAACAAGACTTGGAGTATTGTGCAGGCTCCTAAAGGGCAGAAAATTGTTGGGGCTAGATGGGTCTATAAAGTAAAATTTCATTCCAATGGTGAAGTGGAACGATGCAAAGCTCGCCTTGTAGCTCGCGGATTCACTCAGACATTTGGAGTGGATTATAAGGAGACATTTGCTCCTGTAGCAAAGATGAACACAGTGAGGGTTCTCTTGTCAATTGCCATCAATTCTGGTTGGTCCCTTCATCAAATGGATGTAAAAAATGCATTTCTTCATGGGGATCTGGAAGAAGATGTGTTTATGAGGATACCTCCTGGTCATCCTCAAGAAAATGAGCCTGGATTGGTCTGCAAGCTGCACAAGGCTATTTATGGTCTCAAACAGTCACCAAGGGCATGGTATTCCAAACTCAGCTCTGTCATCCTTCAGGCTGGTTTCAAAAGAAGCTCTGGTGATTCCTCTTTGTTCATTAGAAGTGGTCTGGTTGGTAAGTTGGTGATTCTTGTTTATGTTGATGACCTTATTATTACTGGGGATAATGCTGATGAAATTCAAGCCATTAAGTCTACTCTTCAGTCCTCGTTTCCCATCACGGATCTTGGTCCCCTTAGATATTTTCTCGGAATTGAACTGGACCAGTCTAAAAAAGGTCTCTTCCTGACACAGAGGAAATATGTGATTGATCTGTTGAAAGAGGAAGACATGTCTGCCTGCAAGCCTGCTAAAACCCCTCTTCCAAGTAATCACAAGTTTGATGTTGATAGTGAACCTCTTCATAATCTCACTGCTTATCAGAGATTAGTAGGCAAGCTCATCTATCTGACTATCACTCGCCCTGATATCACTTATGCTGTAAGTATCTTGAGTCAGTTTATGCATGCTCCAACTTTACACCATCATCAGCTTGTGAAACGCATCCTTAGATATCTCAAGGGTTCCATTACCCGGGGTATAGTGATGCACAAGCATAATCATTTTAAGTTGGAAGGATATACTGATTCCGATTGGGCAGGCAACATGCTTGATAGGAAATCAACCACCGGATATTGTACCTTTGTTGGTGGCAACCTTGTGACTTGGAAAAGCAAGAAGCAGACCGTTGTAGCTCGATCAAGTGCCGAAGCAGAGTATCGAGCTATGGCATCCACTGCCTGTGAGCTCATTTGGCTGAAAAACATTCTTGGAGATTTTGGTATTCGGAGTTCCTCTCCTATTACCCTGTACTGTGACAACCAAGCTGCTATGCATATTGCAGCTAACCCAGTCTTCCATGAGCGTACAAAACATATCGAAGTTGATTGCCATTTTATCAGAAATCAAGTCCAATCTGGGATCATTGCTACTGCTTATATTCGCTCAAGTGAGCAACTTGCTGATGTCTTTACAAAACTTCTCCCTTCAGCTCAGTTTGAAGCCTTATTGGTCAAGCTCGACTCTCGTTTCTCTTTAGCCTTCGCTTGAGGGGGAGTGTTGAAATTAGCTAGCTGTATGGCGGATGTGCCCGCGGATGTGCCCGCGGATGGCGGATGTGCCCGCGGATGTGCCCGTAGCGGATGGCGGGTGTGCCCTTTGGCGGATGGCGAGTTCCTAGTCCTCGCCAGTCCTCCTTCTGCTCTTCTTTCCTCCTGTGGCCCCTCTGTGCAGCTAGGGGGTTGCGTGTGGAGTTTGAGTTTCTGTTCAGCATGGTGCAACATGGTGCACCATGTTTAGTAGTTGTAGTTGGTAGATTTCTTGTATAAATTGTTGTGTCTTATCTTAGTTGTTTTATGAAGAAATATACATGAAAATCATCTTTCTCCTTCTTAATTTCTTCAGAAATGATCTGCAGAAAGTACTGTGACAGATTCACAGCCACCATAGGGCCTGCTATGTAACCCAACTTCTTCACTTCTCCAACAAACCCACCACATCTTCTGTTCTCCTCCTCTGTTTCCTTTATCAATAACCCTTTTTCCATGGTGGGAAATCTATGTGACTCTGTCTGTCACAGTTATGGTGTCCTTTTCTATAATCCAATGTGCTTCCTCGTCTGTGACATGGGATTATTAAGGAGACGTGAAAGTTTTGGCCTTGAAACTCAAGGTTGTTCAGTGAATACTACAGGTGAGTGGTGACTGTTGATTTGTTAATATTCGTGTTCTGGCGTTTTCGTTTTTGGATTGTATCAGATTTGAGGTTTTCAAGAGGCACATGATATTGGCATTACAATCCACGCGTCCATTTTACTTTACAGATTCTCCAAATCTTCCTCATTTTTTGCACTTTGAATATTTTTAGCATAATTCCTTGTTAGTCTTGTACCATTGGATCCAGACGGGCGCAAACTAAAAAAAAAAAAAAAAGGTGAGGAATTTCTTGTATTGCAAATGAACTCTTACTATGAGGGTCCATGAAATGAAACCAACAGCACTGCGATCATAAGTTTTGCAGTTTCTACATTTTCATCATAAAATTGTCGATTTGGAACACTTTTAAGTGCAAAGAAGATAGCTTTGTCTTGACTGATTTAGCAGTAGTACATTCTGATACGACATTTTGGTGCCGTATTGCCAATCGGCACATCTCTATCAATGGCTGATTGCCCTGCCTGTTCATGTCATAAAGTTTCAAATGAATTACGTACTACCATATGTTTCGGTTCTGTTCATGTCAATCAGAATCATATGAGTTATTACCACATGCTACAGTAGGTGTTGTTCATGTCAATCAAATTCAAAGGAGGTATTATTACCGTGTCAGTGCTTAATAGATGCATATGTTAAAATCTAATGCTCATTTTCCTCATTAATATCACCTAATTTCTCCTTTATACCATGTTCAACACAGTACTAAGCTCGTCAGAACTTCATTGATCTCTGCTTAGTGGAACAGTTCCATTATTGAGCGGAGAGCTGCCCTCGAATATTCTCTCCCTTGCCTTAATAGCCTATAAATTAAGAAAAGTAGAAATCAACATTAGATCCTCTAAAAAAGATTATAAAAAAGAGGACAAGGTTCAACATAAATGCTAGAGGGAGCATACCTGTTTTTCCCAGTTTGTACAAGTAGTTACAGAAGCAAGCAGAGTGGTTTGCACAAAAGCACCAACCTGTATACCAATCCAAAGTCCTCTTCCTCTTAGTTGTACCAAGAAAGCCAAGGTAGCAGCAACTGGAATCCCACATAGATAAAATGCTCCAAGGTTTATGTAAGCCCCTATGTGCTGCCACCCACAGCCTCTAGCAATACCTGAATATCCAACTAATGTAAGAGCATTTACCACTTAAATTAATTAATTTATTGATCTGAAGGGGATGAAACTAATTATTTCTTAACCGAAAGAGTTATAAACCTGAAAGGACTCCCTGCAGGCTGTCTAAGATAACAGACAGACAGACTAGAGGAGCCATGGTTCTGACATAATCGATGACTTCTTCCTCATTGCTAAAGAGGTAACCAAACACATGCCGGCAGCAAAAGAGGGCTGTGGTCACTATAGTTGTCTCTGTGACTGCAAGAAACATGGCAGCGCAAGTAGCTACACGTGCACCTTCAGGGTTGCCAGCTCCTAGTTCATTTGAAACTCTAGTGCTGCACAATACCAAGAAAACAAGAAACATTAGTACTTATGAAGCAGACTTGACAGCATTATATCTTATGGTGTACCAAATGTGCGGGGATGGTATATCTGTGTTTGAACTTACCTTGCTGCCGCACCAAATCCATATGGTATTGAATAGAGAGTCGAAATTGTCTGCAGACTATCCACAAAACTTAATTAGAATTGAGAAAATCAAATTCTTTCATCGAGTGCATAATGCATCTCGATACTTTTTCAGTATGGAGCCCTTTAACAAATTGTTTGAAGTTATTTTGAACTGTACACAAAAACAAAACTTACCATACAGACAACACTGAAGTTTCAAGAGCAGGATTTGGTAAAAGCCCTGACAGCAAGATAAGCAGCTCAAATGACCACCACTCAAGGCTACAACCATTAAAAAAGAGAACAAATAAAATAGAAACAGCCATTATAGTGTCCTAAACATAAAGAAAACATGTAAATTAACTTAATTCTGTATGAAATGAGTATAAAAATACCATATCATTACTGCAGAAGGGACGGCAAAGCGAAAGAACTCTCTAGTTCCTTGGAATACCTCCACAGAAATGGGAGCTCTAGTTTTTGCACATGCAGTAGAAAATTTCATGTATACTACAAGTAAAATCACATTCACCCAATAGGAAATGCTGATTGCCAATGCTCCTCCCAAGTTACGAAGGCCGGACTTAAACACTAGTATCCAACAGAGAGGAATATGGAACAAAAGGGTCACACAAGAACTTACGAACATTGGGATTACTAAACTCTGTGTCTGAAAGTATCTAATAAGAGGTTGAAGAGTTGCATACGCAAATAGAGCAGGAATTAACCAGATTGTAAATTTGCCAGCTTCATGAGAAATTGCAGGGTCTTGGCCCATAAAGATCAGTATATCCGCCATATATATCCATATCAGAGATAATGGTAGACACACTAAGTTGAGAGAAAATATAGCAGTGTAAGTCTGAAGTCCAAGTTTCTGATACTGTTTAGCTCCATAAGCTTGCCCACATAAAGTTTCAAGTGCACTGGCCATTCCCATCTGTTCAAAGAGCAGGTTACAGCATATAGTCAGTCACTGGAACAGAAAACCAGCATTTAATCTGTATTTTCATAGCACATGAATATTGCACACAGTTTCCTTAAATGGGCTCTAGTCAAGTATATTAGTCCAAAGACTATCACATGGAAACGTTGGCCACCATTAACTTCACCAGTCCTATATATAAACTTGACACATAATCACACATTAAAACCCATAATCCTTCATCTCACCAATATGAGCCTTGCATGGATCTGTCATGACCATATTGAACTAGTGCTTCTCTGCCAAGTCAATATCTTATGTTTCCACTTTCCCCCACAACTCCGCTTTTAATCTAGGCCAAAAGCCGCTCCTGGACAGATAGGTTGGTCATGATCAACTGCACGCGGTGGAAGTAGTACTTGTACCTGCATTGAGTTGAGTTCAAGAACGGTGGGTTTCTGCCGGAAATGTGGTAGGAGAAGAGTACTGATGTCGTCATTGTCTGCACTGGAGTTGCTGGCAACTCTTGCTTACACTCTTGCGAAGGTTCAGATTTTCATTTGATCATATTCTGTTTGGTTTGAAAGAAGTAAAACATATGAAACTCAAGCCCGTCTAGCCCCCGCTTAGCATGCTTTAGCCCGCCTAGCACTCGCCTAGATTCGCTAACGCCCTTTAAGCAACCGCCTAGCACCCACCTAGATCCGTCTAGCCCCGTCTAGCTTCATAATTTTTCTTCGTCCTGACGTTCCTAACTCTTCTTGCTATATTCCACTTTAGCAAAAACATGAATACTTTCGGAACGCCGTAATCTTCACTAAGACAGACAATAACTTGGCCTCTTTGCTTTATTAATAGAAATTATATCAAAGAACGAGGGAGCTGGGCCTGAACCTTTAAAAAGACAACTCTCTAGTGCTTTCATTCGACATATGTACCAACATTTTCGCATTGTGATTGAAAAGGAACAATGGGAAGGAGCCACGGGCCATATATCCCACTCAAGTACAAAACATTCCAGTCATTGAACTTAGCACGTCTGTATCTAAGTTGGGAGGTCATAATCATATACTCATACAGAAATCATAGAAATAGTATCATCATCTAGACCTTGAATCCTTGATACTTGTACATGACTGAACATATGTTCATGTTAGATGATGATGAGGAGGCTATTTAGCATTTCTACTTACTGTTTGCCCTCAAAAATGCAGTTCCAAAATTGATGAAAGCAAGTAATGAACAGTATTTAGCAAGAGAAGGTGAATATATATGAGACTCACAAAAAGACTAAAGCCGGTGACTCCGGCTAAGGAGATGGCTATGGCGGTGCTCGAGAGAGCTAGCTCACCAAGGTGGCCAACCATCATCATTGAAACGATCTGCAACAAGAACTGGGATAGAAGCACAGCAACCATAGGTCCTGCTATGCATCCCAACTTCTTCACTTCTTCGAAGAACGAAAACCATGTTAGAATATTAGTACTGCCTGACCCTTTACTTTGCTCTAGTTGATCTTTGTCTCTTGGTAATAATAATCCCTCTTCCATGTTTGTGATTTCAGTATCTGCAGTCGAACTCGGTCGAAGTTTTGGCACTTACATACAGCATATATATGTATATCTCTTTTGGTCCTTACGTTCGTGGAAGGATCAATAATACAGACCAATCTGACAAACGAGATAAAGTAAACAATTACTTGAAAGTAGAGATTTATATGCAAGACTACAACAAGAGGAGAAAATTGTAACATTGTCGCCTATCATAGTGGCCAAAAGAAAAGACGGAAAATTTTTGGTGAGAAAATCACTTCCCATTGTAATCCCTTATAATCTATGGTGTATCTGTCATCTAGTCTTTATTTTATGATTGTCTGGTCATTACCACCAAAACTAATCAGTTAATTTCAAGTGGCAAGATGCTGTTTTTCTTAGAACGGCAGAAATGAGCTGAACTGCTAAGAATTTTCAAATTCCAAGGAAAATTCAAGAACGAAATTACTGAAACGTGGATCTTACTTGGTGTACATTCATTCTAGAGCTTAATTTGATCTGGATAAAATTTCTGGTCCACAACTTTGGGCACAACAGAAGAAAATCGCAAGTTTTCTTGCCAAACAGAGAAAGACTCAAGGACTTTCCGATAAAAGGAAGTTTCTCCCTCATGTCATAAGAAATAATAATGAAAACTAAGCTCATCGAAGGTACATAAATCTCTGCTAGGTGCAGCAACTTCAAGAGAGCTTTCTCTCATATGTAGTCTCTGTTGTATTACTTGCATGATACGCCATGTTTAGGGTTCAGACTCAAATGTGCCATGTTATTGTGTTACATTTGTGTACTTCTAGCTCCTTCATACCACATTAAAAAGAGAAACTCGATCGTTGTACTCATCTTAGTGGCACAATCCATTATCAACTGAAGAGCTTCCCTCAAATATTCGCTCCCTTGCCTAGTTGCCTTACTTGCCTGCAAGTCAAAATGAGGTCAGTTTCAGTCATACTTAGTCCCTTTGCAAAAGTGGAGAGATTAGACATATACTGGAGAAGATCAAAATTATCAAGAGAGAAATAGTTGAGAAAAGACCTGCTTTTCCCAGTTTGTACAAGTTGTTACAAAAGCAAGCATAGTGACTTGCACAAAAGCACCGACTTGTATTCCAATCCAAAGGCCCTTTCCTTTTAGTTGTAACCAGAAACCCAATGCAGCAGCAACTGGAATCCCACACAGATAAAATGCTCCAAGGTTTATGTAAGCCCCTATATGCTGCCAACCACATCCTCTTGCAATACCTAAACGTAGCCATTCAGAAAACTTATACATAACCGTTAGAATTAATCTAACATCAAAGTAGATAATCAAGATATCACTAAACTGAAATAAAAGAGGAATGCACCTGAAAGGACCCCTTGGAAGCTGTCTAGTATTACAGAGATGCAAACTAGAGGAGCCATTGTTCTGACATAATCAACGACTTCTTCCTCATTGCTGAATAGGTAACCAAATACATGCCGACAGAAAAAGAGGGTTGTGGCTACTGTAGTCGTCTCTGCAACTGCAAGAAACATGACAGCACAAGTAGCTATACGAGCACCTTCGGGGTTGCCAGCTCCTAGTTCATTTGAAACTCTAGTACTGCACAATTAATGCTTGAGAATAGTTAATCCAGATCTACTTTAGCAAACTAAACTGCATTTTGCACTATGGATACAAATTAGGTAATGTATTGGTCTAAATGCGTTGGACCTTACTGCCGCAGCAAATCCATATGGTATTGAATAAAGTGTCGAAATGGTCTGCAGACTGCCCACAAAACAATGAGATTAAAACTATTCTTTGAAATTTTTCATAGTACCTGGACTCAGTTAGAGATCAAACATGAAAAATTAGTTAAACTTCTGTATTTCAGGACTGGAACACATTTAGCAAACTTACCATACAGACAGCACTGAAGTTTCAAGAGCAGGATTTGGTAAAAGCCCACACAGCAAGATAAGCACCTCAAATGACCACCACTGAAGGCTATAAACATCGCCAGCAATCAAAAAAAAAACAAGGATGTTAAAGGTACCAATATAATCCTATCAGGGAGAATAAATTACCATATCATAACTGCAGAAGGGACTGCAAAGCGAAAGAACTCTCCAACTCCTCGGAATACCTCTTTAGAAGTTGGAGCTCTAGTTTTTGAACATGTAGATTTGAATACTCATTGCGAGTACGAAATACTCATTGCCAATGCTCGTCCAAGGTTATCCTCTGAATGAGTATTTCATGTACAATCCGAGAAAAATCGCATTCAGCCCGTACGAAATACTCATTGCCAATGCTCCTCCAAGGTTATCCAGTCCAGATTTGAATACAAGGACCCAACAGAGAGGAATATGGAGCAAAAGACTTGCACAAGAGCTCAGAAGCATTGGAAGTATCAAACTTTGTGTCTGAAAGTATCTAAACAGCGGTTGAAGAGTTGCATAAGCAAACAGCGCCGGAATAAGCCAAATTATGAATTTTCCAGCTTCACGAGAAATTGAAGGATCTTGACCCATACAAATCAGCAAGTCCTCCATATAGAACCATATGAAAGATAGAGGAATACAAACTAAGTTGAGAGAAAATATTGATGGGTGAAAACATCCCTCCTTATTTGGAGGAGGAAATTTATGTGGTATTTATTACACATGTAGAAAAGTTTTGCTCTAGCTTCACACCCATTCAATTAAAGATGAAGCTAGTTGATGCAGCCAATATTGAAATGCAAGAGAGCCTATACGTATAGGCTTGTGGGTGGCAGCAAAGTTTGACAAAGCAATGGTGAGTATGCATTAAATTGGCATACAAACATTGAGCTTGAAATGAGGAAGAAGTGTGGAATTCTTCTTCCAAGTAATGGACGTGCATGAAGAATGCATGCATATATTTGCCTATATAATGAGGCATTTGCAATGGTGCAAAATATAGAAGAACCGGAGAGAGTTCTACCACCTTGTGAGTTATCAAGGGAGAGTAGTGAGAAAAACTCCAAGTAGAGAGTTTGTGTGTGTAGCAAAACAAAGTGTGTGTGAGAGTAGTGTTGCTCTCAGTGTAACCTTTATTCGTATAGTGAAGGTTCTTTGTTGTTGCTGCCCGTGGACGTAGGCATTTTGCCGAACCACGTTAATTCCCGGTGTTCTCTATCATTTTATTTTCGGCTTGTGGTTGTGAGTTAATTACCAATTCCATTCTACAGTTTATTCTTCCACATTCCCTAACAAATATAGCAGTGTAAGTTTGAAGTCCAAGCTTTTGATATTGCTCAGATCCATAAGCTTGCCCACACAAAGTTTCCAGTGCACTAGCCATTCCTAACTGTTTTAACAAGTTACAAATCCATTTAACTGGAAGCAGATACCGACAATAAGTATAATAATTTAGTAACCGCAAAGGCTCATCTTTATTCCATTTAATCTGTAATCTCATTCTAAATCAACTGTAATAACCCGATTTTATTACTAAATTCTTGTAATTTAATCGTGAACTATTTGGAGGATGATTTTGAGGATTTGTGTTTCGTACGTTTTTATTTAGTTGTTGCGTGACGTCGGAAGTGAGTTTCGAGAGTTAAAGATTTAAAAACGTTGAATTTCGAGGGGCTAAAAGTTGACTTTCTGATCCGTCATGAATTTCGACAAGTTTCCTTCATAAAAGTCGTAGAGCTCGACGATACGAGTTCGTAGACACGCGGCACGCGTGAAACGGACGTCGTATGAAAAAGTTACGACCTGTTGAAGTTATTTTCAAAATCTGAATTTTTCTATAAATAGTGAATTTCTGAAAAAGTTAAAATATCAGAAATTCCGAAAATATCAGGAAATCGCGAAACACTGTTCATCGTCCCCAAAATCGAATCCGGAGCTTCTTTCGTGTAGTTCTCCCTCGTTCGGTCACCAATCGAGGCGTGTGACCTGTCAAAGTGTTCATCTCGACGCCCTCTTTCGTTTGAGCCGCACCACGCCAGGACCCACCGCCCGTGCACGGAGCAGCGGAGCCCGAAAGCTTCCGCCGCTGTCGGTGGCGGTGCAGCCGCCGTTCCAGGCGTCGCCGGAGCTCGAGCCACCCACCGTTCGGTTGAGTTTCTCCTTGTGCACCTCCCTGTGTAGGTAGATCACGCCGAAACGAGCCGAATCGAGCGGATCGAACTCGATTTCGATCGGATCTCCACCGACCCGTTTCCTGCGTTCGACCCGACCCGACCCGACTTTGACCCGACCCGACCCGGTTGACCCGCGTTGACCGTTGACCAGACGTTGACCAAACGTTGACTTTTGACTTTTGACCGAAAGTTGACCAGACTCGGAAACTGTAGCGATTTGATCCGACTCGACCCTGAGCGAATATTTATCATTTCTGGTGAATTAAGGTGAGTAAACCTCACGTTGATCGTATTTAATACGAGTTTAATTATAGTAATGGATAGTTATATGCAAAATTGTTTTATGAAATGATATTTGTTTTAAATTGAATGAGCTTGATCGACTACGGTTCATTGGTAAGTAAAATGATTTTAATATAAAAATGATTTTCAAAAGGTTTTACGATCAATGACTATAGTTGGTATTAGTGGACTATTCCTGAGCGGATGTCTACGTATATATATATTTACGTGAAATATATAATGTGAGTGTGCAATTGGGTGTTTGTATTCTGTTATGAATTTATCATATATGTGATTATGTGAGTGGGGTGATGTGTGATGGGTTGGTATAGACACCAACGACCAATGAGTGATCTGTCATGTGTTATGATGGGGATTACTCATGTGTGGCGTATACGATCCCTCCTGTGTGGGCGTACTGGGATCGTTTGGCAAGTATGTCGGAACCAAGCCTTTGGCCGGGATTGGTTACGATCAGTTAGAGCTCTAGTCTGTTTGCCTTGTGAGATTTGTAGGGGAATGACGTTGGTCAGTGAGCCCCTAGTCTTACTCTTTTGGTTGATTGTGCATCGTGAACTTTATATTGCACGAGTCGTGGCTGGTTGGGATTGTTTTTCTTTTTTTGTTTTAATTATTTTATTCAGTTTCTATTTGTCTACTCACACGAGCTTTTAAAGCTTACCGGGTTCGTTGTTTACAACCCGGTACACCAATTGATGGTGTAGGGGTTAGACCTGCAGGAGTTGACCAGCAGCCAGAATAAGGTGTCTGAGTTGAGTGACTAGAAGGTGGGGTCCTTTGTCTAGCTGGGTTTATTTGTTGTTGAGTGATAGCGTGAGACTCTATTTTACATTCCTGTTTTAGTGATGTAATAATTTGAGTATTTGGTACCACGCAGTGAACTCTGTAGTAATACTTAGTTATTTGTATAATAACTTTTAAGTATTTGAGTGTAATTGTGATTAATCACGCTTACGAGTTCGGATTTTTGTTGTTTGAAATCCGGGGCGTGACAGTTTGGTATCAGAGCGTAAGGTTACATATTTGGTGGTAACTGGTACTTTCGAGAGATGGTCCGACTGCAGCGGTTCACCATCATGCTTGTTCGTATTGGTATATCACTGGGTATGTAGGGGGTAGGGAGTCGAGTCTAAGTATAGAGCGTTGTCTCTATAATGAGTTAGGATCCGAGCGCTTCCGATTAGTTCTATGGCCTTGATTAATATATACTGTGTCTAACTTACACTTCGGTTTAAGTTTATGCAAATATTAATCAAGTGTTGCCTTGCTTCATAGGATGGATCGTCGTAGAGGTAGATTTTGTGTGAAGATCTATTTCTTGACGTGTCTTTTGGTTTGCGATTGAGGGGCGTCCTGTTGAGACCTTCAATCAGTGAGAGTTTTTGGGGAGAATGAGTTTTCTCCTCTGGTGAAGGTTTAGTATAAGCTGTGGCGAAAGCACCGCTTGTGGTGCGAGTTACCTTGTGTTTTAGTTAATAGTCGTTCTTGCCTACCTTGGTGGACCGAGAGGGTCACAAGCTAGGGGTAGTTTCATTCCGAGGTGGGATAATTTCTTGTTCCGTTGGCGGAGCATGTGATCGAGCTCTCGAAGTCCTCAGATATAATTTATTACTTCGAGATCGGGACGTGGATAGTAGTTATGCCACTATTCTGAGTTGAGGTACGTGAGTGGTCGGTATTTTGTGTTGAGTACTAGTACGTGACTTGAAGAGGTTCAGGGAGTTATCTGTGATATGCATCTTTCGAGTATCGATAGTGGGGCGGTTGAGAATTGAATTCTCCTTTCGCGCTCAGCGACTAGTGTCACGGGGTGAGTTCGGGCCTCACCATGTCGCTTGTGTGGGCAAGGGATATAGAAGTGTTAGCACATGAGTTCTGACGTGGCTCAAGTCTGATGATTAGGGAGTGAGTCTTTTTAGCCGCTCATCGACATTTGTATTGGTCAGTGTTTGGGAATCTAAGTAGGAGCTCCTGGTGTCGTGACGAGTAATCGCGTCCATTTGGAAGTCTCGAAGGAAGGGACAAGTAGTTCCACAAGTGGTAGTGCACCAGTGGCTCTAAGTGAGTGGTGCAGGAGTTGATGGACCCACCAGTGAGTTAGAGTTGAAATGTCTGTTGAACTATTATGGTTGCACTTATTAAGCAGACAATGCTTTTGAGATGTGCTACTGTGATGAGTAGGTACTGGCGTCATAATGGTAAGGCATGCTTGGCTTATGATAGCAAGGCGTGTGCTTTAGACGCGGTTATGCCGTGATCTACATGCCCCGATCTACGCCGACATGTTGGTGTAATGAGTGAATTGTGTTGCAGATTCTTAGAGAGGCTAAGCTGTATGCCAAGTTCGAGAAGTGTGAGTTTTGGAAGAAGGAAGTCAAGTTCCTTGGTCATGTGGTTTCGAAGGAGGGAGTTTCGGTAGACCATTCCAAGGTTGAGGCTGTGATGAGTTGGGATCGCCCTAAGACGGCTACGGAAGTTCGTAGTTTTCTAAGTTAGGTGGGGTATTACCAAAGGTTCATTAAGGGGTTCTCTAGTATCTCTTCTTCATTGATCAAGTTGACCAAGAAGGATGTCCAGTTTGTATGGACAGATGAGTGCGAGAAGACATTCAATGAGTTGAAGACTATACTGACTACGGCCCCAGTGTTGATTATTCTCACAAGTGGGGGTGGTTATGTCGTATATAGTGATGCATCTTATCAGGGCTTGGGTTGTGTGCTGATGCAGCTTGGTGGTGTTGTTGCCTATGACTCTAGACAGTTGAAGATCCACGAGAGGAATTATCCTACTCATGACCTAGAGTTAGCTGCAGTAGTCTTTGCCTTGAAGATTTGGAGGCATTACTTATATGGTGAGAAGTTTCAACTCTTTTCAGATCATAAGAGTTTGAAATATTTGTTCTCTCAGAAGGAGTTGAACATGAGGCAGAGGAGATGGATGAAACTTCTTAAGGACTATGACTTCACCTTGGAGTATCATCCGGGAAAGGCCAATGTAGTGGCAGATGCCTTGAGTAGGAGACCGAGATGTGCTATTGCTTCTCTCATGATCCAGTAGTGGCTCGTGCTTGAGACCGCGTCTGAGTTTGACCTTGTGCCATCCGGTAGGGAGCAGGGGACCTTCCTTGGTAGTGTTTCGGTACAGCCTACCTTGATTTCCAGGATTGTTCAGGGTCAAGCACATGATGAGTTCTCTCGAGCAAAGTTGGCTGAGTTAGTAGTTGATTTGATGGATGAGTGTCCGTCTGAGTGGACTGTCGGATCTGATGGTGGGTTGAGATTCATGGGCAGGTTGTGCGTACCGGATTGTGCTGACCTTAAGGAGGAGATTCTCTAGGTAGCACATTGATCACGATACACAATCCACCCAGGGAGCACAAAGATGTATAGAGATCTTTGTAGGCAATTATGGTGGAATGGGATGAAGAGAGATGTGGCAGCGTATGTGTCTAAATGTCTTACCTGTCAGCAGGTGAAGGCAGAGCACCAGAGACCAGCGGGCATGTTGAAGCCGCTATCTATTCCAGAATGAAAGTGGAAACGCATCTCTATGGACTTTGTGACTGGATTGCCTAAATCCAGATTGGGGCAAGATGTTGTGTGGGTGATTATTGATTAAGTGGGATTATTGTTGATAAGTCGAGCGTTATGGGCATGACTCCGAAATTCCTATGTAGTCCTGACGTTGTGCTATGGAGAGTCTAGTAGTAATGAGGTGTAGCTTACCACCAGGCGTGAAGTTGGTTTGCTCTCGTATGATGGTAAGATATATTAGGCTTGTTGGGGGTTGAGAGGATCATCTAGCTTAGAGGAAGTTTGTTTGCGATGATTCTCCCTCTTGCGTCAGAATGACGCCATACAGCTCTTGTGTGACTCGAGCCATGTGTTCCGTTAAAGACGTGGTAAGAATTGTTAGGCGATGGGTCGTATCATTCAGGTTGATGGCCTTTTTGCCGACTAGACGATTAGACGATTATGTTTATCTTTTTTTTAAATGTTCGGTCATGTGGTTTTTCACTCCAGTCTATGCTGATTTGATGTAGAGACAGATAAGTTTGTGGTCGGCGACCATATTTTGTTGGTTGTCCCATCCTTCTCTGGTGTGTTTAGTGGTGAGAGAGGGAAGGTCAACATTGCTATATGTTGGACCTTATCTTAGAAAGGGTAGCAGAGTTGGTTGTCGTTTTGACGTACTCATTTGGTTGTTAGTGCCATAATGTCGTCCATTTGTCAATGCTGTGAGGATATATGGAGTATGAGTCATGGA
Source organism: Potentilla sterilis (assembly GCA_963682095.1). Lineage (NCBI taxonomy): Eukaryota > Viridiplantae > Streptophyta > Magnoliopsida > Rosales > Rosaceae > Potentilla > Potentilla sterilis. Next base: position 44,447,873 of record OY821761.1, on the reverse strand, counting down.
ATCGATTATGGTACTACTGTCCTTGTCGTTGAACCTGTTTATGTCTTAAATAGGTCGACAAGAGGTGTTCAAAGGAACTAGTTTGTTTTGTTCCTGGTGTTGTGGAGTCGCGAGGTAGAGAACATGTACATTTAACTTCAAGGGAAGTTGGGAAGATCACCTATAGTTGATTGAAGCTATCACTCTAGTATTGGCTTGGCGCCATATGAGACTCTTTTTGGGAGATTGTGTAGATATCTTGTTTGTTGGGCTGAGGTTGGTGAGAGTGCACTCTTGGGTACTCCAAGAGGCCACGGAGAAGATCTTGATTATTTTCGAGCTAGGATTCGAACTGCCCAGAGTAGGCAGAAGCGCTACGATGATTTGAAGAGAAGGCAGGTGGAGTTTGAGATTAGTGACCATGTATTCTTGAATGTCTCACCTATGAAGGGTATGGTGAGGTTTGGCAAGAAGGGAAAACTGGCGCCAAGGTATGCTAGGCCTTTTGTGATTCTTGAGAAGGTAGGGGAGTCAGCTTGTCGACTTGCTTTACCTCCTAGCATGTCTGGTGTGCTGAAGGTCTTCCATGTCTCAATGTTGAGAAAGTATATACCGGAGGAGTCGTATGTGATCAAACATGGCACTATTAAAGTGAAGTTAAGGTTAAGTGTGGTTACGCCTGCTGTGACTTTAGCTATTAGTAGAGATTCAGGGGGGATTTGCCATGTCTCCTAGGGTTCCTGTTTGTGGAATGCGGTGTATGCCTTTGATTATTATGAAGATTCCGAGGGAGCGTGTGTGTTGTAGGCGTTGTAGTTTGAAGGAAGGTTAACGCTTTTGTTATCGAGGATCCGCTTGTTTGCGAGGGAGTTCTATAACAACATGGTTGTGAGGAACTGAGTCGATGAATGGCTTGCAGATATTTTCCTGATAAGGGCAACCTTGTAGGAGAAGGTGATCCTGAGTTTAGGAAGGAGTTATTTGTTCTTTGGTGGTGTAGTGTGCTTGAATTTCGGGGCGAAATTCCTTTAAGGAGGGTAGAATGTAATAACCCGATTTTATTACTAAATTCTTGTAATTTAATCGTGAACTATTTGGAGGATGATTTTGAGGATTTGTGTTTCGTACGTTTTTATTTAGTTGTTGCGTGACGTCGGAAGTGAGTTTCGAGAGTTAAAGATTTAAAAACGTTGAATTTCGAGGGGCTAAAAGTTGACTTTCTGATCCGTCATGAATTTCGACAAGTTTCCTTCATAAAAGTCGTAGAGCTCGACGATACGAGTTCGTAGACACGCGGCACGCGTGAAACGGACGTCGTATGAAAAAGTTACGACCTGTTGAAGTTATTTTCAAAATCTGAATTTTTCTATAAATAGTGAATTTCTGAAAAAGTTAAAATATCAGAAATTCCGAAAATATCAGGAAATCGCGAAACACTGTTCATCGTCCCCAAAATCGAATCCGGAGCTTCTTTCGTGTAGTTCTCCCTCGTTCGGTCACCAATCGAGGCGTGTGACCTGTCAAAGTGTTCATCTCGACGCCCTCTTTCGTTTGAGCCGCACCACGCCAGGACCCACCGCCCGTGCACGGAGCAGCGGAGCCCGAAAGCTTCCGCCGCTGTCGGTGGCGGTGCAGCCGCCGTTCCAGGCGTCGCCGGAGCTCGAGCCACCCACCGTTCGGTTGGGTTTCTCCTTGTGCACCTCCCTGTGTAGGTAGATCACGCCGAAACGAGCCGAATCGAGCGGATCGAACTCGATTTCGATCGGATCTCCACCGACCCGTTTCCTGCGTTCGACCCGACCCGACCCGACTTTGACCCGACCCGACCCGGTTGACCCGCGTTGACCGTTGACCAGACGTTGACCAAACGTTGACTTTTGACTTTTGACCGAAAGTTGACCAGACTCGGAAACTGTAGCGATTTGATCCGACTCGACCCTGAGCGAATATTTATCATTTCTGGTGAATTAAGGTGAGTAAACCTCACGTTGATCGTATTTAATACGAGTTTAATTATAGTAATGGATAGTTATATGCAAAATTGTTTTATGAAATGATATTTGTTTTAAATTGAATGAGCTTGATCGACTACGGTTCATTGGTAAGTAAAATGATTTTAATATAAAAATGATTTTCAAAAGGTTTTACGATCAATGACTATAGTTGGTATTAGTGGACTATTCCTGAGCGGATGTCTACGTATATATATATTTACGTGAAATATATAATGTGAGTGTGCAATTGGGTGTTTGTATTCTGTTATGAATTTATCATATATGTGATTATGTGAGTGGGGTGATGTGTGATGGGTTGGTATAGACACCAACGACCAATGAGTGATCTGTCATGTGTTATGATGGGGATTACTCATGTGTGGCGTATACGATCCCTCCTGTGTGGGCGTACTGGGATCGTTTGGCAAGTATGTCGGAACCAAGCCTTTGGCCGGGATTGGTTACGATCAGTTAGAGCTCTAGTCTGTTTGCCTTGTGAGATTTGTAGGGGAATGACGTTGGTCAGTGAGCCCCTAGTCTTACTCTTTTGGTTGATTGTGCATCGTGAACTTTATATTGCACGAGTCGTGGCTGGTTGGGATTGTTTTTCTTTTTTTGTTTTAATTATTTTATTCAGTTTCTATTTGTCTACTCACACGAGCTTTTAAAGCTTACCGGGTTCGTTGTTTACAACCCGGTACACCAATTGATGGTGTAGGGGTTAGACCTGCAGGAGTTGACCAGCAGCCAGAATAAGGTGTCTGAGTTGAGTGACTAGAAGGTGGGGTCCTTTGTCTAGCTGGGTTTATTTGTTGTTGAGTGATAGCGTGAGACTCTATTTTACATTCCTGTTTTAGTGATGTAATAATTTGAGTATTTGGTACCACGCAGTGAACTCTGTAGTAATACTTAGTTATTTGTATAATAACTTTTAAGTATTTGAGTGTAATTGTGATTAATCACGCTTACGAGTTCGGATTTTTGTTGTTTGAAATCCGGGGCGTGACATCAACATTTTCCATAATCTATTTAGTCATTGGATCCAATGCAAGTCATTTTCTTTAAACAAGCTCATCCCTACCATGATTCAAATTTGGACAAGATTCACAGAAACAGTATCAATTTAAACCTTGACTAATTGGCATTTCTCATAAACAGTTGTCAAAAGTTGCAGTTCAAAATTGATGAACTTGAAAGACTTACCAAAAGACTAAAGACAGTGACAGTAGCTAGAGAGGTGGCAATGGCAGTGCTAGAGAGAGCTAGCTCACCGAGGTGACCAACCATCATCGTTGAAACGACCTGCACCAAGTACTGGGATAGAACCATGCACGAGAATCATTGGTCCTGCTATCCATCCCAACCTCTTCACTTCTTCCAACAACGAAAACCATGTTAGACTACTAGTTCTACTTGACCCTTTTCTTTGCTCTACTTGAACTTTGACTCTTGGCAATAACAACCCCTCCTCCATGTTTGTTTCTTCAGTATCTGGAGCTGGCACTTTAGATTCTTATCTGGTCGTATACAACCAATCTGAATAAAACAGAGGTAGAAACAATTATGTAAATAAGTCAAAAACTTCATTTGCTACACCACACAAAAGATCAATTCTGGCGGCTTTCATATTGACCAAAAACAAAAGACTCAATCTTGGTGTTAACATCTAGGTTTTATTCTAATGCCATGTACTGTCATTTTTTATGACATGTGCTGATCTCATTTGTCAATACCAACAAAACCAATATATCTGAATACATTTCCTCTTGTTTCAAATCAATAACTGAGTACATGAATTGTTTCGATATTGAAACAATATCTGAAATTTATTTATTCTGAATATTTTTATCAGAGTAAAGTTACTTCTTTACAAAGCAGATGCGCTCGTTTTTGCCCTTAAACTTGTTGAGTAGCTGTGTACAATCTGATCAACATTTTGTGTAGCAATGTTCTCAACAGGACATGTTGATGATTAAATTAAATGTGTCATTCACAGTTATATGGGGTCTAATTGTGAGCTTATGACATGTTTTAGAGCCAAAAAACAATGCACTAAGGCATACTGCAAGTCATTCACTACTTGTGAATTCTGCTTACTGTAGCAATCCATTAGCTTCAATAGAGCTCCTCTCATATATCCTCTCCCTTGCCTTACTAGCCTGACATCAATGAAAAAAAAAAAAAGGAAGAAGAAGAAAACCAGTATTTAGTCTGTCCAACATTATCAACCTCATATTAGTGATATTACACTGATCAGCATCATCAAAAGATAAGCTGGTTGAGAAACAGACCTGTTTATCCCAATTGGTACAAGTTGTAACAAAGGCGAGCATAATGGTTTGCACAAAAGCACCAACTTGGATTCCAATCCAAAGGCCCCTTCCTCCTAGTTGTACCCAGAAAGCCAATAAGGCAGCAATTGGAATTCCAAAAATATAAAAGGCTCCAAGGTTTATATAAGCTCCTATTTGCTGCCACCCACATCCTCTAGCAATACCTGATTTAATGATTGACAAAACATGTAAAGTTCGATTGCAACATGATATAACTCATTTTTAAGCAGACTGCTTATAGGCAGAAGATAGATCAACTGACCTGAAAGGGCTGATTGCAAGCTGTCTAATATAACAGATAGGCAAACATGAGGAGCCATGTTTGCGACGTATTCAACAAATTCTTTCTCATTACTAAAAATGTAACCAAATGCATTTTGACAAGCAAAGAGGGTTGTGGTTACTAAAGCTGTCTCTGTGATTGCAAGAAACATAGCGGCACATGTAGCTATACGAGCACCTTCTGGATTACCAGCTCCTAGTTCATTGGAAACTCTAATACTAAACAATATCCAAGAGAAAAGTGATGTAAATCATGTCTGACGCAGTAGAAGTGTGAAAGGGTTGATCAACGTCGAACCCTCAATAGATGGAGAGCACAATCAACGTCGTGCTCTATAGAACATGTCTGGAATCTATCAGAAAATAAGAGAAGACTCTAAGGCAACTAACAAAGAAACCTAAAAGCCCAAGGAATTAAAAAAAAACAAATCCAAAACAAATTAGAAAATTTAAATTCTGAAAACATATTAAACTGCCGTTTTGAGGTCCTAAACGAACTCGAAAGTTCGAAAAAGCCCACACATCGTAGCAAAGCTACGAGTTTGATTCGTAGCGTCGTTTTCTTCTAGGAAAGGTATCACAATCGTCAATCGGACACCCGACACCAAATCTGTAGTAAATCTGGTTTAGTCCTACAACGGTCAATCTGTTCTTCAATGTCTGCTGCCATCCTTCCTACATCAATGTCATAGACTGATGTAATTAAATTCAATAAATCTGATGGTAAATCTGTTTTTGGAACATACCTTGCTGCAGCAGCGAACCCATATACTATGTAATAGAGTGTCACAATGGTCTGGAGACTGTCACAAAACTTGATTAGAATGCATCTTATTGGAATGAACATTAGATAGTTAGAAGTTCTACTCAACCTAATATATAATCATCTCTGTTTCTGTACTGAAGAACCGAAGTTTACGAAGAGAATATTTACCATACAGACAGAACTGAAGTTTCAAGAGCCGGATTTGGTAAAAGTCCAGACAGCAAGATTAGCATCTCAAATGACCACCACTCAAGCCTACAATTATCAACAAGAATTCAGAAAGAAAAAAAAAATTAAAATTTAGTGAAGATGAGAACTTTAAGGAAGCATATAGGACTCTCTTATTAGAGAAGTGGAATATAGGACACGTAGAGTACCATATCATGACTGCAGATGGAATGGCAAAGCTGAAGAATTCTTTGATTCCATAGAATACCTCCTTAGAAATTGGAACTCTGGTTTTTGCACATGCAGTAGAGAACTTGATATAGAATACATGTAAAATCACATTCAACCAGTATGAAATACTGATTGCTAATGCTCCTCCAACATTGCCCAGTCCAGACTTAAACACTAGAACCCAACAAAGAGGAATATGTAACAGAAGGGTTGCACAAGAGCTTAGAAGCATAGGAACTATCAAACTTTGTGTTTGGAAGTATCTAATTTATGCTTGAAGATTTGCATAAGCAAACAGGGCAGGAATAAGCCAGATTGTGAATTTGCCAGCTTCATGAGAAATTGAAGGATCTTGACCAATAAAAATTAGCAGGTCCTCCATGTAAATCCATATCAAAGATAATGGTATACCAACTAAGTAGATAGAAAATATAGCAGTGTATGTATATCGTCCAATTTTCTGATACTGATTGGCTCCATATGCTTGCCCACATATAGTTTCCAGTCCACTGGCCATCCCTATCTGTTCAAATTAATAGCAATGTACAAAACCAATTCATTAACTCATTGACACTAAATCCATACAATTGAGTAATGATCAAAATGAGGGCAATGCTTTAGTCATTATCTCGCTTACCCAAAAAAAAAAAAGTAATGATCAAAGTGATGAAGAAAAGGGTTCACTTTTAATAGATGAGAGCTGAAAAACTGCAATTTTGTTCATTGCTCAGTGTATGACATCAAACCATGACGCTACATATATATGGATGGGAAGAAAAGGAGATAAGATCATAAGACTGATAAGACTAAGATCACTTACGAATAGACTAAAGCCGGTGACTCCAGTTAGGGAGATGGCAAGGGAGCTGCTAGAGAGAGCAAGCTCCCCCAAGTGACCAACCATCATCATCGAAACGATGCGCAACAAGTTCTGGGACAGAATCACAGCAACCATAGGTCCTGCTATGTAACATTGTCTCTTCACTTCTTTAAAGAAACAAACCCATGATAGATGATTAGTACTTGAACTATCACTACTACTTTTTCTTTGATCTTCAGTATCATTTGGCATTAATAAAAAGCTTTTTTCCATGTCTGTACTATCAGGCATTCAGGCAATGATCGTCTCGCCTGCAACCTCGGAGGAGAGTCATAAAGACTGATCAATTAACTCTCACATTCACTGACCAAGACTTTTGAACAAAATAATAAAGATCATTGGACCAGAAATATTCATTGCCAACCATAATCAAGTTAATGCAAGATGTAGTCAAGTTAAAAAAGCATATCCCTGTGTGATTGAAGGAAATGAACCATATTGGCCATAATAGGACACCTTTCAAAGTCATTTATCTTGGCACTTCTGTAATCGACATTTTTTGGGTCTCAAGAGTCAGGATTGAGAAATTTTATATACACTCTCCAAACCACTTAATGCACTCCTCTATTATTATATATTTCAAACAAGATTTTATATGTATGTTAAATGATCAAAATAGACATATGTAAAAGAAAGTTAAAAGAATGACCCTTAAATTTTCAAATATGACCAATCTTTTTGAAAAAAAAAAATCAGAATGACCCTTAAATTTTCAAATATGATCTCCGGGTTTAAAATTTTAAATGACCTCGAAATATGACGTAAACTGCTGTTTTGGAACTGGCAACAAGGGCCCACATTTGGTTGATTAAGACCATATCTTTTGTATGTGCACTTTATTTATGATTATGACCATAATTATGTGTTTTTTATTACTACATTTTGCATCTAATCAGCCTCTTATGAGTATGTTAATTAGGTTTCATTTCAAATTTAGAAGGTTTAATATGCAAATTGTTCATTTTACCTTCTATGAAGGTTTCAATATTAGAGTATATATGGGCCCTTATTGTCAGTTCCAAGTCATCACCTTACGTCACATTTCGAGATCACTTGAAATTTAGACTTGGGATATCATATTTAAAAGTTTACGGGTTATTCTATTTTTTTTTTTTTTAAAGATGGGTCATTCTGATTTTTACCCAAAAGTTGAGAGTACTAAACTGAATTTTATCCTTAAAAGAAATTAAATATGAAAAAAGGAAAACTTATTTTGGAAACTGTTGATTGTAGCAACAGCTAGGCTACCAGGGCTCACGGACCCATGCTAGGACTAGGAGAGGAGGCCCAAGACCGAGCTGCCCAACGAGTGATATGGGTCTGGGAGCTGGTGAGAGAAGCCTAGGAAAAAAAGGCCAAAGCAGGACTTTTATGTGTAGAAGGAACCCCAATCTCATATCGAGGGATGAGTTCAGCCCCTGCAATCTGGAGCCTACATACTGGCCCAACCACCTCCATTAAATGGTAATCAATCAATCACTAACTAACTAAACTACTTTCACTTATTGTTTATATTCAGATCCCAACTATACTGACTTAAGTATCGGAGTGGAAACGACCGGCCCCAACCGGTTGTTCTTAGTTACCATGAGTTTGTAGAAGAAGATAACATCAAGGTCCAGCGAGTATATGTGAGTTTACGGATTGAGACATAAACATAAACTAAATAAATAAGAAAATAAACTTTTGTAAGAAATTCGAACTAGTTTTAATTTTAATGAAGAATTTCAACAATTAATCCATTCCTTTTTATAATCACAAAAGAAATCATAATTTCTTTGTTTAGAATTCCAAATAAGATAGTAATCCAAGTTGAAAACATTATGATTTTTCATTTCATTATATTTCATTTTTTTCTTGTTTCTTTTTCATCTAAATACAATGATGAGAATGTATCCTTCATTTCATTTTATAATTTTCATGTTTAATAATTAAAAGGGAATAATTATACATATGCAATGATTTCTTATAAGTAATCTATAAAACATCAATATAAAGTAACATACTAAGCATACATAATAGTAGTATTGTTTAATTAAATAATAGGGTACATATTTCATGATTATTTTTTGTCTAAGGATATTCTAAGTAGTTTAAGTTGTGTATTTAATAAAAAGATTATATTCAGATTTGAATATGTAGTGTATTGAGTATCTATGTGTATTGAGTGATTTTGGGAATGTATTTAAAAAATATGAAAGATGATCACTTCAGTAAAAAATAAAATATGGAAGATGCGAATATTGGACAGACTGATTTGCATTTCAACAAGCAGATGGAATTCAATTCCAAACTATGAAAGAATAAAATGAAATGAATAAACCAAGACAGAACAGAGGGGATATGGATCAGAATTACAAAAGGACTAAAGCTTTTTCGATGCTAGAGAGAAGTAGTCACGCCCAGGTAATAATAGGAGAGGACTCAGAGGATAACAATCCGTCAGCTTCTATTGCTTGCCTCAATATCCTCTCCCTTGCCTTAATTGCCTGAAACATCAAAACCCAACAAATAAGTTTGTCATGAAGATCGGGAGTAAGATTATCAATAAGTCGAGAGCATACCAGCTTTTCCCAGTTTGTACGAGTTGTTACAATAGCAAGCAGCGTGGTCTGCACAAAAATTCCAACTTGTATACCAATCCAAAGACCTCTTCCTCTCAGTTGTACCCAGAAAGCTAATATAGCAGCAACAGGAATCCCACATATATAGAATGCTGCAAGGTTTATATAAGCTCCTATTTGCTGCCACCCACATCCTCTAGCAATACCTGAAGATTCAACCATAGAAAAAAAAACTTATAACACTAGATTGATACATGAAAGAACTTATGCTAGCAAAAGATATAGAGCTATATTTACCTGAAAGAACCGCCTGAAAGCTGTCCAGTAAAACAGAAAGACAAACTAGAGGAGCCATGGTTGTGGTGTAATCGATTACGTCTCTCTCATTACTAAAAGTGTAGCCAAATACGTTACGGCAGGCAAAGAGGGTTGTTGTTATTATAGTCGTCTCCACGAGTGCAAGAAACATCGCAGCACGCGTAGCCATACGAGCACCTTCTGGATTGCCAGCGCCAAGTTCATTTGAAACTCTAGTGCTGCATGTGTGTGCATGCATGCATGTCCAAAGTAAGCAATAACTATACGTAATTCTTACCAAACAATAAATTATCAATTAAAGGAATTGATGGTTTATGACTGAAACGACTTCGTCCAAAACAACGTTAAAGTAGACAAACATATATGTAATATGATGGTTTATATCTATTTTGATGCTTACCTTGCTGCAGCACCAAACGCATATGGTATTGAATAGAGTGTCGCACTTGTCTGGAGACTGTACGTAACAAATACTTGGAATTTATCACATTGCCTAATGGACAGCCATATCTCAATGTAAAACAGAGTCACAATGGTTCGGATACTGTATATTTACATTTTTCTCTCCAAATGCATTTTATTGGAATGGAGATCAATCAAAATTGACGTTTGTTCTTTCTACTCAATGTAAGATATATAAAAGCCAAAAAAAAACTCTAAAATACATACATGTATATCTCACATGTATATACATGTGAAACAAATTTGTTATTATTGTAGTAATATGAGAGTCTTCTCTATGTATACATTCTATTAGAGGTAGTTACTACACAAGAACGTATACGTACATACAACTCCATCACAAGTTTGTGAACAAGTTAAATTGTTCTTAAACATGTAACATGGGTTACTTTGTTCAATTATATGTAAAAAGAAAGAAAAAAAAATTGACTATAGAGTTGGTTAAGATAGATATAATTAGAGAGGAGGGCTCTAGAGCTAACCATTAAGTTTCATAATACGATGTTTAATAGCCTTTAGATCAAGTTTTAAATCACATATATATATATATATATATCAACATCTTCACCGTTTAATTTGTAATTTCCTATGAGTAGATCTTCTCTGAAAAATTTCAGTCAAATTGATTACTATTTAGGTATTCATATTTGTGATTTACTAACTATGAACACGAATTATTCAGGTTGAACTCATTTCATTTTTCTATTAATTTGGTTTAGTACGATACCCAAATGGTTATTAATTTGGGTGGAATTTTTCAGAGACAATCTACTTCTAGGAAATTAGAAACTGAAATGTGAAGATGTCGATATATGACTTAAAATTTAGTCTAAAAGCCATTGATCCTCACTCGTACTATGAAACTCACTGGTTAGTTCTAGAGCGCTCCTCTATAATTAGAAGCAAAATGAACGTGTATTAAACATCTCAGTCTAAAATTTAGAAAGAGAGACTGCTTACCATACAGACAGAACTGAAGTTTCAAGGGTCGGATTTTGTAAATGTCCGGACAGCAAGATAAGCATCTCAGATGACCACCACTCTAGGCTACAACCATCAACAAGAATAATACAACAGATTTTAAAAATACAATAACTAGTATTGATTATTGAACATGATTAATACTAGCATGCATATAGAAACAGTACGTGGAATATGGGAGACCAGCCAAGACTACCATATCATCACTGCAGAAGGTATAGCAGAGCTGAAGAACTCTTTCATTCCATGGAATACCTCCTTTGAAATTGGAACTCTGGTTTTTGAGCAGGCAGAAGAAAACTTTATGTAGAAGGTAAGTAGAACTACATTCAACCAATATGAAATACTGACTGCTAATGCCCCTCCAAGATTATCCAGACCAGACCTGAATACTAAACCCCAACAAAGAGGAATATGGATCAAAAGGGTCACGCAAGAGCTTAGAAACATGGGGAGTGTCAAACTTTGTGTCTGCAAGTATCTCATCAGTGCTTGAAGAGTTGCATAAGCAAATAACCCCGGAATAAGCCAAATTGTGAATTTGCCAGCCTCACGAGAAATCGAAGGATCTTGACCAATCAACACCAGCAAGTCGTCCATGTAAACCCAAATTAAAGATAATGGCAGACCAATTAAGTTGATCGAAAATATAGCAGTATATGTTTGAAATCCAACTTTCTGATAATGCTTGGCTCCATACGCTTGCCCGCATATTGTTTCAAGTCCACTGGCCATGCCTATCTGTTCAATTCAATACCAACTTACAAAATTAATCCTTTAATTAATTAACTAATCAAGCCATTAAAGATATATATAACCATGCATGTAATGATCAGGGTGAAGAAGACAAGGGTTCACTTTTAGTAGATGAGAGCTGATCGAAAAACTCTCCAAGTATATGCTTTCTAGCTAGGGCTACGTTAGCGAAACAGTTTTCTGTTTGATGATATCGAAAATCTGATGCTATATAATCTATATGGAGGTGAAGGGTATGAGATATGATTGTTAATTATAACTTACAAAAAGACTAAAGCCGGTGACTCCAGTTAGGGAGATGGCAAGGGAGCTGCTAGAGAGAGCAAGCTCCCCCAAGTGACCAACCATCATCATCGAAACCATACGCAACAAGGTCTGGGACAGAATCACAGCAACCATAGGTCCTGCGATGTAACATTGTCTCTTCACTTCTTCAAAGAAACAAACCCTTGTCAGATGATGCGTAGTCGAACTGTTACTGCTGCTTATTCTCTGATCTTCAGGATCATTTGGGAATATTAACAAGCTCTCTACCATGTTAATGGCTGCCTGCTGACATCTAAACTCGGTAGATAAAGATCGCGGACTCGTACATATATATAGACACACGTACACACAGATCGTTCAAACGACAGAATAGCTAGTAAAGTTCATTGCCGACCGGAGTCTTCTTATGCATTTACCTACCTCAGTAATCCGTAACAAATAATCGCTCGACGTATATATAACATGTGTATAACTTTGTTAGCGACAGTTAGAAAATACCGTGAAGATTACACCGTGAAGATTACAGGTTCAAGTTTCACCGCGAAATATGCATGAAGCGGTTAAAAGAAGAAAATGCATAAAAAGTTGTGTCAAATGATAAGGGACGCCACTCAAGTACAAAACCTGCCCCTAATGTATATCTTGGCATGTTGTAGACCGGGCTCAATTAGAATGACACGTTGCGTTACTTTTTGTACATGTACTACGTTAAAGGTTCACAGCCCACTAGTTCTAGCCCATTGTATCAGTGGAAATGATTAGCCCCACGTACGTACCGCGTAGTCCTCCAATGTACCAGTGACCCTGGCTACGTCGTCCTAGCCTCCTAGGACAATGTATGACTGAAAAGGATACGCCCACGTACATACGTTGGACTTAAAGCTTTTTTCTTTCTTTTTTTGGAAAAGGAGGAGGATATAAGGTTTCCATTCATTACATCAAGATAGAAACGTCATTATTCGTCCAAAGGGACATTAGAACCTGAATCTCGAGTTACATCAATAATACGACTAATATTCTCGTAGAGAACATTTTAAATAATAGCAGTGGTCTCCTCTAACCATACTCTATTAAGGCCTCTAATAGTAGTAAGGTGTGCAAATCCATCGGCAACACCATTTACTTCTCGATAAGTGTGTCAAATCTGGATAGATTGAAATACTTTCATAAAATTTTTATAATCCTCAAGAACACGACCCAACTCAATTCGTCGAGTTAAAACTTTGGTGGTGTTGTAGTAAGGTTATTTCCGTAACTTCCTGGATGTGTCTTGACCTAATTAGACTAGTATAGTTGATTCCGTATTAGATAGGGAATCCCTGATTTATCGGGATACTTGATGTAATGCTTATATAAACGTCTCTCTATCAATCAATAAACACACAATTCTCCTTATTATCTTTTCTCCTTGAACACGTTATCAGCACGTGACCTCCCTGAGCCCTAGAAAAACCCTAATAATTTTTTCCTCCTCCTCCATCCCTTCCGTCGGCCGCACCTCCTTCCTCGGGACCCGTGCCCCCCCCCCCCCCCTCTCCTTCTCGGTCTCTCCTACGCCGCAGCCCTTGCCCGGCCGCCTGCAAATTCGTTCGCTCGCCAGCCTGCTCGCTCGCCCGCACGTTCACTCGCCATCAATTTTTCAAGATAGCTCCTCCAAATTACTCGCGTAAGAAGAGGCTCGAGAACCAAACAAGAGTCGAAGAACAAGCCTTACGCTCTCGTTCCTTTGATCAAAAGGTAAACTTTTTATAAAAGTTCCTGCTTTTGAACTATAGATATATTATATCGGGCGCTATTAGTCTTTCTTCTACTCTGATTCCGGCCATTCTTAAATCGCCGATGAGACCTAGAATGGGGAATTCATCACCCCTACGGTCGCAGTTTTAAGTGATGGTCATGGGGGAATCACATTGAAAGGGAATTAAAAGAAAAAGAGATGCTTATGTGGATGTTTGAGTACGCCACTGTTTGAAGGTGCGATATGATGTCGTCGGTATATGCATCAAAAGAAAAAAAATAATAATGCTTTTGCATCGAAAAAAATAAAAATAAAATAAAATAAAATAAAATCACTTATGTGACCGAATATATCCCTTCTAATTCCAATATATACTTGATAGTATCTGTTTAAAGTGATACTAATCCGACGTTCTATTCTCTTGTAGATGTCGTCGTCGTCGTCGTCGTCGTCATCGTCACGCCCTGATTTTGAGATCTTGGATCTTCAAGGCAAAGACTACCATCGATGGGTTTCCGATGTTGAAATTGCTTTCTAAAGCAAAGGCTTTCCAGCCCTTCTAACTGATGCAGCCGCCACCACCCCTTTTGGGGACCATGCCAAGGCTCAGGCCCTCATGTATTTGAGGCGCCATATCCACCCGACTCTGAAGCGACAATATTTGTCAGTAAAAGATCCCAAAATTTTATGGCACACGCTCCAGCAGCGATTTAACAATGTTCATGACATGCTTCTTCCAGAGCTTACCCTTAAATGGGAACAAATCCGTTTCTCGGATTATGACAAAGTAGACAAATACAATCAGGATATGATTAGTCTACAGGCGGATCTTGGCAAGGTTGACGTCATCAAAACCGATAAAGATCTTCTGCAGAAGACATTTAATACATTCCCCATGGCCTACGATATCCTTGGACATCAATATAAAATCTCAGTTGATGAAGGAAGAATCAGAACATTCGCTGACCTTATGGCAATATTGGCTAAAAAAGAGCGTCATTCTGAGATTAGGCTCAATAGTAGCCAGAGACCTGTTGGTACAAAACCAATTCCAACACCACAGGCTCATTATGGGAAGGCTTCAAAGCAGAAAAATAAAGGCCGCAATGCTCCATACAATTCGATACGTGGAAGACATCAGAATGGTGGAAACAAAGTGACACGACGCTCCAACACTTGGAGGCGAGAAGGTGGCGCAGCCACACCACCTTCAGGAGGAGGCCGGACCGGCCACGGACCGCATCTAGGCCCGGTACCAAACCCTCCTAGACCTCATAGCAATGACTGGAATGCCCAATTTGCTCCGTGCTACAAGTGTGGTTCCTCCAAACACTACCATCGCGATTGTCGAGCTAGTAAGGAGATGTTAAATGCCTACAAGAAGTACAAGAGGTTTCTGTCTGAAGAAAGCAATTATGCTGAGGACGAGATGATTGACGCAAATTATGCTCATCATGTGGATTCTCCAAAGGCGCATCCACAAACTCTTGATGTCCCGGATTTTGATTAGTCTATGTATTTGACTTTTCTAGTTTATCAAGTACTGTAATGGCATTCGCCATGTTTTTATGACTATTGTTAGTCTGTTTATTTTGGAATTAGAAGTTGATGTATTCAAGTAGGCACTTAATAAAATTTCTCTGTTTTCCCATATTGTGAGAAATTTTATATTTTTATGCAATCAGGTTCGTGTATTAACAACTCACGTGGTTCTTGTGACGCCACCTTTGGGTCACATAGGCTCTATATTTTGGACTTATAATCCCACCTACACTCAATCCCTAAATAAAAAAAAAAGGAGGCGAATGGGCCGCCATCGGCCCATTAAGGTGAAGTAGGCTCGGCATCCACCACACTCTGGTGCCACGACACCATGTGTCTTTGACATCCACAGCTTCGGCTAGTGTGCAGCCCGATAGGTGTTTTAACACCAATCCTAAGAGGCTTGTCCTCGTTTTATTCCAGTTACCAAAGGTGTTCAACACCACAATGTGCGCAACCTCGGTTTCGTTTTGGTTTCTGATGATGATTGCTTGGTTATGTAACATTCAACCTTACATTTTCTGACTTTAGTCGACATTATAATGTCCAAATGCCATGTGATACACTCGATGGGATTTATTCCCCTTTCTTTCTCTATCCTACGGCGTAGTGATTAGACTGTTCTCCCGAGAAACTAACCCAAGTTTTCTTCTCTTTGTAGATGTCTCGTGGAGAAGTTGAGTGTCTAGCTGATAGTGGAACTACCCACACTATTCTAAGGAATAGGCAGTTGTTTACGGATTTAATGCCGTATCGTTCATCTATGACAACATTGATAAGTACCTCGTTGGTTGTCAAAGGGCGAGGAACCGCTGAATTTATGTTACCAAATGGTACTGTTATCAATGTCATTAATGCTCTCTATACGCCGAGAACAAATCAAACCCTGCTGAGTTTTAAGGATATCCGTGCCAACGGTTATCACTTGGATACCTATGCTGAGAATGGTGAAGAATACTTATGCATTACTTCTCAAGAACGCGGCCGCAGCCATATCTTAGAGAAGATGTCGTGCATTGAAGACAATGGCTTATATCTCAGTACAACCCGTGTCTTCGAATCATATGCTGTCACTGATAATTTTTGTGACACTAATGATTATAAGCTTTTACATGCTCAACTAGGCCACCCTGGCCGTGATATGATGATCCGGATTTTAAAGAACTCCCATGGACATCCATTTTTCAAGTCGAAAAAGCGATTGGAAGAACCTCTTACCGCGACTCAACATCGTGATGTACGCAGGAGCCAAGCTCCCCTCAAGGTCGTGGCCTTAACGCCACACTCGCCGCCCCCCCCCCCCCCCCCCCCCCCCCTTCACAGGGTTTCGGGGCCGCGCACCTGGCGGATGAGGAAGCGGTCTTTACGCCGCACGTCGTGCCATCCCACCCTTCACAGGGACATAGGGCGTCATCACATGTGTCCTCTTATGCCACAACGGCAATTTTCAATGCCCATCGCTCATTCTGTAAGGCTTGCTCGCTTGCTAAATTGCATGCTCGTCCTTCATTCGCCAGAGCTTCAACTGATAATATACCATTCTTACATCGAATCCAAGGTGATATTTGTGGACCAATCAAACCAGAATGCGGCCCATTTAAGTATTTTATGGTGCTGGTTGATGCGTCGACGCGTTGGTCACACGTCGCGTTGTTGTCCACAAGAAATTCTGCATTCGCCAACCTTTTAGCTCAAATCATCAAGTGAAGGGCTAACCACCCTGACCATCCTATCAAATCTATTAGGATGGATAATGCTGGCGAGCTTACCTCCAAAGCATTTGATGATTATTGTATGTCCATTGGGATTGAAGTAGAACACCATGTTCCTCATGTTCATTCTCAAAACGACCTTGCAGAAGCCACCATTCAGCGACTCCAGCTAGTGGCTAGGGCATTGGTTATGGGAACCAATTTGCCAGTTTCTGCTTGGGGATATGCAATACTGCATGCAGTGATGCTTATTCGTTTTCGACCCATTGCCAACAATGCGTTTAGTGCCTACCAGATGGTTACTGGTTTTGAACCCAATCTATCACATTTACGTACTTTCGGTTGTGCATTTTATGTGCCAATTACGCCTCCTTTGCGTATCAAAATGGGTCCACAACGACGTTTAGGCATCTATGTTGGCTATGATTCGCCAACGATAATCCGCTACTTAGAACCAACCACCAGTGATCTATTTACTGCACGATTCGCAGATTGTCACTTTGAAGAGACACACTTCCCGCCGTTAGGGGGAGATATGAATGCACTCATTGCGAATGAACGTCAGGAATTGACATGGTGTACCCCCAACGATTTGTCTCTTCATGATCCTCGCACTGCTCAAAGTGAGCTTGAAGTGCAACGCATTATCGATCTTCAGAAAGTCGCGGAATCGATGCCCGACGCTTTCACTGATATTGCGAAAGTGACAAGATCACATGTACCTGTTGCAAACATACCGGCAAGGTTGGAGGTCCCGAATTACGGGACCGGTTCGGCTGCCCTAAGACCTAGTGTCGTCGGCATATCCTCAGGTGAGGGTGACGCCGGCGACGGCGCCATCGTACTCCGTGGCGTCACTGTTGCTGAATTAGATCGCAATGGTGCCCTGATGGACTTTGAAGGGGCAGCAGCTTCGGCCTCGGCTCCCACCAGAAAGAGGGGGAGACCGAAGAATTCTTGAGATAAAAACCCTCGAAAGAAGCGAGCGAAGGCACAAAATCCGCTCATCATCGACGATGCGAATCAATCGCATAAGATTATCTCTGACTATAGTTATGTCCATGAGTCAACTGAATCTTTTCTGTGGGATGACACAGAACCAATGTTGACTCCAGAGAACAAAGAAATCTCGCTCAGTTTGAATAACGCGTGCCTCTTAGTGGATAGAGCCTCCACACACGTCGATGATATATATGCTTATTCTGTCGCACAAGAGATCATCCATGATGACGAAGTTGAACCACGCTCAGTGACTGAATGTCAACAAACAGCAGATTGGTCGAAGTGGAAAGAAGCACTATAGGCAGAACTTGACTCATTAGATAAAAGACAAGTCTTTGGATCTGTTGAATTGATCCCTAAAGGCGTTAAACCTGTCGGACATAAGTGGGTCTTTGTTCGTAAGCGCAATGAGAAGCATGAGATCTTACGATATAAGGCAAGACTCGTGGTGCAAGGCTTCTCACAGCGTCCTGGTATTGACTATGAGGAGACGTATTCTCCCGTAATGGACATCATTACTTTCTGCTACTTGATCAGTTTTGTAGTGTCCGAAAAACTGAGTATGCAACTGATGGATGTAGTTACAGCGTATCTATATGGGGATCTAGATACCGATATCTACATGAGAGTTCCTGAATGAATTCATGTGTCCGAATCAAAAGACTCTAAACCACGGAGTGCTTATGCAGTTAAGCTGCAACATTCACTATATGGACTTAAACAATCCGGAAGGATGTGGTACAATCGCCTACGTGAATACTTAATTCGGAGGGGTTACAAGAACGATGAGTTATGCCCATGCGTGTTCATTAGAAAGACCGACTCTGGATTTGTTATTGTAGCTGTCTATGTTGATGACATGAATGTCATCGGTACTTCAAGTGAGATTGAAGAGACAGTTTCATTCTTGAAATCTGAGTTCGAGATGAAGGATCTTGGGAAAACTAAGTTACGTTTAGGACTTGAGTTAGAGCATAGAACCAAGGGTATTCTGGTTCACCAGTCTGCTTATACGCAGAAGATGCTCAGGCGTTTCAACATGGATACATGTACGCCGTTGTCTACTCCCATTGTTGTTCGTAGTCTGGACATAAACAAGGATCCATTCCGTCCTAAAGAGGATGAAGAAGAGATTCTTGGTGCTGAGTACCCATACTTAAGTGCGATTGGGGCACTTTTGTATTTGGCACAGTGCACTAGACCAGACATTGCTTTCGCTGTGAACTTACTAGCTAGATTTAGCTCAGCGCCTACGCATCGTCATTGGAACGGTATCAAGCATTTGTTTCGTTACTTGAAAGGTTCCATTGACTTGGGACTATTCTATCCCTTTAGCACAAAGAGAGAAAATCCTTCCAATCACCCTCCTCAGACCAACGTTTTCGGCCGCCTCGGCAGTGCCATCGTACGTCGTGGTACTATTGCTGGCACCAACGGCGTGGAGGATGATGATGGCGACGCGTCCGGCCATTCAAATGTGTCCTTCTCTGGACGTCTCTCTTACTCAAAGACTCCCAACAACGTATTAGTTGGTTTTGCAGATGCTGGGTATCTCTCTGACCCGCATCGTGCTCGTTCCCAAACTGGTTATGTTTTTACCATGGAAAATACAGCGATATCCTGGAGATCAACCAAGCAAACTTTGGTTGCTACTTCATCGAATCACGTAGAGATCATTGCCCTCCATGAGGCTGTTAGAGAATGTGTCTGGCTAAGGTCAGTTATTCACCACATTCGTGATTCACGTGGACTAATGTCTACCACCGATAAACCTACGTGTATCTATGAAGATAATGCTGCCTGCATTGAGCAGATGAAGTTGGGTTTTATCAAAGGTGATAACACTAAGCATATATCGCCCAAGTTCTTTTATAATGTGCAACAACAGAAATTCTTGAACATCTAAGTTAATCAAGTGAGTTCAGACGCAAATGTTACAGATTTGTTTACCAAATCTTTGGGAAAATCTATGCATGTGAAACATGTAAAGAGCCTAGGCATGCGCCATATATCAGAGCTCTAAGTTTGTTAGACATCAGGGGGAGTCTACATCACAGGTTATTCACAAGTGTAGTATTGGTGAGTTGTGCTCTTTTCCCTTTGTCCATGCATTTTATTTTTACCCAAGAGGTTTTTGTTTTGCTGGCAAGGTTTTAGTAAGGCAACATGATAAGCACCATGAAAACATTAGGCGCTCGACACAAGGGGGAGTGTTGTAGGAAGGTTATTTCTGTAACTTCCTGGATGTGTCTTGACCTAATTAGACTAGTATAGTTGATTCCGTATTAGATAGGGAATCCCTGATTTATCGGGATACTTGATGTAATGCCTATATAAAGGCCTCTCTATCAATCAATAAACACACAGTTCTCCCTATTATCTTTTCTCCTTGAACATGTGGTGCCTATTAGCTAGTATTTCGTTGACTTGTTTCTCTATCATAAATTGACACAATCCGCACATCGTATGTTTTCTCGATGATAACTTAATACTCGTGCCTCATTTTGTACTATTTTTCTTCTTAACAATGGTAAATGAAGAATGTCTTTTGACACTTGTAGATAGTCATGAGTAATAGCCTAAAGCGCAAGCAATCCATTTGCTACGAGTCTTTAACTACTTGACTACTTGTTGGTGCAGCAATTCATTAGCTTCAAGACAGTTTCCCTCATACTCATACATCCTGTCCCTAGCCTTACCTGCCTGAAGCATCAAATAAACCAGCTAGCATACTCAAAATTTGTAATCCTAAGAGGACAGTAGGGTGGCAATAGCTACATCTTAAACGGTTAAATTTAGGATAGTGATCGAAAAGAAGAAAAGAAATTAGATTCCTAATTCCCTCGGATAAAACAGTGTTTTGAAAATTTCAAAATCATGTCTCCTTATTACTAAACACAAGATGTCATCAACTCATCTTGAACTCTCGTTCAGCCGTTTTGTGTTTTGTTTTGGAAAAGGCGTTCAGCTGTTCTTATAATGAAGTTCATTGCCAATAAGCGTTATCAGTTGTTGCAAATATAACCAATTCAAGTGGCTTAGTGATTTCTGCCTAATTGGGTGTGCTTCTCAACCTCAGTGTGAACCTTGAAGCTTTCAAAATGGTCCGACATGCACTATATATGCTACGATGGTAGTTGGAGCATTGCCTTTGGGATTAAAAATAACAGCTAGCAAAGCTTAATTGTCTAAATGCTGAATCAATTTCTGAACAACTTTTTTTAATTTGTTAAGGATTTTCTGACAACTTTCTGTGTGCTTCATCAATGGCACAATCTAACATCTTCTGATGATCATTGTCTCATGATGAGCCTCCTTAAAAGACCCTCTCCCTTGCCTTACTTGCCTGCAAAATCAAAAACCCCAACATGAAAGATCAATTTAATGATTTTAATCCACCAGTCCAACAATTTTATCATTAATATTTAGTTGGGGATACAATCCATACCTGCAGTTCCCAGTTTGTACAAGTTGTTACAAAAGAAAGAAATATGGTCTGCAGCAAAGAACCAAGTTGTATTCCAATCCAAAGGCCTCTTCCTCTCAGCTCTAACCAGAAAGCCAATATGGCAGCAACTGGAATTCCACAAATATAAAATGCTCCAAGGTTAATGTATGCCCCTATATGCTGCCACCCACATCCTCTAGCAATACCTGTATATCCAACCATATATGTCATACTTGATTAGAATTAATGGAACATGAAGAGACTAACTCATTTCTTATCAGGATTCTTACTAACAAACCTGTAAGGACCCCTTGCAAGCTGTCTAATGCAAGAGTCAGACACACTAGAGGCGCCATTGATGTGATGTAATCGATGACTTGTTTCTCATTGATAAATGTGTAACCAAAAGAACGCCTCAAGGCAAAGAGGGTTGTTGTTTCTATGCTTGTCTCTGTGACTGCAAGAAACAATGCCGCATGCGCAGCTACACGAGCACCTTCTGAGTTTCCAGCCCCCAGTTCATTTGCAACTCTTGTACTATACATATCCCAAGACAAAAGGAAATAAAAGATGAAACATAGGTTCTTTCTTGCAAACACACCTTGTGCATTAGGGGTAAACATATATACCTCGCTGCAGCACCAAACCCATAGGGTATTGCATAGAGTGTTGAAATAGTCTGGAGACTGTCCGAAAACAAAGCAAGCAGAATTATCGGGAAAAAAAATGTATCGATGTCTCATGCATTAGTATTACAAAGAGAGCGAAAAACATGTGATTTAATATTAGTATGAAGCAAGAAATATACCATACAGACAGAACAGAAGTTTCAAGAGCCGGATTTGGTAGAAGCCCGGCAAGCAAAATAAGCAGCTCAAATGACCACCACTCAACACTTCAGTTATTTATCATGCACCAAGAATCAAGAAAATATGAAGGAAGTTGGAGACTAAATATTTGAGAACAAAATAAAACGCAAAAAGAATATACGAATTACCAAATCATTACTGTAGAAGGTATGGCAAAGTAAAAGAAATCTCTCATTCCAAGGACTACTTCCAGAGTAATTGGCGCTCGGGTTTGTGAACAAGCAGAAGAGAACTTCATGTACAATACAAGGAAAATCACATTCAACCAATATGAGATACCTATTGCTATTGCCCCTCCAAGGTTATCCAGTCCAGACTCGAATACTAGAACCCAACAAAGAGGAATATGAAACAAAAGGGTCGCACAAGAGCTTAGGAGCATAGGAATTATCATACTTTGTGTCTGAAAGTATCTGATGAGTGGTTGAAGAGTTGCATAAGCAAAGAGAGCTGGAATAAGCCAGATTGTGAATTTTCCAGCTTCGTGAGAGATCAGAGGATCTTGACCCATGAAAATCAGCAAGTCCTCCATATATATCCATAATAAAGATAAAGGGAGACAAACTAAGTTGAGAGAAAATATAGCAGTGTAAGTTTGAAGTCCAAGTTTCTGATATTGCTTAGCTCCATATGCTTGCCCACATATTGTTTCCAGTCCGCTGGCCATTCCTATCTGTTCATAGCAACTCTCAGGTCATTTGCATTATGTTTACATAGGTTGACAATCAAGTTTCTGTTACTGCGTGTATAAATGTTACATTTAGGGGGTTTCTCACGATAAAATGTATAACACTTAGCTGATTGTCATTACTGATTTGTGAGTTTTATGCCTTGTGTGGTAAGTAAGGGGATACAAAAATCTGGTACTAATAAATGTACCTGAACAGAAAAGAAGATGACTTACAAAAACACTGAAGCCGGTGACTCCAGAGAGGGAGATGGCAATGGAGGAGCTTGAGAGAGCTAGCTCACCCAAGTGACCAACCATCATCATCGATAGCACACGCAACAAGTTTTGGGATATAATCGCAGCAACCATAGGTCCTGCTATGTAACATTGCCTCTTCACTTCTGAAAAGAAGTAACCCCATGTCACACTAGTACTAGTACTGCTAAATTTGCTTGGATTATTTGCTTCTGTTGGCAATGATAACAAGCTCTCTTCCATATTTTGATCTGCAATATTGCAATTCCTGCCGAGAAATCTCAGTTATGCCTTTGTATTTTAAAACGAAGCAAAAGCACCCTGATGCAATAAAGACCACTCAACTGGACTGGATTCGTCGTACTCATCCACCAAATTTGCTGTCAAAATCATATGAAAACTGATCAAGTATATTGAAATCAGGCTTATCTCTCTCAAGGCTCACATCTGCAAGTGGTTGGCATTTTTCAGTCAATTCGATCTGGCAATATGTTTCTGTATATTCAACGCCATTCTTACATGTTTAAATTCTTTTGTTATAGAGCTGCTACCATAACTATCCTACCAATATATTGCAGTTGGAAGTCTAATGATACATCAAATTGATCCAACAAATGAGTGAAGGCATTAATGTAGTATGGACAACTTTTTAAATGGAGGAGATATGCTGATATACAGCAGACCGTTTCATCAGGTGGGGAAAAATTTGGTTTAATTAGTACAAAACTACACAGAGCAGACTAAAGCTAAACAATTTCTAAAGGTTCGATGGTCGATACTAAGGTAAATTTATATGATCAGTCAAAAAACAAAGGAGAATGTGGTTTTAATATGATAATCTCATTCCCTCATTTCATTTCATCGATCTCAAGTTTAACCTCCCTTCCTCCACTTCACTAATGCTGCAAACTATTATTAACAGTAGTAGCCAACATCTGTGAATCTGTGATCCTGTTGTTCTTGATTTTGTTTCTCTTTTTCTTTTATCAATGCTAATGCTGCTGAAAGCTAGCTAGGTACGTGTCCTAGTCCAGACTGGAATGCCATTATTGACGACTTTTGGAAGTGCCGGCCTTGACTATAGGCGGGCAAGATCGACATCTAGGGGGGCTTTAACTTTGGAATTTCATATATTTCAGATGGCAAATATAACATATTTTGTGTTAAAATTTGCATTGCATGAACCATCATCTGATTTATTTATTTTTTTGAAAAAGAAATTTCAGTAATAACCAAGCTCATGGCAAGATGTGAAAATGGTCATTACATATATACCCGCCATCACCTATTTTCATGATAGAACAAAGTTTCGTGATGTAAAATACTAACATGATATGTAGGCTAAACCACCTATATTAGAAACTACATGCTCGATGGTATGAAAAACCTAATTTCATGACCGAAGCATAGATGGTAGGCATAAAGTTTATGACATAACATAAAACAGAAAAATAAACTCCTCACCCATAGCAATGGGATTTGGAGGAATCAAAGTAAAGATAAAAGCTAAAACAAAAGTCATGACAGGCCTCACACACCTCTAAGACTAATAAGCCCAGCTCACTTTTGGGAAGTCCAACATCACATCCTATAAAAGTACGGTAGTATTGTGACCAAACCCATGAAGGTGAGTTTGGTGCAGCTGGGGTTTTAAGTAAAAACTGACTTATACTTATAAATATAAGATGGGTGGGAGCAGCTTCTCATTTTCTATTGAAAATGACCCCTGTTTTTTCAAAAAGCTACTGATATTAAAAACTGACTTCTAAACATAAAACTGACTTCTACTTATAAGCAGATGAGCTTATAAGCTCCCCCAAACGCACATTAGCCCAAAGAAATCAAGTCCGACCCAAGTCCAAAAAAGACCATCATGACTGCATCTAGGAAACACAGCCGCCACCAAGGATTGGTACATCCTGCTCTGACGTCTTCTAGCAGGAACACCGTCGTCCATGTTGCTAGGATCAATACAATAACTATGGTGCCGAAACAACCATCATTCAACCACATAGATCTTTGTTCTGCATCGAAGAGCATTTTCCTTAATTACAACACATACGACCACTAAAAAGACGATGGAAACCATAGCCCTTGCCAAGCTAGCCTCCATTCAAACTCAAACGCAAACGCAAACCCATTCAAGAAACTTTTGGGTTGGCTTCATCTGATTGGTAAATAGTTGCATTTGTTTATCAAGGCTTTGATTTGTTTTTGACCTTTTATTTTATATTTTTTTCATTTTTGTTTTTACAATTGATATTTTCATTCTCCCATTTTTTAGCATTTGACACCTAATTTTATATATAAACTTTTCCTTTATTGGATTTTATTATTATTTTAATTATATATCTTACTTTTCAATAATAATTTGAATAAAATGAAATTGTATTTCAAGTTCATGTGAGGCCTCATTTCAACTGTCTCTTTAGGTATCCAAATGGATAGGACAAGCCCTATGGAAGGCAGGAAAAAAGTGAGGCACAAAAGCTAGTGAGCAAGCAAAGCAAGGACTGAACAATTCATCTTTGCGTCTGACGATAGATAGTGGCTGCAGCTTCCTGTTATATTCAGTAGTGTTACATACCAGATCCTATACAGGTGCCTGACTTGAGATTACAGGACTGTTCATTACATGTTAACCAACTAGGCTTTGACTTCAATATCGCTCTCAATGCGATTGATGATTTCTTCTTGGGATAATGATCAGAAAAAAAACAAGCCAGATGTGAAATATTTACTTGTACTGCATATGTAAATTGTAAAAGTATAAGATTTCACAAGGAAAATTTCCAGAATGTATACAACTTGAAAGTTCACATTTCATTTTCCACATTGATGTATGAGGATCATGATGAAAGCTCATTCAAAACTTTTGACACTCTAGAGGTGGTCCGGGGCAGCTAGTGCAGCAGTGGACACACTCTTGCACATTCTGGTGCCAATTATGGGAACCCTCATTATGTGCTATGCAGCAATGCTGTTAGCCTCATAATAGAAGCAAGTAACTTCTCCTTAGTACCGTGATTAAAGAGAAATACGCTCATCAAAACTGATTAATCTTCGCTCGATTAGTGCAACAATCCATTAGCTTCTACGTCGCTTGCCTCAAATATCCTCTCCCTCGCCATACTTGCCTGAAACATCAAAAAGCCAACATAAAGATCCTTGGTGTCTTAAGATTCCTATGTTAAGATCATGACTAAGATTATCAAGAGGTCATAAAAATGGGTTGAAAATAGACCTGTTTTTCCCAGTTTGTACAAGTTGTAACAAAAGCAAGCAGAGTGGTTTGCACTAAAGCTCCAATTTGTATTCCAATCCAAAGGCCCCTTCCTCTTAGTTGTACCCAGAACGCTAATGTAGCAGCAACTGGAATCCCACATGTATAGAATGCTCCAAGGTTTATGTAAGCCCCTATATGCTGCCACCCACACCCTCTAGCAATACCTGAAGATTCAACCATCGACGAAACTTACAACACTAGACTGAGACATGAAAAGAACTTATATTAGAAAGAGATAGAAACTTACCTGAAAGAACCCCTTGAAAACTGTCTAGCAAAACAGAAAGACAAACTAGAGGAGCCATGGTTGTGACGTAATCAATAACATCTCTCTCATTACTAAAAGTGTAGCCAAATACATTGCGTCTGGCAAAGACGGTTGTGGTTATTATAGATGACTCTGCAAGTGCAAGAAACATTGCAGCACAAGTAGCCATGCGAGCACCTTTTGGGTTGCCAGCACCTAGTTCATTTGAAACTCTAGTACTGTACACGTCCAAAGAACAAAAAGGTGAATTATGACTTGTAATCTAATGAAGCATATCTGTGTTTAAGGCTTACCTTGCTGCAGCGCCAAGCCCATATGGTATTGAATAGAGTGTCGCAATGGTCTGGAGACTATATAAAAAAAAAAAAAATATAATAATAATTTAAGTCTATCGCATTGCCTAATGGACATCCATCTCATTAGTATAGATATCAAATTGACAAACTAGGTAACTAAAGCTTACCATACAGACAGAACTGAAGTTTCAAGAGCTGGGTTTGGTAAAAGCCCAGACAGCAAGATAAGCAGCTCAAATGACCACCACTCAAGGCTGTAACAAATGAGATAAAATCAAGAACACAGATAAAACAACAAGCAGATTGCAATTGAAATACTTCTATAAAAGCAAAGAGAATAGGAGAAAAATACCATATCATTATAGCAGAAGGGATGGCAAAGCGAAAGAACTCTCTCATTCCATGAAATAGCTCCATAGAAATTGGAACTCTGGTTTTCGAACATGCAGAAGAAAACTTCATGAACAATCCAAGTACAATCGCATTGAACCAGTAGGACATACTCATTGCTAATGCCCCTCCGAGGCTATCCAGTCCAGACTTGAATACTAGAGCCCAACAGAGAGGAATATGGAACAAAACAGTCGCCAAAGAGGTCAGGAGCATAGGAATTATTAGACTTTGAGTCTGAAAGTATCTATTGAGTGGTTGGAGAGTTGCATAAGAAAACAAAGCAGGAAGAAGCCAGATTGTGAATTTGCCAGCTTCACGTGAGATCACAGGGTCTTGGCCCATGAACATCAGTATATCCTCTATATATATCCATATTAAAGACAAAGGAAGACAAACTAAGGTGAGTGAAACTATGGCAGTGTAGGTTTGAAGTCCAACTTTCTGATATTGTTCCGCTCCATACGCTTGTCCACATAAAGTTTCAAGTGCACTGGCCATTCCTAACTGTTCAAAGATCAAGGTGTAAAAATTCTAGTTAGTAGATACATAGATTCTACTAACTGGATTTCAGATAACGAACTCCATCTTGATTCAATTTCACATATTATATTCAACTGTATTGCATCTGTTTAATCATAATTGCACAAAGTTTTTTAACATGGTTTCTGCACAATGAAAAGCAGTAATAGGCCAAACTGACAATGAAAGGAAAAATTCATTGATCTGAGTATGCATTGTTGACAGTTCAATAAAACTCACATTGCTGTATCCAAGATCCTTGGCTAGTCCTAATATATGAACCTTTAATAAGTAAAATAGAATCTTTAACCTATTAAGAACTCCAATAAAACCAAAACGAACTCTGTAGAGCATCAGCTTCAAAGGTCTAGTATCCAATTAACAGCTGTTGGCCTGAACTTAGCTACAGATGTCATCTTTTAATCCAAATCAAAAGGTCTTGTTTAGTACAATCAGGGCCCTTTTCTAATCTAAAACCCAGTTTTGGGGCCATTGTCCTTCTAACAGTCTAACAAGCAGATGAAGATCGAATGTTTGCTATAGTACCAGCAATATTTCAGCTACATATGTAGGATGCATATTGATGTTATATAGTACTGTAGGTTCATTAGCCTTAAAGAAGAAAAGAAAGAGAAAGTTCAATGATAGGGAAGATCACTTACAAGAAGACTAAAGCCAGTGACGCCGGAAAAGGATATGGCCAAGGCAGTGCTGGAGAGAGCAAGCTCGCCGAGGTGACCAACCATCATCATGGAAACAACCTGCACCATGTACTGGGATAGCAGAACAGCAACCGTAGGTCCTGCTAAGCAACCCAACCTCTTGAGTTCTTCGAAAAACAAACCCCATGACTCTGTTCTTTCCTCTACTTGATCTTTGCCTCTTGGCAATAACAAACCCTCCTCCATGCTCAGCTTAACACATATACTACCGACGTTAGAATACAAATACAAGGTGGAGGTAAAGAGAGAGTCCTGGCACTAAACGGACACCAGTGATTTCGGACGTTCCATCTGGAACATTAATGCAAACAGCTAATTTTCATTCAAATTGATTACCATTTACCAATCATCACGTCTTACTTGGGAACCGAGTATGGACTTTCTATTTATCAATGTATGTTTTTACCCTTTTTTATTTAGGGCATTGAAAAATACACATCTACACACCCTTATCTTGCAAACTTACCAAACTACCCCTTTTCTAAAATTCTGATTTTTTATTTTTTTTTATTTATTTTTTTTACTAAAATTTAATTACTTACCAATCTTAAGAACTACTTTTTAACATGTAAATTTTTTTTACCTAATGACCTTATGTCTAAGTGGTTATTAATCTGACAGAATCATTGTTGTCTTAGTATGTAAAGTAACTTAAGTTTTAGTAAAACAAATAAATAATTTTTTTTTTTTAGGTAAGCAGAAAAACTATCTCAAATACCACTCCTAAGAGGTAGTCTTCCACCTGGGGTTTGAGAGGTTAAGGCAAATTAAAATTTTGATGGATATGGGGAAGACCAGCTAAAATTTAATTATTTAAACATAAATACAGATACATAACTCAGAGCCTCACTCTTGGGTAAACAGCTAAAAGCTGTTTAGCTACTCATAACTGAAATTAAATACAAACTTACTTGAAAATAAACACACTACACTTGGTGATCAACAAGATATAGTGCCTCCAGACACACTTTTACTTACTCACTTTTATTTACTATTCTAAAGACACTCACAACTGACTCACAAGAACTACTCTAGAAAGATTTCTAAAACTTTAATACTAGTTGTGCTCTTCTAGCTCTCTCCTCGAATGCCTTCTCTTCGGGACTTCTTTCTCTTTTTATAGACTTCGGACTTCAAAATTCAATTAAATTTCATTCTGAAATTGAGGACAAGAGGAATCTTATCTCAACGAAAGTTGCTTATGCGTTGGCCTCTATTTACCTAAAGTCGCTTGTCTTTAAGCGTCGACAACTTCCACTTATTTAAAGTTATTTGTCTTCTTGTGTCGACATCTTCCACTAACTTTCCATCATATTGTTGACGTTGTGTAGCTCTTCATCATGAAAGGATGTTCCTGAGTCAGTGCATCCTCCTTGTTCCTTAGATTTCATGTCTGAGTCATATGGTATTATGTGCTTTTGTTCTTTTTCAACCTTTGTTATCCACGTGGTGATAGTCAACGTTCCATCCACCTCTTGTCTTTCTAAGGCTTTGAAAAAGTCACAATTTTCCAGAGACGGATGATTATAGCCAGGAGAGTGGTATACTGATCTCTTTGGACTAATCTCTGTATAACGTTTATCGTATCTCTGTATAACGTTTATCGTCGTTGCTTTCATCTATAGGATGCTCTGGTTTGGCGACCTGTTGCTTAAAGATGATTTGTTTCTAAATGTACGACCCTGTACTATTCTCACATAATGGTGTGGCGAAACTTAACTCTTTTGTCCTGCCTCGATCGTCCATTCTGGAAGGGTTGAGATAAACTTTAGTCTTACGATGCATCCTTCTGGTCTGATGTTCTTGACAGCATCATAAATTTTCTCAGGAAGACCTTCTAGGTCTTTATTAGTTTTTGTCCAAAGATTACGAACAAAACCACCGTTCTCTACTAACCATGTTTGTGCTTCTGGGGATGTTCTGCTTGAACATCAACCTTATATCTCCCATAGTAGGGGCCTGCTGTGACTGATAGAGTTGGCTGGAGAGTTTTCCTATTTTTAAAATCTTCTAAGAGATTATGAAAACGAAGCCATTCTAACTCTGATAAAGTTATTATCGGAACTTTTACGCTTTCGGGGTTCTCAAGATAAGAAACTTTAATGGTGCTTTCAAGATTTTGTTTCTTTTCTTCCGTTTTGTAGCTGTAAAGTTCTTCAGTTAAAGCTTCTAAGGCTTGAAGCACAAGTGCTTCATTCTGATCTCAAGAGGCATTCAGGATGTTATCCTTAATAACCATTTGATTGAATTGAAGAATTTTGATGGTTCTGAATACCGGCTTCTCATAGACTCTCATTGGATGATCGAATATCCTTGTCATTCCAGGTACAACCGGTTGTTTTCTTTTGAAGGCTGCTAGCCTGTCATTGGTTTTGCCTTTCTATCTGTTGTTTGAAAGGGTCTGTCTAACTTTCTTTTAAATTGGCCATGCTTAACTGTAGTTCAGGGATGTTGTAGTCCAGACACACTTTTACTTGCTCACTTTTATTTTACTATTCTAAAGACACTCACAACTGACTCACAAGAACTATTCTAGAAAGATTTCTAAAACTTCAATACTAGCTGTGCTCTTCTAGCTCTCTCCTTGAATGCCTTCTCTTCGGGACTTCTTTCTCTTTTTATAGACTTCGGACTTCAAACTTCAATTAAATTTCATTCTGAAATTGAGGACAAGAGGAATCTTATCTCAACGAAAGTTGCTTATGCGTTGGCCTCCATTTACCTAAAGTCGCTTGTCTTTAAGCGTCGACAACTTCCACTTATTTAAAGTTATTTGTCTTCTTGTGTCGACATCTTCCACTAACTTTCCATCATGTTGTTGACGTTGTGTAGCTCTTCATCATGAAAGGATGTTCCTGAGTCAGTGCATCCTCCTTGTTCCTTAGATTTCATGTCTGAGTCATATGGTATTATGTGCTTTTGTTCTTTTTCAACCTTTGTTATCCACGTGGTGATAGCCAACGTTCCATCCACCTCTTGCCTTTCTAAGGCTTTGAAAAAGTCACAATTTTCCAGAGACGGATGATTATAGCCAGGAGAGTGGTATACTGATCTCTTCGGACTAATCTCTGTATAACGTTTATCGTATCTCTGTATAACATTTATCGTCGTTGCTTTCATCTATAGGATGCTCTGGTTTGGCGACCCGTTGCTTAAAGATGATTTGTTTCTAAATGTACGACCCTGTACTATTCTCACATAATGGTGTGGCGAAACTTAACTCTTTTGTCCTGCCTCGATCGTCCATTCTGGAAGGGTTGAGATAAACTTTAGTCTTACGATGCATCCTTCTGGTCTGATGTTCTTGACAGCATCATAAATTTTCTCAGGAAGACCTTCTAGGTCTTTATTAGTTTTTGTCCAAAGATTACGAACAAAACCACGGTTCTCTACTAACCACGTTTGTGCTTCTGGGGATGTTCTGCTTGAACACCAACCTTATATCTCCCATAGTAGGGGCCTGCTGTGACTGATAGAGTTGGCTGGAGAGTTTTCCTATTTTTAAAATCTCCTAAGAGATTATGAAAACGAAGCCATTCTAACTCTGATAAAGTTATTATCGGAACTTTTACGCTTTCGGGGTTCTCAAGATAAGAAACTTTAATGGTGCTTTCAAGATTTTGTTTCTTTTCTTCCGTTTTGTAGCTGTAAAGTTCTTCAGTTAAAGCTTCTAAGGCTTGAAGCACAAGTGCTTCATTCTGATCTCAAGAGGCATTCAGGATGTTATCCTTAATAACCATTTGATTGAATTGAAGAATTTTGATGGTTCTGAATACCGGCTTCTCATAGACTCTCATTGGATGATCGAATATCCTCGTCATTCCAGGTACAACCGGTTGTTTTCTTTTGAAGGCTGCTAGCCTGTCATTGGTTTTGCCTTTCTATCTGTTGTTTGAAAGGGTCTGTCTAACTTTCTTTTAAATTGGCCATGCTTAACTGTAGTTCAGGGATGTTGTAGAAACTCGTCTATGAATTTTTTCTCGTTTTCTGACCGAGCTTCATACTGTGAAGATGCTTTGGATTTATTCTGCTGATCTTCCCATCTTACTGGATCTGGTTGAATTATTTCAGAAGTTTTGCTTGATTTTGTGGGAGAATATAAATCATGCAGAGGTCCAACAGATTTGTCTCCGCTCTTATATCTTTCCCATATGGTTTTTTATTTTGATCCATTTTCTTCAGATATCGATTTCCTCTTCCTTGAAAGTCAGGTTTTCTCATTTCTTCAGGTTCAGGCTCAGTCCTTTTGCTTCTAAGGTTGTGACATTCGTTTCTTTCAATCATCGTCATTTCTCTTGTAAGAGCGTCATGCAGATAATTATTGTTTTATGCAATCATTTCAACATCATATTCATATTGAGTTAAAAACATATGTTATCTAAGAATTCTTCATCTATCTGCTGCATCTGTTAATTTATAGTTCTTAAAGTTTTTCACTCTTTTGTTATTTGTTCGGACTAAAAACTTGTTGCCTAAAAAGGCTTCTGCACCTTTAATGAATTTTATTAGGGCTAGTACTTCTTTATCTTATGTCGAGTAATTTAATTCGGTAAGATTGAACTTTCCTGACACGAATTTACAAATCTTTTATTGATTTGTATCTGACGTAATTGCCCGAACTACTCCTGCCCAATAATAATCATTTGCATCAGTCTGCAAAATGATCAAGTCACATTCTTCAAGCAAGTAACTACAAGGGAGGGAGATGTTTTGTGAGTTCTTTCATTTTTTTAATGGTGTTGATATCATCTGCCGTGAAAGACCATTTCTTTTTTTTAGCTCATCTTTGGAAAGAGAATGGCACTAAGTCCACTTACTTGAGGAATAAAATCTCTCGCAAAGTTAACAACTCCCAAAAATTTCTGAAGAGATTTTGCATCTGGGATATTGTCAGGGAACTGGCTAATTTTCTTAACAATGTGTTCTTGAAGACAGATTTCGCCATCTTTGACATGTATGCCAAGAAAGTCTATCTCTCCTTTTGTGAGATGAATCTTCTTTTGTCCAAGAATGATTCATTTTTGGACTATAAGCTTGCAAATCTGCTCAAAATGTTTCAAATGTTCATTCATAGTTTTAGAGAAGACAAGTGTAATAACCCGATTTTTATTACTAATTTCTTGTAATTTAATCGTGGATTATTTAGAGAATGATTTTTGAGGATTTGTGTTTCGGACGTTTTAATTAGTTGTTGTGTAACGTCGGAAGTGAGTTTCGAGAGTTAAAGATTTGAAAAACGTTGAATTTCGAGGGGCTAAAAGTTGACTTTCTGATCCGTCATGAATTTCGACAAGTTTCCTTCATGACAGTCGTAGAGCTCGACGATACGAGTTCGTAGACACGTGGCACGCTTGAAACGGACGTCGTATGAAAAAGTTACGACATGTTGAAGTTATTCTAAAAATATGAAATTTCTATAAATAGTAATTTAATTTCAGAAAAATCAGAAAATTCTGAAATTATCCGGAATTATCGCGATTTACTGTTCATCGTCTCCAATTCGAATCCGGAGCTTCTTTCGCGTAGATCTCCCTCATCCGGCCACCAATCGAGGCGTGCGACCTGTCAAAGTGTTCATCTCGACGTCCTCTTTCGTTTGAGCTAAGGATCGGCACCGGAGAGTGGCTGTGTTCGGCGCAGCAAGCGGAGGAAGCCACTGCTGCCGTACACGGCGGAGCTGCGACCACGTCCGGCGGAACTGGAGCTCGTGCCACCCACCAATCGGTTCGTCTTCTCCTTGCGGTCCTCTTGGTGTAGGTGGTTGTCGCCGTTTCAAGCCGCTGTGACCGGATCGAGAAACGTCTCCGATCGGGTCGACCCGACCCGTTTCAGCAGTTCAGATCCGGTTCGACCCGACCCGCTTCAGACCCGACCCGGTCAACGTTGACCGTTGACCGTTGACTGGCGTTGACCGTTGACTGGCGTTGACCGTTGACTGACGTTGACCGGTACTGTAGCGATCCGACCCGACGCTATTTCAGCCCGATTCGACCCGTCCTCTCCGAGGCCCAACGCGAAACAGATATTTACCATTTCTGGTGAATTAAGGTGAGTAAACCTCAGTGTATTCGTATTAAATACGAGTTGATTATGAATTAATTATAGTATATGGATCGTTATATGCAAAATGATTTTATGGAATTGATATTTGTTTTAAATTGAATGAACTTGATCGACTACGGTTCATTAGTAAGTAAAATGATTTTAATATAAAAATGATTTTCAAAGGATTTTACGATCAATGACTATAGTTGGTATTAGTGGACTATTCCTGAGTGGATGTCTACGTATATATATATATATATATATATATATATATATATATATTTACGTGAAATATATAATGTGAGTGTGCAATTGGGTGAATGTATTATGTTATGAATTTATCATATATGTGATTATGTGAGTGGTGTGATGTGTGGTTGTGTTGGTATAGAAACCAACGGTTGAAGTAAGATCTCACCAATAGTGGTGAAAGATCTTACATGTGTGGGGAGAGGATCTCGCCTTAGTGGTGAAAGGGATCCTTCTGGCAAGTATGTCGGGACCATGCCTTTGGCCGGGTGATTGGTTACGATCAGTTAGAGCTCTAGTCTGTTTACCTTGTGAGATTTGTAGGGGAATGACGTTGGTCAGTGCGCCCCTAGTCTTACTCTTTTGCTTGATTGTGCATAGTGAATTTTATAATATACGTGTTTTCCTTTGTTGATTTAATTATTTTTATCATGAACTTGTTTGTTTTACTCACACGAGCTTTGAAAGCTTACCGGGTTCGTTGTTTACAACCCGGTGCACCAATTGATGGTGTAGGGGTTAGACCTGCAGGTGAGGACCAGAAGCCAGGGAGCGGCATCTGAGTCGCACGGCTAGTAGGTGTAGGCCTTGGTCTAGCTTGTAATTATCTTTTTGGGTTAGAGAGTAATAGTGAGAGACTCTTTTCTTACATCTATTTTGTTAATGATGTAATATTTTGAATGTATCGAGCCACACACTTAAACTCTGTTATTTTACTTGGTTATTGTATAATAACTTTCAAGTGATTGAGTTTAATTGTAAATTTTAACATTGTCGAATTTGAATTTTATTATTCAAAATTCGGAGTGTTACAACAAGAATGTCATCAATGTAAACTATGCAGAAGTCTAAGTATGGCTTAAAGATGTTATCCATTTTTCTTTGAAAAATGGGTGGTGCTTGTTTAAGTCCAAATGACATTACAAGCCATTCGTAGTGTCCTTGAGGAGTTCCAAAGACTGTTAAGGCAATGGAATCAGGATGCATCCTAACTTGCCAAAAGCCTGATTTTGCATCAAATTTTGAAAATTATTTTGCTCATTTGAGTCTATTGATTAGGACTCTTACTTGTGCTATTTGATAGCCATCTTTGACTGTTTTCTTATTGACATCCCTGTAATCTATTACCATTCTTACTTTTTGTAACGACCCGAATCTTAAAATACTCCCTAAAATTTTTAAGTTTATTTTGACATTTCGAAGGGTTCCGACGGTTGATTTTTTTTATAAATTGACCCGGTCGAGAATTGTATTTCTCGATGGGACAGAGGACGGTAAAACGAGTTCATAGACACGTAACGAGTTTAGTTTGGAGTTCGTATGAAAAAGTTATGACGTAAAATCAGAGGGGAGGAAATTTCTAGAAACGATCGGAATTTTCTGGAAACAGGGGGAATATTCTTGCCATGGAGAGAATATTCTTTCTATTATATTTTTTTTCTTTTCTTCTTTTTCTTTTTCACTCACTCTCTCTCTCCTTCCTCTCTCTCTCCCCGATCGGTCGGTCCGAGCCCTCTTTCCCTCCACCGACTTCCGCCGTCAGGCCGAGTTGGACCGCCGCACCGGTCACGTTCGGACCGGCTCGGCCTCCTTTCTTTTTCTGTGGCGGCGGCATGGCCTCAATCGCCGCCGTTCAGCTAGATTTTTCGGGAGAGGGGTCGACTGTGTCGACCCGGAATCACCACCTCCGGCCACCAATCGGCCGGATTCCAAGGGGGAAAAGAAAGATCTCGTTCTGCTCGACAACTCCATGGAAGGAATTAGCCCGAATCAACCTCGGTAAGTAGAAATTCAAGTTTGAATTTCTCGGGTTTTCTGATTTGAATTTGGGGGAGTGAAATTTTGGTGTTATTGATGTAATTTGAGGTTGGAATTGGATTTAGGACGATGTTTAGAGTTGAATTAGTGTAGGTTGAGGTTTGGATTGTTGAAAATTGATGAATTACAGGTTTGGGGGACGGCCGCCGTGTGGGCTTTTGGTGGCAGAGATGGCGGAGATGGCGGGGAGGGACCCCTGAGGTGGGGATGGTCTAGTTAGGTGAGTGTGGAGATGGTTGAGGGTGTTTCTAGCTCCGGTGGTGGAGCTGCCAGCGGTGGGGCGGCGGCTGCGGAACTTGGGTAAATAGTGAAATGGTAAAAAAGTGAAAAGTAACAGTAAAATAATAATATTAAACAGTAAATAGTAAAGTGAATAGTAAAAAGTAAATTTGACTTTAACCATTTACTTTTTTACCTTAAGTTTTACTGTAAGAGTTCCGTAAAAAGGTAAAAGCTGGTTAACAAGGGGTTTTACGATAAAATAAGCGATAAAAAAATTAATCGGTCTTGTTCCCAGTGGGTGGGCGGTTGCGGAATTGGGAGCAAAGAGATTTTTATTTGGTTATTGGGTATTATTTCAGACCTGTTTCGAATTTTCCGAGGGAATTTCCGGGACAGGTTCTTACACTTTTCCTCTTAATTGCTCTACGTGGTTTCTAACTAAGAATGCAGGAGCATGATGAGGGTTGTCTGAAGGTCTAATTAGTTTCTTTTCAAGCAATTCTTGAACCTGAACTTCTATCTCTTTCCTATCTTAGTCCTTATAATGAGGAATGGCCTTGACATGGCATATTACATTTGCATAATGCATTTTTAGCTGACAATATTCAGGGTCTCTTTCCCAATATAGTTGAGGATTTTCACTGATTATAAGTTTCAGTAAGTTTTCTATCTCAACAAGATTCAGAACTTTCTTTTGTTCTATCTTGTTAGTATATATCTTTAGGTTGTGTTTTTTGATGAATTCTTCTTCACCATCAGACCTTTCTGAATCTCGAGGTTCTACCTCTGATTCTGAGTCTGTTGAGCTTATTGCTTCGTTTGGTATGATTTCTTGGCATTCTCTTAATGCCAATATTGGCTGTAAAACCGGTTTAAAGGGTGGTTTATTATCACCACGCTTTGTTGGCAACTTCTGATATTGTTCTGTGAATCCTTTAATTGCAATGCTAACAACATCCATAAGTCTAGATTCCCAGTACATTTTGTTGTGCTTTTCAAATTCGATCATTTATACGGTCTGCACTATTTTCTGCTGTAGTAGGAAGTCATATCCTATTAGCATATCAGCACCTTGGCCTTCACATTGCCAGATTGTTTGGAACATATGTTCCTCCTCCTATGCATATTCTGACATTTTTGGTAAAGTGATCCATGAGAATCTCTTTATCTCCCATCCCAATTCCAGTAACATTTTTTTCAGACTTTTTCTAATATTCTTCAGGAATAGCATATCGTTTGGCTAGGCTATATCCTGAACCGTTATCTACAAATACATGTAGATGATATTTTTTGTAATTGAGAAATTTCAGGCCAACAACGATGTAATTGCTATATACACTCGTCTGCACCTATTTTACTGGTTGAGTTGTATCTTCATTCTTAGAGATTTCTATGAAATAATTGATTCTTCTTTCATCCTTCTGAAGAGAAACAGATTCTTCTACTGGTTTTTTGCTTAATGAAGTTACTAACTTCATTTTCTTGATGTCGTCCTCAAGATTTTGCTCTTGGGTTTGGTCATAGAAAATCTCATACTCTTGATCTACCAATGTATGTGCATCATTTTCTTTGGTTTTTCTTCTTAGCTCTGCTATGAAACATTCTCTATGATAAGTTTCTCATGTTTCTTCACAATACATAGGTACTGTGTTGCTATCGTAACAATTACAATAATCACAGGTGAAGGCTCGTGGTTTTAGTTGAAACCCACAGATGTTATCAGTTTTTTCTTGTTTCCAATTTTGGATTTTTAATATGAATATCGGACGATCTTCATATTTTTCTTCAGAATCCTCTGAGGCGCTTTCTGTATCACTTTCTGACGAATACTCAACAGAATATATTGACTCATTCTCTTCATCAGAATAGGCTACTTCAAACTTTTTTAGGTTTGCATATTCTATAGCCTCATCGTATTCTACTATGAGAGCTTTAGATGATTTTTTTTCTCTTTTGAGACACTCATTGACATAGTGTCCCTCTGCCTTATAGAGCCAACATTTGCATGGCTTTCTTTCTCTTAAAACATTCTGCCTCTGTGGTTTTTTCTTAAAAAATCTATTTTTAGGAGATCTCTTTTCTGTGTTTCTTTCAATGCTTTTTTTAAACTTATACTTCTTTTTAGAAGTAAGGTTACAGTTATATTTCCTGAAACTTGCTTTTGTTTTTTCTATCTGTGTGAGTATGACATCTCCACTGTGTCGGAGTATCCAATATTTTTAGACACATGTTCTCAACTTCTCTGAGTTGTTTTTTTTGTAGTTCTTGATTTTTGATTTTCCGTACACTGCTTTCTTAAGAGATCTCTTGCCCTTTCTGCTAATCCTCCAATAGTAAAATACTGGAGGGGAATTTCTTCAATAGACTGTGCTACATCATTATTCCAGAATTCTGGTAATTTTCTGTAGTATGTTCTGATGAGATCGTCATTTTCTAAATCTCCGATTGTGCAGAAATAATTCTGGAACTCATTTGTATATTTTTCAAAGTATCTCATATTGCATATACTCAATTTTTGAATATTAGCTCTAGCTCTTTGTTTAGACTGATCACTATGCTCTGTTATATCTCCACAAATTGTGCATATATGGGAAATAGCAAAATCCATTAGATTATTAGTCTGAGGTAGCCTCGTTTCCCACTTAGCCCATTTAGAGCTTCTCTTAAATGAATTGTACCATTTCTGAACTATTCATGTTAAGGTTGACTCATAATACGCATGAGCCTCTTCATAGGCGAATTTGGATAGGAATAATGTTTGGGTTAGCTTTAGACTTGCAATCTAGTCATCTATGACCTTTCTTTTATCTCCTACTCTATCTAGGTCTAGATTAACACCTCTTTCGGAGACTGCTTGTCCCCATTTTAGTTATTTAGGAATGTACTTCTGAGAGCTTCGCTCTCCAAATCTCCCTGTAGGCGCTTGCCTTTTAGGAAGTTTGATTTTTTCTTCTCTAATAATCTTAGTAGGATTAATTGTGATGTTTTGAAAATAGTGTTCCCTCCTTGTGGTCCTGCTTGGTTATTACTTGGTTCTGCATCCATGGACGACTCACCTGGTTCTTCCTTACCAGCCTGATATGGCATTATTTTTCTCTTATTTTTCCAGTTCGGGATAAAGAAATCTTTTTTGTTATTTCTTATAATCCTTCTATGGAATCACGAGTTTTTGTCTGTGCATATAGTTCTTTTAATCATTCTATTTTTTTAAGCATTCTTATAGGCTTTTTTGAGTCTACTTCTTTGAAGGATTCTTCTAGAATTCCTCTTGAAGTGCTTGTTTGCTCATAATTAGCAAATGAGTGTCTAACTGGAGACTTATTATCCCACCACCCCCCCCAATGTCTTCATAGATAGATGCACTGAGATCTATTTTTTGGACTGGTGAGGATGGATGTAGTGGTGCCAGGGTTATTTATGAACTTTGTGTTTGGCGTCACATTGGAGCTCATTAGCTTGTAATAAATTCAGTAATCAACAGCTAGTTCCATCATGCCTTGCTTCATGGAAATCTCATCTGTTTTGATTCTTAGGTTTAAACAGTGGGTTGCATCTTTCAGATGAGTGGTGAAGTTTGGGAAGACACTTAAGTATGCAACTTGGTTACATAGCGATGCTTCTACTGTTCCTAACAGACTTTTCTTGAAGTCTGTAATTCGGTCATCTTGTAAGATGCATGGCTAACAGTCTATCATGTCTCTTGCTAAGAGTTTTATTGATACTTGTACTGCACCAATATGCATGTAATGATATTTTCTCTGAAAAGTTTCACTGACTTCTTTTGGGGTGATTAATCTGATGTTTGTTTCACTACCAGTTGCTGGGATTGTTAACTCTAGTATCTTGAATCTATGTGAATCCAGGTTAAACGATCCTCTTTTGTAGATCTCGTTGAATCTAAACCTTGGTGTGGATGCTTCTCTCACATTAGATTCAATTTCATTATACTCAAATTTTTTAACATTCATGAGCTATACCGGCGGTACAGTATATCTCTTACTGAGTATTATACTCAGCATTTTTATATCTCTTTTAGAGATTTTAGATGTTTTCCATTCGAGTAATTTAGGTTCACTAAATTTAATAACAAACTACAAGTAGGTACATGGCAATAATTTGTTTTACAAATAACTCACTTACATATTAAATTGAGCAATTTATGACTAAAATTTACAAATTAGTACAAAATGCTATTAAGTTGACACATGTCACTAGTAATTTGATATTTTTACCCCTCTTTTATACTAGAAGAAAAATGAAATTTGAAATCCTCTTCTGTAAAGCAATTGTAATCCAATTTTTTACATACTTCTCAGTAGCAGCTCCTTCAGCTGCATCACCGATCTCAGTAGCAGTTGAAGGGCACCAATCTCAGTAGCAGCTCATTCAGCTTCTTCATTCTCAGTAGCAGCTCCTTCAGCTGCATCACCTCTCCCAGTAGCAGCTTCTTCAGTTGTATGACCACGCTCAGTAGCATCTTCTTCAGCTGCATCATTCTCAGTCGCAACTCCTTTAGCTTCATCACCTCTCTCAGTAACAGCTCCTTTGTTGACTGCTACTACTACTACTAGTGCTACTTCACATGAAAGAAATATAGTACAACCTCCAACGTACCGCAAAACCTGTCAATTTAGTGAATTTGTTATCGAAATCGATTCATACAAGTCCAATTTTTGCTACTGTGTAGTTTTTCAAGAAAAAAAAAATCAAAATCAAAATTTGTACTACGGTGCTACTCACCGATTGAAGACGAAAAAGAATGATATTTGATGATACAGTGTCAATGGCTCACATGAAGGTTCACAGCTTTACCTAATCATGCTCCATGGAACTTCTTCAATCTAATTTTTTTTACTGCTACTGCTACTGTTACTACTCCATGGAACTTCTTCACCGATCAAAACTTGTTACTGCCACTGCTTCACCCATCAAAACACATGCTACTGCTACTATGGCTCGTGGTGGTTGAACTTCGAAATTTTAAAGTTTCTCAAAATATATGCAACACTATACTCAAATGAAAGCCCATGAGATGAAGAACAATTTTGTAGTTTGAATCTTCTCCAAATTGTCGACGGTTTGGCCGGAAAACTTGAAATTACCGGAAATAACTCAAAAAAGATGAGAGAGAAACTTGTCAGTTAATGGAGTGGCAATATGGTAGTTTTGATAAAATCAGTGGCATTTTAGATATTTCAACCTCAATCATTCAATCAGTTTTGAGTCGACTCGATTTTGGGCCAAACTTATGTTCTTTTTTGTTTAAAAATTATTATAAGTGAGTTATTTGTGTTTATAAATTTGGTCGAGTGCTACTGTGTAATTTACTAAAATTTAAACCCGCTTTCCAACTATTTGTGCTAGTTCTTCTTCGTTGATTCTTTCAACGTTAGAGTTTTCTTTTATCTTTTCTATACTTTTTTGTAGATTTGAGATTCTTGCGTTTATTTCCTGAAATTGTTCTTCTATGTCTCTTCCTATCTCTTAAAGATAGTTATTGATATAGTTTTGCTGATGTATATAATTGTTTCTACGTTTTCAGCAAGCTTTTCTGTAAGAAGATAAAAACTTAGAGTTTTTTCATCTTCCTTCTTTACTATTAGTTATACTCTTTGCTTCATCATATTCTAAATATAAGAGTTTTTAAAAATCTTCTCAAGGTCTCTTGAGTTTCTCTTAATTCAGCTGCTTGCTGATTAATGTTGTTAGCAAGATTCTATGTTCTTACTAATTTGTTTTCAATATCTGAAAGATATTGTTTTTCTTTGAGGTAGTCTAGCTTGACTTTAAGCCTAGATATTTTTGCTTGTATTTCTCCGAGTTGATTAATCCTAAGATTAAATCTCTCGAGTTGTTTTGTTACTTTCTCAATAGTTTTATCTCTAGATAGATGATCAAGAAATTCAACTATGCTTGGTCTGGACTGATCAAGTTCTTCTACTTCTATCTTTTTCTGAATATAAATATGTTCGTCGTATAGAGTGTTAAGAACTATACAGGCATATGCAATGGAGTATTGATTTTCTTGGATGTGTCTTGTGTGAAAACACAAGTTCCACTTGTCACTTTCTTTTTCAATACAAAAGGCTTGGTAATTCTTGAGTTTTGGCTCTCTTTTGTTAGCTGATAGAAGCCAACTATGTGGCATAAGTGTTTTCTTCAACTTGTTTTTGAGCAAAACAGGCTCTGATACCAATCAGGGCGGATCTAAGCTCTGCTCAAAATTTCAAGCGGTTCTTGTTCTTCTTTGAAAGTTTGTTCAAGTTTTGCAATTTGCTTCTCTAGAATATAGACACCTTGTGTAAACCTGTAAACCTAAAAATTATATCAAAATATCATCGCCTATTTCTATTAAGGTTTTCTCTAAAGTTTTTTAACTTTTTCAATTTTTCCCTTTTTTCTTTTAATTCTTTTTCAGTAAGTCCAATATTTTCTAAATAAATTAAACGATGAGAGGAAATAACTAATGAATAAAAATAATTGTTTAACTTCGAGTATATATGATAAATAATATATCAATAGTATGTTAAATAAATAAATTTATCGGCCCATCACGCTCCGTCAATACGAAAAATAACTAAAGATTAACAGAAAATTAACTAACTTAAAGAGAAATGGTGGTTTGGTCTTTTCATGTAGGAAGAAGTTAACAAGGGGGTGTGGTTTGTAACATAGGGTATGTGGATTTCCCACACCTTTATTAATTATAATTGGATTGTTCTTGGCTAGTTCAAAGGAAGCCAAAGAAAAATAGAATTCCAAGTTTCCAACCTTGGATCTTGACTATGAATAATTACCATGTAAGATGAAGTTTCTGTACAAGAAACAACCATTCACCGTACCTATTTAGCCTTCAAATTCATTAGTTTTCCATAACAAATCGGTACAATTTTGTTCAAAAGGAAAAGATTCGGTTTGTTTGTCTTTGAGAAACAAAATTCTTTCGCTAAT
This sequence comes from Potentilla sterilis, assembly GCA_963682095.1. Taxonomy (NCBI): domain Eukaryota; kingdom Viridiplantae; phylum Streptophyta; class Magnoliopsida; order Rosales; family Rosaceae; genus Potentilla; species Potentilla sterilis. The sequence goes on along the minus strand of OY821761.1, from coordinate 44,403,887 downwards.
TAAAAGGGGCGCAATGGAAAGTATATTTCCTTACATAGATATAGATACTAGTATCATATAACCTAGGTGTTTCATACAAACTCAAATGGCTACATCAAGCCAGGAGCTATATGATTTCGCTACAGTGAAAACATTCAGACCAAAGCATAAACAGCTCCCAATACTGTAGTAAGTAGAGAGCATCAAGTTAAAGTCTTACAGAAACAGCTACCTCCTGTTACATAAATTAACTGGGAGCTTCTGATATTAGATCTAGGTATGGTCTAAAGCTCTGAAACTAAATGTCCATGTTAAGTAGTCACTAAGTGAGGAGGAGCGGAGCGAGGAAGCACACATGAGTAAGTGACATACTTCACACTGTCAAGAAGCAGAACAACGAAAACCCGAGAAAGTGACTTGGGTTTGATTATGCCGTCAACATCAATGTCACCTGCCTCTCTAGGATCAACCAGAACAGAAACAACCATGGAAGAATTACTACCTTGAAAGTTGTTGCTCGATTGATTGTTTCTTATGGCACGTTGGTCATCAGTGACATTATGATTGGATCCAGCAAGGGGAATTGCGCGACCACCAAGGATCCTTCTGTTTCCTCCCCTGTTAAGCCTTGTAGCATTTGAACTGTGTTCAGAAACATTGGCTACTGAGGATGCAGGAATTATACCTCCTGAATGAGTTGCAGCTGATACATCAAACTGAAACACTTCAGTGCACATGCCTGAACTCAATAGCGGTCCAGCAAGGCCTTCTTGAAACCACTGCTGCAGTTTCCCATCAGCAGAACCAGCTGCAAGAGCCTTCCGTTGTCCAGCAGGAGTTGTGTATAAAGGAGCACGTCTCCCTCTGTTTGCTCCAGTTTCAGGAATAGCCAATGCCGAAACCAAATCTTTAGCTCCTTCCACTCTGGCCTCCCTACTCTTCTTATGAGCTTTAGCTTTCTCACTGGCCAGGACCGAATGAATAATCAAGTTGCCATCAATCTTTACAAGTTTATCATTTCTTGGAACATACAAAGAAGCAACAAGAGGCTCACTGGCATTGCCCACGCCAGGTACCCCTTGTTCTTTCTGCTTATGAGCCCTCTCATGAATCTTGTTAGAGACATCAAATTTCCCACCCGACATTCCTAAACCTACATTTCCTTCTGATCCATTCAAACCCTGAACTCTCAAAACCTTGGCCCTCTGCTGATCATAAAACCTATCCCTTACAAAATTCGACCCCCCAAAACCAACATTCACCATCGGAACAAGTCCACCAACAAGCAACAAGAAAAACAACAACCCCAGCAAACTAATGCTAGCAACCTTCTTAGTTTTACTCTCCGACTTCTTCTTCAGCTTGGGCGCAGCTGCAGGCTGCTGGGGTTTAAGCCTGGGTATCGGCACCAAAGGCACCTGAGAACCTTGCGGTTTCATAACATAAGGCGAGTACGGCATCCATGGATAACCCATCGGAGGCATCGGATACATCCCCGGTGGCGGTGGTGGCGGGCACATTCCATTACTACTGCTCAATTGCTGCTTCAAAGTCGCATTCTCGGCCATAATGTACGATATCTTATTATTCAAATCAGCTATAGTTGTATGCATAGCCCTTACCTTATCTTCAAGCTCCTCCACATAATGCTTCTTCCTCTGCCTCGAAAGCTGAGCACTCTCTCTGTTCCTCATCAGCCTCGCCTTCCTCTTCTCATCCTCATCGTTCAAACCGCCGTCGCCGCTCTCCGATCTCCGGTACTTGGAGCTTCTCGACTCCACATTCCCTTCATCGCCGCCGCCGCTGCTCTCTTTCTTCCTCTTTGAAACGCAGCCGTTTCTGGCCGTCTCCTCCTCGATCTTCACCTTCTCATTAGCACTAGTAACATTAGACGACACGTCGCGATCGGAATTATCGCCGGAATGAGTCGGCGAATTAGCCGCCTCGGGAATCCCGGAGCCCTGAGACGACAGCGGCCCACCGGAATTCTCCGAAAACTCCTGATCGTGGCCGCCGGACTCCGACGAAGGATAATTCAAGAAACCGGAAACAACGCCGTCGGAGACTTTGGAGATTTCGGATTCCGGAGACTCCGAAACAAGAGTGGAACCGGCGCTGGGCTGAGCCGTTGGATCGAAGCCATCGGGGAGGAGGAAGTCGTCGGCCTCCGACGGGAGGTAGAGGTTATCCAAATCGTCAAAGGTGAGCTCGTAATCGCAATTGTCGTCGGAGCCGAAGCCGAAGCCGAGATCGGAAATGAACGAATCGGAGGCCATGGTGGCCATTGCGGCGTCGGAGGAGAAGAATTGAGGATCGAGAGGAGGGATCGGGAGGGACTCGAAGTCCTCGCCGGAATCGCCGGTCTTAACGGTCAGATCTGAAGGGAGGATAGGCGGTTTGCCGACGACTGAGTCTTCCATGTTTTAGGGTTTTCTGGAAGGTTTGAGAGAGTTTAGGGGTTATGAATTGGAAAGGAGGAAGAGGACTCGTTTGGGAAACTTAATAGGAACTTTCACGGGTATTGACCGTGTGCGTGGACCTCATTAATACTAATGCGATCAAAAACCGTGGATTTATCCAAATCCATTATATTTAATTAGAGCATTTAAGAGACTAAGATTTGTTTCCTCTTTCCAGAAATTACCCCAACGTGACCAGACGCATAATTTTCTTTGCTTTTGAGTTTTGATACGAAATGACCGGATTTATAGTTACCATTTAGTCATTTCGTATCATACATGGAAGTGTAATGGTTATTTAAGACTTCTATTCATTTTTATAAAATTGTATAAAAAGAATGACTAAATATATATGTTTTACGCTGCATTATATGTTTGTATCTCTACTATTAGAAAGTCAGGCACACAAATGTTTCACTAAATTATGAACTACCGAATATGCCCCTCTATAAGATAATATCGTTAACAAACAAGAGAGATATTATAGTAAATAGAAAAAAAAAACAATTTGGATTGTAAGAAGACGTGGAATTGTGGGAAGAGTAGAATGAAAAGATTACAAGTGAGTACACGAGTAGGGATGCTAATATTTAGAATATTATTAGTTTGATATACTAAGAGATTAGTTTGACCGGATGTTGAAATATTATGATAGTGGATTAGTAGATTGTTAGGTTTTATGATACACTTGTTTACCCGTTTTCACTTACCAACTTGTTAAGGTAACGTCTATTATAATTTATTAAATTATTAATTAATTAAAATTATATTTCTTATCACCTAAAATTTGTTTCATAATAGAAGGTTAATCACCCACAGATTTTATATTTCAGGAGATTCTTGTAACTCTAAATATCACACAAATCATGTCTCACTAGAGGATGTCTGTGCAGTTTTATTTTTTACAATTGTGATGTCTATGCGGGGTGAAATTACCAAAAAACATAATCACGAGACTTAAGAAAATCAATAAAAAGAAATTTGAAAAGAAAAAAGAAACCCTATGAAACTTAAGTCCACTGCAATAACCCCACTCTTAATTGATCTAAACAAAAAGCAGACAATGCCTTCAAAGTTCAAACGTAGAGAATACTCAAACAAGAGACGTTTCTAGTGTAACGAACGGCTGTGAATCCAGTGATGGCGTCAGCTGTAAACTAGGCCAGATGGAAGAAAAAGAGGTTTGGTAGAGTTTGGTAGTTTCCAGCCAAAAGAACCACATTATTAGTAACTTCACATGATGATGACATTTGGGCATTCTATATACTATCCTTTATGTTGTCTTCTTCTTTGTTACGAACTCCCTTGTTTTCTTATGAATTAGGACCCCCATCTCACTAATAATTGCCTCCATTTCATCAACAATAAACAAAGGCCAATCAGTTTCAGATGCCAAAGATGCTCTTTCTGTAACAATGGCAGAAGTAATGAGCTCAAGTCTTAGTAGTCCTCTGGTTCAAAATCAAGAATGCGATGCCGAAACATCCCAGCTAGGATTTGGTAGAGTGGATGATGTTGTTGAAGAAGCTAAGAAGCAGCTGTGGCTAGCAGGGCCTCTTATTGCAGTGAGTTTGCTGCAGTGTAGCTTACAGATCACGTCAGTCATGTTCGTCGGTCATCTCGGAGAGCTTGCGCTTTCCGGCGCTTCCTTGGCCTCTTCGTTCGCTGCAGTCACCGGATTTGATATCTTGGTAAGAGGGCATCGCTCAATTTGTCACAACTTGATCGTATTCCTTTTCATTATAAATTATCAAATTTGTTCATCAAATGACATGTTACTTCAAATGAGCCGTTGTCCGAAAATTTGGTCTATCAGTTCAATTTTCCTAGCTGAGCTTGGAAGAAGATCTTCCTCAATTTTATTTTTTAACAAATATGTGATATATTTCAGCACAGTTGGGAATGGCAAGTGCGTTAGAGACGCTATGTGGGCAAGCCTATGGGGCTAAACAGTACCACATGCTTGGAGTTCATATGCAACGAGGAATGCTAACATTGTTATTAGTGAGCATTCCCTTGGCACTCATTTGGTTCTACACAAGCAGCATTCTCTATGCTCTTGGCCAAGACCACGAGATATCTGAAGAAGCAGGAACTTTCAACAGATGTATGATACCGAGTCTTTTCGCCTATAGCCTCCTCCAATGCCTCATCAGATTCTTACAGACACAGAACAATGTGTTTCCAATGATGATAAGCTCTGGAATCACAGCTTTTCTTCACATCATAGTATGTTGGGCACTTTGTTTTAAAGTTGGACTAGGCAGCAAAGGTGCAGCATTGGCAATTAGCATTTCCAATTGGGTGAACCTGTTGTTATTGGCAGGTTATGTGATGTTCTCGCCTGCCTGCAAGAACACTTGGACTGGATTCTCAAAAGATGCATTCAATGATATCTTAAGCTTTATCAAGCTTGCCATTCCATCAGCTATTATGATATGGTAACCAAGTTTTTTATTTTCCATAAAAGAGGTAGTACATGTCTGTTGCAGACTGCCTAAACCGTCTTTCAACTATAACTACTGGTTAACTATAATCTTTTTAATGCAGTTTCGAATATTGGACATTCGAAATGGTTGTTCTCTTGTCCGGTCTCCTCCCAAACCCAAAACTTGAGACATCTGTGTTATCAATTAGGTAACGCTGCCTTGTTCTGTAAGTTTCTATTTAGTGTGATAGCAATGTACGAAGAACTGATTGTTATTGTTGAAGCAGCCTTAACACATGTTGGATGGTCTATATGGTATCAGTTGGTCTTGGCAGTGCTATAAGGTTAGTGATGCCATGTATTTTTGGTGATTCTTCATTACTACTGCTTTAGTTGATCTCCTCCAGAAAAGCAGCACCATAGAATTAGTAACAGACATGTTTTCTTAAATCACTGGTCTGTTACCATAACAGTACAAGAGTGTCAAATGAATTAGGTGCCGGGCGGCCACAAAGTGCAAGATTAGCTCTACAAGTCATGATCGCAATATCTTTATCTGAGGGTGCTGCTATAGCAATAGCCACTGTATTGATTCGCAGTGTTTGGGGAAAGCTCTACAGCAACGAGAATGAAGTGACCAGATATGTTGCTGAAATGATGCCACTGCTTGCACTATCTGACTTCTTGGATGGATTCCAGTGTGTGCTTTCAGGTCCCAAATGCTATTGACAAACTTCTGAATTTGACGTTTATGTGGGACTTTACTCAATCAAGTGCCTTACTTCTTTTCTTTTTCATTTTGAAATGTAGGAGCTGCTAGAGGGTGTGGATGGCAGAATCTTTGTGTATACATCAATCTTGGGGCTTACTATGTTGTGGGAATTCCTACTGCTGTGCTCTTTGCTTTCACACTTCATATTGGAGGCATGGGGCTTTGGATGGGAATCATTTGTGCACTTCTTGTTCAAGTTATTGCACTTGTTGCAGTAAATGCCTGCACTGATTGGTCTCAAGAGGTAAAGTTGAGTAAAAAAAAAAAAAAAACTGATGTATACATGTCAAATACGAGAGTTTATTTGATGGCTGTTCATTTTACATTTCAGGCCATGAAAGCTGCCGATCGAGTTCATAATACCAGCTTGGTGATTGACAAGGCAATAGATTAGTTTATGAAATGTGTAAACAACTATGATATAGAATAAAATTTCAGTCAAACGGGAGAGATCATTATGATACCTGGAATTTGAAGTCAAGAAGATAGATCTGTAATAAAAGAAATTTCAAGTCCAATTCTTTAACATGATTGTTGTAAAGCAATTAGATGACTGATATTAATTGGAATATCTGTGAGTTCTACTTCAAAAACAGCTACCAAGTACCAAGTGCATTCCATTCTATCTCATCAGTGTTCAGTCTAGGCTACCCAATACTTGATTACATCATTTATATCAGATAGAAGTGCACTAAAAATCTAAAGAACGTACCCAAATGCTCCAACGTTGAGACACATCTTATCAACCCAACAAGGAAATGATGGCACAAAACATTCCGATCAAACACTCTAGATGAATGTTAACATGTTTTCCAAAATGGAAATGTTTAAAACCTAATATAGCTATGTCACCCAAAAAAGATCACTCTGCAAGGCAGATTAATTTTCCACACTTCCGACAGATGATACAGGTGGAAGGGATGGTTCTTCTGCATTGATGTTTGAGTCAGTTGCAAATTCAGGCGAAGATAGCGGCTGCTTTGGTTCTGTTGAATCCTCAAGAGAAGGAGGGGCTGGCTCCTCATGTTCATTGTTCTCGGGATGAAAATTAATTGGGAATTTTGTGACTCGCGGCTTGTCAGCTAAAATGTTTCTCTGGACCCTATCAATCAACAACTTCGGGGGAGGTTCCTCTCTCAGTTGTTCATCATCATAATCATTGTTCACATAGTACCCCACCCTAACAAACTCCTGCCCCATATAAGAACATGTCAACAGTAGTACTGTAACACCAATGATATCTTCATCACGTATTTTTGATGGGTCTGGAGGGTCAGCCTGTCAGGAGAACAAGACACATACAAAAACAGAAAGAGGATTGAGTTTCACATCCATGTTGAGGACCTAAAATAAGCTTCGAGATACAAGGAGTCAGTTTAATTACCTGAAATACAAAACGGTAGTTGCCAACATTGACAGGACCAACAAGCACACTCTCCAAAAGTTGGTCATACGTCTCATCTTCAGCAGATCCAACATATATGAGCTTCCATTCCAAGTCTGTAAAAAAATGAATAACATCTCATATCAAACCTATAAACATTGCAGCTAAAGATGAAATCATTCAAAGAGGTGGACATGCTAGTATGCTGCCATTTGCAGACGCCTACTCTATTTCAGACTACAAACAGGTGATAGTTTCATTCAAATGTTATTACGCATTTTTTTTCATTTTTCTCAGGACATTCCAACCATCCTCAAACCAAAAACCAACCATGCTTGTTCGAAGCGAAAATTCTGAACCTAGAAATGTTCAATTCGGCATCACCTACACCCTGAACCACCTTATTAACATAGATTTTGCAATGCCTCAGGACGAGAACCAAGACAGACATAAATCATAAACTAACTAATCGTCTGAGCCAGTGATTAACCCGAAACAACACAACCACCCTAACGGTAGAGTTCTCAGCCTGTGGCAACAACTAATAACTTACATTTACCCTCTTTCGATAAACATAACTTTTGCATTCTTACCGGTACAAAACACAAATCCATGCTCTACAGGGACCAAATTTGCCCAAAACAAAGTTAACCCATCAAGAAATGGGACCTTTCCCTCGACTCAGAACTGTCACAATAGCACGGTAATTTTCCAAAATGAAAGCTTCAATCAATAACATGCCCAACCACACAGTCCCAATAAAATCCACAGCAACAGATAGAATCAATCTAACTATGACATGATCTATTCAAGAATATCCCCTAGATTCTTTGTCTAGCTTAATCAATTTTTTAAAATTCCAAAACCCAGCAAGAGATAAATCAAATCCAACTAATTGGGGATTTGGGGTAAGAAACCCTAGCTGAACCTCAAACAAAACCAAATGAGCATTTTCCCCAAAATTCATCCAATACAAAATTACAAGAACTAAAATCCAAGATAGAACAATAATGGGTTTAACAAGATTACCGTCTTTGAGGGAAGCCAAGCACTCGTACGAGATTTCGAACTGGAAGGGGTTGAGGAAAGCCGAGGGGTTGTCCAAAACGGCGACGTTTGTGATGTTGACGGCACTCATTTTCGCGACACCGAATCACAACTAAGACTATTGCCGAGCAAATCCCAACCCTGGATTGGTTAAAAGCCTTCGCCGACTCTCGAAGAACCCTAGAACGGATTTTGGGCTGGACCGGAACGGACAGCTGGCGGTGAGGGGGGAGGGAAAAGAGAGGGTGGAGATTTGGAAGGGTGGGGGTTAGGGAGGGTATTTATATGAAGAGGAAAGAGAAGGGTTTGGGTTTACCGGCAGTATCCGGTGTGCTGCTCTGGAGGGAAATAAGGTAGGAATTTGGCGGGATGGATATTTGACATTTTTTTGACACTAACTTTTGCCTTCTCGTCCGGCGGGATATATACACCGGAAGAGCCCAACCCACAATTGGATTCTTCCGCGTCATCGCTTTTAACCTACCAAATCCATCGAAATTTCGTTTTTTTCCTTTACCAAGTTTTATTTTTACTGTTACTTAGTAAAATATTTTTATAAAAAAAACACCATATACACCATCATTAGAGAGAGCTTTAAAAGAAATCTCGGATGTGTATGTCTTGATCTATTCCATGTAAGATTAGAAATAATAGTTTCATGTAGTAACATATTTACTATTCCGTATAGATATAGGTTTTTCACGTAATACTTTGTAATCCTCTATAAATAGATGCATTTATTGATGAATAAAGTGATCTCTTCAATTTCTCTATTTTATTGTTTTTCTCCTACAACAATAAGTATGTTGTACAATTGACAAAAAAATAAATGGTGATGTACAACTAGTTTTAGACCTAGTTTTAGCATGTCCGGACAAATCCATTGTGTACAACATCCCTGATTTGAATAGAAGTTAGAACTAGTTTTGGACCACTTCTATTAAATAATTAGATTTTCCTCTCCACAAAGTCTTCCGTACTGCAATCCCCATGGTCTATCAAGCATTCCACTGTCGCGCAAAAAGGAGGATGATGTTTTCCGGCAACTCCTGCACGAAAAATATAACCAATCAACCCAACTGGTCCGATCTCCCACCTGAACTCCTAGAGCTCATCTTGAAAAGCCTTACTGCCCTCGACATAATTCGCATTAGAGCTGTTTGTACTTCATGGATGTACGCCGCAAAATACTATCCGCTGCCTCAACCTCCATGGCTCATGCTCCCTACTGATCAACCAAACGATGTAAACTCTCGCCGCTTTGTTGATTTTGCAGGCAAAGCCAGTACATGTTACACGATGACCAACCTTTTTCGAGGCTTCTCCGATTGGTGGTGTATCGTTTCATCCTCACATGGATGGTTGGTGATTCTAGACCAAAAAGCAGTCGTGCATCTTTTTAATCCACTTTCAAGAGGAAGCATTCGACTCCCGGAGATTGGAACCCTTGCAGAGATTCCTACGATTTTCAACATTAACGCTCTTACGTCGCATAACTTATTCGAACGTCGTATATGTAAGGTTGTTCTTTCTTCCGACCCAAGTCGCAACAACAACTACGTCGCTGCCGTAATTTACAAGAAACGAAACTCGTCAGGGCTCGCGTACTATAAGGGGAAGTACAAAACGTGGATCGAACTATGTGAGCATAGAGAGTTCTATAATGAACTGATATTCCACAATGATGACCAGCTCTTTGCGGTGGATCCAGATGGATGGTCGATTGATCTTTGGAACTTGAAAGCAAATCCTGTTGCGATGAAAACCATTAGGCTTCAATTCACTGCGAGATTATTAGATGAAGCAATTGCAATCGAATACCTTAGCCGTGAAAGATATGCCAGTTACTTGGTCGAGTCTTTGGGTGAGATATTGTTAGTACTACGAACTAGGTCGTCCAACCATAGCCCTTATAGAACCGTTAGCTTCAGGGTTTACAGGGTCAACATGACAAACTCGCAGTTGGAGGAGGTGGAATGTTTGCATGATCAGGTTTTATTTCTGGGCGGAAATCAATCACAGTCGTTATCCACTCGAGATTTTCCGGCATTTGAAGATAACTCTGTCTACTTCACGGATGATCACTGGTCTATGATGAAAAATGTAAGCATATATCTTGGTAGGGATGAGCGTGAATTTGTAACTAAATACGGTGGCCATGATCTTGGAGTATACAGTTTGGAAGATAAAGTTGTGAGGCCATTTGATCAAATTGATAATCGGTATAGGATTTATCCTCCACCCTTTTGGATTCTTCCGTCAGCGCTCAAATAATTATCTACCGATATCAGTTTAGTGGCTTTGAGGTATGATTTGGTTGTTCATTGTTGTAGATCGGGAAACTGGCCATGAATTCGAATCCCTAGCTAGCTAGCCTACTTAGTATTTGTACGCTGCAAAGACACAAACCTGCATGTATATTTTGTGTGTGCGCTTCGTAATTTTAGATTTGTTACATTGTTAGGCTAACGATTTATTGGACCTTATTGATACTATTTTCTATCAACATCCGAGCCATTGACACCATAAATTGAGCTCGGATGTTGTTTTAGTCTTCTAACAACAACATATAAGCTCAATCAATAAGGTGTTAGTGATTTCTTATAAAACTTGAAACTCAAACTCACAATTTTTCACTTATAATGAGAAGTAGAAAAATAAAATAGATAAAAAAAATCTCTAATATATCCGAACATGACAAATTTGTGGGAAGTTAAGGATACGTTCATTTCTATAGGGTTATTTACAAATGATGCATTTTTAGCTCAAAGCCTTCTTCATATTAGTTAGGTCAATATTCTAAGTGGTGAGGTCAATGTTGGAGATTGAAAGATGAACTTTCAGATCGACCAAGTGAATTTGTTTACAAATGTTTGTAAATAGGACCGGAATTTTAAAGTATACTTGTTTCTGCACAAACCCTGGGGCCTGGTAGATACAGATGAATCCAACTTGATCTCCTGCAAACTTGCTTACTAAGGGAAATACCGGGCGGGCCGGTCTTCTCCTCTCTGATGCCTAAGTCAGTATAGTTGGAATATATAACTTGAGCACGTATGTAAGCGGTGAGAGAGATAAGTTACCTATTAATAAGGGTAGCTGGGACCCTTATATAGGTGGCTGGGGGTGAGGGCTGGCCTCACCCTTCGATGTGGAACTGGTTCCCTTCGAAGGGCAGTTCTGGTGACCTTTTTGGCAGGCAGGCGCCCCCGGTCCCAGGGTCCCTGGCAGCCGGATAGACTGCTGGACCCCGAGGCCGGGTGCTGGTGGTTCGGTCCTGGGCATCGGCCCGGTCCCTGGTGCACTTGCTGCGGGTCTGTGGGCCTGATGTAGCCCCTCTACGGCTACTGTCAACAAGTCCCCCAAGTTCCCGGTCAAGTGCAATGTTGAATGGGGAGTTAAGTCTGTCTTGCTCTTGTCCCGCAGACCCGCAGGGTTACCAACCCAACGGTGCCCAGTCCCCCAAGTCCGAGTTGAAAATTGGGCGTGACCGGGGTGAGTACCTGTTTACCGATGGCAAGAAACAGTTTATAAGTACGTTTGTAATATAAGTAGTACTGTGCTCAAGTGTTGTGGTGCTATGAGCATGGAGTGGGGTGAAACCCGGAGTGTATGAGATGATGATGCCATGCAAAAGATGTGTGCATGGGATGATAATGGAGCGTTGAAATCCGACATGCAATAGATGTGTGCATGGAATGATAATGGAGCGTTGAAATCCGCCATGCAATAGATGTGTGCATGAAATCTCGACCGGGCATTCTGCCATATCGGTACGGAGCGGAGTTCACTGGGCCACTACCGGGCGTTCAGCCATATCGGTACGGAGCGGAGTTCACTGGGCCACTACCGGGCGTTCTGCCATATCGGTACGGAGCGGAGTTCACTGGGCCACTACCGGGCGTTCTGCCATATCGGGACGAGTCCCAGGTGAACTTAAGTACTGGACCTCGACCGGGCGTTCTGTCATAATGAGACGAGGTGGAGTAAAGGACCTCGACCGGGCGTTCTGCCATATCGAGACGAGTCCATATTGCTAGGCTGCGAGGAGATTACCCCGGTGTTGCGGGCTGTTTGAAGCGCCGGTGAACACTTGCTAGTTCTTCTCAGCTTGTGTTGAATAAGCGTTGAGGTAAGGGGGGGTGGCGTTGAGGTGACAAGGCTCGCCGTGCAGCCCCACGTTGATCGCGGTTCAATGCGATGCAGGGTTTTTATCCTGCTGGACAAGAGTACATGAGTTAGATGTAAACTCACCCGGGTGTATAAAGCCCATGCCGGTCGAATGTTCTCATGACCGGGGTCATGCCATGGAGCCGGGCGAGACTCGACCGGGCGTCCTGCCATATCGAGACGAGTCCCCCAGTGAAATGCCATGGGGCCGGGTGGATCGCGTTCCCTGAAAATGCTCTCGAGCCGGTTGGATGTTACGTAACCGGTGGGTGGATCTCGACCGGGCGTTCTGCCATATCGAGACGAGTCCCCCAAGAGAGATGCAGTTGGGTGGACCTCGACCGGGCGTTCTGCCATATCGAGACGAGTCCCCCAAGAGAGGTGCAGCTGGGTGGACCTCGACCGGGCGTTCTGCCATATCGAGACGAGTCCCCCAAGAGAGGTGCAGCTGGGTGGACCTCGACCGGGCGTTCTGCCATATCGAGACGAGTCCCCCAGTGAAATGGCGTGCAGCCGGTTGAATGATCATAACCGTGAACTGCTATGGTGCCGGGCGGATGGCTCATACCCGGAACGATGCTCTCGAAGCGGTTGAAAAATCATAAGCGGTGAGAGGTCTTCAAGACATGCAGCGAAGAAGCCATGCAGCCGGTTGAATGATCATAACCGCGAACTGCCATGGTGCCGGGCGGATGGCTCATACCCGGAACGATGCTCTCGAAGCGGTTGAAAAAATCATAACCGGTGAGAGGTCTTCAAGATATGCAGCGAAGAAGCCATGCAGCCGGTTGAATGATCATAACCGCGAACTGCCATGGTGCCGGGCGGATGGCTCATACCCGGGACAATGCTCTCGAAGCGGTTTGGGAAACCATAACCGATAAGAGGTCTTCAAGACATGCAGCGAAGAAGCCCTGCAGCCGTGGAGCCTGGGGAAGTGTGGGAGGGCCTGACGCCTCGGTTTCCGCTCCTACCTTCATGTCGCCAGCGTGTGGGACAAGTGGCTGACATGAATTTAAAGAGGAAGTCCATCAGTCCCGTCAGTTATGATGGCATGGGCAGTTTACCAATGCTGGGACACGTGCCTGTAGGGAGCGGTCTTGAGATGGAGGGCCTGGATTCGCAGGCGGTTGAGCTGTCCTGACTGCGTGTTTTGGAGGGATTTCAAATGCCTAGGGCACCGGCCCCCCCTATAAAAAGGCATCTTTGCTCTTCTTTCTGTTGTTGCTTCTTGTTTTAGAGAAACTAAGAGAAAGAGAGAAATCCGGCGAAAGCTCTGAGCCCCTTGCCCCACGAGATCCGATTTCTCGAGCACTCCCTACTCTCTTCCTACCATTGCTCGCTGCTTTCGCAGGGCGGACTGTCCTCGGTTGAGCATATTAATCGGTAAGTTTGTTGATTTCTTTGCCCCGGTGTTGTTCTTGTTTTGGTTTTGTTGTTTTGCGGCGGGGGGGGGGGGGGGGGGGGGATCTCTGTCGCTGACTGAACTGCTCTGCGGAAAACTTGGGGAGAGGCCGTAGAAGGCGCTGTTGTAGCCTGTTGCTTACGAGCGCTGGGGTTTTGTTTTCTTCCCCTAGGTTAAGATGTATGCTTCAAGTTCTGACGGAGTTTCCGAATCGGCTGCCAGGGGTCCCATTGTGGACGATGTGGAGAGGCTGGAGGACTGGCTCGGTTCGGAATCCCCGGAGACGGAAGTCGCTGACTGCTCCGGGAGCAGGGCTTCGTCTCCGGCTTTGTCTTCATCTTCCGGGGCTGAATCCTCGGAGACTGAAGTACCGCACGGGGTGCGCCTTGCGGGTGCTCCGGCCGTGAGCTACACCATTGGCAGAGGGAAGGATGCCGTGGTGTGCGATGAACCGGAGGGTAGCATGACCCCTGGGGAGATAGCTGCGCTCCGGGAAACGTGGAGTATCCCGGATGAGGTTCTGCTGCGGCCCCTGAATCCTTGAGAGTCAGCCTGCAACCCGGAGGCAGGTTGGGTTGCCGTGCATCAGGACCAGTTCCGGCATGGATTCTCGCTCCCGCTGCCAGATTTCGTGCAGTATATGCTCAGTGCGCTGCAAGTGTCGCCCCGCGCAGCTTCCTGGGCTCCAGTGGAGGCGACTACTGAGTCTCGGCTGCCTGTACGAGTTTTTCGGGATGAGTATGCCAACGGTAAACGAATTCCGGGCCTTGTATAGGTTGTCCTACTCGAGGAAGCAAGGGTCTCGGGGTTGCCTGTCCTTCAACGCCCGGAAACCGATCATCACCAATATGCCTTCCTGGGTAGATAACAGCTGGAGAAAGAAGGTGGTGATGGCGGGCGGGAAGTGGCAGTTGAGTAGGAAGATGTACCGGGTTCCTGGCGCCTTCCAACCCATTGGCGACCAGTCGTTCGAGCTATCCGATCTGGAGCACGAGAGGATCTCGACCATACTCGGATGTTGGGATGACCTGGAACGGAGTTCTTATAACTTCATCTGCCGGGAAGTGTTGGAATACTGCCAACTCGGGCGGGATCCCGGTGCGTAGCAAGCCTTAGCAGTGATACTTGTGCTAGCTCTTGCAAAATACTAACTGTTCGCTTTCCTTGCAGGTGCATCTTCCCGGGCGGTCATCAAGCCCGAAACCACTCTCTCAATGGACGGGGAAGACCTCCTTAACAAGCTGAAGGAGAAAGGCGAGACCGTCTCGCGGACCTCGGTGGACGAGGAGTCCGACCGACTCACGACTCATCTGGAACCGAGGGCCATGGATGTTGATGACGGCGCCTACATCCTGAGGCGGGTGAAGAGCCATCCTGCTGCGCCCAAAGCGGTGCCCGGAAAGGGCAAGACTACTGGGAGACCAGTGAGGATTCCCGGTGGAGTGAGCAGGAC
This sequence comes from Potentilla sterilis, assembly GCA_963682095.1. Taxonomy (NCBI): domain Eukaryota; kingdom Viridiplantae; phylum Streptophyta; class Magnoliopsida; order Rosales; family Rosaceae; genus Potentilla; species Potentilla sterilis. The sequence goes on along the minus strand of OY821761.1, from coordinate 44,388,790 downwards.
CCCCAACCACCCGGTGTCTGTGCCGCTGGTGACCCGTGCCGCCCGGGTAGGCGCACGATCTTCTTCTCCGGAAGGCCGGGGAGAGAAACGGAGGGGCGTAGACATTCCTCCCTCCGCGCTGGTGATGCTCACCGGGGGGGTCGTCACGGGAGAACCTGGCCAAACGGCTCAGGGTTACCAGCGGTGCACAACCTAACTCCGCTGGGGAGAAGGCTGCCGCTGCCCGGCAGAGTAGCCCCGCACCTGCGGAGGCACCAAGGGGAAGCCCGGACAGTGCATTCGTCCGGCAGGTGGCGGCGGACCTGGCTGGCCTCGGCCTGGATAGGCCCGGGGTCACCGGAGTCTTGGCGGGTAGGAGCCGGCCAAAATGCAAGGAATCCGTCCTCCGGGTAAGCACTAATCGGTGCCACTACGCCGCTTGTAGTTTGTTTCTGTTGCTGCTTGACTAACTGTTTCTGTTGTTGTGCAATTGCTGTACAGTCTGTACCAACCGGACCAGAGCGAGGAGCTGCCGGAGCTGAAGAGACAGATAGCTGCTTTAACAGAGTCCCGGGAACGCCTGGAGGTGGAGAAGTCCCGGGTGGAGCGGGAGAGGGCCAGATCGGAGGAGAGGGCCAAGAAGCTGGAGGAGTAGAACCGGAGCCTGGAGAAGGAGAAGGAGAGGGCCGAAGCTGAGAGGGCCGAGCTGGAAGCCAAGGTAGATGAGCTCCAGGTGGGAGCCACCGCTCTGCGTGCGGCTGCGGCTGCTGCTGCCGGGGAAGAGGGCCCAGGATAATATAAGCGGTTCGTTCTCCGATACCATGAGAGCGACGAGTTCCTGGAGTTCCTGGAGAAGGCCAGGGAATAAGGCATCTCGGATGCGTACACGGAATGGGCGGGGAAGGGGTGGTTAGAAACTTCTCTGATGCCGGACGTCGCTGCTGAAGGAGACATCCATGAGCAGTCGGACATCCGTCAGCAGGCGGTGGAGGGGCATCCGGAAGAAGTGACTCGCTCGGACTTGGATTCTTTTACCAACGGTACTAAGTCTCCCCGAGCCAGAGTCGGCGCCGGAACTGAGGTCGATGACGAGGGTACCGCAGGAGAGGCCGGCGGATTGCCTGCTGAGGGTGGAGTCGTGACTCCTTAGGATTTTCCTTGCTCTTCTCCTTATAATCTTTCCGGAACGGTTACTGCTTGTATACTTGCTTGATTATGAATATACTTGAACTGGCTGAGCCGGTGAAATTTTCTCAAAAGTAGTTTGCATATCTTTGTGACATTTTTTACAACGGTAGAACCGGTGATATGCCAAACTAACTGCTCGGAGACTTGGCGGGTTCACCAGGCCTGGTTATGCTCCCGGTCGGGGTCTGCTCTTCTTTCCCCCACGTACCGCTGGAGCTGGTCGTCATTAATCAAGCCCTGCACCGCTGTCTTGAGAGCACAACACTGGCTCGTCCGATGAGTAGTCTCATCATGAAAGGAGCAGTACTTGCCTGTCTGCGCCGTTGTAAGTTTCCCCTTCGGGTACCTTCTCTTGGGCGGTGGGGGGATGACGCTCCCGTTCTCAAGTAAAATATCCTCATAGGAAGTGGTGAGAGCGGTGAAGACTTCTTGACCGGCCGGTGGTGCTGGCATGATTGCCAGGGGACGTTCTTGGCGGTAAGACGCCGGCTTGTGCTCGCTCTGGGGCTTGTCAGGATAAGGCCTCTGCTGCCTTTGTGGCCAGTTTCTATTGGGCCGGCTCGGCCGGGCGGCACGGTTCTCGGTCAGCTGACTGGGCTTGTCCTCTTGACTGGGCGGGGGGTTCTCTTCCCGGGGATGGTCTTCCTGCTGGTCATCCCGCTTCCTCTTCAGCAGGTGGTGTCCATATGTCTCGTGATCGGCCTGAGCATGCCGGATGGCCATTGCCATCAACTCATCATACCCCTGGGGGAGTTCTACCCGGACGGCGTAGGAAAACTTCCCTGGCCGGAGCCCTTGCTTGAACGCTATCTCGGCGATGCCCTTGTCTAGGTTCCGGACCCCGGCAGTGGCCGTCTGCCATCGGTTAACAAAGGTCCTCAGTTCCTCTCCGGGTGCCTGCATACAGTTGAAGAGGATGGTCGACGTCCGGGCTCCCTCGACCCGGAGGATGAAGCGGCCTACAAACCGGTCAGCTAACTGCTCGAATGCCTCGATCGAGTTCGCCGGAAGCTCGTAGAACTAGCTGAGAGCCTCTCCAGACAGAGTTTCCTGGAAGATGTTGCAGCATACTGCATCAGAGTAACCCTTGGCACAGGTCTGGGACCGGAAATTGTCCAGATGCTGGTACGGGCAGCCGGACCCTGAATAGGTGAGATTGAGGGACTTCTGGTTGCCAGACCTTCCCGACTCTATGACCCGGTGCGAGAAAGGGCCCATACGCTCATTAAACCGGGCGCCCTCCGTCGGCCGCGCGGCTCTTCTCTCGTTGGCCTCCATTTGGGCCTTCAAGTCTGACACAGTGTCGGCTAACATCTGCAATGCCTGTGCGGTCGGGGTCTCAACTTCATCCACAGACGAAGTGTGGAGCTGGCTGGAGGTTGGCGTGCTCTTCGGCGGACCTGCACCGCCTGGTGACTTCTCTCGCACGGGACCACCGGGCCGACCGCCCGATGACTGCCCTGCCTCAAACTGCCGAGTTCGGACTGGCGAGGGTGCCGCTTGGGCCCTGTTCATAGAGTCGCTGCGCTGTTGTCCTCTCTCTAGGGCGGCTACCAGGGCAGCGTTCACCGATTCCATCTCTTCGTACCGGGCGTTGGACTTGGCTCTGTCCATGTCGCCCTCCTCTCTTAGACGATTGACCTCTGCGGCCATTGCCCGTATCTTTCCCGCCATACCGCTCTGGTCGGGGCTGTACGTAGTGTCCCGGTCGCTGTCACAGAGCGGGCTCTCAGATCGGTCGCTCGGCTCATCCGAGAACGTCAAGGAGAAGCCCTGGAGCACTGGACTGCCTGCATCCTCTGCCGGGCTTTTCCCGCGCGAGTTGTCGTGGTGTCCCGGTCCCAGCATGTCGGACGGCCTACCACAGCTTCCTCCTCCCTGACCGTTGCCCTGGGCGCCATGCGGCTCCCGCGTGACGACAGGGGTGGAGGTGAGCGTTTGCACTGATGCAACACGCCCCTCCTCGGTGGTACCTCTCTCTCGGCTTACTTCTGAATTCTCTGCCATCGGTAATGCTTACACGGCTTCTTGTTCAAGGTTCCCACAGACGGCGCCAATTGTTTCTACACAAACCCTGAGGCCTGGTAGATACAGATGAATCCAACTTGATCTCCTGCAAACCTGCTTACTAAGGGGAATACCGGGCGGGCCGGTCTTCTCCTCTCCGATGCCTAAGTCAGTATAGTTGGAATATATAACTTGAGCACGTATGTAAGCGGTGAGAGAGATAAGTTACCTATTAATGAGGGTAGCTGGGACCCTTATATAGGTGGCTAGGGGTGAGGGCTGGCCTCACCCTTCGATGTGGGACTGGTTCCCTTCGAAGGACAGTTCTGGTGACCTCTTTGGCAGGCAGGCGCCCCCGGTCCCAGGGTCCCTGGCAGCCGGATAGACTGCTGGACCCCGAGGCCGGGTGCTGGTGGTTCGGTCCTGGGCCTCGGGCCGGTCCCAGGTGCACTTGCTGCGGGTCTGTGGGCCTGATGTAGCCCCTCTGCGACTACTGTCAACAATACTGACATTTAGTCCACAAAAATAACTTAGTCACTGGACCAACTAATGTAATGATCTAAGTTGCATAGAATCGGGTACGGGTAAACGGAAGCGAAGCGTTAAGAAACGCAGAAGCGTTTTTTTTAGAAAAAAATAGGAAGCGGGTGCGTTTTGGAAGCGTCAGAATAAAATAATATATATATATATTATATTATTATACATTAAAAAAAAAAAAACCCAGCACCAAAAAAAAAAAAACAACAACAAACAAACACCCACCCATCTTCCTTCTCCAGCCAAACCAAACCAACTCCCACCCAGCAAAATCACAAAAACCAAAAACATCCACCCTTCTTCCTTCTCCAACAACACCCACCCTTCTTCCTTCTCCAGCGATTCTTCCTTCTGCAACGAAACAACACACACCCTTCCTCCTTCTCTAGCAAAATCACCCCAACCCCACCAAAATCAAAAACACCCACCCTTCTGTCTTCTCCACCGAAACCGCCCCCTGTTCTCTCTTCTCCACCGAACTCCTCTCCCCCGCTCCGTCAAAACCGACTCCCCAACCCCCGCCCTTCTTTCTTCTCCGTCGAAACTCCTACAGGTAAGCTGCTGACGCCGAGTCGTTTCCTATGCGCTTCCGATTTTAGAAGCGGCGCTTCCGTCGCGCTCCCAAACACCACTTTTCTCAGAATCGCGTTTCCGAGCGATTCCGGCCGCTTCCATCACGCTTACGCTTCGGAAGCGCGAAACGCGAGGCGGACGCGCTTCCGTGCTACGCAGGTAATGATACTAGTAGAGTAGCAAGGGAGAGATTGAGAACTGAAAACTACTTTTAACCTCCTTGTTGTTCGTTAAATCTTTTACCTGGTTTAGTGGAGTAAAGTGGAATGAGCGTAGCTCTGTAATTCAAAGGGTAAATACGTAAATTCCTCACTATTTTACCGAGGCAACGACCTGAACCCGATAGCGTCACTGTAACGCAGCGTTTTACTCCACCCACACATAGGGGTCATCATTAAGCCCACGGATCAAGTGGGCCGATGGAGGCCCGCAAGCCCGATGGACTTCAAGCCCGGCCCGGCCCGTCTAAAAGCCCGCTTAAGCCCGGGCCCGGTGGGTAGAGGGCCGGGCTTAGTTTAGGGGTTAGAAATTCGGCCCGGCCCGTAGGCCCGGCCCGTTAAGAGCCCGTCAAGCCCGCTCCATCAAAAGCCCGTAAAAGCCCGGCCCGTAAAGCCCGTTAAAATCCATACCTCAATAATTAAAGAATAAGTTACTCCCATATAGAGTTATTTTATATTTTTGACACATTAATATATTAATTAAATCTTTATTTTCACACACTTTAATGGATATTCACACTTCACTAGCACAATATGGATCATCTTTTTTATTAAACTCATTTATTTTATCATTTAAGTTCGTTAAAAATAATTATTATATTAATATTTTTAAGAATTTTAAATTATAGTCTAAAAATCACGAAGTAAACATATCATCGATCGAGGCTTTAACTTTGTCGGATTTAAGTGATTTTTTTACCGTCACCGTATTTCATCATAACGATCAAATTCTATTTCATAAAATTTTTCAAAATTTGACTTCTTTTATATAGTTGTTTCGAAAAGTTGTACACTTGAGTATAATCTACTAATCAAGTTATACCGCATTAGTAAGCATGTTGTCATTATAATGGCTAAATTCACAAAATGAAAATTTTGACCGTCTAATGTGATCGTTATAGTTAAATATGAGTAGAGGAGAAAAATCAACTCGTTTCGTGAACGTTCGATGCTCGATCGAAACGGTCAACCATATTTTCATAAAACTTATCACACGAAAACGCTATTAGGTACCTTTAGATGACTTTGTTTCGTCGACTCTTCCAAACATTAAACTCTTAAATAAATGAGACGTAATCAGCCATGTAAAAATTTGGGAACGTTTACCTCTCGATACTATGGCTCCCCATAGAGAGATATAAGTTTAAATAAGGTTGACCGCACCGATCGGGGTTCTAACTTTGTCGGATTTAAGTGATTTTTTTACCATCACCGTATTTCATCATAACGATCAAATTCTATTTCATAAAATTTTTCAAAATTTGACTTCTTTTATATAGTTGTTTTGAAAAGTTGTACACTTGAGTATAATCTACTAATCAAGTTATACCACATTAGTAAGCATGTTGTCATTATAATGGCTAAATTCACAAAATGAAAATTTTGACCGTCTGATGTGATCGTTATAGTTAAATATGAGTAGAGGAGAAAAATCAACTCGTTTCGTGAACGTTCGATGCTCGATCGAAACGGTCAACCATATTTTCATAAAACTTATCACACGAAAACGCTATTAGGTACCTTTAGATGATTTTGTTTCGTCGACTCTTCCAAACATTAAACTCTTAAATAAATGAGACGTAATCAGCCATGTAAAAATTTGGGAACGTTTACCTCCCGATACTATGGCTCCCCATGGAGAGATATAAGTTTAAATAAGGTTGACCGCACCGATCGGAGTTCTAATTTTGTCGGATTTAAGTGATTTTTTTACCATCACTGTATTTCATCATATTTGTTATGATTGTATTTATTATGATTGTATTTGTTATGATTGAATTTGTTATGATTGTATTTTAATATGACAACTATATATATATATAGGCGTGGGGATGAGCCTCCTGGTTATGAACCGGGTTCCAAACCCTTTTTTGAAAAATAATATCGGATATTTATTTATTTTAATTAAAGCCCGGCCCGGCCTCAAACCGCCGTGGGCCATTCGGCCCGGCCCGCAAAAGCCCGTTAAGCCCGCCGTATATTGAAGGGCTTGGATCCTAGAAATTTTTAAAAAACCCGGCCCGGCCCGGCCCGCTATTTTTAAATTACATTATAAAGCCCGGCCCGGCCCGCTCCAAGCCCGTTATGAATGGGCCGGGCTGGGCCCGGCCCGGCCCGTTGACGACCCCTACCCACACACTCACTCACTCACCCAAAAAGCCGAAAAGGTCAAAATGAAAAAAATAATAATAATAATAAAGGAAATGAAAAAAATAGAATATTCCCATTTTGGGCCTGGTAGCTGTACATAAAGTCTCTTTCAGGTTTCACGAACAACAAACCCTAGTGCTCTTCCTCTTTACTCTCTTCTCTCTCCTCCCTGAAGCCCTAACCAAATGGCTTCTCGTCGGCTCTTATCCTCTCTCGTCCGGTCATCCGTACGCCGATCTCCGTCCAAATCTCCGATCTCCAACTCCCACCCGAGGTTGACCTCCCCATCGCCGCCGCCTCACCGCGCGTCGCCCTACGGCTACCTCCTCAATCGCGTGGCCGAGTACGCCACCGCCGCAGCCGCCGAGACCAAGTCGGCGTCGCCGGCCGGGCCCAAGGATGGGGCCAAGGGAAAAATCACCGACGAGTTCACCGGGAAAGGCGCGATCGGGCAGGTGTGCCAGGTCATCGGAGCCGTGGTGGATGTGAGGTTCGAGGAGGGGCTGCCGCCGATCTTGACGGCGCTGGAGGTGTTGGACAACTCGATCCGGTTGGTGCTGGAGGTGGCTCAGCACTTGGGTGAGAACATGGTCAGGACTATTGCTATGGATGGGACTGAGGGTCTTGTTAGAGGCCAGCGCGTGCTCAACACCGGCTCTCCCATCACTGTAAGCTCATTTTTATTGGACATTGATTTTTAGTGGTTGTTATTCGATTTGACAAGCAATGTGTGTTGAGATTGGATGGGAAATTTTGGGGCTTTATTGTACTTTCATACTTAATTTATGGTCCGTTTATAGATGTAAATGATCAATTTTGTGCTTTGTTTGTTAGATCTGTGTGTTGTTGATATTTGCTCTGTCGGCTACGGTTTCGGTTGACCCATTGTTGATTGCCGAATGCACACTTATACAATGATACTGATGCATTTTGATTAGGGTTATACACTTGCTTAATTAGACACTGATGTTGTGATATTTATTTTGGCATTTTCTTTTGTACCTTTTAAGTTTTATCCTTTAGAAATTCGGGTATTGATGTTGATTATTGGAATTGGGACTTACAGTTTGCTCTCTGCTTGGCCTTTTAGGTGCCTGTCGGTAGGTCTACTCTTGGTAGAATCATGAATGTTATTGGAGAGCCCATTGATCATAGAGGTGATATCAGTAAGTACTGGAAACCTTAGAATAACTACTGTTGATTTGCAATATGATACTACTGGGGTAAGTTTTCTGACTTCATTTCTGGACAGATACCGATCACTTTCTTCCCATTCATAGAGAAGCTCCAGCTTTTGTTGAGCAAGCTACCGAACAACAGATCCTTGTTACTGGAATTAAGGTACTGGTTCCATCGTTTTCTTGCTCCTTTCCTTCCCTCAGATGTATGCTGTGAATTTTAGTGTAAACTATTCAGTGTATTTATTTTACTCAATTCTTGTACAGGTCGTTGACCTTCTTGCTCCATACCAAAGAGGAGGAAAGATTGGGTTGTTCGGTGGTGCTGGTGTCGGAAAGACTGTGCTTATCATGGAGCTTATCAACAATGTTGCAAAAGCTCACGGTCAGTTTTCAAAATATGGACATGTCGACACTGTTGTTTTATTATGTTATTACTTGTTTACATAACACCCTATCTTTGTTGATCAGGTGGTTTCTCCGTGTTTGCCGGTGTTGGAGAACGTACTCGTGAGGGTAATGACTTGTACAGGGAAATGATTGAGAGTGGTGTCATTAAGCTTGGTGAAAAGCAGGTCAGTACACTTTACATGTTTGTCCCTTTGTTATGCATTCTTCACAATCTGGTTTCTAGAAGCTGTTGCTCACTTTCTCTTCTTCCATCTATATTGCATCAGGCTGAGAGCAAATGTGCTCTAGTGTACGGTCAAATGAACGAACCCCCGGGTGCCCGTGCTCGTGTTGGGTTGACTGGCCTGACTGTGGCAGAACATTTCCGTGATGCCGAAGGGCAAGATGTGCTCCTCTTTATTGACAACATTTTTCGATTTACCCAAGTAAGCATGACTGTTTGAGAAACTATTGCAGATTGTTTGTATTAACATTGCGTGATGTTGATGTGGCTATCCTTAAATGTGTCCCATCCTGCAGGCTAACTCTGAGGTTTCTGCTTTGCTTGGTCGTATCCCATCCGCTGTCGGGTACCAGCCTACTCTAGCTACTGATCTTGGAGGTCTTCAAGAACGTATCACTACCACCAAGAAGGGTTCCATTACTTCTGTCCAAGCTATTTATGTGCCTGCTGATGACTTGACAGATCCTGCTCCTGCTACTACTTTTGCCCACTTGGATGCCACAACTGTGTTGTCTAGACAGGTCTGTCACAAGTCTCACAACAGTGGACTATTTTTTGAACCATTTTACTTGTTTTCAATTGATAATCTTGTTTTGAATTGAACAGATCTCTGAGCTTGGTATCTATCCTGCTGTCGATCCCCTTGATTCCACATCACGTATGCTCTCTCCTCACATTTTGGGTGAGGAACATTACAACACTGCTCGTGGAGTGCAGAAGGTTCTTCAGAACTACAAGAATTTGCAAGATATTATTGCTATTTTGGGAATGGATGAGCTTAGTGAAGATGATAAATTGACTGTCGCCCGTGCTCGTAAGATTCAACGTTTCTTGAGCCAGCCGTTCCATGTTGCAGAAGTTTTCACCGGTGCCCCTGGGAAGTATGTAGAGTTGAAAGAAAGCATTCAGAGCTTCCAGGTAATCTCTCATTTTTTTAATGATGAAGCTTGCTGTGATTATAATCTTTTTAATTGTTTCAATAGCCATCTTAAGGAGATTCTATTCTTAACTAAAGAAAAACTCTCAGAAAATTAGCAAAACTAGCTGCTCCTGAGTTGCTGTCTACTGTTTCCCCAATAGAGAAAGATGCTTTCCATGCCATTAGTCATTAGATGAGCTCAAGTGTTTTAACCATCTCCATAATAATCTACCTTTAATCTTCTATCAATGTTTGATAAGTTATCAATTAGTTGTGGAAACCCAATGATACTTCCCAAGTCACCCTCATTGGGCATGCATCCATTTTCTAAATTTAGAAATGAAATTGTGAATGATGCTTTGTTTTCTTTACTTGATTGATATTTGATTTTGGTATTTTGTGTTGACAGGGAGTGTTGGATGGGAAGTTCGATGACCTTTCAGAACAATCATTCTACATGGTTGGAGGTATTGAGGAGGTTATTGCTAAGGCTGAGAAGATTGCCAAGGAAAATGCTTAAGTCACACCCACATCTTTGTTCCTTTATCTTGATAATTGCGAAAACCAAATAATTTAGATGGCGCTGGCAATGCCGGCGAACAGGATTTTCATTTTTGAGACAAATTGTATGAGCATTTCCCATTTCAGAATCAAGGATATTGCAGAGTGAGAGAGAAATGGAGCCTTTGGCCTATCCCCTTTTTTCCTTGTTTTATCCAATAAGGGGAAAAAAGATAGAGGACATGTAAATTTATTTTACCTTTTCAATTTCCGATACCTTGGATGCTCTGATGTTCAACTCTTTGTTTATGTGAATTGGTTGATGAGTTTCAATCCACTTCCTCCCTTGTTTCCGAATTCGCTTGCTCTCTCATAAATCTCGTTCCATCTTCTTGTTTCCAATCATCCACATTATGCAGTTCTTCTAATACAGAGTTAAACGAAGCGCTCTCTGCCGGAGGTCGTCCGCCTCTTGAAGAGAAATACCAAGCTTTGTGCCCTTTACAAATCTAAAAAGAAAAAAACGAGTGGCTGTGATCATACAAACTGGTTATCCTCCACCAGTCCACGTGGACTTGAAACTCTCCAATTACCAATTTAACCTCAACTCCACGAGGCTCATCGTCTTTGACTCTCAGTCATCTCACCAAGTTTGGCGCCGGCCTCCCCAAACCCGCCACAAAAATATTAGAGGCCTCCTAAAATACAGACTCACCATGTCATTTACAATCTCCCAAACCCACTACTCCCATGCGCACCTTAGCCCCTCCCTCCCTCCCATGTCTATCCTACGCCGCCTCAACCCCTCCCGCCTAACCTTCCACCACCACCGCCGCCGCATCGCCGCCGTCTCCGCCGCCGTACGCCAGGACACCACTCTCTGGACCCCGGCTCCGCTCTCCCTCGTCGAGCCCGCAGCCGAGTCGCTGTTCCACGTCCGCGTCGACCTCTCCGACGCGCCCGACGTCGCGTCGTCCTTCACGCGCCCCGGGCAGTACCTCCAGCTCCGCGTCCCCGACGTCGAGAAGCCGTCGTTCCTGGCCATCGCGTCCCCGCCGTCTCTGGCGGCGAAGGGCGTGTTTGAGTTTCTGGTGAAGAGCGTGGAGGGCTCGATTGCTGAGCTGCTGTGCGGGTTGAAGAAGGGAGACGTTGTGGAGCTGACTCAGGCTATGGGGAAGGGATTCGAAATCGATCGGATCGAGCCGCCGGAGAGTTATCCGACGGTTCTGATTTTTGCGACGGGATCTGGAATTAGGTTTGTTAGTATTCAATTGATTTTGAATTTCACTAATTTCGAGGAAATAGAATGAATTCGAGTGCTAACATTTTTGTGAATTTGTGGCTGTGCAGTCCAATTAGGTCTCTGATTGAATCAGGGTTTAACGCCGATAAGCGATCCGACGTGAAGCTCTTCTATGGTGCCAGAAACCTTGACAGAATGGCTTATCAGGTCTGTAGATATGTTGTTGTACTTCATTTTCATGTGCTGTGTTCAATTCAGTTTGTGCCTTTTGGGTAATTCTGGGTGTTGTTGAATTGAAATGTTATAGGATAGATTTAAAGACTGGGAAGCTTCAGGTGTAAAGATAGTTCCTGTATTATCACAACCACACGACGGTTGGACTGGACAAAGTGGTTATGTACAGGTAAAGACATGCAGCAATGCGCTTGTTTAAAGTTGTTACTATTTCTGTTTTATGATTCTGATTACGTAATCAATGCACTGTGTGATTACATTTTCAGGCTGCTTTTTCTAGAGCTGAGAAAGTTTATAACCCTCTCTCCACTGCGGCTGTTCTCTGCGGGCAGAAACAGATGGCTGAGGTTTTTACTGCTTCACCTTGCTCTTATTTGTCTTGCTTTTTTGCTTGTTCTGCTCCTGCTTTTGTTGTTGTCATTGTTTTTCTTCTGCCTATCCATGTTTGGTTAATAACTGTATGAACACTTTGGGCTCTTGCTTCATGGGGTTAAAAGGTTTTAGGATTTATGATTGACTGTAAACATGGACAGTACCTAAACATGGACTTAATCTTCTAGTATTTTTAAGATGAACATGGATGTATTAGTAGTTCTGTTCTGTTCTAGACAAGATGCTCCTGTTGTCATGTCTACTAAGTTATATCAGAGTTAGGTACAGACATTTGTGGAGGAACTACTCGTTTTAGGGAATTGGTGTTTGGCAATGCTGGACTCTTAGACCAAGTTTGTTAGGAGGCAGAACTGGTCAATCCTCATTTTTGGCAGACAAGGTTTGCTGCAATAGATGATGCTCCGTCACTAATTACGGTTTAAACATGATTTGCTTCTTCAAAAGGATAAACTTTTATTAAAAGAAAGCGATTAACCTGACAGCTTTGAGAACTCCAGCAAATGTATCCAAAATTTGTTTAGAAGGATGGATGAACTGAAGAATCTCTGATATTGAACTCAAAACTTGGGAATAGTGATCCCTGTTTTCAATGGGGTTACCACTTGCCACACCCCCAAGAGAATGTGGAGTAAACCCTTTGGTCTGATATCAGCAAAACATAGCAACCAAATGTTTTCGTGACTCCTAACACTCCCGTGATGTTTTCTAGTTCACATGGTTTACATCTGTTTTTAGAATGTATTGAACTTTTTCGACATTTCTGTCTTCTGGGTCTGGATATGCACCAGGTGCTCTAACCAGCAAAGGTCGAGTAATTTGCTTACTTTTGATTACCTCAATGGATTACACAAATTACTAGAATATAAAACTGTCCGAAACATGTACAGAAATGTGAATTTTGGTGTAGACTTGCCCCAGAGAATGATATGTCTTGTTTGTTATCATGTTAAAAGCTAATGCACACTCCACATTTCACATATATTGGCTTCTTTGGACCTGATTCTGGTCATTAACCTCAGCATGTTCAGATTGATTTTCACCATAATCAAAGTTCATGCAAATTTGACGTTTGTCGTGTTTTTTCTTTGCAGGAAGTTACCTCAATTCTTTTAGCAGATGGACTTGCAAGTGAAAAAATACTGAAGAATTTCTAACCAATACGTTTGTACTGTTGTACCATGGTTGAGTAATAGTTACTATTGATTTGTTCCCCACTGCTGAGGATAGAATATCCTAGCTTGGAATCAGAAAAATAAATACAATTTTGGTGTTCGACTGCTTAGCAATTTCGTTATATGTTAAATCTCTGGTCTCTCCAGCACTGGTCTGAAATATGTATGATCCATTGCGTCAATGTCTGCTATTTTGTGCTGAATGGAATGTTCTCAACTCAGGAAAGCTAATCTCATAATGTCATGTCCATATAACGAACAGCATATTAATTGAACTTGAAGGTTTACGGGGGCGTCATCTAATAAACTTCTGCAACTTCGGGAAATGGAGAACAGTTGTTCGATAATGCTTGGAAATTTGAAATATACGTTCGAATGCAGTCTTGTATAGCAGTGCTTTGATAATGCTTGGAATATGGAATATACATATCTTCGTATTTGAGATTCCACATATCTTTTTCGTATTTGAGATTCGTTTTCCTTGTGCTTGGTAATTGAAGTCTTGAACCTTCGGTTTACTCATGGAAGCCACTTCCACAATTTTTTTCCAGTCAACAATAACCGACAAAGCATGAGAAGGAAACCTCCTTTGGTTTTCTATTTGTTCATTTCTTATTTTCTTTAAACTGATCAAAGGACAACAAAAAAAAAATCCTTTATGATACCAAATGATAATGGCGTGTCAGTAAGGCAAAGCCTCTCTAAATTCAATAGAAGTTTAAAGTACAAATGCAGGAAAGAGGACGTTCCTCCGACAATCATGAATCGATGAAAACAAGACTAATTCAGCTAAGTGAACTCTCATTTTAAAAAGATCACTACAGATTTAGATCATCAGGAGCATCATTACTGTCGCGGGTTCCTTTTATACTACGCACTTCAAGGTCCTTCCCATCCAGAGGATGCTGATCCTTCTCCTCACTTGAGCAATGGTTGTGACGATGTCTATTGTGGTGGTGGTGGTGATGGTGGCCATTTCTCTGATCCCTCAAATATTTACCTGCTTCATCATGATTGTCATCAGATGACTTCCCTAGAGATCTGCTCCTTCTGTCACGCATACTGGACTCTGACTCCGATGACCTTGAATCAACACTATTAGATTGCCTATGCCGTTTATGGTGCTTTGTATGACTTTTCCTTCTAATCTCACCATCTTCATAACTTGAGGAATCAGAAGAAGCAGATTTCAACTGTCGGTGGTGTTTAGGGTGCTTTGCAGGACTTCTCCCGAGTCTTCTCTTTTTATCATCACTGGAATCAGAAAGATCAGAATCTGCCCTCCTATGACGCCTGTGGTGCCTCACATGACTCCTCTTGACTATCGCATCACTGTCATCACTTGAAGAATCAGAAGCACCAGATTCTGAACTGGAATCATGATCCCTGTGCCTTTTGTGGCTTCGCTTCTTCCTCTTCTTATCTCCTTCATAGCCACTCTCATATCCATCACTGCTGTCATCACTTGAGCCTGAGAGATATCTCTTTGACTTCCGCCTGGATCTCTTTTCCTTCTTCTTTTCATTGTCACTTGAGTCTGAGTGAGGGTGTTTCTTGTGCTTCTTGTGAGTTCTTTTACTTGATTTTCTCCGACCATCAGTGCCGTTGGCATCACTATCGGAATCAGAGTCTGACACAGACCTTCTCTTATGCTTTGAAGATTTCGACTTCCTAGCTTTGGCTTCAGCATCAGCTTTTGCCTTGGCAGCAGCTTCTAATTTCTGCTCCCATTTCAATGGGGCTTCTTTCTTCTCCAAAGCTCTCCTCTTTTTCTCCTCGACCAGTTGCATGAACTTCCTGGTGTCCATTGAGATACAAAAACCAGTACAATATCTGCATTATGGTATGATGATGACCAGAAGTGCATCTCAAAGAAGAGAAAAAACAGTGTTAGCTTTCGATCATAGAGTCCAATTAATAACAAGCACACATGCTCAATAGCCACATGCTCAGAAATCTAACATCAAAGAACACACATTCCTACCTATATGGTTCCCCCCTCCTCTTACACATCATATCTTTCAAGTTTAAAGCCATGTAAGATAACAAGTATAGAAGCAACAAAGTGACTTATTACTCCGAAAGCTAACCAAATGGCCAGAAAATAGTTTGAGCATCCAACAAATTGTTATCAACTAAAATACGCAAAACAAACGCAGTTTTTTTCTTTGAAAACAAATGCAGATTAAGTGAAAGCAAAATATTCAATTCCATGTCCACCAAGAACATTCTACAATCTACACAACATATCATCAACTAAAACTTCTCAAAGAGTTTATTTGGGATATTCGATTCGGCTCTTACCTTATCCAGAAAGATCACAGCTATAAACACCAAAGTCCAGCCCAAATCTGTAGGTCCTCTCCAAGCTAATCTACAACAACAATAGCACAATATAATGTCAGAGATCATCAAGAAACCAAATTCAAAAGCAGCTCAATCCCTAAATCCATCTAGTTGCATATCTATCTGTAAATTCCAATAAACTGAAATATTATTCTTTCTCTCCGTAATCAAACATTTATGAATCAAGAAATAAACTTTATCATAAAAAACCCCAAATTTCACATCAAATCAAAGCATCAAACACAAACCAATCATTGATGCAAAGAAAAATAAAACACTAAATCGAAGTCATGCGGCGGCAGGAGAAAGGTACCTGAAGAGATGAGAGAGGCGGAGATCGGGAAGATGAAAAAGGGCGGCGTCGGAAAGAATAGGGCTTTCACTTTTGGCCTTCGTGAAACAAACGTCTACGCGTTTTGCAGATTTGGCCTTCCCCTATTTATACATACACACAGCCACTCACACGGCAACTTACCACACGGTTTTACCCACTCTTTTACCTGCTTCAGCTTCGTAACAGAGAATTACAACTTACAAGGTTTCTTTTACCTTTGTAAATTACCCTTTCATCCTCGCAACTTTTTGTGCGTAATTTTTAGATCTCTTTATGATGTTACAGTGGGTAAGTCATTCTTAGTTAACACCTTACTTCTAAACCCTAAACCACACAAATTGCTCTCTAAGCCTTTGTAATACCAAATTTGGATATATACAACTTAAGGCAACTCATATTAGTCTCCTTAAAAAATAAGGTGTAATGTAATCATATATACCAAACGTGCACAGTGAGTAATTAGCATCAGTATTGTTCAACTAGTCACGAACGGACTGACTATATAAACTATGCTCAATCACCTTTTGAAATTACACTAGTCGATTGTGAATTTTTTTAGTCACTGATTAGGTGAACTGATAAAGGTATATGTAAAGTGACATTTTAAACCGAAAGATTAATTTCTGCCGCTAGAGAATTTTGTCATAATACTTTATTCTTCTTGTCGTTAAGAATATATTAATTTTAATTAACGTGGATCGAATTCAAAACTAGATATACGGGGAAATTTTAATTTTACAACTTTTACGAATTCGACCATATTCTTTATGGAGCGGCACGAAACGTGTTCAGAGAAGAATGTCCTTGAGACATTTTCGACCAAACCGATTGACACCAAGGTATATAATATAGTCCTTATATATATTTGAAAATATACACATATTCCAGATCATATTTTGTTGTAGTTCGCTTCGCGAAGAAGAAAAAGAAGAAAGAAAAAGGTAGAGTTAATACCCGCACAAAGGCGCAAGAGACTGACCTGGTCAATCTCCACAGTCTGCTCCTAAATTCTTCCTAAACCAAAACTCCGATCACGCTCAAATGGCGTCGACGCCGTCCTCCTCCGCCGCGACACACGTCATGCTCGCCATCTTCGAGAAGAAGACCACCCAAATCGACCTCTACCGCCCCCTCCGCAACTACATCGCCTTCCACTACTCGGAGCGCGAAGCCCAAAACCTCGAAGACGACCTCCAAACCCTAAAACAGCTCCGGTCCGACATGGAGCGCCAACCCGACCCGTCCCTCCCAACCCGCCGTGACCTCCTCCAAAATTACTACAAAGCCCTCTGCCTCGTGGAGACTCGCTTCCCTATCTCGCCGGACAAGGACCACATCAACTCCGTCACCTTCGTCTGGCACGACGCATTCAAGAACAAGCAGAAGGCTTCGCAGCAGAACATCCACCTCGAAAAGGCCGCCGTGCTCTTCAATCTCGGCGCCGTGTACAGCCAGATTGGCCTGTCCTACGATCGCGCCACCGTCGAGGGGCGGCGCAAGGCGTCGCACGCGTTCATCGCCGCGGCCGGCGCGTTCGCATTTCTGAGGGACAATGCGGCGACGAAAGCGTCGATCGGAAGCTCGACGACGGTGGATTTGTCGGTGGAGTGCGCCGGAATGCTGGAGAGGCTGATGCTGGCTCAGGCGCAAGAGAGCGTCTTTGAGAATACTATATCCAAAGCCAGCTCTCCTGGTGTTTGTGCCAAGATCTCCAGGCAGGTCTGTTTTTCGATTCTGGATTCTTGATCTTTTGTACTTGTTTTAGGAGAATTTTGATTCGGTTTTCGATTGGGCTTGTTAGAACTTAGAAGTGATCTGATGACCTGATTGAGTGAATTTCAGAATAGAGTTTAGTGATTCAGCTATGAAATATGTTAAATACTTTGTTTATAGGCTTTGTTTGATGTGGTTTACGGACTCGATTTATAGTTGAAATGTTATTGAGTGAATAATTTGAGCATATAGTTGTCTTTAAGTAAGATCTGTTTAGCTATTAAATGTTTAAATATTTAGCTTATATTTAGTGTGGATTATGGACTATATCGATTGTTGAAAGCGTTCACTTTAGATATGAAATAGTTCTTAAGGAATGTAAAACTGGTGACTTAGGGTGGTTCTGTTTGCAATATGCTATTGAGGAATTGAAAGGTTCACTTTCCCTTTTAAGACTATGTTTCTATGTATATTATTTGAGAAATTCTTTAATCCTATATGACCACTTGGTTTAGTTACAAATTAATTTTGACTTGGATGTGGTTACAGGTTGGATTGTACTACGAGGAAGCTTTAGCTGCATCAAATTCTCCTACTTTGAACCAGCATTTTGACAGGGCTTGGATATCACACATGCAGTTGAAGGCGGCGCTCTTTTATGCTGAAGCTTGCTATAGGTATAGTCTAGAGCTGCATGAGAAAGAAGAGATTGCAGAAGAAATTGCACGATTAAAGAGTGGGATAAGTGCTCTACAAGAGTCTAAGAAATCAACTAAGGGGGCAGCTGCACAAATTTTGGATGCAATTAGCAGGTTAGAGGCCAACCTTAACCGTAACCTTGAGAGGGCTATGAAGGAGAATGATAGAGTTTATCTCATGAGGGTTCCTTCCGCTAGCTCCTTACCACCCCTTCCAGCATTTTCCATGGTGAAGCCTATGGATATGAATGAGGTCTTGGATGCAAGCAAGGAGAAGATGTTTGCTAGTCTTGTTCCGGACAGTAGTGCAAAAGCTCTTTCCAGGTACACCGAAATGGTCGATGATATTATCAGGACTCAAGCTGAAAAGTTGCAACAAGCCAGTGAGCTGACCAGAGTAAGGCTCAAGGAAATGGACCTTCCAGAGTCTATTCTTGCTTTGGAAGGAAATTTTACTCTTCCTACAGAGCTTAAAGAAGATGTGGAGGCAGTGCAGATTAGTGGGGGCCCTGCTGGTTTGGAAGCTGAGTTGCAGCAACTTAGGGATTTGAGAAGGGTAAACCAGGAAATTTTGGTACACATTGATGAGCTCTTGCAGAAAGAGGCAAGAGAAGATGCGCAGTTTAGAAGCCAATTCGGAACACGTTGGACGAGGCCTCAGTCAAGCACTCTTACTAAGAACTTACAGGATAGGCTAAGTAGGTTTGCAGCTAACTTGAAGCAAGCTTCAGACAGTGATGCTCGGATTGAGCGCTCGGTCAGAGAACATTCAGCTCTGATGTCCATCCTTGATCGTCACCCGGTAATTCTTTTGCAATCCTTTGCATGTGGCATTGGAAAGTTAATCACGTCTAGTATATTTGAATTATTACTCCTATAGGTAGGTGTGATGTATTTCTAAGTGATTGTGTGTTCTTTGTTCATAGATTGAATCTGCCCTCCCAACTCTGGCTAGGCCGATAATGTCTTTGGATGCCAATGAAGATGCTATATTGGGGGCCCTGAAGCAAAGCTTGGTAACATTTTCATCTTTTAGTTTATGTCTGTATGGTCACACGAATTTATATGGTTACTTCTCTTCTGTTCTTGCTTATTATGACGCTCCTTAGTTTCTTGATGACAGCCCAACTATATTTTCTGTTTGTCCTTTTCCAAGACCCTAGATATGTGCATGATCATGATAACTTTTGGCAGAATAACTTACCAGATGGAATTGACATATTTTACTCTCAGATGCATATGCTTTCCCTTGCTTTTAGAGAGAACAATGTTTGTTACTATGTCTTACGAATTAAAATTATGTTAAACTAGCTATATTATATAAATGCACATGTATATGTATTTGTTTGTTAATATGAGATGTTTCTTCGAAATTCTTATATATTTTACATAAAAGAAGAAAAATTGTGTGAATGGATCTTGTTATATCTTTTTGGAAGATAGACTTGATGTGTTAGCTTTGTGATTCTTAATTTGATATTGTTGTTTATATGTTTGTGTTCAATAATGCAGCGCCAATTGGAGACGCTCGGTGCTCAACGAGCAGGCCTTGAAGACATGCTCAAAGAGATGAAAAGAAAGGTGCGTGTATTTTATTATATAAAGAGTCTTTTCTTTCACTTCAGTGATCTTGCCCCCTATCCCCCAATTGCAACTTAATCTTGTTCAGATGCTTCTCTGTGTTATTAAGTAATTGGCTACCTGGACAGGTTTGTTGAAACCATAGAATAATTTAAAATTCTTAAGTTATTGACTACCTTGGATTTTTGGCGTCTTGGGTACACATTCTTTGTTCTTGTAGCATCATTAATGTGCTTCCTTAATTCTTGATGCTGCATTGCTTCTTGAGTTTAGTGCTTCTTGTTCTTATTATTTATTTGTGGCCTCAGGATGACATACTTCCTAAGTTGATGACATCAACTGGCTCCTATGAGGATCTTTTCAGGAAGGAGATATCAAAATATGATCTTATAAGTGAAGACATCGGCCACAATATTGAGGCACAAGAACAACTATTGCTGCAAATCCAGGCCAGTTCTTTCTTCAGTCTTATTTTTCCAACATCTGTTTTCACTGCGTTGCAATGAGTGATGTTTTACAGTGTGTGCCTGTTTTCTTACATTATTATAAATACATGGCGGGACAAACATTATTTGATTGAATATATACCTTTAGTCTTGCACTTGATTTTTGTAAACTTGAACTAAAAAAATATCAGTATATTTTTGGTGAGAGGGTCAGGGTTTAAATGATATGAAGTGTGATGACACTGAGGCTCAATTACCTTGACCATCCTGGAGGAGGTTTTACGTGAAAATGATACTAACCTTTATGTGAGAGTGAGATGCCAGTGTTGATGAGGATAAATGCTAATGGGGTGACTATGATCTGTGTCTCAACTCGATAGTATGAGAATAGTTGGGCAAGCTTTATTCTAAATAATTAAATTGGATGTTATCTCCTTTCTAAATAAAATTTAATTGGATGTTATTCCCTACACATCTCTTAACTAATATATATTGTTCGCCGTCTGCAGGCCCAAAATGATGAGTTTGCTGCAATCTTCAATCTTGAAGATTACAAAGGTAGGGATTTTGTTTTTAGTATGTTACTTGTTTCATATGGATTGTATGCTTCGAGGGTAACAATAGTTGATGCATAATTAATGGGTGAGTTGTCCAAATATGCTACTTAAATGAAAGCCTTCTGGTTTTCAATGGGACAGATTTGGTCACTTCTGCTTTAGCAGAATCCAAGTGCATTCCAATGGTTAGCTGCTGAATAGAGAGTCTTAGTTATTGAGTTCATACAGGTTCTCATAGTTAGATCATTTCATCGTTCGTGTGTACGTGACTTCTTATGTAATATGCTAGAATTTGGCTGCCCTTTTTGACATGTTAATATAAGATTGGCTTGTTTTCTTGGCGTGGGTGCTATGGGTGCACCTATATCTCAATCTGTGTATGTCTAAACTGTAAAATAAATAGAATGAAATCTCAATCAGTATTAACTCTGCAACTGGTTATATGCAATTCCGATCAAGTGTAATCTTAATAAAAATTTAGTGTATTCTTTTTCTTTTCATGTTGGTTTTGCTTCTGATTCCTATTCTCTGAATTTGTCCCAGCATCTCGTGAGAAATGTTACAAGCAGATTCAAGCTGCCATTGCAAAGTACCGTGAAATCAAGGATAACATAAACGAGGGTTTGAAGTTTTATGTGACTCTTCAGGTAAATTGTTTGTTCAACTGCTGCTAAATTTATCATTTTGCAGTGTGAGGCATAATAAGCATTGGTGGATTGCTAATTTTGCTCATCATTTTTCCAACAGGATGCAATAACTAATGTGAAGCAGCAGTGCAGTGACTTTGTGATGACTAGAAATATCCAGTGCCAGGAAATGATTGAAGATGTGCACAAGCAAATGGCAGGTCTCAGTTTCCAGGATTCCAAAAGCTCATCAGGTTCCTACAACAACTATCCTTCTGCTGGAAGTCAAAGTCAACGGTCTGCTTCACAACAGCAAACGGATCCTCGTCCTCAAGCACCCTACTACCGACCCCCTGAGCAGCAAGGTTATGCTCAGCCTGCCCCCTACTCAACTCAGCAGATGCCGCCTCCATACCATGTACCACCTCCTCAAGCTGGTGGCCCATACCCACCCCCTCAAGCTGGTAGTCCTTACCCACCTCCACAGTCCCAGCAACAGCCCCCTGCAAGCCATGAATATGGCCAACCTGCCTATCCAGGGTGGCGGGGTCCGTACTACAACGCACAACAATCTGGATCGCATCCTCGACCTCCTTACACCATTCCGCCTCAATACCCACCGCACCAGAGTGGCTACTATAAGCAACAATAGTCAAGTAGACATCGTATTGGCTACATAATATGATTGATTGTTCATTATGTGACGTTGTAAGTTATCATTTGGATGGATAGATATGGTCGTTTGAGATTGTATAGTCTATTTGCCTGGTATATTTCTGGTCGACTGGTGGTTCGCTTCTTGCCTTCGTAGCTCCTTGGGACTTTTTTCTCTGTATAGCTAGTGCATACTTTGATACATGTAGACACCGAATAATAAATTCATGCCTTTGAAACACTATTTATGAGCCAATAGCATTTGATTGTTCTCATTTTATATGTTGCTACACTCTCAAACGCGTGCTCATTTTCAAGTCTGTTATGTCAATTAATGCCCCCTGACGCTAAAGAAGGTAGGAGGTGAATATGAATCCCTTCTTCTGGCACAGTGCATATTTATATACATACAGTACATGAGAACACGTACTGTATGTCTGTATCTCAGTATCTCCATGTTACAAAAGAGAGTGGAGTGACAAATATGAGAAAGAGGGGTGACAAATATGAGAAGAGAAATGAGTGACCGTTGATTATCATTAATAGTTAAAATTTGACAGGGAGGAGTGACCATTGATTATTATTAATAGTTAAAATTTAACAGTGATTATCATTAATAGTTAGAATTTGACGGTTGAGATTAATATCGACATATATTAAAACTCCAAACATATAAGAATTTTTAGTGACAAACTGAGTATATATTGGACACATATATTGAAGTTGATTAAACAGATTAGTAGGAATTGCTCAACTCTCAAGTTGACAGAAGAGTATTTGATTCTTTGTGATATGATTGTGTTCTGACTTCCGAGTTCATGTAATTAAAAACTAATTATCGGATATTTCATTTCGTGATTGATGCCATGTAATTAAAAATAGAATTCCGATATTATTAGAATAAGACATGCTGTTGGAGGCGAATATGGAGAGCTTATTCGGTGCTTGCCTCAAGCACATGCTTGAGTCAAAAAAACTGTTAAAACGGCAGGGGTTGGCTTTGTACGCGTTGTTAATGCACAACCTCTTTTTCCCTTTCCTTTCTCTTCTCTCATCTCTCTCTAATCATTTTTTAATTATCTGGGTCATCTTATTATCCCCATGAAAACCCATCACACCGGCCTGAATCGGAAGGGTGAGGTCGGAGATGTCGCAGCCGAAGCCCTTGAAGGCTTGACTCAAACCAAAATCTACGCCACCACAAGACGACAAGTTCTTCTGTCCTTTTCTTTCTGTTGCGCCCACTCCCGTCCTCCCCTTCCCACCAGCCACCTCATCTCTTATGGCCTCATGAAATCTCCACTGTCAAGGTGCCGCTCCTCCAAATCTCGCCGGAGATTTTCCTCTATTATACCCTCGTAACCGCCGCAGTGACCTTGGAGGAGGATGGGAAGAATGTTCAACGACGGCAACGATCATCGATAAAAACTGAGGGATGATGGATTTGCTACCGGAATCGGGGCGGCCCTCGATGAGGCTGGTGATGGTTTGCTATGGGTTCGATGAAGCTACAAATGAGGAGGTAGTGATGGAGCTACTGCTTCTTCAAGTGGTGGTGGAATTTCAGCACCTAAAGAAGAGGTGAAGCAGATCGGAGTCCTCCTATCGGGTTTGGGGCGCTGTGCAGAGGAGAAAGTCCGCCCCGTTTCGGTGGAGAGAGAGAGAGAGAGAGAGAGAGAGAGAGAGAAGTGGTGTGCTGTCGGACTGAGGAAGAAGTGAGAATGAAAAATGCCAGGTGGCTTGTGGGTTTTAAAGGGAAAAACCAACGGCTCAGGAAAGTCGGTGAAGATCTAATGGCTAAGGATTTAAAGCGTAAAACTAATTTAAGTAAAAACCTAAAAATGATTTAAAACTTGTAAAAACTTTGTTAATTCGTAAAAACAAAACCGAGTATTGGAAAAATATTGTGCGAATACTTCCGCATTTATGGTGATATGTAGTTTAATATCAGCTTATTCTATATAAGTTAGTGGTTAAATTGTACGGTTTAAATTGCATAAATTACACTTTAAATTACTTTTTTAATTATGAAATCTTCTGAAAATCTTAAATAAATAGTTTGGTTGTTCAAAAAAATTCTGAAAAATTCATACACTCTCACGTTGATGTGTTCAATCCTCCCATGTAAAAATGTTGAGATACTTATATCGTCGTGACATGGTTATCCTTAAAGAGATAAAAAGTTTCATCTGGTTGACCTCTTTGATCGAGATCTAAACGTCACAATAAATATGTGAATTTTATGTCATAGTTATATTTTATTATAATGATCCCATCTTGCGGTCAATTTTTTCAAATTTTATTTCCTCAATATAGTTGTTTTATAAAGACATACATTCACATATAACCTAATAAACAAATTATACCACATTAGTAGACACGTTGGGATTCACTTGCTTAAAATTGATAAAATGAAAATTTGACCGCCGAATTTGTTCACGGTGGTAAACTATCATTATGGTAAAACTTTCACCATTTTGTTGTCGATGTTTGGGTCTTGATCACGAGGTATACCCATGTGTCATCCTCCTTCTCTCAGGGAAGCTATGTCGCCCAGAGATAAAAATTTTAAAATATTTATATGAGTGGACAGAGCATATCACCGTGGTAATTTTTTGAGTACCCAAACTATTTACAAAAATTTATGAAAGATTGCTGAATTTGAAAAAACAATAAAAAGACAAATCAGTGTCACGTGACGCGTTTATAGCCATGAATTCTCCCACCTCATAAAGTTTTTACCTATTCATATGAATTACTATATTTTCAAAATTTCAAAATTCCTTAATAAATAGCTCCGGCGTCTGAAAAATTTTCCAAAAATTCTCGTAGACTACTCGCAAAGTCTACTTCACTACTAGATTGATAAATTATAAAATTACAAAAAATATAAAATTAAGAAAATTTTACAAAGTAATTAAACAATCGCCGCATACTTTATAAAATTCATAATAAATAGTTATGGTCTCTAAAAAATGTACTGAAAATTCCCACGTACTACTCATGTTGTTTACTTTATTATAAAGTCTCTTAATTAGATATTTATAGTATTTGCGATATGAATCCTCTAGATAGGTTAGAAATAAAGAAGTCACATTATAAACCGACTATTTGGAGGGAACGTCCACATATTAATCACACCACTCGATGTGTTCGGTATATATATCTAGGCACCCAGTAAAAATTTCAACCACTTCGGATCTCGTCTGACCGTTACAATATCCGGTAAACTAAAAACATTACTAATATGTCTTAAGGGAGGACCCATGACCAAGATGCGAATGGCGAAAGCCGTTTACATTTCATAAACCACGTAATTTTTATTACTGAGTGTGTGCTTAATTTCGAATCGCAAAAACTCATATAGCAATCCAAAAATATGCATTTTTAAATAACAAGATCTCATTGACCGGAGCCTTACTGAATGAGTTTTTGTTATTCGACTGCACACGCTCAGTGACAAAAATTACGTGGTTTGGAAAAACGGCTTTTGCCGTTCGCATCCTGGTCATAGGTCCTCCCTTAGGACATGTTAGTGATGTTTTTGGTTTACCGGAGATTGTGACGGTCATACGAGGTCCGAAATGCATGAAATTAATATAGGCTCTATAAATAAAGGTACCAATCACATCGGCCGGTGCCGATTATTTACGAGACGTTTTCTCCATATAGTCGCTTCATAATGCAACAACTTGCTTTCAAACCTATTATAAATGTTATGATACATTAGTAGACACTTTGGTGATCGACAACTCAAGTTTCGATTATGGTCAATCGACACCATACGATGTGATCTATATATATATTTAGAGACCTCGTCAAATTTTCGTTAAATTACGACCTCGTTTGACCTTCCGAACTTCCGGTAAACCCAAAAAGAGGCATTTTTAAAAAACAAAACCCCATTGACCGGAGCCTTGCTAAATAGGTTTTTGCGATTCGACCGCCCATGCTTAGTGAGAAAAATTACGTGGTTTGGGAGATGTAAAAGGCTTTCGCCGTTCGCATCCCGGTCATGGGTCCTCTCTTAGGACATATTAGTGGCATTTTTGCTTTACTGAAGATTCTCACGGTTAGACGAGGTCCGAAGTGCACGAAATTTATTCAGGGTCTCTAAATAAAGGTACCAGTCACATCGGCAGGTGCCGATTATTTACGAGACGTTTCCTCCATATAGTCGCTTCATAATGCAACAACTTACTTTCAAACATATTATAAAGGTTATGATACATTAGTAGACACTTTGGTGATCGACAACCCAAGGTTTGAGTATGGTCAATCGACACCATACAATGTGATCTATATATATATTTAGGGACCTCGGCAAATTTTCATCCAATAAGGACCTCGTTCGACCTTCCAAACCTTCGGTCAACCCAAAAAGCGGCATTTTCACATAACAAAACCCCATTGACCGGGGCCTTGCTAAATGGGTTTCTGCAATTCGATCGCACACGCTCAATGACAAAAATTACGTGGTTTGGGAAATATAAACGGCTTTCACCGTTCGCATCCCGGTCATGGGTCCTCTTTTAAGACATGTTAGTGATGTTTTTGGTTTACCGAAGATTGTGACGGTCAGACGAGATCCGAAGTGCACTAAATTTATACAGGGTCTCTAAATAAAGATACCAATCTCATCAGCCGGTGCCGATTATTTACGAGACGTTTCCTCCATATAGTCGCTTCATAATACAACAACTTGTTTTCAAACATATTATAAAGGTTATGATATATTAGTAGACACTTTGGTGATCGACAGCCCAAGGTTTGAGTATGGTCAATCAACACCATACGATGTGATCTATATATATATTTAGGGATCTTGTCAAATTTTCATCCAATTACGACCTCGTTTGACCTTCCAAACCTTCTGTCAACACAAAAAGAGGCATTTTCACATAACAGAACCCCATTGACCGGGGCCTTACTAAATGGGTTTATGCAATTCGATCGCACACGCTCAGTGACAAAAATTACGTGGTTTGGGAAATGTAAACGGCTTTCGTCGTTCGCATCTCGGTCATGGGTCCTCCCTTAAGACATGTTAGTGATGTTTTTGGTTTACCGGAGATTGTGACGGTCATACGAGATCCGAAGTGCATGAAATTTATACATGGTCTCTAAATAAAGGTACCAATCACATCGGCTGGTGCCGATTATTTACGAGATGTTTTCTCTATACAGTCGCTTCATAATGTAACAACTTGCTTTCAAACCTATTATAAAAGTTATGATATATTAGTAGACACTTTGGTGATCGACAACCCAAGTTTCGATTATTGTTAATCGACACCATACGATGTGATCTATATATATATATTTAGACACCTCGTCAAGTTTTCGTTAAATTACGACCTCATTTGACCTTCCAAACTTCCGGTCAACCCAAAAAGAGGCATTTTTAAATAACAAGGTCCCTTTCACCGGAGCCTTACTGAATGAGTTTTTGCGATTCGACCGCACATGCTCAGTGACAAAAATTACGTGGTTTGGGAAATGTAAACGGTTTTCGCCGTTCGCATCCCGATCATGGGTCCTCCCTTAGGACATGTTAGTGATGTTTTTGGTTTACCAGAGATTGTGACGGTCATACGAGGTCCGAAGTGGTTGAAACTTTTACTGGGTGCCTTGATATATGTACCTAATACATCGGGCGGTCTGATTAATTTGTGGACGTTCCCTCCAAATAGTCGGTTTATAATGTGACTACTTTATTTCTAACCTATCTAGAGGATTCATATCGCAAATACTATAAATATCTAATTAAGAGACTTTATAATAAAGTAAACAACATGAGTAGTACGTGGGAATTTTCAGTACATTTTTCAGAGACTATAACTACTTATTATGAATTTTATAAAGTATGCGGCGATTGTTTAATTACTTTGTAAAATTTTCTTAATTTTATATTTTTTGTAATTTTATAATTTATCAATCTAGTAGTGAAGTACACTTTGCGAGTAGTCTACGAGAATTTTTGGAAAAATTTTCAGACGCCGGAGCTATTTATTAAGGAATTTTGAAATTTTGAAAATATAGTAATTCATATGAATAAGTAAAAACTTTATGAGGTGGGAGAATTCATGGCTAGAAACGCGTCACGTGACACTGATTTGTCTTTTTATTGTTTTTTCAAATTCAGCAATCTTTCATAAATTTTTGTAAATAGTTTGGATACTCAAAAAAATACCACGGTGATATGCTCTGTCCACCCATATAAATATTTTAAATTTTTTATCTCTGGGCGACATAGCTTCCTTGAGAGAAGAAGGATGACACATGGGTATACCTCGTGATCAAGACCCAAACATCGACAACAAAATGGTGAAAGTTTTACCATAATGATAGTTTACCACCGTGAACAAATTCGGCGGTCAAATTTTCATTTTATCAATTTTAAGCAAGTGAATCCCAACGTGTCTACTAATATGGTATAGTTTGTTTATTAGGTTATATGTGAATGTATGTCTTTCTAAAACAACTATATTGAGGAAATAAAATTTGAAAAAATTGACCGCAAGATGGGATCATTATAATAAAATATAACTATGACATAAAATTCACATATTTATTGTGACGTTTAGATCTCGATCAAAGAGGTCAACCGGATGAAACTTTTTATCTCTTTAAGGATAACCATGTCACGACGATATAAGTATCTCAACATTTTTACATAGGAGGATTGAACACATCAATGTGAGAGTGTATGAATTTTTCAATTTTTTTTTGAACAACCAAACAATTTATTTTAAATTTTCAGAAGATTTCATAATTAAAAAAGTAATGTAAAGTGTAATTTATGCAATTTAAACCGTACAATTTAACCACTAACTTATATAGAATAAGCTGATATTAAACTACATATCACCATAAATGCGGAAGTATTCGCAGAATATTTTTCTAATACTCGGTTTTGTTTTTACGAATTAACAAATTTTTTACAAGGTTTAAATCATTTTTAGGTTTTTACTTAAATTAGTTTTACGCTTTAAATCCTTAGCCATTAGATCTTCACCGACTTTCTTGAGCCGTTGGTTTTTCGCTTTAAAACCCACAAGCCACCTGGCATTTTTCATTCTGACTTCTTCCTCAGTCCGACAGCACACCACCTCTTTCTCCAAACCCGATAGGAGGACTCCGATCTGCTTCACCTCTTCTTTAGGTGCTGAAATTCCACCACCACTTGAAGAAGCAGTAGCTCCATCACTACCTCCTCATTTGTAGCTTCATCGAACTCGTAGCAAACCATCACCAGCCTCATCGAGGACCACCCCCCGCACCGACGCCATCCTCATCCACAAAGCCTTCAAGGGCTTCGGCTGCGACAACTCCGGCGTCATCACCGTCCTCGCCCACCGCGACTCCGCCCAACACGCCCGAATAGCTCGTGAGTACGAAACCATGTACTCCGATCTCAATTTATGGGCAGGGCTTTCTCCACGGGAATCTCTTCGACATGGAGCACGGTCAAATCCGATTGAAATCAGAGAAAATGATTTCCTATTAATCGGTCCATCTCAATTTGTAGAAAACTGAAGGTAATGGCACATAGTTGTAGAGAACTGGACGTAAGAGGAGCGCAGTAGGAAGAAAAGGACGCAAAAAGGCAAATAATGTAGTTGTCGTCTTGTGGAGCTCATGCCTCACTCGCCGGACCTAACGTTGTCTAACTCCGTTGAATCTCATTAATTAACTCTCTATCCACGTGTCAAACTGTGGTGGTGTAGTTTTGATTTTTTTTGACTCAAGCATGTGCTTGAGTCAAGCACTGAATAATTTTCGGCGAATGTGAAACCCTTCTTTTGGAGCAGGATTCAAACCGCCAGCAATCTTGGCCTTTGTATCTATCACTTCCCATTTGTATCTCTTATAACGACGTGATGGAGGAAACACATAAGTTGCAGTCGAGCATATTCTTTTCCTGGACAGATTCGAGGGCCGCTTCCAAATGGGAGGTTCGAGTAAGCTGGAGCAGTCTTTCCATTCTCAAACCTACTCGGATCAAACTCTTCCGGTGCTGGGAAATGTTCGGCAATTTTATTCGTGCTGCTGGATGACCAATATACCTGCAAAACAGAAAGACAGAGATAATTATTAAGTTAACTGAGGTGTTAATTATTTACTAATTAATAACTAGGGGATGTGCGCACAAACACATATATATAATTTTCATCAATATATATTATACAACTAGCTAGCCGTTTGTACGTCAAACATGTATAGATACCTTCCATCCTTTTGGGATTGTATAACCTTCATAGGTGAAGTCGGTAAAAACTTCTCTGAATGTTCCTTGAAGAGGTGGCACCAGCCTCATCACTTCACGTGCATGCTACAGCCCAAGAATATTTCATTTTCTGTATATCTTCCCAGTTAAGATTCTCACCATCTTGTTTTGAGCTTGCAATCTCCAGTTGTTCTGCATCAGATCGTTATGAAACTTTAACTAGTTGGTAAATTAAGTTGTATGATATTATTCTTTCCCAAATTGGGAAAAGACGAGACTTATTAGGACGTTGCTCCTATTATACCTGTTCGGACTTTCTCAAAAACTTTAGGGTTTTCACCAAGATACTTGACGAGAAAACTTGTAGCCATGGAAGGGGAGTGTATTCCACCCGTCATCAAACCCATGACTTTATCGGCAACTTCATTCTCCGGTATGAACCGTCCAGTTGGATCCCGGTTAAATAGGAAATGAGACATGATGTCGGTTAATTACTTTGGCTCCAGTGGAAGACACAGCACCTTTCTTTCCTTGATCAACAAAAGAACCTCCTCCCTCATAGCCTCGGCTGCTTTCATCGCTCTATAAAACTCTGTCCTGGAAGGTTATTTGGGAACGTATGCAGCCCTGAGGCTATGATATTAATCAACTCGGCAAAGTTAACACAATGGTCATTATAATTTTGGAGTCAGTGAAGAATCGAGCGGAAAGAGTGGTTACAAGTAGCTGAGCGAGGCTGTAATTCTCAATTTTGCTTTTCCCTTCCCAGTGAATCTTCAAATGCTCCTGCCCCATGGACTCCATGCTCTCTACGTACCGAACCAGCGCTTCGGGTTTGAGAAACCCCGGCGCTTTACCGATATGGACTGCCACGGCTCGTTTGGTGATTTCCGAAGCAGCTTTCTGATAGGAAGAGGGGAAGAGTTTCTGCGTGGACTCTGGTCGCCACGATAGAAATAGTTTTTCCTCGTTGGAAGAGATGAACTTGTGGGCCGAAATGCCACAAAGCACGGCGGTTGGCTCGCCGAGTATGCTGGTTTTAAAGACTTTTGGGGAGTATTTCTTCATTCTGTCACCCACAAACTTCTCCTGCGGCTCATTCAGAAGGGTGAAAGTTTCACCGATGATTGGCCATCCGAAACTTCCCGGGGGAAGGTTTGTTTTGAATTGGAGTTGGATTTGGACTTCAAAGTGTAGAAGATGAAGGCTAGAGTGTATATGAAAACGATGATGGATAAGGAAGGAAGAGATTCTCTATCTCCATGGTTGGTATATGACTTAAAGCTAGTAGACGGATGCACAGCGAAACTGCTACACTACTCCTTTTTATAAGCTATCAATAACCGCTAGCAACAATTTCCAGTTGCTCTGAGTGTTAAGATATTAACTTAAACCGATGAGTTCACACTTGATATATACGTCACGTTGTTGTTTTATATAACCATATATACTTGTTCAATTTCAAAGAGACACTGAGGAAAGTAATAATACTACAAAAAATACCCCGTTGGCATAGAGCAAAGGAGAATACACAAAGCGAGCTCGATGGTCCATATGCATGCGTATCTAGTAGTGAAGAAAAATGGAATAATTGCCGTACAGGGATGCTGAACAACTATACTCGACATTATTAGTGGCCTGCACCATGTCACAAGTATTACTGATTTAAGTTTGGGGGAAAATGATCGTGTCACAACTCACAACTCCGGCCAGCTGACCGATTAAAGTACGTAGGGTTACCCACCCACATACACATACAATTCACACAGTCGCAGAGTGAATAATTCATCGTGAATATCAAGTACCTTTGTCTACGTGCATTACAATAATCTGGTTATATACCGTACCTTAACATATACGAACTACGACTATATATGATCGTCTGCAAATTCTTTGTTTTATGCACCGTCTTGTTACAAAATTCAAATGGGAACTGCCGAACAGGTAAACCCTAATTGCAAGATCTCACTATCTCAGCTAGGTGGTATATAGGTGTATTTGTAAGATATAATTATGAACTCATCAGTCATCACTATCATGAAGGAAATCTGCATTAATATATTATTATGATACGATGAGTCGAATCTTGTAATCTGTCGAGTAATCCAGAGCAATATCTATTGCTACTTGTTTAAGGTAAGTAGCATCAGAAGACCTGGACCCGTAAGATAAAAACTCGTTCTTGGTGAAAAGCAGAAGATCATATATAGCTAGCCTCGGCTTTTTTTTTTTTTTTTTCCCATTAAGGATACTACTCTCAAGCTCTCAGTGCTAGTCTTCCCTATATTGTTCATATAAACATGTTCTGTACCTATAGACTTTGTGATTGAGATCCTTCTAAGTCTGTATTGAGATATATAAGATGCATTCAACCAATGACCATGAAAACAAAGCAAAAACATTGTGCTAATGAATGTATTGGTGAGATGAATCACTTCCATAATGGCCTGGTAGTTGACTTTTGTTACTTGTCACCAGTGTTTGGTTGGTTTGATATTTTGAAAGCGGGTTGTGAAGATGATGTTGGGGCAACCGAAGTTCTTGAATTTGGTTATGCTGGTTGTGAAGATGAATAACTAATTGCTTTAGATGAAAACTTCTTGGATGTTCCAGTAGTAGATGTTGATACCCTCCTTGGGTTTGGAGGTCTCTTGACCTGGAAACACTAATATTTTCAAATATGTCTTGAATATTACATTAGACATATCATAGATACAAATATAGAATACCCAAAATATATGAAACCTACCTGTTGTTTTGGTGCCTGTTTTGAAACATGTTTTGGTGCCTGCTTTGGTGCTTCATTGCTTTGTCCCTACATAAAAAAATGATTATCTTAATGCAAAACACAATATATATATATATATATATATATATATATATATATATATATATATGGACAATGGTTTAAAATGGAACCTCAGTTGCATTCATAGCCTTCAAATCACGTGCAATGGGGCAAGTTCTTATATTATGGTCCACTGAAGCACAACAGCTGCACGAGTTAGTCGCGTATGAACTCCTAGGCATCTTAGTTGTGCCAGCCTCAGTAACGCCAGCATTAGGAGCTGGTGGTTCCTCATCTTTGTCCCTCCTCCTAACCATTTTTGGTCTTCCAAGTTGCCTTCTAAATGGTGGAGGCTGTATAAGAGCATGAATCTCAGGCCATAGTTCAATTCCAGGAATAGGATTGATAGGATGTGCATATGTACTGAGGTATGCATTCTTGCTGTTACAGTCATCCATATAGTCCATAGGTTCATGTCCTCTAAGAAAGGTGCAACAAATGGCATGAGGACAAGGAATTCCAGACATCATCCACCTTCTACATGTGCAAGTCTTCTTAGCCAAATCAATAGTATGCTTTGATGAAAGAGCACTACCACTTCTAGGTTCAACTTCAAAGACATAATTTGTTGATCTATATCCATAGTAATCTCTAGACCTCTTTGCATTCTTTGCAATTAATTTTTGGATCCTTGGTCCTACATTGACCTTCCACTTTATGTCAACAACTCGTCTGTTTGCTATCCTTATCATAAGATCTCGTCTCAACTGCTCAACCATCACTAACATAGACTTGTCCCTACATAACAATTGCAACATTATAGGATTCACAAAGATTATTAAGAAGCATATCACACTTGTATTCTGTTCTAAAATGTGCCCTACTCCAATGATTAGGAGTATCATGACGATTCAACCAGTCAAATATTAGTCATTTCTTTCATGTGCTTGTTGAACCAAATTATAGTAGAGTCTCTTGCTGCCGCCCATAGTAGATTTTTCAACACTGGTCCGGAGTTCTTCTTTTTGAAGTTGTTGTGTAAATGACGCACACAATGCCTATGTTCAGCCTCTGGTACTATATCAGCTACCGCATCTAGTAATCCGTTTTGCTTGTCAGACATAAACACAACACCATTTCCATCCTTGATCTTTAAATCAACACTCAAGATGTCCATAAACCAGGTCCATGTCTCTCTAGTTTCCACCTCCGCAACTGCATAAGCAATTGGATACATGCCATTGTTTGCATCTATCCCGATAGCTGAGAGTAATTGTCCTGGATAGTTATTTTTTATATGACAAGCATCTAACCCAATAACTTGCCTGCAACCTTCTTTCCACCCCCTTTTGCATGCATCAAAACAAACATAAAATCTCTTGAACTTTCTAACATTTCCCTCCAATTCAGTCATCATCTTCGCAGTAGTATTAGGGTTGGTCTCCTTTAACACAGCAGCGTATGACTCCAACAAGTTGTACTGATCTGCCTTACTTCCTTCATTCAATTTTGCAGCTAATCGTCTTGCCCTTATGACTTGTCTATGAGTGATGTTTTGCTCATAATCATCTTTGACCCTATCTTGAAACCCTTTCCTCTAAATGTAAGGATCATTTTTGAAAACATGTGAATATTCTTTAGCAATGAGGGTGCTTTTGCAGAACTTGATTCTATCAACAACTGGACAGTTCTTGTGCTCCAAATGCACTGACTTAATTGATACCACAAGTGACTTCTTTGAGATATATGATGCATATATCCAAAATGGGCAAGGTCTATCTTTCCTCCTCCCTTTCTTCTTCCCACATATGACTTGAACCTTCTTATCTGTATTCTTCTGGAAGCTTAAGTCGTAATCATTTTTCAAAGCAAAATTTCTTACTGCATCTTTAAATTGAGTAGAGTTAGCAAATTCTAGAGCAACTTCAAAGTGTGGATCCTTTAGATCTCTTTCTGGTACCCAAGTCCTCCCTTTAATTTTTTTTTCTTTTTTTTCTTTTTACTCGTTACTTCACCATCGCCATTATCTTCATCAGAGCTCTCTATTAAACTATGCAACTCCTCAGTGTCATTTGAGTGGTCTGAGATCTCACCAGCAAAGCCCATATCATCAAACTCTTCTAGTATGTCTTCATCATCAACATGTGCACCAAAGTCCTGATCATCTATAATGGAATTGACATCACCAAACTCAAGATCATCCTCTGGCTTAATTTCATAATCACTGTCAACAAATCCATCTTCAGCAATATTTTGACCATCTTCGTAAGCCTCAAATTCAACGATTGCATCACTTTCACCATCTGCCTTGTCTGTTTCAACTTCACTAAAATGAACATCTTCCGGACTTTTTGACGTCACAACCCCTGCATAGCCAACAACATATAGTGGCCTACTCTTTACCTCGGGCTTGAAGTGTGGTATAATGTCCTCAAAGTTTGGTATTAGCTCTTCCATCTCACACAATTTTATCTGCCTTGTTCCTCCACCCACATAGTAAACTTCTAGTTTTCTAGATTCAGGCATCGACCCCAACATCTTGACAACATCTATGTCATCAGATATTGGCAAAAATACATAATATGTAGGGTGTTTAAACCAATAAAAGACTGGTGGCTCTCTATAACCCAACCTCCAAGCAAATGCATTCAACTCTACCCAACTGAATTTGTCTGGATCAAGACATTCTACCCAACAAATTTCGCCTCCCACATAGTCAAACTGCTCATTGCCAAAATTCATAAAATCTCCTCCATGGTGTATCTCAAGTGTCACGCTCTCACCTCTTATCCAAATTTGTAAGTTTAAGCAGAGAACATATATACAAAGAACATGCATACTGCAACAAATAGTATAATATTACAATCTTCTTATACATAAGACAGTATAATATTGCACTCATACACCAAACAGTTTCATCCTTCATACAACCATAATTAAACAAAGCCTAATAAAGCCAAAACCACCACCCACCAGTATATCAAGTTGATGCACACGAAAGACTAGAGAACATGGACATGGTTATCACAACAACAAAATCTAATACTTGCTCAGATCAATAACAAACAAAATAAGGGGATCTCGTCTAAAAAAAAAATGATAAGGAAAAGCGCCTCCATGTTTCAAGAACTTACAGTGATATTTGGGTTCCCTAAAAACCCTAAATTCCCTCCAATATTCAATCATGGTTGAGATTCTCCAATTAAGTTAGACACTCTCCAGATTCAATATAATGTAGAAGGAGGAGAGAAGAGATGGATTGTGAAAATTGAATCGGACTGTGAAAATCGAGCCGTCGTCAGGGTGTATCAGAAGGAGGAGAGAACATATCGATTTATTTTCCAGGAATGATATTTGGGCAAGTCAATCTCTTGTAAACATCAGTCTATGAAAATTATTGTGTTACCCCTTGCTTTTTCAGCAAAAACAATCCACATAGACACCACGTCAGCAATTTAACGGAAAATCTAACCGAGGTACTATATTTGGTGACGGAATAATAGTTGAGGTACCATTTGAGGTCAAAAAAATTCAGAGGTACTAAAAAGTACATTTCGCAATAATTCAGGTATCATTTTAGGTTTTTACCCTAAAATAAATTACAGTAATGCATTTGGGTCATGACCCAGAATGGCCCATCTAAAATCAATAAAGTCTAGCAGAAGCCCAATACAATAATTCCGCCAAATACGATAAAGTCCTCTTCACAAGTCACAACCTTATCCTCCACCAACCGGAATTCAAAACGTCCCAACTCCCAACTGGAATATTCGCATCGTCTCCGTTTCTGGATCCCAATTCCGACGTCGAAACCCTATTTCTGCGAATTCGGGTCCTCCTTTCTATTCAAATTCTCCACCTCCCGCTACTAAGGTACTACTCCACTCTCCTCATCTTTCCTCTGCTTAATTTCGTTTAATTGCTTCGTATTTTAATTACAAAATTGTAATCCAATCCTACTCTTCTGTTATTAATTATGCATTTTCTGCTGAGTTTATCAACTCCATGATTCGCATAAGTACGGATCTGTGTTAATTAGGTTAATCTGATTGAAATAATTGCGTATCTATCAGGATCCCTCATTCGAGATTTAGCATCGGCTTTTACGATGAAGTTCTTAGAATACACACCCTTGGATCGGTAAAATTTACTTAATAAATATATATAGTTATAATTGCCGCTCAATTTAGTGATTGATTTTATTTTTTGGGGATGTATGATTGTGATTTGGATTTATGTTTGCAGATTAAATGATTTCTTTAGTTATTTAAATCTTGGAGAGAGAACCATTAAAGGCTGTCTTGAAGCGTACTCTTGTAAGTACAGAATTATATGATTTAAAAAAAAAAAAAAAGTTATTTAGAGGATGTTCTACAGAAGTTCAGAGTTGTTTTTGTGTTTTGATTACTAGGTAAACACACGGGATCGGATAAGAAACTGTCTCTGAGTTTGGAAAATGAGGTAAGCTTAGGCATATTCATCTTTGTTATTGTTTTTCTCTTTTGACATCTTTGATATTCAAAATTACATCTTCGTTATTGATTTAGAATTTTAGATAGATAGTAAATATTGGCTATTTCTCTCCTTTTGATTCTGCTTTCAGTTTTCCTTAAATATCTTGTATTCTAATTCTTTTTTCATGTTCCAAACTTATTTCATGTGCAATTTTAGTTTCTAAACTTTGCCAAGCTCTTTAACAATTTTATGCTTTCATAATATTTATTCTACAAACTCTGTTCTCTGCTTTAAGTGGTGGATTTATCTTTATTTTTTTGTCTGTATTCCAGATTCTTGACTATATTGGAAAATCTTCTGACACTGACTCGTCGTCCCCTGCTGAGTTTCTCCTGAGCAGATCCAGGTTTCTAATGTGAACTAGATAGATTTGATAGTACCAGGTTGTTTCTTGTGTGTGTGTTTTAATCTGTGATTCTATGTTCATTCCAGTCGGAAGACATTGATTTACCTAGTCCTGACCCTCTATCACTTGTATCCAGACTATGACTTCAGGTACCCCTGTATTCTATGCTGTAATAAATATAATGTTTCTTTTGGTCGCCTTACAAGAGGATTATGGGTAATGCCATTGTCAGCTTGTTTGGGCGACATGGCAACCCACTTTATAATCCTCTTCTGTTTGTATTGGGAGTGTTGTCAAGAGGTTTGACAGACAGTTAATTTGTCGCTCTAAGGAGTTGAGAGTTCAAATCTCTCCATTTCCCAAGTCAAATGTTGATGATCATGTGGTTGATTTGTTGCGACTCTGCATCTTATACTATGTAGTGTATGTGTATATGTACTCTGATGCATTTACGTGGATTTTTTAAAACTGGTTTCTCTATATTATGTTATTGCCTACTTTTTTTGTGGTTTTCCAGTGCTATCAATGCTCACCAGTTCTTCACAGAGGAAACCTGGGACAGTTTTAAGCAAATTTTTGATACCTATATGGTGGAAGCATCAAAGGTATTGCTTAGTGAAAACCATGCTTGCTTCTTTGTTGTAATGCCTTTGTCCAGCTAACGTATTACTTTCCTGTTCTTGCCTGAAATTTTTTGTTCAACGTAGATGCTTCTGTCATTTACATTTTCATTTTAGTCCTAGTGTAATACCTGTCAAACCGGTGAGTCAATATTTATCAAATAATCATGTGTGCTACTGGCCTTTATTACACAGTAATTCACTAATTCATGAATATGGTTTATGGTTCTTTTTTTGATGGACTGAAGAGTTAAGAGTCATATTTCTTTCTCCCTTCTGGTTCTATTGGTGACTTGGTGCTGAATCATGCTATGTTATTGTAAGTCGTAGCATTTAGTATAACAGATTTAGTATGCTGAATACATTTCTGATCCCCTTTTTTTTGTATTATGTAATTCAGGAATGGACAGAGACAAATGAGGGTAATTCCCTGCTGGATACCTTGTACAAGGCTTTGGATGAGGTGAGCACTTTTACAAAGAAGTGATTGCATGTTGCTGGAGGAGGCACTTTTATGTAACATTTGGAATATGCAGGTTGTCGGATTAGCAGAATGTGAAATTTATTGTTACAATCCTGATCCTGATGCCGATCCGTTCCCCGAAAGAGGAGCTGTGTGAGTTATCTTTTTGGCCTGCATAGTTAATTTACACACATGAAGAATTTGACGCACCACATCCATAACATATGTGCTTGGTGCCATATCTTTCCTTTAATGATGTTTTCTCTGTGGTCCTTCCAGATGGTCATTCAATTTCTTTTTCTACAATAGAAAACTGAAACGGGTAGTCAGTTTCCGTATCTGCTGTTTAAGGTGGGTTACAGCTATCTCAAACTAAATTTCTTTTTCTTCGAAATATCACTATTATTCATATTTTCTGTACTCAATCTTGTGGCAGTAACTTGGTGGTTGATGGGTGTATAATGGACGAACTCTGTTATGAGGAAGATGGTGAAATTTTTGATGTCATGGATATGTGAGCGTAAATATGCAATGGTGAATATGTCAAATGTACTTGACAACCATCTGTACTTACGTAGCTTAAAGAGATCCATACTCGGGAGGTCTGATACACTGAGTAGTAGGTTTAGCTATATATCAGAAACGTCACTGTTGATACTTCTTTTGTATGTAACAATAATGCCATGTAGATATGGGACAACTCTCCTTGAAGTGGATAATTTCTTCTCCACATCACTTCTTGTGACAATATTCTGTTAAATATTTAAATTAAAAGCTTATAGCTGCTGGTTGCTTAGAGTAGCAGGTTACTTAAGTTTGCAGATTGATGCGGTTGAATACATCTAAGTTGATTAGTACTTCGAAGGATTGCAACACAAGAAAGCTGATTAAGCTTAGATCTGGCAGTAGTAGTGTTCAATGGGAGGAGATCAGGTGTATCTAAATGGTCTGTGCCAAACCTGTCACGTTGTTATAACATAGTACTACCAAGATATTAAATAGCATCTAACACCATTATTCGTCCATTCATATGTTATTACACTAGTAGTAATAATGTCATATTCAAATGTTAGGAGACGAAAAGTTCAACTCATAAAAGAAGAACTTGAAAGTTGTGAGTTAGTGGTCAGATGTCGAAATTATAGCAACGTAACAGGTTTGGCACAGGCTATTTGGAAACAGCTGATCTGCTCCCGTGTTCAATGTATATGGTTCTTTACGTCCTTATTAGTTCTTGTTGAAGGTCCTTCCTGTAGTAGCGTGTTTTGTGCTTAATTTCAATGTCAACCACTTAGTTGCGATGTCAACGGCTTCCAATGTCAAACATGCATAAAAAAAAATTACAAAAAAAAAAAATGATGCCAATGCGTCTAATGTCAATTATTCGTAAAAAACAGGGATTATGTGCCTAATGTGGTTTCATTCTTGCACATACAAGTTGAACTTGGCAATCAGGTATACATTGTCAACAAAACCCTAAAGCCATTTGACCTGAAGAACGCTGGAGCCACCTATGAGCCACTCATGAACATGATTCTCATAGATTAAGGTATCCATTGTGAAGGAAACTTGTCTAAAATTACGATATGTGTTAGGTCAAGTATGTCTAAGAAGCAATTGGGTTTCACATACATAACAACCGAAAAAAAAAAAAACTTTGCTTTTGAAAATAAAGAACGGGGGCGTGATTAGCGTTGTTAATTTGCTGATGCCAATCTGTATTCAACAACTTTTTACCTGGTCAAATATTAGTTACATTCATTTAGTATAATAAATTAAGCGCGTTACGTGCATAACCTTTTCATTATCACACTGAATAAGATTTACACGTGGTAATAAATCCATAAACCAAATCAAAAGTGTTTGATAAAGTATCATCAATTAGAGTAACTCTACCAACACAAATTAATAAGGCCATCAAATAGAATGGCGATGGCCTCTACAATTAATTAAGCCTATTCTTAACGTTTCCACAATTAAAAGAAAGAAATGAAAAATCTATCTTGAGAAAATGGGCTCCTCTTTGATGGTCTCCAACAATGGCTTCCTCGACCTACACGCAGCTAACCTATACTGAAACTCTGCCACTTGCAACCCCTCAACTCCGTCCAAGCTCAGCCTCGCCGGAGCTTCACCTTCTCCGTCACCGCTTTGACTTTTCTCCTCCTCGTTAATGTTTTTATGGACTGCCTGAGCCTCCGGCAAGATCCTGACCTTCCCGCCGGAAATACGCTTGGCCGCGGAGTTGGCAGCGATGAAGAAGATGGTCATGTCGGCGGCGGTGACGATGGAGCTGAGCCGCCGCATGGGGAACATGATGTAGACGTTACCGAACTCGAGCTCCTCGTCGGCGGCGAGGGCGGAGAAGCGGCGGCCGATGTGGAGAGACTTGGAGTTGGCTAGGAAGGTGTTTGGAGACTCGAGCATGACCTCGGCAGCCTTGATCGGTTCACGGAACTGACGTACTTCGCCGGTGGGGAAGATCACACGCGCCGCCTTGGTGCTCTTGATGAGAGGCGTGGCTAGAGTGCATGAGATGTAGTTCCCCATTAGTATATGAAGATGAAGAAGAAGATCGAATATGGAGAATATTATGATGGAGAGGATTTGTTGAGATGGAGTTTATGGTTGTGTTTAGAAGTGTTGGGTGGGTGGGTTTGTGGGTATATATAGGGGAATGAGAGAGTCAAAGAAAGAGGGGAATGTGTGTGATGTTATTGAGAAAGAAAGAAGAGAGAGAAAATAAAAATGGGAATTGAAAAGTCATCATGTGTGCTTGAAGTGGAAGTTGTGTGTGGACCTTTGTTAGTTAGTTGCTGTTGTTTGGTACAATTTCATCATTTATTCTAAGTCCAACAAATTAAAGTTATAGATTTTCCGAATGGTGTTTAAAATGTTCTTTTATTTAATCTAACAAACAACTCATATATAATAACTAATATATTGTAGGTTCAATTTACGACATCTCTACTTAAAAAGACTTTTGACAAAATAAAATCGCAGTCATAAATTCATTAAAAAAAAACTCACTTATTAATATATGCCGATATTTGAAAATATTTTAATTAGTATTCGTATTATAAAAATTTAGACCAAGTTTTAAAGATTCCAAATATTAATATGTAAACATAATATGTTAAGTCAACCATTTTCTTAAAAATCCCCCTCATTATGTAGCGATGAACAATATGTATAATATTGTTAAGTCAATCATATTTCGATCATATTATGTTGTAACTGATTTAACTCATATAACATATAGTCTAATTTATCATAAAATTTCATCCAACGATATGATTATGATATTGACGTAAACATAACGTAAAAATTAGACTCGTTTATTATTATTAAGAAATATATAAAAAAATAGAAAAGGGTAAGAGAGGTGGAATGCGCGTTTAAGATGGGTTGAAAGGGTTGGGAAAATGGGGAGAAGGTGCATGCGTTTCAAACATGGAGGTGTCTTCCCACTTTGTCATGCGAGTTTGCGCTGTGAATGCGTGTGGGACCCCGCCGGTGATGGCGAGAGGTGAGTGACTCGTTCACTTACTAGAAGGTTTTGGAGTTTTGGGCATTTATTTAATGTCTGGGAGGCCCAGTTCTACATGGGGCCGTCGACATCGGCCCAAACTAATCGGTGGTTGACTTGGTTCCTGGTCATTCTTTTTAGGTCAAATCCATTCTTTGTTCAATGTAGATTTTTCTTCTTTCTTCTAAATCGATCCCGCCCTTTTAACTTCTTCCTATGTTCCTTCTATTCTTCTAGATATGGAACTCTCTTCTAGTCTTCTAAATATGGAACTCTTTTGTAGTAAGTTGAAATAATTCAAGTTGAGACAGCTACACTAAGAGAGTGGTCGAGTGTTAAGTAGATAATTCCTCAACTCAAGTACAATTCACAAAACTGTAAAAACAGACGGTGAGCATTTAACATGCGCCCAGAAATTAATTTCTAAACTTATTTTAAGTTATCTTAAAATTAATCTTTCTATCAAATTAAATTTCGGCAATCGGCCCAAACTGTGTTTGTGTAATCTTTGACAAAAGAAATGTGATATGATGGAATTAGCACTAGCAATCGGTGTAGAAACACTTGGGTTAACATCTAAGACAACTGGAATGTTTGCTATATGGTACTACTTGAAAGACATTGTTGTCGGGGGATTTGATACACACCATGAGGAAATGCCTCCCAAATTTAAGAAGGTGTTTTTGTGAATCATAGTAATACGGATAGGACTCTACGTACTGCAATGCAGTGCAGGCCGCACAATCTTAGACCAAAGGAAACCAACAACCAGCAACCAGCACTTGTTTTCGTTTCTTAATCTCAACCATATACACATCATATCACAATAATATTTGGGCGAGGCTATTGAGCTTGCTCCTCTATTTAGTTTTATTTCAACCTAAGTTGATGAGTTAGTGACAAGTGACCAACCAATGTTGTACACAAGCTAGTACGTATGGTAAAATGTCTTAATCTAGGTAATTACATGTATGGTAAGCTAGGTTATCATTGATTGGTGATACGTATAATTGAAGAATGCGATAAGATTCATAGATAATTTAGAGTTGTTAATCAAGATCCCTAAAGAGAAATACATCTGCCTTTTGTAAACTTGAATCAAAGTATGTAAACTCTCTCATCGAAATAATACAACCATGGCATTTCCCTATCATTACCATGGAACTTGCACTTGTAAGTAGCATAAACCGCAGCTTGCAAAGTCAACTTACTGTTTGCAATAATTTGCAGCAGCGTAAGTGATGAATGATGCCAAGAGAGGAGAGGTCTACTCACATCACATTTAGACAAAATGTGAGTCCAAATGCCACAAATATAGACACATAGAAGGAAAAGATGATTCTGAGTCTCAACAGCAGCAATATCCATGAGCGAAATGGCCTC
Organism: Potentilla sterilis; assembly: GCA_963682095.1. Taxonomy (NCBI): domain Eukaryota; kingdom Viridiplantae; phylum Streptophyta; class Magnoliopsida; order Rosales; family Rosaceae; genus Potentilla; species Potentilla sterilis. Next base: position 44,345,034 of record OY821761.1, on the reverse strand, counting down.
AACTAATTATTCAAGAATAGCCAAAACTCATTTCCTAGTTTGCTTTGGTTGGTTCTGTAGTGAGGACGTATCCATAAGGGAAGAGAGGATCATAATGTGGATCTCCAACATTCATAGGCAGCTGATGAACCGATTTGAACCAGGTGCGAGGAAGCTTGCCAGTGAAGCCATAGTCACCGAACAACACATCAGTGACTCCATGGCCTTCAGTCCCTGGAAGCCAAGCTGCAACAAGAGCATCTATAATGGAAAGATATGGTTTGATCACTACAGGACGGCCGGTGATGAGGCAAACAACACATTTCACTGCACCACAAACATTTCTGATGACTCTTTGGCCCGATTTAGGGATTGTTAAGTTTACGTTGTCACCAGCTCCCTCGGCATAGGGTGGTTCCCCCTACAACAACGATGGCATGGGAGAAGTTATTCGACTTCACAAACTTAGCATGAGGATTCTTCTTGTACACTACTTCGGTTTCAGGTGCAACTGTGTTCCTTATGGCAGTTAGAATTGTGGTACCTGCAGTATGTTGAGCAAAATAGATTATGATTACTTAAAAATAGATAATTTCATATTTTTATGTTCGAATTGATACCCCCAAAAGAGAAAGGTAGTCAGCACTCAGATATTGTTTACCCTGTGTGTAGTTGTTGCCACTATGTCCCTGCCACTCAATGGTCCAACCACCACACTGATAACCAAGATTATCTGCATGAGTTCCAGCTACAAGGATTTTTGATGACTTCTTAGGAAGGGGTAACAATGGCTTCTCAGCACATTCACCATTCTTTAGAAGCACTAGCGATCGCCTCACTGCTTCCCTAGCCAATTCTCTATGTTTCTGTTGAATCAGTAAAAGCTAGTAAGTTTCAGAACATTCCTAATTGCTTGTGGAAGGGTGTCACTTAGTGTTTGAACAAGTAGCTACCTGACTGCCAAGCTGGTTGACCAGTCTAAGATCAGCCAATGGTTCCTCAAACATCCCCATTGTAAACTTAACCCGCAAAATTCTTTTTACTGCATCATCTATTCTGCTCATGGGGATGATTTTAGTTTTCACCAGGAAAGTAAGACCCTCGATGAGTTCTGTATAGTTGTATGGAACCATGATCTGTAACACAGAGAATTAACTAGGTGACTAGATGTTATAACACAATAAACACCAATTTAAGTAGAAAAAAATTAGACCAGAAGAGTTAATGACAACCATATCAATGCCAGCACCGACTCCTTTCATAATTGAGTAAGAGTAATTGGCATCAGAAGGAGAGGTGATCATGTCAATACCCTGCCAATCTGAGATGACAATACCCTGGAAAACATAGTCACAAGGTTTTAAATTACTCTATATACTATAATGTTAGTTAAAAGTACTGTTTAGATGCTTAACCCTGCCTTCAGGTGGTATTTGAGACAAACACAGTGCTAAAGCCATGCCAAAAGGTGATGAAGTTCTGAAAATTTGGCCAATAACTTGGAGCTATACTCATATATGCCCTAACGTGCTAGGCAAGAGTTATGCGGAGGTAGGCGGGCTAGGCGGGTCTTAGGAGGGAGTTATACTGTGCTGGGTGGACTCTAGGCGGGATTCAAAAGGAGTTAGGCGGGTGTTATGCAGTGCTAGGCGGCGTTTAGGTAGGCGCTAGGCGGGAGTTATGTGGTGCTAGGCGGACTCTAGGCGGGAATAAAAAAGTATTAGGCGGGTTTTAGACGGTAGCTAGACTTGTTCTCCTCTTTGTTACGGTATTACCATCTATCTCGATGACACTATTGCTCTTAGTATATATATTATACGATCAGCAGGATGATTGTACCTTGAAACCGAGAGTACCCTTAAGGAACCCGGTGATAAGTTCACGATTAGCATGCATCTTTACTCCATTCCAGCTCGAGTAAGATACCATGACAGTTGAGACACCCTTGATAATTGCAATGGGGTAGGGTGGCATGTGAATGCTCAGTAAACCATTCCTATCTATCACAGTGTTCTTCGCATTCCTGCCCATGATTGTTCCACCATCTCCCACATAATGCTTTGCACAAGCTGCAACCTTATCACTACCCACAGAAATGGCACAGCATCAAGAACAAAAGCAACACACAATTAATCTACTTTAGTTGGAATTCCCTTATATGTTGATCAATGGTTAAATTCAGTAATCACCTAGTTGATGTTGCATTTTATTCGTTGAAGGAAGCTAGTTAAATACTAGAAACTCAGATCTTAATTAAGTAAAACATATTCAGTTCCTTACTTTCCTGCAACATAGGGAACGCCCTTTCTAGAGTTAGCTGGTATATCTCCTTGTAATCCGGGTATGATCTCAGTCATTGCTTGAACAAGCTTAGGATCTTCACTGTAGCTTTCGTAACAACGACCCCATCTTGGATCTCTACAAACCTGCAAACAAAAGTTATAAACTACAGCAAAGCTTTAAATGAATCATATATGTATACATATGTCGATACTATTAATAAGATGTTCATGTCATCTTGGTTACCGCCACACAAGGTGCAAAGGTATAATGGATTCCTGTAGCTCTAATTTCAAGCGCAGTTGCAGCTCCGATCCTCTTCACAAGTTCAGGGTCCCTGGTGGATTTAGAGTTAGTACATTCTTACTCCCTCTATAAAGAACATGTTGAAACCAACTCTTCAACCAATCTTAGGAATATTAGAATATTGAAACTAGGATCGATCAGATATCAACTTGCCTGGTAGCCCCGAGTCCAATATTGTGAGGAAATATTGTTGCCTTGTAGACACTGTTGTGGCCATGAATGGCATCAATACCATAAATCAGTGGAATAGCAAGCCGAGTTGATAAAGAACCGTTTTGAAAATCATTCACCATTCTAATCCAAGTTTCTGCAGAAGCATTTTTTGCTGGCACACTCCCACCCCCACTCAAAACACTCCCTGCCCAAAAGAAGTCGTTGGTTTCTTCCATCCCTTAAATTATATACAACTCAATTGCATTCCCAGATACATATATATGTGACAGGAAATACAAATCATCATGCTTACCGATTTTGTACTTGTACATCACCTCAGGTGAAGCAACACTTCGTTCTATCTGCGTCATTTGTCCAATCTTTTCCTCCAGGGTCATCCGGCTCAGCAGGTCGTTGATTCTAGGAATTAAGGGCTGGTAGGGGTCCTTATATTTCATGCATTCTTCTTCTGCCTTTGTCGTCATAATTGCTATGCATAAGCATAAGAAAAGAAGCCCCATCAAGGAGATGAGAATTCTAGCCATTTCCTGTCGCAAAATGTATGGTACTAATGTACTATGGTTACGAAGAATGTAATCAGAATTTAGAACCACTTGCTTATGTTCTCAACTAAAATCTCTTAAGAAGCGTAAACTAGATACGCAACTGTAAGAAGATTAACAAAAAAGGAATTGAACTTGAGCTAAAGCCCAGAACTAGCCACAGAGAAAGAAACAAACCTTATTAATTAGAGCATGCAGATTTACAGCTATCAGGAATGGCAATCTTTTATTTCTTGGAAACAATACAGCACACATTGTTCAGTTTGAGCTTTCTTCCATACACAAATGAAAGAAATCACAGCTCATTTGATCCATTTTTCTCCCAGAACCGAACAAACCGATTGGAGAGCCGAGTAACTTGATCAACACGACATTCAGTTAAGTGAAGGGTTTCATGCTCACTCATAATCTAAACTTTTATCTATTCTAGGCTAACAAAATGGCTTTCAGAGCACAGAGAATGTGTGAAGAATGTGAAGAAGTGTATGACAACTAGATGCGACATTGATAGATGGTCTGCTTCTTCAAAGTGTTAGAACGAATCATCATCATCATCATCATCATCATCATCATCTTCTCTGGTTCACCATAGTGCCTCAATGGTGATGTCTGCTCCTATTTTCAGAACATGACAGCTAAATAGTAACACTTGCACCAATTTTATTTTGAGAGCATACTGTGGCTTTATGGAAATGGTATCACTTCTACGGAAAAACTTTCTTTTGAGACGAGCTTAGTCTAAGAAAGTTTGATAAAAATGGCACTATCTTGTAGGCACTACTATAAGCAACATCACATCATCACATTTTAAAATAAAGCCTTTTCCCTTCTAAGTGAGCATCTCTAATCCATAAGTTTCAGCACCCATTTTCAGGACTCCACTTTGGTTGATGAAATTATGCATTATAGTAGTGATATTACATGCACATTCAAGAATATTGTTTGCCGGAATTTCAAAACTTAGCACGTTTTGGATGTTATTCAATATTAAAATAGTAAAATGGTCATGCTCAATGTAGCCCCAAACTAATCGTATAATTTAAATTTGTTAATTACCGATTGATTTAAGTTTTATAATAGTTTATCACACATTTTTTTATTTTTTTTCACGATATAATTAATATATGTTTACCAATGAATATTATGTCTTTTCTCCCTGAGTTTAATACAGTGTAGTACTCACAAAAAACATAAAATTAACATGATAACATCATATACGTACTAGCACACTAAATGTACAATTTTTTTTGTGCCAAATGAAAAAAAGGAGAATTATTATTATTAATAAAATAAAAAATAAAATGGATTTGGGCTTTTTATAGCCTTTGGTTGAAGGTCCAAAGTTCAATCGAAGGTTCTCCATCTGGGTCCAGTACCGGCCCAAAATAGCTAAACAAATGACAGTAGAAAACGACGCGTTTCGAAGCCATTTCAGTCTCTCTCTCTCTGCTTCTCTGCTTTGTGTAAGCGATGAGCACTCAAGCAATGGAGAACGACGCACTGGAGAAAGCCGGCAGCGCCACCGAAGCTCTTTACTCAACTCGAGACACCTACTTTCCGGCCAACCCCGACGACAAAACTGCCAGATTGAAATCGGAATCCGATCTGGCTCTCAACCTCCTCGATTCCATTCCTCAAGGTAATCCTCCATTCCCGAGCTCAATATTCAACTTGCTTCGTGTTTAATCTTTTGTTTTTAGTCCAAATTTAGGCTTCATTATTTGGAAGAGATAGTGTTAATTTGATCCCTAGATAGTTTAGTGATTCTGTTAGTTAAATTTGAAATTGAGTATTGTGTGATTTAGTAGAGCAAAGGAAGCTTCTAGCGGAGCGTGCGAGGTATGAGTATCTGAGGGGGAAGATATTGGATGTATTGCCGGAGTATAAAAGAGAGGCAGAGGATCATCTCTCAAAGGCGGTAAGCGAAAATGTAGTGTGTATGTTACTTACTGAGATGATTTGAGTTTTGAAGTTTCCTGAAATAGGTTGTTGCAGGTTAAGTTGAATCCATCTCTTGCAGATGCGTGGCTGTGCTTAGGTAACTGCATTTGGAAGAAGGGGGATTTGTCGTCGGCCAAGAACTGCTTTACTCTCGCGCTGAGCAAGGTTTAGTGTTGGTTGTATATCTCTGATGCGGTTTGCGGTGGGTTTATGGTGGATGCTTATTTATCTTTTGTTTTCTACAGGGTCCAAACAAACAGATACTATGTCAACTTTCAATGCTTGAAAGGAAAATGGCTCAAGGCAATCTTTTTTTCTTTCTGTTACGCATCTTTCCTGTTCCCGATGTCTGTGTCATTACACTTTCCTAAATTTTATCTCCTTCTACAGGTGCTGATAATCAAGCGGAACTTGTTGATGAAAGCATAAAACATGCGAAGGAAGCTATAACTTTGGATGTCAAGGATGGAAATTCATGGTGTAAGATTTCATAACCTTGATCATTAAAAACAGTTTATTCTCGAGCCTCGAGTAAGACTTATATTTGATTTTTAGTTGTAGAATAGCATTTCACTTTATTGCCTTTGCAATACCATTTATATTGAATGTTTGCTAGCCCTGGTGTGACTTTATTCGCTATTTTCTGAGAAATTCATAAACTCTGCTCATTCGAATTATTCGACCTTCACTGGCAGACAATCTTGGAAATGCATGTCTTACAAGTTTTTTTGTGACCGGAGCCTGGGACCACACCAAACTTCTGCAGTCTCTAAAGGCCTACCAAAATGCTGTAAGTGTGCAAACACTTACTAAACATCAGTTTATTGTTGATGGATCATTTATGGTTATTGGTCTGTCATTGAATTCCAAGGGAAATATAGGCATACTAAAAAGTAATAATTTCTCTCTCTCTCTCTCTTTTTAATTTCAGGAAAAAGATGAAAGGATGAAATCCAATCCAGACCTGTACTTTAACTGTGCTACTGTAAGTTAGATTTTCTTTAAATATAAACTACTCATTGGTTTCTCCATCTTTTTTACTAGATGATTCCTGAAACTCTAGTTTGAGTAGTTTCTGGTAATTGGCTCTTGTATGGCGATGATATATACCAGTCACAGTATGATCTCACCTCTTTGTAGACATGCTTGACCCATTTAGGTGTATCTTATGCTACAGACAATTTGACATTGAGTTTCTTATTTCAGGTAAGCAAATATCTCGAAAATTATGAAATGGCCCTTACTGGATTTGAAGCTGCTGCTTTAAAGGATCCTGGTCTCAATGCTACTGAAGAGGTTCAAAAGATTGTTAACCTTCTTGACAAGCTAGATAACTTGTTAAGGGTAATGCACTTGTGCATCTGTAAATGTGGTATCTTGAAGTCTTGAATGAGTTTTTCCCAATTTTAGTAGTACCACGGTTTACTAGTTGCAAGCCACCATTTTGTGGACTATTTGATGAGATTGAGAAACTGGAGACTAAAACAAGGACACTAAAAAATCTCATTAATAGTGACCACAATCAAGTAAAGAAGTACCAGGTTAAGGCCTGACGGTCGTTATTTTTTTAGAATCTATTGATCCCATTAAATTTCCCAATATATATATACTTGATTGTTGCTGACTTTATATAATTTTCTGCTACAGGGACATGCCAGATCTAAACGGCTTGCTTCTTTAGCATCATCTCTGGCCGTGGTAAATTGTACGCCACCTTACTCTTCCATGTTTTGTAGCAATATGGTGATTTGTGAACTTAAGTCAGCATGCACATTAACCCTTTTATTTTCTTTCTTTTCATTTTATTTGGGGGAACTATACTGAATTTTTTTCGTTATGCTTTTTTTGCAAGTGAATTCGTCATATAAAAGGGCTACTGTAAATCTTCTATCAGAAGGTCTGAACAAAGCAGTAGCATTAGTGGGAAAAGTGCTATTCTTCATTAAGCATGAAAATGTTGCTCCTCTGTAAGTCCTCTGGAAGCATCTTGCATATATACTCGAGTGCTTGCCTTCATAAAGTTCTTTACAAGCTTATAGAGCACTAGTGTTTTCTTTTGCTAATGTAGAATTGTCTAGGTTTTTAATTGAAATCATTGAGTAGATGAAGTTGTTATGTGTGTGTGTGTGAGTGTTTTTATCATTTTTTCCCCAGCACCTTTAATCCTTTCTTTGTCTTATTAGGTACTATTTGGCATGCGATCCAGATCAAGTATGCTTTGTTCTGTCAGTCTATGGCATTCAATATGATTCGGTAAGAGTTGCCAGATTTCCTAATCTATTACATGGTTAATTTTTTTTTTTGGGGTAATTTTTTTTATATTTTATTTTGGGGTAGTTTCCATGCGCATAACAGTTTGGAAAATTTTTTTTTGGACAAACATAAATTTTTTGAAACTTTGAACATAGCAAGTTATATATCTAGGTTTCTTTTCATTCCAAATATGAATGGTCACTGGCCTTCTTTATGGTTTAACAAATAAACAGATGATCTACCAAAATCATTTAACAGTTAGACTAATCTTCATCTCACAGATCAAAGAAGGAGACCAGATAACACTGCTGGATCCCTTATATCGGCAGGTTGAATTTTATTGGAAAGAAAAGGTACTTCTTTCGCAATCCCTTGTGTCAACAAAGTACCTATAAGTTAACTCTTCAGATAAAGTCTTAATCATGGAAGTGATACTGTTGAGTTTTACAAGTAACTGTAACGTGATACCCATTCTTGAATCTTGATGAACTAATGAATGTATAAATTATATTTGTCTATTAATTGTTTTTTCTTGTTTCCATGTATATTGTGCCAGTTTTACCAGTTTAAATCATTTCGTGTGGATTTCAAAGAACAATTGCTTGTGAATGGAAAGGCTTTGACTCCTCACCAAGCGGTCCGCACCTCAATTCATGCACAGCATAAACCATGAATAGGGGTTTCGGGTGCAGTACATTTGAGTAGGTAGTTTTGTTTGCTTTTCATTGATCTTAATTGTGTATCAGTTGTGAATAGATTAGGGGATGAAGAAAGAGACGTTATATAGGTAACTGAGTAAATTCTGATAGAGTTTTCGTTTTTTGCCTTACGTTTCCATGGTATGTACTCATGTTTTGGTTGTGAATGTAAAGATGGTCTATCATTTACATTGTTTTTTCTATGGGTTGAATCCTTTTCTCTATGAGATGAATCAAGTCTGATGCTCATTTTTGACGCGTACATTTAGTGAAGGACCAATTGTACTGGAAGAGTATATATGGAAGAGTATTATGTGACATTGTCCAATTGTCCTTAATGAATGAATGCTTCAGGCACATAGTATAGTAGCCTACTGGGGTGAGGACTGAAAGGTACGTGAACAAGATATGGACCATGTGTATGTACAACAAAGTATTGGACTAATTAGGAGCAGACTGCTAGAGAGCAAGGGAAGTTAATGCCTTCCCCCTTGGGTAAATTGCGAGATGTCAAGATCAAGAGCTAAGGATAGTAGAAAGTAGAAATATGAAGCAACAGGGAGAATTATCAAAGTTATATACGAATGAATGAAAGGGTTGAAATGAAAGTTGCTGTGTCGAAACTTCAAAGGAAAGTGTTTGAGATGAAATATGAGGCCCGGTCACCCGACTGTTTAGACCTGAAGTCACCATTCTTCTATTCACCAACTTGATCAGAGCAACAAACTTATAGATTGTGCTCCCAAGAGTTCATCAAACTCTACTAAAGTTGGGGGAGTCGGTGGATTAGTTCATTGTTTGTGAGACACGCAAACAATGAAATAATGTACACTATGGTAACTAAATATTTATTATAAGACTAATGTATGATCGTTATTATGAATCCAACCAGTACATGGCTATAAGGGAAATTTATTCACATATGTTTCCGACAATTATGTTCATCTAACAACTCGATCTGAAACATTTTGAGAATTTTTTCCTTAGTGACTGGGATCTCATCATCAGTAGTGCAGCTACTGATTGACAAGTATATCTGGATGGAACAGTTCCTGAATTCTATGTCGAAGAACTGCATTTCTCATTAGGTTTGGCAAACTGAAATCCTCATCAGGTGTTGTAGGGTTTTGGTTGATGGGTTCCTTCCCAGCCCTGTGACACTGTGAGTAACTCAAGTAATTAAGATGATCCCTAGACTGTGTATATATATATATATATATATATATATCGGTCTCTTCATTTGCATCCCTCATTTTGATAAGCTCGATCAGGTCCTAGCTTGTAGCCTTGATATGCCGAAGAATATTCAAGCATTTCTTGGCCGGCAGTGGGATTCAAGAGAAGGTATAGGCTGAAATCTGAAATGAAAGGTTGGTAATGCCTGTCGAAGAGCACATTTTTCAACTTGAGATTACCATGAACTACAGGCTTCTCCAAGCTAGTGCAAAGATGATGTAATCCTTTGGCTATACCAACTGAGATCCTATAAATTGCCGCCCATTTGTGAGACTCCCTATGCCATTACATTCAAAGAGAAGTTTAACTGTAACAGCTCTCAATATGGTAATGATTTCACAAAAGGAAATATCAAATGTGAGAACTATAGAAGGAAGACAAACGTGGACGAAGTATGACGCAACGTGACGAAGAGGTGACGATCGAAGTGCAACGAAGAGGCGACGAAGTGTGACGAAATGAAAGCAGATTACTATCCCTCGTCTTCTTTTTTCTTTCTGGGTATAACCAAAACCAGCAGAGCAAACCAAATTCTATCTTCAAACCCCAAACTGAATCAGGTATGACTTTCATGGTTGTTGAAATTTGATATAAAGAAATCTGGGAACAAGAGCGTAACCGGACATTTTTCGAATTTAGGTGCGAGTGGATGTACGTTGTAGTCATCGAGTGAGATAATGTGGCAGATGCAATAGCACAGGAGGTTACTAAGTCTGCTATAAGCAATCTTGTCATATATAGGTGCGCCATCTTGATCATGGACTATATATTTACAAGGTGCCCGTCCAACTTTTCTTCCCGTTTGTTAAGTCCCAACCCATATGATTACCTTGTTACCTCGTATGCTTATGAATATGTAAAATGGAGCACTCTAGCTGTGGTTTTGGTTATTTTCCATCGATCTTGTTAACATCATACTAATTTTAGGAAACAAAAGGGGCTGTCCCCCAAAATCTCAGCTTGCACACCAGGCTTTTGTACAGTATATGCTGTTTCGAAAGGAAAACTGGCATCACTACGTCCATCTGATTCCCAATCTGTTGGAAGCTTCAAAGATGATAACAGTGACACTTGTTCTGTCAGCTAGCACTTCTTCAAGTATTACAGGACATATATTTGTCGTGGATATAACATTATTGCAAATATTTTGACTATCTAAACATTTTTTATTGCATCATCAAGACCTTATACATGCTTGGATGATGGATGCCCTTGCATGGATTGAAGTAAACCTGAAACTTGACCACTAATTTAGATACTAGTTGGTACTCCTGGTAGTAGAAAAAATACAGATATAGATCGTCGGGAACGAGCTTCACGCTTTTTAAGCGTATCCACTTAAAAACTCTGTTAACTGTTTGAGAGTCGACTGAGAACTGGCTGGCACTCATTTTCGCCAGCTAATAAGCAGGTTGGAGGCGAATGTGAATCCCTTCTTCTGGAACGGGATTCATACCACCTGCAATCTTAGCGTTTGGATTTATCACTTCCCATTTGTATTTCGTCACGATGTGATGGAGAGAACACAGGAGTTGCAGACGAGCATATTCTTTTCCGGGACAAATTCTAGGTCCGCTTCCGAATGGGATGTTTGAGTAAGCAGGGGGAGTTTTGCCGTCCTCGAATCTAGTCGGATTGAACTCTTCCGGTGCTGGAAAATACTCTGAGATTTTGTTTGTGCTGCTGGCCGACCAATACACCTACGTAGAAAGAGATCATCACAAAATATACACCTGATCAGCTTTGGCTATTAAACTGCCAGGCCAAGGTCATTCTCTCTCATTATTTTTCTTCACCCCAGTTGGTACATATCTGTTGTTACTTAGTCAGGACGGCAGAATTTTGTTATGTATCTTATAATTAAAATTCTGGATACTGAAAAAAAAAAAAAAAAAAAAAAAGGGGATAGGACTCGTATGAGATCATGGATTTTACATACCTTCCACCCTTTAGGAATTGTATAACCTTCGTAGGTGAAGTCGGAAATGACCTCTCTAAATGTTCCCTGAAGAGGTGGCACCAACCTCATAACTTCAAGTGAAACACCCCAAGAATACTTCATCTTCTGGATATCATCCCAGTTAAGTGCTTCACCGGATTGTTTTGAGCGTGCAATCTCTAATTATTCTGCGTTAACGGATCAAACTCTGCTCATTATTTACGAGTTACGTACGTAATATTGTAGATCTAACAGGTAGCTAGAAATCACTAATTTAGGGTTACCTGTCCGGACTTTGTCACATATTTCAGGGTTCTCTCCAAGATACTTGAGTAGATAACTTGTAGCCATGGAAGGCGAGTGGAATCCCCCGGCCATCAAACCCATAATCTTATCAGCAACTTCGTTCTCCGGTACGAAACGGCCAGTGGGATCTGGGTTGAACAGCATGAAAGACATTATATCATGCATTTGGACTCCACTAGACACTGCTGCTTTCTTCTCCTTGATCAAAAGAAGAACTTCCTTCCTCATCTTATCCGCGGCTTTCATTGCGCGGTGGAAGGTGGTTCCTGGAACACTAAAAGGAACAGTGCATGTGCAGCCCTGAAGTTATGACAGTCATCAATTCGGTGAACTTTTCGGTGCGGCCACGGTTGTTTTGGAGTCCGGTGAAGAAGCGAGCAGATAGAGTCATCACAAGTAGCTGAGCGAGGTGGTATACCTCAACTGTGCTTTGGCCATCCCAGTAAAGCCTTAAGTGCTCCTGAACCAAAGAATCCATGGTTTCTATGTACCGAACAAGAGCTTCGGGTTTAAGAAAACCCGGTGCACGATATATTTGGACCGCATCGGCTCGTGGGATGGTGGCCTGGGAAGCAGTTTTTTGATAAGAAGACCGGAAAAGTTTCTGCATGGAGTGTGGTCGCCATGCCAAGAATAGTTTCTCCTCGTTGGAAGCAATGAATTTGTGACCGGAAATGCCACAAAACACCACTGTAGGCTCGCCGAAGATGTTGGTTTTGAAGAGTTTCGGGGAGTGTCTTTTCATTCTGTGGCCGACAAATCTTTGCTGCGTTTCACTCATAAATGAGAAGGTCTCACCAATAATTGGCCATCCAAAACTTCCCGGAGGAAGGTTATTGGATTTGGAATTGGATTTAGAGTACTTGATAGCAAAAAATAGGAGACCAAATACAAAGAGAACAGATACAGGAGAGAAGAGATTCAGATTCTCCATCTCCATATGCATGGTTGTTGTATGTGTTAGAGAAGAAGAAGATGGGTGTGCATAAAGAGAGTAGGCATCCTTTTATAGGCCTTTGCATGTGAAAATTATCACCAAATTAATTAAGGAAGTATGTTGAGAGACATAGAGAGTTGGAGTATATATAGAATTTAATTAGGAAACAAATGACAGTCGTGCACTTGCACCAATAAAATTGGATAAGAATTTTCTAGAGTTTCGTTCTCTATAACTTCTTTTTAATAGGTTTTGTAGAATACTTTAACTACTGAATAGGCAATTTCTATAAGAGCATTTCCATTTCCATAATCTTATTTGAAAATTCTAAATTGAAAATTCTAAATTGAAAAGTAAAATCTATATAGTTTTTCTACCTTATGATTCTCATTGGAACTCTGTTTAAAAGAAATGATTGACATGTTTGGAACTGCTGCTTAAATGTTTATAACAACTTTTAGATTTCGTTAATTAATAAAAAAAAATGTTTAAATCTTAAACTACACATGAAATATTTTCGAATTTTTATTTTAATCTTGTAATTTTCATTATTAGTTAAAAAACACTCATGTTATTCATGTCTACAAGTGTGGATGATTCAAAATAACTTTCTACTTAAAAAATAATAATGATAATAAACCTGATGATGGATTGAAACTCAACCATAAGCACACCCATAAGGCCATGAACCAACCCATGTTGATATAAGTTTTCTTTCTTTTTAGGAACACTGCCGGATTTTCAAGAGCTCCAGCCAAAATAGAACAACTAATTTCTTTTCTTTTTGTGTGTGTGTATTTGTTTTTTTGTTTTTTTTTTCTATTTGTCAATTATTAACTTGTTTGACGGTTCAGATTATCTTTCCATGAGTATGTAAAAAACTAGCGCCTCCCTTGAGAACCTTGACCTGCTTGTTGCCGGATCTTGACTACCGTTTCTATTAGCAAATCGATAGACAAGAGATTGGAAATATTTGTGTTTAGCAAATCAAAAGAAAATTACTCTTTTACTTTCATGATCGAGGTTATATATAGTTGAAACTTGAAAATTAATGAAGGCCTTATTAAGAAGGTTTTACACGTAAAGAAAAGAGGGTGTGCTCTTTTTTTCAAGGAGGTCCCCACGATTATTGAAGTAATGACCGTAGTTATCATTTTAATCTGACTGGGAATCAAATGTGATCGTGTTCAAATGTGCTCTCGCAGCTAGCAGCGGGCAATCAACCCTGACCGTAGCTGATGTGCATGCTCTCTGGCATCACCATCGCAGAATTTTTAGGTTCTCTAGCAATCAAATCTGACTATATACAGCTGCTACGTACTGGTCGATGAGCCAGTATGACTTCCACTTTAGTAGACTGCTGTATCTGGAAACTGTCTAAACTGACTTCCACTTTAGGGCGCGCCTTTCACTTCTATCCTAATTGTACATTACAATTATGCATGAACCTTAATTTTGTTATTTCGGAATTGGTCCAAGTTATGGCCAATAGACAATGTTTTTATTTTTATTTGAATGATGGAGTACAATGATTTTATTGTTGCTAAAGACATGTTATATATTGGAGTTGTATTTTGTTTTTGGGTTTCTTTAGACAACCAGAAATAATTATATTAATCTGTGTTAATTGACAATATTTTTTTTAATCAATTCTTAATTAATCTGGTGGGAATGAGAAATTATGAATCTCAAAAGCAAAATAAATTGCTGCAAAATTTGGAGGGAAAATGTAAATTTTAAAGGGAATCAGTGAGTTTTTGGAGGGAATGCTGAGTACGTTGGTCATTTGGAATGGTATATGTGGCTGCACAGACTATTTTACCCCTGCAAATAGACACCACGTCAGCAATTTAACGGAAAATCTAACCGAGGTACTATATTTGGTGACAGAATAATAGTTGAGGTACCATTTGAGGTCAAAAAAATTCGTAGGTACTAAAAAGTATATTTCGTAATAGTTCAGGTACCATTTTAGGTTTTTACCCTTTATTTTAATAAAAATTACATGATTTTTACATGGAAAGAAGTTATATTTATCAGAGGTCACCAGAGGAGAACAATGTACGTAGGGGACTAGTAGATGAGATCAAAGTGATAATTAAAAAAATGAAAATTCGTCATCTACATACTACAGTAGTTCACATTCGGTTTAGCTACTATTCAGAGCCTAACATAATTCAACTCAATCAACAATGAGAGATATAAAAAAAAAAAATCAATTATTTCCATTATGTAAATTATTATTGACATAAGCCCTAGTGTTACTCGATCCGTTAGTGCTCGTACCAAATATCAATGCGCGGATGACAAGAGATACAGTTTGAGGGCTAGAAATCGCGATCGTGGCTTGTGGTTTGTCAGTTTGATCGAGTTACAATCTGACTTGATTTAGATATATTAATTAACCACATTGTACAAAAACTGTCAACAATTCAATGAAATACGTTTTTGTAAAGCATGCCGAATCAGCAGAAATTATAAATATGTATAGTACAAAATTTTTAAGTAAATAACAATGAACAATTAATAAGCTAGCTCATCATCGTGAAAGATAGCCAACCTAAAGTGTTATGAGAAACAAAACAAAAAGGTAATAAGCTAAGAGAGTAAATAAATAGAGTCATAGACCATTCCTAAGTAATAGTTGATCTTAATATGTATCTAATGTTTTCCATAGGTACTGCATGCACGTTAGACTCACGAATTGGGAAATCGAAGTGGAATAAACGAAGATGGAGACGCCTGGAGACAATTTCAAATATTCATTAAATTGATACCACAATCAATTTAGAAACTAATCAAATCGGGAAGAGCCGGCGGATTATTATGTGCAGGTGCAGCATGAGGCATCAGACTCGAAGAAGATGCAAAAGGGTTATTATAATCTGCAGCTGCAGAACTGGCATCGTTGTAACCAGTACTCACCCAGCTGATCATATCATCATCAGGAAACAGCTCCCATTTGTCTGTGATTATAGTCCTGAACACTTTCTTCTTCGTCGTCCTATGATCATCATCATCGAAAACAATTAACATCTGTTCACCACCACCCTTTTCTTTCTCTGCAATTGCCTTGTTGTTATTTTTGTTCTCTACAGTCTCCTCCTTCCTCTCCTTCACCGCATCACCACTAGCTTCACGTATTATTCTCTCTAGGTCTTTAATATCCTCCTCCGGGATTTGCTTCACTTTAGGGCACTCCGAGGAGCCTAGGACACCCAAATCCCTGCAGAACTCAAGGTACATTTCCAGCTCCTGCCCTTGCATCGCCGCCTTCTGAACCACCGCGAGTGCCATTTGCGCCTCCTCTTTGCCCGGCGCCGCGTAAATCCTTATCAGAAGTCGAGCTATTCCCTTGCATACTCTGCTGTACACGTCGAAAATCTCCGTCAAAATGCAGATCATTGCTTCGAAGACAAGATACACCCTCGCCGTGCCGGGATTAGGCCTTATCTCTAGCAACATGTCCATCAGTGCTTGCCATTTCCGAAGCTTCACGAGCTCATCCTCCAACGGTGGCTCCTCATCATGAAGCTGGAGGTCAAGGCCGCCGCCGCCGCTTTGTAATCTCCCCAGCTGTTGCTGTTTCTTAAACGCCACGGCAGCCGTCGCCGTTTTCTGCAGGAAGGATGATCTCTGATCCAGGTACGTAAAATAGGCCCTTACGAAGGCGTCGTAGGCCCACGTCTTGCTCGGCCTGGAGTGGCCGTCGGTGAAGTTGGAGAGATCAAAGGGCAGCAGTCCGATCTTCTGCACGGCGGGGATCTTACAGCAGAAGACGCCGTGCATGAGCATCAAGCCCTTGAGCGCCACCACCCAGGACCTTGTCTTCTCCATTCTGGCGGAGATGGCATATAACAAAGGCTTGACGTACATGGGAGAGGTACGTACCCATTGGTAGACGCGGTGGAAATTCTTATAGTCGACGTGCAACTCGTCGTGGCTGGTGGCCTTGATGACGATGGATTCTAGGTCGGGGTTGCGGTAGGAGGTCCGGCGAGAAATGCTGGCCGCCCAAATGCTGTTCCGGTCTTTGATAAGCCCGGCAGCTTTTTTCCACAGTTTCATTTCCTCCGGTGTCCCCCTAGCCCTATTCAAATGTCACCAGCAAGTTTCAGAATGAAATCCCCTTAGCCTATTTTGTCGGGGGACTTAGGCCTCTCCCTTTTCTCTCTCCGATTCTATTGCCGTTTCCCTCCTTACATTTTTATTTATTCATTTTGGTCTCCATTTTACGCATTTAGGACAACCCAGCGTGGGACTGTTTTGTTATTTCTGGACGTGCGTTATTTAGTAAACAAGTGAGCTGCTAATTATGACCATTATAATTAGAGAAACGTCTAGAGAGAGCTGAATCAACCTGATACTGATGTTATGTTATGTTTTGTTTGGCAAGTCACTGATTGTGTTTTGTAAACGTTTGGGAGTTTTTCAAGGCCTGATTTGCGGAAGCTCTTTTAACGCTGCTGTTGATGCGATTCTTCTAGAGGACACGAATTGGGCTCTTTTAGAAAACAAATTGGACTTGTTTGTGACCCAAAAGTTGAACCAAAGCCCGACAAAAGAAGCATGAAGAACACCCAAAAGCAATGGTCAAGAAAGAAAGTAGAGATTGATGGCGAGCTAGTTTGAGGCAACATGTTTAAACTATAAAGTATTGGTATTTGACTATTTGGATGTGTTAGTAATAGAATAGCCGTTGCCTTGTCATTAATAATTAGAATGCCAACATACATGAGTGACTTTCAAAACTCTAACCATCGATCTCGTTCTCAGTAGATAGTTAGATTGACTACACCTTTGTTTTCCCAGACTGGTTCAGGAGTGAAATCTTCGTGTAAGTGTGTAACAATTAACTAACAAATACAAAGGAAATGTAGTTTTAGAACTCATTAAAGCATACTGTACGCTGTGCTGAATTTCTAATGAGTTGCTGTGAAATGTATCGCATTTTTTTACTGAATAATATTAACAACTCAAGAGGAAGATCCAAAACCTAGAGACAACAAAATCTTCCAATTGTCAGCTAAAGGATCATATTGCTTTATCGTCCTTGTGAAATTTTTTTACACAACATAAACTGCTGATGACATGACTTGCGTAGCTAGAGGTACTTCTGCAGAATCTGCAACTGCATGCATGCATTTCCTCATGGTCCTTCAAGTTTAATTAGAACCGAAATTCGATTGCATTTGCATCGAAATGAACGTATTAACAAAAACAAGTGTTTAAAGGAAGCTCTCCTATCTCGTGCTTTCCGCTCGCCTCTGTGTGCTTGTGTTCTTTACTTCTTTCTCAATGTGAATGTTTGTGCGAGTCAGTCTTTAAACTTTTGCAACGTACAGTCGCACCAGCAGCTCAGCTGCTCATATATTTCCTGCCTGCAAAAAACCCTAAAAAGCAGAAAGCGGGAGATTGTTACATTTTAAACCTAGATATCTATAACTGTTCCTTAATCAAAGCAACAAAGTGAAAACAAAAGCTTGTCTCTTTCTCTTTTTGTGTATTGAATCTGTGAGAGAGAGGGTGAGTGAAAAGAGCTAAAGAGAAAGAGCAACGAGGGTCCCCGTATAAAGTAAAGAAAAAAAAAGACGAAAATGGTGGGAATCTTTTCTTCATGATCTTCTTCCACTGACCACTGTTGCAAACCATCCCACACCGCCACCTCTCTCTCTCTCTCTCGGCCTCTCCCTACTACTAGTACTACCCTTACTAGCTCAGGCTTAGGTTACTCCTCCTTTTTTATGGTTTTTGCTCAGCAGCTTTGTCTTTACATCAATCCTTTCCCACCTAGCAAGCTCTCTCACTCCAGAAGAGAACAAATTTGCTCAGATTCAGCTAGCATGTGTTCAACAATATGAACAATAATAATAGTATCTCTATGGGTTTTTCATGTGGAAGTCATTATTATGTAAGTTCGCTTTCACCCCCCCCCCCCCCCCCCCCCCCCTCTCTCTCTCTCTCTCGCTCTCATTCCAATGATTTCTATTTACTAGTTGCACGTCTATATCATTATATAGATTACTTCATTTTCATTAGGATGGAGAAGAACCTGAAGTTCCACTGATAAATGAAACAAAGAGGTGTGCTGCTATGGATGTTCAAGCTCACAATGAGCTTCATGAAGGTCAAGCAGAGCTATTCGACTTTGAATTCTGGCCAGTCGAACATCCTTCGGAGCCGCCCGATGAGGATCACCCTCTGAAATGCCCAATGCCGGACTCTTCTGTCATCAATGTAAGCATCTCTCTGTTTAGTTCTCTCTGTTTCGTTTTGTTATGTGTTTGACATTTGGTGGTAGTGATGTTTGTTGTTACATCTGCAGATTGATATAGTCTCATGTAAAATAAATTTACAGGATGGAGGAACGGGAAGGGTTTCTGAGAGCAAGTATAGCAACAGCTCAATGCCGCGTAAGAGAACAGAATTGTCTTCTCCTGGTTTTATGGATGAGATGGTAGATCAGCCACCTGTTCCAGTTTCTGTTCCGGTGAGAGCAGTGCGGAAGAGGCATCACACTCTTACTCGCGGCGGGGGTGACCATATCATATCCCCTCTGAGGAGAATGCCGCCGCATCCGCCTCGCCCTCTACCGGCTCAGAGCATCACTGTCTTTCAAATGCTTCAGCAGCTGGACAAGTCTTGATCGGAAATGGTTTGTGTCACTTGTCTTGCTCTTTTCAAGTCTGTTATTCAAAGACTTGTAGCTAATATAGAATACCGAAATGCAGTACGAACTCTTTTGTAATCTTATTGCCTGTTTCTGATTCTGTTTCTATATATTGAGCTTTGTATTGGTTACAAATCGAAACTATCAATCAAATTGAGAGGGAAAAGAAAGACGAAGCAGTTTAACTAAAGCTATGATTTTAATATATCAAACAGGAGAAGGACAAGAACTATGTTTTACAGAATGTGTATAGTGACCAGGTTTAATCATTCTTCTATTCTCCATTTTCTCTCGTCTCATTTCCACACTCCCCACACTAGCCAGGTGGAGAAGAAATGTAATTTGATAACATCCTCTATGAGTAGTACACTTTCAATATCCGAGTCCCGATTTCTAAATGCACTCTCATTCATAAAGTGAAATACATAGAGCAACTGACATGCCCAGTATCAACGAAGTTAATTGCATCGCCGTGCTTTTCAATGATGAGTTGCCATTGTAATTCATTTCTGCAAGCACTCCAGCAACAGCAATGTATATAAATCCACCAGCTGTAAAACCCTGCAAGTAGGTAAAAAATGAAATTACATTGAGATTATGACAAGGCAAATATAAACTAAATTTTCAACCGACTTGTAAGGCTTAAAGGCTGCTCTTTTCACCTCCATCAGAGATGACTGTCCTGGATCTTGTCCAATAAGCAGAGCCTGCACCAAATCGACAGATTACTCTCTCACCACATTCACTGAATATACAAACTGAAAATGAAACCCCTAGTATAGACTATAACCTACCATTGCAGTTCCAACTAGGGCCACTAGTGCTGAGAGGAAATTGAAAAAGAGAGCTTTAGATACACTGAAACCAGACCTCACCAGGATACCAAAATCACCAACCTGACACAGAATGGGGTGATAAGTTATGAACACTGCCCGTCTGGATTAGAGAATCATACTTGAATACATAGTATTTCGCACATTAAATGAACAGAAGAGGAAAATCAAACCTCTTGAGGAATCTCATGCGCAAGCAAGAACAGAGTTCTAGACCACCCACCAACAGTACCATGAAGCAGGAAAGCACTTCCTAAAGCCATCCCATCCGTGAAATTGTGCTGCAGTGGAAAAAGAAAGCTTATTAATAGCATAATAACACTGTATCATGCACCACAGTTTTTGTTTAAATAAGTACACGATTAATTGCAGAGGAGAACCACATACAACACCATCAGAGAAGAGATTGAGATAACCAAACACAAGATTGTTGGGTTTTCGTGCAGTTTCCCCATCTAAAGATTTGGTATCATGACTCGAGTCATCTGTTGCATTAACATCTGGTTTACTATCCCTATCACCTGTAGTAGTGTTTCTCTGCAGGATTGGCCAGATGGCACAATGTCAATACTTGAGATGCATTCCAGTAATGAAACTTCATTAACAAGGGTAATTTTTCTTTAATAAAATATTCAATAACAGACACTCAGACAGGATCCTTAAGTTTTAAGGTTATGACATGAAAGTGATTATGCTTTATAGAAAATTCATATAAACCAAAAGATAGCAGTTCCATATCTGACACAAAATGAGTTGCAACTCAGCCTGACTGAAGTGTGAATATATATTAAGATGCTGAGTAAGCTGCTTACCTTACGCAACTGGGAATCATGATGAGAATTTTCCTTCAGAGAATCATCTGATGATACATTTGGCTTCCTCTCTTTTCCAGTGGGAGATTCTGACAACACGTCATCATGAGAATGATTGTCATCCTTCAATTTCTTGCTGTGATGATGGTGATGATGACCATGACCCCATGCATCAGTTCCTCCAGAGTGTTCCTCAACATACCTTACTATCTTTTCTACCAAAAGAAACAATACAATTCCCACTGCAACAACCAAGATATAATTTAAGAATCCAACTGAAATGAAATAAGACAGCATGCAGAATGATTATTAATACTAACCCAGGACAGCAATTCCTACAGAAAGATCTTCCAAAGAATGTGCATGTGAATGGCCATGTTCACTATGATCATGATGATCATGGCCTACATGGTCATCATGTGAGTGGGAGTTCCCTCCACCTGCAATAAATTGGATTCTAACTCACTTATAAGAAATGCAAATGCAAAGATGAATAGCTACTCCGTAATTATATCATATATACCATATATTATTACTACACACACACACCAAGCATTATAATTGAATATATAACTATCGTCCTACCAAAAGCATGTGGTAATTGATGAAGAAAAGCATCCCCTAACATAGCTCCAGCCTGCAATTGTAATTCAAATAGCGGTTCAAGATACAAAACACTAGAAATGTTTTTTATTCTCCTCACAAATGAGAACTATCAACTGCAAGTACTTTACGATAAATAATGACCATTGACAAATGATATTCTGATCAAAGACACTTTCTTTTGTAATAAGTAAACAAAAGAGATTTCTTTCATCATGATACATCTAACAAAACTGAACAAGTTTACATTGCTTAGTTCGAAAAACGCATTCAAAATTTAAACATTATATGACAAAAGATCCTGTGGTTTGGTAACTGACAGAAATAGTGAAATGGCGGGGCTCAAATCTAAGACATGCTCAAGCCAAAAAAGAGATTTCTTTCATCATGATACATCTAACAAAACTGAACAAGTTTACATTGCTTAGTTCGAAAGGCGCATTCAAAATTTAAACATTATATGACAAAAGATCCTGTGGTTTGGTAACTGACAGAAATTGTGAAATGACGGGGGCTCAAATCTAAGACATACTCAAGCCAAAAATTTCAGATATGGATTTGACTATGCCGGGACAGATTAGTGATAATAAGTCTTAACAGTTCCTGATCCACATACTACAGCAGTCTGCATCAGCTAACTTAGATACCCACCATGCCAGAGCTAAGTTAATGTTCAAACCCAAGTAGGCAATGAACTACCAAAATCCATCTAACTTCATAATTTAGTTCCTTTAACGCAAGCGGAACTATAGTAGGCAATGTTCAGTAAATTGGAAACATAATTCACAGAGCCACATTTCAGCTTCAGTAGTCAACAGGAAAGTCTTAAAAACAGTATAAACAGAAAGTGTTAAAAAAGAAGTACCGTCTTCTCTGAACTAGTTTAGGATCACCATATTAGCAATGACAAAGAAAACAAGGAAAGTGCTGGTGATTAATTAACAATATGAAATTTACAGAAGCATTGGAAGTTAATTGTACGAGCAATAATAAGGAATCTGACCCCAAATAAAGCCAATGAATCAACAACTGCCTTGGATGGTTTCCCCTGTACTGCAATAATCAAAGAGTCAGTCCGTGACACTGAGATAGGCATCCTAGAGCAAAACTTATCACTTAAATGTCAAGAAGGATCTCTATATTGGCAATGAAGTCACTTACCAAATATTACTGGCAAGATAATCAGGCAAATGAGGGAAGCCATACTGACCAAAAGCGAGCATCCCAATGAATGAATCCAAAGACCTATACATATAAACAAGAAAAGAGGAACAAGGTTTCGATCAGGGATACATTTCAGATAACTATTTTAACTTGACACAAAAGGTACTTAGAACTGTGGCCAGGGTGAAAGCAGAGTTGAAAAAGAGTGAAGCTAATGTATATATCAAACTCCAATTGAGGAACATGTCATGGCTTCGCACTTTGTGGTACAGTGTTCCATGTTATATATCAGAACTTTCAAATGAGGCGCTTCAGTTCATATGTTGATTTATTAACAAAATCCTATCAATTTCTTTACCTAAATGACATCGTGAACACATTCCCATAATTTGTCATAGAAATCTATCAATGGAGGAAAATTCCACAACTTGTTTTGCCATCACACATTACAATGCATAAACAATTCAGTTCATACAGTAGACATATCTCAAAAAACCAAAATCGAAAACCTTGAGGGAAGTCAACAGTAAATACAAACTCATCCCAACATAATCATCAGATGATTTCAAAATTACATACCAGTAACCGAGAGCTGCAAAGCACCGAAATTCTCATGACCATGACTATGATCATGGTCATGATGAAACCCAAATCCATACAACTTCATATCCTCCTCCTCCGCCAATTCCTCTGGCAGAAGCTTCGACCCCACCAAACTCTGGCCTTGGTGGTCATGACCATGCCCATGACTACATTTGTGACTATGAACATGAGCCTCCCCAGATGCACCAACCAAACTCAGATCCAAACACAACCCAACAACCAAAGCAACAGCTAATACATCATGTCTCTTGCACAACCCCATTTCCGGGCACAACCTTAACTGTTGGTTAAGGTAGTGTTTGGGTGAGACTGAGCTGAGACTAGACTATAACTAACTAAGAGCGGCTCTTGCAGACGCCTTCGATTGTGATTACACAAACGACTATAAAGAAAAGCACTATTATTCCGATTATGATACCGAAGGTCACAACATCCATTCCTAATTTTCTTTTCTTTTTATCTCTTTTTTCTATAATTGTTTTTTTTCTTTTCTTTTTAAGAACAAAGTCTCCGAAGAAGAATCTAATGACAGACCAGATCCCTTTCTTTCTCTCCCAATTTCTTAATGATACACACTCCCACACTCAACTCTGCTACTACTAGATTGTCAACTAGTAGCTATAAATTCAACATCTTTGTGGCAATACTGATGCAATAGACTTTTCCTTGTAGCATATTATTATGGGTGATTAATTTACTTTACACTGTGCTTCGGTCGGTGGATAATTTACCGGAAAGGTCTGATCTTTGTATTCTTGGTACTACGTCAGGATAGTCCAAAATCTTATCCTTACATTTCATACTGATCCCAACATAGACAAGTCTCAAGAAATTGCACAGGGATGAAGTTGCGGCTTCTTTGTTGCAATGTGAGGAAGAAGGTTGAGAAGGAATGAGTAGGTTTGGGCAGCAACCACAGTAGCTCAATAAAGATTGCGACTTTGAGGCTCTAATCAAGCTTAAGATACAGAATATGAACAATAAGGTGCAGGAAATGAAATGGGACTCATCATGGTGTGGAATTCATATATACACACATACAAACATGGAATGGTGAAAGCACAAGGCAAATCCAACAAAGAACAAAGGTCAGCACTACCATAACCTCTTTTCTTAATATAAAGCTACTCAATATTGACATGAAAGACTTTCCAAGTTAATAAGTGAAATACCAAAACTTTACCTAACAGAGTCACCTCTCTTATACCCTTCAAAGCACAACTTTGTTCTCAAAAGTTAAACTACTACCATTTTCCACGTAAATCCTAACAAATTACATTCATAGACTAGTGTGTACAATCCCCTTCCATATTCACAAGGTTTCCGCTGCTTTGATCCAATGTACTTTCATCTAACTTGTAAGCAGCTGCCTGATCCGGCAAAAATACCACCAAGTTATGTTAGTTATCAATAAAGTAGAAGAGCAAGAATATTGCAGAATAATATGCAAGAAGATTTACAGAATAGAACGAGAAAAAGATTTATGGTGGTGAAGTACCATTTCCAATATTTAGCATTAATCACGAGGGGGGGAGCCTAACACAGAACCACAGACAGATGTAGCATACGACATTGTATCTTCTTTTGATATGGACACAAAGTTCAGTGGTGTAGTAGATAATCGTCTTGTTTCCTTGAAATATCCATTTTGGCGCCCCGAGTAAGATCGCGGTGTCATGAGCTCTGGAGTTCCACCGCCAACTGAGTTCCGACGAGGTGTAGGAGTCATGGATCCATTTCCATTTGCACGATATCCATTCGGTTTTCTGAAGCTATTACTTTTTCTAGGGCTAGGTCTAGACCCATACATGGCCTCTTTCTCTGTGAGGAGAAGATCTTGGATCTTCTTTTGGTCCTATAAATCATTATCCACAGAGGAAGATGAAAGAGCCATTAGATTAGATTATTAAGCAAAAATGCAATTTGAAAACTTAGATTATTTAACACAACTTTTTTTTCATCTTTGAGAGACAACTTTCTCTTAGAATAGTACACAGTAAGTAGCTGCAGAAAGTACAGAAAACCCCACATTAGATAGTGAAGTTAACTTACCCTAGATCGCTTCTTCTCCTCTTCCTTCTGCCGCCTGCTCACTTTGTAATCCTCTAGTATTGACACCAAGCGTACCTGCCAATATGTGTTCCCCAAGTTTACAAGAGAGCAGACTACAGAAATAACAGATCCTAGAATACAACTACTTACCCCATCATAAAGAAATAATGTCTTTCTCTCGTCCTCCCAGGCCAGTGTTTTGTGTATCAAATTGTCAACAATTGCTACAAAGAAAAAATGTTAGCTCTAACTGTGCTACTGCCACAGATATAGTAGTGAATACGCAAGAAGACAGTACCTGGAATTTTGTTTACAGTCACTCGAGCGCGTTCAGCACGTTTAAGGTTAATGTGAACCCCTCTCCCAGCCTCTTTGTGATGATAATAACTCGGGGTCGAGTTCTTCTGAAGTGGAGGAGACACTTGATGCAGCGGAACTATCCCGTTGGAATCCACCAACGGCAGTCTTGAATCCACAAGACTAGGTTTCTCGAATCCACCAGAGAAATTGAGTAAACTCAAAGTTTATTAATATCAAAGATAACGTTTTGCGGCCACAAGAAGTGGCTTAAATACTGATAACAAAACCCTAGGGCGCTAACAAAAGTCTAACCCAGCCCATAGGTGAAATAAAATAAAAGTCCAAAACAAATAAATCCAAAATAAATTCGGAAAAACACTAAAAGCTGATTTTAAGGGCCTAAACGACGTCGGATGGCCGAAAAAGTCTACACATCGTAGCAGAGCGACGAGTATTGTTTCTGGCGTCGTTTCCTTTCCGAAAATGTATCACACGCCCTATTCTGAGCTCGCACCCCAGACATGAACAGTACTGATCCTTCCATTCTTGCGACGGTTCATCTGCTCTTCTATCCTTGCTGCCATCTGTTCTACATCAGAAATACTACATTGAGGAAATTAGCGTAGCGTCATATAAGCTTTCGAAAACCCCAAATTGTCACTTCACCTTCTTCTCTTTGAAGTTTTAGGACTTTGATGGAGTTGCAGACGTAGTAATCATACTTTGGAGCTGCCTTCAGAAGCCGGAAGGCCGGGAAAGAGCCTAGGATTCTTTCTTTTCTCGGGCATTCTAAGCGGAAGCTGGTTAAGACTTAGGAGTAAAAGGGTAGATAAAACTCATACCTTGTCCAACGAAAGCTGATGAAGACCTCTCTTATATATATAGTGGATATATATGTGACCTAACCTTGAAGAGGGAAGAATAAGAACAAAAATATTGCACATCATATTGGTTGTTGGGTGTAGAATAAGACTAGACGACTATTTATATTGTACGGTTTTCGCACTAAATTGATGTGGGGTTTGGTTTGCTTGAATAGTTGGATCATTCATCAGCCGACACCATTAAAGCAAATGTGCCCGGTAAACAGCCTATTACGGAGGGCAATGCCATGGACTTTGTTAAGGACATCCTTCTCAACACACTTCTCTAAACAGATCACTATATTCTATAAGAACTCTTGAATTGAAGCCCTCCGTGGGCATCACGGGCGAAGGCTTAGAATTAGCGATCCGGTTCCTTAAAGTAAAAACTCACTTAGTAGTCCACTCCACTTCTAATGTAGCCATGCAGAATAGGAATCAAAGAGGCTAACAAAGCAAATGAAAACATTGGAAATTTTAGAGGGTTTCCCTTGCAAGTTACTCTCGGAGTCCAACTCCTTTCTCCTTATGTGCTTGGGAACTGGACATGACATGTAGTATTCTTTACTCTGCTGCGTCATCCTCCCAACAGATCAAATGTATTGTGTGCTTATCATACAAAAACATACCAACAATAGACAAAAACATCATTTTAAGTATTCAACAAAGACCGAAACAAACTAAATATGAGAGTATAAAAGACTAGCTCACCAAATTTGACCACCAACAACAACACTTATATAGTTATAGAGGCCCTACGCTGATGAGACAAAGCCAGACTGGTTGGACTTCAGCCTTGAGGTGGTTCACTTGTTCACTTCAGCATGACTGTATATACATCGTCTAAGAACTAAGTACTACCTATCCTCGGCTTAACACCTTAAGCCCTTGTAATTTGTAAACCCTAAAGCCCTGAACCCTAATGTTAGTATTAAGGATGGAGAAATTATAAGGAAGGTTTTGTTAAAAAGGAAATATTCCACAAGGGGACAAGGCAACACAGATCAAATTGAACACTGATCACACACTAGTTTGGCATCTAACACTTGTTTTCAAATGGACCCAAACAAAGTTAAAGCAAGAGAAAGTATAGGCAACTTCCCCATTGAAATCAATGGCCGTGTGTCTGGTAGAACCCACAGAGATCACATAGCTTAAAAGTACTTTCTTGTGTGTTAGGATCAATGGCCCCCAACACCCCTCTTTACATTTTTCCCCAGCTAGTTTATTTACCAGAGATAATATGAATGAGATCTTTATGAGTTGTAAGAGAATAATTGATTCCAGAGTAGCTTTGCATATTGTTAAGGAAGAAGACAAACCTTTGTGTCTCATGACTCTCATCCATCACTTGTACCAAACACAGATAAATTGCCCTCTCCAGACTTCAGTCTTCAGCAAGACAGATGGAATACATGCTTAAGAATTTCTCTGACCATCTCTACAATATCCTCTTCTTCGCATCCAGTTACAAACTTAACTGCATACACGATAATGTATTTCAATTTAGTAACAATACTAATCTGTATCAGTTCAGCACAAAATAAGCTAGGAAAGACAAATTCCAATCCCATGTTCATGACTTATATTCACGATCTTAAATCAGCTCGAAAAGATCCTGCAAATTCTTTTACTTATTACTGGCTGGAACACCTATGTCAGAGTTTGCCAAATATATCTACAGTTAAACAAGCGCATACGCACACCTACATTGATAGGGTGTGAAGGCAGCACCAAAAACTGAAATGCGTAGCAGCATAAAACACAAAAATCAAAGGGAAGTACAGAACCATCAAACGAGAAGTAAAGGCATCATTAATTCAAGTAGGAACTAATGGATGGCCTAACAAACAAGCAGGTAGATGATAGTGTACGAAGTGCATCGATCTTCCTTGAAAGCCAGCTAATAAAACTTGGGAAAAAAAGGTGGGTGCAAATGGACCCCGAATCATTTGGCCATGGATGATGATAGAGATCAAAGTAACATCGTGTCTTTGGATAAGGGCTAGTACAGAGAGGCTCCGGACCATCACTCCACATTAATCATGAGGTTAAAATTCTACAGTCCACTTCCTAGCTCATGGTACTCACTACTCACAACTGTGGCTACCTTGTTATCGCCATAACTCAAATGGGTACCATCAAATCACATTGTGCAAGTAGAGGAGTCCAAATAGAAACAGCCAGAACATGTACCTACCTATCAAATCAGTATTGTTTCAAGTAGAGGTGTACGCTTAACCGCTTTTTCCTCGTAAGGGCTACGACAAGGCATGATCACAGACCCTTGTCATGCTTAGGAAAAGAATATTTTCTCTTCTTTTTTAGCTTAATTTTCCAACTGTTCTTTTCAATATCTATAGTGCTAGAGAGCATCAGTGACACAAGTATATTACCAAGAAGATATAAATAAGTTGGAGTGAGGCCATAAATGGATTCTCAGGATGCAACTCTTAGTCTATCTAGTAGGGAATTCAAAGGAGTGTTGCCTCTAACATGCGAGACATCCTTGAGAAGAATTTGGCAGCAAGGATTTTAGTTCTGCGTCGCTGTACTAATGGTACAGTGGACCAAAGAGTCGATTAGAGCTACGTACGACGAAAGGACTATAGAAAAGTATGTTATGGCGGAATGAATAATTCTATTGATATTGTAGAAATATATACAACAATAGTCTCGTACAACAAGTAGTCTCCAATAAGGTAGGAGACGATAAAGGAAAGAACTTCTAATACACATCTAATATAATTAAATGGAAAAGATATACACAATTACATTTGATTTACTTTCCAACACTCCCCCTCAAGTTGGAGAGTGTATGTCAAGAACTCCTAACTTGCTCAATAGAAATCTGAACTTGTCTTTGCCTAATGCTTTTGTGAACACATCCGCAAGTTGTTGCAAAGAACCAACAAATCGAGTTCTGACTGAGCCATCTATTATCTTATCTCGAATGAAATGACAATCCATTTCAATGTGGCGAGTTCTTTCATGGAAAACTGGATTTGCAACTATGTGAAGAGCTGCCTGATTATCACAATGCAAAATAGCTCGTCTAGGAATAGATATATGCAAATCAGCAAATAAATACTGGAGCCAAGTAAGTTCACAACATGTACCAGCCATAGCTCTATACTCTGCCTCTGCACTTGACAATGAAACTGTCTTCTGCCTTTTAGTGCGCCATGATATCAAGGAATTGCCCAAAAAGACACAATATCCAGTTGTAGAACGACGAGTAATAGGACAGCCTGCCCAATCAGAATCACAGAATGCTTTCAAACTAAGATCATTATTAGAACTCAAAAGCAAACCTTGACCAAGACAAGATTTCAGATATCTGACAACTCGAAGAGCTGCTGTCATATGATGTAGGCGAGGCTCATGCATAAACCTGCTAAGAACGTGAACTGAATAAGTGATATCAAGTCTGGTAATTGTGAGATAAATGAGTCGTCCAACCAAACGTCGATACACAACAGGATCCTTAAGCAACTCCCCCTTATTTGAGAATTTCAAATCATCCATGGGAAAGTCCACAGGTTTGACGCCTAAGAGACCGGTGTCCTTAATGATCTCCAATGCATACTTTCGTTGAGACAATAATATGCCCTTTTGTGAACGTGCAATCTCAATGCCAAGGAAAAACTTAAGGTCACCCAAATCTTTAATACGAAAACGAGAATGCAAAAATTCTTTGGTAGCACGAATAGAGTCTAGGTTGTTCCCAGTAATGAGAATATCATCAACATAAATCAACAACACTGTAAGGGAATCACCAACCTTTTGTACAAAAAGAGAGTAATCAGCTTTAGATTGAACAAAACCGGCAGTAAGTATGGCTTCAGTGAACTTAGAGAACCATTGCCGAGAAGCTTGTTTCAGACCATAGAGTGATTTGTGGAGGCGACACACATAATTCTCCCCCTGTCGCTGAAGACCTGGAGAAGGGGACATATATCTCTTCATGTAAGTCACCATGAAGAAAAACATTATTAACGTCAAGCTGATTAAGGGACCAATTCTGACAAGTTGCAATGGCAAGAACACAGCAAACTGTAATCATCTTGGCAGTAGGAGAAAAAGTATCATGGTAATCAATACCTGCAGCCTGTGTAAAACCCTTGGCCACAAGGCGAGCCTTGTAACGCTCAATAGAACCATCAACCTTGCGCTTAATTCGATATACCCATTTACAAGCAATTGGCCGTTTACTAGGAGGAAGAGCAACTAATGACCAAGTATTATTGGCTGTAAGAGCTGCAAGTTCCTCATGCATAGCAGTTTGCCAATTGGGATCAGAATAGGCTTGATCATAGGAAGATGGTTCTGCATCCCTACTAAGAGCTACGACATAGGCAAGGTGCAATGAAGAATAGCACTGATATGAAATGAAATTACAAAGCGGGTAACGCGTACCTGGTGGAGGACTCAACCGAGGAGATGATGGATGGTG
The DNA here is from genome assembly GCA_963682095.1 of Potentilla sterilis. NCBI lineage: Eukaryota > Viridiplantae > Streptophyta > Magnoliopsida > Rosales > Rosaceae > Potentilla > Potentilla sterilis. The sequence goes on along the minus strand of OY821761.1, from coordinate 44,314,087 downwards.
TGGTGGCAGAATCACCTGCGAGCAATTATAATCACGGAGACGTACATTGGGAACACGGGTTCGTGTAAAGCGGCGTAAGGCAGGAGCTGATGAATCAGAAACAGGATGATCGATTTCAATAGGTAAGGGGTGATCAGTTTCAGGAGAGGACTGTAGAGATGGATTAGTACCAGGCGGGGATTGTGATGAGGTATCAATCGCAGATGGAGGAGTAACTGTGGCCGAGCCTGATGACTCTAAAACTGGTGGAGACGATAGAGGTCCAGAAGATGAGGACGAGGGAGGTCCATGAGAAATAGGTACAATATGAGACACAATGTTGTCAAAAATAGGACAAGGTAAAGAAGAAGAAGAAGATGGTGAAACTCCTGGAGAAGAAGACGTGAAATGGAAGGTATCTTCCAAAAAAGTAACATCACGGTTGGTAAAAAAAATTTTGGTTTCAAGATTGTATAGCTTATAAGCTTTCTGACCCATTGGATATCCAAGAAAAATGCATTTGTGAGCTCGTGGAGAAAATTTTGATGAAGGATTAACAGAAGTTGCAAAAGCGACACAACCGAAAACACGCATGCGAGAATAGTCAGGAGGTTTATTGTAAAGAATCTCAAAAGGGGACCTTTTATCAAGCAAAAGTGTAGGGAGTCTATTAATTGTGTATGCAGCAGTAAAAATGCATTCTCCCCAAAAATGAAGTGGTAAGTGTGATTGAAAACGAAGAGCTCGAGCAAAATTTAGAAGATGTCTATGTTTGCGCTCAACTACACCATTTTGTTGAGGTGTATAAACGCAAGAAGTTTGGAAAACAACCCCCTGCTCGAGAAAAAAATCTCGCAGAGAGAGAAATTCAGCTGCGTTGTCAGAGCGAAAAGTTTGGACATGTGAATGGAATTGAATTTTGACATAGGCGAAAAATTTACGAAGCAAATGTTGCGCTTCACTTTTATGACGCATTAGAAAAACCCATGTAAAACGAGAGAAATCATCCACAATAGTAAGAAAATAGTGAGCACCATTAAGAGAAGGTGTCTTATAACGTCCCCAAATATCACAATGTATGAGAGAAAAACAACGAGATGTAGATATTGAACTAGAAGGAAAAGATTTGCGAGTTTGCTTAGCCAAAGGACAAATTCCACACTTACTTGTGGAATCAAAGCGACAATGAAGCGACTCATTGACGATATGCTGCAAACAGACAGAAGAAGGATGTCCTAACCGACGGTGCCAGAGATCAGAAGAGAGGGTGATGTGACTGGTAAATGGATGCTTGTTGGGAAGAGTAGAGGACAACGCCACTAAATAATACAAGTCACCACGTCGCTTTCCCACACCGATCATCATCCTCGTAGTCAAGTCCTGCAAAAAATACCAAGACGGAAAGAAAGTTACCAAACAATGTAAATCATCAATGGTTCTCCCAACAGACATAAGATTGACATGAAATGTTGGAACACATAAAACATTCTGTAGAACAGCATTGTTGATGGTAACTGATCCTTGCATAGAAATATGTGCTTTAGCGCCACTGGGTAAAGTAACGGAGGAATTGATCTTGTTGCGATTAGTAAACAAATTCGATGAATTGACAATATGGTGAGTAGCTCCACCATCGATAATCCACTGATTACGGGTGACCGGAGATAACGCAAATTTGGACGCACAAACCATGATTGTGTGTTGTACTGAAAGAATGTGTCGGGTTCAGATACGAATCAGACTGGGTCGGATACGGGTCAGACTGGGTCGGATACGGGTCAGACTGGGTCGGATACGGGTCGGACTCGGGTCGAATCCGAGTCGAAATCCGGGTCGAAGATGACGTCGGGTCGGAAGGCAGCGGCTGTGATTCGGGTCGAAATTCGGGTTCAAGACGACGGCTGTGGTTCTGAGATCGAAGACTACGTTGGATCTGGCCGGGCTGGGCTGCGCCGGCTGGCTGGGCAAGGACCGGCAGGATTGAAGACGACGTCGGACAGGGAAGCCGAACGGAAGAGACAGACGACGCTTGTCGGAGGAGCTTGGCCTGGATGCCAGAAGAGATGAAGACCGGAAGTGGAAGCAAATGGCGAGATGACGGACCGGAAGCAGAAAAAAACGCCGGAAGAGGAAGAGAAGTGCTTTGGGAGCCCAAAGCGAAAATTAGGGTGCCCAAAATAATTCTGGCTGGGTATTTGTAAAGGTAAAAAATACAGGCCGTTTATGCCTGTTCTGATGCCATATAAAAAAGTATGTTATGGCGGAATGAATAATTCTATTGATATTGTAGAAATATATACAGTAATAGTCTTGTACAACAAGTAGTCTCTAATAAGGTAGGAGACGATAAAGAAAAGAACTCTTAATACACATCTAATATAATTAAATGGAAAAGATATATACAATTACATTTGATTTACTTTCCAACAAGGACCACCAAATTGATGATCAGATATGGCCGGTAGTCAAAGATCAAACAAGGCTGTGGTGAGGAAGATTGCTAGAATGTGGAGAGACGCTTAATCGGTGCACACAGGCAGGAAGACGTCAATTTGTATATTTACATGCGTTTTCTCAAAAGAGTTGGGGTCCCAGACTCCCAGTAAGGTGACTCCAACTCTCCAACTCTCCGATCATCACAGTCTCAGTCACCTGGAAATTTCTCATTGTCCCCACCAAGATTTTCCATTCTCTATCATATGAGTGAAAAATCGTCACAATTGATATTCCTGAGGGCAAATGAGTGTTCTGTCTACAATCAAATGATTAAACCAACAAAGCTAGTTCCAACACATTGGATTTTTCTTGCCGATTTCAAAGAGATCATTCTCTTTTGTTTGGAAGTAAAGAAGTATTAGATTTGTTAAGCATTCATCACATAAAGAAAGAAAAGGCATATGAGATCTTACCCCAGGGAAGAACCGGAAATTCCAATTTCTGTTTGGGAACTGTAATGACGTATGAAGCAACCTGTAAAACAACAACAAAAATACAATACATTAAAACTAGCTGCATTCGGTTTTTGGCTAACGAAGTTGTTTCTGCACAGCATGTAAAGAGATAAAATTCAAAGTTATCGAACATGCCAAGATTGATGCAGCGAGAAAACGAGGATTAGCATATAGCATTGTTGTCTCCTCTTTTTCATAAAGTAGATCCATGATGTTCATGCCTGCATCAAAGTTCACTAGTTCTCCAACCTTTGCCACTCCCCTGAACTCAAGAACAAGGAAGGATGTATCAAAATGAAACAAGATATCCTTGAAACAAATAAACAAAGGTAACAGTTCAGTGGAAATAATAGAAACTTACTTGAATTGGAGTAAAAGCTCTTCAAAGTATACGAAAGCAACATTTTCCACGCAAATATCAAAATTCAGTACCTTAAATAAGAAAACTGATTTGATCTCAGTCTCTCAGTAGCGTAATAGTGAAACAACAAGAGAAAAAGAACTCTGGAGCTTCAAATTGACCTGCATTAAGACGACTTCCTACAAGATATCAACAAACCAAATGTAAAGCATCTGTTAGCTTTCAATGGACCTTTACACAACCATAATGTTATTGAAGAAGCGTTGGAGTAACCTCGAATAGGGATTGGCTTACCGCCTCGGAGTAATCTCGAATGGTGAAGTGTTGCTCATTGATACTTTTGTCTCCCAAGGACTTGAATAACTTCACTGACAATGCAGGAGAAGAGTGTATCTACAAAAACAATAGCATCCATATATAAATGCACACACATTATACAGAAAACTAATCGAAAAATCGCAGCCAAAGAGCAACAAGACCCTACTTTGTTTGAAATCCATAGCGAAACAAGCGCAAATAGCTGCAAATTGCTCTCTCTCTCAAGGGCTGCAAGAGCCAGCTCCCCATGTCATTCCCCTGTTCCAGCCTAATTTACAATTACAGTTTTACAGTTACAGTGAATGATTTTTTAAATATTAACATAGAAAATTACAAAAGTAATTCATGAAGTTACTTGGATATAAACCGCGGGTAGAATCTGTGAGCGAAAGATTGACAAGGCGGTGTACTTGTCGGTCGGACTAAGTTGGAGCCACTAAATTGAGAATTCCGATGAGAAATTGAAAATAGCGACTGATTAGGTCGCCGAAAAATTGAACCGAAGAGTGAAATTGAACGATTCAGAATGAAAATGAAACTAAAAAAGAACGACTATTAATTACCTGAGCAGATTGGATGAGGAAGTCGATGAGTCTCGATCGGAGCGGCAGAGCCGAAGCGGCTTCTTTCTGCATCCCTAGAATTCTGTGGAAATTAAGTTGAAACCGGATCCTCCAAAATTTCAATCTCTCTTTTTTTCTTTTTTTGCGAGAATTTTTGAAATTTTGGAGATCTGATCTTATAGGCTAAATTCAAAACCCTCAGCCCTCAATGTCTCTTTGGGCTTCCAGCATTCAGTTAATGTTAATAAACAGTCCATTTACGATCTGAGGCCCATGAGTCCAGATTTTTCAGAGAAGGGATTCCAATGTTGCTCGCCCAATGTTTTCCTGTTTGTTTTTATTACTCCAGATGATAAAGAGAATTGGGAAATATGAGTGTGAACAATTTCTAATTCTCAAACTCTGTATCTAAGGTTTTCTTTTATCAAACGCATTTTTTGTGTTTTGGTAACTGTAAAACTGTATATATGAGATCGAGTACGTATAGAATTGTTTATGGTGAGGCTGGTGAGGCGGAGCTCATATATATTAGCTTTCTCCTTTATTTTTCTAACTGCATTTTTGTGTGCACCACATAAAATCGTGCTGGTGGAGTTGTTATTCAGCGATGGACACAGGCACCTGTCTTTTTAAGTAAAGCTTGTAGTTCTTTAGCTAGCTAGCTAGAGGAACAAGTTGCAGTTGTTAAGCATATTTTTGTATCTACCATATATCCCATACATATATATATATATATAATGTAATTATCAGATATATCGAAGAAATGTGTGGTGGAAATTAATTGAGAAATATAGCTTCTTCAACTAAGCATGAGCAACTGAGAGAAAATGGTGCTGCCACTAGCAAGAAGTTAACGGTTTAAATTTGTTAATCCAAACGTCTCAGTCATTAGGGATTTAATTACGTTCTTAATTTGTCCCGGACAAATGATCGTTAATTTAAATTTGGTTCTTGGAGAGCACTAATCATTGGTAAAGTTTGATTATAATAAGCCAATGAGATTCATATGGCTGGGTGGTGGTTAACACACAACACCCTAGTTGGGAGCATATCTTATGTACCTGCAATTTGATTAGTTGATCAATTTGTCTGTTAATTAAACAAAGATGAAAGATAGTATATACTTATAATTGGCCGGACAAAGGTAACAAACCGATCGAGCTCTATTTTTATAATTGTATCGAAAAAGATAGAAAGGATGCCTCACACTAATTTCCACACACATCCCAACTTCACCGTATTTACATACCGTGCACCGAATACTCTCTGTTAATAGTTAACCAATATAATGAGGGTAATTTCGGCACTTCTCATTCTAGTATATTTTAACTCTCTCACGCTTCACTCTAATAGTATAGCTAGTGAAACGAAGTACAGTGGAGTGCCGAAATCATCCCCAATGTATAAGCTTCTCATACGAACCAATTCCGTTTTACGAATTTACTTAAGTTTTGAAGCTTGATGATCTACGTTGACATAGAAAACGATCGTCGGTGGGAGTTACCTCAAACTGGCTTGAAATTTTGTCAAACCTGTCTGATAGAAAAAAGCTCTGGTATCCACTCATTAGAGATGGTAAAACTTCAACTTGGGCAGTAAATATTGACTTCACTGGCCTGTGGTCCGACAACTTCGATTCGCCTCTGTCGTATACATGTTGCTTCAAACCATTTCCATACCAAATTATCCGATCACACCTAAAATATCCACAAATTTTAAGACTCTTACAGGACATAAAATGAATTAATGAATTTCAAAAAGTTAAGTAAAAACTAATTACCATGCAGGAGTACGCCTCTTTTCACCATTCCTTGCAGGAGGAGGAGATCCATAGTATATATCAGAATCTGGAAAATATTTGTAAGTCGGGGCAAATTTGATACTTCCTTCAAGCCAACCTTCAAATACTTGACCATCATTCAGCTCCATGCTCAGCTTCATTCCCAATCAAAATTAACGTCAACTTTAGGTACATAAATTCAAACCAAGTAAACTAATCAACTACAGAAAACTATTTAATAAATAATTATGTACCTGATCGCTCTTTAGCAAGGAATTCCAATCTCTGATATCCACTAATGACCTCGTGGTTGATTCTGGAAGGGAAATTCTGTAATTCAAATCTCCCAGGAATATTACTCGTCTGCATTATTAATATTTGAACAAGCATAATTAGTAGCCGCTAGCTAATCAGATATTTAATTAATCACTGTATAAATCCATCAAATAGCTTTCTAGGGCTTATATAATATCAGCCTCTAATTTGATTACATATGAAGTCAACTAAACAGAAAGAAACCAAACAATGGACTGTTTAGTGTAATAGAAACAATCAACCCCCCTTTCAGGTGGCATGGTTCATTAACCCATTTAACCTAACCAGTCCAACCAAGATTATATTTGTCTATGTTATTTAACAACTACTTCATTATAAAAATTCCATATAGTACAAGTTTGGCGGCTTTTTAATCTGTCACGACAAGTTCAAAGCAGAATATACGTGCAATAATAATGTTTCTCGATCCATCTTATTTTCACGATATGTGAATAGAAGAAAAGAAAAAGATCATTAATTAATTAAGGAAATTAATTTACTAGCTAGCTGCACGTAAATTAATTAACTGAAAAACGAAAATTAAGGGTTTGCCCGGTTTAAAGTTTAGTCTTTTAACAACATACTGGTGGTCCAGGATCTTTCGTGGCAAATCAAGCAAAGGACCTCTGGGGAAACTTGTTCTGTTCATGATTTCAGCCACGTTTGAGTTTCTGAGTTTCTCATCTCCTAATCTTCCCCCTGAAGCCAGATGACAGCACACGAAGCAGAAGCTTGTTTCATGTAGATGAAACCTAACTGACACCGAACCCTGCAAACAGATTAATTACTTTGAGCGGTGTAATTATACTAAGTTATTTAATTAATTAGGCCACGGCTCATTTGTTAAGAATTGTACGTACCTTATTGCCGAGGCAACCCATGATGCCACAGCCAACACATGAAACACTTTGATTCCGAATCAAAGGACGAAGATTTCTTCGAACCCAGACTGAAATTAGTATTCCCACCATTTGCTTACTTATAATACACTGGAAGTAATCATGTGAATCTGGATTATTATTGCTGCTCTCCACAGTGGTTGACTTCCCAATATTGTCCTTACTCTTGTCTCCCAGGTAGTTCATTTTCTTATTCAAGGTTTCTCTGATGAAGGAGTTCCACTTCATGCAGATCGTACTATTCTCAGAACCCAGAATATTTGAAGCTTTGAGAGGAACAATTTCTTGAAACCTAAAATGATTGAAAATGAAAACATGCATCGTGAATTAATCAAAAACTTCCAATATAATGGACTTATGTATGAAGATATATAATTACGTGCCTACGTACCCTAAAACATATATGTCACAGGAGGTGTCATTAATCCAATCCGCCATGTTCATGTCATCTCGTGGTTCAACTCCACCAACATTCCATGTACTAACAAAAACCCTTGGGGATGGAAAACAAAACCAAATTAAACTAATAACCAAGAGTATGTAACTGGAGGTCTAGACGGCCTTGCCATGCCGACAAGTTCGTATATTTTATCTATGGAGTTATTTTGATCGATGAAATACATACTTGTAATTGTGTGCGGTCTTCTGGTGATTCAAAATTTTCGGAGCTGGTGTAGTCGGGCTTAAAGATAACGGTTTCTCTGGATCAAAATTCGGTGTTTCCAGCAGCAGGGAGGAGTCGTCGTCCGTGTTGCTTGGGAAATCTGCTACGAAGTTGTTGCTTCCCAATCGCTTCTTCAGAATCTTGTTCGCAACTAGTCTAGGCCACATGATCACCTATACATATAAGAAAAACAATAATTCATTTATCTGCGTTCTAGATTGATCGGTATGGGGAGAAAGAGATCAGAAGAGATATGGTGCTCACTTCTCTTTGATTTCTTGCAGTTGCAGTCATGGAGAGGAACACTGAGAAATAGTGGGGGGATCAAATGAGGACAGATGGAGATGGAGTGCTGGTACTTATGAGAAAAGGTTGGATAGAGAATGCCAAAAGAGATAAAAAGAAATTGCAGAGATAATTAATAATTATTCATGCTGTGAGACCACACTGCAAGTTGAGTAAGATGGAGTATGGATCCGCAGTTGGGAATTAGCTCGCTCGCTCTAAACTAAAGCGATCGACGTGGATATATCGTGTGAATATAGAAATGCAGAACTGCTAACCAATCACAAAAAGAAATGGCTATGAAGCCACATTGTCTTCCCCACTTGCTATATATATATATTCGTATAAGACCTAGCTTTGGCTGAGAGAGAGAGAGAAAGAGAGAGATGGTCTCTGCAGGCTTGAATTTTCTGTTTCTTAAAGGCTGATGATTTTGAAGGATGTATATATGATATATCTATATAGATTTCTCACTATACATCTTGAATTTTACATGTAGCTTAGATTGTTTAATGGCAAGTGGTCGATCGGGGTGGTCCATCGATCTCACTATATACATATTGGAAAACAGAGGTGCAAACAGAAAATTAACCATGCTCTCTTGGTGTCTGATGTGTCGACAACTTAGTGGCTATCCAAATGTCCGAATGAATTGAAGAAAGGCACCCTTAATTAAATCCGGACCATCACTCAGCGAGCTTCTGCTTTCTCCAATCGCTGCCTTTATATCATCCCGACCTGGCCTGAATTAGTAGCCAGCTACTGCTTGCTGATGATAGCATTTGAATTTTAATCCAGGCGCGCGTAAAAGAGAACCATTATATATGAATATAAAGGGAATTCGATCTCCATGTCAACCTAGCTTCCTGGCCTCTTGCTTCTGTCGATCGAATATTCTGTCTCTCCAGTCCTAAACCTCTTTCATGCATGTCAACCATGTCTATTTCTGAATTCTGTTGATGATCAATCGATCTGGGTGTTTCCGGAAGGAATGATCTATAGAAATTATAATGAGCGCCTTATAAATGAATTGATTGATTGACCACTTTTTTTTAGGTTACCACAAGTTTTCAGAATGATGATTCAAGAGCATTTATGCACTTTAGGGTTTCAATTATTATTATTATTTTTTCTGTGAAAAGTTTATATCTTATATATTGCAATGCGTAGTGATGGTGGTTACTCATGCATGTGTATTTTTTCAATGAGAAAGACGTCAATATGTTAAGGATTAAAATGTATGATGTAAGAGCTAGGCAAGTCCAACGAATATTCGATACAAGAGAAGCCCTAAGCTAGTTATACAACTAGTGTGACAAGTAAACTTCAAATAGAAAAGAAACGACGAATAAGAAGACGAGCAATTATATGACTCCATCGCCTCTATATATTCTGAAGAACAAATAAACATTCATGATCTGGCCGGAATATGAGAAACCTCCAAGCCAATACATGATGCAATAATAAGTTGCATTTTCGATTTGAATCCCAAATTTCGTACCTAATTCCCACAAGCAATAAGACGATTACATAATTGTTTTTTTTATATATATATCTCTCTCTCTCTCTCTCTCTTCCATGTAGACCCTCAAAAGACATATCTAACTAAAAGTGTCACTAATTGTACTGTTGATTCTGTCATTCACAACAAAGATATGTTTCCAAGGCTGATTAAAGGTATGGTCTGATGTAGTATTCCAGGTAGCATCATATTATGATCGAATCGGAGGCCGTATGTGTCGATTTAGAGCCGCCGGAACGAGTAGTACTAACTAGTTAGTGCACAAGTTGCTGCATAAGAAATTCAAGTAGCTAGTGATGAACAACTTAATCCCGACCCGGCCGGTGGGATTCTGTCGTGGTGTAATGGATAATGAGTTTTATTCGGATACGTGACCATGGGAATAGTATCTCAACCTAACCAGCTAGGGCTAGAAAGAAACAAGTGCTTCTCTTCCAAATTTTAGACATTTGTATACTTTTTCCAGCGATTATGCCATCAACTTGGTACAAGAATCCAATTTCCTTCATCAATAAAAAGTCATCTTTCAACACCCTCCAATCATATTACATTTTTTTTTAATTAACCAACATTTATATATACATATACGTACACACACATGCGTACATTTATACGCATAATAGTGATTGCATGTATAACATACTATACTAGCTATATTATACTCAAACTCAGTCACAGCCACAGGAAGCAACAGCTAGAGCAATCAGAGTTCTTATTTGGATCGAATAGAAATATCATGCATTTCTTTATCATGCACCGAACTATAAATAGTTGTATGTGCATGTCATTATACTTTATGTAGCTTCACGACTTTGTATTAGTTAATATGATCTCCTAATGATGAAGATTAATTATTAGCATGAGTGCTACGTACTGATGATGATTATATAATGCCAACTGATGCTGAAAGTTCTGTGCTTCTGGGTTTATAACAAGCTAGTCGACTTCCAATTTCCTGTGCATGATGCAGAGAAGCTTAATTACATTTATGTTGCCTAATGTAAGCTTCATTAACTTCGTTAATCATCAGAATATAATTATCGAAACCACCAACATATACATGCTTTAATTAAGGGCCTCAGCCCTCAAGTGTAGACTTTGCGCTCTATTGATTATATCTTTTTCTTTTTTCTTCCACTTATATATCGATCGATTCGGTGTGTAGAATTATTTTCAATTAATTATATACTCATATATATTTATTTATATATTGATCAATAAAGTCAAGTCCTCAAGGGTATCTTAGCTTAAATTGTGTTTGATTAGGGTAGTAATTATTAATTGTAGACTTTCGGGCAAAGGACTAATTACAAATTGAGTAGTTGTTGGAGAGAATAGCAACGAGTGCGTGGATGTAGGAATCAATATCCTCAAGTGCAAACATCATATCCCAAATTGATTGACCTATATATAGCTATCTAATGTTTAAAATTTAAAAAGTGAGCGTAGGCTTAACTCAAGCATTTTTGTTGGACTCAATGAACTAAATTAATTGGTCGAAAAGAAGCGAATATACACTTAATTATCAAATTCAGTAGCAGACTAGAGGTTGGTGGTTCTGAATATGAATGACCGTGGACAAAATAGATAATTAACTAAAATACTCGAGGACTTGAAGCTTATATAGTACTATTGCTTTGATTCCCATTAACTTATTCGTGATCTATTTAAACACGCAATTAACAAAATATTGGTTTGACGGCATGGAAATAGATATATTTAATATTGAGAATCCGAGATTAATCAAACATTATTGCAGCCAAGCATCATATATCATCACGTAGGTCTTCTAGTACCAGACTACTAGCTAGTGATGGCCAGTTAAGTGCTTAACTACTATCTTAAATACAAATTAGCGAGGAACAAAACAACAGACTTCGGTGTAGATTAAGGATGATAATATTATTAAGCTAATTGTATCGTAACTTTTTCTACAAGATTACATCTAAGGTATATTTCATAATACATAATGTTTTCAAACACAATTTAAATTATTTTCCCCAGTTAACATTAGTGACGTAAGGTCGGTTAGCTGACTCTAGAAGGCCTCCATTCTTTATTTTACTGTCATTGCTTCCTAATCCCAATGTTATGGAGTTTTAGCCAATGAAATTGGAGATATGATTATAATTGGTTTTCATGTTTAACATAAGGAGTTAAGTAGTAAATCAAATGTGCAATGTTTAATGGGTTTACGCATTGTCATTTTCTCTTATAATGAAACAGTAGTCAATGTGTTGGATTTGAAAATGTAAATCCCATCTAATTGATTTGATTTGGAAAGTTATCAAGAAAGGACCACATTGATCTTATTCATGTCGTATGTATGTCATATATGTCACTGCTGACGCTTCCTCAACTCAGACTCCAAAATACTAGCTATCATAAAGCGAAAAAAACCAATAACCCTCTAACCTAAGTTAGGTCACATTTTCATCGACTATCTCTTCCCGGATAATTTGTTCCCGGCCGGTAAACAAAGTTTGCCAGTTGCCCAGTTTGATGAGGTTCTCTGGATGTACTTGATTGATGTTATACGTAGTTTGCATCTGCCCCGGCCTACGATCGACTACGTGCGTGTCATGGTTATGGTGAGACGGTGAGTAATGATCATAGAACAATGCTAGGTGAACCAAATTTTGGTATCCCAATTAGAATCTATTTTATGTGTTAGTTTATATGTGGTACAACGACGTCATTTAATAAAACACTTTGATTAGGTAGTGACACGTTATGTACATACCACATATGCTGACACATAAGACAGACTCTAGGTGGGACACTACTACAAAAAACTCAATACACAACGGTGCTGCACCGTTGTGTAAGTTCGGAAAAACCGTTGTATATCTCGAGCTTGTGTGATGAAACGTCCAACAACCAACTTATAATTTCTGTTGTACAACTTATATGCCATGCCATGGCTGGCTTGGCATTCGCTGCACTGACATGTCTAGTTCATACAACAGAATATACATACTTTTATGTTGTGTAAGTTTTAAACATACAACAGAATATTGCAATTTTATTCTGTTGTCTCATTCGCACAACAGATTTCATCTCCCACTTATTTAGTTGTCTGATTCAGACAACTGATTTCGTTTCATATTTATTGAGTTGTATGATTCTACAAATCAAACAACAGATTTGAGGATTTTGTGACACAGGTTTGATGTGGCTTTTAGTCATATTATACAACACATGATTTTGTTATCTTGTTGTATAATGGCGTATCACACAATAGATTTAAGCATTTGATCAAATGAAAACTTTGTTGTCTGAGCTTCAAACACACAATTGTTTTGTCTCAAAAACTTGTAAACTGTTGTACATCAAAAGCTGAACCATTATCATCAAAACAGTACCATCTAGCCATTACCATTAAAACATTGCTTAAAGCTTACATATCATTCAAGTAGCCTAAGCTGAAAGCATACACAGATTGTAATACATACATAAGTTCGAAGTGCTAGCAATATTTCTACCTAGCTGCTACAACCATTTCTTTGTGCTTCTCCCCTTTCTATTTCAGTAAGACCAGTTCCATAGACCTCTCCTCCAATTGAACACTTGAAGAACTCCATCAAGTTTCTTGTTAAAGTTCCAGTTTTATCAGAAAATATGTATTCCACCTAACTGAATGATAAGAGCGTCACCCTTGATAAACAGCAGTTATGGTACCAAATTGATACATAACACAGATTCAGAAACATATGAAGTACTTTTTTTTCATGCTGATAAAGATGATGACATACTGATTAGTGATAGCACAAACAATATATAATCTAATCAACATGTCTCCCTTGTACAGTTCTAATTTTAGTCTAAACAACAACCACAATGAATTAAGCATAGCTCAGAACCAGGACAATCCAAGGTCCTACAACCAAATCACCAAACAACCAAAACAAATTCACCATTTATCATTGCTATTCCACAGTAGGCTTACAACAAGAAATTCCAAAGTGTCATTGATCAGTTTAAATAGAATGAAGGTAAAACTTGTGCTTCAAGTTCTTGGAAATATTAACCAAAATCAAAATGTCATCTCCAGCAGAAATCCGTGCATAGACAACTATAGAACAAATTTTAGCCAAGTATTAACTGGATTCAGTATTACCTAGTACGCTTCTGTTAGATGTATAACGGAGTCGTATACAAATATAGAACATAAATTAGCCAAGTATTAAGCGCATTCAGGGTTGCCTTGTATGCTTCTCTTATATTTCCGAGGTGAAATATATATATACACTCCATTATTCAAACAAATATTTGAGGCTAAAGGAAGGGGAAGTAACAAGTACATTTAAATTCCTATTTATATCCTGCAGTTGTTCCTATAATTTATAGATTATCCCCTTCACACTAGCATTCCTTATAATCAAAAAAATGTACACCAAGACCTTATTCCTCACACTGAACATAATTCTAACCTTAGAAGATCCATCATTTGATGATATCTTATTGATCTTTGTCGCTGCCACATGTAGATTGCTGCTTCCTCCACCAGGGTAAACACAAGCATTGTAACCTACACAACTCAGAGTGACCCAAACAGTTAAACGCTAAAAGAGGTCCACAATCAGAATCAAGCTGATTTTTTAGATCGACCCTGAAAATAATTGCTCCTACTTGTTCCTACTTTAATTAACATGTTTCTGTCTTGAAGCTATAGTAGGGCAGTAACAAAAATCATACTCTTTATGCTTTCTATGATTAACCTTTTCAATTATTAGTGTTTGAAAGTAAAATCACCTCTTCTATAAAGGTTGTTTCAAATCATGGTAATGAATGATTCACATAGGCAGCAATAAAGCTCATTCTCTTTTAGATTTCCAATCAACTTTATCAATTATTAGTTCTTCAAAATAATTGTGTCCACTCTTGAGCAATGAATTAGTCAAATACGAGAAATGCTGAAAAGTTCATGGTTTTAATTTACTTCAGTTTAGTTGATCACACAGTGCAACAGTGGGCATATACTTATCTGATTCGTAATGCGGTGTCTGATCCTGCAGACTTTCCTAACAGAGGCAGAAATTTCTACTTCCTGATTACTTGGACCAATGATCCCTGTCATTAACCTAATTACAACCGAAAGCTGGAGCAATTTCATTCCCAAAAATCCATAAAGAACATAGTTGCTTGCACTAAACAGATTAATTTCCAGCTATGCTACCGAAAAAGGGTATACTACAGCACTACTTATAATCAATGATCCCAATGCTACGAAGTATAGTGCCCTAAAAAGTTGAAGTAAGAGGTCAATGCACCTTGAATCCAATGCAGTTCCAAAGATCACTCAACAGATTTCACCAGGAGAGCAAGCCTCAACTATCCAACTAGATGCCGCCTTCTTCGACCATGATAAAGGCCAAGTAGACGTCGTAGAAAGTCTCGACGTCCATGTCATCCTTATCAGACTCGACGACGACGACGCTCTCACCCTTGGAGAGCTTGTCGCCCTTGGGCAGCAGCAGCTAATCTCTGCTGTTGGGCAGCAGTCTTCAACCTCAGCATCTCCTAATGTTGTAACCTAAGAATCAGCAATTAAAAGGAGTTTTCAGGAAAACCAGTAAAGCTGTTTCTCTCTCTTTAAAACATAGCATTGCAGCAACTTAAGTGCATTATTCAACTCCTTTAATCCTACCAATTAAGTTTCTTTTCATTCCCAACAACACCAACAAGTTATCAATTCAACATAACGGAGTCAACAACCTCATGAATCGATTCATTATACATTCTAGTAAACTCAGGGAAACTTGAGAGACTATATATGGCTTCTTTCTTTCAGTATTAAGTGCATTATTCAAAAAGCCATATTTTCTAATAATTTCAAATTCAGAAAGCCATATTTTCAACTCATTTAAAGCATTCAAATATGGAAACTCACGACAGTAACATCATATAACATCTCAGCAGGCTTAGCATTCCTAGCGCGCACGACAGTAACATCATATAAGCATTGTGAACAACTAGAAAGCTCTATCTATAATTTATCCCCCAAATGGAGGCACGAATACAAAATACAAGAATTTAGAGAGGGACCTTTGAATACCGATCTGATAAACCTTTTTGACATTGGACACATCCCCTTTGGATTCGAGAAAGGAGGCATACCCAACATAAAGCCTAGACTGGGCAGCACATATCTCCTTATCCACCAATTCCAGCACAAATCTGCATTTGGGAGTTGAACAACATATTAGTGAAATGATATCCACATGAACAACTTCAAGTTTCAAGGCATCACAGCCTTAACAGGAAGCCTTATAATGTTTAATTCCAAACTAAATTAGGGTAGGATGTATAGCCAATCAAATAATGCTAAATACTGAAAAGGAAAATATGAAGAAATCCCTTGTCTGTCAATTGTCAATTTACCTGAAGAAATCCCTCCACAGCAATTCAAACATTAACCAGTTTGTTCCGCTGCCACCATCATCCGGGTTTGAGGATGCAGAAACAGATCTATCAAACACAATATTAATTTGCGAGTGAGAAGAACATTCTAATACAGAGTTTAGGAGCTATAATGTGATTCCAAAGAAGAAGAAAAAAAGCTCACCTGCTAGCAGTTTTCTTTAGCTCATCAAACATACTGCGGGGAGAGAGGCATCCCATGGCCAGCCATGGTGAAATTTTGCATGAAAAGTTTGCACCATATATGCTATCCTGACTTCCTTCTTTGCTCCCCTTGGGAGGTTGTGCTTGGCACTCAGCTGCAAACTTCTTAAGCTTCTCTAGGGCTTCAGCTTCTCCTCCCACCATTGAAGGCTTTCCCTCCTACATAACAGTAGATGACAATATTGTCACTTTACCCCGTGGACAAGACTTACAGGCAACAAAATTTGAATCTAGCAAATCCAGGTGTCAAACACCAATATCCATGACAACAAATGACAGGAATGAAAGCAGATCCAACTGCTAGCATTAGTAGTGTTGGAACTAACCCATTATCAATCATTCATTCAGCTATAAGAATTTACAAGACAAACAGAGGAGCCTAGGAATGTACAAGTATATATCTTTTCTTACTTTGATCCGGTATTCAAAACTAACTCAATCAGAACAAGTATGTAGGTAACAAACAAATAATTAACAAGTCAAAGATAGCTAGAACTAGACACTGAAGCACCAGATCACTACAACTATAATGCTGCTCATATATCTGTTTATTTAAGCATCCCAACAACACAGCCATGGAACAGTCTACTCTAATCTTATGATCTATAAGCTTCCTCAGCTTCTCTAATCTCTACTTTCCATACTACATTGCTCATTACCATTTCCATTTTAACTCTCAACTAAACAATCCGTCCAAAAACCTAGCATCGATGCAAACTATGCCCAACACATATAAAACAAAAGCATTAACAAACCAAAAAAAAAGGCATTGACAAACCTGAGCAATGGAAGCAGAAGGGTTCAAACCCAAGTCCATCAAGGAAGGAACATCCCCAGGCTCCACATCCCCCCTGGACGGCATCCCTTTCATCTGCTCCAAAGCCTCAATAGTCTTTCTCACCTCCAAACCCTTGACCTTCTCTCTAAACCCCCCATAGTTGGTCGGCATATCCTCCACCTTAAACGGCAAGTCGTCGACATGATACAAAGTACTCCCCTAGAAGTACTTGACCTCCACATTCTCCTCCTTCATCGCCGCCTCAATCTTCTCTTCGGATTTCACCTCATCATGACTCACCTCCCTATGCGCATATATCGCGTCTGCCCCAATGGCCTTTGCCAGCTCAGCAAGGACAGTCTCGGGCTTCCCGATACGGACGACGAGATCGGACCCACGGGACTGGAGATTTTTGCGGAGGTCGGAGACGGACTCGACGAGGAACTGGGCCCGGTATGGGCCGGTCTTGTCGAACCCGGAGGAGGACTTGCCGAAGTCTCGGGGGTCGAAGCAGAAGACGGGGAGGACGGAGATGGACTCGTTGTTGGCGGAGTTGAGAGGCTCATTGTCGTGGACGCGGAGGTCGTTGCGGAACAAGACGATGGAGGCGCGGTGGAGGGCGGCGCCATTGTTGGGGTCGAGGGGGCGGCGGGGGTTGAGGGTGAGGGGGGATTGGAGGGGGTTGGCGGAGAAGTTGGAGTTGAAGGAGAGCTTTGAGGGGGTGGCGGTGGCGGAGAGGGAGAGGGAGAGGAAGAGGTGGAAGAGGGAGGAGGCGGTGAACATAATCTGCAGAGGGCTGTGGACATAACCTTCACCTCCTCCTGTTCTTAGGGTTGCGAAGACGGGAGTGCCGCCGAGGTCAGGGAGGAAGGCGGTCAGGGGACGAGTGCGAAGACGACTCAAGCTAAATCGAAGGGAGACGGGTTTGGAGGTTGGAGAGAGCTGAGTGGAGATGGGTTTGGAGAGAAGAAGAAGGGTTGGGGTTGAAGAGGTTGTGGATGAGGCCGGAGCAGTGGGTTTGGAGGGAGGTGAAGGCTTGGTGGAGGTTGAGTTGGGAGAATTTGGGGTGTTGGGTTTGGGCAAGTTCATTTTTTTTCTGGAGGTGATTTTGAGAGAGCTCGGGGCTTTGAGAGAGAGAGAGAGATTTGAATTACAAATATAGAGATTTGGGAAGTGAGATTTGTACAAATATAGAGATTTGTTGTACTAGTTTTCTTAACTTTGCACTAGGTATTCCACTCGGTACTTCAATTGAATGTGTCTTAAAATTTGCCTAACTTTCTGACACAACAGAAAATAAAAATTTGACTCAAATATTTGGTAAAAGAGGGAAATTTGCCGCTCCCCTAAAATTTGGCAAGTTTGGCATGACCTTATTAGGTTTACATTCACACAACTAAACACTTTTAAACAGTTGTACCAACTTACTTTGCTTTATACTAGGTATTCCATAAGAGTGTTCTTGTAGAAGCAGCAAAACAATTGCACAACAGAATCAAAATACACTGTTGTGAGAATTGTAGCACATGTATGTTTTTCAAAACCAAAAAACCATGGAGGCAACTTTCCCGCTTTCAGAAATGCTGCCTCTGCCATTGGAGCCAAAATGAAAATGGGGCAATGACAAGCAAACCAACTCACACAACTAAACTATGAAACTCTGTTGTACAAGTATTTGTCACTTTGCACTTGGTGACACCTAATGCAGGATGTGACATTATCACACAACACAAAAAAATAACTTTGTTGTCTGTCTATCTAGACCTTGCCCAAATTTGAGTTTCAATGTCGGAGGGAATTCTGCCGCCCAGATTTTCATTAATCACACAACAGAAAATGTGTCTCAGAGTTGTGTGACAAAATCTGGAATTTTTTTTTTCAGAATATGAAAAATGTGTACCATCATACAACACAAATTATTCACTTTAGGTCGTCTGAAACAGTTAAGTGATTCACACAATATGTAACTTTCAAAGTGTTGTCTGATTTGTGTTGTGTATTGAGTTTTTTGTAGTAGTGGGATGTCAAAAGTGGTTCATCTTGTATTATTCAATGATCGTTTGTACAAAACATACTCGGGGATGCACTTAGGATGACTTTACATCGACGAGTATGTACGCACCTGCTTGTAATTGTTGGCTACTCCACCGGTGGTTGATGTCGATGTTGGCTGCTCAGGCAGTCGTTGATTATATATGTAGGGTGCATCAATATATTGGTGAATGTGCAATAACATAAACGTGTTTATTCCTGCAGTTTGTTTTGATAAACTACAAATTAAAATGAATAGCTTTGATTTCTATTCGAATATACACATTCCAAATTGAACAAAAATCCCCAAATACCAGAGAACAACTCAAATACTCTCTACAAAAAAACCCAGATAAATTCAAATCGCAAGTTCCTTTGTTATTTCAAAACCAACCCAGTTCAGGGAGAGTATGGGAGGTTAATTACCTGACAAAACCCGAAAGCTGAAATTTTATTAGTGTGACCAACCCACCAAGAAAATCTGTTCAGTTGTGTAATCCAAAGAAACCAGCAATTCAAATTTCATAGACAGTACGTGTAGGTGAAACTAAATTTGAATAAAAATAGTTCTCTGTGACGAGACCATGAAGAACCAAAACGAATATGCAAATTGTCTTTTCACTAACATATCTAATCGTTGCCAGCGCGTTTCTGGACATATCCGGCGCTTAGCCGACTGGCATCGGAGTTTATCAAATTTTTTCACCCAAGGACACGCTTGGACACGCGACGGAGACGCTCGGAAACGCGCTGGACTTGATCGGAAACGTTCCGATACTTTACTGATAAGACGATTTTACCCCTATATAGATCTACGCACAGCATTTGACGGAACAAGGCGGCATTTGGCTCTAGCCTGGGAATATTGATATCGTGACGAGAAATTAGCCGTGATCTAATGACCCTGCAATAGCTACTAATCAATACTACTATGCAACTCAATCAAATTATGCTTTAACATTCAAACAAGGGAAATTTGCTGGGAGAAACGAAAAAGGCGGGAATGGTATCTGTGATCATATTTCACGGGAGCAACCTTCCCCGGTGATGATGCCGCCCATCTCTACCTGCAGGCCTTCAAAGGTCTGATTGAATTCACCTCGACTAGCTTCTTTTTTGTACATATAAATATATTGTATGTTTTCGGCATATATATTCGCTTTCTACATAGCTTTTAGGTCGCAGAAGAAAGTTTCCAACAGAAAGACGGCAGCTTTGTTTCAAATGGGAAAGGATAATATGTTCTAGGGATTGCCCGGTTTGAGACCTTGAGGTTGGATCTGATGAACCAGACTACATCGAACTGATCGAAGTATCGTGATGCTGATATTATACTTTACAACACTGCCCACAATTGGGAAGCTGCCAGAGGATTTAGTGGTTTATCTGTTTATGTGCTTCAAGAGAAGAAAACTCCGGTGTCCTATCTAAACGTAAGTATGCTAACAGATTGCAGAAATAATGCACATTCTTCCATTAATTTACAGAATGGAGTCCAAGGCAAAGGAAGAGATTGCTGCTGAACGTTGTCAGGATTGTAACCATGCATCGATGCTTGCCAGGGGTTCCGGACACTTGGAGCGCATTGTTATACGCTTCGCTTTACGATCGACGGGGATCCGGCCGACAATGAACCGTCGATCAAGTTTACACACGATCTTTAGAAAAGAAGACAAAAGGCAAGGCTGCAAACCGGAGCAGAGGCCCAAATTCAATTAGGCCTAGAGTTAGATGGGCTACGAGAGACTCAAAAGTCGTGATAAAATACCAGATACTCTTAATGGAGTTGATCTTTAAAGATTATAGGATAGGATAATAACTTGTCTTAATACTAATAATGGATGGATAATTTCTAAAATAAATCCTACCTTACCTTAGACAGCTTAACATCAGTAGTGCCTACTTCGACTGTCTGGTTCTAGTAAATTTGACTAGCTTTTATTTATTTTCTTCGAAGCAATGATATAATCATGCAGCACTGATAATAGAGGAGCATTTGTATCTATCTATCTATATAATAAAGGAATTATACTCTGGAAAATTATATAATATATCTTAGGGTTGTCAGTAAAGATAATGGCTACTTTTGTATATTTATAAGATAAAGATAAACATCTTCCAGTTTTGTCTCCCAAATTGTCTTTAGAAAAATAATACTTTTGCCCAAATTTAGTTGAGCGAATCCTTGCTTCTTTTGACCAGAAAGAAATAATCCCTTTCCCAGCTGGCTTTGGGAACCCCGATCGTATGACTCAAAATGATCTGAGCTTAAGTGCAGGTTCTTTTTCGATTCAAATAGAATTATAGCTCAGAGTTCGTACCAATTTTAACAAAATTATAACTTCTTAATTTTCAATTAAAACTAGAGGATGATAATACTAGAAGAGGGACCCGGATCCTCTCCTAATAAACCTCCCTCCTCACCCTTCTCATGAGATCTGGACCGTCAGATTAAAATTAGACGACCCAGATTGCTTTATAGGAGATTTGTGTGAATAGTAACAGAGAATTTTAGACCGTTAAATTAAAATTAGACGGTCCAGATTGTTTTATGAAGAAGGTATGAGAAGGATCACATTAGGAGAGGATCCCATTCCCTAAAAGAGTGCAACTAGAGAAAATCATTCTTCTATGTATCCTTAACTAATGGAGATCCTTGTCAACCCAGGTCACCCTTCACCTCAACCACCAACAACCATGAATTCTTCTTTTATTCACTGACCAAAATGAAAACGAAAGTTGTAGGTTTCAATTGATTTTAGTACAATATATAGAAGCCGATAATATTTGGTCTATAAGGTTTTTTTTTTAATGGTGGTCGGTCAAACTATTATTTTGAGGCGTCGACTTGATATATGTTTTTCACAAACTGAGCTTCGAACTAAATACCTTATATTATTAGAAAAATTTCACAACATTCGTCTGTTTACAGTATAGTATGCTTCCACTAAACTGACTTCATTGGTAATATTTGGTTTATAAGTTTGCTATGCTGCAAATGTTGTCCAAAACTATATCTCACTTGATTTTAAAAGAAAACAAAGAGCTCACAGAATCAACAAACTTAATTATTAGTTACATGTCAAATCGTAACAAAATGCAAGAACTAACATTGGTCGGGTTTGGTATCATTGATCTTGATAAATTGTTCCACATATATAGCTGCCTTAGATGTTGCCTGCTCCTGGGACTAGGTACTTCAGTGAATCACCAAGTTAACAAAAGTCAATTAGTAAACAATATGGGATTTAAAGGGTGCATTTTATCATGCTTAATCGAGCATCTCTTGAAAATGACCGGAAATTCTACTTGAATCTATGACTAAGTAACACGTTTTATTGTTGACTTGGTGGATCATCAAAATAACTTTCTGAAAAGCATCGATGATTTAGGGTTGTGGTTCTTTCTGGCTGATTATTATTTACCTTCCAAACTTTAGGGTGTAGTAACACTTGTCATTCAATTCCTTAGGTCAAGTTCTTAGTTTAATAAGTTTTAATATCTATTGTTCAATTGACAGTAGTCAGATATCCATCTCTATATATATGTACTTCCCTTTGTCAACATGTCTACAATCAATCTCTGAAATTACGAGTCACAGACATTACATATAGGCAGCAAAGTAGGGAAAACCCTACTACGGGTTCGTCTGAAAGTCTGGTATTGCAAACTATTAGATTAATTGTATATATATTTTTATGTTCCTCATGCTTGGCTTTGAATTTAAGAATTTCAATACATAACACTCTAATGAGATGTTTTATTGTCATTTTCTCTTCTTTTAGCGAATATATAAGTAAAAAGAGTTTTTATTCATACATTTTATTTGGCTATTTAGACCTCCTATAATGATATTTATCAACAAATTTTCAGTTTTTCCCTTTACCTTTTTTGGTTTACATCTTCACCTTTATCTTAATTTTCATCATGGATATTTCTTAAAACCCAGTTAGAGAGGAACCTTTGCTACTTTTCTTTAGTGGGGATAAAACTCTATTTGATAAATTGAACGCTTCTTCTTCTTCTTATTTAGAGACTGGAGAAAAGAAAACATAAAAAAGTAAAATGTTCTAATGAGCTTCAAAGATCGAAGCTCCAGAGGAAGTGGATGAAGAAAACTATGCAGCCAAATTCCCTCAACAAAAATTGTTCCCCAATCCCTTCAAATACGTCACTAGCAAATTAATAACCCCTCATGCGCGTCTATATATGTTATCAGAATTATATTGTCATAACTGGACCTCCTCTCCCATTCAAATTAACATGTTTGAAAGTAAATTGGAACATGTTTTGGTTAATCGTTGTAGCATCGCTTGTCTTGGTAATATGTTGCTTTTGAGTATAATCTGTATGCTAATAGTTTGATAGGAGAGATTCATACTGTATTTTTTTTTGTTTGCTAAAAGAGTAAAATAGGATTATTATATATTCAAAAATAACACAAGATCTAAGTAGCTAAATCAGAACTACGAATAGAAATTCTCAAAAGAAAAAGAAAAAAAGAGCAACAATGAATGCATGCCTGAACACCGTTTTGTTACTCGCTGATCTAAACCTTCTAATTAAGATCACACTCATCATACCATAATACATAACTCAAGCATGTACCTTTCGAGCTACCAGGCAATAATCCAAAATTCTAAATTCAAGCAAAATAGGTTAAATAGAGGGGGATGTTGCTGATAGTTCGCCCATTGGATTCTCGATCTGAAAGTTTCTTTCATTTTTAAGTTTTAACTTTACTACTGGATCAGGTCTCAGGGGTCAGTGAGAGGAGGCCAGTTCTCCCCATCACTTTTTTCTCCGAGATGATCGATCAATCAATCAATCAAACATCGAACTGATCGAAGGTGTAATAATAGCTAGTAAGCAAAAAGGAACAGTGTGTTTCCAGTGACCTTGGTCCACGAATCCACGATACTTGAGCTAGCTTCAAACTCAATGATGCTAACTGTGAGATTCACAGGCAGCTTGATTCAAAGCTGTAAGTTTATAACATAATTATACCTTCGTACTGATCGTATTAGATTAAGGAAGCAAAACTAATCACATATGACATACCTACTTGGAACTTTGCCAATTGCCACCCTCTGTTTTCCTGTAGGTCTCTGTTGGCCTCTGTTGTAGGGCACACACCAATTCTCCAAAATATGCGAAAGTTGCTCGTAGTGTGTGATTATGTATCTAGAATTCTAGATACACATAAACTTACCATCCCTATTCTATTCTCTATTATTATCGGTCCCCATTCTATCATAATTTTATCTTACATACCATAAAAATAGTTAGGGAAACTCTTCAATAAACTCTAGGCATCAATAATGAAATTGGTCTCTCTAAATTTATGTTTCAAGCTAATGACTTCAAACCCTCTAGTGAGAAATAGAATGTCTTCTTTGATGGGGCTTTTAGGCGGACTGACGACTCCATTAACTGCGTACATTTTCGATCAGTCTTTTTTTTTTTGCCCTTTTTCGATTGGATTGCCATGCATATCGATCTGGTGGGTTCCTTATTGAAAAGGACTGCGTGCCCTTCACGTGTGAGAGTCCCACAGGTGATGGCCGCCTCTCTCGGTGCATGACCTACCACTAGAAATCGTTTGACTACATTAAACACATACCGTCGTCATTACCATACATCAGTACCACATCATATGTATAAAAAGAAAACTCCAATTTAGTAAACTATATAGAACTCGTGAGAAGATCTAGATGGGGATCGATCGGTTTGAGAAACGGAATAGATCAATGATAAATAAAACTATACGATAACTTTGTTTTTAAATAAGAAAATTTTGATAGATGAGCAGTGAAACTAATTCGATTCGTTTTGTCAATCTCAAATTGTCACAATAAACATATTTACGGAAGGAAATTACGTTCGAAGTTACAAGTGATGCAGCAGTATATACCACTATACAACTTAGCTCTGGCTTTCTTTTCTTAAATGCCGTTTAATAACCCGTTTTTCTGTATATGAACACCCATTAAACAAGGAAAGGAAACAAAAAGGAAAAAAGACAAGAAAAAACAAGGGTGGAAGGAAAACTGGAAAAGATATATATACACACACACACCACACACACTCAATAATTAACTTTGTTCGCAACAACTACAAATCTACAATCGCACCCTGCTAGAACTCTCGCAGTTACCCCTGCAACTTCAATTCCATCTCCGTTAAAACTTCAACTTCTAAGATAAATTCATTAATTGAAAATAGAAAAAAAAAAATCATTTTTCAATAGGATTAAATTGATTTCTAGCATCAGGCTCGTACTGTATCTATGGTTTATTGCTGGCTTATATTCTTTTCCAAGAAGCGCCAGAGTGAAGATAACCTTGTGTACCTTGTTCATGGAGGAAATGTACGGATTCCAATCAGCG
This sequence comes from Potentilla sterilis, assembly GCA_963682095.1. Taxonomy (NCBI): domain Eukaryota; kingdom Viridiplantae; phylum Streptophyta; class Magnoliopsida; order Rosales; family Rosaceae; genus Potentilla; species Potentilla sterilis. Next base: position 44,288,625 of record OY821761.1, on the reverse strand, counting down.
GTGGACTACGGGGATAAGTCGGCTGATTACGCCGACAAGGCCCTGATGACGCCGGAGAATCTGATCCTACCGATGGATTACCAGAGCCTGCTCTCCTCCGCTGCTTTCCGCGACCATCGGGTGCCGATGATGTTCGGATCCGACGTCGGCGACTTGTACTCGGCCATATCCTCCGCCCCGGATTTTCGTCGCGCAGAGGAAGACGTGTTTGGTGCCATCAAAGCCAAAATTGCTTCCCATCCAGGCTACCCTAAACTCATTGAGGCCTACATCGATTGCCAGAAGGTGAAAACCAAACCGTCCATGATTGATTCAACAGTTCTGTTTGGTTCCGAAAAGTGATTCAGTACTGATCGACTTGTAGAAATTGATGATAAAATCTCTGTGTGTTCTAGGTGGGAGCGCCTCCGGAAATAGCGAGCTTCTTGGAGGAAATCCGCCGAGAAAACGACCTATATAAGCGGGAAAGAGACGCTGCTATGTCCACGTGTTTAGGAGCCGATCCCGAGCTCGACGAGTTCATGGTAAGTTAGTAATGGTCCCCCCCTTCAGTTTTCTCTCTTTAACTTCACTTTTTAGAGGGCGTTTAGTCTCTGCTAGATTTGTTTCTGGCTAAATTCTCCCTCTTTATTGTCTCTGATATTTTATGATGGTAGGAAACCTACTGCGATATGCTGCTCAAGTACAAATCCGATCTCGCTAGGCCTTTTGATGAAGCCACCACTTTCTTGAACAAGATTGAAACCCAACTCAGCAATCTCTGCATTCGAACTCTCTCCGGTAACTCTAACTCTCTCTCTCTCTCTCTCTCTCTCTCTCTCTCTCTCCTACTGTGAAGTCGTCGACCGCCGTGATTTTGAGTGTCGAAGAGTTGGGCCGGCGGCCACTGTTCGTTTTGTTCTTTGTTGATGGCGGACGGTAGAGTTTGAGGCCTGTACCCCACCAGGCTACAGAAGAAATGATAAGCTGCAGTTAGCTACAAGGTAGCAGCTGGTTTTTTCTAGGCTAAGATTACTAAGGTTAGTGAAGGGTACTTACATGTTATTCTTCTGAAAACACAAAACATACCCGCGGAATAATTAACTACTTCAACTCATGATAATAGGGGGCCTGGCAATAATGGGACATGAAACAAAAGCGAACAAAACCCTAGAAACTGATGACACAGACCCTTCAGACACATACATACACATTTCCAAACTTCATTGCTCTTTGAGTCGGTACTCGGAATCCTAGTCTGAAATGTGGTTTTCTTGTACGTAGTACTTTAAATCCTTCGCCTGTATTCTCATTCATCTCGATCTCTTTCTTCTCTGGTGTGCATCGATATATATTTAAAAAAAAGGGTCGGGCAGTACTGGAGGGACTTTATTACGGTGCTCAGTTTCTTTTTCAGTTGTTCTTGGCGTGATGATCAGGCTGGCTTGGTACTACACAGGTTTAGTAGAGTTGTTCACCCATCATGTTCTTGCTATGTTCTTCTGCCCTTTTTTTTATCTTTAATTATGGTAAATGCACGCCATAGGAGAACTAGATTGAAAGTAAAAACTTTTCTTTTGTATAAGAGATTCTGATTTGACGTTTCAGAGAGATTGCTAGATCTGCTGCAGATAGGACTTGTAAAATAGTTATTTTGATTGGTTCAATACAGTGACATTTCAAATAGTAAATGTTCCATAAACTTAATTAGCAGACTAGCAGTATTCTTTAAATTACTTCTGGATGTTTTCCTAAGCATGAACCATAATCTTTCAAGGTCTACTTTACATACTTTATCTGGTGCATTTTAAGTTGGTTGGATGACTCATCTTTTTGAGTTTTTGTTTTCATAGTTCATTAATGCCGGTGTTTAAGTCATATGTTTGAGGGATGTGATCACTTGCATATAAGTTCACTCTTTTGCTAATGGTCATTGTAAACGTATGCATTTGCATTGCCCGATTGTGATTGAAGCTGATCAAGCACATTGGTGGCAAGGAGGACTGTAGGAGTTTGATATCCAAGCGGTTTTATTAGACTAAGCTTCTCAGTTAAAGGTATAACTGTGTAAGTTTGCCTAAAAAACAAAAATTAACATAACTGTTGGGGAAAGTAAATGAATATTATCCATGTTAAGTATTGTAGAGAGTAGTCATTATTTGAAAAAGTTTTCTAATTTGATCCAATAAATTGATGGTTGTTATAATAGAATTTTAACATTATTAAGCCTAAACATACAAAACTAGTTCTTCACATTTCTGATTTCAGTATTTCACACTACTTCATACTTTTTATGCCATTGCTTTGATCAAGTTCAAAAGCTAGCTTGATTTATATTGGATGATATTGATCATAGGTGTTGGAAGTTATTTATTTTTTTTGTGATGGCAAGCAATTATGTGTAGGCTCGATCCTTTATTGATTCTCATTAACTTCAAGTTCCAAGGTATTGCATGACTGGTACATATGGTGGTTTCTGAAATGTCATAGGAAATTGTCTAAGTTACTAGTATCTGGCTTCTTTGCATCATTACAATATAGAATGCTTCATTCATTGCTTCTTGAAAGTTTATTTCGATATAAACCAGAGAGTAGAATTGAACCCACGTTATTTTCAACATTATGAATCTTGCTAATCACGTGTGGATATAATTTACTGCTGAATTCTCAGTCTGTTTTATATGTAATAGCAATGAAGCAGATGTAGATCGACTTGGTAAAATAGCATTTGCAGATGATAAAATACAGTTGCTTTTGTTATTTCATTACTTCTTTTAGCAAAGATCTGGACATTAAGGCATCTCGGTTGAGAGAAAAGCTTCATTTGCATATGTAGGCGTGGAGTGGAGGTTCTAACTGTAATGCATGGGAATAGCAGCTTTAGCTAGCCAAGATGACAGGATTTTTATAGAATAACGTTATCTCCCTGGCAAAGGGTTATACTAATCCTGGTTGGTTATGGTTGGCAACTATATTTGTTATTTGAATGGAAGTACAGAATACCTTTCCAGTGATCAGTGTTGTGTTTTTGGTATTTAATCGAGCCCCGTGTCAGTTGGTTCTTCTTAATCCTCTTTTTAAACTAGGAATCCTTAATGTACTTACCTTAATTTTTAAAATAGAGAAAGAACATTCTTAAAGCAATAGCTTGCGACCATAGCACACGTCCACTTGGATATATTATGCTCGTTTAGGATTAATATATGGCATTTATATACGTGCTATGGTGGTTTACTTGTTATCTCATTTGCCGCAAAGGTGCCAAGTCTTGTTCGTTTTCTTTTTTAGCATATATAGTGATTTGAAGATTTTTTTTTTATTCTATTGGCCTTGGTTTCTATGCGAGAACTTCTTTGAATAACTCGGAACAATTCCTGATTGATTCCAGTTACTAGCGAGTAGTGATCTCTTTGAATAACTTACATGATTTTGATATAATATTCTCTATTAATTTCATACGGTGTTTATTACATGATTACGAATAACCGGACACATTATAGGAGTAACAGTTACGCGATGGGAGAACAATTATTGATTTCACATTTCTCGTGAAACAGACGAACATATACGAGCATCAGTGTCATATGGTTGTGTTTCGATCTTGTTTTGTATCCCAATATGGGCATGCACTACATTTGTAGTGACTTACGAATATGAATCTAGTTTGGCTTGAATACCATGAAAGCTAGCTAGCAAGCAACGCATTTATCTTCTGCACATGCATTTGTCTTTGTTATAATGTTTTCATAAGAAAGCTAGAGTTCTATTCAAGTCGATCAATGCTGCCAAACTCACGCATGCATGATGATGGTGATGGCGATCGCGAGGGGCATAATGGGAAACTTGGAGAAGAAACATATATACAGTACTGGAGATGGAGATAAAGATGGAGATAAGAGAGTGAGAGCTTTTGAGAAAGAACAATGCAATCCAATCCAAGCCCGGGTTGAGCGGGTGGTCGAAGTTTTCTCCCACACACAATTTCACATGGACTCCCGCGTTTTCCGCTGCGTGTTTTCACCGTGCACTTGGTGCTGCTGCTGTAGTACTTGTCCTTTCCATGGCTTCTTCCTTCTGCTCGGCTCTTTGCCCTTGTTGATTGTTGCAACACACGTGTTTCTTTCCTACTCGTTTCTGCGTGTGCACTTGGGTCCCGCATGCTCTCCTTCTTCCATTCATTAGGGTTAATACAGGGCTTTGGTTAACCAGGCTTTACTGCTAGTGCTGGAATTGGGCGGTGGGACTGCGTATCTGTACCGATAGACGATGGCTTATTGCGGTGGTTGTGGGGTTTAGTGTGTGTCAGTTTGGGTTTGATTGATGGGCTCTACCAAGTCTTGTCTACTCTGAGTGTCTGAGTCACTCTGACGCACGTAACCAATACTACTACCACTCCACTGCTTCTGCTGTTCTTACACTTTTGGAGTCTTTAGAAAAGTGTTCTGGGTCTCCTGAGTATTGAAATTTCAAAGCCTGCAGCTCTACAATCATCGAATATGCTCATTATATGAGACCGACTTTTAACCTTGCTGGAGACTGTTACTTCAGATAGGGAAATGTGGGCACTAGATAAGAAATTCACCGAGGACTAGTTAGTTATAAAGTTGGAGCTTTAATTTCATAAAAGGGAATGTGTCTCAGTCTTGATTAGGGACCTGAACGTTGAGTTTAGAAACTGATGGACTGCATAATGGATCATACGGAGACAATTTCAATTCAGAGTGCGAGGTTGGGTGAACCTGCAGTTTGCTGTGATAAAACATGTTGAAGCTGAACACTGTTCATCATATACTGTGTAGAAAGAAATTATCAGAATGCACATTAACAAGTAGAATTTGCGAATCCTTATTTAATCACTTCTGCAATGTTTTATGTGGTCAGATGAAGGTGCTGTGTCATCAGAGGAGGAGTTCAGTGGAGGTGAATTAGAGGTACAGGAAGCTCAAGCAAGGGGAGAAGATCGAGATCTCAAAGACAGACTTTTACGTAAGTTTGGCAGTCACATTGGCACATTGAAGCTGGAATTCTCCAAGAAGAAGAAGAAAGGAAAGCTTCCGAAGGAGGCAAGACAAGCGTTGCTTCATTGGTGGAGTGTTCACTATAAATGGCCATACCCGACGGTCAGTTTTATATACAGCCGGTGATACAGAAGATATTACTCTGAAAAAAAATATAATGAGCTGTTGCTTTACATTGCAATTGATGACCAACAATTGTAACATTCAACATGACTTGTAATCTCTCATTTTGTGTCCAGGAGGCTGATAAGATTGCGCTGGCAGAATCAACGGGGCTCGACCAGAGGCAAATCAACAACTGGTTCATCAATCAACGGAAGCGGCACTGGAGACCATCAGAAAACATGCAATTTGCCGTAATGGATAACCTTTCTGGAGCATTCTTTGCAGATGATTGAGGTGTTGCATGTACATATATATGTACTCTCAAATGCTTCTGCTCATGAATCATGATCAAAATCATAATCTATATGATGCTACAAGTAGTTTGTCCTACCTTAATTCAGTGTACATGATCGATGATCTGAAAATGCAAACTATTTACCAACATTGATCTCCGTCCTCAACATTAATAGGGGAAAAGGTCTAATTATTGTAATTTGCTATTTCACTAATTAAAGTTCAAGGTACTGAAACGCTTACTATATATTCCATTAATTAGAGAGGATGATGGTGGTAAAACTAACGAAATGCTTATGTAGCGAGCTAGGCAAAATGTTCTAATTTAATATATATCCAATGCATTATATGATTGGCCGATATCTATTTGATAATATCTTTATATTTAAGTGTCTCTCAATTTTTGTTACTCAAAAAAAAAAAAAAAATTATATAAGATCAAGTGTAGCTTTATATACTTTCAATAGTTTCTTATGATGTGATAGAGGATAAGATTATGGGACAAACGTTATTGGGCTTTACTGTGGACAACATCTGGATATGGGCTAGCTCAGAGTGCATACTCATATATAAAAATCTCGGGTTTCCTTATTGGATCACTAAACTCCACACTGGTCTATCTTTTGGTTCTTCAAATTTGCGCTTCATCTTCATCTTCAGCTTCACCGGAAAATGGTTTCGCTCCAGCTTTACCTTCCCCTCTCGACCGGTTCATCTCTACCCAATTTCCGGTTCAGAAGAACTCCGGTCCGATCCTCCAGCGAACGGCAGGCTCTCTTCAACCGCATTGCTCCTGTCTACGACAACGTACGGTTCTGCTCCTTTTTCTTCAGTTGCTCTTTGGAAACATTAACGTTGTTAAAAACCTGTTTTGCACTGTAGTTAAATGATTTTCTGAGCTTGGGTCAACACAGAATATGGAAAAGGATGGCTGTGTCATGGAGTGGGTAAACTTCCAAACTTGATCTCATTTTGTTCAACGTGATATCTTGTTTTATCTTTTTACCTGATTTTTATTTTATTTTATTTTATTTTTATAGTGCAAAAAAGGGTGATTGTGTATTGGATTTGTGCTGTGGAAGTGGGGATATAGCGTTTTTGTTGTCTGAGAAAGTTGATGTCAATGCCAAGGTTTGTTATGTGCTGTACATTTATGTTACCAGAGTTTGATTTGTTAAAGATGGTAACTTTTTTTTGAGTCTGAAGTTAAAGATGGTAACTTTATCATTGGCAGGTGATCGGTTTGGATTTTTCGAAAGAGCAGTTATCAGTTGCGTCTTCCCGGCAAAAGCTGAAGTCCAAAGCCTGCTACATGAACATTGAGTGAGCACTGGTAAATCTGGTGGTAAAACAACTGTAATAGCTTGAAATTTGATTCAAATCACATGAATGGCATTAATTAATAATCTTTTTGCATTTGCATACTAGGTGGGTTGAAGGTGATGCACTTGATTTGCCATTTCCTAATGATTGGTTTGATGCTATAACTATGGGTTACGGGCTACGAAATGTAGTAGACAAACGTACGGCAATGCAGGAAATTTATAGAGTTTTGAAAGCAGGTATTAGTCTCTCCCATTCTGTGTCCATGACATTGAAAGCAGGTATTAGTCTTACTCTTCCTTGGCTTTACAGGATCAAGAGTGTCCATCCTTGATTTTAATAAGAGTGCCAACCCAGTAACTGCCTCATTTCAGGTACTCTTAACTTGATACAATAATCCCTTGCCTTTTAGTGCTCATAAAAAGTTTTATCATATATTTTGAAATCACACTTTAGACGTGCCGAATGTTTCTAATTTCTTTAGGAAATGATGATTGACAATGTTGTTGTCCCTGTGGCTTCTGGTTTTGGTCTTGAAGAGGATTACAAATACTTAAAGAGATCAATAAGGGAATTTTTGACAGGTGAGTTTCTTGGTTTTCTTCTTGCATCAAACTTTTACCAGAATTTTAGGCATCGGCATCTGAAATTTTTTCTGTTAGTTGAAGCTCTCTTTTTTCTAGGCCTTTTGGTTTGGTTCATAATCAGTTTTTCAGTAGATAAAAGGTATTTAGATTAAGAAATTCTACTGAATGCAGGGGAGGAGTTGGAGAAGCTTGCTTTAGGTGTAGGGTTTTCTGATGCAAGATATTATGAGATTGGTGGAGGCCTTATGGGGAACTTAGTAGCCACCCGCTAAGATTCATGATGTCTTTTATAATTGAAAACGTGTTTTGTTGAAGATTAAGCATGTGTCTTCATAAATAAGAAAGTTTTATTTTCACTTTACTTGTTCTCTCGCTTGTACCAATCTTTGAGACCATTATTAATGTTCAATGTTACTCCGAAGAAATGATGAAACATAATGGAAAAAATATTTACATTTTTGGAAATCTGAGCTCAACCATTCTCAAAATATCTACAATCCTCCAATGCCATTTGCACTGATCTGTGCATCAAAAATATGGCTTCATTACAAATTTAGATCTCTTCAAAACTCCTCCAAGAAGCTGAGCGAAGTGCTTGCAAGGTGTAAGCACTGCTGTAAACACTTCACCTACTGTTGTCATTACCTGGGATAAAAAGAACTATGTGAAACAGTAGCAACTGAACCAGAACGATCTGCATTTAAGGGGTAACATGGGTTGTCGTATGTGTCATTTAGTTCCATGGTCTTTTCATCAATGAAAGGTGGATTGCTGGGTGCTGGAAGGTTACCCTCTTTCTTTGTTAGCATCTGTAAAGCATTTGACATTGTTGGTCGTAATGTAGGGATCTCTTGGGTGCATAACAGTCCTATTTGTACCACTCTCAATATTTCATCCTTAACATTGTCGTTGGTGTCATTCTGCAACATCAAATTTGGGTCGTATAGTTCCTCCACGGTCCCTGCTTGAAAATGCCTCCATGTCTGTTTAACCAAATTACACAGCAACAAAGTAAGAGGATGAAACTACAGAATCTACTTCGTAAGGAATAATTTGCAAACCCTTACAATTGTAACAAGGCTGTCTGAGTACTCTGCAGATTTGCTTCTGTTGTTCTGCCTACCAGTTATGATTTCCATTATCAGTACTCCAAAACTGTAGACATCTGCCTTTTCTGTCAACTGGCCATGAGCTAGGTACTCTGGAGCCATGTATCCCCTGATTGTCCATAAATGAAATGCATAAGACTTAGCTTACAACCTTAACTGTAACATCCCAAATGTATTAGCATTCTTACAATGTTCCTGCAATAGCGGTGCTAATGTGACTCTTATCTTCCTCGAAAGACCTAGCTAACCCAAAATCTGCAATCTTAGCACGAAGGCGTGAATCCAAAAGGATATTGCTGGCTTTTATGTCTCTGTGAATGATCCTTGTTTTAGAGTTGTCATGAAGATGGACTAAACCTTCTGCCGTTCCAGTAATGATCTCATATCTCTTCTCCCAGTTCAGTGTTTTGCCTCTTTGTTCATCTGTTGAATGTGAAGATGTTGAGAAAAGATCCAACATTTAGAACAGGGCCCTCAAACTCATGTTTAAACATGAAAAGTGAAGTAATTTACCGAAAATGAAGCGGTCAAGACTCTTGTTGGCTAGGTATTCATAGACAAGAAGGCTTTCAGGTCCTGAGCAACTGCAACCCAACAATCTAACCAAATTTTTGTGTTCCACGCTGCTTATAATGTTAATTTCATTATAGAAGTCTGCTGCTCTATGCCTGTTGTTAAAGAAAAGCCTCTTCACTGCAATCTCTCTCCCATCAGCCAAAACTCCCTGCAAAGATGAAATTAACCGATTAGTTTCTACGATTAGAATAACATGTTCTACTCCAGTGCAAGAGAGGCCTGTGGAGAAAATCTAACCTTATAAACTGTTCCAAAACCTCCCTGTCCAAGCTTGTTGTCATTCGAAAAAGATTCCGTGGCCTTTTCAATTGTAGAGTACTTAAAGTTTAAGCTACTGTCATTGAGGGTTTTCGCCATCTTTTCTGCATCATTGGAACCTAAAAAAGAACCCAAGGATCAAAACAATATGACAACTTAGCAGAAATACTACTACTTACTCATGAGGGGATGGGGTTGGTTGACAAGCTAATTACCTTTTCTTTTCTTCTGTATATATCTGTGTTTCCAGATATAAAATCCAATAACTCCTCCAACAACCAAAACAACCAGGGAACTGACAACTGAGACCACTATCACAACAATGGTACCTGCAAAATTTATTTATGCAAATTCATGATCAAGCCAAACTCCTTACTACAATGCATGTAGAAAAAAAGCAGACTAAAGTAATTTATTTACCTCTAGAACTTCCACTTCCCAATTTCTTGTTGAGAAAATCTGTATCAGAGTACCTCATGAAGCAGCCTGTGTTTAATGCCCTCCCCTCAGACCAAGGCAAGCAACCCAATACTGAGTCAGAAGCATTTTCCAAACATTTTCTGCAAGAACTCTCATTCAAACTCCTCCAACAATCACTCAGAACATAAACTGTTTCGTTCACACTCCCACCAACACCCACCTGAGCCCTTGCATACCCTCTGTTGCTTGGCGCAGATTGAACAATACTCATCACAGCCTGCCTAGTCGAAGCTTGAAACGATGAACTCTTTCTAGTTGTGTTCCCACACACAGCCGTGTCATTTGGCCCTCTAAACTCCTCATAAAAGCTGTAATTCTCGGACCTCATGAAGCACCCATCAAGGAATATCCGACCCCCATTATAAGGGTAGCATTTGGGTAGCACTGTGCGAGCCTCCGCGTAACACAGCACACAGTCTTGAAGAGAAAGATCTCCATAGCATTGAGCCAGGCCATAGTTAATGTCAGGACCTGAACCAGTGACTGCCACTCCGAACCCAGAAGCTGTCATTTGCTCACTGATGTTTGCCATTGTGGCAACAAAATTCGGAACAAAGATGCTAGAGTTATGCTCAAGTTGGTTGCCACAGGTTACTTGCACTGTTTGTGTTCTTGGATCAGCCAGAGCTATTTCTAGCAGTAGCAGGGTGTTGATGAGAGATATGAAGAACCTGATGGAGTTCATCATATCTGGTGATGAATGGAGATTTCGGTTAAGTTGTCAGCTATCTCCAATATATATGACGAGGCTGTTTGACAAGGAATACGACGTTTCAGTGATGCTTGAACTAAATTGTTTATGGAGACAGGTGGAGGAAATTATGGGGTAGGCAGAGCATATGAAGAACCAAACCAGCAAAGCAATTCAGACAGTTCAGCATACATATATTAAGTTAAAGTTCATTCTTGGATTCACTTGGACATTCTTTATTCCAATCCAGATTTGGATCTTGAAGCATAGAGTCTAGCTCAAACAATCGAAAGGGAGGGCAGAATTGTTAGCATTCATATGTCGGCACCGGCTTTAAAGTTAGATCAGGTGGTTGGTGGATAACCAATTCCAAAGTCAAAAAGGGTAGACTAACTGGTTTTGTAGTTCGCACGCATAAAAATGGTTAACGACCTAAGTGTTGATTTGGGTTCATACTTCATACTACTATGTAGAACAGAAAACTTAGAAGAAGAGTCGTGTGGGATTGGAAGTAAGGGGAGTATGAAGAAACATCATGTACGAGCGGTCTGCATTTACAGGATGTCGACTACGACTGTGAAAATGAAGTCTCCACAACAATTTGCAGCTATAAATCTAAAATGACCATGCCCCCCCATAATTATCCAACAATATGAGACCCCAGCATTCAATACCAAAACCATAAGGTCCTCCTCACCAGATCCAGTTTTCTACCAACAGCTAAGGTCAAGGACTACATGTTTAGCATCTAGCTAAGCTAGGATGCAGGGTATCAAATTATGGCAAAGAACTAATACAAGGCAGCTTCTACTTGGCTAGAAGCACCATTAAGATAGCTCTGCAAACACATATAAGGTTCAAGATGATCACTCACTACCGCTAGCTAGCTCGGCTTTACTAATGAACCACCGAGTTCAGAGAAACACATACTAATTAACTTGAATTATTTTAAGAGGTTTTGAGTCCATGAATGGTAAATTACACAGGCTTCATATATGAACTACTTGCATTTATATAAGATGCAGTTCAATCCCAGAACATCATATATTATCAATAACTGAGCTTGAACATGGTAATTTCATGACTATCATATATATGAAACTCAAAGGTATATGAAAGTATAAAACCTTACCTTTTGGTAGTATTTTTTTTTGCATTTGGAATTACTGAAACTACGATCCAGCTGATCTGACTTGTGCTGAGTGAGCTAGGTAGAGCAGCTATCTTCTGCAGTTATCTGCTGTAGATGTTTGTGAAATGAAGACAGCTGCAAATAGCTATTGAAACACAGAGAGAAGCAAGCATTTGCTATTAAAAATTGGAAGAGACATTGTTTGGCAAAGTCAATTAAGGCAAGGGACAGTCAGGAACTAAGGGAGTAATAGTACTGAATATTATGATTAGTCTACTCTTTGTTCAACTTCAAAGCAAGACTAAACTAGAACTGATAAGACAGGAAAGAAAGTGGGAACAACGCGGTGACCAGAAATCCAAATCATATGGCAAACCGAGTGCGTTCTTGACTTTGAAATTTGATTCTGTGATATTTGAAAGCTCTCCTAGAACAGTGTTTCCGTGACTACTACGCATCAACAAGTAGCTTAGTATAGCTTAGCCAGTGGACCAATCTTCATCAGGAATTAGGTGAAGTAGTATTGGTGTCACCCAGGAATAAGTTTAAGGAAGTTAATACCTTGAACATTTCAAAACAATATTCAAGTGGGGAGGTTTTTTAGTACAAGATTATATTATGTGTATATACCTATATATCAGATTATATTATGTGTGTGTATACATATAAAGGGTACAGTCTAGTCCTCAATGATGACTCCTCCTTCATTTGATAGGCCATTTGGTTTTGAATAACTACTTACCCTTCACCATGTGCATTTTTTCTTTATACATCTGTGTTCATGTTGAGTATGACTTTAGGAATGCTTGTTTATGCTGCCATTTGATAATGTTGAATCCACCAATTATGATCAACTATTAGTCAAATCGAGTTTTATTAACAGGAGAACCACCCAATTCTAAATGCGATTTGCAATGAGAAAAGGAGTAATTGCTTTTCCTGACTTCTGCTGTGTATGTATCTGTCAACAAAGTCAAACCCATTCGCCTACTTGAATTACTTGCTGATCATTTTGATTAAGACACCAGTGTTTATCTTTACAAGAACTTTTACACTGAGAATACTACAACATATTTACAAGCAGTAGTACATGATGTAGGCATTTGCCGCATTTATATCCGCTCTATAGATGATTAGATGTTGTGACAACATATAAGCGTATACAGAATTTGAAGTATTGTAATCCGGCAAGAATTTAGTAGACTGAAAAGCTGCAGGGTTGAATCAATCATCATCTGATATTAATGGAGAGTAAATTCAGAACCGATGGTTTAGTGCAGGTCTTGTAAGGCAGCTCATCTAGGCTCAATCCAGCTTTGTGTCATACTATTTCTTGAAGAATGTGTGTGAGACTCGGGCTGCGAATTGGAACTCCCAGAAGGAATATTATGTTTGATGTAATCTGCACTACCAGAATTGAGAAATGGCGGTTGTGTTGGCTGAGGCATTTCAAAATTCTGATCAGTGAGCATTTTCACTACTAATGGCATTGATGGTCGTAGCTCTGCAGAGGCTTGTACACAAAGTAGTCCAACTTGAAGCAAGTGAGATGCTTCACTATTTATGAAGTTACCCTCTAGAACTGAATCAACGGCATTACATAGCTGATCTGTTCCATATAGGTCCCAAACCTTTATGATATGAAAACACAAACAAGAAGGTTAAGCTATGCTAAAATGAAAGTAGACGATAAAATTTGTAATGAAGCATGATCATGATATCGATCACTTACTGTCTGTAGGATAGAAACAGAATTTGATGCAAAGCTATTGATCCTCTTTCCAGATATGATTTCAATGACTAGAACTCCAAAACTGTAAACGTCTGCCTTCTCTGTCAACTTGCCACGAGTTACATACTCCGGAGCCATATAACCTCTACAGAAGCAAATATATCATTTCCCATTTTGTCTACATTGTATAAAAGTATAGACATCTACGAAACAAAACAGAAGCAGTTGGTGGAACTTACAATGTGCCAGCAATAGCAGTACTGATGTGGGTTTTATCTTCAGGAAATAATCTAGCAAGTCCAAAATCCGCAATCTTTGGCATGAAGTCCTCATCGAGCATAATATTACTCAACTTTATATCCCTATGAATTATTCTCACTTTACATTCTTCATGAAGATAGGCCAAGCCCTCAGCTGTCCCCAATATGATCTTATACCTCAGTTCCCACCTTAGTGGCTCAAGATCATTTTTCACTATAAATCAAAGAAAACATTAAGAGTAACAATAAGTAAATGGACTGATGAAACCAACATATATAGTCTTAACAGAAACATGACACAGAAGAGATTATTACCATTAAAATAATCATGAAGGCTTTGATTTGGGACATACTCATAAACAAGAAGGCTTTCAGGGCCTGTAATGCTGCATCCCAATAGCTTTACAAGATTTTTGTGATGGATTCCACTGATCAAATTGACTTCATTGAAGAAATGATCCACCCATTGTCTTGTATTGAAGAACAACCTCTTTATAGCAGCAACTTTTCCATCTGGCAGCACTCCCTGTATTGACAATAAGATGATTCACCTAATCAATTCCATATACTAAATCATATTAAAGTAGGAATGAAATTGCTGAAACGAAAGTTTACCTTGTAAACTGAACCAGATCCTCCTTGTCCCAGCTTGTTAGAATCATGGAAGTAATTGGTGGCATTTTCAAGAACTTCATATGAATAATTGAGTTTGGACTTGTTCACTATGTACAACAGAGCACCTAGTTGCTTTTTCTCTGAGAAAAAAGAAAGTGATATCACTTTAAAGTTCATTGTTTAGAGACGAATGAAATTATAATTTCAAGTCAAGAGCTTGTACCTTTCCTCTTCTTCAACAATTTCTTCCTTGTCAAGAAAGCAAAGGCGGAAATAGCCAGCAGAACAGCCAATGCAGCAGATGTTACAGCCAAAATCATAGCCAAGTGATGGCGTCCTGAAACAATAACACAATGAAATTATCATCCAGAATCATAAAATTGCACTAACAAGATAAATTAGAACCAAACTGAACTAACCAACCAACCATTTTCTCCTCCATCATCCGTCGCCGTGTTGTTATTATAAAACTTTTGGGTCGAATACCTCAAGTAACAGCCGGCATTCAACACCCTCCCTTCTTCTTTCGGAGGACACGACCCTATTCTAACGACTGCGTCACTCAAACACTTCTCACAAGCAGATCCATTCACTAATTCCCAACACTGAGCCAACCCATAAACCGTCACATTCCCCCGAATCACAGACCCAACAAAGAACCCATCGTTCTTGGCAGCTTCAGCGCTCAAATTCTTCACCAATTCCAATGCATTAGCTTTGAAAACCGTTGGATTCCCACCAAAACTGTTAACACCACAGACACTCCTGTCTACGGCACTCAAGCTCTGGTTGAAGAAATCAAAGCGGTCGTAGCGGAGATAACACCCGTCGTAGAAAAGCCGACCCCCAAGAGTGGCCTTCTGAAACGGAAGGCACCTCAGAATCTGTGTCTTGCACTGAGCAAAGCAGAGGTTGCAGTCTGTTTTAGAAAGATCACTCATGCACTCGCCGAAAGCGTAGACGGTGGTGTTTCCGGTGCCGTTGACGACGGCTGCGTACTTTTGGCGGGAAATGAGAGGGGTCAGCGTGTCCAGAGCTGCCAAGAAGTTGGATATGAAGGACTGTCTCTGTGGGATCAAAGCGGTGTCGTTTGTGCAGATAAGCGCTGCCTCGGTGGCTCGTGGATCGGCTAAAGCAGAGTTAAGTAGCAGAGACAGAAACAGAGAAACGAGAAAAACAGGGGAGCAGTTAAACATTGTGGGAGTTGCACTCAAACGTTGAAAGGGTTTGGTTCAATCTGGAGCTGTTATGGGGTAACTGGATAACATTAACTACCAGCTTTAACAAGTATGATGATGATGAAATTGATGAAGATGGTGGATTGGTGATGGTGAGAACTGGGGAAATGGGGGAAGGAGGTTGGGTTGACTAGCTTGTTACCCTGGTTAATTATAGTGATAAGGGCAGAGCTTATTGATGATGGCATCATTAGCATGGGTTGGATTTGGGGGGGGGAAAGTCAAAGTAAGCGTCAAAGGCTGGGGGTCACGAAGACGGAAGGTGTCACCGTGTAAGGTGAATGGTTCAGGAAAACAGTAGGAGCTTTCTGATTTGTTTGACTCGATCAGAGGAGCCAGCCATGTGGGGCTCTACTACTGTCATGCGGCGACTCCCCGCCGTGGAGAAATGATTGTACGACATGTCGTAGGGACTTGTGGGCATTGTATCGCACGATGGAAATCAGAGACAAACTAACTATAAATTACATGTTTAGTGGTATTGGAGCAACCTTAATTGAATTTTCAATTTTCATTTCAATTCCAATTCAAAATTATATTCTAACAAAATTTTCTCTTCAGTTTTAAATTATGAAAAAGACCTGACCTACCATGAAAAATTTAAGCTCGAGTGCTAGTCTAAATTGAACTATTAGCCCAATATATTTGGGTGTTAACATAGTGAAATATGACTTTAAATTTCTAAGAAGACTTAGTATGATTAGATAATTGA
The DNA here is from genome assembly GCA_963682095.1 of Potentilla sterilis. Lineage (NCBI taxonomy): Eukaryota > Viridiplantae > Streptophyta > Magnoliopsida > Rosales > Rosaceae > Potentilla > Potentilla sterilis. The sequence continues at coordinate 44,272,516 of OY821761.1, read as the reverse complement.
ATTCAGCTCGAATAATTAAGCATTGTTAATCAACTCCATTTCTAATCACTGATTTTTAAGACAATGAATGGTCTAAATCGATGCTTACACATGCCTTTAATAATAATGTGAAGTTTACACTAACTCCTCGCTGCTCATCTATATATATATATATATCATAATATCAACTAAACCTCGTCACTCTTCACGGTTAATTGCTTACATTTCCTGCTTACAGTGCTCGCTTCAATTTAATATCCATGCTTAGAGAAGGATAATTTAAGTGCATAATGCTACTCTTTCGGTGCTAAATTAGTAAATTTTCTCATCACAATATTGGCGCCCATAAGTTCATGAGTAATGACTACTGACTCTACTTCATGCAGCAGAGAGCAAAACTTGATGAAGATGATGCAGCTGCATAATGACACCGACTAGTGACCCACATACCTATGGCCCCCGGCGTGCGAGAACGAGAAGACACAGACAAACAAAGACTAGAAACCCGAATCATTTTTCTGTTTCCTTTTTCCCTTTCCAATCTCACTAGCTTAACCTGGCTTTGCCTCAACGTGTGCACCACCACGGCCTCTGCTCCCTTTTTACCAGAAAAAAGGAGCTGAAGGCCGGCCGGCTACACTAAAATAAAGGCACCACAGAAGCAGGAGTATTATTGTAATGGCTTCTCCAACTTGTAACTAAAATACCTGCCACTCCTTTTGTTCATTGCCCAAACAAAAAGAAAAGGGAGATTCGACACTTTCTTTACTGCAGTAGTCTTCTTCTTCAACCTTTTTGCCATCCCTGTGCAGCATTATTCTTCTGGAGTTCTCGTGTAGCTTTAGTTTCTAACTTTGTCCCTATCATATATATGGCCCGGCCCTCGCAGCAGAAATTGGTCGGTGCTACTCTCATTTGTCTGCTTGAACTCAAAACCTAGGACCACCAACTACTACCCTTCTAATTTACATACTTCAAATTTCGATTTCTACTAGAAAAGTAAAGGTATGCACTTCGGGGATGAACCTGATTTTATTATACAATTTAGGTCATAGTGGCAATCTTGTTCTTAATGATACTATTTGTCTCTAATCAGTTGAACCAAAATTATGATCGTCATACAAGACGAGAATTAGTACTGCAGGAATAATCCAGATCACTTTAACCTTTAGATTGCAGCACTTTGTTATATACTATGAAACCAGGTCATTAAGGCTTAAGAATGTTACCCAAATTCCTACCTATCCACTCAAAAATAATGGTTCCTCATCCAGCTTCCACTTCAGCAAGTACTGGTTTGTCTTACAATTTCAAATGATTGACTTAGATGGCGGCCAGGGAACAGATCAGCTCATCGATGATTTATAATCAGCTAGCTTAGAGTCAACAGGATTGAAGGGAATGGTTAATCATACACAGAGATATTCAGCTAAGAGGGCATGATATACAATTACTATACATCAGTTAAGAACCATGCAGTATGGGAAAGAATCACAACGATAAATGCAGCATAAAGACTATATATCAGTGACCTCTGATGTTACATGATAATATATATATATATATATATATATGAGAGAGAAAGAGAGAGAGAGAGAGAGAGCTTATACATTTCAAAACCATTGTATAAATAATCTTGTTAGAGTTTAGTGTGACTCAGAGTTCGCATATAGATAAATTTTCATATTGTATAAAAAGTAAGCACCTTATTAGTGTAGTACAGTGTGTATATTCCAGGCAGCCGGCCATGGAGTGCCATAATCAGTTAGAATTGAACGGATTTGAAGGCATGCTCAATACATAACAAACAAAAAGCTAGCAGTCTAGAAAGTACTACTAGAAATGAAGGGTTTTATTTTTTATTTTTATTTTTTTCCTATGGCCAGCATCAATTATTAATTAGAATCCAAGCAAGGCTAGTCACCCCCTATATAATCTGTGTATAACTGCCTAAACACATCCTGTTTCAAGCTGCAGAGTACTTCTAGCTTCCTGAAACTCGAAAACAAGAACAGCCCTCTGGTTTAAGCAGCATCTCAAAATGCAGATGAAGAGAAGCATAGCTTCATCGACTCTACTACTATTTCTCTTGATTGTTCTTGTTGCATTTTCCTTCACTTCAGTTGAGGCAAGAAAGCACCAAACCAAGAAGAGCAAACCACATAAACATCAAAAAGGTGGCAGTAACACTCATAATTCACATTTTCCTTGTTCTGCTCCAACTCCAGCTCCTCAGTATGGTTCCTTTTCTGTCTTGTCTTTTGGAGCCAAGGGTGATGGTGTCTCTGACGATTCTAAGGTAAAATAATTAGTGTGCTAATTGCATTCGTCTTTGTGTGTTTTCTGGTGGAATACCATTTAAATGTGTTAATATTAATGCTTGCTAACAATCAGGCACTCGTAGCGGCATGGAAAGCTGCCTGCAAAGTAAATGGGGCTAGTGTACAAATCCCTTCAGGTTTCAAGTTTTTCATCAAGCCAATAACTCTTCAAGACCCTTGTATGCCTGACCTTGTTCTTCAGGTTACTCAAATCGTTTTCTCATCATCTCCTCAACTTTGTTGTCTAATTAACATGAAAAAAGAGAGCTGATTATTAATGTTATTTTGCACCAAACAGATAGATGGAACTCTAATGGCTCCTCCAAAAGTTGGTTCATGGTCAAAAACCAGTTCCTTTCAGTTGATAAACTTCAAATGGATTCGTAACTTCACCATCCAGGGGACCGGAGTTGTTGATGGCCAGGGCACTGACTGGTGGACTAGTACTTCCTCTTCCTCTTTCTCTTCGGTCTATTACTTGCAGAAGAAGTCCAATAAGCATTTCCCTAATTTCAAACCCACTGTAAATCTTCTGTACTTTTACTTGGTTCCAAAAATATATAAAATTTGTACCTTATGACATGCTTATTATATGACGATAACTTCCTCCATTGTACAAATTGAAATGCAGGCTTTGAGATTTTATTCAAGCTATGATGTCACGGTACGAGATATTAGAATCATAAACAGCCCTCAGTGCCATTTGAAGTTTGACAGCTCTGGAGGGATCAAAGTTGACAACATTACCATATCTTCACCAGAGAACAGCCCAAATACTGATGGAATTCACTTGCAGAACACCCAAAACGTTGAAATTCATCATTCTACTATCGGTTGTGGTAAGAATTAATCAGGCAGTAACTTTCAACCATAAAGTACTGAGTGCCAGTTAAGCTATAGTGAGTGCCTGGCTATATATTGTGTTGCGCACTTGCGCATGCAGTTAAACTTGTATAGCAAAAGATACCTGAAACTATTTTAAACCATAAACTATCAATGAACCATAACTTCTAAAAAGTAAGCATAAAGAAAACAAATACAACTTGCAAAACTTAACATTGCACCTCCTAGAATCCAGAATATTAAACTCTAAAAAGCTGTTTCTCTTTTTTACAGGAGATGACTGTGTATCCATACAAACTGGCTGCTCCAATGTTCATGTTCATCACATCAATTGTGGCCCAGGCCATGGCATAAGGTATATATCTATTGTCATTGACATATAGAATACTTGATTTCATCTGAGTTTTGTGGTCTGATTCTGTACAAACTTATTCTCATTTCACAGTCTAGGAGGACTTGGAAAAGACAGAAGTGTTGCTTGTGTCTCAAATATAATTGTCAACGACATTTCATTTCAGAACACTCTATCAGGAGTCAGGATCAAAACTTGGCAGGTATTGAATTGATCACCAAATAAACACACACGCAAACACACACATATAAGCACCATAAGCACCTGTTTTCTTTTCTTATTAAACCCTTCTGCAGGGAGGCGTTGGTTCAGTGAAGAATGTATTATTTTCCAATATCCAAGTTTCGAATGTGAAGGTTCCCATCATGATAGACCAGTATTACTGTGACAAGAAGTCCTGCAAGAACCAAACAGGAGTTGTAGCAATCTCAGGTGTGAAATATGACAAAATAATTGGGACTTATTCAGTGCAGCCTGTTCATCTTGCTTGCAGCAGTGACGTTCCATGCACAGATGTCGACCTTATTGATATTCAGCTCAAGCCCTCAGCAGTGTACCAGAGATTTCAGCACGCTTTGTGTTGGAACTCTTATGGCAAATCACAAGCTCCTTTGGTGCCTTCAAGCATAGACTACTGCTTGAGAAGAGATGAAAATCCAGTCAACAGAATAGCAAAGTCACATGATCATCAACATCTGTGCTAGAAAATTTGCCTTCCTTGATTGAATTCATGAGCTTCCCTTCCAACAAGATTTTTTTCACTGTTCGAAGGTGATGGTATGAAGGTGATTCCTGATCAATCTTGTATTTGTAATGTACTTGGAGTTCAGACCCATTTTAGTGAATATGAAATTAATTTGAGCAAAATAATTCAAGAAATGGTAAACTATCTTGCAATCTATCATATATAATATATATATATATATATAATATATATATATATATATATATTTTTTAATTTTAAAGAGAAATTGATAATATGTTTACTCATCTCTTAAAATGTAGGAGCTAAATAGATCAAGCAGAATGTATCAGTAAAATGAAATTATTCATGTTTTTCTTCCTCTCTTCTATCTCTCTCAACTATCTCTCTCAACTCTATTGCTCTGTAATCTTAATCATAATTTAGTATTCTCCAACATCTTATTTCAAATACAAATTATGTTTGCAGCTGCTTGCAAATCAATTTCTAAATTTTGTTTATAATTTATAATCTTTGATCAGATTGAAGTACCTGTGAACTTAAATCGAGAACAAATGCATTGTTTGCCATCATCTATCCAACATGAAAATGAGAAGTACATAACCTAATGTGTGGAGTTGTGGTGTTGAACTAGTTTGAGTGAGCACTAGAAGCATGTTTTGTGACATCACAAGATCACATTCTATGAATGGTAAAACAACTCTGCATAATATTTGGAAACAAAAGGAAGGGAAGGACAACTCCAAGTAATATTCAAACATGGTTTTTTGTGTTCCTTCGTCGACAAGCCATTTCCAAAGGGTCTGGTGGATCGGAAAAGGAGCCATTCATAATTTGCCGGAATATCCATTTGTTGGCGGCCTCGGTGAAATGCGTCCCGTCCCAAATAATCCTAGTTCCTGGATCTTTGCATGAGTTAGCAATCACTACCTCTTTGCCGTCGATAGTCTTCTTCGCCCCACACTTCTCATGTAGGTTGTAATTGTATTTTCCACCATGACCACAGCATGCTACAAGCGGCTTCTCAAATCCTACAAGTTCCATTCAAATTTACTACTAAATTTTTGAAACTACATACATTCATTCATCTAAAATTCGACATTTTAACAAGTTTTGTGTAACGGTGTAGGGGTGTGGACTACTATTACCATATTTCTTGGCTTGAGTAATGAGGGCGTACTTTACTGAGTAGATATCCACATAGGTGATTGCAGCCATGGGAAGATCTTTCTCAAGCTGAACCACTGCTTCCTTTAATCTCTGGTTGAAAAATTGAGCGACATCATTGAACGGACTTGCACACCCATACTTGTTATATTGGGCCGGATTGACAAAGAAGCGATCCAGAACATAGGGGAAGCAGCCCACTGGGCCTGTGTTGTGGATCCAAAATGTTCTTCCTCCTTGATTATACACCTTCTGTAAGCACCATCCAAAAATGATTAATTAGGTCAAGAATCAAGATCAGTCATAATTCCTGAGCAAAGAAGTTGAACCTTGATGACATTTGAGAACTGGACTAGAACATCTGGAACATAGGCCTTGATTTGTTCAATTGTCATGTTAAGCTTGTAACCAGCAGTAAGGTCATTTTGGCCAATGTCAAAGGTATATAGTGCTCGAGAAAAGAACTCTTCTCTGGGCAGCAGTTTCTCAAAAAACTCTCCTGCACCAATTTGCAAGCAATCCCAACTTCATCTATAATAGTTTGAATGCAACAGTTTACTCTAAGGCAGATGGAGAAGTGAATATGAGTTACCTTTCTTGCGATAATTTTGTGATCTTGTATGGAAGTCTGAGAATTCGACAGACTGCACATCTAAGGAAATGGGGCTAGGTCCATATTGGATGGTCATGTTTGGAGGTCTAATGGTTGATCCTGCAGTCGCAAAATTCACTCCGTGGCTGAAGTTTGATCCCACCGAGTCCAAAAATGCACTCAAATGAGGTAGTCTCAAGCTTTCGGCTTCAAAACAACAAGAACAAGAACAAGAAGAAGAAGATGCATATACCTCAGTAAGTTAATTTACCCATGTACAATTAGATCGAAGTGAGAAGAATTCACCGTAGAATATAGTTAAGAAACCTGGTAGGTTTCTAAGGTCACGAGTGGCATTGTACTGTGTTCATAGTCAGTATAGGATAAGAGAGAACTCAAAGTTTTGGCATACATGTCTGGCATTGGCATTGCTTTTAAATAATGCATATGCAAAAGCAGAACTACTGGTCCTGTTTTTCAACTTTATATATACACGACATACCTTCATAAAATGGCAGTTACATCACTCACATGTATTACAGTTCCAGATTTGATGTTAGTAAAACCCCAAATTCAACAGAATCAACAAGGAGATGAAACCACTAACATAATGGAAACAAGCTAGAAGATATGAAAGAGATTGGAGTAGGAGAAAGTACCTATGAAATCAATTATAAGACGGCCATCGGAATAACGGCCGGAAGGTGTTCGAAAATATGTCTCTCCATTGGGATAAGAGGCTTGTCCGAACGCCGCGGACAGGCCTCCGGTGTCTGAGTTTGAGTCTCCGAAGTTGAATATGGCCGGAAAATAACATGGTTTTGAACAAGTGCTAGGACTCAGAAGCATTGTTGCCCAAATCACAATCGCAAAGGCAACATGTCTTAGAAACCGAGTTTCCATATGTCTAACAGTCTCGAGAGAGAGAGAGAGATACAGAGAAAGGGATCAAGAATTCAAGATCATGAAAAGTGTAGAGAAGATAGAAAAAAAGAGACCAGTGCCCACTTGAGTCTTTCTTTATCCTTTCCTGCTAAATGATTCTTGCATGGTCGGCGTAGATCTCTTTCTTAATTAGCATTGTTTATATTTGCATAGAAAGAAATGTAATTAGTACTAATCAATGACTGATCCCTCCTGAATTCAAGCAATGAAACGAAAATTAATAAGATTACGCTGGGCTGTAATAATTTTATTATTCGAACAACGAAAGAGTCCCATGACATGTAAATTGGAACGATACAGAGAAAGATTCGCGCATGCGGTTTAATGGTGCTTATGGCAAGCCATTTTCAATGGAACCGGAGGGTCTGAAAGTGAACCATCTACAATCTGATCGAAGATCTTTTTGTTAGATGCTTGGGTGTAATGTACCCCATCCCAATTCACCCAAACCGATGGGTCCTTGCATGCCTTTGCCACTAATATTTCTTTGCCGTGAACCTTAATCTTTCCTCCACATCCAAGGTGAACATTGAAATTGTACTTCCCACCATGGCCACAACATGCTCTTATCGGTTCTTTAACTCCTGCAATATATTCATATTAGATAAACAAGGTCATTCACCTTAGTAAGACTAATCCATGCACAAATGGAAAGTATAGCTAGGGTCCAAGGTCTTGCCGTGCTTTTGTGGTTGGCTAATGAGGTTGAACTTGGCCCTGTAAACATCAACATATGTGATTGCAGACGAAGGTAGCTCTTTCCTTAACTGGACCACAGCGTGCTTCAATCCACGGTTGAAAAACTGAGCAAGATCATTGAAAGGAGTGGCGCATCCGTGGCGGTCCATCTCCGAGACTAACACCGGTAGGCGGTCCAATACATACGGTAGACAACCCACCGGTCCGGTATTGTGTATCCAAAAGTTCCTACCTCCTTGACTGTGTACCCACTGCTTACATACCAAAACCAGAACTTAGTGTATACTTCAAAAGCTCTAAGAAGCATTGATTTGCATATACGTGATTTCAACAAAAGTGCCACTAAATTACCTTGACGATTTGTTTGAACTGATAGAGCACATCAGGAACAATTGCCTTAACTTGGGCGACGGACATGTTCAAGAACAAAGCGGCTGTTAAGTCGTTCTGACCAATATCAAAGGTGTACAAGGCACGAGAGAAATCCTTAGCTTTAGGCATCAGTTGTGCAAAAACTCCACCTACGTTGAATAGCAAGTAATAACCCTCTGCTTCAGAATTTACTATACACGGTTAATGTAGTAAGTGAAGTAAAATATAAAAGTATTAAGACCTCGAGTACGAGCAACTTGGGACCTAGGACGAAAATCATAGAACTCGTTGTACTGAACGTTCAAGGATATGGGACTAAACCCACTCTGCTGAAGAGTCGTGTTCTGCGGCCGGATGGTCGATCCGGCCGTCGCGAAGTTGGCTCCGTGAGTGAAGTTGCTTCCCACAGAGTCGAGATATGCACTAATATATGGTAGTCCAAGGCTTTCAGCTGAAACAGAGCATTCAGTCAATCAAAAACCTAGTTATTAGACAATTTGATTTGTTGTTTTGCTTAATGTCCTGATTAATTATCATTATATACAATTATTAATGTTTAAAAAAAAATTGGCATTTTGGCAGCTTCCAAATCGGCTTCAATCATATAAAACGTGTGATAGCTGAAAGAAAAATGTAACTGTAACAACATAGGACCCAACAGCTGAGAGTGCAGAGTCTTGGTTTATTTCAAGGCTGCAACAACCGGCCTTGAAATTGTAGATAGAGATAGACACAGTTGTATACTGTGATGTTGGCGAAGTTTGGGAAAATAAAAAATAAAAAATCATTGGTAAAATGGGGTACCTATGAAGTCAACAACGAGGCGGCCGTCGCAGTAACGACCAGCCGGGCCGTGGAAGAAGGACAAGCCATGAGGGGAACGGGCCTGGCCGAAGACTGCAGACAAGCCACCGGTGTCGGAGTTTGAGTCGCCGAAGTTGAATATAGCTGGGAAGTTACATGAAGTTGAAGCGACCCTCACTGCAGAAAGTGACGCTAGAAGAGTGATGAGGACTACTAGTTTTGTTGAGTGTGATTCCATATATTCAGAGGTAGAGATAAAGAAGAAGAAGAGAGCTGGGGGAGTGAAGCAGAGTGGAATAGTAGAGAGTAGTGTGTACTTTTATAGATGAGAAGTTGAGAACTGACACAAGGATGAGGTGTATGATTGGCTGGATAGGGTTAATCACTACCACTTGAGGTGATTAAGAATTTCTAAGTTCTAACTCAACTCATTAGAGTTCCTCTTGCTATGAATGATACTAATACCTCTCAACAGCTTTTTTACTTGAAATTGATTGATAGATCGAACAACTTCTGTGACCAAATTTGGCACCTTTTAATTTTTTTTGAGCCACTCTTAGAGCTGTGACAGAAAGCACTCCAGCATTTCATGAGGGTATCTTTAGGTTTTCCAGGCAAGAAGACAAGAAGCCTGGTAATTTACATTGAAGTTAAAAAATTTGATGTTAACAAGCAAAATGACTTCATGGCCCAATGGATAAGGCGCTGGTCTACGAAACCAGAGATTCTGGGTTCGATCCCCAGTGAAGTCGTATCTTTAAAATTTTAAAATCTTTTTATACTTGCAAGAGTAGCACCAGTGCACCACTCAAAATGTATAACGTAAACTCTGATGTCAAGCTACAACACAATGTCATATTTCTAGGAGGAATCAAAGCGTGGAGGTTTTCAACAGGCTTCAGTGATCGAAACTGGAGGGTCTGAGAATAAGCCGTCTATAACTCGTTTGGCTACCCACTCGTTTGCAGCATCGGGTATAGTGCACACTATCCCAGTTAATGTACTTTGAAGGATAGCTACAAGAGCCACCAAATACATCAGTGCCATTGGCAGAAGTAGTATTTATCCCACATTGGAAAGGAGAATCACCTTGGCCTCCACAGCATTGGCCTAGAGGATCACTAAAACCTGAAATGTCCAAACACAAAGAGAAGAGAGTTTTAAACATGTCAAATAATGATGTACAGAAATGCTACTTGCAATTTGTACCAGGCATAAAGACTAAGAAGCTTACCATACTTCTCTGCTTCATTAATAAGTGTGTATTTTGCTGAATAGATATCGATATAAGTAAGAACTGCATCTGAAAGCTTGGTTCTTAGATTAAGCACTCTCTCCTTGAGCTGTCTGTTAAATTCTTGGGCTACTCATTGAAAGACTTCAAACAGCCATTATAGTCGAGGTCACCGGGTACAGGCTGCGTGTCACGGGCCGACTTTGCGGGAGCGCAAAGAGGACCGTGCGGCACTTACTGTCCCTTTGAGAAGGTAGTAAGTCAGCCGTGAGCGTACCTTGCAATGAACAATGGAAACCACACGATATTAATATATTGTACGCAACAAGTAAGAACAGTATAATATAGTTGTGGGGCGAGCTCGTCGACAAGCGAGCGAGCAATTGAATGCAAAGTTGCAAAAGATCTCACGCGACACAGATGATTGAATAATTCCTCTCTTTATTGATGGTAAGACGTTTACAGGGGCGCAAGTACATGTGCTTACCTATACTAGTTCACTAGTCCAACCGTCGCCGACTAGGAACCCCCCTGTATGGTGCAAGTCGGACAAATAGTAACTTGGCACCAGGGAAACATGAATATTAGGAAATATTAATTACAGAAATGCCACTAGCACACAAGCAACCGGCCATAGGCTTAACTCTTGACCTTGGACAAGGTTGCTTGTGGCGTTACAAGTTATATCCCTAACATGCTTCCCCACTTAAGCTGTCGGCGCTCTCGACGACGGCATTAAGGCTAGAGTGCTGCGATCTTCTCCCTGAGCTGCTGGCTTTGTCTTCTGCCTTAAAGTCTTCAATCTGCTGCTGGAACCTCCTGAGTGCTTCGACGTTCTCCCAGCTTGTCTCTTCGTCTCCAACCCCCTTCCACTTGACTAAGAACTGCTGCTGCGGGACAACTTGGAGAGCTTGACTGGTGCCTTGGCGATACTTGTTCACCACCCGCTCGGCAAGGATCGCTTCGACTTCCCTCGACTTAGTGGGCTTGATCTCCACATGGGGTCGAGTTGGCTTGTTGCGAGAGCCATCTTCAGGATCTGGATGATGGGGTTTGAGATTGCTGACATGAAAGACTGGGTGAATCTTCATCCAAGTGGGGAGGTCGACTTTGTAAGAGCACTTCCCCACTTTCTTTAGAACCGGGAGCGGGCCTTCATATCGGCGGAACAACCTCTTGTCTTTGTTGCGAAGGAACCGGAGCTGTTCGGGGAGTAACTTGACAAGCACCATGTCTCCCTCTTTGAACTCTCGAGACTGGCGGCCTTGGTCGGCCCACTTCTTCATTCGCCCCGCCGCTTTCTCCAAGTAACTCTTGGCAATCTCTGTGTTGGCCTTCCACTCTTTAGTGAAGTTGAAAGCCCGCGGGTTCTTCCCCTTGTACACTTCTTGTACTGTGTGAGGCAGGAAAGGCTGCTGACCCATCACTACTTCGAACGCACTCTTGTTGGTGGCTGAACTCTTCTTCGAGTTAAAACAGAACTGGGCCACATCTAGGAGTTCCACCCAATTCTTCATGTTGGCATGGACAAAGTGTCGCAAATACTCTTCAAGCATTCCATTGAATCTCTCAGTTTGCCCATCTGTCTGAGGATGGTAACTGGAAGAGATGTTGAGCTCCGACCCAAGCAGCTTGAACAACTCTGTCCAGAAGGACCCAGTAAACCTTGTGTCTCGATCACTGACAATATTCTGTGGCACACCCCAATACTTGACCACGTGCTTGAAAAAGAGACTTGCTGTGTCTTCGGCAGAGCAATGCTTTGGGGTTGGCACAAATGTTGCATACTTAGAGAACCTGTCCACCACAACGAGGATACCAGAAATGTCCCCCACCTTAGGGAGGCTTGTAATGAAGTCCAGGGAGACACTCTCCCAGGGCCGAGTCGGTGTGGACAGTGGTTCCAACAAGCCCGGTGTCTTTTGTCTCTCCACCTTGTCTTGCTGGCAGATGAGGCAGGTTCGAGTGTACTCCATCACGTCATCTCTCATTTGTGGCCAATAGTATCCCTGCTTCAGAAGAGCATGTGTTCTCTGCCATCCTGGGTGCCCTGCCCACAAGGTGTCATGACACTCTTTCATAAGCATTCTTCTTAACCCATCGGCACGAGGAACATACATTCGACATCCTTTTGCCATTAGCAGGCCGGCTTCCACCCAAAACCTTTGACTTTTCCCTTCTTCTACTAGCTTGACAAGGGCTTGAGCGGCAGGATCCTTTCTCAGACCCTCTTTAACTCTTCCTTTGATGTCGGTAGCGACGGCACTGCCTGTCAACGTCGCTAACACTCGGGTGCTAGCAAGATCCGTCTTCCGACTTAAGGCATCGGCCACTTGGTTCGAGTGACCCGCTTTGTGCTCAAATTGGAAATCAAATTCTGCTAGGAACTCTTGCCACCGCGCCTGTTTAGAGGTCAGCTTCGGGTGTGTCAGGAAGTGACTGACTGCAGAGTTGTCTGTCTTTACAATAAATTTTGCCCCCAACAAGTAATGTCTCCATGTTCTCAGACAATGGATCACCGCCAACATTTCTCTCTCATGTGCGGTATATCTCCTCTCTACCGGAGATAGCTTGTGGCTTTCATATGCCACTGGATGTCCTTCTTGCAACAAGACTCCCCCAAGCGCAAAGTCAGACGCATCAGTCTGCACTTCAAATGGCTTGTTCAGATCAGGTAATGCAAGGACAGGATCTTTCATCACTGCCTCTTTCAACTTCTTGAAAGCCTGTTCACATTCCTCCTTCCAGTCCCACACCACTCCCTTCTTTAGAAGCTCTGTCAGGGGAGTGGTCTTCAGCGAGTAATTCTCAATGAACCGCCTATAGTAGTTGGCCAGTCCAAGGAAAGATCGCAATTCTTTCACATTCTTGGGGCTTTGCCACTCTTCAATGGCCTTCACTTTCTCCATGTCCATTCGAATTCTCCCCCTTTCTATGACATGCCCCAAGAATTTAATGGTATCCTGCGCGAAGGAGCACTTCTCGCGCTTGACATACAGCTGGTTGGCACGCAGCTGCTGGAACACTACCTTTAGATGTTCCACATGCTCTTCCAAGGTGGAACTGTAGACCACAATGTCATCTAGGTACACCACCACGAACTTGTCCAGGTAGTCATGGAAGACCTGGTTCATCAATGTGCAGAATGTGGCTGGTGCGTTGGTCAATCCGAATGGCATCACTAGAAATTCAAATGCGCCGTATCGGGTGACGCAAGTAGTCTTTGGCTCGTCCCCTTCCGCAATGCGTACTTGATAGTATCCCGACCGAAGATCCAGCTTGGTGAAATATTTGGCACCACTGAGCTGGTCGAACAAGTCGGCAATCAGAGGGATAGGGTACTTGTTTCGCACCGTGACTTTGTTGAGAGCTCTGTAATCTACACACAATCGCAAGCTCCCGTCATGCTTCTTTTGAAAAAGTACCGGTGCGCCATATGGGGCCTTCGAAGGTTGAATGAACCCTGCTTCTAATAGCTCTCCCAACTGTCTCCTTAACTCGGCCAGTTCTGGTGGACCCATTCGATAGGGAGCCCTCGCGGGTGGTTTAGCCCCGGGGAGCAACTCAATCTCATGATCCACATTCCTTCTTGGAGGAAGTTCTTTGGGAAGCTCTACCGGCATCACATCTTTGTAGTTCTCGAGCACTCCCTGAACTTCTCGTGGCACTACTTCCTGCTCTGTCTCGCCTTTACTCAAAGGAACGAGAACATAAGAGGGGTCCTGACGCCTCACCCCCTTCTTGAATTGGAGTGCTGACAAGAGTCGAGGTTCACTTGGCGAGATTATTTTCACAGGCACTACACATGGCTTCTCACCCATAATTAGTAAGTTTCGTGCATTCGGAATGGGGATGGCTTTGTTCTCCAGCAAGAAATCCATCCCTAGTACGACATCGAAGTCATCCATCTTTACAATAACAAGGTCCGCCTTCCCTTCCCAACAGTCTAGTTTCAAGGATACCCCTCGAGACAACCCGACTGTGGGTGACGGTGGGGAGTTGACTGCTTTCATGCGGCCAACATCTTTCTCCCGCTTTAACTCCAGTCTGCGTGCCTCTACTTCTGACACGAAACTGTGGGTGGCGCCAGTGTCAATCATCACACTCTTGGCCACTTTCCCATTTAGGCTTCCACTCACAAACATGAGACCTTTAGGCTGAGACTTCTTAGATGCAATCGGTTGCTTCCCCACTGCATTCAGAAAACTCAGAGCCCCCATTTGACCAAGTTCTTCCTCTTCATCTGGGTGGACTTCCGACTCTTTTGCATAAATGTGGGCTTGCAGAGCTGTCAATGCTGTCTTGTGTGGACATTCATTCACCCTGTGAGGCCCCTTACACAGAAAGCATCCTGGGGGTCTTGGTGTGAACCCAGTAGCATTGGGTTGTCTTGGAGTGTACACCCCAGTTGAGGCAACTGGCTTGGAGGAGGCGGTATCTCTCACATTACCCGCTCTTCTGTCTCCTCCCCCAAAACTCGAGAACCTTGACTCGGCTCCCCCACTTTTGCTCTGTCCTGGTCTCGCATTTCTGTGGACATTCATGTTTGTAGAGGGTGTGGGTCTCTTGGCAGAGTTCTCTTCAAAAGTATAATCTGTTAGTCTTTCTGCAGCTGCCTGAGCAGAAGCTAGATCTTGAACTCTTTGCCTCTGGAGTTCCGTTCTTGCCCACGGTTTCAATCCTTCAAGGAAATAGAATAGTCGATCCTTCTCTGACATATCCGGAAGGTCGAGCATGATCACAGAGAATTTGCTCACGAATTCTCGGATATTGTTAGTGTGTTTCAACTCCCTCAATTGCCTTCTGGCAATGTAATCTACGTTCTCGGGGAAGAACTGTGCCTTCAATTCTCTCTTGAGGTCTTCCCATGTTTCAATAGTACAAACATTCCTCTGAATGTCGTTGTACTTCGTTCGCCACCATAATTTTGCATCGCCTGACAAATACATTGTCGCCATGCTCACTTTGGCTTCTTCCGAATCTGGTTTCACCGCTCGGAAGTATTGTTCCATATCAAATAGAAAGTTCTCAAGCTCCTTGGCATCTCGCGCCCCTCCGTAAGCTTGAGGTTCCGGAACCTTCACCTTCCTGTAGTCCGTCACAGGTTGGGTGTTCATCGCCCGGATAGCTAGGTTGAGCTTTGTGTTCATCTCGAACAGCTCATTCTTAAACGCATCGATAGTGGCACGGACATCCTCCGTCATCGTGTCCACAGTCACTTGTAGCGTCTCAAGGGCATCGCCCATTGCCCCCACTTGCTCTGGGGAGACAATTCCTTCATCTCTTTCATTCTCTGTTTCAGACCTCGGGGCTTTCTTCTTCTCAAGGGCCTTCACTCGCCCTTTTAACCCTTCAAGGTCCTCAACACGCGTCACCAATTCATCTAGGTCGACGCGGCGTAGTGCGGCAGTAATATCAATCACAGTGTCAGGGACACCCGCAAGTTCTGCGAGTTGAGTTTCGATCCATTCGAACTTTTGTGCATTCGTCATCCCTCCCGGCATGTTCTGAGCCTTCGAGCCAAGTTGGCTCTGATACCAGCTGTCACGGGCCGACTTTGCGGGAGCGCAAAGAGGACCGTGCGGCACTTACTGTCCCTTTGAGAAGGTAGTAAGTCAGCCGTGAGCGTACCTTGCAATGAACAATGGAAACCACACGATATTAATATATTGTACGCAACAAGTAAGAACAGTATAATATAGTTGTGGGGCGAGCTCGTCGACAAGCGAGCGAGCAATTGAATGCAAAGTTGCAAAAGATCTCACGCGACACAGATGATTGAATAATTCCTCTCTTTATTGATGGTAAGACGTTTACAGGGGCGCAAGTACATGTAATTACCTATACTAGTTCACTAGTCCAACCGTCGCCGACTAGGAACCCCCCTGTATGGTGCAAGTCGGACAAATAGTAACTTGGCACCAGGGAAACATGAATATTAGGAAATATTAATTACAGAAATGCCACTAGCACACAAGCAACCGGCCATAGGCTTAACTCTTGACCTTGGACAAGGTTGCTTGTGGCGTTACAAGTTATATCCCTAACACTGCGCATGTGCAAGACACAAAGGCAAGCAGCCGATCGGACCTGTGTTATGGATCCAAAATATTCTTCCACCTTGTTGGTATAGTTGCTGCAAAACTACAATCTCATAATGCTATTTGAGAATGAGTACATCAAAGATAAAACAGATATATAGCTAGGAACTCTGCTGATAGACCTGTCATTCACCATTACATCTTTGGGGAATTCATGTGACAACTACTTTGACAAGAATCTAGTATTGAAATCTGTCTGTCGCCATAGTAACTGGTAATTGCTCAGATGAGCTACAAGGTATACCCCAAACAGGCAATCATGAAGTTACTATATATATGCTTATGGAACTTGTACCTCTATTGTCATAGCTAACTGAGCGGTCATGTTCGAAATGGATGCCAGCACTTGGTCCACCGTTTTCCACCTTAATCCAGCACTAATATCGTTTTGTCCTATGTCTAAAGTGTACAATGCCTTCGAGAAGTCCTCTGGTCGTGGGATGGTGGTGCTGACATATGAGCTTTTATCTGAAAATCAACCACAATTGAGAGCAACATAATCTCTAGGAGAGGTGATCCCCCTAACTCCATATCAGAACAAGGTTTGTTTTCAGAAAATGCATCTAACCTCGACTTAGAAGGTCATTTGCACGAGCTTTAAGCTGCACAAACTGCGAAAACTGTATGTCCAGGGAAATGGGGCTAAATCTTCCTTCAAACAATCTTCCATCTATTGGCAGAATTGTTGAACCTCCAGTTGCAAAATTTACTCCATGATGAAAGTTTGCTCCAAAAGAATCAAGATACGCACTCAAAAATGGCAAACCCAACTTCTGAGCTGCAAGATTGCCAATAGAACATTTAGATCCCAATAGGGTGCATTATCTTATGATACAAGCAACACAACCAAAACATGCCACAGAAGGTTGCCACAAGGTTGTAGCACCACAAGGCTTAAAACTATTATGTAAGATTCTAAGTTATAAGATTACTAGGCCATGCAAAGCCACCACATAATGTCATTTCAGCACCTTACATGAAAAGAATATTACTCATAAGATACTGGGGATCAGTACATACAACAATCACTATAAAAAAAATGCATACAGGAGATAGAGAAGAGCATCCAAGTCCTATAACAGAAGTTGACATACTAACCTATAAAATCGATCATGAGACGCCCATCGGAGAATCTTCCCGAAGTTTTGCCAAAGAATGTACTGCCATAGGGCAAAGGAAGCCGATAAAACACAGCTGATGAAGCACCTGAGTCGGAATTTGAATCGCCAAAGTTATAGATTGCCGGAAAGTGACAACCACTTGATTGAATCTTTTGGGGTCTGAGGCCTAGAAAAACTGAAAGTACACCAACTAAAACAACTCCAACTGCTACTGCTTCCACACTCCTCTTCGATCCCCAGTGCCCTCTCACAGGGTCCATATCACCCTCCCACTGGTTCTGTCAGACCCCTTCAGCAAACAACAAATATATATAGTTTGATGCAATTCCGAAAATCACAGAATCGGTTAGTATGAATTTTAAAGAGCTGAGGCTGAAGTTTTAGCTTGACCAGCAGGTTGAATAGGTGGTTGTGCTTCTGTTCTGTAGTGCAGTAGTTGAAGAAAATGATTTGGAATGTTCATAAAATCTGAAGAGGGAGTCTTGGGTTGAAGGTTAACTGGTAGTAGATGTAAATGTAAACGATAAAAAATAAAAAAGCCATGACGATCTCATCGTCATTACTATATTCAGGTTTCATTGTTTAAGACAATGCTCACCTCGTTGAGTTTGTCCTTCCTCCGACATCATATATACTTTATACCAAAAAACAGCGTCGGAAACGTTACTGACAAACAGAGCAGTTTCCTTCACCAAATAATAGCTTTAGGCCCCTCTCCTTTTTCTTTATACCACCTTTCTCTATTGATCATAGCTTACCCTCACTTGAAGGGCCTTGTGCGTTAGTAAAACAGTTTTGCTCAACTTAAATGCCCTTGTACATAACAGCTCCAGTAACTCCAAAGTTAATCACGCTTTCAATTCAAACAAGGGCTTGATGCTCTAGGTAGGCTTGTTGACAGAGTTGAAATGTGAGACTTGCATACCCCCTTTTTTTTTTTTTTTTTTTTTTTATGTATTACAAAAGATAAGCTTTCAGACAACAACAGGTGAAAATGAGAATAAGAGTCTGCAAGAACCACCAGAACAGTAGAACCAAATCATCTGTATATGACAGAGACAAGTAGTCACAAAAATAGTCTAGCTGAGTCCCATAGTGTTTAGTAAAATTGGATCCTAAGATCAATACAGGCTCCTTTTACATATAGGACAGACAAAAGACAAAGTAGGGAAAATTGCAATTTTACATGGGTTCAAGATGTAACAATAGATCAACGCAAGAGTTTCTCCCGGTGCCCGTAATCAATAATGCTTGCTCCATTTCCCGGAGCAAAATGAAGAAAACAAAAAGAGAGATGCCAAAAATTATTTGATTCTGCTTGTCAAAGGTAGAAGATTAATGCAATGAATCCATAGACACAGTTGTGTTGTTCACCATCTCTCTCTTGAACTTGACCTGCCAAATAACAAGGCTCAAACATCATGAGTCATTTGAGCCGTTCATAATCAAGCTCCTAAAAGGCTAAACACACAAGTATTAAAGGAATCCTCACCTGTGGAAGTCTCTGTTCCCTAGAAATCCTCCTTCCCTGCTACCCTGGAATCCTCCTTGATTACCTTGAAATCCTCCTTCTCGGTTACCTTGATATCCCCTTTCCCTGTTACCATGAAATCCCCTTCTGTCATCAGACGGCCTTCCCCACGCATCTCCTTTGCCATGCGATCTTGGTCTATCCATATATTCCATATTTCTAGAATCTTCAAATGACCCAGACTGAGAAGGTGGTCTGTCAAGAAAGCTGCCAGTCCTGCCTGCCCCAGACCCAGGCCTACCTGCTCCGGACCCAGGCCTACCTGCTCCGGACCCAGGCCGATCGATGGCTTTCTGCCCAAAGCGAACTTTATCATCCAAATCGCGGATCAGCATCTCCAATTCCCTTTCCTTCTGATGTACTATATCATGTAAACTTGGCTGGGTGGTACTAGACTCTTGGACAGTTTCACTGTTCACGTTATTTGTTGATTGGAGCTCCTTTAAGTCATCTATTTCTTCCTTTAATCTTCTTTCCTCCTCAGTTTCGATCCTGCAAGACTTTTTCCATTAGAGCTCAAGAACACAAACTTCCATAATTCACAGGTAACAAGTAAGCATGCAACCCACCAAACAGAAACGAAGACTAGATCATCCAGGACTAGTATGCTCAATGGATTGAACTAGCTAGTTTACGTATTCCAAGGACTATCCTTAATGCAACATTCATCAACATTAATATATTTCACCAGCAATGTCATTCAAAGTTCTCAAGCTTCTTCAAGTTAAAGTAGAGAAGCAAACAGACAAAAAATTACATCAAGTGTAATTGTAATCATTCGAAAGATGAAAACACGAAGGCATAAAAAATTCATCTCAGATCGAGGCATGTTATTGCCTACCAATAAATCTTTGTGACATCTTTAATACCTACGAAATTATGGGCAATTTTGATTAAAATGCCTAGGAAACCAATTCCCAGACCACCATGCAGGTTGCCATTTCTAAGTCGAGGATTCTTTCACAACAAGTAAATCTTCCAAGTGTCCAATCAAGACTGAAAGGTAAAATTTATAAAAACACAGAGCTTTGAAAAGTTCAACAAACAAGCATCTTATTATAACAGGAAACTCCTGACTTAGAAGAAGACACCAAGCTATAGAAGTCTAATCACAAATCATCCAGAGGAGTCCTAATCATCAAATCACATTTGTTACAAGGAGTCAAACGACATTCCCTTCGGCATCTCTTTGCGCTGTACTCTGTGACACTTCACCACATATGGCAAAAAGTAAAACACCATGAATGATCTATACAAATCTTGATAAATTCCCCGCCAAATAACAGTCTAGAATAATATTAGGGCAAATGTGTGTACCACAAGAAGAGTGGGATGGGTATAACAACTCCCGTGCAAGAATGAGTAAGAACATAAAGGGAAACTGACACGGATGAGTAATATGCAATGGCCAATATGCCAAAAGCCAACCAGCAAGGAAGTTGAGACCCCAAGGACAAGTATTTCTTCATGTACATAAATGTTTCTTCCTTAGTTGGGATATTGGGCCTCTAGATACAAATAGATTAATTGCCTTCCTTCTCAGTTTTGGTTAGGTACAAGCTTGTGGAACTAACTCGGACACAACATATCAGTTAACATCTAGCACACACTAATTATGTCCTTAGTACATTTGAACTCCAACAGCACTCGATATATATAACCCAATACTGGTCAGATATCTTCCCAGTAATAACTTTTACGACAGCTTATTGCAAACCAAAGACTGTTAACAACTGAAGTCAGCAAAAATATAAAAAGGTCCGGAAACACTACTTAAAAGGGAAAGACAATTAAACAGCACGATATGCCAAATTTCTTATTTGAAGAAGATCTCGTATGACAAGCCTCTGAATAGCTTCACAACAAGCTATTATATGACAGCTATGATATCATCTCCACTAATATACTACACATTAACCCTTCTTATACTCAAACCACTATACAACATCAAAACACACAAAATGGAAAGCAGCAAAGCCACGTAAACTGATATACAAGCTTATAATTGATATAAACAACAATGTATAACATTACCTCTCGACAGCACGATGCTCAAACTGCTGATCAATCTTCCTCCAATCCTTACCCTGCTCCTCCAGCAATACCTCCCTCGGCTTGGCATCCCCAAAAGGGTTAACTTTCGGCCTCGGCTTGACCACATTCTCAACCCCATGCATCCCCACACTCTCAGACCGGCTCGACTGCGCGCTTGTAGGCCTACTTGAATGCCCACTGGAAGGCCTACTCGTCTTCTTGGCCTCGATTTCCGAGTCCAGCTTCTTCCAATCCAATCCCTTCTCAGCTAAAATCTCCTCCCTCGGCCTCGCCGCTCCGAAAGGACTTGGCTTACTGCTCTTCACCACCGGCTCATTACCCCCTACGTCTTTCCGGGGATCCAAAACCAACTTAGGCCGATCTCTCTCAACTCCACCACTGCCACTGCCAACAGCAACGCCTCTTGCCCAGCGATCGAGCTCCGGGCCCGAATCGCGAAACCCGGACCCGAATGTGGACGATCTAACAGGCTGTACAGGTCTTTTCCCAGCGCCCCAGTTATCAACTTCGTCAGCCCTAGAGAAACCTCCGCCAATTACTCCACCACCTCCTCCGCCGCCACCGCCGAGGGAGCCGTAACGGTTATGCCGACCGGAATCGAAAGACTGTATAGGTTTCTTGGCGGAGGCCCAATTGTCGACCTCGTCAGCCCTAGACGGAAAATCCAAATCTGAAGCCCTAGAAGGCGGGCCCCGCCGGTCGTCGTCGAATCCGCCGTATGGTCTTCTCCCACCGCCGCCTCCCCAGGACCCGTCGGAATCGTCGCGGTCCCTACCCCGACCCGGATTGGGGCCGCGGGCGCCACCGTAGGAGGAGAAGCCGCGTGCGCCGTACTGCATTTCGTCGGCGGAGCGCTCCTTGGGGCCGGTGGGGAGGCGGAGCATCTCGTCGGGAGTGAGGCGGGTGGAGCCGGAGGAGTAGGCGGCGCCGGAGTTGAATTCGTTGAGGGACATCTTCTTCTTCTTGGGCTTGCCGCTGACGGCTTCCTTGAGGCTCGGAAAGCTCTGGGACTCGGCGGCTTGGGCGGCAGCGAGCTCCTCAGCCTCGGCGCGCTCGGCCTCGGCGGCCCAGGCGCCGATACCACCCCAGGGTTTGGACATGTTCGACGGTTAAGCGAGAGATCTGAGCAGAACCAACACGGCTATGAAGAAATAGAGCAGAAAAATTTGAAAAGAAAAAGAAAACGATACAGAGAGAGCCCTTTTATTATAAAAGAAGAAATTAAAAGAAAATTGAGTCGGGGCTCCGGTTGTTTGGTTCGGAGCTCCGGAAGGAGAGATGGAGTGTGCGCGTGTCGGAATGAAGAAGGTGGGTCCCACGTATTGGGGGTTTTGGTGTGAGTTTCAACACCGATGCTTCTGTTCTGGGCCGTTGATCTTGAGGACTTGTTTTTGTGGTACCCTTGGGGAATTATTATATTTTAAAAGGTGGAGTGTGGGGTGTTGTGGCGTGGCCCACCTGGGGAAACACGATGCTTTTTGACTTCTGGGCAGTTGACGGTTGTGATGCATCATTGATTTTGTGGGTCGTCATTGTCAACTGGGCTACCCTTTTTGTTTTTGGATGAACTTTGTGTAGCCTTGATGATATGTTGATGTGTTCTTTTCTTTCTCAATTTATTTTAGTAGTGAGCTTGTTAGTCATTGAATGGGAGATGCATACTGAAAGAGCTCCAGTTTTCGATTACCCGTTCGTAATAGGAAATGGATACAGAAAGAGCTCCAGCTTTCGATCATCTGCTTGTGAAAAACCTTTTAGAAAGTTTTATCTAAATCAAGTCTCGACTTGAAGTGGTAGCACAGTTCGCCACTGTTTTTTTTTTTTTTTTTTTAATCTAAACTACTCCTCGATAATGTTTTAATGTGAACTTGTGAAGTAAATTAACACACTTAAAAAACAGTAGGTTAGATTAGAAGATTGATATGGGCTAAGTCTAGTGGACTGTAGATTAGATTAGAGCAGAGCCTTGGGCTTCATTAGTCACAGATCCACTGGTCCAGTGCAGACCTCCCCATCTGGCCTTGCTATCTGTACTGGAGGATTCCAAATTCTCAATACTTGATGGCTCTGAAAATTGAAATGATGGGCAGCAAGAGAGACCATATCTAAGTTTGTTTCAGTCTATTGCAGGCATTCATATGAAGAGATTGATCCGAATGTTTTCTAATAAGCGAATAGGAATTGATTTTACATGCAGGGTTATGTTCCAAACTTCCAATAGATTTGCACTACAATATTGCAATAAGTCTATGCAGCAAGGTTCAAGCCTAACGAAGAAAAAGCTATACAGTCATAATGTACTCAACTATTTTGCTTAAGAACAGATGCCTGCTGCAACAACCAGGAACTTTGAAGTTGGTGTTGAAGAACAATTTGCTGACCAAAAATAGCAACCAACCAGTTCAAAACCAGAAGGACTAAGAGTACTGGAAGTGGCTTCATGACCAAATACGCATGACGCTTCTAGCATCACAACTCACATATACAAACAGTGATGTCGGAGCATCCTTATGAAACCCAGATAATGACACAAAGTTCATCCGACTTCATCGGATTGGTGATCTAACCAAATCAATGTTTGTCGAATTCATTGACAACCGAATCAATTAGAACCTTTTGCTGTCCTGCAGCTTATCAAATGAACTTTGTTACGGTGTTATCTACACACTCCCATAACTAGAAGTCAAGAATTAAATCAAGATTTCTATATGCAACTAGCTAGCTACCAACTTGGAGAGGCATTCTAGTATTCTGAGATACTGTATCTCAGTGAATAGCTTCCATACTAGTCTCAGACGCCAGAAGAAGTAGAACATATACTTGCACAACACATTTACAGGAACAAATGAGGCAAAGAAAGAGATCAGAACTCTTAAATTCTTTTGTGTAAGTAGATGTAAACTTTTCTTCTATAACATCAATTTTGATCACGATATATAGAATCTACATTTGCTTACAACAAATCACTGTTCTACTCCTAATTTTATATCACAAACACCGCACCTAAGTCTTCCCCATAACACTGGTGCCAAACTCAGTCATCCCCCCATCTTTTAACTCAAAAACCAGTGGTAAACACGATTAATCCCCATATAAAAATCAAGGCCAGATTCGTCAATTTCCAAGCTTTTGGTGCTAACACCACACTCAGAGTCTCACAAGAGAGAAAGTAAGGGCTAGCTGATGAACCGCTAACCTCATTCACAAACAGAGAAGACAGAAGGCCGCCGCTCCTACCTCTCCGCCGCCGCAACCAAATCCCGAGTCTTCCTCTGCATCGCCAACAACACGTTGTGCCACGTGTTCACTCTGGAATTGGCCTTGCCGTACAGTCCCACATTCACATCCTCCAAATCTTTCCCCCTTATTTCCAATACCTCCCTCGGCTCAGCCCCATCGAGCATCCAAATCAAACACGAGCAGAACCCTTTCGATATCTCCGAGTCGCTATCGGCCTTGAACCTCATCCTCCCCAGTTTGTCCATCTCGGCCTCCACCCACACCTGCGTGGTGCATCCCGGGACCCGGCTCTGCGGGTCCCGGGCCAGCTCACTATACGGAGGTAGGTTCGCCGCGTAGTGTAGCAGCCTCTTCACCCGGTCTATCGGCTCCGGTAAGGCCTTAAACTCCAACACCAATCGTTTCACCTTGTCTGCAACCAGCACCGGTGCTGCTGGAGCCTCCATGAAGCAGGAAGCGGTGGCACAAGGGTTTTGAATGCTTGGTTTGCAAGGAGGATGCAAACTGAAACCGCTGCCGCTGTTGTGGACGCATTTGATTGATTTCGATGGAACACTTGTGTCGTTTGGTTTGGTTCTAGGGTTTAAGGAGTGAGTGAAGAAGGAGGAGCAGGGAGAGAAAGTAGGGAGGAGTGTTGGTGTTAATGGGGTGGCGGTGAAGTTCATGGTTTTGTGTTGGATGGAAAATAAGAAAGGTGAGGAATTGAGAGAGCTAGAGATGAGAGGAGCAAAGTTAGTTAGTTAGTTAGTCAGTTGAGGAAGAAAAGGGAAGGGAAGGGGAAGATAGAGAGAGCAACAAAATTGGAGATCCTTGAACCGCGCACCGTCTGTTTTGTCTCTGCTGTTTGTGTGCAGAGATGAAGATTTCAATGGGAGTATAAATAGCAAAGAGAGAGTGCCACGTATGAGGGAAGTCCAGACCCCTGGCATGGCATGGCATGGAGGCGCCAAAATAACAAGATCGAAGTCATTTCTTGAAAATAAAATGGAAAACGATATGAAGAACAATTATATATATAAGCATTAATTGTCTGGTGGCTCCAAAAGTTGTATAATAATACAATGTTACGTTTTATGCGATACGGTTGTGGGATGTTGATGTAATGAGTAAAGCAACGAGTTTTCTTTAAATTAGCGACTTATATTAATTCCCGTTGTTTATCATGGAATTTATTTTTTCTTTTTGAATAACGTGTGAATTGTTCGTATTGATGAAGTCACACTGCAGTGCACGCATGTATTTGTCTCTCAAAATCAAGTTAGAAGGCGTTTAATCGGTTCGGATCAGGATATTAAGTCTTCCCTAGTTTCTTGTCCTTTGTTCTTCACCACATCTTTTTTCTTCAAAGTCGACATGACCAGCTTGAATGGTATTTTCGTAAAGAGAAAGAACTTCTATCAAACAAAAGCGAGTGTTGAGCGATTGAAGTCCTTTTCGCCTGAATAATCCATTTAAAAAGAGTTGGCAATCCAAAGACTATTGGATTGGAGTAACCAAAATTGTTTGGCACCTAGAGTACGTGAAGACAGAGACTGGACTTTTGCAGGTAGAAAATAGAGGAAAGCAATGAACATGCAGTGTAAGCTAAGCCAGAAGAAGCACATCTCCATGCATGAATTATTATTGCAGTGCATATATATGTAACATACAACAAATTGATATTCTTTCATTCATCACAGTGATCACACTCAAGTCGATCTGTACTAATTATTCTAATTCCGACTGGCCAAACTCACTGTTTCTAAATATCTGATTATGAATGCCTGGAGCCGCCGGCCCTATCACTCATGAAAGATAGAAGAATCCACATTTTTTAAACCAAAAGGAAATTGGTACGTAGTGGACTAAATACATATCATACAGTAAAACAATGATTAAATATTAGTTCATGTAAGCGCTTACGTTGGCAGATCACTAGGGACAATCGATCGGATTTCGGGTGGAAAAGCCGTCTTTGAATCTTTAAAACAATCATGTTCTATCCTCTGTTAATCCCACTTACTCTAGTAATCCATCGCTATTGATATCTTACACCATTTACTACAGCTTGAGTCCTTACTAATTGAAGATTGTCGGTATTAGTTAAAATATTTCACATGCACCGAGAAATTAAGGGACTTTGAGTTAAAACGAACACAAAAAAATAACGAACAATTGTTTTATTTCCATTTCTCGTTCTTACATCTTCCTACAATCCTATTAGAATTTATCCCCCACTAACCACAACGTAGGACAAATAGAGCAGTCCCATGAGTGTCTACAGCAAATGATATGGCCTGGTCTATAATCCCCATGTCTTGTCCGCTCCATACTTCTGTGCCTTTGCAGGAACCTGCAGTCACTCTGGAACCAGGAAGTGCTTTTGCCAAGTCTGATTTTTGTGCAGTGATGGTAGTTTTTGCAGAGTTCAGATTGAAAAAAGCTACATATATTTCTCCTGTTATTCCAGAAAGTGACATAGTTAGATTTTGCGACAGAGAAGTATGCACTTCAAGTCATAATGAATCTGGTAGTGAACTCCTAATGGCTAAAAATTTGTTCAAGTTTGATAAATGACTTTACCGTTTCTACCAGTGGCTATCCAAGAACGAACTCCTACTGAATTGGCTTTACCTGAGCAGAGGATATAACTTGTAAGTCAGAACCATTATATAAACAACAATCCTAAAAAATTCACAACACATTCAAGTCGATGAAGACACTCAGTTTCAAAAAGTTCATTACCTTTAACCGCATCTACTGTCGCACATAAGCCAGAATAGCTATTTGCCAAGGTTCCATTGGGGTTCAACTCCCACACCTGTAAATATCAAGTATGTCAGCTTCAATTTGAGCTAATCTAAGTTAGGAGACTACTATCTAGAATACATTTAACTCTCAGCAGTGTTTGCAAGAGAGATCACATTTGTATAGATCTATGAATCTGGATTCAAGTTACCTGATTTGCATCCCATTCGCAAGGTGAAAAGAAACCTCTCTTTAGCTCTTTCGAAGTAAGCTTTCGTTTTGAAGAACCATGCAAGCACATGTCCTCCCTGTCACTAGCTAACAAATTGACCTTCCCCTGGTATTTCTGTTTGTACATTATGTCGTCTTCTCTATATAAGCATTGAAACAAGAATCATCATGTTGTAATACAGAAGGTAACCATAATGCAACGGAGAAAATTGGATGAGGGATAGATTAAGCACTCTTACAATGCCAACAGAGATTCTCTCTTTTTTAAGCAGAAAGGTGTATGGTATTTCTTTCTCGAGTGTTCTTTCCAGCAGATGTGCTCAAGATCTTGGTCAAGAGCTTTAGTGGACCACCCAATTGCTTTCTCATCTGCACAGCTAGTGAGATGAAGAACCTGTGAGTCTGAAGTCTGTAAACTTTTTAATTGTCTTCTTGATTGCCAGGTGTTAACCAGATCATCATTCTTGATGTCCCCTTTACTTGAACTACCTGAAATCAATGGAAACTGTAGATGCCACAAAATGAGTTTCCTGTTGTTATCATTACTAAAAAAGAATTATTTCTAGGGGCTATTGAAAAAATGGCGGTACACACCTCCTTATTGTTGTAGCTAAACGAATTGATCTCCAGCAAGGTAGGATTTGTGATGAGACTTATTGTGGCATCATCAAGCTTTCTCACATCTCCTCCAAACATGAGAGGAGATTTGGCAATAGACCACAAAGTCATCTGCGAAAATAATTACAATTGGTATTTCTCAGCTAATTGCCTAATTGTAAATTTGTAAGGACTAAAAAAAAACTTAGTTGTCCTACTATATATATATATATATATTTTTGTCCTCCTATAGTAATTACCTGAGTTCTTTGCTCATCTAAAGTCAGTTTTGATCGTCTGTGTGGACCATCATTTGAACCTAATAGTACAGAAACCAAAGAGAAATTATGGTTATCACCCATTGGAAGTAGATCTTGAATTCAAACAGTTCAAACTAAGTGTTCTAAGGAGCTTCTGGTGTGACCAGGACATTATAACCCATGTAAAGCCATATGCTGAACAACCTTAGTTTAATTTATTTAAGTGACGCGGTGACGGCATTTATAAATTTATAAACTAACATCCTTCATCTATTCAATGATATTGAAAGGAAATCCGTTGCTATAGAAAGAAATTTTTTTGAGTCCTATTACCTGGATCAGTAAGCCATCCCAAGGGAAGCATATCTAAGTCAGGCCACGATTTTCCCAGCAAGCCGTTTGCTCCTATCAAATTTGCAGCAGCAAAATCCCTAATATGGAAATGTATCATGTTATGATGACAGGTTACTAAATATGAAAAATAAAATAATATTGTGTGAATTTTAAACCTTGACTGAAAAAAATGTTATTCACCTGGTAACATCAAAATGGGCTGCAACATCATCCCATGTGTCCCAATCATCCCCTGTTATACGATACATATTAACTATACCAGTTATATCTTTGGCCAGAGCAGGTGATACTTGGGTTCCAGGTGAGAGGGAATACACCACAGGATGGTCAAGTTGCTTTAGAACCTGGGAGAATAACATGCATCATTTACAAAGCTTAAGAATCCACTTTCCAGCAGAATAGTGAAGAGGTTATAGGATGTTTGTGGGTAAGTGTGTGAGAGAGATGTGTGTAGCATACCTCCGACACAACACTTATTTCACCGACATCTATGTCTTCACCAAACACACAATCATTTTTCACTGCAAGAGGGTGAAGAAGAAGCCAATCACTAACAAAGTTAACAAGTACAGAACAGACTTGGCAACCCTATGAGGAGAAATATCTAAATTAAATGTTAGGTCATAATATATAACAGGAGCAATGACAATACTTTACCAAGAATGATAGTTTCCACTCATGACAACCTACTCACCAAAATCAACACCCCACTCGTCATACTGTAGATAAAGAGATTTTAAGAAGGCCTTCCCAGCACCCAATGTAGTATTCACACTCATGAAACCATTTTGCATCCAGGCGCAACGCCGTTCTGTGATCGCTATGTCTTTTGCAGTCCATATTCTTCCAGACTCTTCATACGCAGTTCCCTAATAAGGATAAAACACACTCGGAGCAGTTAGATCAATTACTATATCAGTCTTGAAAATCTCTTGTTGCATCAGTATATGCTCCAAATGACATGAGTATTCATAATGTGTGTGCTTTCAGTTTCTTCATTACATTAAAACTACAACGAAAGATGTGAATTGAAACTGAGGCAATATATAATGAAAATAACAAAGTGTGATCCTAGGATAAAGGTATCCTTGTGGCATAAGGGAGCAATAATACCTTGGTGACATCCAAGATAGGGGTATTCGCATTTACTGCCTGCGTGCTAATTCCTCTCATAAGATGAATCCCAAACTTCAAACCCAACTGATGTACTTTTGATGCCACTTCACTGAACCCATTCCCACCTCTGGAGGACGGCCACCTACCTGGGTCGGGTATAGGCCTTCCCCATTTATCGATTACATCAAATCCAAGAGAATCAACGTAAGCGCCTGGAACCTTTTTCCTATACCACAAGTAATCCACAACAGCATACTGCATTGAAGAACAAAAATACCACATTATAATTTATAACACTCGTTCTTTAAACAAATGAAGCAAAACAAAAGGCAAGTTCAATGCTTGTGAATTGAATGAACACCTCGTATCCATATGGAAGTAGCTGCTTAGCTATGACATCAGCATTTTCCAAGAACTCCTCCTCAGAAATAGTCCAACAAAAGGAGTCATAGGAATTCCAACCTCTGGGTGGGGTGCTAGCATGTCCTTGTGATGATACCCTAAATCAACAACACCATCTCATTTTTGCACACATAATTTGCATCATGAAACCAAAAAAAACCTTGAAATAAATCAATATTAACAAAAACATTAACACTGTACTCATGTGTGATTTGATTAAAAATGGTAAAAAAAAAAAAAAAAAAAAACAAATGAATAAAGAAAAACATTTAATGTTCCCAATACAGAGCAATGATTCCCAGTTCCATGGGGTTTTAGAAACAGAGTTTCGAAAACTGGGTATTACAAGAGCAAAGATTTGAGCTCAAAATCCCAAAAGACAGAATATTTAGACAGCAGTATATCACCCAGATGCACATTATACCATAAACAAATGGAGTTGACAAATTCTCAACTAAAATCTCATGGTGATCAGTGGACGCAAATAATGGGCCATTGACTTATTGATCATCTCTGTATTCATAATCAAAGCACAGAAAAACTAAGCAAGATGATGATGGCATGGTAAAGATAGGAGTGATTAGATTACCTCTGGCTATGAAAACCGAGGAACAAGCAAAGAAAACTGAAGACAAAGATTTTCTTCATTACTAAAAACTGAGCTGAGCTCAGCTGAGTGAGAGTGTTTGGGAATCTGATTAGAGGAGAAGAGACCAAAGAAGAGAAGAAAGTTGAGAGAAACCGAAGTATCAGAGAGAGCGGTTAAATATGGAGGTAAACCCTGATACTGACAAGTTTACTGTCTCAGCACTTGTCTTGGAAGCCATTATTTATACCCCCAGTTTTGGTCCTGTCCCAATTTCGCCGTATTTAAAATACCATAATACCATAATTCAGAATCATCAGGTTTTTATAATATAACTACTTGAGGGAAATAATTCCATCTCAGGAAGAAAGTTACAGTCTGGATTTGTTACTGGTTCCATCCCAGGAAGGAAAAAGAGGTACAGAAGGGAAATTTGGATTTGTTACTAAATACTGGTTCTGTCTTCATACATTTCCCTTTCTGTGATAGCTATTGCGGTAATCGTTTCGAGTTGGTGTGAGCAAAGCAAACATAGAAACATCATTATCTCATTCTATTCAAGCAGTGAATTTGGTTTGTGATGCCGATTCCCTCACGTATAAGCAATAAACACAACCTGCCAGCGCCGGCTGCGCTATTCGGAAGTGGACTGATTCTTACAATCAAAAAAAAGGGAAATGAGTCTACAATGTTGGTTTAGATACATTCTCTTCCATATGGTCTTATCCTTCTTTGAATGATTCAACAAGGGACTGATACATGACAAACATCTTTCACATTTCTCTAATAATTTACACAGTTATGATGATGATACATCGAAGCTATCTGAATCTCTCGACATGGACCAAAAAGATTTGTATACCCTAAGTTTTCCTCCGTGATTGTCCAGGACACATTTCAACTCATACAGATATGGTATCCGAGCTCTTGGAGGAGGTGCTTCTAATAATCAGTGTGGGTTCTTTCCATTTGTTATCCTTGACTTCAAGCTTTGCACATGCAAGGAGTTAGAGGATTCTCCCACAAGTCATAGTTAGGGAAGGTCTCTTCTGGTAATCCAGTCCGTGTTTCATGGGTGATAACTACCTCCTCGGCAAAGGTTGCCCACCCCATGTAAGGATCTCCAAAGGATTTAGACATCAGCCCCTTGTCTGGTTTTATGGACTTGAGACGGTGACCCATGTACCTTCGTGCCCCAATGATCAGCTTGGCGAAGTTGCCTCCATGTGTCATCACAAATACATCAGACTTCAAGCAGACTAGGAAATCAAGCGCAGCCAAGCTAGTCACATGCTTCCTGAAGTGATCCAACTCTTGCTTAGTTGCCAGCTCCTCTTTTGTTACCTGTTATGAACAAATATGATGAGCATATCACTGAAGTGGGAGAAAAGGATTCATTTGAAGAGACGCAGCATCTTATCCACTAATTTTCAACTATCAAATTATATGGTGATCCAAAACAACCCCAGCTACAACTGTCGGAGAAGAATTTCAACATTGACAACTCAATTTCAAAATTTTGGGAATAGCACTTCAAAAGATATTAATTTCTTTGTAATCAATGAACTGTCTACAGTAGACAAGATCACCCAGTAAACTTTTTCAAAGTACATACCAGATTTGGGAACATGTTTCTGAGTGGTGCCATTCTGTTGTGGCCACCATAGACCTGCCCTGAAGCAACATAAATTTGTGTTTCTTTAGGATACCCCATTGCTCGAAGAATCACAGCTACTTCCCCAGGCTCAAGGGGACATCTCCCTTCCTTCCGCTTCTGCAGGGCTAATTGCCAGAGATGGGTACCATTCTGTAAACCAAAATCATCAAGAAGAGTTAAGAATGATAAAGGGAAACGACCACCATAAGACTGATGTACTTTAAGGTTCCAACTGATACCAAAAGGCCAGCCAACTGCATGTGCTATGTACCTTATATCGTCTTGGCCATTCTTTTTCTCTGTACTTTGCCATTAAAGCTTTCTCTTCCCTTGTCCCCACAAAATCACAAAAGGATAGGCCTACCATCCCCTTCTCAAACCTAAGATGCAGGGCCCTGCCAAATGCAAAGCTGGTAGTGAGATCCTACAAGGAGTTTAAGCAGCTTTTCCTATTAAATGGAAATGTACATACATATAGGGATTGGAACTTCCAGTGCGGTTTCTCATCCTTGATGCCAATAAATCAGCCATCTGCTCTATCTCAGGAAGAAATTTAAGAGCATGATAATTCACCCTGCACCTCAGCCTGTTGATTTCTTGAGGAACATTGTCATACCTGAAAGAAAAGAGAAAAAAAGGCATGATATTGTGAGGTTAAACATAGTTGAGTCATTCCCTAATAGCTTATATCAGAAGAAATATAACAGATTTACCCAATCAATAATCAGATTTCATAACAGAAGACCAGCTTGAAAACAAAAATTAAATAAAAAAGAACTACAAAGTTCATGTCAGCCACACATGTATAAAACTCATGACTAACCCAAGTCGATCAACAAAAGGCTTCAGGGCCATTATCTTCTTCTCCTTTATTCGAGGCAGAACATTGTCGATGTAAAATTGTGCTGGTGCATATTTAGGAATGTTTTTAACTGTTCGCCTAAAAGAAAATCATTTAACAGATAAATGTCAGCTGCAGCTACAATAACACATCTACAAAAAGACACTATAGAAGATATAATAAGTACTGTCACTGTTACTTGATTTACTGATATTCAAAGAGCAATGCTTAGGATTTCTATTAGTACAGGAGCAGTACAATACTTCTTTCATTGCTGTACATTTTCCGATTTTAGTAAAAGGTTGTTATGTCATCAGAGAGAGAGAGAGAAAGCCTTTAACCTTATGCTAGAGAAGAGCTCAGTTCTGTCAGTAAACCACTCTGGAATGTCGCGAACAATTCGTACATCGTCCTTCAGGTAATCAATGAAATGATCAACATCAAAGATATCTTCAAACTTCCTGCAGGTATTATCACAATTTAATGAACTCCAGAGCAGTACATCATTAAGAGATGAAAATAAATCTAGGCAAAATGATTCGTTTTTGATAAATCTAGGCAAAAGTCTGCTAACAAAAAATGAAAAGTTTTAGAGGGGGATCGATCAATTTTTCAAGATTACTAACAGAGACATTGTATCAACAATGACGCCCTTCTGTAGTTTGATTTTGTAAACACTGTTTAAGACCTCATTCTGGTGATTATTAGGAAAATGATTGTCAACTCACGTTGTGTCTTTCCAAATCTGGTCTTGCTTCAATACTGGCAAAATAAGGGTGGCATTCATTATTTTGGCCACACCTACAGCATTGCAGATCTGCATCAAAAGATATGCAGTGGTGAAATGTTGCAAGCCATGGCCGACAAGTTTACACACAACAAACAGCAGAATCATCCATAGATTATTTACAAAACCCAATAACAGAAGAATTATCTCACACTAATATCAGTAGTATGCAATTTATAACCAGACTAGTGCACATCTCTACCTTATCCTACTCTTAAAGAAGTTAACTGAATTCGCCATTTCCTTCTCAAACAAGGATGATCAACGGAATGTGAAATTGAAGAATTGTACGAGTGAAATAAAGAGAAGAGCAAACATAATCAGATTAAAGCCAGAAAGTGACATGCCAATAAACAAAACGAAAAAGTGACTGTTTATTAGCAGACAAAATCTTGTCCCTCTTATCATGCCATCCGGCTGAACATAAACTGAAAAACATTTTATGGTTTGAGCTGTAAATGACTGAAAGTTAAAGGTAATCCATTTCTAACTAATCATCTCAAACCACCATATAACTAACAGGCTAATCTGTCTTCTAAGATGCAAAATGACCAAGTATCCAACTTCTACCTACTTTACTCTAACACTGAGAAAATCGGGAAACGACATTAACGTCCAAGTACATATTAAACTTACAGCAATTCTCTGCTGATTTAGACCACCCTCTGCATGAATAAATATATAGCCAGTTGTTTCATTTTCCGGCGGAAGATCTGCACATAACCAGCATTACTAACTTAAACACCCAAACAGAAGCCAAATCTTAAACTAATGATAATAGATCTAGTGCACATTGCAGTCCTAAGCAATCAAAACGAGCTTAGCTGACCTGAAATCCCACCGGCACTACGCTCAGCGCAGGGCTTCCAAGATGTGGTTGCTGAATAAGGATTCTCCCAAAGCGACGGCGCTTCCTTGACCTAAACCAGTAACCAAAATCATTCAACATTTCCAATTGATTACAAGCATTCAAAATTAGCAGAACCAAAACACTTACACGAGGACAGTGAAGAGTAATGCCATCTTTTTTACACAAGTAAGGAGCATTCTACAAGTCAACACAAAACAAAAAGTCAAACACCGAATCCAATCCTAACCTAATTCACAAGCACTGAAATGTCAAGAAGAAGAATCGATACCACTCTTTTCACGATTGCGAAAATGGAGACCAATCCGAGGAGGACGACTACGACGAAGAAGAAGAGCGAGATCTTCGAGGCCTTGGCGTCGTCGCCGACAAAAGGACAGAGAGATTGGAGATGAGACCAGAACGGACGGTCGCGATCTTTGAACGGAGGGCGACCGCGGCCATCGTCGTCGTCCTGGTGAGGCTGAGCGTCGGAAACCAAGGGGGAGGAGTCGTCGTCGCCGCGCTTCATCGGAGAAGAAGTGGCGCGTGGACCAAACGAGATAGAGTGGCGGAGCTCCGCCATTGCTCGCTTCGGACTGTAAGTCATGTTTCGTGTGGGCTTTCCACACCAGAGTGGGGCATATGGCCAAAAAAGTGCGAGAGAAGTCACACTGATCGAGTGCGGTCGCGAGCATTATACTTGCTGTGGGTTAGCGCCAAAACGGTGTCGTTAAAACTTGATGTTTGAATTTCTGATGCTTGTTGATAAGTTCTGCTAGTTCTTCTTTAAGCCTACTACTGATGTAATGACGTAGTGCCCGTTAATTTGATTCGGACACCATAGTTTTCTACTAGAGTGAAACTTCTCTTATAAATTTATTTCAAGTCAAGGAAGGTTAATTCCGTAACTTCTGTGGTGTGTCTTGTCCTAATAAGGCTAGTAGTCTAGATTCTGTATTAGATAGGGAATCCCTGATTCACAGGGATACTTGATGTAATGTCTATATAAAGGTCTCTTTATCAATCAATAAAGACAGAGTTTACTATCAATCTATTTCTCCTACAACACGTTATCAGCACGTTGCTCTAGCCTCCCGTCTAATAGCCCTAAAACCCTAATTCCGAAATTTTTTTTTTTTTGAAACCCTAACCTACCGTCGGCCGCCGATTCTTCCCTTCGGCACCGTCGGCCTCTTCTCGGCAGTACCTGCGCTGCCGACCTGCCTCCCTGCCGCGCCGTACCTTCACGAGCTGCTCCTCCTCTGCCTCTCGGCAGACCGGCTCGCCTGTAGCCCAACCCGCTCGCCAGCAGCCCCCCCCCCCCTTGCGTGCTATTCTTTGCACGCATCCCTCGAAGACCAAAAATTGCTCGCAAGCCAAGCAAGCGGTCCTCGAAGCCTTATTCGTTGCTGAGAAGACATCAAGAAAAATCGAAGAAAACAAGCTTTCCCAAAATTCAAGTTTCGTTTGATCAAGCTTCACTTGAAGAGGTAAATATTTTATAAACGTTCCCGCTTCTGAATTTTCAATAGTTGGGTTTTGTTTTTCTTCCGGGACCTTTTCGTGTCCCTGCTACCTCATTCCGATTCTATCGCTTCTCGGGACGGCATACGGGGATTTAGTCACCCCGGTGCCAACGTTTATTGGGGTAACTGTGATGTTACCGGCCACCGTTATGCTTGTGACTGTGATGTCACTGTGAACCATAACGTTTTCTTTTTTAAAAGAAAACAAAGGGAAGATATCGATTGTGACTTGAAGTCACGTTAAACATCGATTTATGTGACCATGATATATCTTGGCACTATTCTAAAAGAACAATCAAACTTGATTAGTATTCAAATATACTAACGTCTCCCTGTTTGTGTTCTGTAGATGGCTGACACTCAGCGTCCAGAATTTGACATCTTGGATGTCCAAGGCAAGGAATACAAGAGGTGGATCTCAGATGTAGAGAACACCTTCATTGGTAAAAGATTTACCGCCACCATCAACCCTCCTGAAGATGCAAGCTTACAAGCTTCTCCTGAACAGAAAGCACAAGCCCTGATGTTTCGCAGGCGCCATATCCATCCAACGCTCAAAAAGCAATACCAGAGGAAAACCGATCCCAAAGAGCTATGGGATATCCTCAAGGACCGCTTCGACAATGTGCATGACGCACAACTCCCAGACCTCATGTCCGATTGGGAGCAAATCCGCTTATTGGATTTTGATTCCGTCCAGGAATATCATCAGACTATGCTAAACTTGCAATCTGATTTGAGCTTTTGTGGGGTCGAAAAGAACGATGATGATATGATGGAGAAGATTTTCACGACGTTCCCAGAATCTGCGTCCATGTTGTCGCATCAGTACCACGATCTCCGTGAGAAAGGCACTATCAAAACCTTCAGTGATTTGATGAATGTGCTTCAAAGAAAGGAGAGGTACCATGAGTTGATTCTTACCACCAATAAGAGGCCTCGAGGACCGAAATTCATTGCGGAATCTCATCAAGCCCGTGGTAAAGGTTCTAAGCAAAAGCATCAACCTCATGAACGTCAAACACCACCACCACGTACGCCAAGAGCAACACGTGGCAGACGAGGAGGGAGAAGAGGCGCCGGCCGTGGCCGACAGCTTTCTTGGACAAGGGATGGTGGCGGCGCCGCCGCTCCTAGAGGAGGGAACCGGCCCGGTTCCGGCCCTCAACGTGGTGGCCACGCCTCAAGCTCTGTTTCGGCGCCTTGCTTTAAATGTGGCTCCATGAATCATCTTCAACGCAATTGCACAGCAAGTAGAGAGATTCAAGCCGCTTACAAGAAACACAAACAATACATAGAACAAGAAACGAACTATGTAGGAGACTTTGAGGAAGAAGAATACGATGAGGAAGATACGAACTTCACCATCGATGACTTCTAACCTACCAAGAAACGTAGGACTCAGGAGTATGATACTCTGGATTATGAATAAGTATTTGACTTAGGTCATGAGATACATATTCAAGTTTGATTTTGCTTGTTATTTTGACATAATATAGTCAATAAATCACGACTTTGTTCGATAAGTCGCTCTATTTTAGAACAACCTTGATGTACTTTTGAGTTGTCATCAATAATATTTCTCTTATTCTACGAATGATTTGAGATTTTTACATCCCTATGAAAGCATAAATGGTTCAATGCGTCCAATTCTCAATGGCATAATTA
Organism: Potentilla sterilis; assembly: GCA_963682095.1. Lineage (NCBI taxonomy): Eukaryota > Viridiplantae > Streptophyta > Magnoliopsida > Rosales > Rosaceae > Potentilla > Potentilla sterilis. The sequence goes on along the minus strand of OY821761.1, from coordinate 44,234,855 downwards.
TTTTGAGTTCACCACAGTTCTGGTGATGTTAACTCATATCTGAAATAAGATCACAAAGACAAAACGAGAGACTCGCGATCCGCCAGGCCTCGCTCGCCATGGATACTTGCCAACTTGGTTGCGATCTGCCAACTTGGCCGCGATCCGCCAGGCCTCGCTCGCCATGGATACTTGCCAACTTGGCTGCGATCCGCCAACTTGGCCGCTATTCGCCAGGCCTCGCTCGCCATGGATATTCGCCAACTTGGCTGCGATCCGCCAGGCCTCGCTCGCCATGGCTATTCGCCAACTTGGCTGCGATCCGCCAGGCCTCGCTCGCCATGGCTACTCGCCAACTTGGCCGCGATCCGCTAGGCCTCACTCGCCATAGCCACTCGCCAGCTTGGTTCAACACCGAATCCGGTTTTTGTAACCAACATCGATAGCCTATCGAACAAATGCAACTTTTGCATCAATGGCTCGGCAACGACGTGTCTTCGGACTCGCCATGCTTCGGATTTAGCTCAACCGTCGCATCGTATTGCCTCAATGCCAGACCGGCACTCACCACTCGCCTTACTTCGGCTCGGCGTTAGGGTAGCTTAGGCCTTACCACAGCTTCGGCTTTGGCTTGGCCCCGGCCTTGGCTCGGCCACGCCACCTACGACGGTGTCCGGTCTCAATCTCTGACCTAGGCTATGTTAACGCTCAATGTTGGTATTCGGTGATTAAAATAAGGCTTATCTCTTTCTCTCAAGTTATGTCGATGCCATGGCTATGTTATTGGCCTTAATACACTTCATTTTGTGATGATATATTGCTTCAGTACACTTACTTTAAAGTGTTCGCCGAAGTCTAAAGTAGACTATTGATTCAATTTACATTGTTTTTGTAGATGTATCAAGGCGAGATTGAGTGTTTGTTGGATTGTGCAACAACTCACACGATTCTGAGGAATTGACAATTGTTTTCGGATTTTTCGCCAAGAGAATCGTCGTTATCTACGATGACAGGAACTGGACCCGTAATTAAGAGTCGTGGCAATGCTCAATTCTTATTGCCAAATGACACTGAAATTCGGGTAGAGGACGCCCTATATGCGCCTAAGGCGCCAAGAACCTTGCTAGCTTTCAAGGATGTGCATGACAACGACTATCACCTCAGCACTTATGTTGAAAATGAAACTGAATATCTGTTGATCACCTCCACTGAGAATTTGCGTACTCGCATTGTGGAGAAGTGTAAGCGTGTTCGAAATGACATGTATTTCACAACCATTAGAGCCAAAGAATCTCATGTTGTTGTCTTATGCGATTCAGATGCTTACAAGCTTTGGCATGAGAGACTCGGTCATCCGGGTCGTGATCTGATGATCCATATTTTGAAATGCTCCCACGGTCATCCATTTTTCAGATCACAAAAGCACAGAGGGCGCCTCGGCCTCGGTTCGGCCGCCATGCCGTCGATAGCCGCCTCTCGGCTTCAAGGAGAGGTTTGGCCTCCTCCTGCTTCTCATGCTTCTGTAGCGATGTCTAATGCTCATCGTTCGTTTTGCAAAGCTTGTTCACTAGCAAAACTTCAAGCAAGACCATCTTTTGCTATTGATAACAAACAGAATATTCCGTTCCTACAACGAATACAAGGTGATATTTGTGGACCTATAACACCAGAATGCGGACCATTTAGATATTTCATGGTTCTGGTTGATGCGTCAACGCGTTTTCACACGTAGCGTTGTTGTCCACGAGGAATGCTGCATTTGCTAAACTCCTAGCTCAGATCATTAAGCTTCGGGCTCACCACCCGGACAATCCGATTAAGTCAATCAGACTGGATAATGCTGGAGAGTTTACGTCAAAGTGTTTTGATGACTATTGCATGTCAGTTGGGATTGAAGTTGAACATCCTGTGCCCCATGTTCATTCTCAGAACGGTCTTGCAGAAGCTGCCATCAAGAGACTTCAGCTTGTAGCTCGTTCTCTTGTCATGGCCACTAACTTACCGGTTTCGGCATGGGGATATGCAATATTACATGCAGCTATGCTTATTCGTCTACGACCCACAGATAGCCAACCATTTAGTGCGTACCAGTTGGTAACTGGTTACGAGCCTGATATTTCGCATCTGCGTACTTTTGGTTGTGCCGTATATGTGCCTATCACGCCTCCACTGCGTACCAAGATGGGTCCACAACGACGATTAACTATTTATGTTGGATATGAAGCACCAACAATTGTCCGCTACATAGAGCCTATGACAGGTAATCTGTTTACTGCTAGATTTGCAGATTGTCACTTTAATGAGACATCCTTCCCGCCGTTAGGGGGAGATGGGGCCGCATACGTCCCTAGTGAACGTCAGGAATTGACGTGGTTCTCTCCCACTATGTCTCATTATGATCCCCGTATGTCTCAGTGTGAGACCGAAATACAACGCATATTGGAACTACAAAAGGTGGCGGATTCGATGCCCGACTCCTTTACTGATATTGCGAAAGTGACAAGATCAACCATACATGCTGCGAATGTACCTGCAAGGCTCAACATTCCTCGCCATGCGCGAGCACGCGCCGCCGGTCCCGGACCCGCAGCCCTAGGTGCCGTCGGCAGCCTAGGCTCGGCACCTCCAAGTGGAGGGCCGGCGTCGACTTCGGATCCTCCTAGAAAGAGGGGGAGACCAATCGGTTCCAAGGACAATGTACCTAGAAAGAGGGCATGTGTCCAGGCACAAAGCGATCCGTTCATCATCGATATTGTGACGCCATCACACGAGATTGTCTCCGACTATACCTATGTCCAAGAATCAACTCTGAATCATCTGGGGGACGCCTCAGACTCACCGTTGATGTTGGAGAACAAGGAAATCTCACTAAACTACTTATGCATGCACAATCTTATGGAAAGGAATTCCATGTATATTGATGATGCATTCGCCTACGCCGTTGCTCAAGAAGTCATTGACGACGACGATATGGAACCCCGCATTGTTGATGAGTGTCAACGTAGGGCGGATTGGCCGAAGTGGGAAGAAGCAATCCAGGCTGAACTAGACTCTCTAAAGAAAAGGCAAGTATTCGGACCGGTTGTGCCTACACCGCCGAACGCCAAGCCTGTTGGACATAAATGGGTCTTTGTCAGAAAGCGAAATGAGAATGGTGAAGTCCAGCGATATAAAGCTCGACTCGTGGCGCAAAGTTTTTCTCAACGTCCTGGAATTGATTATGAGGAGACGTATTCTCCTGTCATGGATACTATTACCTTCCGATACTTAATTAGTTTAGTAGTCTCAGAGAGACTCAATATGCAGCTTATGGATGTTGTTACAGCGTATCTTTATAGGGATCTAGTTACGGAGATGTGCATGAAAGTGCCAGAAGGACTTTCGTTACCCAAGTCAAGTGAGCAAAAACCACGAAGTTCATTTGCTATCAGGTTGAGACGATCTCTACATGGACTCCGACAATCTGGTAGGATGTGGTACACACGGTTAAGTGATTACTTGATTGGGAAATGATACAAGAATGATGAGTTGTGCCCTTGTGTGTTCATAAAGAAAACAAGTTCAGGATTTGCCATTATAGCCGTCTATGTTGACGATATGAACATCATTGGAACTCTAAATGAGATCAATGAGACCGCTAGCTACTTGAAATCCGAATTCGAGATGAAAGATCTGGGAATGACTCGGTTTTGCCTAGGCTTAGAACTAGAGCACCGAAGTGGTGGAATCTTTATACACCAATCTGCATATGTCCGAAAGATGCTCAGGCGATTTAACATGGACAAAGTTATGCATCCTACAGGCACTCCCATGGTCGTTAGAAGTCTGAATATCAACAAAGATCCCTTTCGTCCGAAAGAAGATGACGAAGAGATCTTGGGAGCTGAATATCCATATCTTAGTCCAATTGGAGCTTTGTTATACCTAGCTCAGTGTACTAGACCATACATTGCTTTCTCAGTGAACTTGTTAGCTAGATTTAGCTCTGCGCCAACACAACGTCATTGGGTTGGAATCAAGAACATCTTTCGATACCTTAAAGGAACCCTTGACATGGGCTTGTACTATCGATACACTCATCAGGATTCGACACCTAGTCGATCTCTTGCATCCAACAATACAAACCGTGGCTCAGATCGCCATCCTGCAGTCATATCCGCCAAGACTGGCTTTGGCTCAGCCATCCGCCATCCTGCAGTCATATCCGCCAAGACTGGTTTTGGCTCGGCCATCCGCCATCCTGTAGCCATATCCGCCAACATATCCGGACCCGAGGATGCTAAGTCGTGGTCCCGATACGGCTTTGACAATACCCCCTCCTACTCAGATACACCAAATGATGTGATGATAGGATTTGCTGATGCTGGATATTTGTCAGATCCACACAAAGGACGTTTCCAAACCGGTTATGTTTTTACCATTGGGAATACGGCGATATCTTGGAGATCAACCAAACAAACCCTTGTTGCTACCTCCTCGAACCATGCTGAGATTATTGCACTACATGAAACAGTCAAAGAATGTGTTTGGCTTCGCTCAGTTATATCTCACATTCGAGAGTCTAGTGGACTTGAGTCTACTACGATGGGACCAACTTGCATATTTGAAGATAATGCAGCATGCATTGAGCAAATGAAGTTGGGATACATCAAGGGTGACAATACTAAACACATTTCGCCTAAGTTCTTCTACAATCAGCAGCAGCAACAAGAGACTCTGAATATCCAAGTGAAGCAAGTCAGCTCAGAAGATAATACAGCTGATCTGTTCACCAAGTCTCTACCCAAATCTACATTTGTGAAGCATGTAAAGCGCATTGGTATGTGTCGCTTATCCGAACTCAAAGACTGATTGACTATCAGGGGGAGTTCTCGTCTAGACTTCAGGGGGAGTCTAGTTATGCATGTCTCACATACTTGTAGTTGGTGCGTTGTACTCTTTTCCCTTAGACCATGCTTTTATTTTTGCCCAAGAGGTTTTTGTTTGCTGGCAAAGGTTTTAACGAGGCAACAGTTCATGCACCATTGAGGACGCGACACAAGGGGGAGTGTTCAAGGAAGCTTAATTCCGTAACTTCCGTGGTATGTCTTGTCCTAATAAGGCTAGTAGTCTAGATTCTGTATTAGATATGGAATCCTTGATTCACAGGGATACTTGATGTAATACCTATATAAAGGTCTCCTTATCAATCAATAAAGACAGAGTTTACTATCAATCTATTTCTCCTACAACAACATCCTATTTCTCTAATAAATTTTTTTGCAGGTTACTTTCTAAAATCTTTTATGAGTTTATTTAAATCATCGCATGTTATCTGAATTTCAAAACTCAATTTAGAGAATCATTAGATATAGTATCTATTATGATCAAACGTTTCAGTCTATTTTTTTTTTTATTTTCTTAGAAAATGTTCACTCTTTATTAACCAACTATTACAATGACATGAACCGATATAGCTCAATTATAACCAAACCCATTCGAAGAGCCTTAATACTTTCTTACAGCTCATCTAAGGACAAGGCAACCTCTTCCGACGTCATATATCAAAACTGCCTATATATATGTAGAGGCAACTCCGCATGACATTGACAATAAGAAAACATTGATGTTAAACCAATAATCTCTAGATAAGACACCAAACTCATGACACACCCGATCGAATAACAACACCAACTTGACTAAGACCCAAACCTTTGCTCACAAAAAGAGAGGACGTCTAAGACCTGATTCAAATCGGGAAATTGATTATGTCAGCCTAACACTTCATGGTCTCACTACCGCTCCACATTGTCGTTTCAGTACACCTCCACGCCCGAACCGCCGCTTCATGGTCGAGCAACACACATTGCACTCAACCCGCCAACGGATCTTCGTCCGCCCTCTTATTGCAGCGTAATTATCTCCTTTCATCGCCACCTATCTATAGTGCACGACCTCAAACCGGCAACTAGTCATTTTTGTCCGATGACAGCATCATTACTTCATTAGACGCTCTATGCTGGCGTCAAACGAGGAGAAGAAGAGTTTCATGAATACCTAGAGAAACCTGATTCTAACTTGCTGTGAAATCAAACACTCTATCTATTATGTTTGTTTCTGCACAAACCCGTTGGCCTCAGTTTTAGGGTTTTGGGCTCGGTCGGGGACCCGGACTCGCTCTTTCAGCCCTCTCCCGTCAGCTTTCATCTTCCTTCCCTCCATGGCATCCGGATCGTGGATTTGCTTTCAAACTGCCTTTCAAAGGATCGATCGGGTTCTATCATCCGGTAGAGCAACGCTACTTTTTCGTGGATCAAATGCTTCCCACAGACGGCGCCAATTGTTTCTGCACAAACTCGTTGGCCTAGTGGAAACTGATGAATCTAGATGTGATCTCCTCCTGCGAACCTGCTAACTAAGGGGAATACCGGGCGGGCCGGTCTTCTCCTCTCCGATGCATAAGTTAGTACAGTTGGGATGAATAGATATCTTAAGCAAGAATGATAAGCAGTTGGAGAGATCAGTTACCTATTAAAGAGGGTAGTTGAGGCCTTTATATAGGTGGTCGAGCGTGAGGTCTGGTCTTACTCTTCGATGTGGGACTGGTTTCCTTCTGTTCGTACATAAAAGGGCAGCTCTGGTGGTCTGTTCGGCAGGCTGGCGTCCCCGGTTCCCGGGCCCCTGGTCACAAGGTAGACTGCTGGGCCTCGGGTCCTGGTGCTGGTGATCCTACTCCGGGCCTCAGTCCGGCCCCGAGCATGCTGGTTGCGGGTCTGTGGGCCTTTGTAGCCCCTCTGTGGCTACTGTCAACAATGTTAATGGTTCAAAACTCACTCAATATATATAGAGTGTGAGTTATTTAATAGTTCAAAATTTAGTATATGTAAGAATGTGTGAGTTATTTAATTAGTGATGAAAACTCTATGCAGTACCAAAATTTCCGAGAAATAAAAGAGAGAGAGAAATTTCGATACACTAATTTATACCGAAACGGCTGCGTTTAAAATGCAATGGGCAGTTTTGGAGTTTCAAAAGGTCTACTAGTAAACTAACCGAAAAGGCCATGAGACAGAGCGACCGCGTAGCAAGGAAAGCAAAGCAGCGTTTGGACTCTTGAAGAAGCCACCACGTACGCTGTGACCGACACATGGCGGCCACTCGAGCTCTCCCCTCTCCCTACCTAAACTCTAACCTCCCGCCCTCACTCAAATCGTCCTCCTCCGCCGCGTTCGTCATCCTCAAACCGCCGAAGAAGAATCACAACAACATCAGGTGCGAGCTCACCAGCACCAACAATTGGACCGTCGAGCCGGACCCTCCGGTCCATTTCTTCACCACAGCCTCGCAGGAGCACATTCCGGTGCCAATGGCTTCCGAATCGGCCGTCAAGAAAGCCAAGAGAGTCTGCCTCTTCTACTGCGCCGAGACCAAAGAGCTCGCTCAGAAAGTCGCCGCCGAGTCCGACGGAATTGAGCTCCGGAGCATCACCTGGAGGTTACACCTCTCATTTCTCTCAATCAATCTGCGCACGTTTCGCAATTCCGAGATTCATATGTTTAAATTTGGTGTTCAATTTTGTTGATCAGGAAATTTGCTGATGGATTCCCTAACATTTTCATACCTAATGCGCATGCGATTCGTGGGCAACACGTGGCGTTTCTGGCCTCGTTTAATTCACCGTCGGTGATATTTGAGCAGCTCTCTGTAATCTATGCGTTGCCCAAGTTGTTCATAGCCTCATTCACGCTTGTGCTTCCTTTTTTCCCGACGGGAACGTCTGAGCGGATGGAGGATGAGGGAGATGTGGCCACTGCTTTCACACTGGCCAGGGCATTGTCGAATATTCCAATTTCGATGGGAGGGCCAACTAGTTTGGTTATCTATGATATACATGCCTTGCAGGTTTCTGCACATTAAATACACACTTTAGTTTGTTGATTGTTCTTTTTCGACGAAATTGTGACTGTATTTTAGTTATTGTTTTGTGCATGTGTAGGAGAGGTTTTACTTTGGTGATAATATACTACCGTGCTTTGAGAGTGGTATCCCTTTGCTTAAAACTAGGCTTCAGCAGCTCCCTGATTCCAACAATGTGAGGTTCTTTTCTTCTTTTTATGTCTGAATTACGGAGCATGAATGTTTCATAAGAAGAACAGATTTCAAAAGCTATTTTTATGACTTTATCTGTGACTTGCTGCGCTGGTTTGCAACGGTTCAGATATCCATTTGTTTTCCTGATGATGGTGCATGGAAACGATTTCATAAGCAGCTACAGCATTTCCCAATGGTATGTCTTTCCTTATACCAATGTGGATCTGTTACTTCTTGTCTGATTGTTGTGTCTCTTAACAATCTGATTGTTTAGCTATGTGAATTAGTTATGTTTAACAGTAGGATAATAATGCCAATAAGCTGGATATAAGTTTATCTTTGCAAGATGTAATAAATGACACACTCTATCCTCTTATTATATCTTAAGACGCCATCTAAAATCTAATAGTTCAGTGTCCATTTTAGGTGACATGTAGTGCAGAAATGCTTGCTTACATGTTAAAAACATAACCCGTCAGCAACTGAAAATGCAGATTGTTTGTGCGAAAGTTCGAGAAGGTGACCAACGCATTGTGCGTATTAAAGAAGGAGACCCTAAAGGACGGCATGTTGTGATTGTTGATGACTTGGTTCAGTCTGGCGGCACACTGATTGAATGTCAGGTATTCCATATCCTGAATGAACTTCTTGCTTGCTGCCTTGGTGTTCATAAATTTGAAAAAGAGGATGGAAAGATGGAAATGATTAGTTTGCCTGATTGGCCGGCTAATGCCTAACCAACCGAACAATTTGGTTTAGATGGATGACTCAATAGGTCAATAGTGTTGACACATACTCTTGTTTTAGGTTCATTTTCTGAGGAGAAAGTTTGTATACTTGTGGATAAGGTAATCTGAGATGCTTAATTACCTTCTTGTATTGTTTTAGAAAGTATTAGCCGCCCATGCTGCAGCAAAGATAAGTGCTTATGTAACACATGGGATTTTTCCTAATAGATCATGGGAACGCTTCGGAAGTGATAAAGGAGGTATCACATTATTTACTGCTTCCTTTGCTCCTTATATAATCTAACAGAAATTTAAATCAGTAGTTTTGGAGCGAACTTGGTTATAACTCTCAAAGTTTTAATATTTTTGTGCAATCTTCCTTGTTGCAAGCAGGGAACCCTGAGCAGGGCCTCACATACTTCTGGATTACAGACTCATGTCCCACAACAGTGAGAGATGTGATGCACAATCCGCCATTTGAAGTTCTTAGCCTTGCTAGTTCCATAGCAACTACTCTTCAAAAGTAGGTGAAACTTAAAAAGCATTGAATAAATATCCTTTTTCCCCAACCCCTTCCTTTATTAAGTGTTCGATGGATTTTGGAGTCATTAGGCATAGAGAAAGTATGCGGCTTTGAGTAGTTATGCGGCTGAGAGTTTTTCACTTCTTGCAGCAGTTAGATGACCAAATGATGCCAACTTTCAGCGGCACTTGAAAACTGTTGTGCATGTATTTTAGTTTGACTTGTAGAAACTGTTTCTTTTCTATGACACTGAGTGTCAGTTTTAATTAGTGGGAGTTAATAAATGGGGACTGAGATGGTAAGAGCAATATTGAAGCGGGCTAAAACATTTTCCGATGTGAAATAACTGAACGGTCGCCCTTTTGTTCTGGTGTCAAGTTCTGAACATCCCCAACCGAATAATTTCTCAATGTTATACCAAACCTGTATACACCTGTATCCCAAGAGCAGACTTGGCAAGATGAAATCAGGTGAAACCTGATCTGTATTAACCATTTTGAAACATTGATGGAATGGTTTACATCAAATTCATATTGGTGATCTTCTCACTGGTAAAAAAGGATATTACACTTTTGTCAATGCCTTATGGCCCTTATTCTTGTATTGGGAATCTGGGAACCCAGGTGACCTTCTCCAACTTGACCTTTATTTTTGGATTTCTGAGCTCAAATAAGGCTACTACTACTGAGTACACAGAGTACCACCCGGCTCCTTGCATGCATAGTCTTACAATTTTGACACCGGACATGCAAGTAGCACAATTGGTACGAAAACAGAAGAAGCAAATTTATTTGAAAAGGCAAGTAGCCAAGCACAGGGGAGGGTTTGAGCAATTTACAACTGGAATGACAAATCTCATTATAAACATGAACAGTATCTGTTTCTGGGCCATCTTCAGACCTGCAGTACAGTACAGTAACAAGAAACACGGGATGTACTTTAGCTCAAGGATCCCATGTATATTCAATCTAAACTGAAGTTTTATTGAGATCCTGGAGAAAGAGGTACTTACAAAAACCAGGGCCGCTCTGATGCCACCTACTGTAGAAATATGAGGAACACACGTATGATCTGTATGCTACACCTGTAATTGGAGATATACTAAACCATATCCCTCCTCTATTCCTTTATCTCATATCTACTCATCCATTAAACACACAGGGCAGGCCGGTGCCTCACTTGTTTGGATGCCTTTATGTAATTCCAGAGCCTTTCGAGAGCCTTGCCACTGTCAATAGCCTCTCTGGCTCTATCCAGCGCCACAGATATGTCTTGTGCACCATCACACCCGAGCAAGTGATCAACCATTCCAGCATTCAAGACTATTCGATCATAAGCCGGTCCCTTTTGACCATGAAGAGCATTTAAACCCAACTCTAAATTTTTTAATACCTAAACTTAAACAAAACGAATGTGATGGAAGAAATATGAGTATCCTATTCATGTGCCACAAGAATTCTCACACACACACACAGAAGAGGGAAAAAAGGGGTAGGTAAGAAATTTGAGTAACTTACCGATCTGTCAGTTCTTGGGGTATCAGTGGATTCAAAACCATAGTCTGCGGCATTAACTTCCAGGTTAAAACTCTCACGCGAAACCCCTGCAAACCAAAATTTCCAACTTCAGTTTTCATGACAGGAAATTGATTCCTAAAACCCCTATAGATCTGAAATTTGCAAACTACATCTAGTTGAGTGAACAAAGGAGAGTGAGATAATATAGAAACAAACCATCAATTTCACAAGCAGAAGCCATGCTAAGTGAACGGAACCCTGAACAGTAGTTTACAGGAATTCCTTTTGATGAAGTTACTGAGCGCAATCTCGTTGTCATTGAGAGGGCCCCTTCCTCACCCTGCATTAACAGTAAAGTCCAAGTTTCGTTTATTTGAATCAGACAATTTCTGGAATTCTTTTAGAAATTTTGACTCAAACTTAAATTTTATAATTTGCATTTCATAGAATTAAGATCAACAATTGGCAAAAGCCCAACCTTCACCACCAAGCCAGAATGAACACCTCTTCTTTTCATAAGCATTAAGAGTGAATCTTCATAACCTCCATGATAAAATCCAGTGACAATTGCCTCCTTCCCCCGGGCCTGTCAATAAATGGATACATATTTCACATTCTGTATGGTGCACTGCAACCAAACTGACATGCTAATTGTGGGTATTTGTTCCTACTAGTCTCGTAAAAATTAAAAATTAAAATTAAAATACCCTCCCTCCCTCTGAAAGGAGTACTGGATTCAAGACAGTGAATTCTCAAGGGATTAAGATGGATAGTGGGCAATGGTAAGAGTATTCTTTTTTGGTATTTTAATTGGCTGTTTCCATTCCCTCTCTAGAATTTGGTACCTGAAAATAAAAAGGTATCAACTGGATGGATCACTTAGTGTGGATCATTCAAGATGGAGTCCGGATGTTCATTTGACAGCAACGTATCAAAGACCAGTAAGGATCTTCACTTACAAAAGTTTTTTCTTGTTTGAGAAAAAAGTGATATAAAATACCTTCACGAATTGCTGAACCTTTTCAGATGTTGCCAGTGGGGGGCGTTTCTTGATATGCTCCCTCAACTTTACCAGTGAATATCTACAATATATATAAGTATTGTTATCAGTTTCATCCAGATTGCAGTATATCCATAACTTATTCAGATATTGGCGAGAATGAGATTCACACAGAGATGGGCGTGCTTCGCGCTGACTTATATAGGCAAACCCAACTCCTTCATCCTGAAATAAGAAGTTAGAAGAATTTAAACCAAAAAGGAAATTAGGGAAACAAAAAGGAATAATGAAGTGTAGCAAAAAAGTATCTGGGAACAACATAGACCTCTAAAAGTACTTTCGCCTGCGACGGGGTTAAACTCGTATCTGCTCCCATAAACTTGAGCATTTGTTCTTCAGTAACACCACCCTGTAAAACATAAACCTGGTAAACAAGAGCTCATCGATTCCCATTTCCCAGTCAATAAAGTTCCCAGAGCAGAAAGCTTACCTTGGGCGGCATCCATTCAGCACCATGAAGCAGGGATGATTCAGTATAACAGGACCTAACCGCAGCAACAAACAATGTGCTACGAAAGAAACGAGTGTTTCCATCATAAGGTTCACCATAATGAGTCAATGATTTCACATCCGCAATCGGAGTTTCCCCTGATCAATCAATACACAACTAAATCATCCACATAGATTACTATATGATACAATCATCAATAAATTAAACTAGAGCTAATTACCATGTTCATCATCAAATGCAAGGCAGTAAGCTTTTAATTCACGGTCAGTTTCTCTGTTCATTCTCTGACCAATTAACAATGCCGAAAGCAACGATTCACTTACTCCTGTGGCCGTCCCATCCTCCGTCAATTTCAACGGCAAAACGTCTCTCAAGCATCCCTGCACTTCCTCAAACCCTAAGTGGCCGCCGGCCAAGACCTCCCGGAGAGCACCGACCACTCTCATCTCATTCGTCCCGTTCCCGACGAACTGCGGCCCGATCGAGCTCCCTATCCCCATCAACGACCCCTCCGGGTCGGCGATGAACACCACGTCCGGCGGGAGCGCCCTAACCAGAAGCGGCCAGTACTTGTTCATCGCCCGGCTCTCGCCTTCGCTCCACTGCGTCGCCTCCGGGAAGCAATTGGCTCGGATCGTCATGGCGGCGAAGAACGCGCCGAGCTGCGCGCGTGAGACTGGCTCCTCCTCATCTTTCAGCTCCCCGGTGGCGGATCGGAGAATCGTGTTGAGAACCTTGACTGCCTGGTCCTCGCTGAGAGGCTTGGTCTGAGTAGGACCGGTGCAAACCCTAGTCTGCGCTTCCAGCACCGTCGGATTCGGCTTCGGGAGACTAGAGCTCCGGTACGAAGACGAAATGGTTGGATTTCTGTTATCGGGGACTGAGATTCCGTTAACCGTGACGGCGTCGAGAGCGGCTCTGACTGTTAGAGTGGAGGTTCTGACGGCGGAAAGGTCGGCGTGATTGGCGGGGAGTTTGAGGAGTGTTGGAGTGAGGTGGCGAGGTTTGGGGGAGGCAGAGAAGGAGGGGAGAGAGGGAGGGTGGGGGTAGAGAAGAGATTTCATTGCTGTGAAGAAATGGAAGAGGTGCTGTGCTGCTCATGCGAATTGCTTGATTCGATTTTGTTCTACTTGTTGAGGAGACTTCTGGTGGCCTGCTGCTTTGGGAAGCTCGCAACACTGGTGCCAACGTGGTGTGATGATGCTTCAGCATCTTTATACCTTTCTGCTCTCTGACTTTTTTTAAAAAGAAATTCCGATATAATATTGGAATATTTCTAGAATGCGCTAGTGTAAGTTTCCACGCGTAGCCCTTCCGTTTTGGCGTAATAGGTATTTCAATTTAACGTGGTAAATAAATTTTAACTTTAATCGACTAAAAGGCAGTAATGTAACTTCAAAATCCAGTCTCAAACTCTTTCTCATTTCCCTTTCTGCAAACCCAAGCCACCCCTCTACCACCTCTGTATCCATCCAAAGCCAAGTTCACTTTATCTGTCATTTGAATTGATATCATTCAAACATGGTTTCCAGCATTGTCTAATTGATTGTTCATCCCTTTACTTCATGAGAGAGAGATATACAGTGAAAGATTAACTTCAATTTTTTTGTCCTGATTACAAAGATTATCTTCATTGTCGTCGTCCTCGACGGTGGTGAAGCGAAATCGACTTGCGGCAGATTTCGAAGGGATAACTGAGTTTCGCTATTGGCTGATAATAATGTGTAAATGGTTATGAGAGAAGCGGTGATTAAGGCAGCCATGGTTAATTTGAGAACGGAGGCTAAAGGGGGTAGACGATGAAGATTGCCGACTTAATGGCTTTGTTTTTTCTTTTTTAATTTTTTGAAATCTTTTAAATATCCAGTTCATAATCATGTTAAACAAACACAAGAGTCCTAACTAATGTGGAGTTAGCATCTCTTCTCCAATCTAGTATGATCCATTATGAAATCCTAATTCAATCTAATATGTTTTACCAAACATACCTTACATGTTTATCCCTTTTGATCTTACTTTAATTTTGAATAACACCAACAACGCTGACGCTATAGCTCTCTCATTTTTACGGTGAGTTGAGAAGCAAAAAGGGTTTAAGCATTGCACATAAATTTGCAATGCCCTAATTGAAGCTCTGGGTAAGAACAAGCAGTTCTAATATGGGTTTAGGGTTTAGATCTGCAATACTCTGATTGAAATCGCTGATGTTAGATTGGGAGGAGGGGTTAGCTGTGGGAGATTGCTCAGCGGAGATCTAGCCACTGCAGTTGTGATAACTTGACCTGACCTGGCTAGGAAAGCTAGTAGGTAGGTAGGTCACGCATCCCACATCGCCCGGGGAAGAGTGGATGTTGTGCTTATATATGCAGAGCTAGCTCAATACATAAGGACGCGTTTTGGGGGCTCAATGGCTTCGGAGGGGATGTGAACTCCGAAATTAAGCTTGCTGAGTCCAGAGCAATACCAGGATGGGTGACCTACTGGGAAATTGCTCTGAGCTCCCAGAGACAAAACCGTGAGGGTCATGCCCAAAGTAGACAATATCCTAAGTGTATGGGCTGGGCTGTTACAATATATCAGAGCTTGTCCACGGCCGGAAGTGTGCCGACGCAGACGTCGGACCCTAAGGGGGGTGGATTGTGATGACTTGACCTGACCTGGCTAGGGAAGCTAGCAGGTAGGTAGGTCACGCATCCCACATCGCCCAGGGAAGAGTGGATGTTGTGTTTATATATGCAGAGCTAGCTCAATACATAAGGACGTGTTTTGGGGGCTTAATGGCTTCGGAGGGGATGCGAACTCCAAAGTTAAGCTTGCTAAGTGACAGGACCCGAACCAGATTTCACCCTGAAACCCGGATAAGGCCTTGCAGGGACCACTTTAAGACTAACTCTATCGATAAATCGATAAGTCAATCTTAAGATTGACAACCCTAAAACCTGCAACAACCAAAACACTTCTAAATTCCAGTTCCCTCTGTAACACCTGGAGCCACCTGCTCCCCAAATCACAACAACCGCCACAAATAAATACAAAATCTAATTCAACTGGCTCACAGGTAATCAGAGCAATCTAACAAAATGAACTGGAATCACAAATGGAAATATAGCAAGAAATGTAATATGAAAATAAAAGAATAAGGGATCACAAACCCACCTAGCGGAAGTGACAATGATGATGACTGTGCCTCGACTTCGAGTACTCTTGACCTCTGATTACTAATCTGCACACTGGGCGATTTTAAAACGAAGGGCCCAGGGGAAAGTAAATTAAAAACGTTAGAGTGAGTGGATAAAAATAAAACAATTTAATATAATACTTTAATTGAAAGTATCATATTACTTTCCCAATATTTTAGAAATAAAACCACATTGCATGCCTTTAATAAAATGTCCCACGTTTTAAGAAAATCGTATTTAAAAATCAGCATCAAATAAACAAATAATACTTTTGTTTATATTTGTATTTCAAAATGAAATATTTTTGAAAATCAATTAATAATATTTCACGACCAATCCCATTGGTTATATAAAAACTCAGCCCCGCTATTTCGGGAATTTATTAAATTACAGAAAGTCTCATAGAGAAAATATTCCCGAAAACTAAATAATATAAAATCATGACCAATCCCATTGGTCATATAATAGAATAGGGGAACGTCATTACCACTATTTAATAGTAGCCTCCAAGACTAAGGGTCGAGCCTCCAAGACTCTCTATAGCGTCCCACGCTATGCCCGTACACGTCGACCACCGAGCGTGAATCTGACCTATGTGGTCAAGTTGTCACCTCGCATGGGCTCAGGCGACTAAGCTAGCTAGTATCAATATATATCTGGACCCTGATATGGTGAAAATCTGAAAACAAAACCGAAAGTACGCTTCTCCTTATATATCATAAATCTGTACGGTCCCCGACCGCACATCTGAGGCTTATAATAATCATTAGTATAATAGCCTCGAAGGAACATATATAAATATCCGACAAGCCTCAATGTCATAAAAATAATTTCGAAAAGAATATATAATGTCGACATGTCTCACATGTCGTGAAATCATAAACTCCCCGGAAATCTCATTTCCGGTCTTTCAAATATAAAATACAATAACAACGATTAAGTATAATTTATCAAATCATACTATTTCCGGAAATCTCATTTCCGGGTACAATACGTACTACTAAAATAGTAGTAAAAGTATAACTCAAATCCATAATTTACTTTAAATATTAAATCAACAATTATAACAGAAGTATATGAATTATCGACTTTTGATAATTCATATCATGCTTATGAACTCATTTAATTAAATAAATTGCATTTCAATAAAACGTAATTGCATGCATTTATTTTAAAATAAAATCCACTCACAGTACGGCCGAGCGTGCCGCTATTCCTCGCTCTCATTACGTCGAGTAATTTCTCGACCTGTAACAGAGACGTAATTAAAAGATATCTCAGAACTCGAAATTTGATTATAAAATGAAATTTACGACGTTCTCACTCGTCCGAATAACCCCATTTAAATTATCGTTATCGGTATTGGAGTTACGTCTCAAATACCGAAACCATTTACGTCTCAAAATTACTCAGGACACCCATCCCGAGTCCGATCAATCCATTTTCTGATTATTTCGTCTTAAAACCATTTTAATTAGCTTTTAACCTTTTTACGGTAAGTCAACATTAATAATCCAAAGTCAAACAGTAATTATTCTAGGTCAAACAGTAATTCTGAAGTCAAACAGTAAATGGTTAAAATCTAATTACTATTTACTGTTTATTATTTACTTTTACTGTTTTACCATTTACTTTTCACATTTTACTATTTTATCTTTTTACTTTTTACCGGTTTACTGTTCAACTTCTTCCTCAGCCGCCAGCAGCCGCAGCTCCGCCGCCCCGCCGCCGGCGCCGCCACCACAGTGGCCCAAAACCTAGTCAATCGACTACAATTCAACCCAATATCATCGCCACCACCTCAGGACCTCGTCCACCACTGCCTCCGCCGCCAAAAACTAGCGCAGCCGCCGCATACGGCGGCCGGCACGGCGGCCCAAAAATCTCAAATTCAAATTTCTCTAAAACTCAACCAATTCAACATCAAACAACACCTAATCGACTTCAATTATCGTCCTAAACCCAATTCTAGCCTCCAAATCCAGCAAAAACACCAAAATCACAACCTCCACCGAAATCCTAAAAACCCTAGAATTTTGAATTCAAAATTCTCCTTACCTGGTGCATATTGGTTCAATTCCTTCCATGGACTTGTTGTACAACTCGAAACCTTCAATTCCTCCCCTAAAATCGAACCGAACCGTGGCCGAAGGAGGGAGTTTCGAACCGTCGGTGGCGGAGGTGCTTGGGCGTCGCACGGCCGAACGGCGGCGATTCACGCCGCGCCGCTGCCGCAGACGTGAAATGGTGAAGGAGGCGGTCCGAACGGGACCGGTGGCCGACCCAGTTTGGCCGGACGGCGGAGGTTCGGCCGGAGGTCGGGCCGAGTCGGGGGAGAGGAGAGAGAAAGGAGAGAGAAGGAAAAAAAAAAAAAAAAATTGCCGTTTCGGGAAATTTCCTCCCCGCTATTTATACTCGTCTAAAAATCGGACAACTACCGATTTTACATCGTGACTTTTTCGTGCGAACTCCAAATTGAGTATGCTATGTGTTCACGAACTCGTCTCAACGTCTTTTACCTCGTCATGAAATAAAATCATCGGTCGAGTCAACTTATTTAAAAGTCAACCTTTAGAACTTTCAAATCGTAATAACAATTCCCGAGGAGAAATAATAAAAGTAAAACAGTTAAACGGTAATTCTAGGTTCGGGTCGTATCACTAAGCCCAGAACAATCCCAGGATGGGTGACCTACTGGGAAGTTGCTTGTGAGCTCCCAGAAACAAAACCGTGAGGGCCAGAGGGGAGAGTGCCCAAAGCCGACAATATCGTGTTACGGCGGAGCTGGTCCTGGAATGTGACAGCGGTGGTATATAAGAAGAGGAAGATTGAGGTTGGAATTTGACAATTTGTCATAAATGTCCTCAAACATTTACCTTAACGGAATATTTTTATTAGAAACAATTGTTAAGTCTGCATTTACTGTTATACCCTTTCTTAAAAAAATTGGTGGACATGAATTAACCACGTGTTTGGTCCCACTACTGGTGTACCAATACACCGGCACATTCCAGCCTCTTCCATAATGTTGATAGTTATCATTTATCGACTTATCGCACACTGCATGTCCGAATAAGCAAACATTAACTAAAAATCATGTAAAATTAAGTTATGTTAAAATAGATTTTAATAAATAAAATATAAAATAGTAAAAAATAAAATAATATTCAGTCATATTTTAATTTATTTTCCCTATAATCTCTTTTTAATTCACATAACTTCTCACTCATCCTTCTACAACTTCTAACTCTCTGTTTTGTTTTATTTTTTAATTTTATTTTCAAATTAAGAACACTTATAAGTTTATTTTATTTCATTTCAAATCTAGTTTAAATGAAAATAAGTCACAAAACACTAATTAAGAATATGTAACTAATCGGTAGAAGAAAACAAAAAAATGTAAAAAAAATAAATATATAAAAACACAACTTGAGATGAGAGTATAAAATCACAACTTCGATGAATAATACACACTTTCTATGAGTTACACTTATAAAAACGTGAAAAAAACAAAAAAAAAAACACTTAGATCTTATAGCCATAATTAAACACATCACCCTCTATCGCACCAGAGTCTACCCTGAATTCCAATCTTTATCAACCTTTTCTTGGTGATTAGCGCATTTTGCACTATAAGACCATTGTGTAGTGCTTCATACCATAAGGACCCGATTTTTGACTTCTCCCTATGCCACCTGACTCCTATCACCACCTCCCACCCCATTGTCATCACCATAGCCAATCCTTGTGAAAAGTGAAGGAACTTGGGAGAAATGAATGTAGGAACTTGAATCACAACATCAACAAGAACAACGGTGGAAACTTCAATAAAAAAAAAGATGGTGAAAAGAGAAACGAAACAAAGACTAATTTATAATACGAAAATTGAGTAAATTGTCATTTTTGCATTTTACATGTACTTTTGAAATTATTTTTCTCCTTTGAATGAGTATTTCATGACCATATGGTTTCTTTTTTAATTATTATTATTTTATTTTTTTAATTAGTAGTCAAAATATATCACTCAGCAAACAGTACAAGGAATAAAACCCCAATTTAAGATAACAAAAAGAATTACTCTATATGATAATTAAGTACCTAGCTGTACCTAGGAATTCAACCATCAAAAGTACATCTACCGTCTGAAGATCGTTTATAACACATTTATTATCACAGTCTTTACATACTTAGAAACAAGAATAAATATAACATCCAAGCTAATCAAGACTGCACATGATCTAAAAACTATATCTTACGCTGGGTCATAAAGACCAAATCTATCCATACCCACACAAGTGTGATAATCCAAAATCAAGCAATTCCAATGTCAAAAAGGGAAAACATTGCCAAGAGATTATGGGCTCCCACAGCTGCAAGTCCTAGATACCCAAGCCCAGGCCCATTCAGGGACGCAACTATCGTTGCCTGTAATATCCCAATTTTTAAAGTTAGTCAAATTGTATTTTTCTTTTGAGAAATAAAAAGTAGAGATCGTGGCAAGTTCGTCACATTTTTCGGTGAATTAATTGAATTTCTGAGCTATTTTTAACGATTTTTAGAAATTTGGTCGAAATCTTGTCATTCGCCACGTGACACGTCCCTGTTGGTTAACGAGTTTGCTTAATGACCAAAAATTGCTGCCATTTGTTTTAGCCCTATCCCATTTTCCATGAGTCATCTTGACAAGTGTCAAGATGTGGTAAAAAGATGTGGTTTGATCTCTTGTTGACATGTGGCACAAATGCACCAATAGATGGGTGCCATGTGTCCTTCTTTTCCCTATAAATAGAATCGGCCCCTTTCATTTTTCAGTCCGTTTTCACTCTCTCTCTCTCTCATCATTCTCTCGCTAGAAATATTATTATTTTATTAGATTTACGACGAAACTTCCACGGATCATAACTTTTGATCCGTAACTCCGATTCTGAATCCGCGAGTGGTTACGGATTCGTATCGACGCGATCTTTTGATCTATGGTTGTTGGAGTTAGATTCAATGGTGATTTCTAGAAAGCTCGTTCTAGGTTGCTCGATTTACGATTTAGGTGTCGATTCGATTTGTTGAGGTGAGTGGTTTATGTAATGTGTTTCAAATATTCTTATATGTTTTCAAAATAGTCGAAAACATGATTTTGATCTATTTATCAAATATCTATCTATTTTCAAGTGAAGCATGTCGATTTATGAAATGTGCGGAGTTTATGTATATATTATGTGTTGGATCCATTGTTTCACTAGTCATGGAACATGTGAACTTCTTGATTGGGTTATGCCGAAGTAAGGATGTGGCACACGGTTGTATAGGGCAAGAGGCCATTAGGTGTCTGTGGGAGATCACTAAATTGAAGGATGCCCAATAAGAAGGGATTGTGCGATGTGATGAATTGTACTTCTTGATTGGGTTATGCCGAAGTAAGGATGTGGCACACGGTTGTATAGGGCAAGAGGCCATTAGGTGTCTGTGGGAGATCACTAAATTGAAGGATGCCCAATAAGAAGGGATTGTGCGATGTGATGAATTGTATTGTGGTCGACGTGAAATATATGATATACGTATTTTGTAGCGTGCGTAAAATGACATGACTTCGCTGGCATATTACATGATCTACTCACTAAGCGCGTGGAAATGCTCATCTACCAATTTATTTGTTGTTTTGCAGAGAAGTGCTTAGAGTGTCGAACGAGCCTAGAGTGGAGCCTAGATTGAAGTTATTTTATTTTTTTATTTACATTCCGCTTTGTAACATTTAACTCATACCCCGGGATCGGTGTCCACCAACGCCGGGACCGGGGGGTGACATTGCCGCCCTCATCCCGACCACCATCGCCAAAAAGCCGCTGGCAACAACCAAATTTCTATCCCCATTGCTAGCAACACAATCCATCTTTGTCCAAATCAATATGACGTCAAGCATATCATCTCCTGACCTCAAATCAAGGTTGACATCCTTTCCCCATAACCAACCCGGCCGCCAAGTTATTAAGCCCGACCTGCCGCAATCGGCGATATTAGATTTTCCAAAATCAACCTCCTCTACAAGATCTCAATCAACGATCCGCCAAATTAAACCACTCGAACTTTGACCCGAAGCCAAAGCCGTTGGAGCACACCAGGTACCAGAGCAAAAGAGAACCACATTGTTTTGTTGGGTCACGTAATTTTTAGTCCCAAATCCATAAGAGAACCACAACACATTCATTGCCTTTGCATGGAGTCGTGCACCAATTCATATTATTAGAATATTTAATCCGTCTCACCTTTACATATGTTAGTGGTTTTTGAACTCATTATTTTAACGATTTAAGTCATATTAACTAACTAATCAGGTCGCGACTCACCAACCTATGAAACTTGATTGCAACTAAGCACTGCATACATTTTGTTAATTATTGATGTTTCTCTTCAAACAGTAAACAATGTTTATCTCTTTATTGAAAATAAAAAAAACACATTTATATATCTCGTGTGAACTTTTCCCCTCATATTGGTTATTTTTAATTTCTTATAAAACATAACTCAATGTAGGGGAATATAACCCACTTAACGACATGATGAGTGATCAGGTAACAAGTGCATTGAACTCCTAGTGTAGTAAGGAACTCCTAGTGTATTAAGGAATTAGTTGGTATTACCTCTATTATTATTTTTTTTTTTATAAAAAATAAAATGGTAGTGAGTAAGCTACCTCTTCGAGGCCAGGAGCAATTTAGGTATGACCACTATTCAATAGATGTTTTTCACAAGCTATAACTTTTGTTGGTATTCCGACTTAAATTTTAATTTACAAGTCGATTTTTTAACTTACCATCGACTTTTTTGAATATTGTTTTAACAATTGTGTTGTGGAGTCGCCACACACAAATTTTTTGGGTTGTTCGTATCGGTAGATAGAATTAGACATGTCTCCTTCAAACTTCTTGTTCAAACATGAGATATAGGTGAACTTTCCTGTTAATGTTGCTGCCAAATATGGCTATCATGTTAGGGTTCGTTCCTAAAATTGATCTTTAACTTTGAGAGGTAGTCAAACATTCCATTTTGGTACTTTTTTTTTTAATCTAATTATGTTTGAAATATGGTAGTTAGGTGACCTGCCATTTTGAGATGGATAACAACAATTATAGTTGAAAATAGATGAGCAAATTTTAGTATTCAGCTCATTGGAGTTACTATTTACTATGTACTACTATTTAAGTACTATTTATTATTGTATTTACTATTGCACGATAAGAAAGTAGATGTTGTTCAAGGAGAAAAGATAATAGGGAGAACTATATCTTATTGATTGATAGAGAGACCTTTATATAGACATTACAATAAGAATCCCGATAAATTAGAGATTCCTTATCTATTACAGAATCAACTATACTAGTCTAATTAGGTCAAGACACATCTAGGAAGTTACGGAAATAACCTTCCTACAACACTCCCTCTTGTGTCGAACGCCTAATGTCTTCATGGTGCTTACCATGTTGCCTCACTAAAACCTTGCCAGCAAAACAAAAACCTCTTGGGCAAAAATAAAATGCATGGACGAAGGGAAAAGAGCACAACACACCAACACTACACTTGTGAATAACATGTGATGTAGACTCCCCCTGAAGTCTAACAAACTTAAAACTTTGATATATGGCGCATGCCTATGCTCTTTACATGTTTCACATGTATAGATTTTCTCAAAGACTTGGTAAACAAATCTGCAACATTTGCGTCTGAACTCACTTGATTAACTTTGATGTTCATGAATTTCTGTTGTTGCACATTGTAAAAGAACTTGGGCGATATATGCTTAGTGTTATCACCTTTGATAAAACCCAACTTCATCTGCTCAATGCAGGCAGCATTATCTTCATAGATACACGTAGGTTTATCGGTGGTAAACACTAGTCCACACGAATCACGAATGTGGTGAATAACTGACCTTAGTCAGACACATTCTCTAACAGCCTCATGGAGGGCAATGATCTCTGCTTGATTCGATGAAGTAGCAACCAAAGTTTGCTTGGTTGATTTCCAGGATATCGCTGTATTTCCCATGGTAAAAACATAACCAGTTTGGGAACAAGCACGATGCGGGTCAGAGAGATACCCAGCATCCACGAAACCAACTAACATGTTGTTGGGAGTCTTTGATTAAGGGAGACGTACAGAGAAGGGCACATTTGAATGGTTGGATGCGTCGCCATCATCATCCTTCACGCCGCCGGCGCCAGCAACAGTACCACAGCGTACGATGACACTGCCGTGGGAGCCGAAAACGTTGGTGTGAGGAGGGTGATTGGCGGGATTTTCTCTCTTTGTGCTGAAGGGATAGAACAGTCACAAGTCAATGGAACCTTTCCAGTAACGAAACAAATGTTTGATACCGTTCCAATGACGATGCGTAGGCGCTGAGCTAAATCTAGCTAGTAAGTTCACAGCGAAAGCAATGTCTGGTCTAGTGCATTGTGCCAAATACAAAAGTGCCCCAATCGCACTTAAGTATGGGTACTCAGCACCAAGAATCTCTTTTTCATCCTCTTTGGGACGGAATTGATCCTTATTTATGTCCAGACTACGAACAACCATGGGAGTAGACAACGGCGTACATGTATCCATGTTGAAACGCCTGAGCATCTTCTGCGTATAAGCAGACTGGTGAACCAGAATACCCTTGGTTCTATGCTCTAACTCAAGTCCTAAACAGAACTTAGTTTTCCCAAGATCCTTCATCTCGAACTCAGATTTCAAGAATGAAACTGTCTCTTCAATATCACTTGAAGTACCAATGACATTCATGTCATCAACATACATAGCTACAATAGCAAATCCAGAGTCGGTCTTTCTAATGAACACGCATGGGCATAACTCATCGTTCTTGTAACCCCTCCGAATAAAGTATTCACGTAGGCGATTGTACCACATCCTTCCGGATTGTTTAAGTCCATACAGTGAACGTTGCAGCTTAACTGCATAAGCACTCCGTGGTTTAGAGTCTTTTGATTCGGGCACATGAATTCCTTCAGGAACTCTCATGTAGATATCGATATCTAGATCCCTATATAGATACGCTGTAACTACATCCATCAGTTGCATACTCAGTTTTTCGGACATTACTAAACTGATCAAGTAGCGGAAAGTAATGATGTCCATTACGGGAGAATATGTCTCCTCGTAGTCAATACCAGGACGCTGCGAGAAGCCTTGCGCCACGAGTCTTGCCTTATATCGTAAGATCTCATGCTTCTCATTGCGCTTACGAACAAAGACCCACTTGTGTCCGACATGTTTAACGCCTTTAGGGATCAACTCAACAGATCCAAAGACTTGCCTTTTATCTAATGAGTCAAGTTCTGCCTGTATTGCTTCTTTCCACTTCGGCCAATCTGCTCTCTGTTGACATTCAGTCACTGAGCGTGGCTCAACTTTGTCGTCATGGATGATCTCTTGTGCGACGGAATAAACATATATATCATCGACGTGTGTGGAGGCTCTATCCACTAAGAGACACGCGTTATTCAAACTGAGCGAGATTTCTTTGTTCTCTGGAGTCAACATTGGTTCTGTGTCATCCCACAGAAAAGATTCAGTTGACTCATGGACATAACTATAGTCAGAGACAATCTCATGCGATGGATTCGCATCGTCGATGATGAGCAGATTTTGTGCCTTCGCTTGCTTCTTTCGAGGGTTTTTATCTCGAGAATTCTTCGGTCTCCCCCTCTTTCTGGTGGGAGCCGAGGCCGAAGCTGCTGCCCCTCCAAAGTCCATCAGGGCACCGTTGCGATCCGATTCAGCAACAGCGACGCTACGGCATACGATGGCGCCGTCGCCGGCATCACCCTCTCCTGAGGGTATGCCGACGACACTAGGTCTTAGGGCAGCCGAACAGGTCCCATAATTCGGGACCTCCAACCTTGCCGGTACGTTTGTAACAGGTACGTGTGATCTTGTCACTTTCGCAATATCAGTGAAAGCATCAGGCATCGATTCCGCGACTTTCTGAAGATCGATAATGCGTTGCACTTCAAGCTCACTTTGAGCAGTGCGAGGATCATGAAAAGACAAATCGTTGGGGGCACACCATGTCAATTCCTGACGTTCATTCGGAATGAGTGCATTCCTATCTCCCCCTAACGGCGGGAAATGTGTCTCTTCAAAGTGACAATCTGCGAATCGCGCAGTAAATAGATCACCGGTGGTTGGTTCTAAGTAGCGGATTATCGTTGGCGAATCATAGCCAATATAGATGCCTAAACGTCGTTGTGGACCCATTTTGATACGCAAAGGAGGCGTAATTGGCACATAAACTGCACAACCGAAAGTGCGTAAGTGCGATAGATTGGGTTCAAAACAAGTTACCATCTGGTAGGAACTAAACGCATTGTTGGCAATGGGTCGGAAACGAATAAGCATCGCTGCATGCAGTATTGCATATCCCCAAGCAGAAACTGGCAAATTGGTTCCCATTGTTGGTGTGAGTCATACCGCATTATATTAGGAATTGTAATTATTGTATAATATTAGGTAGTAATTAGTTTCCTAATAAGTTTAGGTGTGTCTTGTATATATACCCGGTCTGTAATACGATGAATATATCAGAAATTCATATTATACCTTGTTATTTTTGACTTGGTATCAGAGCCGAGATCCTTTCGGACTCGGCTGGGCTTTCATCTGATTTCCGCTGCAGATAAAAATCCATTGTTCTCTCGAAGGTTGTTTGGTTGATTAAGGTTTCGGCAGCAAGTTGTTTGGTTGATTAAGGTTTCGGCAGCAAGTTGTTTAGTTGTTTGGTTGATTAAGGTTTCGGCAGCAAGTTGTTTGGTTGATTAAGGTTTCGGCAGTTGATTAAGGAGCATCAAGGCGGCAGGAAGATTAAGGAGCAGCGAGTTATTTGTTGGTTGATTAAGGAGCGGCAGTTGATTAAGGAGCAGCAAGGGGCACGTTGATTAAGGAGCAGCAAGTTATTTGTTGGTAATATATTTTGTTGATTTAAAAAAAAAATGGTGAAATTGGATTTTGAAGAATCAGACTCATCTACCGGAGGAAAAAATTGTGTTGATCGAGAGATTGTTGAAGAAGGGTCAGACCCATCTACTGGAGGTAAAATTGGTATCGCTTTACATGTTTCTGACTTTATAGGTAGCAATACTTGGATTATTGATTCCGGGGCTTCTGATCACATGACCTATGATAAATCATATTTTATATCTTTATCCTCTCCTTCTGTATCCCATGTGTCAAATGCCAATGGTGCGTCTTTTCCTGTCTTAGGTATTGGGTCCATTCAAGTTACACCATCCATTCTATTGCATGATGTACTTTATGTACCGTCACTGTCTCATCATCTTCTGTCTGTCTCTCAGTTAAATGCACAAAATAAGTGTTCTGTCACCTTTTTTCCAATGTATGTTGTTTTTCAGAGTCTGTGCACCAGGGTGATCATTGGCAAGGGAGACCTGAGGGGGAGACTGTTTCACTTGGATTGCATGTACACAGAGCCAACACAAGCACCAGAACATCCTTTGGCCCTGACATTGAATTCTGATCGAATAAGTGAGTTGTGGCTATGGCACCGACGGTTAGGACATCCGTCTTTTGGAGTTATGAAGAAGTCTATGCCTTCATTGTTTCTGGGAATCAGTGAGTCTAGCCTGCATTGTGAGACTTGTGCTTTAGCTAAAAGTCATAGGTCTAGTTATCCTTTGAGTTCTCATTCTAGTAGTATGCCTTTTGAGTTAATTCATTCGGATTTATGGGGTCCTTCTAAACACCCTACTCTTTCTGGAATGCGATACTTTGTGTTGTTCATTGATGATTTTACTCGATTATCATGGGTAGTGTTACTTAGGACAAAAGATTCTGTTTTTTCTGCCTTTACCGCATTTCATAATCTCATTCGTACCCAATATGATGCTCATGTCAAAGTTTTTCGTTCTGATAATGGGGGTGAATTTGTCAATAATTTGTTTCATGAGTACTTTCAACAACATGGCATCATACATCAAACCTCATGTCCACAGACACCTGAGCAAAATGGGGTGTCTGAACGAAAAAATCGTCATCTTCTGGACATGGCCCGGTCTCTCCTATTGAGTGCTAACATGCCTAAGTACCTTTGGGGTGAGGCCGTGTTGTGTGCGTGTCATCTTATAAATCGTCTTCCCTCAGTTCCTCTTCAAGGTCGTGTTCCGCTTGATGTTCTATCAAAGTTTGTGTCTATCCCATCATCAAACACTCTTCCTGCTCGTGTCTTTGGTTGTGTCACTTATGTTCATTTGTATAAGAATCAGAGGTCGAAATTGGATGCTAGAGCTCTTAAGTGTGTGTTTGTCGGATATGGTACTACTCAGAAAGGTTATAAGTGTTATCACCCTTCATCACAGAGGTTTTATGTAACCATGGATGTTACGTTTAGTGAAAGTTCTTGCTTTTTCCTTCCTCCAGTGATTTCTCGTCAGGGGGAGAAATCATATTATTATGAAGACATGTTTAGTGGGCAAACCGGTGGAGTTTTTTCTGACGGCTCAATATTGCTAAAAGAACAAGAAAAGTCAAACCAAGAAAAGTCAAACCAAGCCGACGACACAGACGACACAGCAAATGGCTCGGCCTCACCCCAGTCGACGTCACCCACCGAACCGATCACCGGCGCCCACCAAACTGATCACCATGCACCGGACGACTACCCAACCCATGGCCCGCTGTCACCGAACCGATCACCGGCGCCTCGTCTTCGTCCGCCGCTGCCTTCGCCAGGAGGAGCGCCTCCTCCTCGTCCGCCGCTGCCGTCGACTGATGGAACGCTTGCAGAGAGGTTGCCGGGGCAAGGTGGTCCGGGTCTGGTGCCAAAAGTGAATGGAGGAAGCTTGGGAGGAGATCTGGGTCGCTCGGGTCCGCCGCCGCCGCCGCCTGGAGGTGTTTTTGGTCAGAATTGTTCGGGTCCGGATTTTGACCCGGTTAGCACAAAAGTCTTCACACCTGACCCGGCAGGAATGGACCGACCCGACCCTACAGATATGCTCCGACCCGACCCGGCAAATATGGTCCGACCCGACCCGGCAGAAAATGTGCAGTCCGATAGAAATTTTGACATGCTCAATGTAATTGTGAACAGTTCTCCTGACTTTCCCTCTCCTCCACAGGTCTCATCTGCTCAATTATCACCCGAGGTATGTTTTCCTCCTAGGCCTGTGTCCCCTAATATTCTAGTTAAACAATTGCCTAATCGGTCTACTCGTGGTCAGCCTAAAAAACACTATGAACCTACTCTCAGTGCAAAAGCCAAATACCCTGTTGCTAATTATGTATCAACCCATAGACTGTCGAAACCATTTTTTGCCTTTGTGAATCAATTATCTTCTGTATCTCTACCTCATAAAGTGCAGGATGCAATGAAGGATGCGAAGTGGATGCAGGCGATGACAGTTGAAATGAATGCTATTGAGAAAAATTGTACATGGGAGTTGGTGCCTTTACCACCCGGGAAGAAAACAATTGGTTGTCGGTGGGTGTATACTGTGAAACACAATTCTGATGGATCCATAGATAGGTACAAGGCGAGATTAGTGGCTAAGGGCTACACTCAGAAGTATGGGGTGGATTATGATGAAACTTTTGCGCCGGTGGCAAAAATTAACACTATTCGGGTACTTCTTTCGTTAGCTGCCAATCTTTTGACTCCCATAACCAATGCCCTAGCCACTAGCTGGAGTCGCTGAATTTGAGAATGAACATGAGGAACAGGGTGTTCTACTTCAATCCCAATGGACATACAATAATCATCAAATGCTTTAGAGGTAAACTCGCCAGCATTATCCATCGTAATAGATTTGATAGGATGGTCAGGGTGGTTAGCCCTTAACTTGATGATTTGAGCTAAAAGCTTGGCGAATGCAGCATTTCTTATGGACAACAACGCGACGTGTGACCAACGCGTCGACGCATCAACCAGCACAATAAAATACTTAAATGGGCCGCATTCTGGTTTGATTAGTCCACAAATATCACCTTGAATTCGATGTAAGAATGGTATATTATCAGTTGAAGCTCTGGCGAATGAAAGACGAGCATGCAATTTAGCAAGCGAGTAAGCCTTACAGAATGAGCGATGGGCATTGGAAATTGCCGTTGTGGCATAAGAGGACACATGTGGTGAGGCCCCATGTCGCTGTGAAGGGTGGGACGGCACGACGTGCGGCGTAAAGGCCACTTCCTTATCCGCCAGGTGTGCGGCCCCGAAACCCTGTGAAGGGGAGGGGGGGGGGGGGGGGTGGCGAGTGTGGCGTTAAGGCCACGACCTTGCGGGGAGCTTGGCTCCTGCGTACATCACGATGTTGAGTCGCGGTAAGAGGTTCTTCCAATCGCTTTTTCGACTTGAAAAATGGATGTCCATGGGAGTTCTTTAAAATCCAGATCATCATATCACGGCCATGGTGGCCTAGTCGAGCATGCAAAAGCTTATAATCATTAGTGTCACAAAAATTATTAGTGACAACATATGATTCGAAGACACGGGCTGTAGTGAGATATAAGCCATTGTCTTCAATGCACGACATCTTCTCTAAGATACGGCGGCGGCCGCGTTCTTGAGAAGTAATGCATAAGTATTCTTCACCATTCTCAGCATAGGTATCTAAGTGATAACCGTTGGCACGGATATCCTTAAAACTCAGCAGAGTTCGATTTGTTCTCGGCGCATAGAGAGCATCAATGACATTGATAACGGTACCATTTGGTAACTTAAATTCAGCGGTTCCTCGCCCTTTGACAACCGGCGAGGTACCTATCAATGTTGTCATAGATGAACGATACGGCATTAAATCCGTAAAAAACTGCCTATTCCTTAGAATAGTGTGGGTAGTTCCACTATCAGCTAGACACTCAACTTCTCCACGAGACATCTACAAAGAGAAGAAAACTTGGGTTAGTTTCTCGGGAGAACAGTCTAATCACTACGCCGTAGGATAGAGAAAGAAAGGGGAATAAATCCCATCGAGTGTATCACATGGCATTTGGACATTATAACGTCGACTAAAGTCGGAAAATGCAAGGTTGAATGTTACATAACCAAGCAATCATCATCAGAAACCAAAACGAAACCGAGGTTGCGCACATTGTGGTGTTGAACACCTTTGGTAATTGGAATAAAACGAGGACAAGCCTCTTAGGATTGGTGTTAAAACACCTCTCAGGCTACACACTAGCCGAAGCTGTGGATGTCAAAGACACATGGTGTCGTGGCACCGGAGTGTGGCGGATGCCGAGCCTACTTCACCTTAATGGGCCGATGGCGGCCCGTTCGCTTCCCTTTTTTTTATTTAGGGATTTAGCGTAGGTGGGATTATAAGTCCAAAATATAGAGCCTATGTGACCCAAAGGTGGCGTCACAAGAACCACCTGAGTTGTTAATACACGAACCTGATTGCATAAAAACATAAAATTTCTCACAATATGGGAAAATAGAGAAATTTTATTAAGTGCCAACTTGAATACATCAACTTCTAATTCCAAAATAAATAGACTAACAAGAGTCATAAAAACATGGCGAATGCCATTACAGTACTTGATAAACTAGAAAAGTCAAATACATAGACTAATCAAAATCCGGGACATCAAGAGTTTGTGGTTGCCCCTTTGGAGAATCCACATGATGAGCATAATTTGCGTCAATCTTCTCGTCCTCAGCATAATTGTTTTCTTCACACAGAAACCTCTTGTACTTCTTGTAGGCATTTAACATCTCCTTACTAGCTCGACAATCGCGATGGTAGTGTTTGGAGGAACCACACTTGTAGCACGGAGCAAATTGGGCATTCCGATCATTGCTATGAGGTGTAGGAGGGTTTGGTACCAGGCCTAGACGCGGTCCGTGGCCGGTCCGGCCCCCCCCCCCCCCCTGAAGGTGGTGCGGCTGCGCCACCTTCTTGCCTCCAAGTGTTGGAGCGTCGTGTCACTTTGTTTCCAGCATTCTGATGTCTTCCACGTATCGAATTGTACGGGGCATTGCGGCCTTTATTTTTCTGCTTTGAAGCCTTCCCATAATGAGCCTGTGGTGTTGGAATTGGTTTTGTACCAACAGGTCTCTGGCTACTATTGAGCCTAATCTCAGAATGACGCTCTTTTTTAGCCAATATTGCCATAAGGTCAACGAATGTCCTGATTCTTCCTTCATCAACTGAGATTTTATATTGATGTCCAAAGACATCGTAGGCCATTTGGAATGTATTAAATGTCTTCTCCAGAAGATCTTTATCGGTTTTGATGACGCCAACCGTGCAAAGATCCGCCTTTAGACTAATCATATCCGGATTGTATTTGTCTACTTTGTCATTATTGACAGTAGCCACAGAGGGGCTACAGCAGGCCCGCAGACCCGCAGCTAGTGCACCAGGGGCCGGCCCAGGGCCCGGGACAGGATCACCATAACCCGGCCTCGGGGTCCAGCAGTCCATCCTGCTACCAGGGACCCGGGGTCCGGGGGCTCCTGCCTGCCCAAAAGGTCACCAAAGCTGCCCTTTGGTGTGCAAACAGAAGGGAACCAGTCCCACATCGAAGGGTAAGGCCAGACCTCACTCCTGGCCACCTATATAAGGGCCCTAACTACCCTCATTAATAGGTAACTGATCCTTCCTACCGCTTATATACGTGCTTAAGTTATATCTATTCCAACTATACTAACTTAGGCATCGGAAAGGAGAAGACCGGCCCGCCCGGTATTCCCCTTAGTAAGCAAGTTTGCAGGAGATAGTACGAAGATTTATCTGTCTCTACCAGGCCCCAGGGTTTGTGCAAAAACAATTGGCGCCGTCTGTGGGAACTTTGGACAAGAAACCACGTAAGCACTATCGATGGCAGAGAGTTCGGAAGCAAGACAGGAAAGAAATACCACCGAGGAGCAGCGTGTTGTACCAGTGCAAACGCTTGTCTCCACCCCGGTCGTTATGCGAGAGCAGCGCGGCGACCAGGGCGATCAGGAAGGCGGGAGCTGTGGGAAGCCGACCGACACGCCGGGGCCAAACCACGACAGCTCGCGCGGCAAAGGCCCGGCAACTGAAGACAGGCCTGTGCACCGGGGCTTTTCTCTGACGTTCTCGGATGATCCGAGTGACCGAGAGGAGAGCCCGCACTGCAACAGTGACCGAGACACCACGTACAGCCCCGACCAGAGCAGTATGGCGAGAGAGATACGGGCAATAGCCGCAGAGGTCAGTCGCCTGCGTGAGGAGGGCGACCGGGATAGAGCCAAGTCCAACCCTCGGTACGAAGAAATGGAGGCGGTGAACGCTGCCCTGGTAGCCGCCCTGGAGAGAGGACAACAGCGCAACGACGCTTTGGTCAAGGCACAGGCACCCCCGCCAGTTCGATCTCAGCAGTTTGAAGCAGGGTAGTCATCGGGCGGTAGGCCCAGTGATCCCGGGCGAGCAGATTCATCGGCCGGCACGGCCCCGCTAAAGAGCACGCCGACGCCTCGCCAGCCCCACACTTCGTTCGAGGATGAAACCGTAACCTCGACTGCACGGGCGTTGCAGATGCTCGCCGTCACTGTGTCGGATTTGAAGACCCAAATGGAGGCCAGCGAGAGAAGAGCGGCACAGCCGATGGAAGACGCACGGTTCAACGAGCGCATGGGCCCCTTTTCGCACAGGGTTATGGAATCGGGGAGGTCTGGTAACCAGAAGTCCCTCAACCTCACCTATTCAGGGTCCGGCTGCCCGTACCAGCACCTGGATAGTTTCCGGTCCCAGACATGCGCCAAGGGATACTCCGATGCAGTATGCTGCAATATTTTCCAGGAAACTCTGTCTGGGGAGGCGCTCAGCTGGTTTTATGAGCTCCCGGCAAATTCAATCGAGGCCTTCGAGCAGTTGGCCGACCGGTTTGTAGGCCGCTTCATCCTCAGGGTCGAGGGAGCCCGCACATCGACCATCCTCTTCAACTGCATGCAAGCGCCCGACGAGGAATTGAGGACTTTCGTCAACCGTTGGCAGACGGTAACGGCCGGGGTTCGGAACCTTAACAAAGGTATCGCCGAGATGACGTTTAAGCAAGGGCTCCGGCCGGGAAAATTTTCATATGCCGTGCGGGTAGAACTCCCGCAGGGGTATGACGAGTTGATGGCAATGGCCATCCGGCACGCCCAGGCCGATCACGAGACGTACGGGCAGCACCTGCTGAAGAGGAAGCGGGAAGAGCAGCAGGAAGACCACCCCCGGGAAGAGCACCCCCCACACCGACTGGAAGACAAGAGCACCCAGCGGACCGAAAACCGAGCCGCCCGGCCCAACAGAAATTGGGGGCAACGGCAGCAGAAGTCCTATCATGACCGACCCTTGGCAATCATGCACAAGCCGGCGCAGTACCGGCAAGAACGCCCCCTGGCAATCATGCCAGCACAACCGGCCGGTCAGGAGGCTTTCACCGCTCTCACCTCTTCGTATGAGGACATTTTGCTTGAGAACGGGAACATCATTCCACCACCGCCCAGGAGAAAGTACCCAAAGGGGAAGCTTACCACGGCGCAAACGGGCAAGTACTGCTCCTATCATGATGAGGCTACTCATCGAACGAGCCAGTGCTGTGCTCTCAAAACAGCGGTGGAGGGTTTGATTAGTAACGGCCAGCTCCAACGGTATATAGGGGAAATGAGAGCAGATCCCGACCGGGAGCAAGACCGGGGCTGGTAGACTCGCCGAGCCTCCAAGCGGTTAGTTTGGCATATCGCCGGTTCGACCGTTGTAACATCAAGATGTATATACAAACTACTTTCAAGAAAAATTCTACCGGCTCCATCAATTCAAGTATATTCATAGTCAAGGGACAATACAAGCAGAGGCCGTTCCGGCAAGTTTACAAAAAGAGCAAGGGCAAAATCCTAAGGAGCTACGCCTCCACCCTCAGCGGGCAATCCACTAGCCTCTCCGGATGAAGCAGCCGCGCCTTCAGCAATCTGAGGTCCACCATCCCCTTCCGGTTGCTCTTCCGCCTACTGCTCATGGATATCCGACTGCTCATGAATATCTTCATCAGCAGCCTTCGACATTCGGGAAGTATCCAGGTACCCCTTCTGCTCCCATTCCGTGTACGCATCCGCGATGCCCGATTCCCTGGCCTTCTCCAGGATCTGAAGGAACTGATCGCTCTCATGATATCTGAGAACAACCCGCTCGTACAGTTCCGGGTCCTCTTCCCCGGCCGCAGCGGCAGAGGCGGCGCGCACAGCGGCAGCTCCCACCTGGAGCTCATCCACCTTGGCCTTCAGTTCGGCCTTCTCCTCCTCAGCCAGCTCCTTCTCCCTCTCCAGGCTCCGGACCTGCTCCTCCAGCTTGGCCACCTGCTTCTTGGCCCTCTCCTCCAATCTGGCCTTCTCCCGCTCCAGCCGAGACCTCTCAGCTTCCAGCCGCTCTCGGGCTTCTGTCACCTCGGCCACCTGCCTCTTCAGCTCCTCGCTCGGATCGGGCTGGTACAGATTGTACAGCAGCTGCATAACAACAGAGCCAATTAAGCAAGCAACAGAGGAAATGAGTTTCGAGCGGTACAATGGCACCGGGTAATTCTTACCTGCAGGACCGATTCCTTGAACTTTTGGCGCTTCCCGCCCGCCAAGGCTCCGGTGACCTCAGCCCTGTCCAGACCAAGGCCGGCCAAGTCTGCCGGCAGCTGCCGGGCGAGTGCACTCTCCGGGCTTCCCCTCCGAGCCTCCTCAGGCGCGGGGCTACTCTGCCGGGCAGCGGCAGCCTTCTGCCCAGCGGAACTCGATGCACCGCTGGTTACCTTGAGCCGTTTGGCCAGATTCTCACCGGACGACCCACCGGTCAGCGTCACCACCGCGGAGGGAGGAACGTCCATGATCCTCCGCCTCTTCTCACCCCGGCCGTCAGGCGAAGAAGATTGCGCGCTTGATCGGGTCACCCGGGTGACGAGCGGGACTGACCCCGGCAGGTATGGAATCCAACTCACTCCACCGGAAATCTTCAGTGGCCCCCCGGTAGTCTTGCCCTTACCGGGTCCCGCCTTGGGCGCAGCAGGATGGCTCTTCACACGCGCCAGGACGTAGCCCTCGTCCTCCACATCCATGGCCCGCGGTTCGGGATGAACCGTTAGCCGACCGGACTCCTCCTCCACGGAGGTCCGTGAAATGGCCTCGCCTTTCTCCTTCAGCATAGTGAGAAGCTCTTCACCGTCCATGGATAGAGTGGTTTCGGGTTTGATGACCGCCCGGGAAGATGCACCTGCAGGACGAGCAAAGGTTATTATTTAAAAGTTAGCAAAAGTATCACCGCTAGCACTTGCTACGCACCGGGATCTCGCCCAAGACAGCAATGCTCCAGCACTTCTCACCGGATGAAGTTGTAAGAGCTCCGTTCGAGATCATCCCAACATCCGAGTATGGTCGTGATCCTCTCCTGCTCCAACTCGGACAGCTCGAACGATTGATCCCCAAGGGGCTGGAAGGCACCAGGAACCCAGTACATCTTACTCCTCTTCTGCCACTTACCGCCCGCCATCACCACCTTCTTCCTCTAGTTGTTATCCACCCAAGTGGGCATATTGGTGATGATAGGTTGAAAATACCGGGCGCTGAAGGACAGGCAACCCCGAGACCCTCGCTTCTTCGAGTATGATAACCTGTACAGTGCCCGGAATTCGTTTACCATTGGCATACTCATCCCGGAAAACTCGTACAGGCAGCCGAGGCTCAGCAGTCGCCTCCACTGGAGCCCTGGAAGCTGCGCGGGAGATACTTGCAGTGCACTGAGCATGTACTGCACGAAGTTTGGCAGCGGGAGCGAGAACCCGTGGCGAAACTGGTCTAGATGCACGGTAACCCAACCTGCCTCAGGGTTACAGGCTGACTCTCCGGGATTCAGTGGCCGTAGCGCCACCTCATCCGGGATACTCCATGTCTCCCGAAACGCAGCAATCTCTCCCGGATTCATGCTACCCTCCGGCTCATCGCACACCACGGCACCCTTCCCTCTACCGATGGTGTAGCTCACGGGCGGAGCACCAGTAAGGCGCACTCCGTGCGGTATTTCCTCTAAAAACCTGAGGACCCGGAAGGCGAAGCCCCGCT
Organism: Potentilla sterilis; assembly: GCA_963682095.1. Taxonomy (NCBI): domain Eukaryota; kingdom Viridiplantae; phylum Streptophyta; class Magnoliopsida; order Rosales; family Rosaceae; genus Potentilla; species Potentilla sterilis. The sequence goes on along the minus strand of OY821761.1, from coordinate 44,198,290 downwards.
CCGGGAGCGGTCAGCGGCTTCAGACACCGGGGATTCCGAACCGAGCCAGTCCTCCAGTCTTTCCTCATCATCCACAATGGGACGCCTGTCGGTCGATTCGGAAGCCCCATCAGAACTTGCAGAAGACATTTTTAACCTAAGGGGAAGAAAAAACAAAACCCTAGCTCTGGTCAGCAACAGGCTAGAACAGCGCCCTCTGCGGCCCCTCCCCAAGTCTACCGCAGACGCTCCGCTTAAAACAACTCAGTCGGCGACAGAGATCCCTTCCCCCCGCCGCAAAAACACCGAAAAGAAAAACAAGAACAACACCAGGCAAAGAAAGCAAGAACTTACCGATTAGTATGCTCAACCGAGGAAAGTCCGCCCTGCGAAAGCAGCGAGCGATGGTAGGAGAAGAGTAAAAGAACACTTGAGGCAACGGATGTCGCGGGGCACCTCCACAGAGCTTTCGCCGGATTTCTCTCTTTCTCTTAGTCTCTCTGAGCAAGAAGCAAAACAGAATGAAAAAGGCAGAGCAGGCCCTTTTTATAGAGAGGTTCGGTGCCCTAGGCGCTTGTAATCCCCCCAAACACGCAATCAGAGCAACTCAAATGCTCGCGAATCCAGACCTTCCATCTCAGACCGCTCCCTATCAGCACGTGTCCCAGCATCAGTAAACTGCCCACACCATCATAACTGATGAGACTGATGGACTTCCTCCTTAAATGCATGTCAGCCACTTATCCCGCACGCTGGCGACAGGTAAGGGAGTTAGGAGCGGGAACCAAGGCGTCAGGCCCCCCCCCCCCCCACTTCCCCAGGCTCCACGGCTGCATGGCATCTCTCACCGCTATGATTTTTTCAACCTCTTCGAGAGCATTGTTCCGGGTATGAGCCATCCATCCGGTACCATGGCAGTTCACGGTTAGGTATCATTCAACTGGCTGCATGGCATCTTCACTGCAAGTCACCGGTTATGATCTTTCAACCGGCTTGAAGACCTCTCACCGGTTATGAGTTTTTCAACCGCTTCGAGAGCATTGTTCCGGGTATGAGCTATCCATCCGGTACCATGGCAGTTCACGGTTAGGTATCATTCAACCGGCTGCATGGCATCTTCACTGCAAGTCACCGGTTATGATCTTTCAACCGGCTTGAAGACCTCTCACCGGTTATGAGTTTTTCAACCGCTTCGAGAGCATTGTTCCGGGTATGAGCTATCCATCTGGTACCATGGCAGTTCACGGTTAGGTATCATTCAACCGGCTGCATGGCATCTTCACTGCAAGTCACCGGTTATGATCGTTCAACCAGCTTGAAGACCTCTCACCGGTTATGAGTTTTTCAACCGCTTCGAGAGCATTATTCCGGGTATGAGCCATCCATCCGGTACCATGGCAGTTCACGGTTAGGTATCATTCAACCGGCTGCATGGCATCTTTACTACAAGTCACCGGTTATGATCTTTCAACCGGCTTGAAGACCTCTCACCGGTTATGAGTTTTTCAACCGCTTCGAGAGCATTGTTCCGGGTATGAGCCATCCATCCGGTACCATGGCATCTCACCGGTTAGGTAACATTCAACCGACTCGAGACCATCTCACCGGTTATGATCATCCAACCGGCTCGAGAGCATTTTCCCGGGAACGAGATCCACCCGGCCCCATGGCATCTCACTGGGGGACTCGTCTCGATATGGCAGGACGCCCGGTCGAGGTCCACCCGGTTCCATGGCATGACCCCGGTTATGAGAACATTCGACCGGCATGGGCTTTATACACCCGGGTGAGTTTACATCTAACACATGTACTCTTGTCCAGCAGGATAAAAACCCTGCATCGCACTGAACTGCGGTCAATATGGGGCTCTACGGCGAGCCTTGTCACCTCAACGCCACCCCATTTCCTCAACGCTTATTCCAACACAAGCTGAGAAGAACTAGCAAGTGTTAACCGGTGCCTCAACAAACCGCAACACCGGGCCACCTCCCCGCAGCCTAACAATATGGACTCGTCTCGATATGGCAGAACGCCGGGTCGAGGTCCCATACTCCGACTCATACCGATTTGGCAGAACGCCCGGTCGAGGTCGCAGCCTAGCAATATGGACTCGTCTCGATATGGCAGAACGCCCGGTCGAGGTCCCATGCTCTCTGCTTCGTACCGATTTGGCAGAACGCCCGGTAGAGGCCCAGTGAACTCCGCTTCGTACTGATTTGGCAGAACGCCCGGTAGAGGCCCAATGAACTCCGCTTCGTACCGATATGGCAGAGCGCCCGGTCGAAATTCCATGCACACATCTATTGCATGGCAGATTTCAACGCTCCATTATCATTCCATGCACACATCTATTGCATGGCATCATCTCATATACTTTCCGGGTTTCACCCCACTCCATGCTCATAGCACCACAACACTTGAGCACAGTACTAATATTGCAAACGCACTCATAAATTGTTGCTCACCATCGGTAACAGGTACTCACCCCGGTCACGCCCAATCTTCAACGCGGACTTGGGGGACTGGGCACCGTTGGGTTGGTAACCCTGCGGGTCTGCAGGGCAAGGGCAAGACAGATTAAGTCCTCATTCAAGATTGCACTTGACCGGGAACTTGGGGGACTTGTTGACAGTAGCCACAGAGGGGCTACAGCAGGCCCGCAGACCCGCAGCTAGTGCACCAGGGGCCGGCCCAGGGCCGGGGACAAGATCACCATAACCCGGCCTCGGGGTCTAGCAGTCCATCCTGCTACCAGGGGCCCGGGGTCCGGGGGCTCCTGCCTGCCCAAGAGGTCACCAAAGCTGCCCTTTGGTGTGCAAACAGAAGGGAACCAGTCCCACATCGAAGGGTAAGACCAGACCTCACTCCTGGCCACCTATATAAGGGCCCCAACTACCCTCATTAATAGGTAACTGATCCTTTCTACCGCTTATATACGTGCTTAAGTTATATCTATTCCAACTATACTAACTTAGGCATCGGAGAAGAGAAGACCGGCCCGCCCGGTATTCCCCTTAGTAAGCAGGTTTGCAGGAGATAGTACGAAGATTTATCTGTCTCTACCAGGCCCCAGGGTTTGTGCAAAAACAGTCATAATCCGAGAAATGGATTTGTTCCCATTTAAGGGTGAGCTCTGGAAGAAGCATGTCATGAACATTGTTAAATCGCTGCTGGAGCGTGTCCCATAAAATTTTGAGATCTTTTACCGACAAATATTGTTGCTTCAGAGTCGAGTGGATATGGCGCCTCAAATACATGAGGGCCTGAGCCTTGGCATGGTCCCCAAAAGGGGTGGTGGCGGCTGCATCAGTTAGAAGGGCTGTAAAGCCTTTGCTTTGGAAAGCAATTTCAACATCGGAAACCCATCGATGGTAGTCTTTGCCTTGAAGATCCAAGATCTCAAAATCAGGGCGTGACGGTGACGACGACGACATCTACAAGAGAATAATACGTCGGATTAGTATCACTTGAAACAGATACTATCAAGTATAGATTGGAATTAGAAGGGCTATATTCAGTCACATGAAAACTAGTTTCGATGCAAAAAATTGTTTTCTTTTGATGCATAAACCGGCGGTTTCATATCGCACCTTCAAACAGTGGCGTACTCAGACATCCACATAAGCATCTCTTTTTCTTTTAATTCCCTTTCAACGTGATTCCCTCAGGCCCATCACTTAAAACTGCGACCGTAGGGGTGATGAATTCCCCATTCTAGGTCTCATCGGCGATTTAAGAATGGCCGAAATCGGAGTAGAAGAAAGGCTAATAGCGCCCAATATAATATATCTATAGTTCAAAAGCAGGAACTTTTATAAAAAGTTTACCTTTTGATCAAAGGAACAAGAGCATAAGACTTGTTCTTCGACTCTTGTTTGGTTCTCGAGCCTCTTCCTACGCGAGTAATTTGGAGGAGCTATCTTGAAAAGTTGATAGTGAGCTAACAGGCTGGCGAGCGAGCGGGCTTGGAGAGCGAGCGGGCTGGCGAGCGAGTGGGCTGGCGGGCGAGCAGGGTGGCGAGCGAGCGGGGGAATAGGCAGGCAGCCTGGCGGGGGCTGCGGCCTAGGAGAGACCGAGAAGGGGGGGGGGGGGGGGGGGGGGGGTGCATGGGTCCCGAAGAGGGAGGTGCGGCCGACGAAAGGGATGGAGGAGGAGGAGGAGGAAAAAGTTATTAGGGTTTTTCTATGGCTCAGAGAGGTCACGTGATGATAACGTGTTCAAGGAGAAATAGGGAGAACTATATCTTATTGATTGATAGAGAGACCTTTTCATAGGCATTACAATAAGAATCCCGATAAATCAGAGATTCCTTATCTATTACAAAATCAACTATACTAGTCTAATTAGGTCAAAACACATCCAAAAAGTTACAGAAATAACATTCTCACAACAGATGTAAAATTTTAAAATTCTCTTTATACAAACAAGAAAAAAACATACCATTTACTATCCTATCGGATTAGTTTCTTACCATCCCATTAACCGAGACACAGTCGGATCCTATTGGCCCATGGTTTTCTAGAAAGTGCAGGAGACGTGGCGACCCGGTCTAGTCACGCGATCCACACCTCTCACTCTCTCAGTCGTTATAAATTCATTTCAAACACGTTTCGTTTTTCTCCAAAATCCAGAGAAGCGCAAACCCTGAAAAAAAAAATGGCGGGCACTCTAGCTCTGCTTCCAAGCAATCCTCAGGTGACGTCATCGTCACTGAGTTCCATCCGAGAGCGCTGGGAGGTCGAGTTCTCTCGCTTCTTCGGCTACCCTCCGCTCACCTCCACGTGTCCAGATCTCGTCCCTCTGCCTATGAAGGCCAGGAACCGACGGCCGGTTGGGAACTGGATCTCCGCCACCTCCGCCGCCATGCTTCAGCTCATTTCCGACCACTCCAGCTCCGACATCATCCTCACCGTTTGCTGCAGCGGCAAGATCCAGGTCACTCCTCCTCTAGAACCTTCTCGTTGCATTCCTGTAGTTGTGATTAAAGCTGTGAGATTCTCCGACTGTTGATTCCGTTTGTTTGCTGAGAAATCCATTTGAAATCGGAGTTGAATTAGCATTAATCGAACTTAATACGTATAGTTTCCGTATATCAATTTCACGGTGGCCAAACAGTACCGGATATTAGTTGTTTAAATGTTAACGGCGAGGTGTGTGACATGATAGAAAACGCTTGCGTGAGTTTACTTTGCGACAGGGCCCCTCGTTTCGGCGAGAATGATCAACTCCATAGTTGTGACATCTAAGCCTTGCGCGTAAAGTATTCCATGAAAGTCCACAGTGGAGCTGTATTGGTTTTCACTTCATAATTGATTGTAATTTTTGTGAATTGGCGTTAAGTACTGTTTGGATTTTCATGATTAATCCCAATCTTGATACTCGTAATTTAGAGGTCTTATTGTGATGGCTAAGTCATTCTGTGTAGTGCAGTAACTGAGCTCTGGTTACTATTTTTAGCATCATTATACCACTTTGATTGAAAGTTGCATACTGCATTTTACAGTCCTTAAAATTGTTATGGTTTAAAATGTTTCAGGAGGAGCACTACGTGTCGAAGCTACTCTTTGCCTGGCCTCAGGTCGCATGCATGTCTGGATTTCCTGCTAGGGGAAGTAGAGCCATCTTTGCCAGCTACAGAGATTCTTTGGGCCAGGTAAGCTGCTCAATGAGTTATTTAAATAGTAAATATTGTTTGGTGTCATTGTAGGCTACACAAGACGATAATCGGAAACTCATAATGTCTTTGTGTTATACCTTTGCAGATCCAGAAATTTGCTTTCCGATTTTTGTCAGTCAATGAAGCAGAGAAGTTCATGACTCTTATGAAGGTGATTTACTGCCAACAATGTAGAAAGTCTAATCATGATATAGATTTCATTCCTACTGTGATGGAAGACTTTTTCCTTTGTTATGCAATGGGGATTTTTTTTTCTAAATTACTTTGTTTTTGCGCGCAGGAGATTTTGAAGGGAGGGAGGGATATCCAACCTCTTAGCACGGACTATGGATCTGAAATTTCATCACATTCTGAGTTCATGTCTTCTGATAGACCCTTAAACGGGTAAAACTATTACTTCCTATCTCTTTATATACTTTCTTCTATGAGGCAATGGATTTGAGAATATTGTTCTTCTCTGTGTTTCAGAACTTCCAAGGACTTGGTTGTCACGACTCCTGGTCACACTCATTCTCCTCAAATAGCACCAAGCTTAATGAAGGCTTATACTCCTCAAACGTCACCAGGCTTAATGAAGGATTACACACCTCAATTGTCACCAAGCTGGAACCATGAAGCACCTCAATACAGACAAACTCAGCACATGTCACCTATTCGCAACTTTCAGAGCAACTTTTCCGCCTTTCCTCCTAGTTTCAGCTCATTAGTGTCCAACTGCCACCCTATGATTGAACAAGGTAGACTAATTTATTCTTTATTTTAATTGGTATTTTGGTTGTTGCAGCATTTTACAGGAAACCTTTTGTTTGCATTCCATGTGATGACCCCTTTTCCTTTATTCAATGTAGCTCCAGCACAAACTACTGCATCAAAGGAAGTTGATTACAAGGCCCTCATTGCGGTACCTTTTTCTGTGCTTTCTTTGAAGGTCTTAGGGTGTAGTCTTGGTCAGAAAAATATTGTCATCATTGTTTGGATAGTACATAGAAATTAAAATTGTTCAATGCTTTGGTATGCAGTGCATCTGTTTAGGATGATAAGAGTAATTGATGTTCGATAGGAATGCTGATTTACTAAATTGATCTTTGTTATGTTGCAGAGATGTATGGAGGACTCTTCCTTCCAAGGTACTTCTTTGTCCCATATCCAATCACAAACACCTTCAAAATTGCATATTTGAGTTCGATTGTTGCAAAGCCTAGATCGTAATTTAAATTTGTATTGTCATACGTGTATATAATGTTCGTGTCCACTATTGCTTGAAATGCTAATTTGTTTCTACTTATCTCTTTCTTCCCTCCAGATATATTGAACCAAGTCGAGACAGTTATGAGCGAAATGGGGGCTGATTTGAGGCTGTAGGTATCATGTACCAGTATCACCTATGGCGGTCAACAACATTTCTATTTCTCCAACATCCCAGCCATGAGCTGGTCTTAACCACCTTCATCCCACATATTGGTCATCCTGAATTGTTCCCCATCTCTCATATTTCACGTGTTATAGTTAAGTTTCCTTATATTATGGCATTATAGTGGACTCCTGGCGATTTATAGCTATGTCAGTATAATGGGTATATGCTCTAGTCTCTAACCATTTTGTTCTATCGTTATAGAAAGTTGCATAGAAACACAGATGAAATTACAATATTTGGTACTTTGGTAGTATAAGCTTTGTCCAGAAATTATTTCTCGTATTCTTTAGAGATAGGCCCGGCAGTTTGTCCTTATCTCTCCTTCATCTTCGGTGAGAACATTTATTCTCCCCATCTTGATCATGGCCCTGAGAAAACTTTTACTCCAAGTTTCAGTGCTAGCAGCCATTCTGTACACAATTGCTCCGGTGCGGGCATCAGTAGTCAGTACTTGATCCGATTGAAGCAAGCCTCTCCCTCTCAACAGGTTCACATAATACTGGTTGTCGAGGTCAAGTGGTGTTGTCGGATCAAAGTCCACCATGGTACGCAATGCTTGCTCCCCAGGCATTCCTTCCGGAGCCGGGCACTTTCCGGCCAACTCATCAGCATAGGTTGGGTTCAGGGAAGGGTCTCGGGGACTATCTTTGCTATATTTATAGTCTTTCAGTAAATTGAGCGCATTGTGCTCGACCAATGGAGTGCGCACCGAACAAGACAACCATATCTTCTAATGTCAAGTTTCTTTTAGCGAACATGTGTATAATGTCTTCCAGAGGCGTTGCAGGGGCAGCGAGGTTGATATTGACATCAGTAGCGCGTGAAGTCTTACTATCACGGCGACCTGCCGGGACTTCGTGACGGGGCAGGCCAGCGAGATAAACGGCTTCCCTTGCAGCAAATGCTAATATGTCAGCACATGATACAGTTTGGGGGCACTCCTGCTCTACCAGGGTCTTAATCTCATCAATAACCTCAAGACCTCCAAGTGTTTCCCCATTGGCTGGTGATGCTTTCTCTACAGGCTCACTAGATGGTGTTGCGTCCAATAGGATGGAGGCATCACAACCCTGTTTCGCACATACATTTATAGTATATATACAGGGACAAAGCCACGGGTCTATATGTATATAACAGTTGCGCGAATATTTGTTAGGGAATTCTTACCTTGACAAAGCAATCATGGAAAAAGAGGCGGAGGAGCGCAGGAGGGAGCTTGGGGTCTTGCTCATGAAAACGAGCCACAACATCAGCAACAATGTTTTCAACCTTGGGGCAGCTTGAAGTATAAAACCCGACATGTAAGCCGTTCCCTTTGCCTTCTCCCTCGGCCTCGCAGCGAAGGATGACGATGGTGAACACGGTGAAGATGAGGATGGCTGCGGCAATTAGACGACGACCCATCTCTAGGTCGATCAGTACTCAGATTATATTGATGGGTGACTACTGCTTTTCTTCCTCCTTGCAATGTCACAATTTGGACACAGAGTGGGATTTGTTTTATATGCCCAATCACAAACCGCGTGGTTATTGGAAGTTCTCAACTTTTTGGTTTTGGAGATGGTAATATGATCTTCATATAACAGAATGGAACTGTGAAATACGGTTTCCTATTAATGTTATTACCATTGACCGATTGCCGAATCTGTTTTTGGTTTCCAAAAGTTGGTAATTTGCTTCCTTTCGTAAAATTTGTTCGGGTATTATTCTATTCTAAAATTGAGGTTTTTTTTTCTTCTTTTTGGCTGAAAGACGAGTGATAGAGAAGAATAACCTCCCTAACACCCTAATGAAATATTAAAGAAAAAATGAAATGAATAACAAGAGAGGGGGACCAAACCAAGACCTCTCAAGAAGACCCAACAATATATTAAAACTAGGAAAATCGAAATTTGGGAAGACCCATAACATCACTATCACAATATGATAAAATAAAATGAGGAGGCTCATCCCACCAAACAAGCTGAGTTAATGTCGTACCATGATTCGCTAAAACTGAGGTTTGGACATTGGTGGTAGTAGAACAAATCAGCAAAGTAGCTGACGACATAACTAGAGAGAGAGGTAACGGCCATGCCTTGAGCCTTAAGGTACGTTCTGAAGTTGTAATCCTGCCATGCACCTATATCATCTATGGCCACTTGTATTATTCCAACTTCCCAGCCATGTGTAAGCTACTCTTTGCTTTACCTCCTAGTGTGTGTGTATATATATATATATATATATATATATATATATATATATATATATATATATATATATATAAAGTTTTTTTCAGGTGCGGATGTGGCGTTTCCGGCCACCGGCGAGGCGGCGACGCCGTATCCGGCCACTGGGCTTTGCTCCCCGGTGGCCGGCGACCCCGTCTGTGCCGGCCCGAGCTCCATCGCCGGCCGGCAACCGGCCGGAAAACCCGAAAATGCAGAAAAATGACAAGTACGCCGGATACGGCGTCGCCGCCTCGCCGGTGGCCGGAAACGCCGCATCCGCACCGTGAACAGTGCGTGCGGACGTCCGCACAGGAAAAGGACTGTATATATATATATATAGAGAGAGATTTTCAGGTGCGGAGGTCCGCATTTTACGAATCCGTACGGATTCCGGCTTTTCGGCCGGAATCCGGTCACCAAATCCGATCTCCACCGTTCAGATTATAGGTATGCGTGTATAGATCAACCAAATCGCGATTTTGAGGTATCAAACGATCACCGAATTGGATGAAATTTTACAGGGTTGATCTACACACGCATACCTATAATCTGAACGGTGGAGATCGGATTTGGTGACCGGATTCCGGCCGAAAAGCCGGAATCCGTACGGATTCCATTGGTGCGGACGTCCGCAGTGGAATGGCTCTATATATATATATATATATATATGCGAAAACATGTTCACCCTGAATTGTTCCGATCCCCATCTCTCTTATTTCAAATGTTAAGAGTTAAGTTCATTGTAATTGCTTCAGTATTAATGAAGCTCTTCTTTTGATAATAACATATGTGAAAATATGACTAAAAAGTGTGTCAAAAAAAAAACTTTGCACGTTAATTTCATAACGAAAATTCGCTCTAAATATGATATATATATATATATATATATATATATATAACTAGGTTCTGTTCTGAAATTAAATAAAGGGCTCTTTAATTGATCTATTTTTGGCTAAATTTCAAATATGTTATTGATCAAAATTTATCTTATAATCAATTAAAAAGCATATAGAAAAATAAAATTACAGTATGCTAGCTAAATTTTGTCCAGGATCTAAGGTGTTTCTGCACAAACCCGTAGGCCTGGTAGAGACAGATGAATTCAAGTGTGATCTCCTGTAAACCTGCTCACTAAGAGGAATACCGGGCGGGCCGGTCTTCTCCTCTCCGATGCCTAAGTTAGTACAGTTGGGATGAATAGATAACTTAAGCACGTATGATAAGCGGTTGGAGAGATCAGTTACCTATTAATAAGGGTAGTTGAGGCCCTTATATAGGTGGTCGGGCGTGAGGTCTGGCCTCACTCTTCGATGTGGGACTGGTTTCCTTCTGTTCGCACACCAAATGGCAGCTCTGGTGACCTCTTTGGCAGGCTGGCGCCCCCGGTACCCGGGCCCCTGGTCGCAAGGTAGACTGCTGGACCCCGGGTCCGGGTGCTGGTGATCCGGTATCGGGCCCTAGGCCGGCCCCGGGTGCACTGGCTGCGGGTCTGTGGGCCTGTTGTAGCCCCTCTGTGGCTACTGTCAACATAAGGTATAGTTTATTTGTTGACCGCCCGACAGTTTATCCTTATCTCCCCATTTTCCTTGTTGGTAAGAACATTTACTCTCCCCATCTTTTGCATGGCAGTGATAAATTTTTGGGAAAATGTCTATTTGGTGCTAATTTGACCCCCTGACTGCCCATTCAAATGACCATCTTATTTTCTTTCCCTATTCAACATAAGGTAACAACTCTATTGCCCATTTGAACAAATCTTTTTAAACCCTAGTACAATTTTATTTTTTGTCTTCCGTTTTTGCCCTCAAACCCTATCTAATAGATTTGTTGAATTATTACTTGCCGATAGGTTTTATCAGAAAACATTAGGGCACGACTTTTCCAGGGAAGAAGAGAGCGAACGAGGGAGAAACGGAAGAAGAGAAGAGAATAAAAGAGACCGTTTTGCAGAGAAGAGAGAGAGAGATTGCGATTGATTTGTACAGATCGAGAAGATAATGAGGGTTTATGGTTTGCTTTAGGGTTTCATATTGAATTCGGGTAAATATAGGTGATGTTTTTTCGGCGGATTGGAGTTGATTCAAGCTGGGATCGAATCTGAAATCTGGAAATCTGATATCTGAAATAGTATTTGAACATCAGGTGATTATCTGTTTTCTCTTTTCTTGATGTTTTGTTGATGTTGTTGAATTTAGGGTTTATTACGTTCGATACATTCTGTGTGCATCATACATTCTGCATTCTTCAGATACGTTCGATATTTTATGTGTGCATCATACATTCTGCATTCTTCAGATTTACAATCGAGTTTGGTTTTTACCCCCAGTATTTGATTACCGACCCCCAGTAATTGATTATCGACCCCCAGTAATCGATATCGCCCCCCAGTATTTGATTACGGACCCCCAGTAATTGATTACGGACCCCCAGTAATTGATTATCGACCCCCAGTAATCGATATCGACCCCCGATATTTGATTACCGACCCCCAGTAATTGATTACTGATCCCCAGTAATTGATTATCAACCCCCAGTAATCGATATCGCCCCCCAGTATTTGATTACGGACTCCCAGTAATTGATTATCGACCACCAGTAATCGATATCGACCCCCAATATTTGATTTCCGACCCCCAGTAATTGATTACTGATCCCCAGTAATTGATTATCGACCCCCAGTAATCGATATCGACCCCCAGTATTTGATTACCGACCCCCAGTAATTGATTACAGACCCCCAGTAAATGATTATCGACCCCCAGTAATCGATTACTGGGGATTACTGGGGGTCGATAATCAATTACTGGGAGTCGGTAATCAATTACTGGGGGTCGGTAATCAATTACTGGGGGTCAGTAATCGATTACTGGGGGTCGGTAATCAATTACTGGGGGTCAGTAATCAATTATTGGGGGTCAGTAATGTTGTTTTGGTTTTGGTAAGTACTGCTTGTATTTGTTTCTGACGGACATTCTATTCAATGCAGGAACATGGCTCATTTATTGCTTGCTCAGTTTATATGTTCTGGAGAGGGTTTTCATCATTCACTCAATGAGTACATTACTTTTTCTGATTTGTGTGTTACTATTTGTCGACGATTTAGGTTCCGTGCTAGTGATAAATTTCGTCTTCATTATTCTTCTCCTTCATGTGCTGTGATTTATTTGGATAGCGAGGAAGATTTGAAGATGCTGTTTTGTTGTGCTAGGATATATAAGATGGAACATGTTGATGTTTCTGTTGTGAAAGAGGTTGGAAGTGGTTGTGGTTCAGGATTGTTGTCATTGGAGGATAGTGTGTCTGCCGTAATTGATGAAAATGATTTTCTGTGTGAGCCATTCAGAGATGGGCCGAAGAAGTCTTATTTGTCTGATGAGTGGAGCTCTCTAATTACTAATGAAGGCCAAAAATTTATAAATATTGATGATTTTCGTGACAATTTGAGAAAATATGCAGTGGGATGTGGCTTTTGTGTAATATTAGTCAGGAATGATTCTCTCTATGTTCATGCAGTATGTGAAAATCATGGTATTGAGAAGTGCGAATGGTTTGTCCATGGTGCTGTTTCTTCTATCAATGGTTGCTTTTACATTAGAGGGCTAAATAACGTGCACAGTTGTAAAGGGGTTCTTAGAACCCAAAAGCATAGGCAGCTTGGGTCTAAGATAGTTATGAATTTGATTGAAACTGATGTTAGCTATAATCTTGGTTTGAAGCCGGGTGATATCATCAACAAGCTTAAGTCTGCCTATGGTTTTCATATCAGTTACAAAGTTGCTTTGACCGCGAAAAGAAAGGCTGTGGAGAAGGTTTATGGATCTGATGCTGCTTCTTTTAACATGCTTAGTTGGTATAGAGATGTGGTTTTGGACAGTAATCCTGGATCTTCTTTTGTTCTTGAAGTTGATGAGGGCACTAATAAGTTTGAAAGAGCTTTTGTTGCTTACGGTGGGCAAGTTGAGGGGTTCAAGTACTGCCTCCCTGTTTTATATGTGGATGGTACATTTGGTAAGAGTATATACAAGGGGCAGATACTATCAGCCACCGGAAGAAATGGGAATAAAGGTACTGCTTAAGCGCTTACTGACCCCTAGTAAAATAATTACTGACCCCCAATAATGGATTACTGATCCCCAATAATCGATTATTGACCCTAAATAAAAGATTACTGACCCCCTATAACTAACGTTTTTATTTGTTGTTTTGACAGGTTTTTTTCCATTGGCCCTATGTATTTGTGACTCAGAGACCGAATTCAATTGGTTATTTTTTTTCAAACACTTGAAGAATTTTTTAGAACCTCAAGGAAGAGTTATTACTTTCATTAGTGATCGAGGTAATGGACTCTTGAAAGCTTTTGATATCGTGTTTACTGGAAATCCTCATCTCTATTGTTTCAAGCATTTGACCTATAATCTGACCCGTAGATATGCTGGTAAGGGTCATGGTGTGGTGATTGATAAAGTTATTGGTAAGTTTTGTGAGGTTGCTTATTCTTCAACGGAGAAGCAGTTTTACCATAAATTGGCAGAACTTAGAGAGGAGGGTGGTGCAGAGATTATTAACAGTTTCATTAATGATATCCCCTTGGAACATTGGTGTAGAGCATTTTTTAAGGGCTGCCGTTATGGAATAATGGCCAATGGCATAGCTGAATCGTTCAATAAGTGGATTTCTGTAGAGCGGTTGATGCCTCCTTATGCTATGCTATATCAAACCCGCTTAAGGGAGATGAGTCAGATGGCTGAGAGGAGTGCAAATGCAAAAAGTTGGACAACACAACTAACACCAAAGATGGAGACTCATCTTAAGACTGAGATGGAGAAGAGTCGAAATTACAGAGTGATTTCTTCTCAAAATGGTGTATATGAGGTACTGTTCTAACACGAAATGTGCCCCAATAACAATTTTTTTTTCTTTTTTGCCATTTTTGTTGCTGTTTTGCCATTTTTGTTGCTGTTTTGCCAATAACTTTTTGTTTACTGACCTCTAGTTGTTATGCGCAGGTTAGGAATGATAAATATTCTTACAGTGTCAACATTAATGAGCATTCGTGTTCTTGTGTAAAGTGGCAAATCAATTGCTTTCCTTGTCCTCATGGTCTTTCGGCAATACAATATGCTTCTTTGAATGTTTACGACTTTATTGATAGGTATATTTTTTGTTAGTGTATGTCAATACTCATGATTATTAGTTATTTTTGGGACCTGATAAATGTTTTTGATAGGTATTTCCATGTCGAAACTTATAGGAAGAGCTACAGTTTTCCCATTCATCCTGTGAGCAATGTTGATGCTTGTTTTTCGGATTATAGTGATGAGCTTATATTACCTCCTTCTTGCAAGAGGCCAGCTGGGAGGCCTAAAGTGAAGCGAATAAAGTCTGCTGGAGAGAACTATAAGAAGGTGATACAGTGTGGTCGTTGTCACAAAATGGGTAATCATAACAAGCTCACCTGCACGGAACCTCTGTCGGGCTAGTTGTTTGGTTGTTTGTCACTTTTTTTTGCCAGGAGATTTTGTTTACTATCTTTGTTATAATCTTACCACGGGTCAGTAATTGATTATTGGGGTTCAGTAATCGTTTACTGGGGGTCAGTAATCGTTTTCTGGGGGTCAATAATCGATTACTGGGAGTCAGTAATCGATTATTGGGGGTCAGTAATACATTTTGGGAAAGAAATATTGTCTACATTCTATACAATTTTTTCATCAATTTTCATATTTTAAGATTTGCTTGGAGTGAATCATGTTCATAATGATTTGCACTTGATTCTTTTACATATGTTGCTCTATTTTTCCTTTTTTAAATGTAACTAATTAGCATCATACCATATAGATCATACAAGATTCCAAAAATATGTTTACTAACTAACTCCGACTAATGAGGTTACTGACCATCATCACTATGATTATTGTCCCTAAGTAATCGAGTACATGTCCCCGATAATTATGATTATTGTACCCCCATTAATCGATTACTGACTGGGAATCAGTAATCGATTACTGAGGGTCAGTAATCAATTACTGGGAGTCAGTAATCGATTACCGACCCCCAGTAATTGATTACTGACCCCAAGTAATTCCATATACTAACTTCCTGCTGACTTCCTGTAAGCATTTTCTCACATGCCAAACAATTCAAATGAAAGCATAAACACAGATAGTAACAGTTTCTTCAAAGATGACAATTGACAATTGTAAAAGGGGTTCAAAATAAAAATAAAGAAGGTCTTAATATACTGCAAATTGTACTAAGGGATACTAATCATCTCCATTGAAACTATTCTATATTATCTTGAATGTCTATGTTCATAAACATCTCCAGCATTCTTTTCCTCATGTTGTTTCCACCAGCCTTCGTTGGTTTTCTGCCCATTGCTAATTCCTCCATCATGTGAAGCACGAACGGTCCGCAGTCAGATCTGCACAAAAATATCTTCTTTCAATCCAAAAACCACATGAGTAATTACAGTTCTGACCAAAAATATTCTATTACTGACCCCCAGTAATTGATTACTGGCCTCCAGTAATCGATTACTGGCCCCCAGTAATTGATTACTGGCCCCCAATAATCAATTACTGACCCCCAGTAATTGATTACTGACCCCCAGTAATTGATTACTGACCCACAGTAATCATAAAAAGTCATTACACTTAGGGAAAAAGTAATTGATTACATCCTGCTGACTTCCTGTAAGCATTTCTCACATCTCAAACATTTCAATTGAAACCATATAACAAAGACCATACAAGTTTCTTCACATATGACAATTTGACTATATATGAGTAATCATTAGATAATTGTAATTTAAAGCTACTTACGATGTTTTATCTTGCTGCGGGCATCTGAAGTCAAAAATTAAATTGTACGATTGTTCGGTAAAATGATTGTCAAGAATCCATCTTCTTGTTTCCTTTTCCTCTTCCGTCATTTTTACCTTCTCCTCAACCAGGGCACCCCTATCAATGCGCACAATTTTTTCTCTATATTCTTCCGGGCCCTGACTATCAGGGAACTGATTTGAAAGGTGCACATCTCTAACGAACCGCCTTATCTCTTTCGCCTGTAGGTTGGTTTTAATTAAAACAAGGGATTCCATACTAACCACTATTCCAAAAATTAATAAATGTGTCATTAAAATACTCACCAATGTTTCTGCATCCTTAGTAGCATAGTGATCCGCGTGTTCGGCCCTTTTTGGTGTCATGGGGTTCATGTGCCTTAAGCATTTCTTCTCGTTGTCTATGATCATCAATGACCAGTGTTGGTGTATGTGGTGGTGGATAGGAATGAAGACTTGCTGCTTAGAGAACATTGACCACAATGGGTCTATAAATTGGGTTTCGACCTCCAATTTATAGCCTTCAAACTCACCTTGTTGTCCCCCTTCTTTGTATTCTCTTTCCTTAGCAGCATTAGCCAATACAAAATGCTGTATATTTCACCAACAATGATGAGTTCATATGAGTGTTTTGGAATGAATCATGTTCTTTTACATTTTTCCTTTTCTAAATGTAACTAAGTAGCATCATACCATATAGATCATACAAGATTCCAGAAACATGTTCACTAACTAACTCCGACTAATGAGGTTACTGACCATCATCACTATGATTACTGACCCCCAGTAATCGATTACTGACCCCCAATAATCAATTACTGGGGGTCGGTAATCGATTACTGACCCCCAGTAATTTCACATACTAACTTCCTGCTGACTTCCTGTAAGCATTTTCTCAGATGCCAAACAATTCAAATGAAAGCATATAACACAGATAGTAACAGTTTCTTCAAAGATGACAATTGACAATTCAAAAGGGGTTCAAAATATGAGTGTTTTGCAGAATATTTAACTTCAAATGCTTACCGCTGCGTCAAACCCTAGAAATGCCACTGCTCTAGAATTACGATTCGCTTTCAGCTTTTGTTTCACCATATGGAGGTACACCTTCATTGGCTGCAAACATATAAATATGAATGTTACTGGGAGTCAATAACCACGATTAGATAATGTTATTGGGGGCCAGTAAGATGTCTCACTTCTACGACGACGTCTCCCTCTCTAATGATTCTCGCCTAATCCTCCCGAGTTATTGCAACCAAGCAGTCCTTAGTATTCCAGTAGTTAGGGCTGTTTTTTATAAAAAAATAAACTATTAATTTTCAATCAGTAAGTAAAAACAAAAAAATCACTAATTATTGATCCGATTACCTATTTTTCTCGTCTTTGTGTTCATTGAACCAAGACTGATAGTGTCGTGCCACATTCTCATCAAGATTTCTCCAGGTTGCCGTCTCGCAATACACATTTGCAAGAACTATACTATTCTTGGGCTTCTGAATCTTTGGTGCTTTTTTGGCTGGGTACTCAAAGTCCTCTTCTGGCTTTTTTTCTGCCTTCCTCCTAAATACCTTCACGTTCCTCTCTATTGAATGTGGGTCAGCAGTTTTCTTCTTTGGTTCCCTTTGGCCTTCTACTGCACCTTGTAAAAATGCTGCAATCGAGTTATCTACTTCTTCCTGAGTTTGTTCAATGAAGATGGCCACCTTCTCACTGGTAATGTTTGTCTGCATGTTAAGTTAATGTCAGCAAAATATACCATCTAGCACAAAACAAATTATTACTGACCATCAGTAAAATTGTGATTATTGGGGGTCAGTAAAACATTTTATTGCACTAAACCATGAGTAATATTCCCTCACCTTGGTGCTTGTCTCCTCTCTCTGAATCTCTGACCTTTCCAAATTACTCCTCACAGCTTCATCCACCACATTTGCCAGAGTGTCTAAATCTAATGAACCTAACGAACCGTAATCTTGTGTGGTGTCCATCACCACATCCGGTTCTTCTACATGTTCAGCTTCATCCTCTACTCTTCGTCCTTCGTCACGACCTTCTCCCATTTCACTGTTCTGATCCTCATTCGGATACTCTTGCTCATTTTTTTTGTAAACCACGATTTGCATATCCTGAGCACGACTGTCGGCTGTGCTCTTTTCATTGCGGAACTTCATTCTTAACTCATGGATAGTCTTCTCCAAAATCTTCTTATCTTCTTCTAGGCGCTTGATTTGCATGTCGCCTTTTTTGACCATCCGTAACAAATCACCATTCTGCCTCAAGAGTTCTTCATTTGCATTTCTTAGCTGGTTAAGCGGCTCTTTCAAGTCTGTTTCGGCTGCCCTCACTTCCAACTCTTGCAAAAGTACTCTCATTTTAGCATTCAGCCCATCGTTTCGCTCTTCTTCCGCTTTGCTTGCTTGAGGAACCTGCAACCTCAGTAATTAGATACAAATTTCAAGTTCCTGCCCAAAGATTACTGACCCCCAGTAAATTATTATCGACCCCCAGTAATTGATTACCGACCCCCAGTAATTGATTACTGACCCCCAGTAATTGATTACTGACCCCCAATAATCGATTATTGAGGGTCACTAAATGATTATTGGGGGTCAGTAACCAATTACTGGGAGTCAGTAATCAATTACTGGGGGTCAGTAATAAATTATACTCATTTCAGCTGACTTAAACACTGTAACCATTTACGCCGATCCCAAACAATTTAGCAGGATATGATACTACCTACTAAATCATAGCAATCTTACCCCTTCATTGAAGCTTGGATTATTATATTGATCATCTTTTCTACTGTCCTCGTCTACAAAGCAGGTCCGCGCTGGATATGGTACATGCTCCAACAGTTCCTGACATAGTCATAAATAACTGTTATTACACATATTTTTTTAAGGTAAACTATATATGCACTAAAGTTAATGGTTATTACCTCTGTCATTTTTGGGTTTGATAACCACTCTTGCTCATTCAACACATGCATGGTTGACCATCGAATGAATGTGGGTTTCTCATTCATTTTCTCTCTAATGTGCGGACGCGCCCTTGTGTTTTCAAGGAACCAGTAAATGATCAGTAGTGTGCAGCCATTGTACGTTTGAGGCTTTTCCTGATTGTACTTTGCAATTCCATCCAGGAGGAAGTCGATCACCATTTTTGACCAGTTGTATCTATCTATGTTATCCAAGTCTTCGCATAATGTAATCAGCTCCCAATCAAGATGTGTCCCTGTTTTGCTGAAGAAGAATACTGCAAACAAGTACATTATTATCATCGATGCAATCTTCTTCGGATCCATCTTCTTTTTCTTGAGCTCATCCCTCAGCGCAGACTCTATCTGGTTTCGTTTTATGGTGTCGTTGGGTTTGTCTCGCGTGAAAATTGCAGATGTTTTCTTCTTGGCATTGCCCACAGCTTTGAAATCCAACCCCTCCTTGGTGATGTGAAATAGCTGATGCACTTCTTCAACTTTGATTGGCTTCTCTTGTTGTCCGAATTTGAACACCTTGGTCTTCTTGTCGAATTGCTTCAATATGATTTCCAAATCTGATTCTTTTTTTCTGACTTGATAGTCTTCAATCTTACCATCTTTGAAAGCTGCAATCATATCCCAGAAACATGTCTGTTGGAGCAGAAACCAAGATTCTTCTGGTACTTCTTCCTTTAAATCTCTGATCAAAACATAAAATTGGTGCAGTGCACATTTTTGTGGCTTGCATTGCACTCTTGGCAACTGATGTGCTCTCTGCTCCTTCAATGCTTCTGGTTTGTTGTTTGATGTTTTCAGTTGTTGCTTCTGTAAAGGAACAAAAACGGAAAGATTAGCATTTATTTTGATGTTTACCGACCCCCAGTAATGGATTATTGGGGGTCAGTAATCGATTACTGACCCCCAATAACCAATTACTGACCCCCAATAATCGATTACTGGGGGTCAGTAATTGGTTATTTGGGGGCCAGTAATCGATTATTGACCCCCAATAATCAACCAAAAAAAGACAATTGAGATACAAAGTTACTGTTTTTTTACCTTTTTCTTCTTTGCTTCTGCTCCACGTTTACCTCCTTCTTCATTCTTCTTCTTCTTGCTTGAGTCATTCTTCTTTGCTTTTTTGGTTGTTGCTCCACGTTTACCTCCTGCTTCATTATTTTCTCCCTTCTTTTTTATTGCATTGCGCGTTCTATGTTTAATGGTGAACTGCTTCGTCGTTTCATCATCGTCCTCCTCATCATCAACACTTTCACTCCTGATATCATCATCACTAGCAGACCTGTCATCTTCATCACCATCAGATTTGTCACCATCACTTTCCTTATTGTCACCACTATCACTCCTATCATCATCATCACCATCATCTCCGCCATCGTCATGACAATCACCTCTATCATCTTCAAAATCATCTTCATCTGGCTGATCAACTGCCTTTCTGCACATATGATACAGACACAATTATGTAAGTAAATAATAACGATCACTGACCCCCAATAATTACGATTACTGACCCCCAATAATAAGCATTACTGACCCCCAATAATCGAGGTTATTGACCCCCTACAATGGAGATTATTGACCCCCAATAATCATTCAAACCGTAAACCCAATCTAATCAGTAAATCCTGGAATCATCAAACAACCACTAAACCCAATTTCAACTTAACACAATGAAGGCGCATTCATGTCAGCATGAATTTATTATTGACACCCAACAATCGAGATTATTGAACCCCAATAATCATTCAAACCGTAAACCCAATCTATTCAGTAAACCCTGGAATCATCAAACAACCACTATAACAAATACAAATTAACACAATGCAGGCGAATTTCACCTTTTACGCGGCGCCATATTCAGTAACCGATCGATTGGCCGAGCGAGAGCAAGAGACAGTGAGCGAACGACGGAGATTTTTGGGGAAAGAGTTTAGGGTTTAGAGTGAGTAGAGATGCAGCGGGGAGAGAGAGAGCGAACGAGGGAGAAACGGGGGAGAGAGGGAGAGAACGAGGGAGAAACGGGGAAGAGTGGAGAACCGGGAAGAGAGGGAGAGAAAGCTGCTGCTGTTAACCAATTATCGGGGTTAATTGGTTAGGGTAAACGGATTAGGGTAATATGTTAAATTGGGTAGTTTAGACATTTTCTTAAGATTCATTGGGTTGGGATATAAACATTGAAATGGACAATTTTTAAACCCATTTTGTGCAAATGGTCTTTTTCCCTAAATTTTTTACCCCAACCTTCATTGTCAGCAGCCATTTGGTTCACAAACTGTGATGTGCGGGGATCAGTATACAGCACCTGATCCGTTTGAAGCAAGCCTCTCTTTTTCTGCAGGTTCAAATAGTACTGATTGTCCAGTTTGATTGGTGTTACCGGATCCAAGTCCACCAAGAATTTTACCTCTTGGTCCGGTGGCCCGCGATCTGCCGGGCACTTCTTGACTAGCTCCTCAGCATAGGCTGGGTCTATTTCAGGGTCTCTGGGCACACCTGGCCTAAATTTGTACAGTCTATTATCTGCAATCCTGACGCATTGTGATTGTCCAATGGAGTGTCCACCAGACAAGACAACCATATCTTCTATTGATAATTGTCTCTTCAGAAACTGGTGTATAAGGTCATTAATAGGAATGGTAGGTCTAGGGAGCTGATCATCGGCATCAGTAGCACGGGAAGTCCTACTGTCAAGGCGACCGGCGGTGACATCGTAACGTGGTAAGCCGGCAAGTATAACAGCTTCCCGAGCAGCAAATGCTATAACGTCGGCGCATGATACAGTTTTTGGGCACTCCTTCTCGAGCTGGGCCTTGATCTCATCAAGAACCTCAAGACTTCTTATTGTTTTACCATTGGCATCAGACACTCTCTCAGCATCACCAACACCCGGTACGGTATCCAATAGGACCGAGGCGTCACAACCCTGTCATGCAGATACACATGGAACCCTAATTGTTAGTTATCTCAAATTCTCAATATATAAGAATGATCAGTACGTGGTTTATATGCATGGCATACTGTGGGATGTGTATAGTAGTTTTCAAATGCATACAGTGCTCTCACCTTGACCCAACAATCATGGAAGAAGATGCGGACGAAGGCAGCAGGAAGCTTGGGATCTTTCTGTTGTGCACGTTTTACGACATCAGCGACAATGTTCTCAACATTGGGGCAAGTCTTTGCGTAATACCCGAGTGTTAAGCCGCCATCGTCCGGGGGTCCCTGGGCCTCGGAGGGAAGGATGAGGATGGTGAACAAGGTGAAGGTGAGGATAGCTGTGGCAATGTGGCGCCAACCCATCTCTATGGCAATATACTCAGATCGATATACTTTGATTTATGTCACTTGCTTTTTTTCCTATGATGATACCACCACTTAAACTATGTGTGGACTTCTTTTTTATATATATGTGCCATCACAAATTGAGTGACTTTTTCTTTCTTACTAGTTTGTGGTTCAAGAAATACTGGTAATTCTCTTCCATTCAAATGACTAAATTTGTAAGGTTCTATTTTAGAACTCAAGTTTGGAGATTACATGGTAGCACTGTGTCAATGGTTACCTGCTTCTTTGGACAGAGAGTGTAAAGCCATGAGTCTTAAGATAAAACAGATAACAATTTGTTGTCATTTCCGGTAAATTTGGATCTCTTTTACTTTTTTCTTTTGGTGTGAGAATGAGAATCCCTTAATTTTACACTATTCGCGAGCAAAGGTCCTAAATTTGGATCTTAATGTTGAACATTCAGTTGATACTGTAATATGTATCCAGCTTTTCTTTCGCACAGAAACATGTTACGATCATGTACATTTAAGTGATTTAACTCGTGCCGATAAGGAATCACCTGAAAGTCTCATACTCTCATCCACTGGACTCTTACATAGGAATGTTCTCCGGTATCGATCATTTGTAACAACTGAAAGTGTCTTCCAATAGTGTAGCTCGAAGTTACTTTGGGACAGTAAAATTTGATTCCTCTATTTGGATGTCACACAACCTAGCTACTAAGATTCTTCACCATGGATCATTTTATGAAGAACTTGTTCAATTTTCTCATTTATGTTGAAGAGTATATGACCAATTTGCATCGGTAAAACTTCTAGTTTAGGAAAATATTTCTGACAGTTTAAAAATGAGTAGGCACTTATCACTTTTCACAGCAAATAATCGACAATGCCACTCGATCTAGCTAGCTTCGATTTGAAACTACGGATTGTAGAATCACAGCTTTCAAGACCTGAGAAGTAGACCGGAGTATGCTCCAAACAAGTAGCTCTCCATTGCAATTACTAATGTTGACAGTAACTTGCTACCTGCTAAAGGCCAAGTGTTAGCCGGCTTTATCCAAAGTCATATATACCTCTGACTTCTAGTCTCAACTCCGGTTATTGGCCGGCAAGGAAATCACAAACCATAACGTATCGAAAACCAAATTTTCGATCTGATTCATGATGTTAACTCCTGCTTAATGTAATTTAAATTTGTAGCACTTCTGTGTAATCCGAGTGCACACCTTCATTTTTTCTTCTTCTTTCTTTTCCTTAATCCAAGATGGCTGTATTACATTGATCGCTTTAAAAGACTTGCTTGATAAAATAATATCTTGTCAGAAGAATATGAGGAGCATTCTGATAAAATATGAAAAGTCTTGTGCCTCCCTAAAGCTGAGGAGGCATATTTCTTGAAGGTATGAATCTCATTGGTAATGAAAGAAAAACAAATTTTGGATATATCTGATAGAGAAGAAAGAAAAGAGACATTCGGTTCCGGACCAAAGAGACAGCCGGCCATCTGATTCAGGACTAAAGAAACAAGCTTAAAATAGCCAACCATGCCCTACAAACGTTACAAACAAAGCTCTGTAAACTGTGCATGAGGTATGCTGAGGTATGCCTACTCCGTAATATGAAGTTTCATATTATATTGGCTGTAATCCAGTAAACTGTGCAATTAAATTTTGAAACCGGTCATGTTTAAATATTGCATTGAACAGCTGGTGTGCAAAAGCATAAACTAGCAAAAAGTTATGAACACTACAGTTGAATTGCTCCATGAAATGATCTGGCACTCCTGATACTATGAAAGGTGCTCTCTGATAGAGCCAGAGACAAAAATATGACAATGACCAGTAAGTCGTAGATTAGATTATCGTCGATGCTTACAAAAGGTCTCATAAACTCCTCTATATTACTATATAGAGCATCATATATAAATTCAACTCTACTATAAACCTGTGAGAAAACTAAGCAGTTAATAAATAAACCTATGACGTTGCAACCAATTGTCTCCATTGGTGTTGCTTGAAAAACAAAAGGCTAATGACAAATTAAGAAGAAGGGTACAGCTTGAAAGTCTCTTACATTTCTGTTCTTTCATACCTGCATAGGGAGAAGTCCCATACAGCACAACCATGTCATCGGTTGATCTCCTTCATTGTCTGGTTTTCACCCTATTTTTGAGACTATTTCCTCAAGCTCTTGCTTTATCTGCCACAACTTCTGTCATAGTCCCTTTCCAATGCTCTGCAACAATCGCTACGTGTAATGCCTCACTATACAACATCAACAGCGGTTTTAAGAAAGAAGAAATCGCCTATTTTTACTCTGTCGATCCATCTCAAGTCAAGCCTATAAAGTATAGCAATAAAGAAGATCATCTCATAAGTGTACCTTGTTCTTGCAAAAACATATCCGGCACTACTGGATATTTCTATGATACAGTCTACAAAGTGAAATTGTCGGATACATTTTATGATGTCTCAAATAATATCTACAGTGGGCAAGCTTTATCTGTCATAGAAGAACAAAAGAAGAACTTTACTATAGGATCTCAATTTCCCATTCATCTTCCTTGTGGGTGTGTAGATACTGAATCTCAGATTGTGGTAACATACACAGTTCAGGAGAAAGATACACTGACAGATATTGGCACTCTACTGTCTGCCAAGATAGAAAACATAGAAACTATGAACAAGAAACTGCTTGAGAACCCGTCATTCATAGTTCTCGGTTGGGTGTTGTTTGTGCCCTCTCAAAAGAATGGACTTAAAAAGCCAGGTAAGCTCTGCTCAGATCCAATGACTCATATTTATCAGAAATGTCTAGAGTCTCTGTCCGCAGTTTCAAAAGATAGAAAATATCAGTTTTGCTTTCTGTTTCAGCTCCATATAGAGATGTTATTTGTTGCATGTTGGTGTATCATGACTTTGTTGGTCACCAATTATCATAAAAACCACTATGTGAATCATCAAGCGCCAATTTAGTAGTAATGAGATAACTACGATTCAGTAGTGTTTCTGCATCCTTTCAATCTTCCACCACTGATACTTTATGTGTTTTAACATTTGTCTAAAGACGGAAAACGTATAGTTTGATCATAATCCAAGAAAGTATCGAGTTATATGGACCAAAAACATTTTTTGTAGTTAAATTCTATATATCAATATTCAGAGCCGAATTCTGACAAAAAAAAAGCAGCAGATAAAGGATTTTCAGAAATTCACAGATAATTTTCTGCAGGAGCTTGATGGTCATACCTTTTTTTTATCACCAGGATACAGACACAAGTGGGAAATAGTGGTTGGCATACTATCAGGTGTGACATTGCTTTCACTGAGCATATTCATCCTCCTCCTCTTTAGGAGAAAAGCTGCAGCCAGAGAAAATATTGAAGATCCGAAAGTTGTTTCCAAAACTATGTCTGCCAATAAATCTTTTTCGTTGCATAATCAGTTACTTCATCAGCAATACATGGAAGGTCAGATTAAAGTCCAACCAACTCACTGTTAAATGCTACTTTATGCATGTTGGATCACAGGTGTGCCTGGAAATATAAACATGGAAAACTTGCTCATGGTTGTAACTCTACATTGTTGATTTACAGATGCGGCAGTTTTTGAATCGGATGGACCAGTAGTATTTCCTCTTGAGGAGATTGAAGAGGCTACTGGTTATTTCGATGAAAGTAAGATCATTGGAGAGGGTGGATATGGTAAAGTATACTTCGGAGTACTAGGGGAAAAGGTATGGCAGAACCCCACAAGTTTTCTACCAAACAAAGGCACAGAACTAAGCTATATGTATTTTATCACACCAAGTTTCAGAAAATAACAGCTGCTTCAAATTTCAGGAGGTCGCCATAAAGAAGATGAGATCTAATAAATGCAAAGAATTCTTCGCAGAGCTAAAGGTTTTATGCAAGATCCATCACATTAATGTGGTGAGCAAGCAAATCTAAAAATGACCTCTAATATGGTAGACTTCCGTAAATTCATTTGTAATATCTTTGTTTCAGGTGGAGCTTTTGGGGTATGCTAGTGGAGAAGACCACCTCTACCTGGTATATGAGTATGTTCAGAATGGATCACTAAGCGAACATCTTCATGATCCATTGCTTAAAGGTACTCAAAACGCACGTACACACATACATTGCTTAACTCAAGTAATGCTGAGATTCTTAAGTACCTACAATGCATTGTTAAAGAACACTATAATGTCATTAAATCAGGTCATCAGCCTCTCTCCTGGACTGCAAGAACACAAATTGCACTGGATACTGCAAAAGGTATTGAATACATTCATGACCACACAAAAGCTCGATATGTGCACCGTGATATAAAGACAAGTAACATTCTACTTGATGAGGGTCTCAGAGCAAAGGTACCAAATCCATGAGTTCTTTAGCATGATCTAGTCCATCGCTATTGTCTGCCAGACTAAGTTATCTAGATCCAATACCTTAATTTTAAACAAAATGCTTTACTCCAACCATCTATTATGCAACTTTCTTACAATACATGATTATCTTTTAGTTGCTATTTTTAATTGCATATCCTTAGGTAGCAGATTTTGGTTTGGCAAAGCTTGTTGGAAGAACCAATGAAGAAGATATTATAGCCACACGACTGGTTGGAACACCAGGCTATCTCCCCCCAGAGTAGGTTTATTGTCCTTGGTTTACTACTTTATCCTACTAGAAAATGATACTAGAGCAGTTATTAAGTATTTACAGCTTACCTTCCATGTTACTGTGAAAGATCTGTGCAGGAGCTCCAGGTGACTCACAAGACTGATGTATTTGCATTTGGAGTAGTAATTGGAGAACTGATTACAGGGCAACGTGCACTGTTCCGTGACAAGTGGGAGCCTGCAAAGCTGAAATCTTTGATTACAGTTGTAAGTTTTAACTGCATCTTCAACAAAACAGAAATCTAAGCAACAATATCCCAGACTCCAAAAAACCCATAAACCCCAGATTGTAAATCCTCAAACATTGAAACCGTAATCCCCAAATGCCAAACTTTCAGACCTCAAAACCCCAACCCCTGAGGTGAAAATGCCCATCCCTGCATAAATGTAAACATGAACATGGATGCATAAATGTAAACAAAAGTATCTATTTTTGTACATGGTTGCCCAATCACTGTAAATCTAAATTTGATTTCTCTCACATTGCCAGATAAAAAAGGTGTTCCAAAATGGTGACCCTGTATCAGCCTTGGAGGCTGTCATAGACCCTAGTCTCCAGGGCAGCTATCCTATAGAAGAGATATTCAAGGTATTTGATTTCATATACAGATAACACACGCATCCACTAGAAGTTTATCTTCAATTTCATATACAGTTATAAAGAGTAGATCAGAACACCAAATTGGGTGCTATAGATTCCCTTTGAACTTTTCAGTTTCTGATATAGATGATGAGTGTTGCAGATGGCAGAAATATCAGAGTGGTGCTTGAGTGAAGAAGCAGTGGGAAGGCCAGAGATGAGAGAGATAGTTGTGCTCCTCTCTCAAATTGTAACAAACTCTATTGAGTGGGAAGCACAACTTGGCGGTAACAGTCAAGTGTTCAGTGGCTTATTTAATGGACGATGATGATCAAGGGCATCTCTTACTCTACAGAATGGTCGCATTTCTAAATGATCATTCTCATTTCTCCTCGACTTCTGTAATTTTGGTTACATATGTATCTTTTAAAGCACACAAAAATTATCATATTTTACACAAAACTATTGGACTTAGCAGTGAATCGCCAGATTGTTGAGCAACTATTTTAGGACGGAACATTGTCTCGGAGTTTACCTAGCTTGTGGCACTAGTAGTGATTACTCAATTTGGCTGAACAAAACAATTACACTCGATCTGAGTACTCAATTAGGTTTAAAAATTAATTATACTTAATCTAAACCTTAAACTCTAAACTGATATAGATTGACAGATCGAATTGGCAATCGAACATCATAATCAAGCATGTTGAAAATGAAGCATTACAAAATTCGAAGAGAAAATGATTCTTGATAGTATTGCAACGAAGATAAAAAATAGATTTATTGGGCGGTAATATTATTATTCTCAGTTAAAGTAACCCCCAAAAACGACGTCGTAAGCATAGACTTTAGAGACCTGCCTCTAACGTCTGGACGAAGCAAAATAGTCACCTCCATTCCCCAAAACTCAGACCGAGAGAGAGATCAGAGCCGGTTCATGGTGAAAAGACTAAACCTTTGGTGGCAGAAACGACGTCGTAAAGCATAAAGCTCCAGCTTTTAGATCCAACCTCACCTCTTCTTCTTCTTCTTCTTCTTCCAGAAATCACCAGATCGCATCCAGTTGGTCTTCCGATCTGAGCCGCCTCACCGGAAACCTAATGGCAGGGGCAGTCTCGGCGCTGTTCCTCCTAGACATCAAAGGCCGCGTTCTCATCTGGCGCGACTACCGCGGCGACGTCTCCGCCGTCCAGGCCGAGCGCTTCTTCACTAAGCTCATCGACAAAGAGGTCCTTGTTCCTTTTTTACAATTTATCTGCTTTACTTTTCCTAATTGAATCGTAACTGTTTGGTGTGAAATTACGAATTGTGGTTTTTGATCTGGATGGCTCTGTGTGGCTCAGGTTGATGCAGAGTCGCACGATCCAGTAGTGCACGATAATGGCGTGAGCTACATGTTTCTGCAGCACAACAATGTGTACCTGATGGCTGCGGCGAGGCAGAACTGTAATGCTGCCAGCATTCTCTTCTTTCTGCACCGCATTGTTGATGTAAGATCCATTTGTTAAATCATGAGCTTCGTGCGTGTGTTGTTGTTTCGGTTTCGGTTTCGGTATGAACGTTGTATAATTGTGGATTTTGTGATTGCCAGGTTTTCAAGCATTATTTCGAAGAGTTAGAGGAGGAGTCACTTAGGGATAACTTTGTGGTTGTGGTGAGGAGATTGTTGTGCTCGTTCGTTTTGGTTTGTTTTGATTTTGGAGGTTTTGTGGTTTGATGTGTTTTCGTGTGTCATTTCTTTCTAGTACGAGTTGCTTGATGAGATGATGGACTTCGGTTACCCTCAGTTTACTGAAGCGAAGATTCTAAGTGAATTTATCAAGACGGATGCTTACAGGATGGAAGTGAACCAGAGGCCCCCGATGGCCGTAACAAATGCAGTGTCTTGGCGCAGTGAAGGGATACGTTACAAGAAGAATGAGGTACTTACACTGGGAAAATAATAAATTATCTTTCTTTGAAGGAACAGACAGTGGATGACTGTCCTTTCTTCTTTTTCTTGATCATTTACAGGTTTTCCTTGATGTGGTGGAGAGCGTTAATATACTTGTCAACAGCAATGGACAAATCATTAGGTCTGATGTTGTTGGTGCGTTGAAGATGAGAACTTATTTGAGGTGTGTTTTCACTCTGATGTTTCATTAAGCAAAGATGTCTATACTATTGAGTTCTTTAATCTGTGTGTTTAGTAGTCTAACTCGTATTTCTTTAGCTGAACATGTTGGTGGATTTATGCGCTTACCGAATTCTTAGTAAATGTAAATATTTAGATTGAGATCATTTAGTTTGTTTGCTGTATGGTAGTCTGCAATATTTAGATTGAGATCATTTAGTTTGTTTGCTGTATGGTAGTCTGCAACTCTGTTTCAAGGTGGAACTCATGTTTATAGGACAGTGGTTAAATCCTAAATCCTAGCAAATATTGCTCTCTGATATAAGCAATTATTGTTAATGTGAAAGCCACTAAGTAAACCCTTGATTCATCATAGAAAAAGACATGTCTATTGGAACCTTCAAATCTACTCATAGACCTCCCTCTTAATTTTCAAAACCCTAATTACCTTCAAATAAAATGGTTTAAATCACCAGAAATCAAAGAAAAAGAAATTATACGGGAGGTGGTTTTCGTTTCATGAAACTCTTCTTCAGCAACTGACCTCAACACCTTCAAACTCAAGTAATCGACAACTGCGATGATTCTGTTGGCAGTACAGGGAGAAAAATATTAGTGCGTACTTGAGTTGCAGACCTAAATCCTCCACATCCAGTATTTTCATTGAATTGTATGATTGTATCCCATCATTGTCTCATTGTCTCAAATAATTAACAATTATCAGTAACCATTTCAAAAGCACACAAATCTGGGCAACCTGATCTGTATGTAGTTAACCCTTCTATCAAATGTGGCATAATATTATCCGTTCATACATATGCAATAAATTTGAAACATACACTTACATCAGAGTATTGGTGTTGTGGTGGTGAATGCAACTGCTGTGGGATTAGGTGTGCGACACTGTTTTTTCTTCTTTTCAGTTTTCCTAGCGAGGGGTAAATTAGGGTGTAAAGAATAATAAATGTGTATGTGCGTCAGGAGAGGAAATGTGGAGGTCTGAGTAGATTTTTTTCTACAAAATTTTACACTAAAAGGCAGTTCCGATTGATAAAATTTTCCACTCAAGAATTGAAGTTACTTCCTTTCTGACTTCTCTAGGGAACTGCATTTTATTGAATAGCTGCAGATAATATGATTTGTGGCTGTAATTATTTGAATCTGTGTGTCCTTTCTGCATATGTAAATGTTGAATTCCTTTGCTATTTTGGGACTTCCAAGCATGTAGTATCTACTCACTGTGATGTGTTCAGCACTGTTCATGCACACACATACTCTTTCATAATTTCTAATTCCAGTCTCAAGGTGCACTCTTGCATTCAATATCTGTCCTGAGTAATGTTTTCCTCACCAAAAGTCAAACACTTCGATTTGGTGAATGTATAGTGTCTGCTAACTGCTAACTGCTAACAAATCCTTCTTTTCCTTTATAAATCTTAAAGACAAGTGTCTTCATATCTGGTAACTTGATGTATTTAATTCTGCAATTTTTTCTTTTTTAAATAGTATCTTTTGCAAACTTTTCTAATTATAAGTGCATGCTCAAGTATCATGTCATCTCATCTGATAACCTGGGTGTATATACTCATTCCTGTTGCAGTGGTATGCCTGAGTGTAAGCTGGGGTTAAATGATAGAGTGTTATTGGAGGCACAAGGCAGAACAACAAAGGGAAAGGCCATTGATTTGGAAGACATCAAATTTCATCAGTATGTAGCTTTAATGTTTGGTATCTCAATGCCTGTGTTTGTCTATTACTGTTTGAGAGGTTTTCCAACCAATATACCTGCAACTTCATAATTAATCTTAAAATCTGCTTAGGTGTGTGCGTTTGGCCCGGTTTGAAAATGATCGGACAATATCCTTCGTTCCACCTGATGGAGCTTTTGATCTCATGACTTATAGACTGAGTACGCAGGTAACCCCATGATTAATGCACTTTTCTTGATTTCTATTTTCTATTGTTGTTTTAGGCAAGTTTATGTGGATTTATTGATTGTAATGAATTTCATTGTATCTCTTTCAGGTTAAACCTCTAATTTGGGTTGAAGCTCAAATTGAAAGGCATTCAAAAAGTCGCATTGAGATCCTGGTAAAAGCTCGAAGCCAGTTCAAGGAGCGCAGGTAATTGATTTTATTTTATTTTCAAGTATTTTCTGGAGATGGGAGGGGTTGGGGTCTAGTTACTGCTGTATAAATCATGCCTCTTGTCAAGTCAATTGGTCTGTGCTATGGAAACCCTAATGTCCAAGATTCCATTAGTACTCATGAACATTTAATTGCACAGCACTGCAACAAATGTTGAGATTGAGGTACCTGTGCAAACGGATGCCACTAACCCAAATATTCGGACATCCTTAGGATCTGCAACGTATGCACCTGAAAATGATGCACTAATATGGAAGATAAGATCTTTTCCCGGTGGCAAGGTATGGATTTATTTATATATCTGTGCAGTCACTTCACTCACTTCACGGGTTGTTTCTTGCGATGCACACTTCAGCTTTCTAATCCTGCTTTGAATTGAAATGTCATAGGAGTATATGTTGAGAGCAGAGTTTCACCTTCCAAGTGTAACAGCTGAAGAATCAACTCCTGAAAGAAAAGCTCCTATACGTGTGAAGTTTGAGATCCCATATTTTACTGTTTCCGGAATACAGGTATTCTTTTATGGACTGATTGCTATGCTACTTTTGGGACATCTCGATCTTTCTTGGACCATCATTTTTGTTAAGAACTCTTAGGCAGAAAAGAGGTTAAAGTGTAAGGTTGTTGTAGGTTGTTGTAGGTTCTTGTTGGTAGCATTTGTTAGATTCAAATTTTCTCAATTGGCTGTTAGTATGCAACAGAAACCGCTGAAGAGTTTGATTTAGGATGTCAAGTTGTTTATAGTAAGCGGTCATAGAGCTAGCCTGTTTATTATTAAGAAATAAAAGTCTTCTAATAAATCTCTTTCATGATTATGTTGACACAAAGAATCAGAGCGAAATTGGTTTTGCATTTATGTAAATGCTGTGTTTTGTAGGTTCGTTACCTGAAGATCATTGAAAAGAGTGGATACCAAGCTCTTCCATGGGTGAGATACATTACCATGGCAGGCGAGTATGAATTAAGGCTTATATGAAAGTTGCACGTGCTTGATGTTTTCATATAAACGGGATTCATGTATGATATTGAATGGTCTCAAAGTAAAAACTGCTGGATAAGTTAAAGACCTTGTTGATTTGATAGCCAGTTGCCTGGGATCAGTAAACGTTGAGAAAAATGAATTCCCTGGCCTTTGATTTGTCCATGCATTTTGAATGTTTGTCCACCAGTGTTGTAAGTTATGGTTTCCAGAAGATAAGAGTTCTTCTATATATCGAATTAAGAACAGTCGTGTTAATTTGGATTTTGTCTGCCATTTATTAAATTTGTGTGTAACCTTTTCTGCCCAGATAATGGAAATTCTCCATCCACTTTTGGGTTGGTAGTCATCATGATTCATGAGTATATATTTTTTTAATCAATTGTCAATAAACTTTTATTCAGTAAACAGTATAAAGATAACAGGCCGACAATAAAAGCTATTCCTCATAATTCAAAAACCTAGACAAAAGTTAGACCAATAAATTCAAAATACACATACTTTTTTAAAGCGGTTTAACACACTTTTATTTTCTGGAGAAATTTAGAAACAAGAGTAAATGGTAACAACCAAACTCTTCAACTGTGACTAGATTCAACTTAATCCAACTTATTAGTAGGTAAACAAAGCTCCTCCCCCACTAATTCGTCTGTCTCCGTGACAACTATTTTAGGCTCCTACATAGCCAAATCCTTTTCTATGGCCCCACTGGAACTTTCCGCAATCTGCAGTTCCTTTACATTAATTTTTTTCTTAAAGAGTCTTTTTTGTTCCAGAACTCTTAGTCGGAGAGTCCTTAAATTTGTTTTTACTCCATTTTGGACGACCCAATTTCTTCTTCTTTTTTGGTGAAATCAACAACTTGTCATTCTTGTGTTTCACTACCAAAGTCATCTTATCCTCCTCCAAATTACATTGAACATATTTTTTCCAAGGACGTTTCCAATCTGAAGTCGCCTCTCTCTTCAAAAGATTAATCAAAGGAGCCTTCTTAGCTACAGAAGCAAAAGCAAAAGAAATCATTCCTTTTGTACCTGACACCCGTGGATCAGAATTAGTAATCAAGCGAGATAGAGCCTCTCTCCCTGTCGGAATGGAGACTGTATCCAGTACAGAACCAAGCACATGAGAATGCAATATCACCGGCTCTACCGGTTGATTTCTGAGGCTCAGTGGTACTGGAAGGGTGGCAGAGGACGGCAGAGTTCCTGAGGCTCAGTTATATTATGTTGAGATTTGACTCATTTGAGGCTCAGAGCATTAGAGGTACATAATTTGAATTTTGTGTTCATAGTCTTTGAAAGAGATATTTTAGTAATATAACAGTTCACATAATCTAGCCCACTAACAGAAAAATTTAACTGGCCTTACCCATGGGAAAAAATGATAGCTGGTCTGCTGATGAGAATTTTGGACTCAAAAGTGTACCTATCGGTAAAAACTCCTTTATAATTTTCTATTATGAACTAGCTTTCGGATGTTGGTTAA
This sequence comes from Potentilla sterilis, assembly GCA_963682095.1. Classification (NCBI taxonomy): domain Eukaryota; kingdom Viridiplantae; phylum Streptophyta; class Magnoliopsida; order Rosales; family Rosaceae; genus Potentilla; species Potentilla sterilis. Next base: position 44,163,888 of record OY821761.1, on the reverse strand, counting down.
TACTTTTGGGTTTTTAAACGAAACCCTTGAACCAAATCAGGGGGGTGTATTCAATCCAGATTTGAAAAGATTCTGGCTGGCTTTTTATAATCCATGGAGTTTGTTAATTCCATGGAATGTTTTAATTCTATATAGAGTTTAGCAGATTCTATTGGATTTATTTGTCTATGATTATGTGGACTTATAAAGTCCATAGATTATTATCATAACAATAAATAAATAAATTAACACTATCAAACACACAAACAATATACAAAAATAAAATTATGTGTCAAAATGAAATGCTTTTATATAATGTCATATGCAACTACTTTTAAAATCGTTACCAAGTTATCCAACTCCATATAAGAATTCATTAAATAATACACATACAGCTACAATCTAAAAAAAATTCACAATTTATGGTCTTTTAAGGAGAGAGATATAGTCCTCTAAAGTGGACTGAAAATGACAGAGAGCTGATATTTCTGACCCTCTATCATTCCTACTCATATTCCGGAAGATTTAGGATTCCAAATGCAAAACTGTTTCACAAGTAAATAATAGACACATACAGCTACAATCTTAAAAAATTTCACAATTTATGGTCTTTTAAGGAGAGAGATATAGTCCTCTAAAGTGGACTGAAAAATCTGGCAGAGAGCTGATATTTCTGACCCTCTATCATTCCTACTCATATTCCGGAAGATTTAGGATTCCAAATGCAAAATTGTTTCACAGGTAAATAGTAGACACATACAACTACAATCTCAAAAAATTTCACAATTTATGGTCTTTTAAGGAGAGAGATATAGTCCTCTAAAGTGGACTGAAAAATCTGGCAGAGAGCTGATATTTCTGACCCTCTATCATTCCTACTCATATTCCGAAAGATTTAAGATTCCAAATGCAAAACTGTTTCACAGGTAAATAATAGACACATATAGCTACAATTTAAAAAAATTTCACAATTTATGGTCTTTTAAGGAGAGAGATATAGTCCTCTAAATTGGACTGTAAAATCTGGCAGAGAGCTGATATTTCTGACCCTCTATCATTCCTACTCATATTTTGGAATACATATTTATCAAGAAAATATGAATATAAGGAGCATGAAACATAAAAGAAAGTGGAGATAATAGCATAAATGCAATCTCAATAGTTATACAATTGTTCAAACTCATAAGAAGTCATATACATTCAAAACAAACATAACATAGCAAAGACATAACTCATAAGAAGCCATACAAATTCAAACAAACATAACCAAATGTGCTCATCATAACTCTAAAGACCTATTGCTCTTGCTTCTTGCGGAATATCCAATTTGCTCGCTGGGTAGGAGTCATCTTCAAGAAGCCATCCTTTTTTGTTTTGGTATTAAGCAAGTCAAACGCCATCAAACAAGTATCTTCATCCAAATTTGGAATCTCCATGATGGCATCCCAAGTTGTGTATCCTTTCTCCCTTTCTCTTTTCTCTAATAGACTTTCTCTTTTCTCCAAAAGACTATAAACTCCTTCGAAAGTAGTCGTGAGTTTATTAAGTTGGTCCATAACGCCACCTTGAGAGACATTTCCATTTAAGCTAGAACTTCCTTCATACTCGGCTCTACCTCTTTTGTTTTTGTTTTTGTTTCTTCCATGCTTGGGAACCTCTAAAACTTCAGGGGATCCTAGAGGGTTTAAAGAGGGTAATGTTGGATCATTTTGAGTTGGTCTCACAAACACTTCATTCTCAACATCATACTCAAAGTTATCTATGCTAATATTTTCTCCATCACCAACGACTAATGTCGTTGCATCGGTAACATTATTACCTAACCCAATTGAGTTTTTTCCAACAACAACACCATTTCCAATAGCTAATTCCAAGTCTTCATAATCAGGAAATGATCCATAGCGTAAATTGGAATTAGAAGGGTGAGCCTAGAGAAAGAAAAATTCAAGGTTATTATTAAAGTTGCACTATGTACAAGAGCTCAGTTTGTTATTCTAAAGAAATAAATTGTGCTGTGATTTTTTAAAAAGCTCACCTGTATGTAATCTTCCCATACTTCATCTGATGCAGTGAGCTTCTTTGTGTTTGAGTCAAACCCAAAACCAGAGCTGAATCGAAAAAGAGTATTATAAGAAGTCCAACATTTTTTGAACCATTTCAATCGGCTTTGGTAATTGTTGTAGGTCTTATGACACCCAAGTTTGTTGTTAAGAGCAGGAAGTATCCTTTCTTCCACTGTTTGCTTGGTAAAAATTCCACTGTTGTCACGCCATCCCCGAGTGGCACCATCAACCATGAGTTCTAACAATGCATTGCTCTCTTCCTTAGTCCACTGCTCGTAAGTTCCCTTTTTTTTTTTTATCTTGTTGAGTATCACCCATAGTAATATGACTAGTTTATATACAACAAATTTGTTATTAGTTTATATATACTAACAAAGTATTCATGCTCAAAACAAAGGATTAGAAACGTGAAAAAACAGATCATGGTATATACACGTTTGGATTTCAAATGAACAATGATATTCCCTCTCCACAATGATACATGAAAACAGATAGCCATTGTCTAAATTAATGTATTGAAAAGGTTTGAAAATTACTTAATCACACATAGCCATTGGTGAATTCCTTTTTTGACCATATAAGTCTGCTTACTCAGACACCAATGAAGGCCCATGGGAGAATCAAACTATCACTTATTCAGACACCAATAAGTAGTTAAGTACCCAATCAGGAACTAATGTTTGAAGTTCTTTGTTTGATGAACTAATTGGAATCAAGCTACAGTTAAGAGTACAGACTCATTTTTCTTCCTACAACACACCTTAAGCTTCCCTAGCATTTAAAAGCAAATTAGTGAATATGAAATATTCATATAATCGTATAGTAGCATACACATGTATTCGTATTGCGCATGTTAACAAACATGACATTATAGCTTAAGTAATATATAAGTGCTAACCTTTGCAGGAGAGCTTTGATTTCTCAGCAACCACCGAAAACCTACGAACATAAAAAAAATTGAAATCCGCGGCCTGGGCATTCTAACCTTCTAATAGAGAAGATTACAAAATACAACAATAAAAAAAACACAAAGACATCCAATACTCCTAGTTCTAAATAGAGATAGAAACACTGAAATTGACAAACGGAAAGGAAAAAAAAATGGAAGAACACGAACACAATAGCAAACCTTGAACTCCTAGAAACTGTTGATGTTCTAGTTCTGTCTCTCACAAATTGCATGAGATAAATACAGAACACCCCTAATCCTAACAGCCAATCCAATCCAATCCAATCCATAACCAATTAGACCCAATTCGCATCTGAAAACTCAACTACAAAATACAACAATAACCAAAGAAGTCAACTATTAACATGCTGCAAACCCAAATGAGAAAGAGTAAGTACCAATTGGTTATCAGAGATAGGAGGTTGAGGTCGCAGTCCGTCAAGGTCAGTTCGTCTTCTCATCTTGCTGTTGACGTTTCATCTTCGAAGTGAAGAAATAGAATACGTCAAAATCTCTTGTGGTCTGGCAAGATTTCTTTAGGGTTTTGGTATTTATAGTAAGCACTACAAAATCCTACAAAATCGATGAGATAATAGAGTCCTTAAAAGTCTACCAACTATTGAATACCACAGGAATTTGATGGATAATTTTAAATCCGGATTGAATACCTGTAGACTTTTGAAATATAAAAAAATCCTATAAAATCTTAATTGAATACACCCCCCTCAGTCTAGTAATATGTAAAGGCCGAAACTTGCTCATCATAAGTAAAACCTTCAACATAAATAACTTTTCCTTTGTATGATAGGACAGTGCATGATAGAAAGAAAAGGAAATAGGAAACGATCGATGTGGTTCTTTTTCTTTTCTTTTCTTTTTGGTCGAAAGGATCTTCATTCAACAGGGCCAGGAAAGGGCCAGAAACAGAACACCGGAAAGCAAAAAGAAAACAATACCCTCAAAGAGCACAACCTCACCGTGGGAAGCTTTGTCGCCGTGTCAGCGAGACGGTTAGCTTCACGCGGAACCCAGTTCCAGATAACAGTATCAAAAGAGAGATAGAGCTATCTGCAAGCTTTCCTCAACATCAACGAAATCCTCCAATTGCTCCCATCACTCCATCAGTGGGGGTTTTTTAGGGCATGAATGACCTCCGAGCAGTACCCTTCCACAATTATTGACTTGCAACGAAGATGAGCTGCGAACTGAAGGCCTCTCACCACGGCCTCCGCTTCGGCTTCCACTGCCGAGTTGTGAGAGCTGAGCAAGCAAGCTCCTGCCAATGAACAATCCCTCTGGTCTCTTGCAATCAATCCCAGACCACTATGGGAGCTACCACATTTCCAAGCCGCATCCACATTAACCTTTACAGTATTGGTAGGGGGAGGGAACCATAAAGTGTTTTGACGATGTGGTTCAGCAAATTGATATGAAAACACTTTGATCCTTATTTGAGTTATTGCTCATGCTGTAAAACACTAAATAGAGCGTAGGCTTTATATTATTCATGAAAAGGTTGAGTACTGTGGTTTAATTCCCATAATTAATGGCTCTATGACTTTATGAGAGTTGATAATCTCTCCAAGAACCGGTCAAAAGCCTAACCCTAATCATTCTAAGGTTTACTATAGAACTATAACTAGGAACTAAAGCTTCACAATATTCCTGAAAAGCTACAATTCTGCGGATTAATACCCATTACTTATGGCTTTGATAGTTGACAATCTCTCCAAGAACTGGTCGAAAACCTCATCCTTGCTCAGCATGCTAATCCTCAAATACTTCTGATCAGTCCCAAACTTCCTCCCAGTTCTTCCTTGCACTTTAATGCATCCTCTTATAAACTTCTCCGAGTCTATGTCTTCCTTGCACTTCAACCACGCAAATGCTGCATTTACAGATCAGAGAAAACCAAACAATGCATTATAATCTTGAACATCAAGTTGTGATTGCTTACAAAGTCATATATATACCATACTAACCTGGATGTGGTTCATTGAGTTCTCCAGAAAAGAGGCAGTACTCTTTTGGATACTTAGGCAGGCTGAGAATTTCATTGCGCTCGACCACTTCTCTCAGCCTCTTCCATCTTTGAATCATGAGGTTCTGGCAGTGCTCAAAGAAGAGGTCAGTGTTTTTGGCCTTGCAGCTCTGATAACCGTCACAAATCACTCCCATTATCTTTGCAGCTCGGTGCTGAGAATCCTTGGACACACCAAGGGAACTCAGCTCTACAAATTTAGCCATCTTCTTAGCAATCTCTCTGTCCTTCACAATGGCCCATCTGAAAGAAAGCAACAACAAATATAAAGTCACTTTTATTCATGGAAGTATTCCATTCTTTAACACTTAGGCCTCGTTTGGTTCGCGGACAACAAACTTACCCAATGCGGGAACCAGCATGTCCCGTGCTTTTCGAAAACGTGAAGTACATAATGTCTTCATCGACAGGAGCAGTAATGGGAGTGTACTGAGGCCAATAGTAGGCCAGGTCATAAATAAGCATCCCTTCAACCTGATCATCTGGTCTGTTTCTCACCACGGCTTTCCGATTAGTACCATCTGGGTTGTTTGGAGTGTTCACCACCTCAATGTAATCTCCATGTCTCTTCTTATCAAACGCATATGCATCTCCTGCCCATCTGTAAAGCCCTGAAAGGAGATAGTCTGTTTCATCTGGATATGACTGCAATGAAAGCAAGCATAGTCAGCAAGCTAGATTGAATCAACACAAGGGAATCTATCCATGAAAACTAAACAGAAAACAACTGCTAAGAGAATCTGGTTAGGGTTGACTGTGACCTAACAGCTAGCTGGTTAATTGTCAAGCAAACAAGCCAGACATACCCATGTTACCATATTCAAATTGGCCATGGACTCGAAACACAGGTTAGAATTTGCTGCATGTTACGAAGCAAGATTGTGTTTCCCAAGAGACATATTTGCCTCTTTGTCCCTTCTTCCATGCAAACATCTGCATGTTCCATAGACAGTCTTCTCGTAATGTCACCCCGCCAAGGATTGAATTTCGATATGAATAATCCAATTCCAATAAAAGTTTTGAGCTAAGATTTAGTTGGTGCATTTATATAGGGAGACAAACTGGGCATATAATTGATATTCGTAATTAACAGATTTAGAATCGAAGAAGAAAAATTCAAAATATATATATATATATATATATATATATATATATTATATATATATATGTTCAAGTCAACTGATCAACAAGAGCAGGGAGGACCTAATTAAGGACATTAGGGTTTGGCTGGTTATATATATATATATATATATATATGTTGTAGGAGAAATAGATTGATAAATCTCTCTCTGTCTTTATTCATTGATAAGGAGGCCTTTATATAGGCATTACATCAAGTATCCCTGGCGAACAGGGATTCCCTATCCAATAGAGTATCTAGACTACAAGTCTTATTAGGACAAGACACACCACGGAAGTTACGGAGTTAACCTTCCTTGAACACTCCCCCTTGTGTCGCGTCCTCAATGGTGCATGAGCTGTTGCCTCGTTAAAACCTTTGCCAGCAAACAAAAACCTCTTGGGCAAAAATAAAAGCATGGTCTAAGGAAAAAGAGTACAACGCACCAACTACAAGTATGTGAGACATGCATAACTAGGCTCCCCCTGAAGTCTAGATGAGAACTCCCCCTGATAGTCAATCAGTCTTTGAGTTCGGATAAGCGACACATTCCAATGCGCTTTACATGCTTCATAAATGTAGATTTGGGTAGAGACTTGGTGAACAGATCCGCTGCATTTTCTTCTGAGCTGACTTGCTTCACTTGAATATTCAAAGTCTCTTGCTGCTGCTGATTGTAGAAGAACTTAGGCGAAATGTGTTTAGTATTGTCACCCTTAATGTATCCCAACTTCATCTGCTCAATGCATGCTGCATTATCTTCAAATATGCAAGTTGGTCCCATCGTAGTAGACTCAAGTCCACTAGACTCGCGAATGTGAGATATAACTGAGCGAAGCCAAATACATTCTTTGACTGCTTCATGTAGTGCAATAATCTCAGCATGGTTCGAGGAGGTAGCAACAAGGGTTTGCTTGGTTGATCTCCAAGATATCGCCGTATTCCCAATGGTAAAAACATAACCTGTTTGGGAACGTCCTTTGTGTGGATCTGACAAATATCCAGCATCAGCAAATCCTACCATTACATCATTTGGTGTATCTGAGTAGGAGGGGGTATCGCCAAAGCCGTATCGGGACCACGACTTAGCATCCGCGGGTCCGGATAAGTTGGCGGATATGTCTGCAAGATGGCGGATGGATGAACCAAAGCCAGTCCTGGCGGATATGGCTGGCGGATGGCAATCCGAGCCATGGTTTGTGCTGTTAGATGCAAGAGATCGACTATGTGTCGAATCCTGATGAGTGTATCGATAGTACAAGCCCATGTCAAGGGTTCCTTTAAGGTATCGGAAGATGTTCTTGATTCCAACCCAATGACGTTGTGTTGGCGCAGAGCTAAATCTAGCTAACAAGTTCACAGAGAAAGCGATGTCTGGTCTAGTACACTGAGCTAAGTATAACAAAGCTCCAATCGCACTAAGATATGGATATTCAGCTCCCAAGATCTCTTCGTCATCTTCTTTCGGACGAAAGGGATCTTTGTTGATATCCAGACTTCTAACGACCATGGGAGTGCCTGTAGGATGCATAACTTTGTCCATGTTAAATCGCCTGAGCATCTTTCGGACATATGCAGACTGGTGTATAAAAATTCCACCACTTCGGTGCTCTAGTTCTAAGCCTAGGCAAAACCGAGTCCTTCCCAGATCTTTCATCTCGAATTCGGATTTCAAATAGCTAGCGGTCTCATTGATCTCATTCAGAGTTCCAATGATGTTCATATCATCGACATAGACGGCTATAATGGCAAATCCTGAACTTGTTCTCTTTATGAACACACAAGGGCACAACTCATCATTCTTGTATCCTTTCCCAATCAAGTAATCACTTAACCGTGTGTACCACATCCTACCAGATTGTCGGAGTCCATATAGAGATCGTCTCAACCTGATAGCAAATGAACTTCGTGGTTTTTGCTCACTTGACTTGGGTAACGAAAGTCCTTCTGGCACTTTCATGTACATCTCCGTATCTAGGTCCCCATAAAGATACGCAGTTACAACATCCATAAGCTGCATATTGAGTCTCTCTGAGACTACCAAACTTATTAAGTATCGGAAGGTAATAGTATCCATGACAGGAGAATACGTCTCCTCATAATCAATTCCAGGGCGTTGAGAAAAACCTTGCGCCACGAGTCGAGCTTTATATCGCTGGACTTCGCCATTCTCATTGCGCTTTCTGACAAAGACCCATTTATGTCCAACAGGCTTCACGTTCGGCGGTATAGGCACAACCGGTCCGAATACTTGCCTTTTCTTTAGAGAGTCTAGTTCAGCCTGGATTGCTTCTTCCCACTTCGGCCAATCCGCCCTACGTTGACATTCATCAACAGTGCGGGGTTCCATATCGTCGTCGTCAATAACTTCTTGAGCAACGGCGTAGGCGAATGCATCATCGATATACATGGAATTTCTTTCCATCAGATTGTGCATGCATAAGTAGTTTAGTGAGATTTCCTTGTTCTCCAACATCAACAGTGAGTCTGAGGCGTCCCCCAGATGATTCAGAGTTGATTCTTGGACATAGGTATAGTCGGAGACAATCTCGTGTGACGGCGTCACAGTATCAATGATGAACGGATCGCTTTGTGCCTGGACACATGCCCTCTTTCTAGGTACATTGTCTTTGGAACCGATTGGTCTCCCCCTCTTTCTAGGAGGATCCGAAGTCGACGCCGGCTCTCCACTTGGAGGTGCCGAGCCTAGGCTGCCGATGGCACCTAGGGCTGCGGGTCCGAGACCGGCGGCGCGTGCTCGCGCATGGCGAGGAATGTTAAGCCTTGCAGGTACATTCGCAGCAGGTATGGTTGATCTTGTCACTTTCGCAATATCAGTAAAGGAGTCGGGCATCGTATCCGCCACCTTTTGTAGTTCTAATATGCGTTGTATTTCAGTCTCACACTGAGACGTACGGGGATCATAATGAGACATAGTGGGAGAGAACCACGTCAATTCCTGACGTTCATTTGGGACGGATGCGGCCCCATCTCCCCCTAACGGCGGGAAGGATGTCTCATCAAAGTGACAATCTGCAAATCTTGCAGTAAACAGATCACCTGTCATAGGCTCTATATAGCGGACAATAGTTGGTGCTTCATATCCAACATAAATAGCTGATCGTCGTTGTGGACCCATCTTGGTACGCAGTGGAGGCGTGATAGGCACATATACGGCACAACCAAAAGTACGCAGATGCGAAATATCAGGCTCGTAACCAGTTACCAACTGGTACGCACTAAATGGTTGGCTATCTGTGGGTCGTAGACGAATAAGCATAGCTGCATGTAATATTGCATATCCCCATGCCGAAACTGGCAAGTTTGTGGCCATGACAAGAGACCTAGCTACAAGCTGTAGTCTCTTGATAGCGGCTTCTGCAAGACCGTTCTGAGAATGAACGTGGGGTACGGGATGTTCAACTTCAATCCCAACTGACATGCAATAGTCATCAAAACACTTTGAGGTAAACTCTCCAGCATTATCCAGTCTGATGGACTTAATCGGATTGTCCGGGTGGTGAGCCCGAAGCTTAATAATCTGAGCTAGGAGTTTAGCGAATGCAGCATTCCTCGTGGACAACAACGCTACGTGTGACCAACGCGTTGATGCATCAACCAGAACCATGAAATATCTAAATGGTCCGCATTCTGGTGTTATAGGTCCACAAATATCACCTTGTATTCGTTGTAGAAACGGAATATTCTGTTTATTATCAATAGCAAAAGATGGTCTTGCTTGAAGTTTTGCTAGTGAACAAGCTTTACAAAACGAACGATGAGCATTAGACATCGCTACAGAAGCATGAGAAGCAGGAGGGGGCCGAACCTCTCCTTGGAACCGAGAGGCGGCTATCGACGGCACGGCCGAACCGAGGCCGAGGCGCCCTCTGTGCTTTTGTGATCGGAAAAATGGATGACCGTGGGAGCATTTCAAAATACGGATCATCAGATCACGACCCGGATGACCGAGTCTATCATGCCAAAGCTTATAAGCATCAGAATCACATAATATAACAACATGAGATTCGTTGGCTCGAATGGTTGTGAAATACATGCCATTGCGAACTCGCTTACACTTCTCCACAATGCGAGTGCGCATAGATTGAGTGGAGGTGATCAACAGATATTCAGTTCCATCTTCAACATAAGTGCTGAGGTGATAGTCATTGTCACGCACATCCTTGAAAGCTAGCAAGGTTCTTGGCGCCTTAGGCGCATATAGGGCGTCCTCTACCCGAATCTCAGTGCCATTTGGCAGTAAGAATTGAGCAGTGCCACGACCCTTAATTACGGGTCCAGTTCCTGTCATCGTAGATAACGACGATTCTCTTGGCGTAAAATCCGAAAACAATTGCCGATTTCTCAGAATCGTGTGAGTTGTTGCACAATCCAACAAACACTCAATCTCGCCTTGATACATCTACAAAAACAATGTAACTTGAATCAATAGTCTACTTTAGACTTTGGCGAACACTTTAAAGTAAGTGTACTGAGACAATATATCATCACAAAATGAAGTGCATTAAGGCCAATAACATAGCCATGGCAACGACAAAACTTGAGAGAAAGATATAAGCCGCATTTTAATCACCGAGTATCACCATTGATAATCATAGCCTAGTTCAGAGATTGAGACCGGACACCGTCGTAGGTGGCGTGGCCGAGCCAAGGCCGAGGCCAAGGCAAAGGCCGGGGCCAAGCCAAAGCCGAAGCTGTGGTAAGGCCAAAGCGACCCAGAGGCCGAGCCGAAGCAAGGCGAGTGGTGAGAGTCGGTCAGGCATTGAGGCAATGCGATGCGACGGTTGAGCTAAATCCGAAGCATGGCGAGTCCGAAGACACTTCGTTGCCGAGCCATTGATGCAAAAGTTGCATTTGTTCGATAGGCTATCGATTGTTGGTTTCAAAAAACCGGATTCGGTGCTGAGCCAAGCTGGCGATTGGCCATGGCGAGTGAGGCCTAGCGAGTCGCGGCCAAGCGCTTATGGGCTTTGGCGAGCGAGGCATGGCGGATCGCAGCCAAGTTGGCGGATCGCTGATCGCGGATCGCGGATTAGTTGGCGAATAGCCATGGCGAGCGAGTCCTGGCGGATCGCGACCAAGTTGGCGGATAGCGGATCGCGGATCACGGATCGCGGATCACGGATCGCGGATCTCGGATCGCGGATCGTGCATCGCGGCTCGCGGATGGCGTATCGCGTATCGCGTATCGTGGCTCGCGGATGGCGTATCGCGGCTCGCGGATCTCTCCTTTTGTCTTTGTGATTTTTTTTTTCGGATATGAGTTAACATCACCAGAATTTTGGTGAACTCAAAATGATTATGCCATTGAGAATTGGACGCATTGAACCAATTTTGCTTTCAGGGATGTAAAAATCTCAAATCATTCGTAGAATAAGATAGATTTTATTGATGACAACTCAAAAATACATCATGGTTGTTCTAAATAGAACGACTTATCGAACAAAGTCGTGATTTATTGACTATTCTGTCAAAATAACAATCAAAATCAAACTTGAACACGTATCTCATGACCGAAGTCAAATACTTATTCATAGTCTGGAGTATCATACTCCTGAGTCCTACGTTTCTTGGTAGGTTGGAAGTCATCGATGGCGAAGTTCGTATCTTCCTCATCGTATACTTCTTCCTCAAAGTCTCCTACATAGTGTGCTTCTTGTTCTATGTATTGTTTGTGTTTCTTGTAAGCGGCTTGAATATCTCTGCTTGCTATGCAATCGCGTTGGAGATGATTCGTAGAACCACATTTGAAGCAAGGAGCCGAAGCATTGTTCGGCGTATGGCCACCACGCCTGGGACCGGAACCAAAACTGTTCCTCCCTCTGGGAGCGGCGGCTCTGCCATCATCCCTTGTCCAAGAAAGCGGTCGGCCACGGCCGACGCCTCTTCTCCCTCCTCGTCCGCCACGTATTGCTCTTGGCGTACGTGGTGGCGGTGCTTGACGTTCATGAGGTTGATGCTTCTGCTTAAAAGCTTTACCACGGGCTTGATGAGATTCCGCAATGATTTTCGGTCCTCGAGGCCTCTTATTGGTGGTAAGAATCAACTCATGGTACCTCTCCTTTCTTTGGAGCACATTCATCAAATCGCTGAAGGTTTTGATAGTGCCTTTCTCGCGGAGATCGCGGTACTGATGCGACAACATGGACGCAGATTCTGGGAACGTTGTGAAAGTCTTCTCCATCATATCATCATCGGTCTTTTCGACCCCACAAAAGCTCAAATCAGATTGCAAGTTTAGCATAGTCTGATGATATTCCTGGACGGAATCAAAATCCAGTAAGCGGATTTGCTCCCAATCAGACATGAGGTCTGGGAGTTGTGCGTCATGCACATTGTCGAAGCGGTCCTTGAGGATATCCCATAGCTCTTTGGGATCAGTTTTCCTCAGGTATTGCTTCTTGAGCGTTGGATGGATATGGCGCCTGAGAAACATCAGGGCTTGTGCTTTCTGTTCAGGAGAAGCGTGTAAGCTTTCATCCTCAGGAGGGTTGATGGTGGCAGTAAATCTTTTACCAATGAAAGTGTTCTCAACATCTGAGACCCACCTCTTGTATTCCTTGCCTTGGACATCCAAGATGTCAAATTCTGGACGCTGAGTGTCAGCCATCTACAGAACACAAACAGGGAGACGTTAGTATGTTTGAATACTAATCAAGTTTGATTGTTCTTTTAGAACAGTGCCAAGATATATCATGGTCACATAAATCGATGCTTAACGTGACTTCAAGTCACAATCGATATCTTCCCTTTGTTTTCTTTCCAAAAAAGAATAATACGTTATGGTTCACAGTGACATCACAGTCACAAGCATAACGGTGGCCGGTAACATCACAGTTACCCCAATAAACGTTGGCACCGGGGTGACTAAATCCCCGTATGCCGTCCCGAGAAGCGATAGAATCGGGATGAAGAAGCAGGGACACGGAAAGGTCCCGGAAGAGAAAACAAAACCCAACTATTGAAATTTTCATAAGCGGGAACGTTTATAAAAATATTTACCTCTTCAAGAGAAGCTTGATCAAACGAAACTTGACTCTTGGGGAAGCTTGTTTTCTTCGATTTTTCTTGATTTCTTCTCAACCACGAATAAGGGTTCGCGGATCGCTTGCTTGGCTTGCGAGCAATTTTGATCGTCTGGCGGATGCGTGCAAAAAGTAGCACGCAAGGGAGAGCTGCTGGCGAGCGGGTTGTCTGCCTAGAGGCAGAGGAGGAGCAGTACTCGAGGGTACAGTGCGGCAAGCGAACAGCGCAGATGCTGCTAAGAAGAGGCCGACGGTGCCGAAGAGAAGAATCGGCGGCCGACGGTAGGTTAGGGTTTCGAAAAAAAATTCGGAATTAGGGTTTCTAGGGCTATCAGACGGGAGGCTAGAGCAACGTGCTGATAACGTGTTGTAGGAGAAATAGATTGATAAATCTCTCTCTGTCTTTATTCATTGATAAGGAGGCCTTTATATAGGCATTACATCAAGTATCCCTGGCGAACAGGGATTCCCTATCCAATAGAGTATCTAGACTACAAGTCTTATTAGGACAAGACACACCACGGAAGTTACGGAGTTAACCTTCCTTGAACAATATATATATATTGAATTTTTCTTCTTCTAAATCCGTTAATTACGAATATATATATATACACACACGTATAAGAATTTAGGATAAAATTTTCCAACTCAGCTAATAATATATTAGCGGTGAAGGAGGAGGTCAATGACGCTCACCGAGTAGTAAGGAGCGGCAGACACGACACTGATCGGCTCAGCTCCACCAGGAGTAGTGAGAGCATAGAGAGCCGCCTGGTAGAGCTGGGTGGAGCCTGTACCCACCACAATGTGACGACCGTCCACCACCGCATTCCCAACAGTCCGGTGGAGTCTTCTAACCGCATCCTCAAATTCTGGCTCCAGAAAAAAGCAGATTTTGGTGAAATCGCTAACATAGCTCATCCACTGGCTGCCGGAGATCACCATCGTGCACTTGTCCCCCATCTTTTTCCAGTACGGTTCGAACACTGATGGATCACCCCTGCCATCAAGAATCCTCATTAAACATCATCCTGTACACGTTCAAATTACTACCATTCCAAACGAACATGAGCGTGGATGATTAATTATGATTAATCGGCTCTCATTGCACCAGATCGATGAGGTCTGTATTTAATACATTAGAAATATTGCTGGATGTATGAATCTGAACCTAATGATGACAACATTCTGGAAAAAAAAGATAGTACGTGACGTCAAAAGCTATAAGATCGAAGAACTTACTGCTCGAGATTTAGGACAGTGTAGACTGAAACGGTAGACGTTCTTGTGCTATTGCCATTGGCCGATGGTGTTTTGTTAGGGCTTGCAGGGTTAGGGTTCTGATCAGTGCCGCACATTTTGTTTCCTTCTCTAAGAACACGAATAGGTAATTGATTTTGGATTATTGACAAGCTAACTCTTATTGTTGGAGTGTTGGTTCTCCTCGTTCATGCTTCCTCTATTATATAGAGTTTAGTGTTGAGAGGGTGCATGAAACTATACCTTGTTTTGCTTGCTTTTATTCCTTATATAAGAAGGAGATCTGACCATAATATATCTTTCTTTAATAATAGTGTGAGGAAGATGGTAACTATAACAATTGGCATAAAATATGGCAGTATCTAACAATAACGTACTAATCTAGTATGAATCTAACAACTAACCCGTTTTCGATACATGAATTTGGAGTGTATAATGTGATATATAAAGTTTTTTTTATGAGAAGATTTTCCAAAAAGAAATATTAATTGCTTTTCTATAAATGTTTTAATATTTTGTTACTGCATTTTGAGACATAGACTCATCCAGCCAAGTTTGCCTGATCTACTTTCATAATTTTGGGGGCAGATCGAAATAGCTGCTCTGCAATTTTGAAGGAAGACCCAGGGACAAAACCATAAATCAAAATTATGGTGGACTAATGACACGTTTACTAATTTAGAATGAAATTGAGAATGGTCAGATCTAATAATGACAGCAGTTGTAAATGACAACAAACTTGTTGCCGGGAGCCTCATCACTCCTACATGTTTAATCTATATGCCGGAAATGTAAACACAAAATTCCGGCAAGTGGATCCGTAGCTTAATTTGTTAACATTCCGATATAGTGGTTTGATTCTTCAAGAACATGGGATATAAACCTTTTAATGATGCTTATGCTTAAATACTTGGCCGGCCTATCTTATACTAGTTTTCTTGACACCGTATTTATAAATCGATATCTGTTAGACCTGGCTATATGATGAAATCGTTCATCCGGCCCAAGCTTTGTTGGTCTTTAAGATACAGCAAATTGATTATTTGAATTGATCATGTAAAGTATGTATACTATTGGAGTAAGTTTCCTAAATATTCAATTTGATCGTAAATTTGGTTCAAGAAACATGTTTGGTTCCGACACATTGTATTGCATCGACATTAGATACAGTTCCCATGTGCCACCAGTGATGATTCATGTGCTAATTGATCATACTCACAACGTGATTTAGCATGATTCCATTGCAATTTGAATGAATCACTACCAGAAAAAAGACTATTACCGACGAAAAAAAAAAACGGCCGACGACATAATTTTTTCTTCGGCTATTCCCAAGAATGGCCGACTATTTTTTAATTCATCGCTAAAAATAAAAAATCGTCGGCTATTCCCCAAGAATGGCCGACGATTTTTTCTTTCGTCACTAAAAAATATTTTTCGTCGGCTATACCCCTAGAATGACCGACGATTTGAATTTTCGTCGGCCTTTCTCTTGAAGTATAGCCGACGAAAACTTTAGAAAGTTTGGCCGACGAAATTGGAATTTTCGTCGGCTATAAGTCTTTATATTTTCAGATCTTGACAGAAGTTGCTCATTTAAAAAAAAAACGAAAAAAAACAGGAGAAAGAGTGAAAAATCTGTGGGTATTGTTGAAATCCGTCCTCTCTTACATTGTGGAGCTATATATAGGTACATATATGTGTATGTATGTTGATTTTGAGTTTTAGTTGAGTTGATTTTGAGTTTTAGTGATTTTGATATAGTAAGTGATTTTTTGTTTTGTTGTTGTTTTAGTGTTAGAATGTATGTATATATGTTGATTTTGAGGTTGTAGTTGAGTTGATTTTCAGTTAGAGTTTAATTATGTGTTTTAATTTGATGTTATTTTAATTAGTGTTAAAATATATATAAATATGTTAATTAATGGTTGTTGATAGTGTAATGAACTTAAATAATGGTTGTTAATTAATGGTATATATATATATGAGTTGATGTTGATAATAATATATATTGTAATATATATGTGTTAATTAATTTCTTATTAATTAAAGTTATACATATATATTATTATCAGGCTATATATGGATCGAGATAAGAGTTGGATTTCGCTTCCAAGGCATGACCGACGATATACTACAGGAGTTGTGGATTTTTTGCAGTTCGTCGAGGAAAATGCAAACGGGAAGGAATACCATTATTGCCCGTGCAAGAAATGTAAGTGTCGCAGTGATATGTGTCGATTTCCGATTAGGACAGTATGGGAGCACCTAAAGAGTAATGAGTTTTGGCCGAAGTACAAACGTTGGATATATCACGGTGAGCCATCATTAGATGGATCGCATGATCATGGGCAGTTTTTTTAGGCGGGCAGTAGTAGTACATCCAACGATCCAACAATGACATTCGTCAACGACGTGTTTCCTTTTGAAACCGGTGTACGTGGGGAACAATATATGCATGACCCGGTGCAGCCGTTCCCACAAGTTGTCAACACTGCTGCCTTTGACAAGTACAACAAACTGATTGCATTGCAACAGACCCCTGTGTCTTCAAGTTCTGAGAAGACAGTTCTTCAAAGTGTGATGGAGGTAATGAGGATTAAAGTCGAGACAAAATCGAGCATCAGGCAAGTGGATGAATATCTACAGTACACTTCTTCGTTGTTGGAGGAGGGTCATCGTAATCCTACCAATCACCGTAAGGTCCGAAGTATCCTCAAAGATCTAGGGCTTTCCTACATTAAGATCCATGCATGTGCATTTGACTGCGTTCTCTTCTGGGGTAAAGATGCAGAAGGGAATGACCTTACTAGACTTGACGCATATTCGATATGTCAGTCTGACCGATATAAGTTGAAGGGAGCAGGCAATAGGAAACCTGTGAAAGTGCTTCGGTATTTTTCGTTGAGAGATAGGCTTGAGCGGTTGTACATGTCAGAAACCACCGCAAAAGCTATGAGATGGCACGGTGAGCGGGACGCGGGAGACGCAGATATCATGACACACATCTCTGACGGAACGGCTTGGAAGCATATAAACAATGAGTTTCCTCATTTTGCGTCAGATGTCAGAAACGTCAGGCTCGGGCTCTCAACCGACGGGTTCAACCCTTTCGGCCCCATGAGTCTTTCATACAGTATATGGCCGGTGGTTTTGGTACCTTACAACCTTCCTCCGTGGATGTGCATGAAGAAGGAATATAATATGTTGACGCTGTTGATTCCGGGGCCTGGTTACCCAGGGAAATGTCTCGATGTGTATATGAGACCATTGATTGAAGAGCTTAAGGTATTGTGGGACGTTGGTCATCCCACTTTTGACAAGTACAAGAAGGAGACGTTCCAGATGCATGCCATGGTTATTGGTACCATCAATGATTTTCCTGCTTATGGGATGTTGTCGGGCAGCGTTGTTAGGGGATACAAGGCTTGTCCAGAGTGCCTCAGCGATTATGGGAGCACCCCTCATTGCAACAAGATATGCAGAATGGGTCATCGTGTGTTCCTTCCGGCGGATCACCACTGGCGTTACGAGTCCGCCGCATTTGATGGAACCGAAGAACACGGTGGTCCTCCCAGAAGATGGACGGGAAGAGAAATTTTAGCAGTACTTAATGAGTACGATTTTGGGCCCCTCAGAAATCATCCCGATATTGTAGCGGAAATACCTGAAAGGCCTGAGGAGTACAAATTCTGGACACATAAGAGCATATTGTGGGAACTCCCGTACTAGTGTGAGTTGCTGATCCGTCACTTCCTAGACGTTATGCACATAGAAAAAAATGTTTCTGAAAGTGTGGTGGGCACAACGCTGAACTTGGAGGGGAAGACGAAAGACGGTCCTAAGGCTCGCACTGATCTGCAAAACATGAATATCAGAAAACAACTATGGTTGAAACAAGGGAAGAGAAAAATGCCTCAAGCTCCTTACACCGTCAAGCCTGAGCATAAACCAGAAGTTTTCCATTGGATAAGTCGGGCCAAGTATCCTTCAGGCTTTGCTGGAAATATAGCCAAGTGTGTGAATAGACAATTCAACAATCTTTACGGGTTGAAAAGTCATTTTTATTTTTTTCAAAGAATAGCCGACGAAAAATGCGTGATTTCGTCGGGCAAAACTATATTGAAAAATACATATTTTATTTTAGACACAAAACGACAAAAGAATAGCCGACGAGTACTAGGTTTGATTTCCTCGGCTATGATAAAAAAAACAAAAACAGACCACCTTCCATTTTCTATCACTATCGACAACCCATTGCTTCATCCTTCAAATGCAAATGTGTCGTGAAATAAGATATGACCGAAATAATGAAATACGTCTACGGTTGAAAAATGACAAGATTCCGATAAAATCTGCGTGTCGAATGTTGCGGTTAACTGTTTTTTACTTCCGTTTTCCTATGGGTAGCCTCACGTTCGGTAAATATTTTGAGAAAAATTTTTATACGATTAGTTGCGTCTCGTCGATTTGAAACTATTATCTGTTGAAGGTCAGGCAAAAAAACGTCATTTACACAGGCCAATTTCCATTTCTAAGCGTTTAAAGGGTTGACTCACCCGGTTGACCGTCCCGATCGAGCCTTTAACGTTGTCAGATGTAGTTGGAATTTTTTTCATACATGTATTTAATCTTAACGGTGATATCTGACGGTTGGAATAGATTTTCCAAACTTTTAGATTCAAAATCGGAACATATGCACTAATGTTCCTTAACTTGTTTACTAAGTGTTTAAGTGAATGTATAGTTTCAAATAGTTACTATACGTACACTCTTCAAATGCAAATGTGTCGTGAAATAAGATATGACCGAAATAATGAAATACGTGTACGGTTGAAAAATGACAAGATTCC
The DNA here is from genome assembly GCA_963682095.1 of Potentilla sterilis. NCBI lineage: Eukaryota > Viridiplantae > Streptophyta > Magnoliopsida > Rosales > Rosaceae > Potentilla > Potentilla sterilis. The sequence continues at coordinate 44,144,577 of OY821761.1, read as the reverse complement.
GACAAAATCTGTGTGCCGAATGTTGCGGTTAACTGTTTTTTACTTCCGTTTTTCTATGGGTAGCCTGACGGTCGGTAAATATTTTGAGGAAAATTTTTATACGATTAGTTGCGTCTCATCGATTTGAAACTATTATCTGTTGAAGGTCAGGCAAAAAAACGTCATTTACACAGACCAATTTCCGTTTTAAAGCGTTTAGAGGTTTGACTTCGTAGTTTGACCAAAGGTTTAGCCGACGAATTCAAATATTTTGTCGGCTAAACCATTGCGATCCGCTTATTGTCCGCCGTTGGATGGCTCAGATCCAACGGCTGTGATTTTCCAAAGTATAGCCGACGAAATATTTATATTCGTCGGCTATACTCTTGCGATCCGCGCCTTTTCATTGTCCGCCGTTGGATGGGGGAGATCGGACGGCTGCTGAGCGCCTAAAGTATAGCCGACGACATTCAAAGAATAGCCGACGACATTCAAAGTATAGCCGACGATATTAAAGATTTCGTCAGCTATAGTAAAGAATAGCCGACGAAATCTTTTTTAATCGTCGGCTATTCTATCGGGTATAGGTTTGAAACTGCCGAATCCTAGCCTCCGTTTTCTGCATTTTTCCCATTTCTCCTCCGTTTTTCTGCTTTGCGATCCGCAGCGCCTCATACAGATCCGCACCGCCCCTCTCGTCCTCCTCCTCCTCAAATCGACGACGAATTCTCCTCCTCCTCCATAATCCGGCCGAATTCTCCTCCTCCTCCTCCTCCTCCTCCTCCGATCCGATCTGGTAATTTTTTTTTTCAATTTAATTTAATTTAATAAATTATTATATATTTAATTGTAATTATATAAATTGTTTTTGCCTAAACCCGGGGGCCTGGTAGATACACGATGAATCCAACTTGATCTCCTGCAATCCTGCTCACTAAGGGGAATACCGGGCGGGCCGGTCTTCTCCTCTCCGATGCCTAAGTTAGTATAGTTGGAATATATATAACCAAGGCACGTATGTAAGCGGGGAGAGAGATAAGTTACCTATTAAAGAGGGTAGTTGAGGCCCTTATATAGGTGGTTGGGGGTGAGGGCTGGCCTCACCCTTCGATGTGGAACTGGTTCCCTTCTGTTTGTACATTCTGGTGCCCTCTTTGGCAGGCTAGCGCCCCCGGCCCCAGGGTCCCTGGAGGCAGGATAGAGTGCTGGACCCCGAGGCCGGGTGCTGGTGATCCGGTCCCGGGCCTTGGGCCGGGCCCTGGTGCACTTGCTGCGGGTCTGTGGGTCTGCTGTAGCCTCTCTGCGGCTACTGTCAACAAGTCTCCCAAGTTCCCGGTCAAGTGCAATCTTGAATGGGGACTTAAATCTGTCTTGCTCTTGCCCCGCAGACCCGCAGGGTTACCAACCTACCGGTGCCCAGTCTCCCAAGTCCGCGTTAAAGATTGGGCGTGACCGAGGTGAGTACCTGTTACCGATGGGAAGCAATGGTTTATAAGCACGTTTGCAATATAAGTAGTACTGTGCTCAGGTGTTGTGGTGCTATGAGCATGGAGTGGGGTGGAACCCGGAGAGTGTATGAGATGATGCCATGATGCCATGCAATAGATGTGTGCATGGAATGATAATGGGGCGTTGAAATCCGCCATGCAAGAGATTTGTGCATTGGATGATAATGGGGCGTTGAAATCCGCCATGCAAGAGATGTGCATGGAATTTTAGCCGGGCACTCTGCCCTATCGGTACGAGGCGGAGCTTCACTGGGTCACAACTGTGCGATCTGCCAAATCGAAACGGAGCGGAGTTCACTGAGCCTCTACCGGGCGATCTGCCAAAGCGAAGTTTACTGAGCCTCTACCGGGCGATCTGCCAAAGCGAAGTTCACTGAGCCTCTACCGGGCGATCTGCCAAAGCGAAACGGGGTGAAGTTCATGGGACCTCGACCGGGCGTTCTGCCATATTGAGACGAGTCCCAGGTGAACTTCAGTACTGGACCTCGACCGGGCGTTCTGCCATATCGAGACGAGTCCAGGAGTATGGGAGCTCGACCGGGCGTTCTGCCATATCGAGACGAGTCCCATATTGCTAGGCTGCGGGGAGATTACCCCGGTGTTGCGGGCTGTTTAAAGCACCGGTGAACACTTGCTAGTTCTTCTCAGCTTGTGTTGAATAAGCGTTGAGGTAAGGGGGGTGGCGTTGAGGTGACAAGGCTCGCCGTGTAGCCCCACGTTGATCGCGGTTCAATGCGATGCAGGGTTTTTATCCTGCTGGACAAGAGTACATGGGTTAGATGTAAACTCACCCGGGTGTATAAAGCCCATGCCGGTCGAATGTTCTCATGACCGGGGTCAAGCCATGGTACCGGGCGGAACTCGACCGGGCGTCCTGCCATATCGAGACGAGTCCCCCAGTGAAATGCCATGGGGCCAGGTGGAACCCTGTTCCCGGTAGGGGGAGGGGGGGGGGGGGGGGGGGGGGGGGTGGCGTTGAGGTGACAAGGCTCGCCGTGCAGCCCCCGTTTGCCGCAGCTGGTGCTATGCAGGGTTTTTATTCTGCTGGACAAGCGTACATGGGTTAGATGTAAACTCACCCAGGTGTATAAAACCCTATGCCGGTCGAATGTTCTCATGACCGGGGTCAAGCCATGGTACTGGGCGGAACTCGACCGGGCGTCCTGCCATATCGAGACGAGTCCCCCAGTGAAATACCATGGGGCCGGGTGGATCCTGTTCCCGGAATATGCTCTCGAGCCGGTTGGATGCGTCGTAACCGGTGGGCGGATCTCGACAGGGCGTTCTGCCATATCGAGACGAGTCCCCCAAGTGAGATGTAGCTGGGTGGACCTCGACCGGGCGACATGCCATATCGAGACGAGGTCTCCAGTAGGATGGCGTGCAGCCAGTTGAATGATACCTAACCGTGAACTGCTACGGACCGGGCGGATCTCGACCGGGCGACATGCCATATCGAGACGAGTCCTCCGGTGATATGCAACGAAGATGGTGCTGGGCAGATGGCTCATACCCGGATAGATGCTCTCGAAGCGGTTGGAAAATCATAACCGGTGAGAGGTCTTCGAGATATACAACGAAGAAGCCATGCAGCCGGTTGAATGATCATAACCGCGAACTACCATGGTGCAGGGCGGATGGCTCGTACCCGGATAGATGCTCTCGAAGCGGTTGATCTCGAAGCGGTTGGATGATCACCACCGGTGAGAGGTCTTCGAGATATACAACGAAGAAGCCATGCAGCCGGTTGAATGATCATAACCGCGAACTGCCATAGTGCCGGGCGGATGGCTCGTACTTTGATAGATGCTCTCGAGGCGGTTAGATGATCACTACCGGTGAGAGGTCTTCAAGCCGGTTGAGAAATCATGACCGGTTAACTTGCAGCAAAGATGGCGTGCAACCGTGGAATCTGGGGAAGTGTGGGAGGACCTGACTCCTCGGTTCCCGCTCCTACCTTCCTGTCGCCAGCGTGTGGGACAAGTGGCTGACATACATTTAAGGAGGAAGTCCATCAGTCCCGTCAGTTATGATGGCATGGGCAGTTTACCAATGCTGGGACACGTGCCAGCAGGGGGCGGTCTTGAGATGAAGGGCCTGGATTCGCAGGCGTTTGAGTTGCTCTGATTACTTGTTTTGGAGGGATTTCAATTGCCTAGGGCACCGGTCCCCCCTATAAAAAGGCCTCTTGTGCTCTTCTTTTTGCTGTTGCTTCTTGCTTTGGAGAAACTAAGAGAAAGAGAGAAATCCGGCGAAAACTCTGAGCCCTTTTGCCCCACGAGATCCGTTTTCTCGAGCGCTCCCTACTCTCTTCCTACCATTGCTCGCTGCTTTCGCAGGGCGGATTGTCCTCGGTTGAGCATACTAATCGGTAAGTTTGTTGATTTCTTTGCCCCGGTGTTGTTCTTGCTTTGGTGTTGTTTTTTTGCGGCGGGGGGGAGGGATCTCTGTCGCTAACGGAACTGCTCTGCGGCAAACTTGGGGAGAGGCCGTAGAAGGCGCTGTTGTAGCCTGTTGCTGACGAGCGCTAGGGTTTTGTTTTCTTCCCCTAGGTTAAGATGTCTTCTTCAGGTTCTGACCGGGCTTCCGAATCGGCTGCCAGGGGTCCCCTCGTGGATGATGCGGAGAGGCTGGAGGACTGGCTCGGTTCGGAATCCCTGGAGACCGAAGTCGCTGACTGCTCCGGGAGCAGGGCTTCGTCTCCGTCCTCGTCTTCGTCTTCGTCTTCCGGGGCTGAATCCTCGGAGACTGAAATACCGCACGTGGTGCGCCTTGCAGATGCTCCGGCCATGAGCTACACCATTGGCAGAGGGGAGGATGATGTGGTGTGTGATGAACCGGAGGGTAGCATGACACCTGGAGAGATTGCAGCGTTCCAGGAAACGTGGGGTATCCCGGATGAAGTTCTGCTGCGGCCCCTGAATCCTGGAGAGTCAGCCTGCAACCCGGAGGCAGGTTGGGTTGCCGTGCATCAGGACCAGTTCCGGCATGGATTCTTGCTCCCGCTGCCAAATTTCGTACAGTACATGCTCAGTGCGCTGCAAGTGTCGCCCACGCAGCTTCCTGGGCTCCAGTGGAGGCGATTATTGAGCCTCGGCTGCCTATATGATTTGTCCGGAATGAGTATGCCGACGGTAAACGAATTACGGTCCTTGTATAGGTTGTCCTACTCAAGGAAGCAAGGGTCCCGGGGTTGCTTGTCCTTCAAAGCCCGGAAACCTCCACCGATCGTCACCAATATGCCTACATGGGTAGACAACAGTTGGAGGAAGAAGGTGGTGATGGTGGGCGGGAGGTGGCAGGCGAGGAGTAAAATGTACCGGGTTCCTGGCGCCTTCCAACCCATTGGCGACCAGTCATTCGAGTTATCCGATCTGGAGCATGAGAGGATCTCGACCATACTCGGATGTTGGGACGATCTGGAACGAAGTTCTTTCAACTTCATCCGGCAAGAAGTGCTGGAATACTGCCAACTCGGGCGGGGTCCCGGTGCGTAGGAAGCCCTTTAGCGGTGATACTTTGTGCTAGCTCTGGCAAAATGCTAACTGTTCGCTTTCCTTGCAGGTGCATCTTCCCGGGCGGTCATCAAGCCCGAAACCACTCTCTCAATGGATGGGGAAGACCTCCTTAACAAGCTGAAGGAGAAAGGCGAGATCGTCTCGCGGACGTCGGTGGACAATGAGTCCGGCCGGCTCACGACTCATCCGGAGCCGAGGGCCATGGATGTTGATGATGGCGCCTACCTCTTGAGGCGGGTGAAGACCCATCATGCTGCGGGCCGTGCGGTGCCTGGAAGGGGCAAGAGCACCGGGGGGCCAGTGAGGATTCCCGGTGGAGTGAACAGGATCCCCAACCGGCCGGTGTCTGTGCCTCACGTGGCTCGTGTCGCCCGGGTAAGCGCGCAATCTTCTTCTCCGGAAGGCCGGGGAGAGAAACGGAAAGGCGGGGACATTCCTTCCTCTGCACTGGTGACGCTTACCGGCGGGTCGGCACGGGAGAACCTGGCTAAACGGTTCAGGATAACCAGCGGTGCGCAAGCTAACGCTGCCGGGGAGAAGGCTGCTGCTGCTGCCCGGCAGAGTAGTCCCGTGCCTGCGGAGGCACCGAGGGGAAGCCCGGACAGTGCACTCGTCCGGCAAGTGGCGGCGGACTTGGCCGGCCTTGGTCTGGACAGACCTGGGGTTGTCCGAGCCCTGGCGGGTGAGAACCGGTCAAAATGCAAGGAATCCATCATTCGGGTAAGTACCGCATGGTACCACTACACTGCCTGTAGCTTGTTTTCTTTTACTGCTTGACTAACTGCCTTTGTTGCTGCGCAGCTGCTGTACAGTCTGTACCAACCGGATGTGAGCGAGGAACTGTCGGAGCTGAAGAGACAGATAGCTGCTCTATCGGAGTCCCGACAGCGCCTGGAGGTGGAGAAGTCCCGCTCGGACCGGGAGAAGGCCAAATCGGAGGAGAGGGCCAAGAAGCTGGAGGAGCAGAACCGGAGCCTGGAGAAGGAGAGGGCCGAACTGGAAGCCAAGGTGGACGAGCTCCAAGTGGGAGCTACCGCTCTGCGCGCCGCCTCTGCTGCTGCGACCGGGGAAGATGACCCGGAACTCTACGAGCGGGTCGTTCTCAAATACCGTGAGAGCGATCAGTTCCTGGAGTTTCTGGTGAAGGCCAGGGAAGAAGGCATCTCGGATGCGTACACGGAATGGGCGGGGAAAGGATGGTTAGACACTTCCCTGATGCCGATTGCTACTGAAGGAGATATCCATGAGCAGTCGGACATCCATCAGGAGGCGGTGGAGGGGCAGCCGGAAGAAGCGATTCGCTCGGACTTGGATTCTTCTACCAACGATGCCGAGTCTCCCCGAGCCAGAGTCAACGCCGGAACTGAGGCCAACGATGAGGGTACCGCAGGAGAGGCTGGCGGATTGCCTGCTGAAGGCGGAGTCGTGGCTCCTTAGGATTTTCCTTGCTCTTCTCCTTGTAATCTTTCCGGAACGGTTACTGCTTGTATACTTGCTTGATTATGAATATACTTGAACTGGCGGAGCCGGTGAAATTTTCTCAAAAGTAGTTTGCATATATTTGTTTTTACAACGGTTGAACCGCGAACTATGCCAAACTAACCGCTCGGAGCTAGCGGGTTTACCAGGCCTGGTCACGTTCCCGGTCGGGGTCTGTTCTTCTTTCCCCTACGTACCGCTGGAGCTGGCCGCTATCGATCAAACCCTGCACCGCTGTCTTGAGAGCGCAGCACTGATTCGTTCGATGAGTAGCCTCATCATGATAAGAGCAGTACTTTCCCGTCTGCGCCGTTGTAAGTTTCCCCTTCGGGTACTTTCTCTTGGGCGGTGGGGGAATGACGCTCCCGTTCTCAAGTAAGATATCCTCGTAGGAAGTGGTGAGAGCGGTGAAGACTTCTTGACCGGCCGGTGGTGCTGGCATGATTTCCAGGGGGCGCTCTTGGCGGTACGGTACCGGCTTGTGCTCGTTCTGGGGTTTATCAGAATAAGGCCTCTGCTGCCGCTGTGGCCAGTTTCTGTTGTTGGCGTTCCGGCTGGGTCGAGCGGTGCGGTTCTCGGTCCGCGGACTGGGCTTGGCTTCCTGGCCGGGCGGAGGGTTCTCTTCCCGGGGATGGTCTTCCTGCTGCTCATCCCACTTCCTCTTCAGTAGGTGGTGCCCATAGGTCTCATGATCGGCCTGAGCATGCCGGATGGCCATAGCCATTAACTCGTCGTACCCCTGCCGGAGTTCTACCGGGACGGCGTAGGAAAACTTACCCGCTCGGAGCCCCTGCTTAAACGCCATCTCGGCGATGCCTTTGTCCAGGTTCCGAACTCCTGCCGTAGCTATCTGCCAGCGGTTGACGAAGGTTCTCAGCTCCTCCCCGGGGGCTTGTATGCAGTTGAAGAGGATGGTCGACGTCCGGGCTCCCTCGACTCGGAGAATGAAGCGGCCTACGAACCGGTCGGCTAACTGCTCGAACGCCTCGATCGAGTTCGCTGGAAGCTCGTAGAACCAGCTGAGCGCTTCTCCAGACAAAGTCTCCTGGAAGATGATGCAGCAGACTGCATCGGAGTATCCCTTGGTGCAGGTTTGGGACCGGAAACTGTCCAGGTGCTGATACGGGCAACTAGACCCTGAATAGGTGAGTTTGAGGGACTTCTGGTTGCCAGATCTCCCCGACTCTATGACCCGGTGTGAGAAAGGGCCCATGCGCTCATTAAACCGGGCGCCCTCCATCGGCCGCGCGGCTCTTCTCTCGTTGGCCTCCATTTGGACCTTTAAGTCCGACACGGTGTTGGCTAACATCTGCAGCGCCCGTGCGGTCGGAGTCTCAACTTCATCCACAAACGAAGCGCCGAGCTGGCGGGAGGTTGTCGTGCTCTTTGGCGGGCCTGCGCCTGCCGGTGACTTTTCTCGCACAGGATCACCGGGCCGACCGCCCGAAGACTGCCCTGCCCTGCCTCGGTGTGTTGAGGTTGGACTGGTGAGAGGGCCGCCTGCGCCTCGGTCATGGCGTCACTACGCTGCCGTCCCCTCTCCAGGGCGGCTACTAGGGCAGCATTCACCGCTTCCATCTCTTCGTACCGGGCGTTGGACTTAGCTATGTCCCTGTCGCTCTCCTCTCTTAGACGACTGACCTCTGCGGCCATTGCCCGTAGCTCTCCCGCCATACTGCTATGGCCGGGGCTGTACGTAGGGTCCCGGTCCGGGCTCTCAGATCGATAGCTTGGATCATCTGAGAACGTCAAGGAGAAGCCCCGGCGCTCTGGACTGTCTTCCTCCTCTGCCGGGCCTTTCCCGCCCGAGCTGTCGTGGTGGGGATCCGGCACGCCGGATGGTCCCCCACAGCTCCCTCCTTCCTGACCGTTGCCCCGGTCGCCGCGCGGCTCCCGCGTGACGGCTGGGGTGGAGGTGAGCGTCTGGACTAATGCAACACGTCCCTCCTCGGCGGTACCTTTCTCTCGACTCATTTCCGAATTCTCCTCCAACGGTGTTGCTTACACGGCTTTTCGTTCAAGCTTCCCGCAGACGGCGCCAATTGTTTCTGCCTAAACCCGGGGGCCTGGTAGATACACGATGAATCCAACTTGATCTCCTGCAATCCTGCTCACTAAGGGGAATACTGGGCGGGCCGGTCTTCTCCTCTCCGATGCCTAAGTTAGTATAGTTGGAATATATATAACCAAGGCACGTATGTAAGCGGGGAGAGAGATAAGTTACCTATTAAAGAGGGTAGTTGGGGCCCTTATATAGGTGGTTGGGGGTGAGGGCTGGCCTCACCCTTCGATGTGGGACTGGTTCCCTTCTGTTTGTACATTCTGGTGCCCTCTTTGGCAGGCTGGCGCCCCCGGCCCCAGGGTCTCTGGAGGCAGGATAGAGTGCTGGACCCCGAGGCCGGGTGCTGGTGATCCGGTCCCGGGCCTTGGGCCGGGCCCTGGTGCACTTGCTGCGGGTCTGTGGGTTTGCTGTAGCCTCTCTGCGGCTACTGTCAACATAAATGGTTATATATTTGTTATATATTTGTTAATAAATTTAATTTTAACAAATTGTTATATATTTGTTATATATTTTATTTTAATTATATAGATTGTTATATAATAAATTGTTATATAAATTGTTATATATTTAATTTTTATATAATAAATTGTTATATATTTGTTAATAAATTTAATTTTAACAAATTGTTATATATTTGTTATATATTTTATTTTAATTATATAAATTGTTATATAATAAATTGTTATATATTTAATTTTAATTATATAAATTGTTATATATTTGATATATATTTTTTAATAAATTTAATTGTTATATATTTGTTATAATTTAGGTATATAAATTGTTATATATTTAATTTTAATTATATAAATTGTTATATAAATTGTTAAATTAATTATATATATAAATTGGTAGTCTAATTATATATATATATATATATGTTAATAAAGAAATATAGTTATATTTGTATATAAATAGTTATATTTAGGTTAATGGTTAATATTATTTAAAATGGCCGCGGCTGCAGATGGCCGATGCATTCAGATAGTTCTTCGGAGGCCGTCGTTCCAGATCGAGAGGTTCTGGAAGTTCCACCGGTTCCGTAGACTCCGACAGGACCCTTAGCCAGCCTGAGAGGACCACCAGCCAGCCGCGGAGGAGTGTGGATTCCTCCCAGCCGCGGAGGACTGCAGATTCATCCCAGCCGCGGAGGAGTATGAGTTCTCGGCACCAGACCCTTCTCTAAGCGGGGCGGCCGTCGAGCAGTTCACTTCCGCCTGTCGGGCCAGATGCTCCGAGGTTCAGTCGGCAGCTATTTCAGGACGAGATAGCTACGTGGTTCCTCAGGTTCGTATGCCTGAGGTTCATCGGGAGCCGATAACGAGTCCGACGACGTCTGCTGGTGACTCGACTGACGGTCCTACTCTCCCAAACCAGCTGTACCTCCCGTACAACATTCCTGCGATACCGGAGGTCGACTATCGTGGTGTGCCCATATGGCCTGATATGCCTCAGTACGTGAGTGCTGCGGAGGCATACCAGCATCAGCCATTTGAGAACCCTGACCTCCTGATTTCGGCGAGGAGAAAAGGAAAGTCGACAGACGGGTCATCGAGTTCAGGTAACATTCGATTTTATTAATTAAATGTTTTATTAAAATTAACGCACTAATATTTAATTTTATTAACCAATCGTCGTTTTTGTGATAGGGACAGCCGCTAGCAGTTCAACAAGGAACACGAGAGGTGTCATATGTTTTGACACGCTCAGGAGAACTGTTGATCTGAGGGGGAGGATCCAGATCAACGAACCTCCTAATCAGGAGGTTCAGGGGAAGAAAAAACGCGACTACTCGGGTTGCGTGGGGGCACTGATTAGGGACAGAGTCCCTATGTTGTGGACCTGGTGGGCTGATGTGCCCGAAGAGATAAAGAGGGAGGTGAACAACGCCGCGTCGGTGAGTAATTTAAAAAATTTAATTTATTTATCGTAATATTTAATAATTTTCGGTATTATTACAATTGTAAAACTAATAAAATATTATTTTTCAGACATTCTTCGAGATTGCCGAACACAAGCGGGATTGGGCGGACACCGTGCAGAACTCGAGGTACGTTGGGAATTCCTCATCTTATAATTATTAATATTTTATGATATTAATAATATTTCTAATGCACTTTTGTTTTTTTCGTAGGTTCAAAGAGTGGAAGAACGAGCTTCGTTCCCACTATAACAAATACGACAACCTTGGTCGTATGGGTACTCCCAGGGAGTTCATGTTCAGGGAGTACGAGTGGCGTTGGTTGAAGACAGTAGACTTCAACAACCCAGTTATGCAGGTAAATACTAAACTTCACTACAAATTTTTATTTTGTTAAAATTTTAATTATTAGTTTAATTATTTTATAATTATTACACTAATATTTTTTTATGCATTTTTCTAACATTTTATTATTTGTTTGAAGCAACGTTCTCGGATAAACTCTGAGAACCGCCGCCGGAACACAACCCCCCATCATGCTGGTTCTAGGCCGTTTGTACAATATCAGGAGGAGGCGCTTAGAGATCATTCTGATAGCAACCCGTACGTGGAGACGTTCAAGATCGCTTATCCACAAGCGACAGAACAGCTCGTAAGTCGTTCATTACAATTTTAAAATTTTAATTATTAATTTTACTTAATTATATATTTGTTAGAATATTAATTTTTTTTTTCCCGTCCAATTAGGAGAGGGTGAACCGGGCCGAAGAAGAGGTGTTCCAGCAAGTAGTTCGGGAGACACAACCGAACATTTCAGAGGCAGATCTGGAAGAAGCCCTGCGCCAGGTCGACCGGTCCAATGTCCAAACGGCAGCGAGGATGTTCGACGCAGCCTTCCCAAACCGCTCAAACAACTACTATTGTCGGGGTTTAGGAAGTTCTGGACTAGGGCTCCTGAAGACCACTAAGGGAGGTCAAAAGAAGGGAGGCGGGGAGAGCCAACAGGTGAGGGGGGAAGTGCGGAGATTGGCAGAAGAAAATGCCAGGTTGGCGGCCGAGTTCCAGAGATCACAGGAGCAACACCGCAGAACACAGCAGTATTATTTAGATCTGTCCAGTTGTCATGCTGAATGCGAGAGAATTCGACAACACAACTACGCCGGCCAACAAAACTGGTGGTATGAGATGTTCGCCGCGCGCACAACAACAAAGCCTTGAACCCCCGCCCCCGTTTCAGCCGTTAGTTGAACCTCCAATGCCTCATCCTCCCGAGTTCGGTCAGCAGGATGACGAGCATGATGGAGAGCAGGATGCTGGGGATGACGTCGTAGACTTTAGTGGTTTAGGTGATGATTAGGGTTATATTTTATGTATATTGGAACAAATTAAATAATAAGTCATTTAGACGTGTTTCTTGTTGGTGCAAATGCATGGACTGTCTTTGTGATTTGCAGGTTGCTTGGAATGGTAATTTAGAAAATAATTTAATTTTTTTTTCACCAAATGTACGAATAGCCGACGATTTTTACCAATTTTCGTCGGCTATAAGTCTTATAGCCGACGAAAATGACATTATTTCGTCGGCTATAACTAATTAATGCCTATTAAAATATTAATATATTTCGACGGAATAACCGACGAAATAGATGAAATTGTCGGCTATAGTTCTGAACAAATAGCCGACGAATTTCGTCAGCTATTGTTTACGATATCGTCGGCCATACTTGAAAATACCCGACGAATTTCGTCGGATATTTTGCCAAGGTTTGGTCGACGAAATGATGTTTCGTCGGTAAAGTCGTCGGCCATACTCGCATATAGCCGATGATTTCCTTTTTTTCGTCGGCCATTGGTATAGCCGACGGCGTTTTTCCGACGAATTATAACCGACAAAAATTTCGTCGGCAGAAAGTATAGCCGACGAAATTTCGACATAGTCGACGAAAATGTTTTCGTCGACTATACCCTCGGATCTGGTAGTGAATAGCCGATCGTGTTCTTGTTAATTGGATGAGGTTTACATCATCATAGACAATTAGCACAAAACCATATATATATATATATGTCCAGTTTAATTACCTTGTTTGGTAATTATCATTGTACGTTCCAAACATTTGTCGTCTACTGTAGTGAGATCATACAAGTCCAACTGTATGTTAAGGAGTTGTGAATCTAGGATTGGCCCCAACTATGGATGATCAATTTCCTAAAAGGAAAAGGAAAACATCGATTGACCTCTTGATCTGCAAATTTGCAAATTACTAATTCTTCCTCTCTTATTCACATTACTCTTGTTACGCAATTTACACTTGTAAAATTTCTATAATGATAAACTAAATGTAACAAGTTTAACACCATCAATGATTACATCATATTCTTTTTGAAGAGTGAACACCTTTTCTTTTTCTTAAGATTACAACCAACCTTAGAATCATAAGGTTTTAGATAGAGGGGAAAATCGCGCAGAAGATAGAGGAGACGATCATGTTTTATATATATATATATATATATATATATATATATATATATATATATACAGTTTCTATCGAGAGCAAATCTTTGTTCTGAAATTAATGTGCGAACTGTTGTAGGAGAAATAGATTGATAAATCTCTCTCTGTTTATTCATTGATAAGGAGGCCTTTATATAGGCATTACATCAAGTATCCCTGGCGAACAGGGATTCCCTATCTAATAGAGTATCTAGACTACAAGTCTTATTAGGACAAGACACACCACGGAAGTTACGGAGTTAACCTTCCTTGAACACTCCCCCTTGTGTCGCGTCCTCAATGGTGCATGAACCGTTGCCTCGTTAAAACCTTTGCCAGCAAACAAAAACCTCTTGGGCAAAAATAAAAGCATGGTCTAAGGAAAAAGAGTACAACGCACCAACTACAAGTATGTGAGACATGCATAACTAGGCTCCCCCTGAAGTCTAGATGAGAACTCCCCCTGATAGTCAATCAGTCTTCGAGTTCGGATAAGCGACACATTCCAATGCGCTTTACATGCTTCATAAATGTAGATTTAGGTAGAGACTTGGTGAACAGATCCGCTGCATTTTCTTCTGAGCTGACTTGCTTCACCTGGATATTCAAAGTCTCTTGCTGCTGCTGATTGTAGAAGAACTTAGGCGAAATGTGTTTAGTATTGTCACCCTTAATGTATCCCAACTTCATCTGCTCGATGCATGCTGCATTATCTTCAAATATGCAAGTTGGTCCCATCGTAGTAGACTCAAGTCCACTAGACTCTCGAATGTGAGATATAACTGAGCGAAGCCAAATACATTCTTTGACTGCTTCATGTAGTGCAATAATCTCAGCATGGTTCGAGGAGGTAGCAACAAGGGTTTGCTTGGTTGATCTCCAAGATATCGCCGTATTCCCAATGGTAAAAACATAACCTGTTTGGGAACGTCCTTTGTGTGGATCTGACAAATATCCAGCATCAGCAAATCCTACCATTACATCATTTGGTGTATCTGAGTAGGAGGGGGTATCGCCAAAGCCGTATCGGGACCACGACTTAGCATCCGCGGGTCCGGATAAGTTGGCGGATATGTCTGCAGGATGGCGGATGGATGAACCAAAGCCAGTCCTGGCGGATATGGCTGGCGGATGGCAATCCGAGCCATGGTTTGTGCTGTTAGATGCAAGAGATCGACTATGTGTCGAATCCTGATGAGTGTATCGATAGTACAAGCCCATGTCAAGGGTTCCTTTAAGGTATCGGAAGATGTTCTTGATTCCAACCCAATGACGTTGTGTTGGCGCAGAGCTAAATCTAGCTAACAAGTTCACAGAGAAAGCGATGTCTGGTCTAGTACACTGAGCTAAGTATAACAAAGCTCCAATCGCACTAAGATATGGATATTCAGCTCCCAAGACCTCTTCGTCATCTTCTTTCGGACGAAAGGGATCTTTGTTGATATCCAGACTTCTAACGACCATGGGAGTGCCTGTAGGATGCATAACTTTGTCCATGTTAAATCGCCTGAGCATCTTTCGGACATATGCAGACTGGTGTATAAAAATTCCACCACTTCGGTGCTCTAGTTCTAAGCCTAGGCAAAACCGAGTCCTTCCCAGATCTTTCATCTCGAATTCGGATTTCAAATAGCTAGCGGTCTCATTGATCTCATTCAGAGTTCCAATGATGTTCATATCATCGACATAGACGGCTATAATGGCAAATCCTGAACTTGTTCTCTTTATGAACACACAAGGGCACAACTCATCATTCTTGTATCCTTTCCCAATCAAGTAATCACTTAACCGTGTGTACCACATCCTACCAGATTGTCGGAGTCCATATAGAGATCGTCTCAACCTGATAGCAAATGAACTTCGTGGTTTTTGCTCACTTGACTTGGGTAACGAAAGTCCTTCTGGCACTTTCATGTACATCTCCGTATCTAGGTCCCCATAAAGATACGCAGTTACAACATCCATAAGCTGCATATTGAGTCTCTCTGAGACTACCAAACTTATTAAGTATCGGAAGGTAATAGTATCCATGACAGGAGAATACGTCTCCTCATAATCAATTCCAGGGCGTTGAGAAAAACCTTGCGCCACGAGTCGAGCTTTATATCGCTGGACTTCGCCATTCTCATTGCGCTTTCTGACAAAGACCCATTTATGTCCAATAGGCTTCACGTTCGGCGGTATAGGCACAACCGGTCCGAAAACTTGCCTTTTCTTTAGAGAGTCTAGTTCAGCCTGGATTGCTTCTTCCCACTTCGGCCAATCCGCCCTACGTTGACATTCATCAACAGTGCGGGGTTCCATATCGTCGTCGTCAATAACTTCTTGAGCAACGGCGTAGGCGAATGCATCATCGATATACATGGAATTTCTTTCCATCAGATTGTGCATGCATAAGTAGTTTAGTGAGATTTCCTTGTTCTCCAACATCAACAGTGAGTCTGAGGCGTCCCCCAGATGATTCAGAGTTGATTCTTGGACATAGGTATAGTCGGAGACAATCTCGTGTGACGGCGTCACAGTATCGATGATGAACGGATCGCTTTGTGCCTGGACACATGCCCTCTTTCTAGGTACATTGTCTTTGGAACCGATTGGTCTCCCCCTCTTTCTAGGAGGATCCGAAGTCGACGCCGGCTCTCCACTTGGAGGTGCCGAGCCTAGGCTGCCGATGGCACCTAGGGCTGCGGGTCCGAGACCGGCGGCGCGTGCTCGCGCATGGCGAGGAATGTTAAGCCTTGCAGGTACATTCGCAGCAGGTATGGTTGATCTTGTCACTTTCGCAATATCAGTAAAGGAGTCGGGCATCGTATCCGCCACCTTTTGTAGTTCTAATATGCGTTGTATTTCAGTCTCACACTGAGACGTACGGGGATCATAATGAGACATAGTGGGAGAGAACCACGTCAATTCCTGACGTTCATTTGGGACGGATGCGGCCCCATCTCCCCCTAACGGCGGGAAGGATGTCTCATCAAAGTGACAATCTGCAAATCTTGCAGTAAACAGATCACCTGTCATAGGCTCTATATAGCGGACAATAGTTGGTGCTTCATATCCAACATAAATAGCTGATCGTCGTTGTGGACCCATCTTGGTACGCAGTGGAGGCGTGATAGGCACATATACGGCACAACCAAAAGTACGCAGATGCGAAATATCAGGCTCGTAACCAGTTACCAACTGGTACGCACTAAATGGTTGGCTATCTGTGGGTCGTAGACGAATAAGCATAGCTGCATGTAATATTGCATATCCCCATGCCGAAACTGGCAAGTTTGTGGCCATGACAAGAGACCTAGCTACAAGCTGTAGTCTCTTGATAGCGGCTTCTGCAAGACCGTTCTGAGAATGAACGTGGGGTACGGGATGTTCAACTTCAATCCCAACTGACATGCAATAGTCATCAAAACACTTTGAGGTAAACTCTCCAGCATTATCCAGTCTGATGGACTTAATCGGATTGTCCGGGTGGTGAGCCCGAAGCTTAATAATCTGAGCTAGGAGTTTAGCGAATGCAGCATTCCTCGTGGACAACAACGCTACGTGTGACCAACGCGTTGATGCATCAGCCAGAACCATGAAATATCGAAATGGTCCGCATTCTGGTGTTATAGGTCCACAAATATCACCTTGTATTCGTTGTAGAAACGGAATATTCTGTTTATTATCAATAGCAAAAGATGGTCTTGCTTGAAGTTTTGCTAGTGAGCAAGCTTTACAAAACGAACGATGAGCATTAGACATCGCTACAGAAGCATGAGAAGCAGGAGGGGGCCGAACCTCTCCTTGGAAGCGAGAGGCGGCTATCGACGGCACGGCCGAACCGAGGCCGAGGCGCCCTCTGTGCTTTTGTGATCGGAAAAATGGATGACCGTGGGAGCATTTCAAAATACGGATCATCAGATCACGACCCGGATGACCGAGTCTATCATGCCAAAGCTTATAAGCATCAGAATCACATAATATAACAACATGAGATTCGTTGGCTCGAATGGTTGTGAAATACATGCCATTGCGAACTCGCTTACACTTCTCCACAATGCGAGTGCGCATAGATTGAGTGGAGGTGATCAACAGATATTCAGTTCCATCTTCAACATAAGTGCTGAGGTGATAGTCATTGTCACGCACATCCTTGAAAGCTAGCAAGGTTCTTGGCGCCTTAGGCGCATATAGGGCGTCCTCTACCCGAATCTCAGTGCCATTTGGCAGTAAGAATTGAGCAGTGCCACGACCCTTAATTACGGGTCCAGTTCCTGTCATCGTAGATAACGACGATTCTCTTGGCGTAAAATCCGAAAACAATTGCCGATTCCTCAAAATCGTGTGAGTTGTTGCACAATCCAACAAACACTCAATCTCGCCTTGATACATCTATAAAAAACAATGTAAATTGAATCAATAGTCTACTTTAGACTTTGGCGAACACTTTAAAGTAAGTGTACTGAGACAATATATCATCACAAAATGAAGTGCATTAAGGCCAATAACATAGCCATGGCAACGACAAAACTTGAGAGAAAGATATAAGCCGCATTTTAATCACCGAGTATCACCATTGATAATCATAGCCTAGGTCAGAGATTGAGACCGGACACCGTCGTAGGTGGCGTGGCCGAGCCAAGGCCGAGGCCAAGGCAAAGGCCGGGGCCAAGCCAAAGCCGAAGCTGTGGTAAGGCCAAAGCGACCCAGAGGCCGAGCCGAAGCAAGGCGAGTGGTGAGAGTCGGTCAGGCATTGAGGCAATGCGATGCGACGGTTGAGCTAAATCCGAAGCATGGCGAGTCCGAAGACACTTCGTTGCCGAGCCATTGATGCAAAAGTTGCATTTGTTCGATAGGCTATCGATTGTTGGTTTCAAAAAAACCGGATTCGGTGCTGAGCCAAGCTGGCGATTGGCCATGGCGAGTGAGGCCTAGCGAGTCGCGGCAAAGCGCTTATGGGCTTTGGCGAGCGAGGCATGGCGGATCGCAGCCAAGTTGGCGGATCGCTGATCGCGGATCTCGGATTAGTTGGCGAATAGCCATGGCGAGCGAGTCCTGGCGGATCGCGACCAAGTTGGCGGATAGCGGATCGCGGATCTCGGATCGCGGATCGTGTATCGCGGCTCGCGGATGGCATATCTCGCATCGCGGATGGCGTATCGCGGATCGCGGATGGCGTATCGCGGATCGCGGATGGCGTATCGCGGATCTCTCCTTTTGTCTTTGTGATTTTTCGGATATGAGTTAACATCACCAGAATTTTGGTGAACTCAAAATGGTTATGCCATTGAGAATTGGACGCATTGAACCAATTTTGCTTTCAGGGATGTAAAAATCTCAAATCATTCGTAGAATAAGATAGATTTTATTGATGACAACTCAAAAATACATCAAGGTTGTTCTAAATAGAACGACTTATCGAACAAAGTCGTGATTTATTGACTATTCTGTCAAAATAACAATCAAAATCAAACTTGAACACGTATCTCATGACCTAAGTCAAATACTTATTCATAGTCTGGAGTATCATACTCCTGAGTCCTACGTTTCTTGGTAGGTTGGAAGTCATCGATGGCAAAGTTCGTATCTTCCTCATCGTATACTTCTTCCTCAAAGTCTCCTACATAGTGTGCTTCTTGTTCTATGTATTGTTTGTGTTTCTTGTAAGCGGCTTGAATATCTCTGCTTGCTATGCAATCGCGTTGGAGATGATTCGTAGAACCACATTTGAAGCAAGGAGCCGAAGCATTGTTCGGCGGATGGCCACCACGCCTGGGACCGGAACCAAAACTGTTCCTCCCTCTGGGAGCGGCGGCTCTGCCATCATCCCTTGTCCAAGAAAGCGGTCGGCCACGGCCGACGCCTCTTCTCCCTCCTCGTCCGCCACGTATTGCTCTTGGCGTACGTGGTGGCGGTGCTTGACGTTCATGAGGTTGATGCTTCTGCTTAAAAGCTTTACCACGGGCTTGATGAGATTCCGCAATGGATTGCGGTCCTCGAGGCCTCTTATTGGTGGTAAGAATCAACTCATGGTACCTCTCCTTTCTTTGAAGGACATTCATCAAATCACTGAAGGTTTTGATAGTGCCTTTCTCGCGGAGATCGCGGTACTGATGCGACAACATGGACGCAGATTCTGGGAACGTCGTGAAAGTCTTCTCCATCATATCATCATCGGTCTTTTCGACCCCACAAAAGCTCAAATCAGATTGCAAGTTTAGCATAGTCTGATGATATTCCTGGACGGAATCAAAATCCAGTAAGCGGATTTGCTCCCAATCAGACATGAGGTCTGGGAGTTGTGCGTCATGCACATTGTCGAAGCGGTCCTTGAGGATATCCCATAGCTCTTTGGGATCAGTTTTCCTCAGGTATTGCTTCTTGAGCGTTGGATGGATATGGCGCCTGAGAAACATCAGGGCTTGTGCTTTCTGTTCAGGAGAAGCGTGTAAGCTTTCATCCTCAGGAGGGTTGATGGTGGCAGTAAATCTTTTACCAATGAAAGTGTTCTCAACATCTGAGACCCACCTCTTGTATTCCTTGCCTTGGACATCCAAGATGTCAAATTCTGGACGCTGAGTGTCAGCCATCTACAGAACACAAACAGGGAGACGTTAGTATGTTTGAATACTAATCAAGTTTGATTGTTCTTTTAGAACAGTGCCAAGATATATCATGGTCACATAAATCGATGCTTAACGTGACTTCAAGTCACAATCGATATCTTCCCTTTGTTTTCTTTCCAAAAAAGAATAATACGTTATGGTTCACAGTGACATCACAGTCACAAGCATAACGGTGGCCGGTAACATCACAGTTACCCCAATAAACGTTGGCACCGGGGTGACTAAATCCCCGTATGCCGTCCCGAGAAGCGATAGAATCGGGATGAAGAAGCAGGGACACGGAAAGGTCCCGGAAGAAAACAAAACCCAACTATTGAAATGTTCATAAGCGGGAACGTTTATAAAAATATTTACCTCTTCAAGAGAAGCTTGATCAAACGAAACTTGACTCTTGGGGAAGCTTGTTTTCTTCGATTTTTCTTGATTTCTTCTCAACCACGAATAAGGGTTCGCGGATTGCTTGCTTGGCTTGCGAGCAATTTTGATCGTCTGGCGGATGCGTGCAAAAAGTAGCACGCAAGGGAGAGCTGCTGGCGAGCGGGTTGTCTGCCTAGAGGCAGAGGAGGAGCAGTACTCGAGGGTACAGTGCGGCAGGCGAACAGCGCAGATGCTGCTGAGAAGAGGCCGACGGTGCCGAAGGGAAGAATCGGCGGCCGACGGTAGGTTAGGGTTTCGAAAAAAATCGGAATTAGGGTTTCTAGGGCTTATTAGACGGGAGGCTAGAGCAATGTGCTGATAACGTGTTGTAGGAGAAATAGATTGATAAATCTCTCTCTGTTTATTCATTGATAAGGAGGCCTTTATATAGGCATTACATCAAGTATCCCTGGCGAACAGGGATTCCCTATCTAATAGAGTATCTAGACTACAAGTCTTATTAGGACAAGACACACCACGGAAGTTACGGAGTTAACCTTCCTTGAACACGAACTTCTTTTTTTGACACATTTTTTTTGTCATATTTTCACATCTCCACCGTTCAGATGTTGGAACCTAATGTCTAGATCATCTCTGCAAAATTTCATCCAACTTGATATTCGTTTGACCTTTCATTATGGTGATTTACACGAACAGTTCAGGTTGAACATATTCGGTTTGTTCATTGATTTAATATAGTTTCGATACCTTAACAGTAACCAAATTAGATGAAATTTTGTAGGAATGATATATACATTAGGTTCAAACATCTGAACGGTAGAGATGTTAAAATATGACCAAAAAGTGTGTTATAAAAAGAACTTCGCACGTTAATTTCAGAATGAATGTTCGTTCTGGATAAAATATGAGACTAACCAAGTGAACAGCATGATGTCTATGGCAGCCCAAGAAAAAGTTAATTGGGCTTTTAGTGTCCAAGGTCTAGCAGAACCAAAACATGCTTTTGCTGTTGGGCCAGACTTTACTATCTAAGCCCATGATAAAGACAAACAGAAGCTCAACTTTCATGTGTTGTTACAAGGACTCGATCAAATTGATTCATTGCTAATCAGATTTAGAGATAACTGATGGAGATTGGCAGGACTCGACAATATTGCTTCAGAATGAAGGTAAATCCATGTTTTATATGGGTTATCCTCTTCCACTGTGTAAACTGAATTAGTGTTGGTATTTGGTAGTTTGTCACTTTCATTTTTCTATGATTTCATGTAACCATTCAGAAATCCCATTTATAGTAAGATCTTCGTCAACTGAATCTTCAGGGTTCTGTTCTATCAAAGTACAGAGTTTTTTCCATTTAGATTGTGGAGTTGCGAGTAACCAATGTCCCAGCTATGGGACTATACAGAATGTACCAATGATTTCAGACATGGAAATCATGCACCAGTATCGGTCACAGTAAGAATGGCAAATAAGGTAAACAGTCGGGGGATGTCAAGTGAGGAATTGTAGTCATAACGCACCATCTTCTTTGATAACGATCGATACGTGAAAATAAAAAAATATTGAGTTTCATTTTTATAACCAAGGAAGAAATTTGATATGTATGCTTAAACGATAATGACTGTCTCGCAAATACATCATGAAACTTTGGAAAGATCATTGAAGTCTGATGTATAAGCTAAGCCTCTAACATCTCTCACTACATCATCTACAAGCTAGACAACATGTACCCGCAGGAAGGACTACAGGGGAAAAATAAGATAGAAAATGGATATTTACAAGAAGTCGGAAAACGAAGGGGTACAATTCACTAGTGCTTGCTTTATGCTTCTAGGTTCTAGTTATGAGTGAGAGCAACGGATGCTGAACTAATGTTGAGTTTGGTTGGGTAATGTTGGTGGGGTTTTTCTAAATACATGCTTTCTGCACCTTTCAAAAATGCTGTCATATATCAGATCAAACTGAACTCCTGCTCTCTCCCGATTTACAATGAAGAATATGTGATCAGCTTCCACAATCTTGTAGTACCTGCATTTAGCAAACTCATCATGGTTAATGTTCCTAGCCACAGTTATCGTTTCAATTTCATTTACAAGAAGATAGGTAATGATGCTCAAATAAGAAGCATTACTAACCAGATGCCTGGTTGCAAGGGGTGACACTCTGAATCATCTTTCACAAAATGGCTTGGGTGCTCAACAGGGAGACGAGGATGAGTCATGGAGATGAGATTGAGAGCCCCATCATTTTCTTGCCAATCCTCATCTCTGCACATTCAATTACACAAGGAATGAGTCACACATTGCACTTCACATTGCTGTATAACAAACCATAGGATAATGTGCGGTTGGATAACCTACTTGTATCCCTTATACGGGGGAGAGGCATCAGGAGGATGACTCCATTGGCTCATCTGCAGTACTCTGATGAAAAGAAGAGGGTGAATTCCGAAAATAGTAGAAGGAAGTGTGACACCCCATATCTTCTTAGTGCGCTTTGTGGCATAGCTGAAGTAGTATGTGTTTGGAAAGGACTGTAGATGGCTGTTGAGTCTTATGGAACCTTGAATTGTAAGGTCAGGTAGGATCCAATCACCAGATGCGAATGGTCCCGAATTCCCCAAGAGGCAATCAATGAGACCCCAAATACCGACTTTCTTCCATGTGATATTGTAGTGATCAAACCCAAAGTTGTAATATTCCTTCAGCCAGGAAATGTCTAGCCAGTCATAAATAATCACTCCTATGCGACATAGTTGCAGCAGACATATGGGTTTCAAGGTTTTGCCATCCTCAGGCCTGAAGAAACATGGAAATCAAAATTAGTGTTTTAGCACACAACAGTCAATTGTTGAATGACATCAAGTTACTATAATATGTAGCATATGACTGGTTTTGCTTGTAGGACATGATCAGAACTGAGAAATCCACAAGATCACTCTAATGAAAATTTGATGCGTGAGTGCCACTTGAGAGTGATCAGCGAGTCAGCTTCTATATCAGTTTTTGGTTGCTTTGATTCTACTCTTTCTTTTGCATTGTTAGAATGAGCTACTTTAGAAAAAGACACTAACTCTGAGGTCACAAAGAAGTTTCTATCTACTTTTTTCTTTTCTGTAGTCTAATTATATCTTTAAGAATTTCAGTGGTCAGACTTGAGATAAACAAAGTTTAAGAATTCAACTACAGGAAAAAAAAAATAAGCCGAAGAAATGAAACTCACTGCATTCCATCCAAGTAAGTTCTTGTAGTCCCATTGAACGCTCCAGACAATGACGTGATGCTCAATACCCAATTCTCATTAGTATTCTCATACCCCTCAAAAGCCTGAAAACAAAATGAAACAAAACATTTCAATCTAAACCGTTTTACAGTTCCTTCCGCACAAATTTGGTTCTGCAAATGTGGACTCACCTTATCAGCAAGCATTTGCTGGAGCACACGGACGACCTGAGCTCCGGCAGAATGTCCCACAAAGTGAATAGGATGATCCTCATCCCATTCAGGATAGTGCCCTGCAAATCAACCACAACCAAAACTTGAGACTCAATTTCATTTCTAGCTTTTCCATCGAACAACAGAACATAACATGAAACATGATGAATAACAGAACCGAACCCTGTTCATATAAACGGCCAAACCGGGAATGCCCACAAGCTTTGCTGTGTTCTTCACCATAATCGACCCGCCCACCTTTCAAATAGTAGAACAACTCACGAGCCCTATAATCCACCAAAACCCCCATAAATCTCACTAACCCCCAAAACAACGATTGTGTCAACGAAACACAGTTTCTAAGGAGAAAGACACAAACCTGTCGTAAACGCTGGTCAGAGATCCCAAATCCGGCACGAGAACCCTCTCGTCCTTCTTCTCAGCTCCGGCGAAATACGACAAACCTCCTAACCTCTGCAAAATTAAAATCAAATCCAGTTAAACAAACCAATCAAAAACAATCCAAAATTACATAACTAATTATATCGAAACACGCCATACCCCTTTGCCAAAACCAAAAATCCCATGAACCAAAACAATAGGAGGCAGAGCAGCATTGGCCGCCGCCGCCGAACTTGGCGAGGTCTCACTAGGCACCAACTCAGCATTCGCATTGGGCTTAAACAAAAGCTCGTTCAAGGCCAACGACAGGTCGCCGGCGACGGCGGAGCTGAATATGTAGAATCCATATAGCACGTGAACCAAGGTGCTCACAAACAGCTCCGAAAATTGCAGTGCGGTTATCCATAACCTGATCATCTTACCGCACATCTAATTCAAACCCAAACAAAGCTGCTTTTATATGTAAAACCACCACACTTGAAACCCCCTCCTTCAAAAAGAAGGGGACAACAAGTCTCCTCGATCTCTGAAACTCCGCGGGCCTGGTTTGTCTTTCTTATCCAATACAAACAGAGAAGAAAGAACAAGAGAGAGACGAATGTGGGTGTTTTGGGACAAGGGAGAGACTTACTTACTTGTGGGAGGGAAATGGGTTTGTTGTTTTTGTTGCCCACAAACTATATTCTCTCTCACGCGATTAACACAAATAAACCAACTCCGAAAATAAAAGAAAACCAACCTTCTCTCTTCTGTCTCGCTCGTATGAACAAGAACGAGAAAGAGCCAGAGCCAGAGCCAGAGCGACCCAAAACAAGAGAGAAGAAGAAGAAGCCAGAATAGGCTAAACACCGAAACGGAAGAATGGTAAAAATACGCTGGCTCCGATTGGTGCAACGTGTCCCTCGGAAAACACGCTCCCAGAAATTATAAACCCCTCTGGGTGGGCCCCACAATTTTCAGCCACAACAAACAGTACAGGTAAGCTGGAAATTATGAGAGATTCGGGCTTTTATGGATAACGTTTTTTTTTTTTTTTTTATTCTATTATTTTTATTTTGTCAAATCCTTTTAACAACAGGTAACGCAGCAAGTCATTTTAAGTTCGTAGTGACCGGTTCAGGAGAGTGTAAATTTAAATGCCTCGCGAGCTTACGGCAAGTGCACACAAATCCCTTAATTCTTCTCAAACCTTTTTATCCACAAATGATAAGAGTTTAGGGCATCTCCAATGGGAGGTCCCAAATTCTATAATTATGGGGTACTAAAAAGATTTGGGCTCTAATAGTTAAAATGTGAAGTCCTAAATCCTATAATTTTGAGACTTGGTTTCATCCCAAGTCTTATTTTGAGACTGGGTTTGAGACCCGTCATATAAATCTTACTTTGTCCTAAACACTCAATTTTTTTTTTCAATTTAATATTATATTTATTTATCATGTAAAAGAATAGTTTACAAATATAAATTATTATTAATTATAACACAAAATAAAGAAAAATCAAATATATACATTTAAGACTTTAAGTTAAAACTCTATATTGGAGATAGTTGAAGTTTTATATAAATAGTGTCTAAATGAGGTCTTATAATAGGTATAAGACGACATATTTCTCCACTAGAGATGTGCTTAGAGACTTCAATGTGACATAAATTAAACGGCAGGATTATTTCAACAAATTTAGTGGTTATTATTTCTGTAGTTTAATTGATTAATTTAATAGGATTTAATTAAATAATTAAGAAATTCCAACCTAAGAGGTATGGGGAGTCTGTGCTGGAACTAAGCTGTTGGTGGTGGCTGAAAGGTTGGGCTACCTACGGCGGACCAACTGTAACCGGTCTAATAATGGTCTTCTTTAATTTCTCAATCAACGCGCTTTCGCCGGAAGGTGGGTGACACGTAGTGGGAGGATAGCAGACGCAAGCAAGGACTGCCCCACATGAAAATTGTGGGTGTTGCAGTGTTGCTAGTTCTAGTATTGATCACTATTATGAGGGAGAGATTGGGGGCAAACTGCTATGACTATGGGTCAGTCTAGCTAGTACAACTGTACAAAGGTCCTTTATAAATTTGGCTTCAAGAGTTCTTATCTTCAGATGTTTTTCTACTCCTTCATAGTTTATACCCCAACATTAGGTTTGAGGGTTTTGACTTGTTATTTTCGATAGCTAATAGGTACTTTTGAGAGCAATGGAGAAAAGAAAATGTGATTAAATAAAAATTGAGACAGGTTAATGTTGAACTACTCTTGTTTATAAATATGTTAAATTTGTTTCTTGAATTTTGACACTTGTTTAGATACACTTTATAATGCATATCTAGAGATGTGATCGGTATAATATTGATACCGAGATGGAGAGAAACTAGCCCTAAAACTAAAGAAAGGTAAATTGGTTAATACATGGAGTTTGACGGTTTAAAGGGTGTTGCTAGATGTACCCAGCAAATATCTAAGTATACCCAGCAAAACAACTTTTCAACCAAATTTTCCAATTTTATCCTTGGTTTTAATATACCCAGCAAATACTATTCAAACTCAGCAGAAATATAATTAATATAAACCTAATAATCATCTCCATCATCACAACCATCATCGTAAACAAAATCTCTATCATCACACAATTAAGATTTGCGATCAAGAAGAGAAACCGCTAGTCTTGTTATAAGATCACTCCTATATTTGCCCAGTGTATTCCCAATTTCCCATCTTGTTTACGGTTGTGTTTGTCTAATACTTCTGCACACCAGTAACTCCTAAATTTTAAACTTCTTTGAGTATAATTAAGGATAGAATACATAGATAAAGAGAGCCCAATGCTTTGTGACTAACAAAGTGATCATACATACTGATACATATGATAACGATAGTAGACGTACTTATTGTAATGAATTCAAAAGGAGCAACAGCAATATGATTGCAAGAAATTCTGTATGCATTTGCTTCAATGGATGAATTCAAAAAAGGTCCCTGGAAGTATAATGGATCGGTCTGTCTTTTTCACCTCACCCATTCTTTCTTTTTTTGCAAAAGTAACAACGTTTCTTAGATTGCTGGGTATGTATATCAGAATCAAGGGTAAAGTTGGAAATTAATTAAGTGATGGGTATACTTAGATATTTGCTGGGTACATTTAGCAACACCCCAGTTTAAATATATGAAAAGCACAACGGTTGTATGCCACTATTTGGTTTGGTAGTGTACATAAATCTCAAATTATGAATATGAATACAAATACGAATACGTCAATCTTTAGAGTTATAAAATATCATTTATTTTTGTCTGAATCTGTAGACTCGCAGATACTGGTGGACTCTTGATCGATCTTCTCTTTATAACGTCATGCTTACAAGGAAGAACCGGGTTGGGCCAGTCGATTCCACTCTGATGCTTAAATCAATA
This sequence comes from Potentilla sterilis, assembly GCA_963682095.1. Classification (NCBI taxonomy): domain Eukaryota; kingdom Viridiplantae; phylum Streptophyta; class Magnoliopsida; order Rosales; family Rosaceae; genus Potentilla; species Potentilla sterilis. The sequence continues at coordinate 44,117,392 of OY821761.1, read as the reverse complement.
TGATTGGAAAATGTTAAATATGATAAATAGAAATTACTTAAGTGTGGGATTAGTTGATTACCATTTAAGGAAGGTGGTTTGGCCTTTATATAAAGTCTAAGGTCCAAAAGCTGGATTTATCTTTCGATGTGGACAAAGTTTCATCTGCATTATCAAGCGCTCTTCTGGTCCACTCTTAGTGGGCTTCTTTCATTAGCTATCCCGCTTCTTATTGGTCATCCAGCGGCTTGGCCTTGGGGCCGGGCGCCTAGGCTTTCGCCTCGTCCTCTATAACGGGTCTGTGGGCTCTGGTAGACTAATTGTTGCTACAGTCAACATCGTTCAATATTCTATACTAGATATATAAACCTTTAAAGAAATTATTTTCGCTCAAACTATAATAAAAACATACATCATTATCATTATAGATACCTTGTGAATTTAGTCATGAATGTTATATAATTTCATTATTCTTAAATTTAATGAGAAAAATGATGGTAAAAATGACACTGGTATATTTCAACTTTCAAGGCAATAATGGAATGTGGCTTACACGCAACGGCAAGACGTGATGGGGGATGATTGATCACGCTCCTTCTCATACCAAGTGGTTTATTGCACATGCAATTCATTGTTAGGTGTGACTCTCTACAAATAAAAATAAATAAAATTCAAAACCATTCTCCAAAAAATGGAGAAAAGAAAAGAAATGAACGTGCAGGCAGCCATTTGCTCTCTCAGCCACGTAGAATAATACACAACGAGTTAAAAGAAGTAATAAAAAAAAAAAACAAAAGTTTGGTGGACTGTGAGCCATTTTTCGCTGTCTCGTGTTTGTCCAAAATGGAGCATAAGATGTTTGACATTTTGACTGCAATTAGATACGCCATCCTTTTAATTAATTAGGATTATCCACCAAATCCATTCCCCTGATTTCTTTAATTACTTGTTAATCACCCATCGCTCTTCACATGTCGTTAATCAAATAAGATTAATTCTCGTGTTTTCATTTCATTTAGGCTTTAAATCTAAATGGATTTGGATTCTGCGGACGTGAGAAATCACACGAAAATGGAAGAATCGGGTAGGCAGAAAACGACGTCGTTGGATGCATGGTGCCACGTGAAGACGCAGGAGCAGACTGGAATGGAAAATCAAATCCATCCTATATGGAATTGGAAACTTCTAGTTCTTGTGGGGAGAATCGTCTACGCCACCACTCGTTCGTGACGTAATCCATGACTGATCTAGACCATTCCAGAGTATTCTTGTGTTTCAAAGTCCAAACTGCCTTCAACGAATCTCAACGTAATTCAGTTTTCTTCTTCTCCAGGTCTTGTGCTTCGTTTAACTGAGTTCCTCGTCCTCAATGGGGTTGATATGGGAGCCTGTGGCTGTGGCTTTGGCTTGTGGATGGTTTCAACTTCCATGGCTATGGCTAGTGTGAGAGGGTGAGGGCTCAGCTCAACTAGGACTGGGTGTGTTGAAAAAGCAACCCTAATGTGTTAGAGAGAGGAGGGGATCGGATAAAGGGGTAAATGTGGAGAATGGAGTGAGATTGGAAGGGGCGGGGAGGGGGTGCATGGAGATTTAAGGAGGGGGAGGTGATGTTGGATCAAGGCAACTGGCAAGGGGTGGCGGCCTTATCCGTTTAGGAGTTAAGCATCACTGATGCCAAGTGTAGAAAACGCCATTACTACTCTGCTTCCTTTTTCTCGGAAATCCAGACATGATACTTGAATTCTGGTTTTCACTTGTATTTTCAAACTAATATATAATTCAAATGGAAGGTACGTACAACATGTTTGGGTGTCACCATGTCTCAGTCTTACCTGCTTCTTTCGGTTTTAGGGAAGTTTGATAACTTTCCAATATAACTGTCTCTTTGATTTGGGTTAACACCAAACGTATTCCCTGCCTGACTCAAGTATATGTGCTTGAGTAAAACAAAAATGACTTATTATGAGAAGTTTAATTCTACTAAATTTTGAGAACTTTATATGATGTTAAGTTGTTAACTATGCACTTTTCTCACTTGTATTTGACTATTTGATGTTATTTCTTATAAATTATGGATTGAATTTACAACTTATAGTAATATTATCAATTTATTTTATGTATTAAAAATATATAAATTATTATTTATTTACCGTGTCGGAATGATCGATTTTAAGATTTGCCGTGTCGCCGTGTCGCGCCGTGTCCGTATCCGTGTCCGTGCAACATAGCTTTGGACCTGTTACAACAGAAGAAGTTCATTATTGGGCCTGAAACAAGACCAATGGTAGAGGTCCAAGGCCCAAAACAGCTAAGAGACGTCTTTGTTTTGTGTTTTAAACCTCAACTGCAAGACATGCACAGATGACAGATCGATGCCAATTCAAGTAGCTAGTTTCGTACTACATGCAGCTCTCTGAGAGACTGAAACAGTGGCCAAGACTAGCTGTTGGTGATGACCGATGAGGCTATACATATAGATCTCAGTTACAGTGCCGGCAATTAAGTACTCGAGAATCTTTCTCAGTCGTCCAAAACCATCTTCGTTACTGTGTCCTGCTCAACTACTGTTAGTCTGCACGTTACCGTAAGTAATTGATGACTGCAGAGGCTGAAGCTCTTCTGGTAAGACGAAGGAATTTAACTGAGATGGTTTCAGCCGCTTCAGGAATTCTATACCCCCTTTTGCAAAAAAACCATTTATTATTGACCCCATTTCCATAATTATCTACAAGTTATTTGCACACAAGAACTGAAGGTAGGGTACGTAGCTTGTATACCAGTATACCGCAATACAGAGTGAAAGAGGTACCAGTTACTCGTGTCTTTGTCAACTAGTTCTTTCATCGTGGGGGTTCACCTGTTCTATTTCGAGAGAGTTTTGAGTCGTGATTTCGGATGGTGTCGGAATTAACAGCCCTAGAACCACCTGCTGTATAGTCAGTGATCGATCGAGCGGGCGGATTAAGATGTGGCGGAAAAGCAGGAGGCATGCATACTTGGGCCACATCATCTGGACTGAAACCCTACATATTTGCAGCCATAAATATGATGGAATGCACTCATGCAATTCCAAAGTCAATACTCCACACTGATCATACCATTATCCCATGTGACATCGATCATGAGAATTTCTCAAGTCCTAGTTGATCATATTCCACGTCTTCACTTTGTATATATATGTTTAACCACCGACTTATTGGCTCGGCTCTATGGTGAGCTTCTTCTATTTCTACATTATAACTAATTAACCAAGAAAAATGCAGAATCATCTTGTAAATTACAACTGAGATGGGTTTGGACTTTGGAGTATGGAAAAGAATGACTCCAGATCATTGATTCTCATTTTAAGCGAATCTGGGCTATGTGATACTGTCGACGCCTTTTGTTATACTGCATGAAGTTTAATCATGACAATTACGGGCTAAAGTAAACTTTAAGAAAAAGACTAGCTATAACCCAAATTATGCATAGAGAGGATGCAATTTCGACAAGTTCATGTGGTAACGCAAAGTGTGAGCTGTGGCTATCATATTCATATAGACAGTCATTATGATTTATCTTTGGGGACTAGTTGAATACTTATTTGGGTTTGTTTATTGCTTTGTTGTGTGTGGAACAGTGCTGTCTTCAAAGGCAAGAACAGCCCAATGATATGTGATTATATATATCAGATTATTCTGGATAGGCATTGTGTCACACTCGTATATAATTTTTAGGGTTCAAGGTTTAGAGGCATTTTCCACTTTATTTTGCAACAATTTTGATTTGTATTTTGCAAGACAATGAAGAACTTTTCTTTAGAAAAACTTGTTAACAAAGAAAGAAGAGGGGAAATGAAAAATCACAAGCCATAGTATAATCAATATTTCCTTTTGTTTTCCTCCAAATTTACATGAGTCCCTAAGGGTGGTGTGATTAATGGATCACCTGTTAGTTGGGAGAAAAAAAGGGAAGGAAAACAAATTCAAGAATACCCCAAACTTAATTGCTAATGGATTTCCAAGAGAAAACCCAAATCACCCAAGAGAAGAAAATGAAAAAAGAGAGAATTTAATATTATGTTAAAAAAATATATAAAACCCTAGCTCTATACCTGGCCTTTCTTTTTTACCCTTAGGGACACCTCACATTTCTTCCAGGACCACCATAGTAAAAATAATTTCCCCAAAAATTGTTGATCCCTCCTTGGATGTCATAGCAATTTGGATGATCTGCCAAAACTTTGAGGTTTGATAATGGGATTAGGCTGTTGTCCCAATCCACAACCTGCAAGTTTCTAAAGTAAGAAGCTTTGCCAAACCCTTCTCCTGCAAAATGACCACTTCCCATTTGTGTTGCAGTGTGAGATCCAGAAGGCCTTGAGTTTACAACTTCTCCACCAAATTGTACCATGCTTGCGTGCTTTTGAAGATGAGTGAACAAGAATGATGGCCAGTATCCAACTAGAACCCCATTCCCAAATTCCAGCCACCAATTTCCGTGCTTTGGATCCTACAAAATAATAATACACTTTTACACTTTAGAATATGTCCTCTTTACTCTCACTCATCTTTGAAAACAATTACTCATTAGTAACATTGATAACGAGTTTGTTCATGTTGAGAAACAGTATTGAGTGATAGAGCAGTTCTGTTAAAAGATGATGATTGTTGAAGTTTTATTTCTAGAACACATACTATCATTTAACTAAACTGTTCTGTCACTCAACACCATCACGTAACAGAAACAGTCTCTCGTATTAATTTTAATCTTAGAATACATAATTAATTGTTGAAACCGTAGGGTAATGAGAAACCTTGTTGAGTGGCATTAAAGTTTTATTGGTAGAGATATAGCCAAGAAGCTCTTTCTCTAGTAAAAGAAGGGAATCTCGCAAAGCAGAAAAGCACACGGGAATTACACAGCCCATTTTCTCATTTTTCTGGAATTTTACCAATGCTTTCCTGCACGCCTAGCTGGTTTAGTGAAAATCTAAGAATGAAGAATCTATGCTTCAGTGCATATATGTGTTTCCCTTTCTGGGTTCTGTCTCTTGTCATTTCTGGCTATATTTGGTTTTGGGTATTAAGCATAGGCCAACAGTCCAAGCTAATATGTGTCTTAATTTAACAGAAAACATTCAGGTTAAGGGGTGTAGTTAGTTACCTTCCAAATCAATAAGCTAATGTCAAACTGTCCACCATTGTAACCAGAAGTTGGAGAAATAGCAGCTCCAATGGCGATTCTAGTATTCGTCTGAACAAAACCCGAACACAGCAGATTGTAGCATCCAGTTGCTTGATATGCATCCGTCTGAGAATCAAGAATAATTCAAACATTAAATTTGGACCAGTAACTAATGTTAACAGTATGAAAGTGAGAAATTTTTTCAATGACTTACAGTCCAGTAAGTAAAGAATCTAGGATAGTTGTCCCCATATAGCTCTGGGCTGACCTGCAGAGAAATTAAATGATATTAGCTTCCATGGCTACTGTACGCAAAAGAAAAACAGAGCAAGGTGGTTGAGCTGTGATTACTGATCACTACTGCTTTAAATGTGCATTCGCAATTTCTGGTGCGTCTCCGAAACCATGAAATTGCGCGTTAGAGTGTAGCTTTCATGGACTTAAATTATTCCAATGGTCCTAAAACAGAATGGAATAGAGAAATTATACAATATAGCTTCAGGGGTACCTGCCAACCAGCTTCAATGGTGTTGAGGTCGTCGCCGAATGAACCAGAAATGACCCACATTTGAGATAAGCTGAATTCATATTGATTCACAACCTTTGGTGCCCAGACATTGATGCTTGCTTTTGCTCCATAGTATTGATCTCCACTCACATACCCAACTGCATGCTGTAACCAAATGATAATCATAGAATTAGAACCCAGAATTAATATTGTAGAAGAAGCATGAAAGTCTGCATCATGTATGGAAATTCATGCTGGTTTTCTGTTTTGTTTTTTAATTAAATCAAATGGTATGTCAATTTCAAAGTTTCAAACCAGAAAACAAAAATAAAGTGGTGGACAAGAAAAGCAGTAAAATCACTGACTTTGTTCCCATGGATATAAAAGAAAGAAGATGACTTAACAATGAACATTAGCAAAGCAGTTTTCTGTATCTACACTCTTACATTCGCATTTCTCTAATAAGGTCTAAATTGACTGAAATGCATTATATGATTGTGACCCTTTCCAGAAAAATTCTGGGAGTTTCTCTGCAACATATTTGTGCATTCTTTCTACCAATTACTAACCTCATGGCCATTGCTGGATGAATCTCTTCGAACATGCCTAGGTGATTTTCTTCCGTATCTTCGAACCGAGCTAGCTCTGAGCACGTCTTGCTCTCTTGTTCTTCGAATCGGAATTGTTCCATCGGGGCATGTATTACCTGATAAACTCCACAGCTGAAAATTTTCATCGGTCATGCTAGTGGGATTTAGCCCTTTAGGTCTCTCCGGTGGATCCTGCAAATTAAAAGTAGAAAGAGAAATTCAATCTTCCTTCACTTTTTGAGCTCGGATTAAAAATTCTGGGGAAAGCTCCGGTTGAATACCAATGGCTTCTGTCCTTTTAACAGAGGATGATCAAAAGCAGGTTGCTGGTGAGAGTGAACACAATCTATGAGATCACCATCTGGACTCTGCACCATCAAAAAAACAAGGAGCACAATTCAAGAACAGAGTAAAACAGAGCAGGAACAGGGGCAAGAAAGAGAGCAGAAACAGAGGAAAAGAAGGTAAAAATTATGCCTGAAATGTCTTGAGGGCAGGCTTGTTGATTCTTCTAAGACGAGCCTTCATGTTCTTCAACTTCTTTAACTGTTGCTCCGGATTGAAAGTCTGATTGGCCATTTCTGAGGCGTGGACTACCGAACATACAGAAGAAGAAACAAGAAGGAAGCAAACAAGAAGAGGAATGATTGGGGAGGAAATCTTAGACCAGCTAGAAGCCATGGCTGTGAAACTTTTTTGTCCTGTTTCTTCCTGTGTTGAATCTCTTTGTTGTTTACGTTGATGAGGTTGTCTTGTTGTGTCATCAAAATAACACAATCTATTGCTCTTCCAACACATGACGACCATTCTAAGAAACCCAACTCACTCCCTCACCATTCTCAAGGATTTTGAGCCCCAGAATAAGAGAAAAATTTCCTTCTATTCTATTCTAAGAGCCTTCTTGGGGTTTATGCTCTGAGAATTTGAGCTTCCGAGCACGACCTGATTAAAATACAGAGAGAGAAGCAAATGGGAAATAGGAGGTTGTGTTTACTTAAAGTTTTGGCCATGTGGGAGTGGAGTTATATATACTGGGTAGTAATGAAATCATGTTTCATTTTTCAAATTTGGAAAAAGAAAAAAAAAAAAAAAGAGACAGACAGAATGAGAGAGAGAGAGAGGGGTAGTGTTTCCAGTCTCCAATACAAGGACTGAAACTTTAGCTTTTGTGTTAATTTTATAGGGGAAAATGCGACTGGTATATCTCTGTTATTCTTTACTTCTTGCTCTGTGGAGAGGAGAGAAAGAGAGAGAGAGAGATGGGAATTTCACTTGAGTCTGGTTTTCCAAAGTCCTTTGCTTTGAGGGTTGCCCTTTCTCACTTCCCTAGATGTTCTTTGTGCCACTTCTGTTTCTATATGACTCCCTCCTAACTTCCTAGTTTACTTTTATTATCCATTATCCAAGTAGTTTTTAAGTTTAATTGAAACAGAATCAGTTGTTAAGCTTCCGGCTTGCATGTACGTGGCAGTTGTTAATTATCTTGTAAATTACAGATTTGGTAGCTTGTGTTGTTTATATATATATATATATTTTAGATATTACAAATAACTTAAAAACAACTAATCTATTATGAGTCAAATTCAACTAGATTAATTGGTAGTGAACTGTTAATTTGTGTTTAATAAGATTGAGTATATTTATATTTTCGCCTATAAAATGAGAACTTGTATTAGCTCGTAATATAGACTCGTGACCTTAATTAATTTATAAATACAGTTGGATAATCATTTTGTCCTTACTTCCAAGATAGTGTATGTATTAGTGTGTAGTAGGAAGGTGATTTTCATAATCTTAGTAGTAGCTAGGTAGCAAAGCATGGCTTTTCGAAGGTGTCGACGTCGTTTTGTGAGAAGGTAGGAGAGAATGGCGTACGTCATGGTGACATTGTGTTGGGAATGCTGAGGTGGCGGTGGCAGTCGGCATGCGTACTTGGTTTTGTGCAGTGACTGCATGCTTGTTATGTTTTTGCGCACACCCCATGCAACTAGCCTCATAATGAAGAATTATTATTATTATTATTATTATTATTATTCCATTTAATTAGTATTTAGGGGCTCAATTTTTATTATTTTGTACCAAATTCTTGATTTTTGGATTGAAATTTCATCAAAAGAACACATTGTTATTCATTTTCAAATTTCAGGATCAGTCTTATTATTTTCTTCATCGTTATAATGCTAGTGTGCTAGCTAGCTCTTACTTCTTGAGCCAGCATGGCTGCATGGGAACGTGGTTCTCTTATGAGTCTTATCCCAAGCTTCGAAGTTCATCATTTACAGATTTACCAGGAGACAATGCGATGCTCATCGATCAGCATCCTTCATATTATCTATATATCTATCTGTCGGTGATTCTTCTTTGATTTATGAGAGAATCATTGCCAAGTTAATTGGTAGCCATATATGATGTCGGTTGTAGATATAGGAGGAGAGTTACCCTCTAAATTTCGGAATTGGCTTCTCTACTTGGATTTTTTGTGCTTGGATTTGCTTGGATTTCTTACATCCATTAGATTGAGTAAAGATGATGCAACAAACTTATCACCTATGTCATCCTTACTCAATCTAATGGTTGTAAGGATCCAAGCAAATTCAAACACAAAAAATCCAAGCAGAAAAGCCGGATCCCTAAATTTCATTTTGCCCCATCCTTCTTCCTTTGGTGTGATTCCTAGTTTCCTACACGTCACTACCGTTGTCTATTAATTGGCTTATTCTTAACAAAATGAGTTCTGTAATACTTTGTATAAGGAATGTTAATTAGATGGTTGACTCAATTAACTAAATTATAGAGGGCCGGGAGACTCTAAATGGAAGGATCCCACGTTCCAGCTCGATCTTCATTTGCTAGCTTATTATCCACAATTGCTGAAACACAAATTAAGCCACAAGAAACAAATAAGCAACAGTGACCCCCCAACTTCCACTGATCAACATTCAATTCCCAGAGATGGTATAACCGCGAACATATATGCAGTAGTAGTATGAGAAAAAAACGTACATCAGCAAGTTCGTAAGCATACAGTCATGATGATCGATCAGTTCGATCTAGTCCCCAATCAACCATATATTAATTCCTTGTTTAATGTTAGATCAGTGATAGATGGGGTTTGTTAGATGATATGCATTAATATTTACTAAGAATTGATTAATATTTGTAAATTGTATCATTAATTAATTTGTATGGGAGATAATTGATGGAATAACCAAGCACCACAACTGGGGTAGGTTTCTCCAGAAATCCCTAGATTGGTTCTCTTTTTAGGGCTCAGGTAATGATGCTTTCCACTTCCCCCAGCCGTTCCTTTATACTATACCAGTACTACAGACTATATGCATGTATACCTAAAACTTGAAATATATACAAATACGAAATTAATAGCCCACATGTATCATTCTCGTTGCAGAGCGATCGATTACCACACAAATTAAGGAATGAAATGAAATTAGTCGATCAAACTATTGAACGTACCCTCTTGGCTGAATGGCTGATTAAGCTACCAAAAGCCGATTGCTGCTATCTGTACCAAATTAAATGCAGTATCGCAGTACTCTGTAATATATATATACGATACCTACCGGAGGTTTTGGACTTTTGGGTAGAGATCGTAAGAGTTTTAGGTATATATCTGACTCTCTTCGATCATGAAGAGGGTGTGGATTAGATTGCTGCAGACGGCTAATTAACCTGCAGTTACCAACGTACGTATACGGTTAAAATTTAACCTGTACTAAGTATTGGTACTTACTCTGCAGTTCAAGTCTACCTCATGCTCCAATTATTGATGCTGGATAGTTGCTTATTAACCTATTGGTTTAGCGTAATTTGGTTAATTATTTTGGATGATCATGCATAGCCTATCGCAAAATTGAATTAAGCAAACTTAAAGCTGATGGCCGGAAAGGCTGCTAAAGCAATGTGGATTTCCTTTTGAAGGGGAAGAAAAGGAAAAGGGTTGCTTCATCATTAGGCCGGCCAGGAAACAAATACTTATGAGTTTTAGAGGAAGATGGATGAAGAAAATGCCAACAATATATAAGAACCAAGAACTGTAGTCTTCCATATGAATTAATTAGTGTCCCTTGTTTGATATGAGTTATTGTATACCTCTCTGTTCATGTTGTTATATGATTAACCTTTTAACTAATGAAATTAATGTATCTATACATATATACTTGTTCACTGTAGCTTTTCTGGTAAATGCGTGTTTCAGATAACTTTTACTCATCATTAACTATGTTTGCATGAGAACTCGATCATTTATGTTTTTGAGGTATAAATAAGAAGATTTAATCAAGCAAACACTTTAGGCATGATTTAAGAACTTGAAAATATATGGAGGGAGGAAACCATTTGATCGATGTTATCATCCATGCATATATGAAATGTATGCAATAAAATTCAGTGTTCGGCTTTTCATTAGCCTCGATCAGAGAACTAATTAATTAAGGAAAGGTGAAGTTCTGAGATAATCGATGATAAACAAAGCTAAAGCGGGCAATGCGTACTGTGCAACATAAATCAATATCCCTTCATTATATTAATTAAGATAGTTCATTAGAATTTTTGTATCCCAGAAAGCTTCTGCAGCAGTACGTACTGTGCTTTTGTCATATACATGTTTAAAGCGCCCTGTATTTTTCAAACTTTAGCTAGCCAGGCCATTTATTCTGCGCAGTTCATTTGTTTTTCTAAATAAGACTCAGTTTTCAATCTGGGATTGATACAGTGATAGAATGATGGTGTCGATCTCCACCTTGAAGCAATGATCCATATAAGTATATATGGGTATATATATATGTGAAGACGAGTCATCTGGATAAAGGAAAAGTTATGTCGTTTTAGGTTTTCACATAGACAACAGCGAGGTAGGGCCACAATTCGTGCATATATCTATCAGCAATTCAGAATGGGAGCCAAAGTTTACCTTTTTGACGCCTCAGTACTGCTGTATAATTTGTTGCATTGACTAAAAAATCGATCCAGTTCAACATACGACATGATCACTAGGGTCATTTCCTGCAGGTCTACTTACAATTTTAGTCTCTCATTTTTTCAACCTTGTGGTGTGGCATGCAGCTACTACTTGATAGCAAAACACCTCCATCTCAATGTTATGCAAACAGGAAATTTTCGGGAGCAGCATGTTGCCATGATTCAAATGCTGCCTAGCTATCGTCCTTCATTACATGTATGTTGACTGATACATAGGTTTAATTATTGTGCTAGTGTGCTACAATAGTGTGCCAGAAGTAGCACAATGGTACTACAAATAACCCTTTAGTGCTACATGTAGCACACTAGCACAATAACCCATGAGTTGGAGACTAAGTGTACTACATTGTAGGAACTGTGGCATACTATCCCATGAGTTGGAGATGGCCTTAACATCAGCATAAAGACTAATTCAATATATGAAATTCTATGATAACATAATAAACACGTTCTGCATGAATGTCCGTATGAAATTTATGAAGCTGTAGATATCAGCAAAGTTTCCGCTTTATGTAAAACCAACTAAAATGTATTAAACTATTAAAACATAAATCTGCAAACATTGTATTCAATAATGCCAAGTGTGATATGAAGGTATACTGTATATGTACTTCAGACCCGAGACCTCGACTTTCACTTATACAGTAATAGTTTGACATCAGATTATTTACATGATGAGCCTCTTTACCTATTACCTATTGTTTTTGTGTGATACTATATATATATATATACATATATAACTTCTGCATAAGAGATTCAATGTAGACAACAAAGAAAAGAAGTATTATCGGCCAAAAGGTTATATAGGAATTGACCAAGACTCATTTCCTGAAATCCATGTGGAAAAATTCGGAATCACTAGATCGAAGTGGGATTAGACAGAGACAACATGAATACTATTGTGTATTGACCAGGTTGTTCATGTCGATCGAGAACCCCACAAGCAACCAAAGGTGAGCTTTTCGAGTCTCGATTCCTGGATTGAGGGCCTTTAACATGGAATTGTGAAACATAATAAGAGATTAGGTTTATTGCCACATTCTGCGGACAGAACTAGCAGACCGTCCTAAGCTGCTGTGTTCTTGTAATCAAAGCTTAAACTCTCACAAAAGGAATATATGAAGGAATATAGCTAGCTAGTTGTGATCATCATCATGATTGATGACACAGACTTATTTTTATCTGAGCCGCTTAATTATATATTATGGACTTACGGTCAAATATGTATCTGCGATTCTGAAAGTCGAAGGGGTTGAATTCAAAGTCTAAAAGGTGCGCCAATAGAAGAAAAGAGCATGCTAATTATGGAATTCTGGGACAGGGAACGAATATATAGCTACAATTCCTTGTAATGGACTAGGAACTTTATGTAAATTATGCCTTGCATTTGCACCATTCAATATCGATCTCTATAATAATTGAGTTATTCTCATTCTGTACGTATAAACCTTTCAAGAACATCTTCGTCCATTGTCCTAGGTACATCTTCTCGTTCTTATGAAATTGTTAGTGTGAAGTGAAGCAAATCTATCTATTTTGGAATGTATAATGTACTGTACGTAGTGCGATATGTAGTAGAATCCAATAGAATAATACTGTACAATGATACTCTTAGTGGTTCTATGTGCATGTTATTTAATTATGAATGCTACAAGTTTAAAAGGATCTTCGAAAGTGGGAAAAAAGAAGAAGATATATAAAGCTAACCAAAGCGTGGAACAGTGGTGTTGAGCAATGATTTTGTCTAACAAGTATCCATGGCCATGACCTAGCTAGCTAGCTTTCCAAGACATGATTATCGATAAGAATGCTTCAAGTTAATCCTTAAAGGTTAACAACAAATTAAGAAACACAGCATTTGCATTTGCAGAACCAAATAAGACATGATTGATTTCATTAACTTAGGAGGCTAGGTGAGATTCGTTAGAGAAGAGAATGTATGTTTTATTAATAATTCGATCTCTACCTACTACTATTTGGCATGCTTAATTTGGCAATCATCCTCATCATGGAGACATTGGCATCTAGGTCTCTCTATTACGTACATCATCATTTTGTCACTCCAACCAATTGCATAATCTTAAAGAGTCTCGTCGGATTGCTAGTTAAGGAGAGAACACCAAGGATGATGATCAATCATATGTTCGATTCACAGGCACATGCATGAAGCTTGATCCAGCCTCATCATTAATCAAGGTCGGTTTTGAGAATTCTTCAACTCCAGACACTTCACTACGGTGTTTGAGATTATTAATTTTTAGTTAATTAACCAATTCTCTGATATAAATATCTATCAAAGGATTCAAAGTTACATCAAAGTCTCAGCGAATGCTACTAGCTAGCAAAGATGCTAATTTCAACATGGTTTGGCATTTTCGTTCGGATCGGATGTGTCATGGGGTTTTCTTATGAATTCCATGTGTCATTTAAAGTTCATATATATAAATCTTGAGCTTAGAATTGTAAAAAATATGCTAGTCCAAAAGATCATAACTTACCAATGGTTTTCACGCTAGTTGATCTGAAGATAGGAGTAGATTTACTGTTAGCCGTGTGTAGTTAACTGAACTTCTATCTTTCAACTTCAACATTATTAGCCTTACCTTTAGTTTTTGAATGATATCCCTCATCATTAACCCCTCTAAACAAATACTCCTTCTATAACCAAGTTCCTAGTCTCTTTTCAAGATTTTAGCTCAACTGGGTCTTTCTGAAAGAATTTGAATGTAGTGCTTGTTTTCAATTTCAAGTGTTACGCGTGCTTCCATTGCTTTCATACATGGCGCACTTATAATTTTCCATACAGATATATTTGGGATTGGTAAGCTTCTAATCACTAGTGGTACGAGGAATATTTATGGTTGAAGTTGTACGTAAGTGGGAAACAGATTAAAGAAAATGGTGGTGGAACTGAAGCCACTGACTGCAGTCACATACAACTTGATCGCAGAATAAGAAGCCACTGCCTCTGGCTACTTATAGGGGCAGAGGTCCGTTAATCAGACAGACAACTAATCATCAGATAATGGAGAGGCTACTCATGATCATAGAGGTAATATGCTACCTCTATGGTAGTATAGTTGAACTCTCTGGTCATGCTGTTGAGTCGCCTCAATACAGAGTGGTGCATTCGGAATCAGATTTTGAAGTCAGACTCTACAGAGAATCCTCATGGATTTCAGCTGAAGTCGGAGAAACAACTCATTCGAGAAAGCCACTAAAGATGGCTTTCACAGGTTCTCCAACACTGTTTCCGTTTTCGCTTTTCGTTAGTTGATTCCATATTTTCTTCCCTCACTTTTGCTTTTCACAGGTTGTATCAGTATATTCATGGTGGTAACCTTAACTCATCCCGGATTACCATCACGGCTCCGGTGTTAACAAGAATTTTACCATCTGTTCATGGAACAGAGTACTATGTAAGGTTGTATCTGCCTGCCAAATATGAAAGAACAGCACCACAGCCTTTCACTGAACTGAATTTGCAGTTTGATAAGCAGAGAAGTCGCTGCATAGCAGTCAGAAAGTTTCCAGGGTTTGCTAAGGATGGTGGCATTGATGAAGAACTTGAAACTCTTATGAGCAGCCTAAATAAGCACTTGAATGGAAAACCAGGAATCCTGAAACAAAAGAGTGCTTATGCAATCGCCCAGTACAATGCTTCGTATCATGTTTCTGGGCGCTTAAATGAAGTGTGGATGGATCTCCCGGGATTTACTATCGACTGCTGAGAGATGCATGCAAGAGGAAAACTAATGTCCTTGTGGAGTTATGGAGTCTTAGTAAAATCAATTGACATATTGCTCATTGCTTCATGTAAACTGGACCACCTTGTAAAATACAAATGGATGAAGGTTTTTAACAGTACCTCATTATTTGTTTCTCCTTTTTCTTTTTCTTCGCATTTGGATGATGTCTATACTGAAAATCCTATATAAAACATCTATGAACAAAAAGAAAAATCACATCTGGGGTCTTGTCTGGACAACATATAGTTTCCCATCTCTGATCACACCTTCAATATCTTGTGGCGAACCATATAACTCCTCAATTGCACTTCCTGCACGAGCAATGCTTGATAGAATTGTCTTTTGGAAGTTCCCATCAGTAATGAGTGGGTCAGATGAGTAGTCAAGCACGACTTCCTCTTCCGCATCCATAGGCACACTATCATGACCATAAATCGACATAAGATCAAGTGAACATGGAATAAAAAGGAAGTTTATGGCGATTGTATATATTGATAAAGGCATATTGCCTGGATCATTGGTATAGTAATTCACCTGTCGTAAAGGCCTGCACCAGCATAACCTTCAAGATCTTCACCATTGGAATCGGATCGGAAGATTATGGACCGTCTGATAAAGAGGCCAATCGGTTTGCTAGGGTAACCTAACAGCTGAAAAATATCCACGTATTCATGAGTGCAAACAAATGGTAGGGATTAATTGACATATTGTGTTGCTAATTACATGGTGTGGCCAATGACCAAACTGTTATTCTGCAGTAAAGGATGTTTTATGATTGATAGACTACGGTAAATTAGAAAATCCATGTGTAAGTGCAAATAGTAGTGGAGATATTTGGTGTTCCCTGATCACAGCGCCTGCGAAAGCCAACGACCATTAGGTAATTTGATACGCTACTATAGTATATAATCCATGTGGAAGTTATTAACGCAATCCATTTCATAAATGGTCTGTCACTCTTATGTCACTTTTGGAAAGTGGGCACTGAAATGCATTACCTGTGGAGAGTCCAGAGCATTTTTCTTGCTAATAAAACTTAAAGCACGTCCAGGATAAGCTCCAACCAAGGTTTCTCCAAGTCCTTTGACAACCTACCACAGTCAAACAACCCAAATCAATGTATCCGACATAAAATAGAAATTCTATCTTATATGAGTTATATCTATTACAGAATACCTCAGCATATATTTCTGACGAGTCTCCTGAAGATGGGTTAGTTGTGTGAATAACAAATGCATAGTCGGCGTTTATTATTTCTTGTACAAGGACAGCCATGCAAAGATAATCATGGTCTAATTTCACTTTTCTTGTGCTAAAGTATGCTCTCTCATTCCACTTCGAAGCCCAGACCTGGATTATAAGAGATGAGCACGCCCCAATATATTAGAAAACTTCAAGATAAAACAAATTGATCAGCTTTAACTTGATAAGCATCTTGAGCTCTGAAATCAATGTATGATGTCTGTGAGATCTACTGTTCTTAAGGTGTAGTGAAAACATGGGAAATTGCTTCCCCTGGTTTTAGAAAGCTTTAGCCATGTGCCAGAGAAACAAAAACAAAAAAAATTCACTGTATTGAAGCATCAATAAAGCAACAAAGAGAATATACAATAAATAGGAATGATAAATGTGAAAAGTTTGATTTGAGACATAACTCAAGGCCCTGATATTAATATCAAGGGCAGTTAAATTTCTAGCATTGAAGGATTAAAGAACACCAGATTCCAAGATCTATGTAACTTCAAATGGGCATACGCAGCACACCGCTCTTACCTTTTTTATAGCCAGCCATGCTTGTTCCCATCGTTGTTCACCCTCATCACCAGGCCAAGGCATTCCTGAACTTTGCATCTTAGTCTTCAGCTCTTGCACCTGATAGTAACTCTCAACATCAGATTTCACTTAGATTGCTCGTTCTGCCGGGTGGCCCCTAGAGTTATTTAACTTACGGGTACAGCAACTGGTTATATATCATTTAAAGAAAAGGAATTACTAAAAAAGGTGAAGTTTCAGTTTTAAAAACTCTTTACAGAACTTAAAACTTTAGTTTGAAAAGTAAAGAATTTTGTAAAAACCTAGATAAAACTTTAGTTCTTGATCCAGCCCCAAATTAGAAAAGTCATTATTTGCCTGCTTTACTAACAATTTATGTTGGAAAATGAACAATTGGATACCACAACACTTCAGAGATAAAACACATTTCCACAACGACATTATGTGCTTGCACTACTGCAGGCTATGAAGTAAAAATTGCATGCATTTGTAAGATATCATCTGTTACGAATTACAATTTTCGACATTAAAGCCTTCAATAGTAAAAGTAAATATGAAAATAAATACATACCAAAGGGGGTGGGGCTGTTAACTGTAAAACTGTCTCTCGAATCTCCCCTAGCAAACCAAAATCTCCTTCTTTTAACTTTTTCTTTAGAATTTCTAACTTGTCAGCAACAGCCTATAATATAATCAAGTACACACAGAGAGAGATAATGTCAGACTGGCTACACTATGACGCTCTAGATAGATACTGAATTAAAAACAGGATGATGTACTTTGACTGGCAATTAGATCCATGGAAAAAGGGAGCATCCCTAGATTACGCATATAAAAGCAGATGAAATGATATCTTCAGTTGTCCCTTTATGGTACTGCAGAATGTGAATAGACAAGAACGAACGCAGGGCTCAAAACCAAAGCCATTTGAAGTACAGTTTCTAGTCATTTGGCGAATTCCCTAACTATTTGCTATAAGTTTTTTTTTTTTTTTTTCCAGCTTATAACAAGACATTAGTACGGTTATTTCAGTAATTTTTGACTAGAAATGCTTTAACAATTGAGACATGCGTCAAAGATACAGTAGTGAAGCTGGAGCACCTATAGCTACATTTCTATCGTTTCTACACTAAAAGATTTAAAGAGTATAAAAGCTCCACCTGATAAACTACTTAAGCTTTAACTTGATTGTATATTTATATTCATTATAAAGTACATTTGTCTTCTTACAATTTAGGAGGACTTCCATAGTAAATTTGACAATTAGCAGGAGAAAGGAGCAATCTCCATTAGTAAAGTTACTATGAAAGTTAAATTTTTATGGATCTCCTGGTTCAAATGACAGTTTAAGGTATTAGTAGAAAATGACGGGTTAACTTCCAATAACACTACCCCAAGAAAATCAAATCAAGATTTCAGACTGTTTCTGGTTAACCCAGTAGTAGAAAATGATAGCTGCATGAGCAGTATAGGTGCAGAAGATTAATATCAAAGTTTAAAGACAACCTTATTTGAATCTTCAGAAAGAACTTTTTCAAATACTCCAAATGGTAGGGCAACTGATGTAGGAATTCCAACCCAAGAGGGCAATTTTCCTTTTATATAAGAAATATTACGTGATTTAGCTCCCACCTGCCAACCATAAATGTTTCAGAAAATTGTCAGAATTTAAGAAGGGTGTCTTTTTCCATAGGTTAAAGGATTGATATTTTCCAAAAGTGTAATCTATAATGAAAGAGAAAAGGAAGAATTTTTTTTTTTTTTTTTTTTTTCTGTTTTTTGCTGGCTGCATGATGAAAAACTTATCAAGCCTTACCATTTCACTTGTGAACTCATCAGATGATATCGCATATCTACCCGTAAACTGTTTCTTAACTAATGTCAGAGCTGGGGTGTCTTCATTTAAATTAGTTGAACTTGCATCTCCTAGCTCACTCTCATTAACCTCACTGCAATTATACATGCAAAGAAAGTATAAATTGTTTTCACTTCACCCACACCAAACTTATGAACATATTTCAACATAGAGAACAGAGGGAAGTACCTATAAACTACATCTGCAGCAGTTGGCTTTACACGCAATAACTTCCCTTCACAAGCTTGGAGGTCAGCTAGAATATTGGAGTCAAAACATGTCGCAAAACAAACCTGTAAATAATAGATTTGTTATTTCACCAAGCTTGTCAATTATAGAGGACAAAAACTATGATTATTGAGCAAATTACCTTGCTATTTCTTGCTCGGACAGACACATGAGATAGGACGTCTGGCATATCAGGTGTTAGCACAGCAACTGTGCCATCTGGAATTTCTTCCTCACCTCTCACACTTCTTGCCACCAAAATTGTTGGCTTATCGTATACTTTATTCTGGACTGTGAGCAACTCGTCCACAACTACAACATAACCAACTACTTCAACCGGGCTGATAACCTGCCAACTGTCCAGACCAACCAGAGTAACATTAAACACATATCCTAGGGTCATAGCATATTTAGTGATTAATGTAGCCAATGCACATGCTCAACTTCTTAGCTTTAAGACACCACTGTATTCATTCTCTTTATTTGCCATTCCAATTTCTCTAACTTTTCGATATCAAGCCAAATATGATATGATTTGCTAAGAAATGGCAATGAAATCAACCTTCCCAAATTAGCAGTCTTCCGAAGAACTGGATCAAGTCGATTGACAAGCGCGGATAAAGAGGCAGCTGATCCAGCACGGATAACTTCTTCAGTAAATATGATCAACTGCAAGAAATGATCATGAGAACGGAAACAAGGAATCTATATCATAAAAAAGGTCAAAATTTTGAAGTGAAAGGCAAAAGTGAACAAATATCTAAAAAATACGTACAGCCCATTGGTCCACTCCAAGCTTTGATCCAAGGTACTCTGCTGTAGGCTGTAATATACGGTGATATGACTCTGCCTTGTGTGCCAGCGCCAAGCGGGTTCTGTCCAGAATTGATTTCGCATATAATGCCCAGTGATCGGTATTAGTCTTTAACATGTGCAAAGCATGATTCCATCCCTTCATAAACAATTAAAGAAATCAAATAGTTATGCTTGTTCTCTCTCTCTCTCTCTCACACACACACACAAACTCTGACCCCATGTTTAATATCTAAGACATTTTACACTTCATTACCACCAGGATACATATGTATCGATTATCTTACCTTCAAACAGTAGAGGAGGTCCTCATTATCATCTGACGATAATGCCAGGTTTTCTAGAACCATTGAGATGAAGTACATAATTTTCTGCATAATGTATAAATCAGATAATCAAGACAATATATTTTAAAGTTGGGAGTACATCATTGGAACTGTTCAAACTAGACACAAAACTGATGCAACATTAGGGAAGAAGAAAGTGAGGAAGAGACGGGGTATGAGATAAATAAGTAATAGCATAAACAAAAAGATACCTCTGGCCCAGCATTATTCAGTTCTTCATATCCTCTCTCAATGGCAGTTCTCACAGTAGAATCAAGGGCAATGTCCAAAAATAAAAGATCTTTCAGGCGATCATTAGGCTTAGAGAGTAATGGCCACAGCTCCTGACGAGCCTCAAGCAAACCCTACATGAAAATTTAAAAGAGCTTTCACAATCAGACGTGGAGCGAAAGAGAAAGATTAAAAAACAATTGTCAATATCAGCATTTCCCAAAACCTCAACAAGGACTTCCACATTCTTGTCCTCAACATGTTCCATTACAAATTGCAGCAGCCCCTGTTTGGAAAAAATGTCAATATGAAACTTCTTATTAGTCATCTCATTCAATTAAAACATCACAAGAACTTTTTGAACTAAACAAATAAGTTTTTTATATGAAGTTAAGAATCTCACTGGAACTTCAGAGGGCAAGCCAGATACAGGATTTATTTGTACTCCAACCATAAAGCCTTGACCCTGGAGAGAATTGAAGTCCGATCAAATGCTAAGAGCACATCAAATGCTAAAAACACATTGTGTTGAGCTAGTTTTAGTTGGTGAAACTACCTCAGCACTGTAACCCAAACAATTTGTGATTGCAGACTCAAGATCTGCACCTGAGTGAACTGCCTGCATTTAAATATTGATGTTTAAAATTTATCACGCAAGCAAGTAACATAATACGCAGGAAGCATCAGGAAAGGTATCCAATTATCAGTATATAGACTTGGATAGTATCCCTTCTCATAAGTAATGGGGAAAATGTATCATGAATTCCTACGATGGCATGCATTTGTCACAACCCATCATCTATATCATAAGAAAAAGGCTCTGCATGAATGAATGCACAACATCATATGATTCGCAACCCAACATATCTTCTTGCTAGGTGAAATAATTTATGTGCAAAAATATGATGAGGATATTCAAATAAAAAAGAAAACCAGGTCAAATATAAAACTTCAAATTGAAAGTTTAAGGATCCCAACCTTTAAAGTTCTCATGTAGTTCCCCAGATCGTGCAGAAGACGGTCTTTCTGATCTGCCCTGAAACTTGGTTCATTATGGATTGCCCGGTCATAGCTTAGAAGACGTTCTTTTGTGATTCCATTATCGTTCAAAGTTTTCCAGTAAACACCAATATCAAAATCACTTCTGACGTAGTCAATTAGTGCCTGCAATGACATTTATTTAAGAAGACTTCAAACAATGGAAGACATGGAGTACATCTTCACCAGCTCATGAGTCCAATACCTGACATATGACAACATCATCTGGACTAGTGTTATTATGCAACTTTTGATGCCATTCCTCCATCATTCCACCCTTACAATCGCAATTTCTCTGTCACCAACAAAATCTTATTTAAGAACTCTGAACAATGCCCATAAATGAGGGAGTCAAATACAAAACCACCTAAAGATTAAAGAATGGCCAATATATCAATAAACAGTCTCCACCTGGATGACAAGGATCTCATCTCGAATTCGCTGTCCTACATCCCCTTCTCCTCCTCGTCCAACAGTAGACAATATCATCCGTAGAAGCTCTCGATACTGTGGATGGCTTGTGTACATGCTCTGGAGCAAGCCTGTGAGTCTGTCCTGTGCTTTACTAATCTCACTGCACTCAAGGAGAGTAAGAATTATTGATGGGTGTACAGGAACATCTAAGATGGCCACCATCACATTTAATTAAAGGCACATTTTCATAGGAAAACAAATCAGCTGCTATCTAAACTAGAAAAGAGAGATGATAAGGGTGAGTGGAACTTGTAACTGATGATACATGGGATATTTCAGTGTCCAGAAGCCAAAAAGATATCAATATCTCAGCAAATCCTATTCTATAAATGAAACGAACTTTACCGTGGTTTGACATTGTAATTTTTATTCCAAATGAGCTGCCTCGTAGCCATAAACCTCATCCACACCAGAATACCTGCAAGACCTAATTCGCCAGCATCTTTTGCTTGACTTATCAAGTCTGCTGCAATGTTAAACCTGAAAAGAAAAGAACAAATGGATTTTTAAAGAATGAAATGAGATATAATGAATTTATATCAAAGAATAAAATGTTTTTTTTTTTTTTTTTGAAATAGAGCTATAATTGGCATGACTAAAACGTCTAGAAGTCCCAAGTAAGGAAATCCAAACTATTCTTCATTCTACACCTTTCTAGTATAGTCAGTTAGTTATACAGGATACATTTAAACTTGCAACCCTGAACTTTGGGTACAATTACAGCAGAATAGCATAAAGTGGAACAAGATATAGCTCATCATGGAACCTTTTTGTTGTCTAATTCCAGTCAGAATACTGACCTATGCATAAAGGATTTTTGCGCCTCACTCTCCAGATCTGCTATATTATCCAATAAAGCCTTTGCAGTACCTTTTCCATCACCAGCATCCTTCAAGGGGAGAAATTCAGTGCCTGAACTTGTAAGGTAATGGAATCCAGAGTCTAAATAAGGCAAAAGATACACATATTATGACCAAATAAAAGGAGCAACCTTCTGAATTTCCTTGACTGCAGCACCAAAGTCGGCATAGAAATCTGACCCTTGGTTCTTAATCCAGTTTCCAGAAGAACAAAGGACAAAAGGCATTCCTTTGAAACTTTCCTCTTGCACTTCTATTTCTAAAGATTGAACCTGTACAATCAAGACTACTGTCTCTAAGGGATTTGGAAATACAGGCCACTTTGAAGTTCCAAGCCAACATAACATACCATACATGTTTCCCTTGGCATACCTCATAAGTAGAATCAACAGAACCAGATACAAATTGTGTTTCAACAGCCCCATTTAGAGAAGTTGAACCCTGGGGCAGTAAATTTGGAGGTGGTTCCTGAAAATGCCAATATAGTTTAATTGTTATTGTAGTGTGATTAACAAGCAATACAAGGAGAAAGAAGTACCCAAGAGACGTATAAATGAAAGCAATACATGGTCAAATATTTAGCATTCATGTATGTCAATTCAGTTAATAGGTTCAAAAAAATTACCAACCACTCTCCAGCCCTGTTTACAGATAGGGCCCAATGAAGGTTAACTGGCTCTCTGATGTCTGTTGCCAGATGAACCTTTATCTTGTCAGCGACCTTTGTCACAAGTACCTTGTAAATATTTCAGGATTCTAAAAATTAGTTCATCCCCTACAAGATCATATTGTAGCACAAATAACAAAATAAGCAGAAAGAATCACCACATAATTATCTCACCAGAAGGTCCTTATCACCAAGCCTGTAGATTTTTTTGTTCAGAATGGAAGCACCATCTCGTTCTTCTTTTTCCTTGGCAAAAAGCTCAACTGCTTTCAAGGCTTTTGGTTTCGCTGATTCTTCACTTCCGAGTTTCGCTGATTCTAAAGGTTTAGTAGCATGTTTGCTGAGAATCTTCATTAAGTCTCGTTGCTTCCGATTAATTCTTCTGGTTCTGTAAACCTGTTTACTCTCATGTTTCTTGGCAGCGTTGGAAGCTTCTTTGTTACCGGCTTGAGATGGTTCATGACTGTTACCAGAATCATTTTTCTTATTCAGCCTTGCTTGGAGCTCTTGTATGGAAGCACCCCTGGCTACTTCCTCCAATAGCTCAGTTCGGGCTGCTTCGTACTCCACCTGTATATTAAAAAATATTCACTAAAACTTTGACAGTAAACAAAAGAAACATAGAAAACTATATCTCATGCCTAGCGATTTCCACCGTCCGGACATTTGATAGCATGAAATCTTATAACAGAAGAACCCAGTACTATTATGAGTTCAATAATTATTTTTGGAAAAGTTCCATCTGGAACTCAAAGAGAACGACTGATAAATAACTAGATTTATTTTAGTCTAGCACGAAGCAAAGAAAGTTCAAGAAAAAGAAGAAGAACAAGAAGAACGGTTTCTGTAAGAAACTTCTAATATAACTGAGTTTCTTCGTCCCAGCAGGACATGAACGAAAGAAAAAGGATATTGCAGTTGGAGATGCAGCAAGAATGAATACAAATTTTCTAACATTTCACATGCATTATGCATTCTCTTTATCTAGTGTTTCTTTCTCCCCACAAGAAGTAAAAGAGAAACAATTACAGTTAGGGATGTAAAAACAATGACAGTAGGGAATTTGTAAAGTTCTAGAGTATAGTTCACATGCCTTCTCTTGCTCTGGTGTGTACATTTGTTTACCCTTCCGCTCCCACCTCAGATACGCTTGAATTTGCACTAAATCTTCAGGAACTAAAACATTTGATATCGACGTTTCTTTCAAAGGTAACTTAACATGAAAGTTGCCGTCATTGTTCTTAAACCTGTGAAAAGAGAAAATATAAAGAAGAATAAAACCCATATTGTTTTCTTATAGCAAAGATTTTAAGTCAAGAAAAACAAACCCGACAAAAAGATTACCATCTGTTCTGGCTTTCATCAACTATGAGAAACTCTATAGCTTGTACTGCAGGATCATCAATCTCAATTTTAAGTGAGGAAGTGGAACCAGACTACAGACAAAATGGATAAACAAAAAGATATCTTTAATTAGCAGCAGAATCAAATCAAATGAGAGACATAAGGTGAGGCACATTTGTGATAATTTAAGAACTCACTTTTGCAAATGGAGTTCTAAGCGCTTTGTTCTTATATACTTTGGTTCCATCTGGGCGACGAGAAGGAAGCACCCAGTTTCTAAAAACGTAAATAACCAAAACAAAAGCAGACATATCAAATTTTAATGTAGAAATCTCAAGTGTAGTATTCACTGAATGAAGTAAATGCAGTTTAACTCACTCTTTCCTATCTTGTATCCCACCCCAATGAAGAACCAAAGAATCACCGCCATCTGAAACCTGAATATCTACTTTAGTGGCAGACCCTGGAGAGGAAGCGTCTACATAAACCTGCTCATTTATATATACAGCTTATGTTAGCAAAGATTCTTGTATCATATATCCGGTCTGCTAAATTCAATAAATCCTAATCCAAGCAGTAAAACTAAACTAACTCGGATTAGTGTGTATTTAACAATTCGACTACATGTACCTGCAACTCAACATTGCCATCAAGGCTGTATTTCCCGGCAAGCTGCTGCAACAAGGAAAGACTTAATCAGCGCATTGAAACATGGTCCATACCAACAACACGAATTAGACATTTCTAGCTATGTGAACATTACATCAGAGT
The DNA here is from genome assembly GCA_963682095.1 of Potentilla sterilis. Taxonomy (NCBI): domain Eukaryota; kingdom Viridiplantae; phylum Streptophyta; class Magnoliopsida; order Rosales; family Rosaceae; genus Potentilla; species Potentilla sterilis. The sequence continues at coordinate 44,092,022 of OY821761.1, read as the reverse complement.
GCTGATCCGTGGTCAGTACTGCACAAGGAGCAAACGTAACAGGCCGACGAGACCCCATTGCGAGCTGCGGCTTCTGCAAACTGTTGCCACAAAACTTCTTGGATATACAAGACTTACGCGGTGGCTGCGCTGGGACTTGATGCACACACTTTGGTCTCAACAATGTGTTGGCAGGAATGCCTGAAGAATTGATTTTGCTCTGAAGCAGATTCAAATTATGGCTCACCGAGTTGCTCATATTATTCGACACACTTTATCAGCTGTTTTGAAGAGATCATAGAATTGAAACACAGTATGAGACTCCATGAAAAGAAAAAGATCAAAGTATGCTAGAAAAAGCAAAAAGAATCACTCTATATAAAGTAATAGATTGAATTAGTCCGTACTAATTATGAAAGAAAAAGGAAACTGCTTTAGTATGTTTTCTGAGAACTCGCCACCTATGCGAAATCAAGAAGAAATATCTTTGCTTTTCTTGTTGGTTTAAGATTGAAAATCAAAAGTAAGAAACAACAATATTGTAATAGTTAAAGTGATATGCAATTACATCTGAAAGGAATCAAAATTTTCATTATTTTTTTCTCTGAAACTCGGTAGAATTAAAAATCAAAGAAAAACAGCAAGAGACAGTAAACAGTTGAGTTGCAGAGGAATCTGGAAAGGTGAAACATGACAGTTTAATTTGAAGCAATGGAATTTGGAAATTGCAGATAAAGAATTTACCTGGGAATTCGGTGATTCGAGCTCCGGATTCAAATGAATATACGATCAGATTCTTTGTGAGAGAAAAAATGAATGTTGTAATGGAGAGAGAGAGAGAGAGAGATTGAGGAGTGAGAGTCAGAGAGTGAGAGTAGTCCGGGGATTCATGTGATTTGTTGCGGTTTCCCACCAGTTCTGGAAATCAAGAACTAAAGCCAAGACAGAGAGCGAGTCTAAGCGAGTGACATGGCGTTTTTATCTCCGTCCAGGTCACGACGCGTGGCCTTCTTCCTTCCCCAGTTTGAGAGCTTCTCACGTGCGACCTGACCCCTCTGAAAGCGATGTCTGGGGTCGTCGTGAGAGTCTCCTGATGACCTCACCGGAAAATCACAGAGAAGTGACCAGTGTACGGTTCTCTCTTATTACACTTATATTTTACAGTTTGGTGCTTCATTTGCCCTTGTTTTCTCGACGTATTTTCAGTCCCTGATGCACTCATTGATGGATCTAAGATTACCAGGATATTTATTATAAGGGAACAGATATTATACTATACAATATCTTAGCTAGAATCCATTATTCTAAGGACGAAGTCGGTCTTCAATATCTACCCTTCCTTTTCTCTTTTCTCTCTATTTCTCGATTAGTGTAGATTTTTTGCAATTTTCAGATCCAGAAATAGGAAGTCGGACACCGAAAACAAACGAGTCACTTTCAGTACACTATAAAGAAGAAGAAAGAATGCACACACAACACGTTAGTGTGAGGATGACGAAAGGAATCGCTTCGACTGAACTAAACCGAAGCTTTAACTATCACTCAAGGAAAGTTTTGGTTAGGGCTAAGATTCATGTGAAGGGGGAAGACAATTACCAAACCACGCACGCAAGCAGCTCGATCATTTTTTTTGGGGGTGGGGCGGCTTCACTTGGGGAAGCTTATGATTCATGTGCTTACTTTGATTGTTCAATTTTCCATACAAGTCAGAGCAGTAGCATATGGCATTACTGCATTAGTTTGTCTTCATTGTGTTAAGGGATGCTATCATTCCTCATGTCCTTGTCGAGATGAAAATGAAGTTCATAATAGCATATAAAATCTCAACGACGGAGAATGGAGTTGCTTCAATAAAGAAAAGGCTTTCTATTGATTAGGCATATGTATAATTGATTATTGAGGGAAGTTTGTATGTTATCGATATATCATCAAGTGATGTGTTTAAGCTTCATTTTTAATGGTCTTGTGATGATATACCACTAATATGAGTTACTCACAAGCTCATCAACAAAATACATACTTAAACTTATTATATTTAATTTATGTTCTTGATAATCCGAGACGAGACGACGTCGAACAAGTCAAATTCAGTACACACTCGAATTGTCTCTTTACAGTTTTATACACTTGAGCAGAATGTGAGTTTTAGAATAATTTGAGTAAAAAATGTTGAAAGTCATAATTTAATATATGAATGAATTTTGATTTTCGATCAAATTATATCATCCCTAAAATAACTTTTTGAAATAGTAGAATACCCGCACATAGATCACGATATAATTGACGTTTAATTGTTACCAAACAAAATCGCCCTTAATTCCTGAAAGTAGAGCATATGCAATAATGCATGTGGTGTGAAGCTTCTTGTCTTCTCCTCTGCTATCCTGCCAAAAGAATTGGGATCTGAAAATCAGGTATGATTTGACGGACACCGGCCGGCCTTAATTATCATATAGCAAAGCAGGCCTCCAATACTAGAGATGTGGTTAAGCCTGAACCTTTGCTCCAGGCCCGAAGAAGGAGCCCCATCTTTTCGTAAGCCCAAAAATGGACCAAATAATTTGGATAACTAGCTCGATCCATATTGCTTGGGACTTGAGCATGTATAGTCTAACATGATATCAATTAGTGCTCGATCATGATTCATGAAGAGTATTATCTTTCGGTTTTGCTAACTAGCTAGGCTTCGAGTGGAGAATTTAAACCAGTTAGGTAGTTACTTTGTGCACTTTGTAATTACGTATTAAGTATCTGATATGTTAGTTTGTGAGGTCTGATTCAGACAATTGAGTTAGTGATCACCTTTCATTGGTTGAGTCCATGATTGAGTCCCTTAATGACGAATATATATGCAACTAAATCATATGCGTTTAACAACTAAGCACCAACGTATAGGTTATAAGTGGAGGAATTTCCAACTCACTGATGATGGGGAGAGCACACGATAGTGCATGTACAAGTGGTAACTCAGTCTCCATATAGAAATAGGCCGGGAGCTTACCTCCCCCACATATGAGGGTTACTCCCCCGTTCTTTTTCTGGTGCAGTATCAGGTCGTATTGTTAAAGTCAGAGCTATAGTTATATAGCAATTGCTGTGTATTTTATACAAACAAGTAATAACATGCAGCGGACGTCATTGCGCGCAAGCATTAATCATCGTCGTGATCAGAGACTAGTCATTTACCTATATGATTTAAGAATACGATAACTTCTACAACCTCCTGGTTTTTGGAAATCGTTGACATGTTTCACTTCCTAATTTGTCTTCTGTTTGGATTCTAAGTTGTAGTGTCTTTGGCCTCGATCTTCCGTGCGTTCAATACAACATCCCGTTGGTTTCTCCGGCCTAGTGGGATGAGACACTCGTGATTTCGTAGTCAAACTTCTTGGACTTTATCTCTCACACATGATATGATGTATATGGATAATTACAAATACATAGGGTTAATTTTCATACCAAAAGCTTCAATATATAAATGCTAGCTCTTAGTCACTGAAATTAATTTAGTGAGTAGAATACTATTATTGCTAATTACACCGAAGAATCTTCTCACAAGTCAACCACGAATCGAGCCTGCTGATTCCATGACACCCTTTTGGAGTTCTGGTTATATAAACCTGTAAAGTCGGGTAGTCTTCATCTTCTGTCTATATAACTTCCAAATTCCATCTTCTTCTATACCCCAGCATATAGAGTTAGTTGGTTCCTTAATTTGTAGCAAAACTCTGTCATGGGTTACCAATCCCAGTCCCCAGAATTTGCTCTGCCTGTGGACTCTGATCACAAGGCAACAGAGTTCAGAATCTTCTCCACAGCCAAACCTCACATGCGAGCCTTTCACTTAGCTTGGTTTTCGTACTTCTCATGCTTCCTCACCACTTTTGCTGCAGCACCTCTACTTCCCATAATCCGGGAGAACCTCAACCTCACCACCACCGACATCGGCAACGCCGGAATAGCTTCAGTTAGCGGCGCAGTCTTTGCCCGAATAGCCATGGGAACTCTCTCCGACTTATTCGGACCGCGTTTCGCCTCTGCCTCACTCCTACTCCTCACTGCACCAGCTGTCTTCTTGTTCTCAATGGCCTCGTCCCCCATTTCCTTTCTCTTGTTGCGTTTCTGCGTCGGCATTTCTTTGGCCAACTTTGTTCCAACCTTATTCTGGATGAGCTCCATGTTTTCGGCTCCGGTAGTCGGCACAGCCAATGGCTTTGCCGGCGGTTGGGGTAACTTCGGTGGTGGTGCAACGCAGCTGATCATGCCACTTGTATTTAGCTTCATTGAAAATAACATTGGTGCTGCCAAGTTCACCGCATGGCGAATAGCGTTCCAAGTGCCTGCAGTGTTTCAGGTGCTCTCCGCATTCGCCATTTTGTTGTTCGGGCAGGACATGCCGGACGGGAACTTCCAAAGGTTGGAGAAGTCCGGAGACAAACCGAAGGACAAGTTCTCGAGTGTTTTCTGGCATGGGATTAAAAATTACAGAGGGTGGATTCTGGCACTGACTTATGGCTATTGCTTTGGAGTTGAGCTCACTGTGGATAATATCATAGCCGAGTATTTCTATGACAGATTCAATCTCAAGCTCCACACTGCTGGGATTATAGCGGCGACTTTTGGATTGGCCAATATTGTTTCTAGACCTACCGGAGGGGTTTTATCAGATTTGATGGCGAGGAGGTTTGGGATGAGGGGGAGGTTGTGGACTTTGTGGGTGGTGCAAACTTTAGGGGGTGTGTTCTGTGTAATTCTTGGGCGAGTTAGCTCTTTGAAGGCTTCTATTGCTGTCATGGTTTTGTTCTCCTTGTGTTGCCAAAGTGCCTGTGGGCTTACATTTGGAGTGGTTCCTTTTGTTTCCCGAAGGTAAGTACATTAATATTTTTCTTTGTCCAATGACTAGTATTTGCTACGTTGATGTCTTATAATAGATCAATACAATTTCCATCCAAGATTGTCAAATGCTTAAATTAGGCATATGTATAGTTTGCGAGTAGTTATTTCGCATGTTAGACATATGCTGCGACAATGTTTAATTTATTGAGTATTTGATAAATTGTTGCTTGACATGTGATCCTGAATTTTAGAATATTTTTTTTTTGTCATGGTTACTATATTCACTTAAACCTACACCATTACAAACTGATCACCATTTTGTTTTCAGGTCATTGGGAGTCATATCTGGCATGACAGGGGGTGGAGGAAGCTTGGGTGCAGTTCTGACCCAACTTATTTTCTTCAAAGGGTCTGCGTATTCGAAAGAAAGAGGGATTACTCTAATGGGGGTCATGATCATATGCTGCACTCTCCCAATGACCCTAATAAATTTCCCGCAATGGGGTGGAATGCTGAGTGGTCCATCATCTAAGAACGTGTCCCCTGAAGAGGAGTACTACTTGTCCGAATGGAGTTCAGTGGAGAAGGCCAAAGGATTTCATCGCGCAAGTGAGAAATTTGCAGAGAACAGCAGAAGCGAAAGGGGGAAATCTGAGTCTTTAACCAGGACCTCCGATGAGGCTCCACCTGCAGTTCATGTTTAACTGGCTAGTACTACATCAATTGTTGGAAGCAGCTGGAAGCTTCAAATCAAGACCTAGTTCGCGTTTAACTAGCTAGTACTACTACCCATGAGATGCTTGTGGCATTTCAATTGTTTGATACTGAATAATGACTATGAATAGATAAATGTATTCTAGGACTTTGGGGAATTATTTCATGCATGGTATCAATTTGAGCATATAATCATGGAATGATCGAAATGATAATTAGTGGGAAAGAAGAAAACAAGTTATCTAAATCAGACTGGTCAGAGAGAAAATTTTGAACATACTATGGCAGAGGGCTTTGTAGTCATCTCCGGCGCAAAGATTGTTTGGGCCACAATTGGAGTTTCCTTCAATTGGACTTTTACCCCGATGCCCAGAGGAGTTTAGTTTAAACAAAATCCAGTATACACACTTTCTAATTCTTTTTGGGAAAGAATGCTTGAAGAGAGAGAGAGAGAGAGTTGATTTGTTACTTGATCATATGGGGGTTATTTCGTGATAATCCAATTGTGCAGTACATAAATTACCTTAAGGGATAATAATGCATAAATGCTGATTGAGGTAATTAGGGGTTGTTACGAATAGCAATCCATTTGTAAAGATATCTTAGCCAAATCAGGAAATGATCTTCTTTGGAATCGGTTTGGCTTATCTTGAGGTTAATTGAATGTTAATCTGGACAATATACGGTGTTGAATGAGTTCCCTAAGTTAGGGGAAATTCTGATCTCAATTTATTCTTAATCGATCTGATTAGAGGTGGTTTAAGGAAGGACAGTCCTAGTCAATCTCGGAATCCGCCAGGCTGGATCTTCAAGCATTAGGGTTTCGTGAATCATATAAATATAACTCTTTTGTAACTGAGAAAGGGTTCACAACCATCTACAAACAAACACAAGTTATAGCGCACAGCTAACTTGCAAAAGCCTCTCCGGAGCAACTCACGCAATTTGCCTCCACCTGCGATCGATCACATCTCGCATTCGTGTCGAGTGGTTGCTGAGCCTATCGAGTCAGTCCGCTACTCCGGTAGCAATCGAGTCGTTACCCCGGTAACAAACACCCGTGATCTTGGTTTAGCTCTGCTTTGCTTCTCCGGATCAGAGTAAGATCCTCAATCCACAAGGGGTTGAGAAGGAAATCCTGTTAGCCAGTTCTATTCAGGTCTTGTTCGAGCCCTGTACGCCGGCTTAGTCAGCGCCCGCGTAACAGTTGCTTGATCAAGAAGTCAGAGTCTATTGGGAGCAGACGAGAGGACTCGCGAGGGGTCGTCCGCAGTCGAGTTGCACCGCTCCAAAGGGTGCTGGCACGCCTAAGCACACAGAAGACACAAGAGGAACTTACTTCCGCTACACCCAAATGCTGACTGTTCACCGGGTGCTAAATCCGCCACGAACAAAGATGGGCATGCACGGGATAAGCCGGCCTCCATGAGAAGAAAGACCGGTGACGAGGAGGTGCCAGAAGTACAGCTCGATACCCATTGTGTCTGTAGATTAGTAGCTTGATTTTCTGCTCAGTTTTTATTTTGTTGGTTTCATGTGTCCTTTTCAGTAGTATTTGAGGGCCTGAGGCCCATCGATCTTACAATTTGGTAAGTTTGGATTTTGAAACGGCCCATGTAACGTTCTGGGGAATAAGGAAAATCAGAGATGATGATCAGCGAGTGAGAACATCCACTTCTAAAGTCCCAGACAAAGATACACTTCGTGATTCAAGCACAATTCAGACTTATCTACATAAACATTATTTCAATCTTATAAAGACAGCCTAATAAAAGTTTCCATTTGAGTATCTTCTTTTGAAAAAAATAACGTAGGACCTATGAATATAAGATTCCGATTATGAACCCGATATAAGGTTGTCGTAGAAACATGTCGACAGTTGTACATATAAGGTTGTTGATTATAGCAGGATGTTTCTAAATGTGGAAACTTAGTATTCAAACTTTTAACTGTCACGTTTTAATTGGGTCGCCGAAACAGTGATGTTTATGTCTCGAAGCGATCTAATTTGTAACAATGGCGATTACGAGTCATTCTATTGTTGTTTACCCTCTTGGAGGGTTTTCACATTGATCGGTTGATAGTTGAGCTTTTGTCGTATCTTGTTTAGTTTTTTTCATCGAAATGATGTTGTTTAGTTTTTTGTTGTTATGTCTGTCTATTATTCGATGTTATTTGTGATATTATTTTTTTTAAATATTATATTTACCGCTAGAAAAAAAAGTTATTACAGTCATTAATATATTTTGGATGGATATACTTTATTGCCATTTAATTCTTGCCATTTGTGATATACTTTATCACCATGTTACATTTTTTTTTTTCCCTGTTTGCATACAAATGACAAATTTTATTTGTTTTGAGTAGAAAATTTTTCTTGATATTGAATGTTAGTCCAGAACATTGTTCTAATTGGCACAGTCGTTTCATTTGGCAAGGAATCGATGAGATAAATCTTAATCTCCATCATGTTGTGATGTAACTGGGGGCTCCTGCTGTTGGGGTTGTTATGCTACAATTTATTCAGGTAGAAATGAAGTCTATCACTCTATCTTACAACATATGGGAAACAAATCTAAAAAATAAAGGACCTCGATCAGTGCTCAATTTTCTTCGAGCAACCGGAATTGAACAAGGGGGATTAGACCATCATGTCGAATTTTTATTAAAACATTATTTACTCAACCTACAAACTTAATGAACGAGAAATCTTGGTGCTAAATTATGGAGAATGATCTTTTATCTTCTCTATATTTTGCAAGGTGTTGTCACCAACAAATCATATGAGCCTCACTAGAGGATGCTTGTGGAATGTCCAATCAACTGGGATGCCAAGCTATTCCAATCAGCAGTCTTTAATCTCTAGTGCTCATACTGATATGTCGACTTCAAGTAATGTTTTTTTTTTTCAATGGTTTGGTTGGTTAGAGAGAAAAGGCTTAGCATGCTCAGATGCTAGTGGCTTTTCTTTCTTCTTAGGCATGCAAATTTTAACCTTACATCCCTCCCCATGTTTCGTACGTAATGTCAAAAGTAAGTTGTGAAAGCTACCATGGATTATTGAAGCTAAATGCAGAAAAGTAAAGGAAAGACGTTATAGAGGCAATGGACTACATTTTGTATTCAATAGTTGAAGGAGAACAGTACATCTTAAACTATTTATAGGCTAGGGATTACAAGCAAATGACTGTACTACCCTCATATGGTTAACACCCCCCCTCAACCATATGTTTGGTAACAAGCATAATGGTTGGAAGAGACAATCAACCAAACTACAACCAAATTACATGATGTAGAGCATTACAAAGATAACATCCCAAAAAACAAAACCCAATAGCCTAATAGTACCATGAGTGCAGATCTTGGAGCCTAATAGTAACATGAGTGCAGATCTTGGAGTGAGTTGATAAGACATCGTTGGTTGCGACAGATTGAGGCAATAGGGAAGAGAATCATCAGTGCAGCAATCCATATGAATGAAGATAAACTGGAAATTTTAATATCTGAGTATTTGTGTAAACTTAAAATGCATATGACTGCACTGCCTTCAAACATTCTTCTGCGACTTGATGACACCAACACTTCTGAAAATCGTTCATATATACCAGCAACTCATGATCCACTCCTTTTTCACTTTACAATAAAACCAAAGATCATGAAGATACCTTGCTACATATGTAAGCAAATAAGCTACAGTGGCCATAGGTAGTTTATGCACATACTGATCTACTGCAAAATCTTCTGAGACAAACATCAACCAGATGCAACAACACCAAATGACAAAGAACCAGAAACATCTTCACCAAATTCAGGCATACACTACATACAAGACCATAGAAGTAATCGATAATCCAAGTTGTCAACCCACTCTCACCAGTCCACAAACAAAATAAACTGCTTCGTCGATTCTTGACGGCAAAAATAAACTTTGATAAAAGGAAAAAATGGAAAACTGATGAATTGGAGCACAACAACTGAGACCACAGAGACACTTCATGCTTCAAGTGAGAGAGGTGACTAAATCGGCAAAGAGATTACCAATGTCTCTGTAATTGGAGAGAAGCAAGGTAAAGTAATGCTCCATCAGAATAGAAGCACAGCATAGCACTCAGACTACTCATCTCCCATCTTTCTCCCATCTTTCATCATCTGTCAATAAGCACCAGATTACCAATCGCTCATTCACCATCAAATCACCTTCCCCTACAGCTTCTCACACACTCCCAAAAGCATTCACATTCAAAATTCACATAGCCATAAAGATAAAGGCTAGAGAGCACCAAATTAGCATGAGAAAAGAACCACTGCTTCATGCTTCGAGAATGAGAGGGAGAACAACAATCCAAAAACACCGGCCGAAACTTGGGCATAGAGATGCAGGAACCGGTTGGGTTTGCGATGCAGAAGAAGGACCACCAACGAGAGAAAGGGGCTAGGCAACGAGGACCGATTTCCGATTCGGGGACTGCGACGCAACATCGACACCACTGGGCTTGAACTTTAGAGAATTAAGTATAGGGTTTTGAAATTGGGGGAAACTGATTCTTATACTACTGAAATGGAATATGCGGAAGCAAAGATAAAATCAGAAGCACATAGCCACAGATCGTGACCTGGGCTCTGATACCATGAAAGCTACCATGGATTATTGAAGCTAAATGCAGAAAAGTAAAGGAAAGACGTTATAGAGGCAATGGACTACATTTTGTATTCAATAGTTGAAGGAGAACAGTACATCTTAAACTATTTATAGGCTAGGGATTACAAGCAAATGACTGTACTACCCTCATATGGTTAACAAGTTGGAGAAACGTACTATATGCTTTACCTTTTCCATTGTTAATTTGCTTTCTGGAAGTGTTGGCCTTATTTCACTTCCAAAATCTTAGTGCTGTTACTGCTGCTGGATCATGAGCTGTGACAGTAACTCGATCAGATCAGGTCTTTCTCAGTTGTGTTAATTCTCAATTGTGTAGTGTTGTATCAGGTCATAAAACATATATAATCGCATTAACGCCTTATCGATCACTTGCGCAAAAACCCTTGATGGCATGGTGATGAGATAAACTTAGAATCGATTTCTTCATAGAATTAGGGCAGTGTGAAATACTCAGCAAACTGGAGTTGCCCTGTTCTTCAAAGTTCAAACACCACGTAGATAGAAAAAGTGCCAGTTGTCTACCACCAATAAGCAAGCTACCAAAACAAAATATGATACAAGTAATAGTAATAGTAATAGTAATGGTAGTGGTAAAAGTTTGCAGATGAAATCCACCTTTAAAACGCCTCACTACGTACAGACTTTCCAATCAAAATTAGAATTATTAAATGGTATTGCGTTTCCACCATGGCACCTTGAATCAATTTTGAGCACTGAGGGTTTTTCTGTATAAAGAGAATTTGATCTATTAGACCTCATAGATATTTTTGGTATTTTAAACCCAGAAAGGTTCAGGAATATTCATGTTCTTGTGTTGAGGAACCCGAATAGTTGACTTGGGATATTCCTGCACTGAATCAGGGCACACTCATGTGGCGTACCCGGCAGCAGACGTGTGTATGTGGAGAAGCCAGAGAGTATCATAATATCAAAATGATTCTATGTCTAAATCATATCATAAGCATATACATTTCTTTAATTTGCTTAATATAACTAGATTCTCTAGTTCCGTACGCTTTGATACTCTTTAATTTACTAACATATGAATGTCAAGTTGTTAGAGCATTTTTTTTATTTGGTAAAAGGAAAAAAATTATTAAATAAAAAAAATAGTACTTGAGGGACATAAAACCAAAACCCAAACTAAAACCTCTTAGAAGAACAAAAAGCCTAAAAAACAACCAAAAGATAAAAATGGGAAACTATAGCTAATTGTATCACAGATTAAAACGCACCACAGACGTCCGATTACAAGTTGAGTAAGGATCTACTGAATCTTCACTTTTTTCTTTTAATTATAAGACTTTGGGATATAGATAGCATTTTCAGCAATATTAGCCATTTTTTAGTCAAATTTTAGTAAAATAGTTAAAAAGTCATTTTGGCTAGTCACAAAATACAACTGCACCAATGCTCTCAATTTTAGTTAGTTTTGAATTTATTTTATTTTTTTAGTGAAGAAAAAATAATTTATGTATATTTATAAGTTACAAGTAATTACTTAATAGGAATATATTCAAATGTTTTAGTTTTTTTTGCTATTTAGCTCTCCAAGCGAGATTGCTAAGTTAACATGAAATTATAATAGACAGTTTGATGCAGCACCGTTTTTCGTAAAAAGTTAAACACACTCTCTAAAATAGCTAAGGAGTTATAATAGAGATTCTATGCTTTTAAAATGTCCGATAATTATTGAGTAGTGCTTACAAAACTAATAATTTTTTCTTACTTTATGTGGCAGTGTGGCACAGCTACGCCATTTCATTAAATAGCGTAATTGTGCCACATCAACTAACACATAAAGTGCGATGCAAGTGATATACAAAAAAGTGATTCATCTAAAATTATTCATCATAATTTAGTTCATTTATGAATTTAGTTATTTATTAGTGGGCATGATCTAAATCATTTTGTGTTTTATTCAAGTTACACATTTCGGAAGTCTCTTTCTGAAAAGAAGGGGAAAACATTTCGTATGGCTAAGGATGTTGGTATCTATCGGCTAATAATTTGCTTAGCATAGATAGATAGATAACACGCTTCAATTTCCAAATTTCAAAAATTACGATCTTGTACGTGTCTCCCTATTGTATCTTACACACATGTTGGCTTCATTGATTATTTAGATCTCGATTGAGTTTCATTTCGACCATAGATACAGACATGTTGATTTCATTGATTATTTAGATTCTGATTGAGTTTCACTTCATTCATATATCATAATATGTTTACTTCATTGATTTATTAGAGTTCAATCGAGTTTATTTTCAATCATATTTACGAACGTGTTGAAATTTAGATTTAATTAAATTTCTTTACATTTAGATGTACGGATTGACATAATTGATTATTTCCGAATGAAAACAAGTTTAACTATACATACGGATGTACTGACTTGGTCGATCAGTATCCCAATTGGGTTTCCATTCTTAATAGAAAGGTACTAGTACGAACTACACTACCTATCTAGCAACCAACTGCGCAGCCACTATATATGTTAAAACTAGAACAATTGTGCCATGTGCAAAATATAAATTCCAAAGTTTAAGGCATCCAAAGTCAATGGTGTATATACATCTCGACACCGGAAACTTTTTATCAAGTCAACAAGGAATCCAGCCTGATTCCAAGCTTCCCTGTATCTAGGCCAACCCTTCCAAGCCTCCAGGTCAATGCTTACAGCTCCAACTTGTTCCCTGAAATTCCAATTTATGTGGCGTAAGTGAACTTGTTCATGGTTTCATATATACCACCAAACCGTAACGTTACGATCAGATTTAACTCCATTCAAACACTCTTCCTGACAACCACTACCTCCCACGTCAACTTCTTCTTCATCTTTTAGCCACAGTCAAAGGTTGAGACTCGGCGGTCGACTTGCACAGACTTGTCATCTTTGCCTCTCTAAACTTACACAAGGTCATTCGCATTTGTCCACGTACATTACTATTTTTAACTCTACGCCAAACTCCATAAATACCTAGCCAAGTTCACTTTGTACGTATTCGGTAAGGCATATATCAGCCGGCGTTTCTCAGTGTTTACAAAACTAGCTACCTAGCTAGCCATCTTCTTCTTCTTCTTCTTCTTCTTCACATAAGCAGAGATGGAAGTTGAAGCAGCCCCTTCAGTGATGGAACCCCTGTAAACAAAAGAGGGGTTTATGATTTTGCAAATATGATTACCCAAAATTAATTTATAATTAAAATAATAATTATAAATAAAGAATGCCAACGGCTACCGACGGATATTAAAATGATAAGGAAAATCGAATTAGTTGAAGTCGAGTCGTGTGTATCACACACTTTCCTTAAGACAATTACGCCGCCTCTATCGGTGCAAAAGGCCTTTTTGGCGTTCGTCTCCCAGGATTCAACGACGTTTCGAGTTCTTGTGGCTGCACTGCTACAAGAACACCTACGAACTGCTAGTACCTTCCATATATCACCAGAATAAAACAAGAGCACAAGAGCAGAAAATTGAATACTCTCTATGTTGTGTTGGTGTGTTGGTCTCGGGATTGGTGTTTTAAACTATGGAATAAGAGGCCCTTTTTATAGTGTGAGGAATGGCCAAGGCTATTAAAATCAATCATCAATATAGGGAACTCAATGGTCATGAACATCTCACTCAATGGTCATGAACATCCCACTCAATGTTCATAATACACATTACATCATATGTTACTAGAATATCAAAAATTTTCTAGTAGCAACTGAAGAGTCACTTGACTCTTACCATTTCCCTTTTTCAATAGCCAACTTTGGATGACAATTTTTCATTCATCCCAAAACCAAATTTGTCATATGAACACATAATATTGTTGTCTTCATTATGAAGAATACAAATCCAAGTTCAATTCTCATTGACTATAAGTGTAACACAATTTAATTAATCCATTTAAATTTGGTTTCAAAAAGGGTTTTTAACCCATTTTTCCAACAATTCCCCACATGAATAAAATTGACCACCAAAGACTCGATAGAATTGGTGATAGATTTCTATGGTCGAAACCTGCATAGGATAGGTAGGTTTTACCCTTTGAACCTTCCCTTGTGAAAGTATGATTACGTTACTAACTAAACAGTAGACGCGATGTCCTTGAACTATTCGTTATTTTGTGTAACTGATAGCATACCTCACACAGGAGTCTTCCTGGTACATTGCAGTTCTCACTATTGTGCCCGTTTTGGCCCTGGACACACGCCTGGTTCTGTAAGAGTTTGATAAGAATTGTGCCCCAACAATTCCCTTAGAAGCGGCCCCACTTCTCTCTTACATAGGTGATCTCTTAATTAAGAGTAACCCGCATTACTCCGCTCGGATTTCCCGACGCATAAGAATCATTAAAAGCTTTAGCTTAACCTCATTCTTTACGGGCATCACTATTTTTCATTATAGGAATGGACCTGGGAAAACTCCCCACAGTGATCCGACATTATCTCTACAATTTAGTTGTCCCTTTGAACCTAGATCTTGGGATCTCCAGTCAGCTAGGTTGGGTATCCACTGTAAAGATTTTTTAATTCATGGGCTTTAGTCCCATTCCTCTTGATGATTTATTAACTAACTCTCTAGTTAACCATTTGGTTAGCAGATCCACAATATTATCTTTTGACTTCACATAGTCAATCAAGATAACTCCAATAGAGAGTAGTCAAGATGTGTCTAGACTTACCATTACTTTGTGCCCTGCTGATTGAAGATTGATTGTCACAATGCATGCAAATTGCAGACACAAGTTTTTGTCTATTTTGGAATATCCTCAAGAAATTGGTGTAACCATTGTGCTTCTTCCTCACATTTGTCTGGTACCACAAACTCAAAAATGGTTTGTTTGGAGGATTTCCATATCACTGTTCCACCTTTTAGTGTGAACACATAACCGCTAAACTATCGTGTTAGATATCCATTTTTCATCTCAGTATCCTTCTAGGACAACACAACTCAAATATTACTCGTGTGTCTCTTTGACTTGCTCACATAAGCAATATCCATATTTTTCATGTCAAATATGAAATTTAACATATCTCTAGTGGATTTAATCATCTTATTATTGCATTCAAACAATAAACATGCCATTACATATCCACTTGCTTTCAAAATGAGTTAAAGTATCATAAAGCATACTTTGACCCTTGTCAATGTTAATTAGTCTACATAGAGCACCATAATTATCATATATCTTGGTCTATCATGCCATATATTTGGATGGCTCAACCATATTGGTGAAAAGAAACTTTATTCATTCTTGGACAAATGTCATTTACAAGAATTAAATAATCCACCACTCATGGTCCTATTTTATTTTATAAACTTGGCTTGGTCATACCACAGCTCTAAGTCTTTTATTCCACAGTCATAATCATTGACTTCATCCATGCTCTATTCGTTGGACATAATTTCAACAAGTGCATCAAGTGAAGCCCATTCAATTTCTCAGATTTTTCTCTTTGTGAGACTGAGACATGTATCCAGATAATCACATCCATGGTCGGCATCTTGATCAACTCTTAGTTGTTTTAGTAATTTTTCAATTCTGAAAACACACCCATAAGTGTTAATTGAAATAACCACTTATTTATTAATTCAATGTAAATGTAACTTACAAATTCTGTAAGACAATAATATCTGTATAGGCAACCATTCCGTAAGACAAGTATACAGGCAACCATTTCGTAAGACAAGTATACATGCAACCAATTCTGTTTAGGCAACCTTGGTAGTACATGTATTACGCAATCACATCCGGTTGGCACCTTGATTGACTCTTTGGTTGTTTCAATAATTTTTTCAATTATGAAAACACACCTATAAGTGTTAATTAATATAATCACTTATTTCTCAATTCAATGTATACGTAAGCTACGAATTCCGTAAGGCAACAATATCCGTATAGGCGACCAATTCCGTTAAGGCAGCCATTCCATAAGGCAACAACAAGCTTCGAAAGAACCATAAATCCATTTAGGCAACCATTACATAAGGCAACAACAAGCTTCGAAAGAACCTTAAAACCTTTCCATAAGGCAACAACAAGCTTCGAAAGAACCTTAAATCCATTTAGGCAACCATTACATAAGGCAACAACAAGGCTTCGAAAGAACCTTAAATCCATTTAGGCAACCATTACATAAGGCAACAACAAGCTTCGAAAGAACCTTAAAACCGTTCCATAAGACAACAACAAGCTTCGAAAGAACCTTAAATCTGTTTAGGCAACCAGAACCTTAAATCCGTTTAGGCAACCAATAAACCTCGAATCATACAAGCAAAATCAAATCGTAATTGTCTTAAGCTGTAAACAAAAGAGGGGTTTATGATTTTGCAAATATGATTACCCAAAATTAATTTATAATTAAAATAATAATTATAAATAAAGAATGCCAACGGCTACCGACGGATATTAAAATGATAAGGAAAATCGAATTAGTTGAAGTCGAGTCGTGTGTATCACACACTTTCCTTAAGACAATTACGCCGCCTCTATCGGTGCAAAAGGCCTTTTTGGCGTTCGTCTCCCAGGATTCAACGACGTTTCGAGTTCTTGTGGCTGCACTGCTACAAGAACACCTACGAACTGCTAGTACCTTCCATATATCACCAGAATAAAACAAGAGCACAAGAGCAGAAAATTGAATACTCTCTATGTTGTGTTGGTGTGTTGGTCTCGGGATTGGTGTTTTAAACTATGGAATAAGAGGCCCTTTTTATAGTGTGAGGAATGGCCAAGGCTATTAAAATCAATCATCAATATAGGGAACTCAATGGTCATGAACATCTCACTCAATGGTCATGAACATCCCACTCAATGTTCATAATACACATTACATCATATGTTACTAGAATATCAAAAATTTTCTAGTAGCAACTGAAGAGTCACTTGACTCTTACCATTTCCCTTTTTCAATAGCCAACTTTGGATGACAATTTTTCATTCATCCCAAAACCAAATTTGTCATATGAACACATAATATTGTTGTCTTCATTATGAAGAATACAAATCCAAGTTCAATTCTCATTGACTATAAGTGTAACACAATTTAATTAATCCATTTAAATTTGGTTTCAAAAAGGGTTTTTAACCCATTTTTCCAACAACCCCAACCCCAGAAGTTTGCTCTGCCTGTGGACTCAGACCACAAGGCCACGCAGTTCTGGCTCTTCTCATTCGCCAAGCCTCACATGCGTGCGTTTCACTTATCTTGGTTCTCCTTCTTCCTGTGTTTTGTCTCAACTTTTGCGGCGCCTCCTCTAATGCCTATTATCCGTGACAACCTCAACCTCACCGCCACCGACATCGGCAATGCCGGAATCGCCTCTGTCTCCGGCGCAGTCTTCGCCAGGCTCGCCATGGGAACCGCCTGCGACTTGTTCGGCCCACGCCTCGCTTCCGCTTGCCTTATACTCCTAACGGCGCCGGCTGTGTTCTTGTTCTCCATGGCCTCATCTCCCATTTCTTTTCTCCTCTTGCGTTTCTTCGTGGGGTTCTCTCTTGCCACTTTCGTCTCCACACAGTTTTGGATGAGCTCCATGTTCTCGGCCACCGTCGTCGGCACCGCCAACGGCGTCGCCGGCGGTTGGGGTAATATGGGAGGCGGTGCAACGCAGCTGATCATGCCACTTGTGTTTGGCCTTATCCGTGATATTGGTGCAACCAAGTTCAGCGCTTGGAGAATTGCTTTCCAAATCCCTGCTATGTTTCAGATGCTTTCAGCATTTGCGATTCTGCTTTTCGGGCAGGATATGCCGGACGGGAACTACCACGGGTTGGAGAAGTCCGGTGACAAACCGAAAGACAAGTTCACGAGTGTGTTCTGGCATGGGGTTACAAATTACAGAGGGTGGATTCTGGCACTGACTTATGGCTATTGCTTTGGAGTTGAGCTCACTGTGGATAATATTATAGCAGAGTACTTCTATGACAGATTCAATCTGAATCTTCACACTGCCGGGATGATTGCGGCGAGTTTCGGATTGGCTAACATTGTTTCAAGGCCTGGAGGTGGGATTTTATCCGATGTGGTTTCGAAGAGGTTTGGGATGAGAGGGAGGCTGTGGGCTCTGTTTCTGGTGCAGACTTTTGGCGGTGTTTTGTGTGTGATTTTGGGGCAGGTTAATTCTTTGAGTGGTTCTATTGTTGTCATGGTGTTGTTCTCCTTGTTTTGCCAAGGTGCTTGTGGGCTTACCTTTGGGGTGGTTCCTTTCGTTTCCAGAAGGTATGGTTCCTACAAACGCTTTCTTCTCTATCATATAACTGACATTGGATTTCTTGATTCCCTAATTCTTGTACTACAATGATCACTTTTTCACACACCACTGCTCACTGTAGCTCATTAGGTTCATGTGCGTTCATGCCCTCATAGAAAATCTCAGAGATTTTATTAGTAAAATTATATGAAATATTGTCATTTTCATTGAAACATTAAAGTCTGCAAACCCCATCAGCTGGGAAATTTGACTGTTGGAAAGTGTAGACTATATTTTATTCAACCGATGAAACTTACTTGTCTTCTAGATAATCAAAGCTTTGAAAGTTACAAGAGGATTTCATTAGAGTACGCAACATATCTTAGCAATTGTCACATTTTCCATATTGATGGTATTCAATTCCATCCTTTTGTGAAAAATTTCACCATTTAATTAAGTTATGTGGTATGAAAAAATTGTCATCCTCACTTTCAAGCCAACTTAATTACATTTTTCAGGTCATTGGGGGTCATATCTGGCATGACAGGAGGTGGTGGAAATGTGGGTGCAGTTCTGACCCAATTGATATTCTTCAAAGGATCCAAGTACTCAAAAGAGACAGGGATCACTCTAATGGGGATTATGATCATATGCTGCACTCTCCCAATGCTTCTGATACACTTCCCACAATGGGGTGGAATGTTTTTCGGTCCATCGTCGGGCAAGGCTGCAACCGAAGAAGACTACTACATGTCTGAATGGAGCACAAAGGAGAAGGAGAAAGGTTATCACAATGCAAGTGTGAAGTTTGCTGAGAATAGCCGAAGTGAAAGAGGAAAACGCGACTCTGTAACCGGGCCGTCTGATGAGAATTCGCCTACACATGTTTAGGTTTAACCTCAACTGCATCAAATGTAAAATCTGCAAGTTCTCTGCATTTGATTTATGTTTGTAGCTTTTGAATTGATCAAGTAATGCACTGTTTTATTGGGAGCAAATTAAGCAGTAACCAAATTTTTTTCCTTTGTACCGGTGTAGAAAGTAGTAGGCGATGTATAAGTTGAAGGAATGGAGGTGGGTTTGGTGCAGCTGAGTTTTTAAGTAAAAGTTGACTTATACTTAAAAGTATAAGGTGGGTGAGAGCAGTTTCTCATTTTCTATTGAAAATTACCCTTATTTTTTTTAAAATCTACTGACATGTTGTGATACTAAACTTATACTTATAAGCAGAGGAACTTATAAGCTCTCCCAAACGCACACTTAAGACGGTTTTAATCTTTTATGAAAAGACCAATCTAACGTTTAGTTCAAAATAAGGTAACAAAATGACTATTCTATTCTAAATTAGAGGCTAGAAATGCCTATTTTCTTTTCTGTTTTCAGTGTGAAGGCTTCAAGAGTTTGAACTTCCGGTTACATTTTTATTCGGTTTTCAAGAGCAATGATTGTGCTTGAAGTCTAGGTAGCCTGTAGTCTCGACGGAAACGAGATAAATACTATACCGTTCACATATCTGAACTGGAAAACTGATTGTCCGATTGTGAATAATAAATGTTTTCTACATCCAACCGCTGAACTGGAAAACTGATTGTCCGATTGTGAATAATAAATGTTTTCTACATCCAACCGATGACCGTACGTCTAAACTATGATAATGTAAATTTCTTTAACATACATGGAGGAACCGGTTGTCCAATTGTGAATAATAAAATGTCGTACTTATCTAACCGACGAACTGACTGAAAATTTCAATAGTGTTCAAGGAAGGTTAACTCCGTAACTTCCGTGGTGTGTCTTGTCCTAATAAGACTTGTAGTCTAGATACTCTATTAGATAGGGAATCCCTGTTCGCCAGGGATACTTGATGTAATGCCTATATAAAGGCCTCCTTATCAATGAATAAACACAGAGAGATTTATCAATCTATTTCTCCTACAACACGTTATCAGCACATTGCTCTAGCCTCCCGTCTGATAGCCCTAGAAACCCTAATTCCGAATTTTTTTTCGAAACCCTAACCTACCGTCGGCCGCCGATTCTTCTCTTCGGCACCGTCGGCCTCTTCTTAGCAGCATCTGCGCTGTTCGCTTGCCGCACTGTACCCTCGAGTACTGCTCCTCCTCTGCCTCTAGGCAGACAACCCGCTCGCCAGCAGCTCTCCCTTGCGTGCTACTTTTTGCACGCATCCGCCAGACGATCAAAATTGCTCGCAAGCCAAGCAAGCGATCCGCGAACCCTTATTCGTGGTTGAGAAGAAATCAAGAAAAATCGAAGAAAACAAGCTTCCCCAAGAGTCAAGTTTCGTTTGATCAAGCTTCTCTTGAAGAGGTAAATATTTTTATAAACGTTCCCGCTTATGAAAATTTCAATAGTTGGGTTTTGTTTTCTTCCGGGACCTTTCCGTGTCCCTGCTTCTTCATCCCGATTCTATCGCTTCTCGGGACGGCATACGGGGATTTAGTCACCCCGGTGCCAACGTTTATTGGGGTAACTGTGATGTTACCGGCCACCGTTATGCTTGTGACTGTGATGTCACTGTGAACCATAACGTATTATTCTTTTTTGGAAAGAAAACAAAGGGAAGATATCGATTGTGACTTGAAGTCACGTTAAGCATCGATTTATGTGACCATGATATATCTTGGCACTGTTCTAAAAGAACAATCAAACTTGATTAGTATTCAAACATACTAACGTCTCCCTGTTTGTGTTCTGTAGATGGCTGACACTCAGCGTCCAGAATTTGACATCTTGGATGTCCAAGGCAAGGAATACAAGAGGTGGGTCTCAGATGTTGAGAACACTTTCATTGGTAAAAGATTTACTGCCACCATCAACCCTCCTGAGGATGAAAGCTTACACGCTTCTCCTGAACAGAAAGCACAAGCCCTGATGTTTCTCAGGCGCCATATCCATCCAACGCTCAAGAAGCAATACCTGAGGAAAACTGATCCCAAAGAGCTATGGGATATCCTCAAGGACCGCTTCGACAATGTGCATGACGCACAACTCCCAGACCTCATGTCTGATTGGGAGCAAATCCGCTTACTGGATTTTGATTCCGTCCAGGAATATCATCAGACTATGCTAAACTTGCAATCTGATTTGAGCTTTTGTGGGGTCGAAAAGACCGATGATGATATGATGGAGAAAACTTTCACGACGTTCCCAGAATCTGCGTCCATGTTGTCGCATCAGTACCGCGATCTCCGCGAGAAAGGCACTATCAAAACCTTCAGCGATTTGATGAATGTGCTTCAAAGAAAGGAGAGGTACCATGAGTTGATTCTTACCACCAATAAGAGGCCTCGAGGACCGAAATTCATTGCGGAATCTCATCAAGCCCGTGGTAAAGCTTTTAAGCAGAAGCATCAACCTCATGAACGTCAAGCACCGCCACCACGTACGCCAAGAGCAATACGTGGCGGACGAGGAGGGAGAAGAGGCGTCGGCCGTGGCCGACCGCTCTCTTGGACAAGGGATGATGGCAGAGCCGCCGCTCCCAGAGGGAGGAACAGTTTTGGTTCCGGTCCCAGGCGTGGTGGCCATCCGCCGAACAATGCTTCGGCTCCTTGCTTCAAATGTGGTTCTACGAATCATCTCCAACGCGATTGCATAGCAAGCAGAGATATTCAAGCCGCTTACAAGAAACACAAACAATACATAGAACAAGAAGCACACTATGTAGGAGACTTTAAGGAAGAAGTATACGATGAGGAAAATACGAACTTCGCCATCGATGACTTCCAACCTACCAAGAAACGTAGGACTCAGGAGTATGATACTCCAGACTATGAATAAGTATTTGACTTAGGTCATGAGATACGTGTTCAAGTTTGATTTTGATTGTTATTTTGACAGAATAGTCAATAAATCACGACTTTGTTCGATAAGTCGTTCTATTTAGAACAACCTTGATGTATTCTTGAGTTGTCATCAATAAAATCTATCTTATTCTACGAATGATTTAAGATTTTTACATCCCTGAAAGCAAAATTGGTTCAATGCGTCCAATTCTCAATGGCATAATCATTTTGAGTTCACCAAAATTCTGGTGATGATTAACTCATATCCGAAAAATCACAAAGACAAAAGGAGAGATCCGCGACACGCCATCCGCGATCCGCGATACGCCATCCGCGATCCGCGATACACGATCCGCGATCCGAGATCCGCGATCCGCTATCCGCCAACTTGGTCGCGATCCGCCAGGACTCGCTCGCCATGGCTATTCGCCAACTAATCCGAGATCCGCGATCAGCGATCCGCCAACTTGGCTGCGATCCGCCATGCCTCGCTCGCCAAAGCCCATAAGCGCTTTGCCGCGACTCGCTAGGCCTCACTCGCCATGGCCATTCGCCAGCTTGGCTCAGCACCGAATCCGGTTTTTTTGAAACCAACAATCGATAGCCTATCAAACAAATGCAACTTTTGCATCAATGGCTCGGCAACGAAGTGTCTTCGGACTCGCCATGCTTCGGATTTAGCTCAACCGTCGCATCGCATTGCCTCAATGCCTGACCGACTCTCACCACTCGCCTTGCTTCGGCTCGGCCTCTGGGTCGCTTTGGCCTTACCACAGCTTCGGCTTTGGCTTGGCTCCGGCCTTTGCCTTGGCCTCGGTCTTGGCTCGGCCATGCCACCTACGACGGTGTCCGGTCTCAATCTCTGAACTAGGCTATGATTATCAATGGTGATACTCGGTGATTAAAATGCGGCTTATCTCTTTCTCTCAAGTTTTGTCGTTGCCATGGCTATGTTATTGGCCTTAATGCACTTCATTTTGTGATGATATATTGTCTCAGTACACTTACTTTAAAGTGTTCGCCAAAGTCTAAAGTAGACTATTGATTCAATTTACATTGTTTTTGTAGATGTATCAAGGCGAGATTGAGTGTTTGTTGGATTGTGCAACAACTCACACGATTCTGAGAAATCGGCAATTGTTTTCGGATTTTACGCCAAGAGAATCGTCGTTATCTACGATGACAGGAACTGGACCCGTAATTAAGGGTCGTGGCACTGCTCAATTCTTACTGCCAAATGGCACTGAGATTCGGGTAGAGGACGCCCTATATGCGCCTAAGGCGCCAAGAACCTTGCTAGCTTTCAAGGATGTGCGTGACAATGACTATCACCTCAGCACTTATGTTGAAGATGGAACTGAATATCTGTTGATCACCTCCACTCAATCTATGCGCACTCGCATTGTGGAGAAGTGTAAGCGAGTTCGCAATGGCATGTATTTCACAACCATTCGAGCCAACGAATCTCATGTTGTTATATTATGTGATTCTGATGCTTATAAGCTTTGGCATGATAGACTCGGTCATCCGGGTCGTGATCTGATGATCCGTATTTTGAAATGCTCCCACGGTCATCCATTTTTCCGATCACAAAAGCACAGAGGGCGCCTCGGCCTCGGTTCGGCCGTGCCGTCGATAGCCGCCTCTCGCTTCCAAGGAGAGGTTCGGCCCCCTCCTGCTTCTCATGCTTCTGTAGCGATGTCTAATGCTCATCGTTCGTTTTGTAAAGCTTGCTCACTAGCAAAACTTCAAGCAAGACCATCTTTTGCTATTGATAATAAACAGAATATTCCGTTTCTACAACGAATACAAGGTGATATTTGTGGACCTATAACACCAGAATGCGGACCATTTCGATATTTCATGGTTCTGGTTGATGCATCAACGCGTTGGTCACACGTAGCGTTGTTGTCCACGAGGAATGCTGCATTCGCTAAACTCCTAGCTCAGATTATTAAGCTTCGGGCTCACCACCCGGACAATCCGATTAAGTCCATCAGACTGGATAATGCTGGAGAGTTTACCTCAAAGTGTTTTGATGACTATTGCATGTCAGTTGGGATTGAAGTTGAACATCCCGTACCCCACGTTCATTCTCAGAACGGTCTTGCAGAAGCCGCTATCAAGAGACTACAGCTTGTAGCTAGGTCTCTTGTCATGGCCACAAACTTGCCAGTTTCGGCATGGGGATATGCAATATTACATGCAGCTATGCTTATTCGTCTACGACCCACAGATAGCCAACCATTTAGTGCGTACCAGTTGGTAACTGGTTACGAGCCTGATATTTCGCATCTGCGTACTTTTGGTTGGGCCGTATATGTGCCTATCACGCCTCCACTGCGTACCAAGATGGGTCCACACCGACGATCAGCTATTTATGTTGGATATGAAGCACCAACTATTGTCCGCTATATAGAGCCTATGACAGGTGATCTGTTTACTGCAAGATTTGCAGATTGTCACTTTGATGAGACATCCTTCCCGCCGTTAGGGGGAGATGGGGCCGCATCCGTCCCAAATGAACGTCAGGAATTGACGTGGTTCTCTCCCACTATGTCTCATTATGATCCCCGTACATCTCAGTGTGAGACTGAAATACAACGCATATTAGAACTACAAAAGGTGGCGGATACGATGCCCGACTCCTTTACTGATATTGCGAAAGTGACAAGATCAACCATACCTGCTGCGAATGTACCTGCAAGGCTTAACATTCCTCGCCATGCGCGAGCACGCGCCGCCGGTCTCGGACCCGCAGCCCTAGGTGCCATCGGCAGCCTAGGCTCGGCACCTCCAAGTGGAGAGCCGGCGTCGACTTCGGATCCTCCTAGAAAGAGGGGGAGACCAATCGGTTCCAAAGACAATGTACCTAGAAAGAGGGCATGTGTCCAGGCACAAAGCGATCCGTTCATCATCGATACTGTGACGCCGTCACACGAGATTGTCTCCGACTATACCTATGTCCAAGAATCAACTCTGAATCATCTGGGGGACGCCTCAGACTCACTGTTGATGTTGGAGAACAAGGAAATCTCACTAAACTACTTATGCATGCACAATCTGATGGAAAGAAATTCCATGTATATCGATGATGCATTCGCCTACGCCGTTGCTCAAGAAGTTATTGACGACGACGATATGGAACCCCGCACTGTTGATGAATGTCAACGTAGGGCGGATTGGCCGAAGTGGGAAGAAGCAATCCAGGCTGAACTAGACTCTCTAAACAAAAGGCAAGTTTTCGGACCGGTTGTGCCTACACCGCCGAACGTGAAGCCTGTTGGACATAAATGGGTCTTTGTCAGAAAGCGCAATGAGAATGGCGAAGTCCAGCGATATAAAGCTCGACTCGTGGCGCAAGGTTTTTCTCAACGCCCTGGAATTGATTATGAGGAGACGTATTCTCCTGTCATGGATACTATTACCTTCCGATACTTAATAAGTTTGGTAGTCTCAGAAAGACTCAATATGCAGCTTATGGATGTTGTAACTGCGTATCTTTATGGGGACCTAGATACGGAGATGTACATGAAAGTGCCAGAAGGACTTTCGTTACCCAAGTCAAGTGAGCAAAAACCACGAAGTTCATTTGCTATCAGGTTGAGACGATCTCTATATGGACTCCGACAATCTGGTAGGATGTGGTACACACGGTTAAGTGATTACTTGATTGGGAAAGGATACAAGAATGATGAGTTGTGCCCTTGTGTGTTCATAAAGAGAACAAGTTCAGGATTTGCCATTATAGCCGTCTATGTCGATGATATGAACATCATTGGAACTCTGAATGAGATCAATGAGACCGCTAGCTATTTGAAATCCGAATTCGAGATGAAAGATCTGGGAAGGACTCGGTTTTGCCTAGGCTTAGAACTAGAGCACCGAAGTGGTGGAATTTTTATACACCAGTCTGCATATGTCCGAAAGATGCTCAGGCGATTTAACATGGACAAAGTTATGCATCCTACAGGCACTCCCATGGTCGTTAGAAGTCTGGATATCAACAAAGATCCCTTTCGTCCGAAAGAAGATGACGAAGAGGTCTTGGGAGCTGAATATCCATATCTTAGTGCGATTGGAGCTTTGTTATACTTAGCTCAGTGTACTAGACCAGACATCGCTTTCTCTGTGAACTTGTTAGCTAGATTTAGCTCTGCGCCAACACAACGTCATTGGGTTGGAATCAAGAACATCTTCCGATACCTTAAAGGAACCCTTGACATGGGCTTGTACTATCGATACACTCATCAGGATTCGACACCTAGTCGATCTCTTGCATCTAACAGCACAAACCATGGCTCGGATTGCCATCCGCCAGCCATATCCGCCAGGACTGGCTTTGGTTCATCCATCCGCCATCTTGCAGACATATCCGCCAACTTATCCGGACCCGCGGATGCTAAGTCGTGGTCCCGATACGGCTTTGGCGATACCCCCTCCTACTCAGATACACCAAATGATGTGATGGTAGGATTTGCTGATGCTGGATATTTATCAGATCCACACAAAGGACGTTCCCAAACCGGTTATGTTTTTACCATTGGGAATACGGCGATATCTTGGAGATCAACCAAGCAAACCCTTGTTGCTACCTCCTCGAACCATGCTGAGATTATTGCACTACATGAAGCAGTCAAAGAATGTATTTGGCTTCGCTCAGTTATATCTCACATTCGAGAGTCTAGTGGACTTGAGTCTACTACGATGGGACCAACTTGCATATTTGAAGATAATGCAGCATGCATTGAGCAGATGAAGTTGGGATACATTAAGGGTGACAATACTAAACACATTTCGCCTAAGTTCTTCTACAATCAGCAGCAGCAAGAGACTTTGAATATACAGGTGAAGCAAGTCAGCTCAGAAGAAAATGCAGCGGATCTGTTCACCAAGTCTCTACCTAAATCTACATTTATGAAGCATGTAAAGCGCATTGGAATGTGTCGCTTATCCGAACTCAAAGACTGAATGACTATCAGGGGGAGTTCTCATCTAGACTTCAGGGGGAGCCTAGTTATGCATGTCTCACATACTTGTAGTTGGTGCGTTGTACTCTTTTTCCTTAGACCATGCTTTTATTTTTGCCCAAGAGGTTTTTGTTTGCTGGCAAAGGTTTTAACGAGGCAACAGCTCATGCACCATTGAGGACGCGACACAAGGGGGAGTGTTCAAGGAAGGTTAACTCCGTAACTTCCGTGGTGTGTCTTGTCCTAATAAGACTTGTAGTCTAGATACTCTATTAGATAGGGAATCCCTGTTCGCCAGGGATACTTGATGTAATGCCTATATAAAGGCCTCCTTATCAATGAATAAACACAGAGAGATTTATCAATCTATTTCTCCTACAACAAATAGTTATTTATTATTATTATTTTTTTTTTTAAAAAAGATCTCTGGTGCAAAATGAGAAACAAGTCTTATTTGATATGACTAGTTTGCTTAAAGATAATAAAAGGTAATCACGTATAGTTTTTGATAGAATTAATTTCAGTTTACCTACTTGAACTTTGGTTCAATCATCATTTTAGTCCATAAACTTTTGATTTCATCAGCTACACCCCTGTAATTCCCTAAATTAATCAACTGATACCAATTTTGTAATTTCGTCCAAACAATCTATCAATACCAAAAGCTTTTTGGTACTATTTCCCTACATTAATGCACCGTTGCCATATTACGATTATAAACAAGGCTAAAAAATTCATATAATCAAGTTGAACAATAGAAAACAAATCATATATGGTGATTTCTTTTTGTTTGACCATATATGATTTGTTTTTGTTTATTTTTTATTGTTCAACTTGATTATATGATTTATTTAGTTTTATTTATAATCGTAATATGGTAACGGTGCATTAATGTAGGGAAAAGATACAAAAAAGCATTTGGTATTGATAGATCGTTTGTACGGAATTTACAAAATTAGTATTAGTTGATTAATTTAGAAAATATTGGGGTGTAGTTGATGAAATTAAAAATATAAGGACTTAAGTGATTAATCAACCAAAATTCAAGTAGGTAAACTGAAATTAATTTTTTTTTATATCTTTTAAACAACACATCAAATTTCATTCAAGTTTATGACACAAATACATACATTCTATTGTCTTCTTTATAGGTAGTTTAAGACGTAGTATACGAACTCAAATTTCATTAATTCACACTGCTCAGTTTTTACTGAGTAAAAGAGAGCCTAACACTACGAAAACATAAGCAAATAGGCACACAAGCAGAAAAGTGCATAACGCCCAAAAAATATCCTTACCTAGGCCCAGCCCACCACTCCACACAGTCCAAACGAGTACAGTACTATTTCTATCTTCCCCGCATTCTAGATTCGCCGTCGAAACTTCCTTTGATCTTTCAAGTCCACCACAATCACAGAGATATTGTCTCTGCTTCCTTTTTCGAGGGCAAGAGTTGAAAGATAATTAGCCGCGTCCTGTGCTGCCGGATCAACTCCTATGCCTCTCTCCCCCAGAGGATTAATTGTGTTCTTTTTGTGCCACAGCAGTATGCGCCTTCGGGCCGCTTCACAAGCTTCCTTATTCGTCATGAAATCCCATAATCCATCACTAGCCAAAAATGAGGAATTCATCGTCTCTGGTTCTAGAGACAATCATGACTTCTGGATCTGGAATTATCCAGGGTTTCAAATATCTATCCCCAATGGACCTCGACATTGCTAGAACTCCAAACACACGATGTCCATTCCACTGTATGATCTTTCCTCCAGATGCTTCAATTCTTGCAAATTCATCTTCTCTGTTTGGTTTATGATCTACTGATAATGGTACTGATTTTTTGCCACGACAAAGAACGGCTCTTGAATCACCACAGTTCGCAACTATAATATGGGAAGAACAGACTAGTGCAACCACAGCTGTAGACCCTACTGTGTCCTCGGCAACAAGCTCAGTGTCCTTACTACCGGTGATGCCTATGCTGACTTTTCTTCCTATCTCATCATCTACTCTCAGGAAGCAATTAGTGAATACTTTCTCCCACTTCAGCTGTTCAGTTTCTCCCATTATTCCATTGGTGGTCAAATCACCCTCAATAATTTGAAGATCTTCAGCCAAAGCTGAATGAAGGCGCTCACGACAATAGTTAGCGACCTGAGGTCCTCCATGCCCATCATAAACGCCAAAAAAAATTACTGGTTAGGTGGGTCAAACTAAAGCTCGTTCCTGCGTATGCATGACTGCCACTAAACATTGTAATTGGAATACTAATGAACCGAGATACTGCAGCAATTGCATCTTCCATTTCTAGACTCCTTCCACAGATTGAAACGGAACCCCAGAGAGGAACACAGTCAAACACAAAAACACTTCGGAATACAGTCTCCTTTGACTGCAAAACCACTGCTGAAGAGGCTGCTAATTCAGTCTTACCAGGTAACTCATGAAGCTGTGGGAGAGATGTAGCAGGTGTCGCTGGCAAAGAAGATGAAAATTCCGTTGAGAGCTGAGTGTAGGATTGGGCAATGCAGCCTCAGCTGTGACCTGTTCTTGGGCTGAATGGTATGTCATTCCACAGGGTCCCTTCAAGATTGAGAAATCACAAAAGTAAGGAACCACAAGGTATTGGAAAGATTGGAACCAGGGCAATGTGTTCTCCCAATAAAATATATCTCCTCTTTCAAGTTCTGTTTCTCTCTACGATTCTAGTCTAAACCACAAACCATTATTTCTCCTCTCATAGCAATTTCAATAATTAGCGAATAGAAGTTTTAGAGTTTGATTTTGTATTTGATTGTGTTCTCTGGTTGCCACAACTTCAGGGCAACCAATTTATTTCAAGTGAAAGCTAGAATCTGGAGGAGGAAGACTTATCATAAAGGCTCAAAGAACAAAGTCAAGGCTGATGTGAGAGAGATGGCATATATCTTCAAAGAACTGAAAAACATATATATCCTAAACAAAAACTGAAAAACATATGTATCCCAAACAAAAACTGAAAAGCAATTGAAATGACAGATTTTTTTATTTACTTCACCTCTTTATCATCAAACCATATGCTGGACATATGACATAACATGCTCCAATGTTCACTCTTCAGTCACCATTCTTTCAGCTCAAGGCAATCCACTAATAAGAAAGACTCAAGTGAAGGTGGTAGTCCATCACTGGGCAAGGAGAGAAGTTTCGGGCATCGTCTGAACTCCAAGTGCTTTAGGGACTGGAAGCATGAAAGTTGTGGAAGTGTGACAAGCTCTGGACAGGAGTCCACAGTAAGTTTAACTAGGGAAGGCAAGTCACCTACTTGTACATGGTTCCACTCTGTGAGATTGAGCATGATATCAACTTCCAGTCTCTCAAGTTTTGGAAATGCATATTCACCTGGATCATTTCTAAGGAAATGATGATCAATTTGTTTCACCTCATTCATCTCTATTATAGAAAGAGATTTGAGTGCTCGCAATTGTCCCATACATGGCAGAAGTTTACAACTCCTGCATCTATAGAGGGTAATGGCAACAAGGTCAGCAAAAGCAGGATCGCTAATCCAAGTTGGAAGTACTGAGCCACTGTACTGTTGTATATGTAACACTTTAAGGCTAGAATGTGGTTGAAGACATTCTAATATTTCCTCTTCTTGCTCGGCATGCTCAACAAACACATTACTCCATCGGAATTTCAATGTATGAAGATATTTCTTTTCAATCAAAGCAGCTTCCTTAGCCTCCTTCTTACTCACCACATTTTCAAGCCTTGAAATGTTTAGCGCTCCTTTAAGATCATTCAAATTCTTCAACTTTCCAACACGATACCCATCATCTTTACCAACAAGAAATGCTGAAAAAGTTTGAAGGTTACTTAAGTTCCCCAAGTGTGCAGGCATAGAATCCAATTGCCGAATGATATCAAGATCAATATGTCGGAGATTAGTTAACTTTTTCATGCCCTTTGGCAACTCAATGAACTGTGTGCAATCTCTGAGTTTTATGGTTTGTAAATTGGGTAAAGAATCTATTGATTCAGGTAACCGTGCAATTCGAGTATGTGAGGCGTCAACATATCGCAATGATTTCACATTTCCAATGGAACTTGGCAATTCAGAAATCCATGTCCCGCTCAAATTCAAGGTTCTTAAGGACGTCAAGGTGAAACACCAATCACGAGGGACCTGTTTCATAAAAGATCCACGACAAGAGAGCATATGCATTGTGCGCAAATGCTTAAAGTTTTGAAGAATCCCAAAATCTAGCCCATCAATATCCTCACTAATCAAAGACAAATGTCTAGTCATTGCAGAGGCTCCATCTAGCTTACCATCCAAGGCTTTGAAATAGTAACTTGAAGACATAGTGTCTTCCAATAATGAATGCTTGCTAGGATTTACTTTGTACAAGAAGCTGCTTGGATGATCTGTCGTAGCCAAGAGCACTGAATCAAAATCCATAGTAAAATCACATCTTGAAAACACAAAGAAGCCTTCCTTCTCCAAGGAATTAAAATGCTCACTAGCAGTATCTTCCATTCTTTCCCTCTGCCTCTCTCTAATAAATCCTTCAGCCATCCATAATTGAACCAACTCATCTTTAGAGAATTCATAACCAAAGGGAAAGAGTGAGCAATACAGAAATAACCTTTTCAAATGATGAGGCAAAGTTCCATGCTCATCTTGAACCTGCCTAAGCTTCTGTTCGAAATTCGCATCCTCCAGAAACCCAGGTGGACCTTCCATTTCTGAAGAAATCAGCTTGTCATGGTACGTATATGATCTTGATCTAAAATGATGGGGTGATTGTTCAGTGTCGGTGCTTGGCCTTGGTGGCAGTAATGTAACTTCCGGATCAACTGCGTCTGAATTCGTTTCCCTATTTCGTCATTGTACATGCATTAATTAATAGTATGTAACACTTGCAGGTTACTAGTGAGGGACTTTGTAAACAACTAAAAACATATGGCTGCTCTGAGCTTAGAAATGTTTCTCTTTGTTGAGTCATTCACAAATCTTTCCTACAAAGAAGTTTCATAATTCCTATATCTTTGTATTTTCAGTTTTATTTCCCAGAACATTCAACTAACCTGGTGTGTATAAGGTACCCCTTGCAAACAAATTGCATGTGACAGGAAACAGGTGCGTGCTCATGGGTATATGGCTTTCTTAGACTTGAGGTCCGCCATATTCCTGCAATGTCAATTCAGCAGTACGTGACCTCAGTGTCAAAGATGCATACAAAGACTAAACACAAAGAACCCCTCACTGAGATTCACTGCCTGGTATTGGCTGGTAATTAACAATGAAGTACTCTTTTTCAGACACAAAAACAGAATCAGTACCAAACTACCTTGAATGGGACCTAACTGCTGCTGCCCCCATAACAAGCTTCCTGATCCTGTGCTGAGAGATGAGTTCCACTATTCCCTTCTCAATACAGTCCATTTCAATATGTAATTTTTCTGCTTGAACCTACCAGTCATTAGTGAAATAGATCAGAAAACTTGGCAACGTAGAGCAAATACATAGTCTTCTTTTGGAAAATACAAATATTAAAGTCTTGCATCCATAGATAATACTAGATATCCTTTATATTTATTTATTTACCGACGTTATAAAAACAGTAATTTATTTCATAACCCATTCCTGGTATCTTGTTGATGATAGAACTATTTGATTAATAAGAGTTCTTTCAAGAATTTTATTTCTAAAAAGGCCGACACTGGACTAAGGAACAAACAGGAAGAGAGATATAACAATAATACCCCAAATTGACGACAAAAACTAAGGTATTCTTTTAGGATCATCTGCATGTTTTGCCTTTCAATTTCACGATAAGCTCTGACGTACTCTTCATTCAGTAGGCTTGCTCGAATCTTGCCTAACACTGAAAATCAAGGAAGAGTGGAACATTAAACTCAGACATAAATGAGAGACTGCAAGGCAGAATGACGAGTTTGGTGTACCGTGTACCAACATGTCAGCCAACTCTAATACAAGTATATTCGCACAATTTTCCAGATCACAATTTAAAGACTCTCAAAATCCAGACAAGATAACCCCAAGTACTTTCTTGAACTTCCACATACTATCTGATAATAGTTTTTGAGTGTGAAACCAAAATTCATTGAGTTGCTCAGACCACCAAACAAACCTCGGTCTCAAGAGGCAAGACATTATCAAGTTAGTAATAGGTGTTCCAAACAACTTCGTCAATAGGGTTTCAACAAGAGAAGAAGGTATGAATCAAACACTCATTAATTCAATTACAACCATCATACTGCAACACCATAAAATCGAAATATCCCTTAAAACCCAGAAACTGTTACACATGTGTCAAGTGTGAACTATGGTAGACTTACTCGTTGGAATCATCCGTGCAGGCTGATGGACATGAAAAATGCAAACCCTCTTCCCTCCTGAATTCTGCAATGTCCATAGCAGATTCGACTTGCTCTCCTCCACAGAAGGTCCCACTGCCACATATATCATATCAGCCACAGGCTCCACCATGATCTCTCCAGAACTAGACATATCTGAAATATCAGCATACATCATTGCAGGCACAGAACTCACAACAGCTATCAAAATGAAATTTCCAACTTCAGGCCATCAAAATATCGCTATCAATCTCTCTCTGACACCCAAAAAAAAATTGCGGACTTTGATCCTGTGAAACCCTCTTTTCCTTCACTCTCAGAATCCCAAAACAACTTTCACTCTGTCAAATTCAAAACTCACAAACCCAGCTCTTTGATCCTCAACTACAAATCAAAATCACAGGCGATGAGTGGTTGTTGGAGAGGGGAGGGAGTTTTGACCTTCAAGACAGAGACAATGTTTTTTTTTTTCGATGAGAAAGACAGAGACGGTGTGAGTTTCAATGTCTCTGTGAGCGCAGCAGTTGGGAGAAGGCTCCACGTCTACACCCACGCTGGCCCGCTAATTTTCCGTAACGGAAAATATTTGTGTCCATACCAGTACGTATGTGTGCGTCAATACTCTCTCTTATTTGCATATCTTGAGCAATGTTATTAAAGATTTTAACAGTTCAAAAATTGAATTAATCAATAAAGATCATCTCTCTAAAAATTCGGAATAAACCAAAATCGTTTGCTCATTCGATTATATTCGATTGCATCAAACAAATAGACGGCTGATCATGAGACTCTCAACTTTCACTAGAACTGTTCATTTGTTTGATGCAATCGAATACAATCGAATGAGCAAACGATTTTGGTTTATTCCGAATTTTTACAGAGATGATTTTTGTTGATTAATTCAACTTTTAAACGGTTAAAATCGTAGATAACATTGCCCAATATATGCAAATAAGAGAGAGTATTGACGCACACATACATACTGGTATGGACACAAGTATTTTCCGTAACTAAAAGAATATAGAAATAACAAACTACACAACAACGGTACATGATAATAATTAAATAAATAAATAAATCACTTATTATATTTTTCATATAAATTATGATTAAATTTTACAAATCAAGATAATATATTGTCAAACTGCCACTTAATACTAAAATTTATTATTTTATCCTTCTTAATATTCACACTTACATTCAGTCTTAATTGTTGTTACTGTATAATTTAAAAGCTGCTACTGCCAACTTAAAAATTGTTACTGTATATAGAAAAACTAACTGCTACTGTGGATAGAGAAGCTAGCTGTTACTGTCGGTAGAGAAATTAGATACCACTGTCAATAGAGAAACTAGCTGCTACTGCAACTGTGAAGTTAGATGTCGTCTTAAAGATTGTTGTTACTGTCAATCCTGAAGCAAGCTACTACTGTAACCCTACTATGTTGCTATTGTGACTCGTGGTGGTTGAAATTCGAAATTTCAAATTTTCTCAAAATATAATATTCCAGAAATTCATTATTAATTTCGAGTGTTTACTCAAAAATATTAAACTAGAAGTTAGTAGAATAATGTGGTTCGAGAGCGAGCGGAAGTGTTCGGTTGAACTATTATTCAAAAGAGTTTTTAAAAGGGTTAAAAGTTGACATTTTTATCCATCGTGAATTTCAAAAAATTTCCTTTACAAAAGTCGTAGAGCTCGACAATACAAGTTCGTAAACATGAGGCACGCGTGAAACGGACGTCGTTAGAAGAAGTTACGAATTGTTAAAATTATTTTCCAAAATCAGAAATTTCTATAAATAGTAAGAAAATTTCAAAAAAACCCTAATTTTCCAAAAATAGCACAGTAGCCCGATTTTTATTGTTCACTTTCCTTTTTCACCGTCGGAGCTTCTCCTTCGCTATTCTCCGTTGTCCGACCATGCCTCGCGTCGTGCCACCCACCGAAATGACCAGCTCGACCTCCTCTTCCTTTCCAGCCAAGGATCGTGTCGGGGGAGCGCTTGTGCGCGGAGCTGCAAGGCCTGATAGCTCCTGCCACCGCAGGCGGCGGAGCTGCAACCACACCAGGCGGAACCGAAGCTCAAGGCGCCACTTTTCTGGTTCGTCTCTTTCCTCTG
Organism: Potentilla sterilis; assembly: GCA_963682095.1. Lineage (NCBI taxonomy): Eukaryota > Viridiplantae > Streptophyta > Magnoliopsida > Rosales > Rosaceae > Potentilla > Potentilla sterilis. The sequence goes on along the minus strand of OY821761.1, from coordinate 44,056,381 downwards.
AGCACTTCTGTACCGGTCTCGAGGTCCAGATCGAAGAGAGAAGCGACTGAGCTCGGGGCGTGTCCGATCCACGTGGTGGCGGCGTATCCGTCCTTCTCCAGCCGTGGCCGGCCACTTCCCGGCCTCATTTTTAGGTGTCTCAGGTAGATTTTGAATCTTTAAACCTTTATCTACATGTTGGTGGTCTTGGTTGCAGGTTTGGGTGTGATTTTGGGGGCGCGTGGGGCCCACATGCAGCACCTTTGAGCGGCGTGTGGCAGCGCGTCTGAGGGTTTATGGGGCAGTAGGGTGTCTTGCTGTATCGTGTTTGTCGATACGAGCGCAGAGATATATTATATGCGTGATTCGGTCGCCCTATGACTGAGTTATGTATTTTTGAATCTGTTAATTATGTAATTGTTAATTTATGTTCGTATCGACCTAGATTTTGGGTGGTTTGATGTTCGATCCTAGGGTTGACTAGGCTGCCTAGGAGCTTTGAGAGGCTCCGAAGGAGGTTTGTCACATATTGACATGTCTCGGAGTTAAGAGTTATGTGATCAGAGAGATTTATATTATATTTTATTCGAATTGAATATTAAGTTTTCGATAATGTCACTTAGGTAATTGTCCGTGTGAGGTTGAAGACGCAGCGGGAATAATTAAGGTGAGTCAATATCACAGTGTTCGTATTTAATACGAGTTAATTATAGTATATGGATCGTTATATGCAAAATTGTTTTATAGAAAAAAATATTTGTTTTAAATTGAATGAACTTGATCGACTACGGTTCATTAGTACGTAAAATTATTTTATAAAAAATGATTTTGAAAGTATTTTACGATCAGTGACTATAGTTGGTATTAGTGGACTATTCCTGAGTGAATGTCTACATATATATATTTACGTCAAATATATATATTGAGAGTGTGCATTTGAGTGATTTATCTGTTATGAAATTATCATATTTGAGAATATCTTATTTGTGTGATGTGTGAATGGGTTGGTATGGACACCAACGGCCAATGTAAAATCTTTCCTGTGAGTGATGGGGATCTTATATGTGTGGCGGTAAATATATCGGGAACCAAGCCGCCTTTGGCCGGGTGATTCGTTAAGATCAGTTAGAACTCTAGTCTGTCTGTCAATGTACGTTATAGGAGTACCTAGTGTGGTACTTGCGTCTCATGATTACATGCATATTTTTAAAAGGAAATTATTTGTGTTTTTCTTTTGTTTTAAAAAGTGATGGGTTTTAAAAGAACAAAATGTGCATTGTTTTTCTTGAGCTTAAGATGACAATATCTTGACTTTATTTGGGATTGACGAATTTCTTATTTATTTTCATTTGTTATATATTTATTTTAATTGTTTGTGCGTGACTTTCTGAACTAAGCTATATGCAGGAGTCACGATTTTAATTGTATATGCGTGACTTCCTGAACTACGTTATATGCAGGAGTCACAATTTTAATTTTATAATATTCATACTTTCCTGAATTATGCTTTCAAGCAGGAAAGTCTGAATCTTACTTTCTATTTTTGTGTGCGTGTGATTTTATGGTTTAAGTGTTGTGGCGTGAGCCTGAGTTTACTCATACGGGCTTTAAAAAGCTTAGCGGATTTGTTGTTTATAACTCGGTACACCAATCTATAGTGTATGGGTTAGTTGTGCAGGTGAGGATTAGCAGAGTTGAGTCAGGGGTTGATAACTGCAGCGAGAGGATGTGATCCTAGTTTTTAGTTTTGCCTTTCTTAATTGTAGTGAGGCATGTGTTGAACAATAACATCGTCTGATACTTTACAACTTGTATAAAGATTAGTGATGTAATCATTGTATTTGCCAGAGTCGCAATTCTTAGACTCTTTAGGGGTTTTAATTTGTAATTTATTTTATAGTTAGCTATGATTATTGAATTATTACGTTTTCGAAATTGAATTTTATCGATTTAAATTCGGGGCGTGACACAAAATATATGTAACAATATACTCAAATGAAATCCCATGAGATTATATTAATTTTGTAGTTTGAATCTTCTCTAAATTGTCGACGGTTTAGTCGGAAAAGTTGAAATTACTGAAAATAACTTAAAAAGAATGAGAGAAACTTATCAATTAGTGAAATGGTAGTATGGTAATTTTGACTTTATCAGTGACAAATTAGATATTTTAGTCTCAATTATTTATTATGTTTTTGGTCCGTTCAGTGTTGGACTAGACTTATGTTATTTTTTATTTAAAAATAATTGGAAGAGAGTTGTTTGTGTCTGTAAATTTGATCACGGGTTTAAATGTTTAATATACTAAAATGGAAACAAAGAGAGTTGTCCTGACAAAAGAAAAGAAAAAACAAAAGTAGTCGAGACTTTCCTTTTAGCCGGAGCTTTTCTTCGTCTCAGTATTCACCAGCACGCTTACATTCCTTGGAAATTTAGTATGGCGGAGATAGCATCCCTTGTACTTTCGACCGGCATTACGTCGGGAATTTTGCAGGTTGTTATTGACAGAGTCACCAGATGTGTTGAACAAAAGAAACTCTTGTTCACAGGGGCCGACGACAATCTGAGCAAGTTGAAGAGAACGCTGATGAACATTCACGCTCGAGTTGATGATATAGAAAAGAGACATTGCATCACGGAGGCAGTAGAAGATTTGCTCCAAGATCTCCAGACTAGTTGTTTGGATGCTGAAGATTTGCTGGACAAGATTGGTTTAGGAGTGGAGAGATTGACTTGTTTGGAAGTGGAGGTCAACAGTTCGAATCAGGTACATCGATTGATCCCCTTTTATTCTAGTATACCATCTGATATTAAAAGGATGCAACTGAAACTGGATGAGTTAGTAACAGAACTAGAAAGGTGCTCTACCACAGAGATCATCCAGTTGAGAGAGCCTAAAGAAAAGAGTGTTCCTATTTCGACTTCATTGGTTGATGAGTCTTGTGTTTTTGGAAGGGATAAGGATCAGCACAAGATGAAGAAAATGGTGTTGTCTGTGCAGGAAGAGGGTGGAAATGTTTCTGTAATTCCAATAGTGGGGATGGGTGGGATTGGGAAAACTACACTTGCTCAACTAGTGTACAATGATGTAGATGTGGATAAGAAATTTGATTTGAAAATGTGGGTGTTTGTTTCTTTAGACTATGGTGTGTACATGATTACAAAATCTATTCTTGAGTCTGCTACTGGGGGGAGGGTTTCTCAGTTGTCGAGTTTGGATAGTGTTCAAGTTGAATTACAGAAGAAATTGAAGGGGAAGAGGTTTTTGCTTGTACTAGATGGCATTTGTAATGAGAATCTTAGTGATTAGGATCAATTCAGGTTGTCATTTGGGGTAGCAAAGAAGGGGAGCAAGATTATGATCACTACTCGAGGTGAAATTTCTTCCTTGGTTGTTGGCTCTACATCTTACTATTTGGATCCTCTGTGTGACAGTGCTTGTTGGGAAATAATCAAACAAAGAGGGAATCTTGATGGGCAGACTAATTTGGAGGCGAATGGCGTAGCAATATCGAAGAAGTGCAAAGGGTTTCCATGGGTAGCAAAAGTGATTGGAAGCTGTTTGAATTCGGGAATGATGGAGTGGGATGCTTTGTTGAAGTATGAGTTTTGGGAGCTGGAGAAACATAAGACACGAATATATCCAGTCCTCAAATGGTTGTGATATGATAATATGCCTTCTTATTTGAAAAGATGTTTCAGTTATTGTTCTATTTTTCCTCGTGATCATGTAGTTGAGAAGGAAGATTTGGTGCAACTTTGGGCAGCAGAAGGCTTTATTCAGCCCCAAGGAGCAAGAAATATTGAAGATGTTGGAAGACAGTACTTTGAGGAATTGTATTCGAGGTCTTTCTTTTCGCAAGTTCCAAATATTGGTGATGATCAGCAGAAGTATGAAATGCATGAGCTCATTCATGATTTGGCAAGATTTGTTTCAACCAACGTATGCTTTTGTATGGAGGACAAGATGCCATCCTTGGTGCACATATCTCCAGATGCTCGGCATGCGTCTTTGCTCTATGAAAATACTCAGCTATCTACATTTGAGGCGTTTTACATGTACAAGAAGTTGCGGACATTTACCTTGCTTCCTAAATTCCCATCTATTCCGGGGCCAGCCATGTTGCCTCCAAACGAAGTCCCTTATGAGTTTTTTCAAAGGTTGGGATTTTTGAGGGTGTTGAATTTGAGTCGTAGTTCCATCTCTAAATTGCCTGAATCTATTGGAAATTTGATACATCTTCGTTACCTCAATCTTAGTCATACCTGTATTGAACTATTGCCCAAGCCTATAACAACGATATGTGGGTTGGAAACATTGAAGCTTAAGAGCTGTCCTAAGCTTCTTCAGTTGCCTGAGAACTTAAAGGACATGATTAAGCTACGGCATCTTGATTTTGACAGACACCGTCAACTAAGTTCTATGCCAATAGATATTGGGAAGTTAACTAGTCTTGAAACCCTGCATGCATTTAGAGTGGGAAAAGAGAAAGGATATCAGATTGAGGAGCTTAAGAACTTGAGATGTCTCCGTGGATCCATTTCTATCACAAATCTTGAGAATGTGGCAGATTCTATCCAGGCTGAGGCTGCTATGCTAGACAACAAGCATTACCTAGACAGGTTGAAGTTGGAATGGAATGGAAGCAGAGGTCAAATGCAGCCAATTCAACAAGAAGTTCTTACTAGGCTTGAACCACATACTGGGTTGAAAGAGTTACGAGTAGCAGGTTACTGTGGTTTGATATTTCCCAATTGGATAGCCAACTCAGCATTCAGCAAGCTTGAGAGTATAAAAATAGAAAATTTCCCATTTTGTAAACTCCTACCTTCTCTTGGCCAACTTCCGGCTCTCAAGAAACTTCTTATTCAAAATATGTCTACTTTGGAAGTTGTGGATCATCTATTTTGTAGTTCCTCAGTTGCTTCCGGTTCCTCAGCTGCTTTTCTATTTTTGGAGACGCTAACACCTCGCGACATGCCAGAGTTGAGTAGCTGGTCAGGATTACGTGACAATGACATGCCTCGCCTCAGAGACCTTAGCATCGATTCTTGCCCAAAATTGGCCACCATACCTTCATTTCAGTACCTAACTTCACTTCAATTTTTAGACATCAATCGTTGCCCTCAGCTTCGATCTTTGCCAGAGGGAGGACTGCCACCCTCACTTTTAAAACTTTGATCATTTTGGAGAGTGACATCTTGAAGGATCGGTGCAAGGTGGGAGAAGGTGCAGACTGGAATAAAATCAGATTGATCCCCACCATATTGATTGAAAATCTGGAAATTCCAGCACAAAGACCAGATGTTCAGGTACTTGAGGTTGAATTGATTACTAAAAATTTGTTCACGTTTTCATATCTACCTTTTGTGATTTTTTAGCTTTAGTTTACTGCCAACCAAGAATGAATTATCAGCTTCTCATATCAATATAGTGCATGCCTGTCACATTTTGTCTCAACTGGGTTAAGCATACAGCATTCAGGCTGGCATGCAGGTATTTCAAAGGTTCGTGACCGTTGTTTGCTCCTGCACTAGTATACATGCTCTTATAGCCTCATAGCGAATTTGAAGTCAGTCTGAAACAAAAAGCAATGTTGTTTTCTTGATATGATCCGCCAACAGCAAGAAGTGCAGCTGTGCAGTACTCCTCCCTTTTAGGTTGGCTACCAATGATGGGAGCTTCAGGCTTTTAGTTCCTCTTAAAAGATCTTCTCTGGCCCTCTGCCAAAGAATCAACCTAATAGTTATATGACTATACGATACTTTAGATGACCAAGCATTATCAATTTTTTTTCTTTTTTAGAAGAACCCGAGGATGGATCACTGACATTGCTAAATAATTTAGAAGAGTGTGTCAACATTTTAATATAAAAAAAGAATTACAGAATTGCATAACCTAATGTATATATAAGCTTTTTCCTTAAATTTCTACGTCATGGGTTGTTATATGTAGTCCACCCTGTAGAGAGTTAACCACACTCCTAGAAAAAGTGCGAATGTGCTATTAACCTCACCTCAACAACCAGAAAACAGTCTTCAATAAGAATGAAACCATTAATACTTTAAGTCCTTCATACAACAGACTCTCAATGATTGATTATGTTAATATGACCCTTTTGTCATTCTTGTTTAAGCTGGATGAAAATTTAAACCTTTTTACATTGTTTCTTATGTGCAGATTGTTGAGGTTCAGGATGCTCCAGAAAACTTGTTTAGTAGCAGAAACTCCTTGTTGGTTTGCTGTGTAATTCTTTTTCCTCTGTTCGTCCTTTTTATGAGATCATTGTTCCGGTACTTTTCCCAAGCCAGAGACTAAAGCAGATTCTACCAGACGGGATAAATAGGTAACTTGATGTTATCTTAAAAATTAAAATCAGTGGTCTCATGATATTTTAACTCCAGTTTGTCTGCTAGCTGACTCAATGAATATAGCTGAAATGATTAATTAACTTCCATATTTATTTGAATTAGTGTTATGTTTAGGAGAAATACTAGCTATGTCAGCCTTTCAGAGGTCTCCATAATTTTGTGACACAGGAATTGATGGCTCAGATATAAGTAGCCACATGTTATATGGTCTATCCGTTGAGTTCTATGTCACATGGAAAATCATCCTTTTCCGAAGAGTTGAGACTGACTAGTGAATAGGGTTACGTTACTGAATATGGGGACATATATAGCTGAATTTTCTTTTTTGCAGCAATTACTTTTCAAAATTGAAGAATAAGAAAACATGTCTAGAATTTATGCCAAGATCACAATAGATTGAGTCTCTTTTGTATAAACTAATTCGAATATTTCTACCATCTTCTTCTTCTTGACGTAGATATTGGAACTTATTTTGAAGATGGAGTTCACTGCTTTAAGAATTGATGAAAGGTAAAAATACCTGAATGTAATTGGTGACTTCACTGACTTGCAACTCTGTTCATTCATCAGGTCTCACTTTCAAGCCTTCTTAATTACATTTCTCTCTTTCAGGTCATCGGAGGTCACATCTGGCATGACAGGGGTGGAACTATGGGTGCAGTTCTGACCCCATTGATGTTCTTCAAAGGATCAGAGTAAGGAAACAGATATTACTCTACTGGCGGAAATTCGTCAACCCATCCAAGTGAGTATAATGGGGGTTATGATCATATGCTGCACTTTCCCCATGACTCTGAACTTCTCACAATTGGGTGGAATGTTATTCGGTCCACCAAGAAAGGCTGCAATGGATGGAAGAAGATTGCTACATGTCTGAATGGAGCACAAAGGAGAAGAAGAAAGGTTATCACCATGCAAATGTGAAGTTTGCTGAGAATAACCGAAGTGAAAGAGGAAATGCCGACAGGCCATCTGATGAGATTTCACCAACACGTGTTTAACCACAACTTCATCAACTTGTTATGATTAACTTGTAGTTAACACACAGTACAAAATAAAATGATACAAACACATATGGATTGTCGTCTCTGACTTTTGAACTGCGTGATCACTGTGATGTGAGGAACTGATGAGGACCCTCTAGTTCATTCTTCTCACAAGTTGGTAAATAGAGGTGAATTAGGTACTATTATTATGCAAAAAATCATGACTTTGATTACGTTCTATTATTTTTATGATTTTGAATGAGTTTGGATATGACAAGTACCTGAGGAGGACTATCAAACAAATGAATATTCCAACAAAATATGAATTGCTCATTTTCGAACCGTATGAAAATGGCTGGTCATAGAAGAAACACAATGGACCACTGAATCACTATCCTCACTCGCCTCTGCTCTCTCTCTCTCTCTCTCTCTCTCTCTCTCTCTCTCTGTTCTGATCATCTCCATGCCAATGCCTTTAGATCTTCTAAAAAGATTTTGCCAAAAGTGTCGAGTGAGGGGTTGAACTGCCTTTCACTGCAAATGTATTATTGGGCTTGTTTCTTTGCCTAACATGGAATATCAAGTAAAAGTTGAAGGGCCACCAAAGAGGCCCATTATCTCATGCAAGGATGAAAGGATCTATAATCTATTCCCAACTTTAGTCTTTAGGGTTCTTGTTCATGTGATTGGCAGATGGCCAACCTTACCCATCTATCTCATTTATCTTCATTATGGTATATATATCACACTTGTGGATTAGTATTCATGGTAAAGTTTTATATTAAAAGTTGGAGTAGGAAAATTTAATGTCAAAAGATTAGAGACAAAACTAAATACACTTATCTACTAGAACTACGTACAATATAGAACTACGACATAACAAGAAACTTTCTTAATAGAAACCGTCACACATCCAACTCTTGCTGCATACAGATATACAAATAATATGCAGGACACTGCAACATTGTGCTTCATTCACCTATGTAGAAATAGTACTTAAATAAAACTAGAACAAGAACCAAGAATACAGAGGATAATGGACACACTCAGAATGGGTAATTGAATGGATTGGGATTGGAAAGATTATTGGACATGTAAATGTGGATCTAATCTGGAATGTCGAATCATGTCCACATTATTTAATTCCAGCTGTTAGAGCAACCTCCAAAAGTTTCTTTTGGCCCCATCTGTTCTTCCATGGGAAGCTCACTCTTCTAGCTTTGCATGAAGGTGGGGAGCCTTAATCATGATCCCCTTTCCCTAACTCCTTGATTAATCTTCTTCTTGATGATGAACACCATCATTCCACTTTCCAAGCATACACCAATAAGGAAAATCCAGATGACCCACCTGCATTATCACCATCCTCATCTTCTAATGACTTTTGATGATTAGTCAAAATTGGGGATGTTGTTGAGAAAGAACACTCTGCAGATTCTGATGGTATTGGCTTGAATATGAACATTCCATACCTTGGACCAGAGCCAAAGAGCCAGTCATGAACATCATAATAGACTTCAACTTTGGTTTTGTTCACATCAACAGACTCATTGCCTCTGAATTTCCACTGAAGGTGCTTGACATGAATGGCTTGGTTCCCATCAATCTTTATCTCCAATTCTGGATCAGCCCCGGACCCTGTTACAGAATTGTTGCTGTTGTTGTTGCACTCGATTAAAATCTCATGAAACTTTCCCTTTCCCTTTTCATGAAACTTGATCCCTGTTGAGTACTTTCTCTTACCAAACAAATGCTCCTTCCTTGAAACCAAGATGGGCTCAATCAGTGATGGTCTGCAACCTGTTCTTCTATATGCATCTTTCTTCTGATCACCAACAAGCAGAACCACCTCTTCTTCACACACAATGCCGACATAATAGTCCGACTGCGGCTCTGTTTCGCCATTGAACTTGGCAGCTTTCAGGTCCCAGACTACATCAACTGTGATACCATCTACCATGAACTGTTTGGCGCCTGTCTTCCTCCAAAAGTACCAGGGCTTCAGCTCAACCTTGCATCTATAGTCATCCTCTCCTTCTTGGCCTTGAACAGAAACAGAGAGGCCATGTAGCAATAAGTTCTTGCACCAAGTAATTGTGATCAAACGGCACTGGCCAGCAATCTTTGTACTATAAACTGACATAACCAAGCTCTGCCCTGACCTCACTACCACGCCCGCCGGATCATGATCAACCGGCCGTTGATGAGCAGCGCCGGCCGAAAAGCAAGCAGGAATTCCAATTGCATCATGCATATTGGTCACACAACAAAGTGCACAAAAACACTCTAGAACAATCAGACTAGTATAGATTGGAATACATAGATGAACAAGATGATTGAGAGTTTATGGTAGAAAGTTTTTCTGGTTAATAAGCAAAAGGAGGATGACCCAGATGGACCTGTTTCGAAGCTGGCAGAGTTAAAGTGGCAGGGAAGTAAGGGTTGGGTAAGGCTAACACGTTTTTATATATATTCATGTAAGCCGTGCAGACTAGGCTTTTGAATCTGTTACTCTCTTTCTGGTTTTAACAAAACCCACTTTTTTCTTCTTGGAAGTGGTTTGGCTTCGAGATAGGTTTGATCCCCATAAATCTATCTTTTTCATGCATGGAGAAAAGCAACTCACCCATCAGGTTATGAATTTCATGTGACACTGCACCGGAAAATAAACAACCAACATTAAAGAGGGATTGGAACCAATTTATACAAGAATTTGTATTTACGATGTAAATTACTGTACTTACCACATGATCTGATTAGTTCTATATTCACCAGGGTTTTTCACCTCAGCATTGAACAGAAAACAGTAAAAAAAAAAAAAAAAAAGGAGTACAATGTACTATACTGCGGGCTTGGTGCAGAGTTGCAGCACCGTATATAGAAAAAAAACATGTAGAATGGATATGACACAATTAAACTTTTCGTTGATGCCAACTGAAGCTACAATTATTACCAGTAAATAGTTATTCAATACAGCAAATCCTACATTCACAAATATCCACACTTTGTACAAACCAAAGCTATGCAAGAATCGCTAAGGAAAGAACGGTAGTTCAGATCAACATCAGAGTCAGCTTCAGGTGGTGCGAGATGACTAAGGTTTTTGAGAGAGAGCAAGTGACTACCTGGTTAAAGAATCTAACGTATACTCACAGGGATTAGACCCTCATCAGCTTTATGTAGCTTCAAAGTCAGTACAGGATTAGATCCTCAAAAGATCTGTGCTAGCTTTCTGCCAGTGCAGGGTTTTTCGGGCTAGGCCAATCCACAGTTGCATCTGAAATGATTCAGATCAATTATCATTACGGTGATGTCATCCAAGCTACCCCTACTCAAGGCAAGGTTCACAAGCTCCTTGCAAGCAGTCACCAATCCACCAGAGGCAGGTCTCATTGTATATCCACTGTTCTCTTTCATCGGAGATTCACTCTTCATGTTAACTCGTTTAACCAATGATGTTCTCCTTAACTTTGATAGAGGGCTTTCGTTTTCACTTGCAAAATCATTCTCACCACTGGCAGATCTCATTTTGCATCCACTCTTCTCTTTTATGGGAAATTCCGTCTTTATATTTACTCGCTTTACCATTGATAGTCTTCTCAACTTTGATGGAGGGCTTTCATTTTCACTTGAAAAGTCATTATCAGCATCTTTAGAACCGAAGAGTGTCTTCTTATAGCCTGGAGATTGGGTTCCTTTTGGTTGCTTAACCAAGGAAATCCTTCGTAACTTCGATGAAGGGCTCACATTGACATAGCCATAGTCCTCACTATCATCTATCATCAGTTCTCCAGGTGTCCCTTTCGATTGCTTAACCAATGAAATCCTATGCAACTCTGGTGTAGGGCTTGCAGTAACACAGCCACTCTCATCGCTATTATCTTTCTGGAGTTCTCCTGGGGTGGATTGGGTCAATTTTGGCTCCTTAACCAACAAGGTCCTTCGAAATTTTGATGAAGGGCTCGCACTGACACACCGATGGTCCTCATCATTATCTTCCAGTCCATTTTCTGTGGGTGCCATTTTCTTCTGAGCTGAACATATTTGTGTTGCCATGTCAATTGCTTCTTGGTTGCCAACCTAGATAAAGTGATAAGCTAAAGATTTAGAAGAGACTGATTTTCAAAAAAAATCACAGGAATGTGGACGAAGATATCTCAATGTCATGCAGCAAGTAGGATGTTAAACAACAAAAAGGATTCCGCCACAAATGCATAATAACACACTGCAACAGATTGTGACACAATACTTGAGCTTTCAAACTATTAAATCATGTTTAATCTGTGCACATTACATCCAAGTCCTACTATCAATGAGACAATCAATTAGCTTCTTCACCAAGCATCAAGTTTAATTCTCTGGCCTGGAACTATAATGTATGTCATGTGTTGCATTGATAAAGCAATACCAGAACCTAGAGCAAACCTTAAATGCTTTATGAAATACAAAGAATCTTAAATGAAAATTTCCATAATAATAACACAGGACATGATCATTGATGTCAACGCCGGAAACAGAAGACAATTAACCTAATATAGGTAAATTTTAATTAGCTTATTCATCACAGTAGCATTTTAATTCTCTACCCAGGATATATAATGTATGCCATGTGTTGCTTTAATAAAACAATAACAGAACCTAGAACGAACTCAAATGCTACATGAAATACAAAAGATCTTAAATAGAAACTTGCTTATATTAAATTATTAATAATTTAATAACACAGGTCACGATCATTCAATGTCAATGCTGGAAAAGGAATACACTCGAGATGAAAACCTAGACTACACACTTCATATGACCGATGCCATTCCAGAACCTCACAAGCATATCAGAAAATGTAATACAGAAAGTCAACGCAGAGTACTTTGAATATTTAAGATGGATCTACGAATGCTCTAGGTGAGAATGCACAAGCAGGTGGTGAAACATGCAATGAGAGAACTTCATTTACCTTTTCCCACAGACCATCCGAAGCTAATACCACAAATTCCATATCCGGAGTCAGCTGTAAAATCTTTGTTTCAGGCTCACCCAGCACCCAGTCCTTCAGATGAGAATCTCCAATGCTTCTCGAAACAGCAAGAATCCCATGGACCCTCCATGCTCCTCTGTGGAACTCCACATATCCTCCCTAATAACAACATCAACATTTACCATCATAAAACATTCCTTATTCATCTTCCAATACTATCCAATTTAGACAAATACGATGTTCAAATACCTTATCCTGTATCCTTTGTCGTTCGCTCTCCTGTGCTGCAGTATGATCCGTTGTAAGAGCTTCTGCCACTCCACCTCTAGAGAGAACAGCCCTACAATCTCCCACATTCGAAATAACCACCTCCTGCTCATCCACTAATGCAGTCACACAGCAGGTACCACTCCCAACGCCCTGCATTTGCTCGCAACAATCAATTAACGAATCCACAGGCGCGCTATCCTCACTTAAATGTCAGTGAAATACCTCCAATTTGTAGCAAAATATGCATGGTCTAACATACAACATTACATTCTACAAACTGAAATTACTAAATTGATAGCGAAAAAGTTCAATTGAGCTAAACGCACTTTTCGAAGCCTCTAGAGAATCCAGAATAGCAATTACCTGTTTCAAGAACTCCAGGTCTGTTTTGAGATACCCAGCTCTAAACGCCTCTCGCTTTTCTGTACAACCTTCCATGATTTCGAGAATGTTACTATGCAAATACTCAGCAGCAAACTCTGCAGCCTTACTACCACCATGCCCATCATACACCCCAAAGAAACCCTACACAATTTCAGCAACCGAATCTTGGTTAGAATTATATCAATCCAAAATTGGAAAACACATTGATAATTTTAATCAAAATTAATTACTTACTCTCTTGGAGTTGCCTTGTAAGCACGGAACTATCTTATGCGCGTCTTCCATAAACTTCTTCTTGCCTTTGGCGGCGGAGACTCCGACTCCGTCGCCGCCGAAGCAAACGACGCCGTTTCGCGGCGCGAGGTCCCGGTGCTTGTCGGTTTTGATTTCCTGCAGGACGTTCGGGATTTCAATCTTCGGCGGTCGCTTCCGCTTCAGAGACGAAAACGCGGTAACTGAATCCGGCGCGGCGGCGATTGAAGAAGATAATTCGCAATTCGAAACGGCGGCGTTTTCGGTGGTGGTCGTCATAGTGGTTGTGTGAGAGAGAGAGAAAGAGAGGGAGCAACGGCTATAACGAATGAAACGGCAAGTGAGGAGTCAAAAGGAGGGAATGGGGAGCGGTTAGGGTTCGTGGGGTCAAAGATGCGAGCCGTTACAATTGTGGTCAAGGATTTGAATTAGCATTACTGGATCCGTAATTACAAGATTTGACTCTTATTTTATTTAGCCTCCTAGGAAACAGTTTTCATTTTATCAGCTCATCCCTCTTAATTTTACCAACTTTAAGAATATTTTCATTTTACATGTGATGCTTCATAACCATTTTAACGATTTCATTTAGACATTTATCACTTCGTGCTCATTTTATGTAATGGCTACATAGTTTTTCAATGTTTTGTAAATCAAACTACTTATGCGTTATGTTATATTGTGCTATTATAACTTTTTAAAACTGTAGCCTTTCCTATTTTAGTAAAAGATTAAATAAACGATCTCATATCAAAGTTTGATACTAGATCTATAAAAAATCTATCATTTTTCTAAAATTTGAAAACAATAATACACACGTGTGAGTCCTTCTGCATGCAGAAAGTCAAATAAAGTGAAAATGTAAAGATTTGTTAATACTCGAGATGAATCGGATGTAACCAAGGTATTCAAAATCGATAATATCGGCGATATTTCGCCGATATTTTCGTTTTTCCGTGGGATCGATATTTCGATTCAATTCTTTCAGTTTCTCGTCGAAATTTCCCGATATTTTCCGATATTTCCGATATTTCACCGATTTTTCCGATTTTCCGGCGAAATTTCCGAAATTTCCGATATTTTAGTACTTGGTTTGCTGGTTTGCTGATTCTATCACCATGTGTGCTGCACTGCTGCTAGTTTCATTTCTGTAAGCTAATTGCTACTCCAAATTTTGTGAACTTTAATTTAGTTGAAGCCAGCACAATCAGCTGAGGTCTTCAACCCATACTATAAGTCTATAACCCATTGTTTTCGTGTTGGTATACAAGCAAATACAAACATCATGGTTTGTTTTTGGTACCGAGTCGCCGACGCTTCCGAGTATCTGGTGATCACGGGTGCATGGGTTGATGACCTGAAGATCAGAAAGAAGGCATGGATCCTCCCCGGTCAGACCTGCACCATCATAGAGCTCTCTCCGGTCAACTACACCTTCAATGTCCAAGCCATGAGCGCCGAGAAGCTCCCATTTGTCCTTCCAGCCGTCTTCACTATCGGCCCCCGCGTCGACGACATGGAAGCCGTCGTGAAGTACGCTAAGCTCCTCTCAAACCACGAGAAGAACTCGAAACACGTCGAGGAGCTGGTCCAGGGAGTCATTGAGGGAGAAACTCGTGTGCTCGCGGCCTCGATGACGATGGAGGAGGTGTTCAAGGGTACCAAAGAGTTCAAGCAGGAGGTGTTTCAGAAGGTTCAGTTGGAGTTGGACCAGTTCGGGCTTTTCATATACAATGCAAATGTGAAACAGTTGGTGGACGTTCCTGGACACGAGTATTTTAGTTACTTGGGGCAGAAGACTCAGATGGAGGCGGCCAACCAGGCCAAGGTTGACGTGTCGGAGGCAAGGATGAAGGGGGAGGTTGGTGCCAAGTTGAGGGAGAGGCAAACCCTGCAGAACGCTGCGAAGATCGATGCAGAGACGAAGATCATATCGACTCAGAGGAAAGGAGAGGGGACGAAGGAAGAGATTAGGGTAAATACGGAGGTCAAGGTCTAGTCTGAGGGAGTTCTTTGAAACCTCTGCTATGTTGGACGAGATTCTTGATCATTTTTTCAGTTCCTCATCATGGACAGATGTGGATGTGAAGGAAAGATCATCTTTAGACGGTTACGAAAGTCCACCAACGAATGAAATGCTTCTCGGTTCACTTGCAGTAGGTGTAACCGAAGATGACAACAATAACTCTGCTACAAATCTGAGCAACTCAAACCACAGCATGGACTGCCAATTCATGTGTTGCTCATGATTTTGATTCAGATGCTATAGTTTCCGTCGTTTTTGTTAAAATTTCTAATGGATCGATATTTTATCGATATTTCCGTCGAAATATCCGTATTTTGAAACATCGATATTTCTTCGATACCCGATATTTTACTCCTTGGATGTAACACAAGTTACACAACGTGCAAGTGATTCCTTTTAAACAGACTGATTTAACAACCTGGGGATGTAGCTCAAATGGTAGAGCGCCCGCTTTGCATGCGGGAGGTACAGGGTTCGATCCCCTGCATCTCCAGTAATGGCTCTTTTTTTTCCTTTGAGGAAAAATAAAAGATCAGTCATAACTATAATTAAAATATTACAATACAACTCATCAAACATACAGCCGTCTTAGCTCAGCCGGTAGAGCGCGTGGCTTTTAACCACGTGGTCGTGGGTTCGATTCCCACAGACGGCGTCTCCCTTTATAATTTTTTGTCCTTTTTACCGCCAAGTTAATCCGACGTCGTTTGGCTGTGAGTCTGCCACATTTCTGTTAGTTCTTAGCTCCTACTCACTCCCCCAACCTCAACGGAAAAAATCAGTTGCACGCACTCACTCACTCTATCGGCAAATTGACTTTAATCTCCTTCCACTCAACTCCTCCCTCTCCCAATGCTTCTCTCCTCCGCACTCCCTCACCAACACCCCTCAAATTCCACTTCTACCCTCCTCCTTCCCCCTATTCCCCTCAAACTCCCCTCCTCCTCCCTCAAACCCTCTAACCGACCTCACCTCCTCACCACCGCCTCCTCCTCCTCCCCTACCCCCCAAACCATCCGCCACGTCACCCACACCGCCTCCGATGCCCACCCCGACCCCACCTCCATGGTCGCCTCCGCCTCCGCCGTCGCCTCCGCCATCCGCCGCGCCTCCACCTCCCCCGTCGACTTCATCCAGCGCATCGAAACAAACCGGAAAAACGGCATCGTTTTGCCTAGCCCCGACTTCCAAAGACTCTGCCTTCAGCAGCTCGACCTCTTCCGCCGTATTGTCGATCCCGATGCTCTCCTCTCGGTCAGTCCTTCATTTTACCACCCTAAACACCTCAATTAATCTTCCAATAACTAATTACGCTCTGATTATTTCACTAGGTATATGTAAGGCCAGCTGGTAGTTATGTGATGGACCGTTTAGAGCTGCGTAGAGTGACCTGCTATCCGGGAGTGAATGCATCGGACATTGTCATTTTAATCGGCAATTTCAGTGTTGCTACCGGCTTTCGAGCAGCCGAGGCGGTTCTTTCCAATCACCAAGTAAGCAATTAGGTGATGAATTCGAGTTAGTTGGAATTTGACTGTGTTAGTTAATGACTAGCTGGATGTGTTTTTTGCAGGTGGAAGTTGTGGCAGAGTGTAAAGCGTTGGTGTTTCCGATGGTGAAGCACCCTTTTGTGGTGGGCTTCTTGGTTGCTGAGTTACCAAAGATGGAAATGTCGCCGCCTCCGGGGAGTGAAGGCTGTGAATTGATTCACTGCCTGACTCCTGAGGAAGCGTATGCCTTGCCTAAGGGCTCTGATGTCAATTCTTGGGATGATCACTCTCTGGAGGATGAACCGGAACGAATAGCGACAATGTACAAGTTTAGTGCGGAGCAGAGGTCGATTGCGATCAATATTTCTCGGTCGTTGGCTATGGCGTATGTTATGGATCAGGTAGTTTATGATGTTACGCTTCCGATTTATTTGTCTTCTCAAGTCTATTTCATTTTCATGAGAATGTTTATGTATTTTTTCTGCAGAAAGCAATGTTACTACAGCAATCATCGTGGCAGAATAATGTAAGGATGAGCAGTCTGGTTGAGCAGGTAAGACAAATTTTTGTAAAATTTGGTTTTGCATTTTACTTGTGGGAGTGATTGTAATCTTCTCCTTGTTATTGTATTCTGCAGATTCGTGGTCCTCTTTCTAGCATTCGAACTTTAAGTAAAATGTTGTCCATACATACAAAGAGAAGTGAGGTTTGTCTGCCAACATGACCTTCCTGTTAAGTTTCAGCTAGTCTATATAAATTTCATATCCTATATTTACATTGGACTGATATGCTTTTGTAGATTTCTTACGACATTGTTGAAGATATATTGGTACAAGGCGATCAAGTGAAAGATACCCTTCAGCAACTCCAAGATGCTGTTTACTTGACTAAGGCACTCAATTTTTCTCTCTCTGAAACTGCTGATTACTTCAAAAATTTTGAAGCTCTTCTATATTTATTGATTTAAAGTTGTTGGTTACGTTTATAGTCCAAGACACATTGACCTTTTCATGTTAATTCTTTACAGGCTAATATTATGCGTTATAGCGAACATGACTCTACATATGTCTATCCGGACGCACGGAGGTCTCAATTATTGAATAACCTGCCATTTGATAGTTCCAGAGGAAAGATGCAAATTTCTGGTGAACAACTTTCTCTGAATGCTGCAACCAGAGATATGGAAATGCCGATGCCACCTCTAGCCCTTGCTCCTATACAGCAAGATGGAATTAGGTATGTATAGTTCTAAGGCTCATACTTGAGATAATAAACAAAAGATTGACTGCATCACTCTTGATTTCACAAGTGCATGCAGCTCCTTATGAATGATTGGCATACGAGATAATTTGATGTTGATTTCATTCATAATTTTTTTTGTGTCTTATGCTTATCAATTATGTCAGGAAGACCATGCAATGTTTCCGATATACTGGTAGATTTGGTAGAAGCTGTAAGACCTCTTGCTCATAACCAGCAGCGTGTAGTAGAACTGAGTGAACTCGGAAAATCTTTGGAAGTAGCTGTAGAAGAACCTGCTTTACGGCAGGCTCTGAGCAATTTAATAGAAAGCGCATTATTGCGCACACATGCTGGTGGAAAGGTGGAAATTGTGTCTACTGGAGCTCCAGCAGGTGGTGCTCTTGTGGTAATTGATGACGATGGGCCTGACATGCATTATATGGTAAAAATCACAAACTTTGAACTCCGTGAACTTTTGCTTCTATGCATTTACCATTTGTTACTCACCGCCTGATTGAGTACCAACAGTTATATGTTTTGAAGGTTTAAAAACTTTAGGGTTGTGGTAATGAAAAGTAGATTTGGATGTGACTTTCTGATTGAGAAAAAGCAGCAAATGCTTTATCTTACTAACAGTTCATACTGTCTAACTAGAGTTGTTTACCTGGAAACTAAATAGGTACCTTCTTTGTGATAATTTGTTACAAAATCAATACCTGCAATCTTCTAAGTTTAATTCCAATTTTGGCCTATCACTATTTTTCATAGATGAATTGTACTTTTGGTGTTTTCAACTTCAGACACAGATGCATTCCCTCGCACCCTTTGGAACTGATCTCCTTTCAGAAAATATGTTTGAGGACAACTTGACATGGAATTTTGTTGCTGGGCTGACTGTTGCTCGTGAGATACTCGAAAGTTATGGTTGTGTTGTCCGCGTCATATCACCTCGGAATACAGATGCTGCCCTTGGAGCAGGTGGAACTCGAGTCGAACTCTGGCTTCCTTCTCTCATGGAATTCTCTGGTATTGATGGCCCGCTTCTGGATACGTAGATAAAACAAACAGACAAGCCTAGCCCCTGCTGCCTCTGTTTGACTATTAGTGACAATGAGGTAGTAGAATTTGGGAGTCCTTCCCTTGATTATGCATGATGCATTTAATATTTGCGATTGGAGCAAGTAATTCTGTATAGCTTTTTTGTCTTCCCACATCATGCACAGTTTGTACAGAAATAATTGAAAAGAATTAGGCTACTGTAAGCCTCGTATATTGAAGAACTAGTTCTAAAATTTTTCTCATTCTGTAATCTGAACCGTATGTAAAAGTTAAAGCTTACACTACTGAGTAATGGGCTTTGCTTCATAATTGATAAATTTCCGACCTTCCTAGTGCAAGCCTTATAGAACGCAGCTTGCTTCAGTAGTTTGTGGCCTAGCTATTAGCATGGTTTGTATACTTGTCTGTGGAAATGGCCCAACTTCATGAATGTTGAGCTATACTACCTCTGGTACAATAATTCTTCACTTCACGTGTGGGGTTAGGTATACATGCATTCAGATATGTTCGTGTTGGTGGAACAAGAAGGATTCCACCAGCCTCTTCTCTTAAAAGTTAAAACCCCTTGCCTACTTTCTCATTCTTACCACGACCAATCACCCCAGTTTTTGGCCCGCTTTGTAATCTGCGACGTCCTCACCATGGTTTGGTATATGTGAAATATAGAGAACTCCGCTGGAGAGTGGAGAGGGGTCAACGTCATGAATTTTAAGGCCATGCCTTGACTAATAACAGAGAAAACCATCCACTAAATTCACAACTAGATTTCCTATTGAAGACTACTACTGATTTCATAGAGGAAACACATGACCACTCATATTTATATGTGACAGAATCTGAAAATGGGAGCATTATTGGGCCATATCACACTTTGAACATATTCATGACAAAGATAGTACACCCAACCACCTAATGTTGGTGTAGGCCTGCCTACACTTGAACATCTCATTTCTAATTTCTTGGTTAGTTCACGTGTCACACACAATTAACAGTTATTTGCTCGTGAAACTGTAACATTTAAATGACTCCTTATAAATAATTATTTTATAAACCAAATTAAGAACTAACACCAAATCAGACTAATAATCCGGATAACAACATCACTATTGCTGAAAGTGATGAAGACCTTCTTCCTACGTTGTCTCTACCCATCTTAACCAAAATGTAGTTGTCATAGAAGCTTTGTTTACATCTGAATGATACAGATCTGAAATATCTCCTGGCATTATCAATCATTCCCAAACAAGTTTCTTAGCCCGAGGGTAAACAATAAAACATGAAAGAAGGAGAAGAATATAAATCCGTATACATACATGTATACGTATTAATTACGCTTTGATACGAATGACACATCATTATGGGTCCCTGCTGAAATTTCCAAGACGTGGGCCCGAATCCGCTTGCTCTTCACGTGACACGTGCACTCACGAAATTGGCTGGGAATGTGTGGCCGCTTCCAGCTTTGGCAGCTCGTACCGACCCCGCTTAACGTTAATTGCGGGACACGTGGAGCTCGGTGCTTGCTCAGTGGTGTGAGGTCAAAGTCAAGCAGACGAGTATGGTCGTGGATTGTTGCTTACGGCTGATTGACTATTCTGCACCGTCTGATGCGCGTCAAAGAGAATAATGGGAGCATTTGGAGGGCACTACCGTACTCAAACTCCCTTAGTGGCCTCCTAGTCGTCTGATTTAAATAATTCAAAATGTTGAATGATTGGGACAGCGTAATCTCGTCGGGTCAAGTTGTCTTTGAAATCTTAATCTAGTGACAAAGGCCTAATCACACGAACTTGACCTAATAACTTTCCTTACTTTTCCGCTCTCTAATGAAAAAATCAAAAATGAATCTAAGATTTTGTCATTTCGGTCCATAGTATGCATGTCTGTCCAGATTAATATCATGATTTCTGTTAAATTTGAGAAAATATCACTTGACATGTCACACGATTACATATCGTATTCACCATTGTTTTTATTTTAAAACTTGAAGTGTTATATTTAAAAATAAGTCTTCGATTATAAATTAATTATGGACAATACTAGTAAATAAGAGGAAAAAACAACTGCTACTAATTTGATACTATGCTAGATCTTGGGAGTTGATGATGAGATTCTGGCCCCAAAACCAGGAAACATCTTTTGTGGTAGGGACCTGCTACATTGCTTGAATTACTTCATTCTGCTCTGCACAATATGTTTTCAAACAAAAATTTAGTAATTAAAATCTCTAATTACTCCTAATAAATTTCCTATAGAACTAGCTTAGTAGTATGGTCAAAAATGTTTACGAGGATCATAATGTTTGTTCTCAACAACTCATTCAAATGTCTTCATTTTTGGTATGTCATATACCAACAAATTTATGTTCAGTCAATTAGAGCCAAGAATTTATTTTTTTCCAAAAAGAATGGTAAAAAACTAAGAATAATAAATAGAAGGTGGGTTACCTTGTTGGAAGTCTTAATAATCTGGTATTTGAAATTTCTAACCCAAAAAACCTGTATTAATTAGATCCATCCCCGATAAATATTCCTCCCTCCCCAATTTTGTTGTTTCCCTCCCTAGTCCAATCAAGTCTCCCCCAACCCAGCTCTTTCTCTCTGCAACTTCTTCAAATCATCACATTCTTGCCGTGAACAAACTGAAACCGCTTCTCTGCCGTTTCGGCGTTTTCTCATCACGCTTTTTGTTCTCAAAGATCACCCCAAGTTCGTTGGGGTTGCCTTTTTCGCGTGACTCTGCTGCAGATCTCTTCATCCTTATGAGGTCAGTTTTCATTTCCTCTCTCTAATTCACCTTTCTAGTTTTTCGTTTCGCCTCAAAGGTTCAGTAGCTCTCCACTCAGCTCATCTTTAATTTATTTATTTATTTTTTACTTCTTTTCTGCATTTTAAGCAAATCGACGGATAATTTCGCTGCTAGATCCTTGTAGAGATTCGATTTCGGTCGAGTTTTCTGATTTTTTTAGCTGATTAATGTATTAGTTCGCGAAATAGTGAGGTTGAGGCTAGTGGTTGCTTTGTTTAGGTTTGCGTCTCTATCTTTGAGACTAAGAAAGCCGCAGCTGCTTGTGCGTCTTTGTTGCTTAGGCTTGACGTTTTTGGTGTGCGTGTGAATTCAAACGGGAGCCACATGGTTTGCGTTACTAGACTAGGAGTGTAATCCGAGGGTTTGAATGGTTGCTTTGATTTAGCTGACTTTGTGTTTGATTTAGTACTAGTTGTCAAATGGAATCACATGTTTGATCTCCACCGGGAGAGGTGGCCGAGAAAGAAGCATATGATCTTGTTGCTTGTTGTTTTAATCACATTGTGTTTGAACTCGGCATACTTGGTAGGTGCTTTGAGTGCAGAGTGTGCAATTGCTTCTGTTAAAGGGGGTGTTGTATTCGGTAGGGTTGATTTCCGACTACTAGAGGGGAGTCAGTAGTTGTTATTTAAGTGAGGTATAGAGTTTCCATCGTAGAGAGAAGCTTTGGGAAATTGAGTTGTAAGTGCTTTCCCATCTTTCCTATGGTTGTGTTGACTCGGATATTTGAATCATACTCAGCTTGTTGGTAGTTCTAATTCTGGTAGTACTTACTACTGAGTCATACAGTCGTGGTTAAATTCGTGGAGTAGTGGACTCAAACAGAGTGAAAACTAAGGATTTGTTATTGAGAGAAATGCAGAGTTTCCGTCTTTAAGTATCTCCTTAACCTGGCGAACAATGTTAGCTTAGCAGCTTTGGGCTGTAACTTGCAAGTGTTCGAGTCATTCTCAGTTTGAAATTTCTTTGTTTTTATACTTTTCTGTAGAACTGAGTCATAGAATCTTTCTTGCATTCCTGAAATCAACTTATCTTCCTGTTTATACCGCAAACCAGGTATTTCTTTCGTCCATGAGGGTCATCATTCTTGCATTCCTGAAATCAACTTATAAGGGGAATTGCCAACTCAAACCTGTTAAATAATGCAGATCAGCTATCGCTTTCTACTTGCAGTCCCTTTTTCCATGCATTTGTAGTCAGAAGCTTGTAAATAACATGGGAATCCTTTCACGCAGGTTACAATTTTTGACAAGCCTATTTCCCTTCGAAAGAGCCAACTGTTGTTGCTTTTTTATTATTTTGTTTTTGAGTTCTAATTGCCTCTAATTCCAACTGACTCTCTGAAACATTTGCAATTTGTTGCCTGCAGTGCGGTTGGTAGAAAACCGAATGAGACGATGAGGCTTATTGTCACAACTTTTGTAGGAGTAGTTTTTGGATTCTTGATAGGTGTTTCCTTTCCAACTTTGTCCTTAACAAAGGTGCGATTGCTTTTTTTTATTTATAATATTTTCATCCTCACCGAGATCGTGAAACATATTTAATGTGTGTAAACTTTGCCAGCTGAATCTCTCATCCAGCCTTCTTCCATCAGTTGATCTATCATACAATGAGAACGAGAAATCAAGCATCTCAGATTTTTATTCTTATGTGAAGAAAAATAGTAGCACAACTCAATCTCAGAGACCAAATGATACATCAAAGGTATACCTTCTCTTACCAAACACAGGTGGTAATAGAAACTCTACACTGAGAGGTTTTACATCATCATGGGAGTGCCACTAAGATTATTCAAAAAAAAAAATTTTAAAAACTATGCTGAAGTGATCTATAGTTGCATTTAAGGTTCTTGCATGTTTGGTATATTTTACTCGACTTTGGGTCGGTCTCAACTGTAGTGTATCTGACTAAAAAGTACTTTAATAACCATGAGTCTTCAACTGGACATGGACACTTACATTACTTAAGCAATTTTTAGAAGAGCAATAGCCTATAGCAATAAGAGACTGTTGATGTTTTCCTTTATGTTCGCTTGATATGAGTAGCATTCGCAGTCTGAATGGAATATTTTTTGCTCCGATATGACAACAACTTATCAAAAATATTCATTCTTATCCTTTTCCTCATGCTCATGCACATGTACATTTTTCTTTCTTTCATTTTGTAGATTTGGGTGCCCACTAATCCTAGAGGTGCAGAAATGTTACCCCCAGGAATTGTTGAAGCTGAGTCAGACTTCTACTTACGCAGATTATGGGGCAAGCCTAGTGAGGTGTGCATTTCTAGATTTACTTGCCAGTTACAGTTTGATCTTTCCGAAACCCCTGGAATGCTCCAATCTATATATGAGATAATCTTAGTACATCCATTTACTTGCCAGTTACAGTTTGATCTTTCCGAAACCCCTGGAATGCTCCAATCTATATATGAGATAATCTTAGTACATCCCATTGAATCCATTAATGTCCAATTAACAACAGTTCTTTCAGATATTTCTGTTTTATGTATTGGGTACTAAAATGACATTACTTGCTGACTTAATGAAATGATGGAATATGGCTGTTGCAAACAACATGGAAGGTCATGTATTGGATGTTTTGTTCTGTGGGAATTCATATATAAGTGTTGAAAATTGATTTTTCTGATGATCACTTACGTGAAGATAGAAGTCCATATTATGTGTCGTTGTATGTCAAATTTCTGTTTCTCCCTGTTGAAAAAGGTAGAATAACAGTGCAGCGTAATAAAAATTTTATGGCCTCTGACTCTTTGTAGTCTGAGTCTTGGTTCACGAATTCTGCTGGTGACTCTTAATGTCTCTCATGTTATTTGATTTTGGAGCTCAAGGACAAGGCTTCTGATTTGGTTGGCAATTGCAGGACTTAAAAACCAAACCTAGGTATCTTGTGACATTCACTGTGGGTATCAAACAGAAAAACAATATCGATGCAGCTGTGAAAAAGGTATGTCTCCCTCTCTTTCTCTCTGTATAGCTCTCTGAGGTAGATGTCGGTAACTAAATTTAGTTCTCTCACAGTTTTCTGAGGACTTTACGATTCTTCTTTTCCATTATGATGGGATAACAACTGAATGGGATGACCTTGAGTGGTCTAGGCGGGCTATACATGTTAGTGTTCGCAAGCAAACTAAATGGTAAGAAGAATCGCCAGCTCCTATTTGCAATTTAAAATGCATGTGGATAATGGATATTTCTGATTTATGACTTCTGAATCTTTGTCAAAGGTGGTATGCCAAGCGATTTTTGCATCCTGACATTGTGGCCCCATATGATTACATATTTATCTGGGATGAAGATCTCGGAGTTGAGCATTTTAACGCTGAGGAGTAAGTCTTTGGTTACCGAGTAACTTTATGTTGTATTTGTTAGGTTAATGAAAAACTTACCTTCATTTCAATCCAATTTCAGGTACATAAAGCTAGTCAGGAAGCATGGTTTGGAAATTTCGCAGCCTGGTTTAGAACCTAACAAAGGATTGACATGGCAGATGACAAAGAGAAGAGGTGACCGTGAAGTTCACAAGTAAGCTCATCGGCCCTGTGTTGAAAAGTTTCTAGTTCAAAGTTTAGTTTATGAAATAACCTTGTCCCTAAAATTATTCCAGACAAACAGAGGAGAAACCAGGCTGGTGCACTGACCCACATCTGCCTCCATGTGCAGCGTAAGAACATAAAGATATTATAATTGCTGATGTTGTTCATATATGCTTTGCTTTTATTCTCCTGTTTTGTAATTGACTCTCATCTGGTTTAATAATCATTTCTTGATGCCATTTTTATTCAGGTTCGTTGAGATCATGGCTCCCGTATTTTCTCGAAGTGCCTGGCGCTGTGTTTGGCATATGATTCAGGTATAATTTGTGACCATAATCTTGTTCATGATCACCCACTTTTAGTCCTCAATTATTTTGCCGGCTTGCTAGTTTGAATTTTATTTTGCATACTGCTTCCTTTTCTATAACTTGTAATGGCAACACTTTGGGATTGCAGAATGACTTGGTCCACGGATGGGGTCTTGACTTTGCTCTTAGAAAATGTGTAGAGGTGAGTGACCCACCTCCGATCTCTTTGTATGATGTTTCTTGCTATTAGTTTGTCTTTGTTTGGAATTCACCTGGAGTCATAATTGAAAAATGTTATATCTTAAACAGCCTGCCCATGAGAAGATAGGAGTTGTAGATTCTCAGTGGATCGTTCATCAAACTGTTCCATCGCTTGGTAGTCAGGTAAGAAGCAAAATTTTACCACCGTCCTCTTCGTATTGCTGCAGCAACCAAACTTTACATATTGGATAGAAATGCTAAATTCCTCTCTTGGCTTTGGCAGGGTGAATCAGAAAATGGAAAGGCCCCATGGCAAGGGGTATGTGAAGCCTCTTATTCTTAATTAGTCATTGTCTTTCCAGTTACCCATTTGTTGATACCCTATAAGCAACCACTGGCAAGAAGTTGCCTTGTAAACAGCAGCAATACCAAAAGGTGCAGGAAATCTCTTCAGTTAAGTTTTGCTAATATCACTCTTTATCTCAATGCCAGGTGAGGGAAAGGTGCAGAAAGGAATGGACAATGTTCCAAATGAGGGTCGCAAATGCAGAAAGCGCATATTTTAAAGCAATGGAGACGTATAATTCGACAAACTCTCACTAGGGGATCAGCCATGATACAGCGACTGTACACATCCATGACCTCTGTTGTGCTTAGAACTTTACATATATTAGTAGAAATCCGTTATAAGTTCTGTCATTCATTAATTGATTAAAAAAACAGAGGCACACCGTATTAGAACTTCAGTAGTTAGAGAGATCTGCTATGATCGAGTGTAACATATTTTTACTATAATTATTATCACTACTGTAATGGGTTGTTATGCTTGTTAAACATAACACAGAAGACCAATAAGATTAGTATTAAGAGATGGCGTTTTCGCCGTTGCCGGAAAAACACGAGTCTGAAGAGCAGGCTTCAGTAAGCTTTTGACATGATCTGCAGATATTCACCTCTCAAATGGCTTTGTGTATGGGGGACTGACCTGGAGCAGATTTAAGCCGCATATTGCTAGAAAGTTACAAACGTGGTCACAGTTCATCGTGCTAGCTACTCCCATGTAGTGGGGCAAAACTGAGAGTGAAACAATGGGGTATGGACTTGGTACTGAACTACTGATTTCTGAATCACTCACATGATGCAGTTTGAAGATCTTTTCTGGGATCACCTGCCCAATTATTGAGCAACTCAGAAAGACAGGCACGCACATCTAGAAAAAGGTATCCATCCGTCTTTTGTATTTCTCTTTCCGGGGTGATGAAAAAACTGCAGTTAAAACTAACTATACGATGTTCTAAGCTCATTCACATGGACGATTTTTGAGAAAACTCCAGTCACGTTGAACTGTTTCAGTACACATCTAATTGCATGAGCGACTCATTAGTTTTTTGGTTGAGATCACACGGTTTTCTCAAAAGTTTTATTTGATCGAAACTAATATGTGCCATTATATCTTGTTAAAACACTTTCTACAGCAGGCTACCAAGAACAGATTGAGATGTAACTGCGATCAAAGTATGTACTTGGTATAGCGGTTTCCCGCCTTTTAGTTTAAAAACCCATTTACAGCAATGGGAAACTAAGCCTAAAAGCCGAGAAGTAGAGATATATGATCCACGTAAAAACTTTGAAATTAATATGCAATGGGACTAGAGGTGTCTAGAACATTAAAATCCTCTTAGCAAATCTGTCACAGCACAGTTTCATAGCCAGCTACCATTTCATTGTCACAATTTTATTTTCTGGTGTGAAAAACTCTGAATACGATGTCTCTCACCGCAACAAACACCGTGTGGAGGAGGCAGGGCTTCCTTTTCGGTACTGACAATGAATCATGACCGGAGCGCGGGTCCCACGCACAACCCCACCCTCTTCAATTCCCAAGAGATTCCAGATCGAGACCGTCATTAGTACTTCTACGGTTTTGTTTGTAACCA
The DNA here is from genome assembly GCA_963682095.1 of Potentilla sterilis. Lineage (NCBI taxonomy): Eukaryota > Viridiplantae > Streptophyta > Magnoliopsida > Rosales > Rosaceae > Potentilla > Potentilla sterilis. The sequence goes on along the minus strand of OY821761.1, from coordinate 44,028,540 downwards.
TCTCCGCCCGCAATATCATTGGCCTTACTCTCCTCTCCTCTCTCTCAGCTCCTCCGGGAATCAAGAAACTTCCGCTATTCCCCAACGGAACCCGCCACAACGCGCCACCTCACTCGCCCTCCCCTCAAGGTCCCCGCTACACGTGTCCTTAACGTTAATCCACCTTTTTGGCGCCCAGTGAAACCCTACACGTGTCGCCACGTGTTGCCTCACATCCCCAACCATGGTTAGCTCAATCCCCTAACCCCGGGTAAAACCACCACAATATTAATCCCCGAGCCCAAACTAGGTCATGGTCAACATATCCCTGGTTTTTGCTTCTTCCTTAGTACTTCAGCTCAAAAAGTAACTTAGCTTTCTCTCTGGTTTGAGCTAGGTAACATAAAATGGGTCTGTCGAACTTTCCGGTCGCATCGGAGGGCGTGTTACCGGTGCTGGTGATGAACACGGTGCTGTCGGTGGCGCTGCTCAAGAACATGGTGAGGTCCGTATACCAAGTAATGAGTGGCGCCAATGTGGTGGCGTCTCAGAACCTAGAGGAGGACCCAGATGGGTCGACGTACGTGGAGGTTGCGAGAGAGAGTCGACGTCAACAAGTCTCGGTGGCCCGGTACAAGTCGCTGTGCCAGCAAAAGAAAAGCAGCAAGAGAGGAGTGGTGGAGTGTTGTGTGTGTCTGTGTGGGTTCGAAGCGGAGCAAGAGGTTAGTGAATTGTCTTGCAAGCATTTCTTCCACAAAGGTTGCTTGGATAAGTGGTTCAACAACGACCACTCTACTTGCCCTCTCTGCCGCTCTGTTTGCTAATATAGATTATCAGGTTATGAACAACAAGTAACAACAACACGCACCAACAACAACAACAAAGCTTTGTTTTTTTAAACCAAATGAAGATGAGGTTTTTCCAGTGCTTAGTTCAGAACTGTTCCTCTCTATTGTACCCTTTTTGTTTCTCTGTTTCTGTTTTAGCAGGAATATTAGTAGACCCTCTTTTTCTAATTAATGTTGTTTTGAACTTTTGATTTTGTTTTGTGTCTGCAAGGTAAGCAGCAGTTAAGTAGATGAACGATAAAGAAGGAATGTTTCTAATTTGGTTTCTCTTTTTCTGCTTCCAAATCTGAGAAACTCAGAGTTGTGTGCTTGAAGTTTAACAGGGATAAGGTATGCCTTGGAAGCAATAACCAAAACAAACAAAGTGGAACACGTCTTAAAAGATTTCAGCATGTTTGGTATATGCCACTTCAGAAAGAGAGATGTATCATTCTGAATTTCTGATACCATTTGAAAACTCTGATGCTTTTCTTTTTGGGTTTAGAACAAATCAACTAGCTACACTACCAGATCCGAAAGTATGGCCGACGAAAAAAAATTTCGTCGGCTATGGCTATTTTTCGTCGGCTTTACCAGCTGCTGACAAAATTTTCATCGGCTATACGTCGTCGGAACAACCCCGTCGGCTATACTAATGGCCGACGAAAAAAACGAATTCGACGGCTATAGTAGAGTATGGCCGACGACTGTACCGACGAAAATATTTTTCGTCGGTCAAACCTGGGAGAAATTGCCGACGAATTTTGTCGGGTATTTTCGAGTATGGCCGACGAAATTCATTAAGTATAGCCGACGAATTAATAAATTTTCGTCGGCTATTGGTTGTTAACAATAGCCGAGATTTTATAAATTTTCAACGGCTATTTCCTCGAAATATATTAATATTTAATAGGCATTAATTAGTTATAGCCGATGAAATAATGTAAATTTCGTAGGCTATACAACTTATAGCCGACGAAAATTGGTAAAATTCGTCGGCTATAGTTATTATAGCCGACGAAATAATACCAAAATCGTCGGCTATTCTTGCATTTGGGGAAAAAAAAAATTAAATTATTTTCTAAATTACCATTCCAAGCAACCTGCAAATCACAAAAACAGTCCATGCATTTGCACCAACAAGAAACACGTCTAAATACCCATTTTATTAAATTCGTTCTAATATACATAAACCCTAAACCCTAATCATCACCTAAACTACTGAAGTCCAGCAGGTCATCCCCAGCATCCTGCTCTCCATCAGGCTCGTCATCCTGCTGACCGAACTCGGGAGGTTGAGGCATTAGAGGTTCCACTAACCGCTGAAACGGGGTCGGGGGTGGAAGGCCTTGGTTTTGTGCCGCGAACATCTCATACCACCAGGCTTGTTGGTTGTCGTAGTTTTGTTACCGAATTCTTACGCATTCGGCATGCCAACCGGCCATATCCAAATGATATTGCTGTGTTCTGCGGCGCATCTCGTCCTGATACTGCTGTGTTCTGCGGCGCATCTCCTCCTGATACTGCTGTGTGCTGCGGCGCAGCTCCTGTACTGTCTGGGACGAGGTCGCCAATTCTGCGGCCAATCGCTGCACTTCCCCCCTCATATGCTGGCTCTCCCCGCCTCCCTTCTTTTGACCTCCCTTAGTGGTCTTCAGAAGCCCTAGTCCAGAACTTCCCAAACCCCGACAGTAGAAGTTGTTTGTCCGGTTTGGAAAGGCTGCGTCGAACATCCTCGTTGCCGTTTGGACACTGGACCGGTCGACATGGCGCATGGCTTCTTCCAGATCTGCCTCTGAAATGTTCGGTTGTGTCTCCCGAACTACTTGCTGGAACACCTCTTCTTCGGCCCGGTTGACCCTCTCCTAAGTGGACGGGAAAAAAAAATTAATATTATAACAAATATATAATTTAGTAAAATTAATAATTAAAATTTTAAAATTGTAATGAACGACTTACGAGCTGTTCTGTCGCTTGTGGATAAGCGATCTTGAACGTCTCCACGTACGGGTTGCTATCAGGATGATCTCTGAGCGCCTCCTCCTGATATTGTGCAAACGGCCGTAAACCAGCATGATGGGGGGTTGTGTTCCGGCGGCGGTTCTCAGAGTTTATCCGAGAACGTTGCTTCAAACAAATAATAAAATGTTAGAAAAATGCATCAAAAAATATTAGTGTAATAATTATAAAATAAATAAACTGATAATTAAAATTTTAACAAAATAAACATTTTTACTGAAGTTTAGTATTTACCTGCATAACTGGGTTGTTGAAATCTACTGTCTTCAACCAACGCCACTCGTACTCCCGGAACATGAACTCCCTGGGAGTACCCATACGACCAAGGTAGTCGTATTCGTTATAGTGGGAACGCAGCTCGTTCTTCCACTCTTTGAACCTACCAAAAAAACAAAAGTACATTAGAAATATTATTAATATCATAAAATATTAATAATTATAAGATAATTATAATATCATAAAAACAAACGTACCTCGAGTTCTGCTGGGTGTCCGCCCAATCCCGCCTGTGTTCGGCAATCTCGAAGAATGTCTGAAAAATAATATTTTATTAGTTTTACAATTGTAATAATACCGAAAATTATTAAATATGACGATAAATAAATTAAATTTTTTAAATTACTCACCGACGCGGCGTTGTTCACCTCCCTCTTGATCTCTTGGGGAACATCAGCCCACCGGGTCCACAACATAGGGACTCTGTCCCTAATCAGTGACCCCACGCAACCCGAGTAGTCGCGTTTTTTCTTCCCCGGAACCTCCTGATTAGGAGGTTCGTTGATCTGAATCCTGCCGCTGCGCTCAACAGTTCTCCTGAGCGTGTCAAAACATATGACACCTCTCGTATTCCTCCGTGAACTACTAGCGGCTGTCCCTATCCCAAAAACGACGATTGGTTAATAAAATTAAATATTAGTGCGTTAATTTTAATAAAACATTTAATTAATAAAATCAAATGTTACCTGAAGTGGATGACTCGTCTGTCGACTTTCCTTTTCTCCTCGCCGAAATAAGGTGGTCAGGGTTCTCAAATGGCTGCTGCTGGTATGCCTCCGCAACACTCACGTACTGAGGCATATCAGGCCATATGGGCACACCCTGATAGTCGACCTCCGGTATCGCCAGAATGTTGTACGGGAGGAAGAGCTGGTTTGGGAGAGTAGGAGCCTCATTCGAGTCAGCAGCAGACTGAGTCGGACTCGGCATCGGCTCCCGATGAACCTCAGGCATACGAACCTGAGGAACGTCGGCAGCTATCTCCTCGTGAAATAGCTGCCGACTAAACCTCGGAGCCACGGAGGCACCGACATGCGGAAGTGAAGTGCTCGACGGCCGCCCCGCCTGGAGAAGGGTCTGGTGCCGAGAACTCACACTCCGTCGCGGCTGGTCTGCATCCACAGTCCTCCGCGGCTGGGATGAATCTACACTCCTCCGCGGCTGGCTGGTGGTCCTCTCAGGCTGGCTAGCGGTCCTCTCAGAGTCTGCGGAACCGCCAGAATTTCTAGAACCTCTAGATCGGCCGCCACGACGGCCTCCGAATAGGTTTCTTAATGCATCGGCCATCTAAAGCCCGAGGCATTAATACATTAATTGATATTAAATTATATTATATTAAATAACAAATTCTAATTAATATAATAACCAATAATACTAACATATTTTTATATAACAATTTATATACTAACATATTAAATTATATTATATTAAATAACAAATTCTAATTAAATATAATTAAGCTATATATATAATTAAGCTAAATTATACAATTAAGTTATCAATTTATATAATTAAAAAAACCAATTTATACGTATAAATTATACAATTACACATAAATTATACAATTAAAATAAATTTGAAAACAATTACCTAAATTAACATAAATACCTAAAATTTATCTAAATTAACATAAATACCTAAAATTTACCTAAATTAACATAAATACGTAAATTATACCTAAATTAACATAAATACCTAAATTATACCTAAATTAACATAAATACCTAAATTATATCTAAATTTAACATTAATTAACATAAATGAAAAAAAAAAAAAAAAACCTACTGCCGAATTGAAAATGGAAGGGAGGAGGAGGCCGGCCGGATTTGAGGAGGCTGGGCCGGAGGAGGGACACACCGGGGGAGGGACAGGCCGGATTGGAGGAGGAAGAGGGAGGGCTGGCCGGATTGGAGGAGGAAGAGGGAGGCTGCCGGATTGGAGGAGCAAGAGGGAGGAGGGGGTTGCCGGATTCGAGGAGGAAGAGGGAGGAGGACGACGAGGCGAGCGGCGCTGGATCGGTTGGAGGATTTGGAAATATGCAGCAAATGGAGGCTAGGGTTCGGCTGCAACAAACTTATACCCGATAGTATAGCCGACGAATTAAAAAGATTTCGTCGGCTATACTTAAGAATAGCCGACGAAATGCTTTAATTCGTCGGCTATAGTTTAGGTGCTCAGCAGCCGTCCGATCTCCCCCATCCAACGGCGGACAATGAAAAGGCGCGGATCACTAGAATTTAGTCGACGAAATTACAATATTTCGTCGGCTATACTTTGGAAAATCACAGCCGTTAGATCTGAGCCATCCAACGGCAGACAATAAGCGGATCGCAAGAGTTTAGCCGACGAAATAAAATATTTCGTCGGCTAAACGTTTGGTCAAACTACGAAGTCAAACCTCTAAACCCTATAAATTAAAACGGAAATTGACCTGTCTAAATGACGTTTTCTGGCCTTATCTTCAACAGAGAATAGTTTCAAATCGATGAGACGCGACTAATCGTATAAAAATTTTCCCCAAAATATTTACCGACCGTCAGGCTACCCATAGGAAAACGGGAGTAAAAAACAGTTAACCGCAACATTCGGCACACAGATTTTGTCGGAATCTGCTCATTTTTCAACCGTAGACGTATTTCAATATTTCGGTCATATCTTATTTCACGACACATTTGCATTTGAAGAGTCTACGTATAGTAACTATTTGAAACTATACATTCACTTAAACACTTAGTAAACAAGTTAAGGAACAGTAGTGCATATGTTCCGATTTTGAATCTAAAAGTTTGAAAAATCTATTCCAACCGTCAGATATCACCGTTAAGATTAAATACATGTGTGAAAAAAAATCCAACTACATCTGACGACGTTAACGGATCGATCGGGACGGTCAACCGGGTGAGTCAAACCTCTAAACGCTTTAAAACGGAAATTGTCCAGTCAAAATGATGTTTTTTTGCCTGATCTTCAACAGAGAATAGTTTCAGATCGATGAGACGCAACTAATCGTATAAAAATTTTCCTCAAAATATTTACTGACCGTCAGGCTACCCATAGGAAAACGGCAGTAAAAAACAGTTAACCGCAATATTCGGCACACAGATTTTGTCCGAATCTGCTCATTTTGCAACCGTAGACGTATTTCAATATTTCGGTCATATCTTATTTCACGACACATTTGCATTTGAAGGATGAAGCAATGGTTTGTCGATAGTGATAGAAAATGGAAGCTGAATTTTTTTGTTTTTTTTTTTTAATCATAGTCGACGAAATCAAACCTAGTACTCGTCGGCTATTCTTTTGTCGTTTTCGGTCAAAAATAAAATAATTATTTTTCAAAAAACTTATGGCCGACGAAATAATGAATTTTTCGTCGGCCATTGTACGTATAGCTGACGAAAAATTCATTATTCCTCGGCAATTATTGTAATGGCCGACGAAATAATGCATTTTTCGTCGGCTATTCTCTGAAAAAAAAAAACAAAAAAAATCAGTGGTTTTACACCTCTCCTATTCCGATGTCCTGTTCACATATAACCAAAATTGAACATAAAAAACCAGAAACCCAACAGTCAACATATTTCAAATTTTTGTTTAAGGGGTTTGGAACCCAGCCTAGCTGGGAGGCTCATCCCCACGCCCGTTCATTAGAAATGAGTTGATTACAAACGAAAGGATTACATCATTTAAATTACTTAATCCGTCGGATTGTAATCGGAATCATCAGATGAGTCTTCTTCGGTTTCTGAATTGCTCGATAGGGGTAATCTATGTCTTTCCTCACCACTAGAGTCCTCGTTAGTTTCTTCATTTGGATCAACATCAACAAGCAGTGGCTCTTCACGTCGAATTCGCACCGGCGTGTCTAGGCGAATAAAAGAGGAGTCAGGAATACCGTTTGAGTTGGGCTCTTGATACGCGGTGCCCCCTTCCTCGTTCTCTTCAGCCACTCCAAGTGTAGACGCCCGGTAAATGTTGCGATGGTGGATAGTGTTGACTACTTTCCACGGGTCATCCTTGGCGAGATCATCAAGATAAAACACTTGTTTCACCCATGTGGCTAAAACGAACGGGTCGTCCTCATACCATGATGTACTAGTGTTCACAGAACTTATGCCGTATTGATCGGTTTTCATGCTCTGCGGCCGTGTGTCAAACCATCTACACTTGAAAAGGTGCACTTTCATGCCTTCCCCGTAATGCAGTTCCACAACTGAATGGAGAACACCGTAATAGTCAACTCCACCATCCCCACCATGTGCCATAGCCCCTGAATTTTGTGTTTTCAGTCTGAGGTCTCTGTCTTCACATCGAAATAACACACCATTCACCTTGCACGTCGCATAAACTTTTGAATAGACCGGCCTCCTCGCTAAAAGTCTGAGTTCGTGCGACCAATTTGGGTGATTATCATTTTCAATAAGGTCCATCTGCAACCATCAGAATCAACTATAAATATGAATAAATATACACAATAATATATGAACACGTATAGAATAGTGTTAAAGGTACGTACCCAGCGGCCGAAATACTCTGCGAATGTCTGGTTGTGGTAATCGAGATCACCTGCTACTCCTTCACAGCGTAGATGTATGTCCTTCCAAAACTGAACTTCTGGACAGTTGATTAGTACCCACCAATGTCCAATGGCTACCTCATAATCTTTCAACTTGTAGGAAACTGGCATGTTTCCACCGAGGACAACATCGTCAGAGAGTATGGAAAGATTGAACTGTGACGGTACATCTTCCTGTATGCTTTCCTGTAACGCTCCGAAATACAGCTTCATGTAGGTGACGCACTCGTGCGCAATATATGCTTCAGCTATACATCCTTCAGGTGCGGATCTGTTTTGGACAAAACCACCGTATTGTCCAAGTTGCCTATAAATCAAGTTTTTAAAGTGTTATGATAATACATTAACACTATATCACATATATTGATGAGGAAATTAACATAAGGTGTAAAATACGTACCTTTCCATCGGATACATCCAAGTGAAGTGCACAGGACCGGTAAGCAACAACTGCCGAGGAAGATGGATCATGAGGTGAGGCATGATGTCGAAAAAATTTGGAGGAAATATCATCTCAAATTTACACATGATATGAACGATGTCTTGTTGCATTTCCCGGAGGTCAGATTTTCTCACTTCCCGTGTGCATACCTTCTGGAAAAATCTTGCCAACGCTACTAACGGCTCCACAACGTGACGGGGAAGGAACGGTCGAATGAAAACAGGGAAGAGACGTTGTAGCAGGATATGATTGTCATGACTTTTCAACCCGTACAGATTGTTGAATTGTCTGTTGACACACTTGGCTATATTTCCAGCAAAGCCTGAAGGATACTTGGCCCGACTTATCCAATGGAAAATTTCTGATTTATGCTCAGGCTTGACGGTGTAAGGAGCTTGAGGCATTTTTCTCTTCCCTTGTTTCAACCATAGTGGTTTTCTGATATTCATGTTTTGCAGATCAGTGCGAGCCTTAGGACCGTCTTTCGTCTTCCCCTCCAAGTTCAGCGTTGTGCCCACTACACTTTCAGAAACATTTTTTTCTATGTGCATAACGTCTAGGAAGTGACGGATCAGCAACTCACACCAGTACGGGAGTTCCCACAATATGCTCCTATGTGTCCAGAATTTGTACTCCTCAGGCCTTTCAGGTATTTCCGCTACAATATCGGGATGATTGCTGAGGGGCTCAAAATCGTACTCATTAAGTCTTGCTAAAATTTCTCTTCCTGTCCATCTTCTGGGAGCACGACCGTGTTCTTCGGTTCCATCAAATGCGGCGGACTCGTAACGCCAGTGGTGATCCGCCGGAAGGAACACACGATGACCCATTCGGCATATCTTGTTGCAATGAGGGGTGCTCCCATAATCGCTGAGGCACTCTGGACAAGCCTTGTATCCCCTAACAACGCTGCCCGACAACATCCCATAAGCAGGAAAATCACTGATGGTACCAATAACCATGGCATGCATCTGGAACGTCTCCTGCTTGTACTTGTCAAAACTGGGATGACCAACGTCCCACAATACCTTAAGTTCTTCAATCAATGGTCTCATATACACATCGAGACATTTCCCTGGGTAACCAGGCCCCGGAATCAACAACGTCAACATATTATATTCCTTCTTCATGCACATCCATGGAGGAAGGTTGTAAGGTACCAAAACCACCGGCCATATACTGTATGAAAGACTCATGGTGCCGAAAGGGTTGAACCCGTCGGTTGAGAGCCCGAGCCTGACGTTTTTGACATCTGACGCAAAATGAGGAAACTCATTGTTTATATGCTTCCAAGCCGCTCCGTCAGAGATGTGTGTCATGATATCTGCGTCTCCCGCGTCCCGCTCACCGTGCCACCTCATGACTTTTGCGGTGGTTTCTGACATGTACAACCGCTCAAGCCTATCTCTCAACGGAAAATACCGAAGCACTTTCACAGGTTTCCTATTGCCTACTCCCGTCAACTTATATCGGTCAGACTGACATATCGGACACGCGTCAAGGCTAGCAAGGTCATTCCCTTCTGCATCTTTACCCCAGAAGAGAACGCAGTCAAATGCGCATGCATGGATCTTAATGTAGGAAAGCCCTAGATCTTTGAGGATACTTCGGACCTGACGGTGATTGGTAGGATTACGATGACCCTCCTCCAACAACGAAGAAGTGTACTGTAGATATTCATCCACTTGCCTGATGCTCCCTTTTGTCTCGACTTTAATCCTCATTACCTCCATCACACTTTGAAGAACTGTCTTCTCAGAACTTGAAGACACATGGGTCAGTTTGTTGTACTTGTCAAAGGCAGCAGTGTTGACAACTTGTGGGAACGGCTGCACCGGGTCCTGCATATATTGTTCCCCACGTACACCGCTTTCAAAAGGAAACACGTCGTTGACGAATGCCATTGTTGGATCGTTGGATGTACTACTACTGCCCGCCTCAAAATACTGCCCATGATCATGCGATCCATCTAATGATGGCTCACCGTGATATATCCAACGTGTGTACTTCGGCCAAAACCTATTACTCTTTAGGTGCTCCCATACTGTCCTAATCGGAAATCGACACATATCACTGCGACACACATTTCTTGCACGGGCAATAATGGTAATTCCCCTTTGCATTTTCCTCGACGAACTGCATAAAATCCACAACTCCTGTAGTGTATCGTCGGTCATGCCTTGGAAGCGAAATCCAACTCTTATCTCGATCCATATATAGCCTGATAATAATATATATGTATAACTTTAATTAATAATAAATTAATTAACACATATATATATTACAATATATATTATTATCAACATCAACTCATATATATATATACCATTAATTAACAACCATTATTTAAGTTCATTACACTATCAACAACCATTAATTAACATATATATTTATATATATTTTAACACTAATTAAAATAACATCAAATTAAAACACATAATTAAACTCTAACTGAAAATCAACTCAACTACAACTCAAAATCAACATATATACATACATTCTAACACTAAAACAACAACAAAACAAAAAATCAATTACTATATCAAAATCACTAAAACTCAAAATCAACTCAACTAAAACTCAAAATCAACATATATACACATATACGTACCTATATATAGCTCCACAATGTAAGAGAGGACGGATTTCAACAATACCCACAGATTTTTCACTCTTTCTCCCGTTTTTTTTCGTTTTTTTTGAAATGAGCAGCTTCTGTCTAGATCTGAAAATATAAAGACTTATAGCCGACGAAAATTCCAATTTCGTCGGCCAAACTTTCTAAAGTTTTCGTCGGCTATACTTTAAGAGAAAGGCCGACGAAAATTCAAATCGTCGGTCATTCTAGGGGTATAGCCGACGAAAAATATTTTTTAGTGACAAAAGAAAAAATCGTCGGCCATTCTTGAGGAATAGCCGACGATTTTTTATTTTTAGCGACGAAATAAAAAATCGTCGGCCATTCTTGGGAATAGCCGACGAAAAAATTATGTCGTTTACCGTTTTTTTTTTTCGTTGGTAATAGTCTTTTTTCTAGTAGTGATTCATTCAAATTGCAATGGAATCATGCTAAATCACGTTGTGAGTATGATCAGTTAGCACATGAATCATCACTGGTGGCACATGGGAACTGTATCTAATGTCGATGCAATACAATGTGTCGGAACCAAACATGTTTCTTGAACCAAATTTACGATCGAATTGAATATTTAGGAAACTTACTCCAATAGTATACATACTTTACATGATCAATTCAAATAATCAATTTGCTGTATCTTAAAGACCAACAAAGCTTGGCCCGGATGAACGATTTCATCATATAGCCAGGTCTAACAGATCGATTTATAAATACGGTGTCAAGAAAACTAGTATAAGATAGGCCGGCCAAGTATTTAAGCATAAGCATCATTAAAAGGTTTATATCCCATGTTCTTGAAGAATCAAACCACTATATCGGAATGTTAACAAATTAAGCTACGGATCCACTTGCCGGAATTTTGTGTTTACATTTCCGGCATATAGATTAAACATGTAGGAGTGATGAGGCTCCCGGCAACAAGTTTGTTGTCATTTACAACTGCTGTCATTATTAGATCTGACCATTCTCAATTTCATTCTAAATTAGTAAACGTGTCATTAGTCCACCCTAATTTTGATTTCTGGTTTTGTCCCTGGGTCTTCCTTCAAAATTGCAGAGCAGCTATTTCGATCTGCCCCCAAAATTATGAAAGTAGATCAGGCAAACTTGGCTGGATGAGTCTATGTCTCAAAATGCAGTAACAAAATATTAAAACATTTATAGAAAAGCAATTAATATGGGGTTTTTACCCAAAACTACAATTTTGGGTACATAATTACCAATAACAAGGTCTTCTTTTTAAATTACCATTAACAAGGTTCCATCCAAAACTAACAGAATCAGTTAAGTCTTAAATTACACAATTACCCTCACTAAGCCTAATGCTACTGATCCTCAGAATTCAACCTAATACTACTGACCCTCAGTGAGCCTAATGCTACTGATCCTCAGAATTCAACCTAATATACTGACCCTCAGTAGCTCCGCCGTCCTCCGCCGCACTTCAATAATACTGACCCTCAGTAGCTCCGCCGTCCTCCGCCGCGCTTCAATACTACTGACCCTCAGTAGTTCCGCCGTCCTCCGCCGTACTCCGCCGCACTTCAATAATACTGAGCCTCAGTATCTCCGCCGTCCTCCGCCGTACTCCGCCGCACTTCAATAATACTGAGCCTCAGTATCTCCTACTCAAAACCCTAATTCTCCCAAAAAAAATTCCACATCCCTCACTCCTCCACAAACCGGCCTCCACCAATCCAATTCCAACCACCAAATCCCAATCTCACCACACCACACCAAATCCCAATCTCACCACACCAAATCAAAACAACAAACACCAAATCAAAAAAAAAAAAACAAAAAACAGAGAGAGAGACAGAGAGAGAGAAGGCGGCGGAGGAGGAGATCGGCCGGCCCAGCCCCGATCACGAAGTCGTCACACCGCCAAGGCCATGCTTCGCCGGCCTCCCAGCCTCGCCGCGCCTCCGCTAATTAAAATAACATTATTAAATTAAAACACATAATTATACTCTAACTGAAAATCAACTCAAAATCAACATATATACATACATTCTGACACTAAAACAACAACAAAACAAAAAATCACTTACTATATCAAAATCACTAAAACTCAAAATCAACTCAACTAAAACTCAAAATCAACATATATACACATATACGTACCTATATATAGCTCCACAATGTAAGAGAGGACGGATTTCAACAATACCCACAGATTTTTCACTCTTTCTCCCGTTTTTTTCCGTTTTTTTTAAATGGGCAGCTTCTGTCCAGATCTGAAAATATAAAGACTTATAGCCGACGAAATTGTCAACTTCGTCGGCCATTCTTCTTAAATTTGTATAGCCGACGAAAACTTTAAATCGTCGGCCATTATAGGGGTATAGCCGACGAAAGAAAAAATCGTCGGCCATTCTTGTAGAATAGCCGACGATTTTTAATTTTTAGCGACGAAATAAAAAATCGTCGGCCATTCTATGGGAATAGTCGACGAAATAATTTTTTTTGCGACGACAAAAATTTTCGTCGGCCATTCTTGGGAATAGCCGATGAAAAAAGTGTTTCGTCGGCCGTTTTTTTTTTTCGTCGGCAAAGCCCTTTTTTCTTGTAGTGCTAGTTCTCTCCAAAATGGTCAAAAAGTAGTTATAGGGGGCCTTAATAAGGCCTAAAAATTTTGACCTTAATTTTACAGCGTGCCACCTCATCAAGACACATCATCAATAATAAAAATCTTGTTATGTCATATTAGGATTAAAATACAATTTTATCTTTTTAAATCTAATGGCTCTAGATTATTTTGTTATTTTTCAAAAATAAAAATAATTTGAAGAAAAGAAAAATATTTTTCAAATCATTTTTTTTATTACACTCGTTTTTAAATTTAAACACCAAATATAATTTTTTAAATTATAATTATTCAAAAATATAAATTTAAGTGAATATACATACATATATATACACACACATATACATACATACACACATATATTATTTTTAAAAAAAATGGTACTATTTCAAAAAAAAAAATTTCAACACACTATATCAATGTCTAAATAAACTTCATATATATATATATATATATATATATATATATATATATATAATTCATCTAAAAAATTTGATACAAATTTATTTTATCTACTTTTATTTTTTTTAAATTCGATAGATATTTGTGTGTATACATATAATTCTAAATCTAAATTTTGATTAAGAGTCAAAAAAAATTTAACATTGAATTTGATTCACAAAGATAGAATGTTTTAATGTCAAATATCGTAACTGTGTCACGAAATAAATTTCATGTAGTCAACCCAAAAAAGGTAACAAAATCATCTAAAATCAAACATAATTTGGTTGTAATTGTTGCCCAATTTGCAATGACTATTAATTAGGTAGTTATGAGTAAATTGTATTTCGTAATTATTGTTTTTTTTAGTCATCGTAATTACTGCTTTATATTAAGACAATATTGATGATGTGTATTTTAAAGCTATTGGATTTAAAATGACAATATTGTATTTTAACCCAAATATAACATAATAATGTTTTTTATATTGATGATATGTCTTGATGAGGTGGCACAACACGTAGGATTAAGGCCAAAATTCTTAGACCTTAATAAGGCCCCAAAACATTTTTGAAAAGTTTAATAACCACGGTCTGTTTTTTTCTCCTTTTCAAGTTTTCGTGCTGTGTCAGATAAGCAACAGATTCAGAATATTCTGATCTTAAAGACCTAACATCTTAGCTATAGGTTGGCGACCTTGAAGGCTAAAATGAAATGAAGAACATATTACAAACTTGAAGTGCAATTAATTTTACATAAACAAATACTGAATTACTGATACGCACCAAATAGTAGGAAATACCAATTTGAAAACAATCTAATGGCTTTGACATTATTTATAGCTGGTGGCTTAGCACAAGTTTATCCCACAACCCTAAACGGTGAGAAAACTATAGAGGGCTTAATGGGTATATAAATAGTTATATGCTATCCATCCTGATCAGTAATCTGACATGGTCGTCTGCCTCATCTGGAATTTCTTGTGTTCCATTTTGATAAATGCAGCAGCTTCATCATCAACATCTTCCTGAACAACATACTGTGTCACACTCTGTAACCTCCTCGGAGCCTCAACTGCGCGCTCCTCATTGCTGAACTTGACATGGTGTTTCGGGCGATGATGGGAATTGGTTGTAGCAGGTGCCCTATTAGGCAGAGGTTCCTGAATTGCTGAGGCAAGGAAGTACTGGAACTCGTTTGAGGAACCACTCCTGAAAGACATGATCTTCTTTTCTTCAAGTATTAGTGTTCAGTATTTGCTTTTGTTTGGGTAAAGAGTGCTCGAGGACTTATATAGATATGGAAAATGAAAAAACGTGCAGTGATTGATTTGAAATTGGAGCTGCATTAGATTCTTGAACGATAAGATTGAATCTAATGCTCTCTTTCTGGCCAAACTTGGTGGTCAAGACTCCAAAGAATCCCATAAAGAGAAAGTATCGAAAGGTTCTCATGGAATATAAAAGCTAGAATATCTATGGATACTGTGGCTTGAGCAATCTGAAATCAAGTTGGGAACTTTTATAATGGATATCTGTAGTGAAATTCGGAGATTGACTAGGAGCAGTTTGAAGGATACGGATTACTACGTTTCAATCTAATCGGGAAGATGTATTAAGGTATGTGTACTAATGGCTAAACCCACTACGTGCATCCTTAATTGGAGTCGGCATGCACGCAAGAGAAAGAACATCAACTGTCATAACTCTAAAACATGTTAAATTAGCACATCACCTCACCTAGCCTAGTGACCAATAATCATCGTAAGAAACCTTGGGTAATTGGAATAGCGAGGATGATTGTAAAATTATAACAGAGTTGAGCATAAGTTTTGTTCGAACTCTGTATTGAAAGTGTTGTTTGAACTTACTTGTAGTCTTATTTCAGTTCATTAGTAATGCAATTCACAGAGGCAGATAATCAAGGGTTACAGTTTATTTAGAGCAATTGCGATTCAAATATCAGAACACATGAATATCTAACTAACCTCGAAGATGAGGCGAGGACTCATGTTTCGTATAGGCACACGTACAAGTCTAAGAAAGAAAGAGATCGAACCAAAATAGTGCAACGAATTTCAATGTAACTTACCAGTGCTTCTAAAGTTCTAATCCAAGTAATGAAGCTATACGCGGCAAACTCACAGTCACACCCAAACGATGATGAATCTATAAAATTGGAGTTATCAATAGTGTTCTTTATTAGTTTATTTAGTCTTTGGTTTGATAAGTACTACGCAGCAATCAAGAGAGTAATTGAGCAGTACATATTGTAGTAGAAGATGCACTTGGTGTTTTGGACCAACTTCCTTAGTGGTCACTTCTTAAGCCAAAGCACGCCTAAGTTTATTGTAAATTTTCTTCCTTTTAGGCTCAACCCTTTGACATCCATTCAACATTCCGGTACCCATTATGGAATGCTGGAGGTCATTATCCTCATCACCGCCCCAATTGGCACTGGTACGCTCGTATCTCACCTCATGCACTTTCACTGTTGCACCTGGAACATATTTCACCTCTTGGATAGTTTCATATGATCCACCAGCATTTTGCATTGATGCTGTATTGAAGGAAGCACCACCATTTGAGAATTGTGAAGCATCGAGAACACTGATTCCAGGCACGTACTTTTTGCCACCAGAGACAGCACCAGAAGCGGCATGATTATAATCACCAGCACTATTTGTGCCAGAGCCAGTGCCAGAACCAGCATGGTTATAGTAACCAGTACTATTTTTGCCAGAGCCATAGCCAAAGCCAGAGCCAGAGCCAGAGCCAGAGCCAGACCAGTCATTACCCTGCTTTTGCTTTTGGTGCATGTTTTGGCCAAACCAGCCATCATTTGCAGCATGGCTTCCATTAGACATTGCATTATGTTTCGAGAACTCAGAATCAAAGCACACAGAAGCAGCTGGAGGAACAATTTTCACACCTGAATTATGGGAGTTGTTTGAATGCCAAGCTTCTTCCTGGCGCATGGAGTAGCTCTGGTGTTGAGCCCCCTGCTGCACACCATAGCTCTGCTGATCAAACCCAAAGGCGCAATGCATATTGTTCTCTATAAGCTAAGTTTTCTGGGATGTCTCTCTTCATGATGAAGGGTGCAATTTATAGTCTTCATCAACCAGAATGGAATGCAACTACTAATTAGATAAAAATGCATCTCGTATCCGGACAATTGATAGTGTATGAGTAAGAATAGCATATGCACACATTAAATACTTGTATCTGTGCCATTTCTATGCCTCCACGACTATATTCTGGAATCCCAACTGTGTAGGGATAACAAAAAATAATTATACCGCTGTGATGAAGATCTTATACTCTCGATTTACTTTGACTGTAGTAACAAAAGGATTCATTTATCATTGTTTTAGAATCACTGGTTAGTCTCTCTGGTATTAAAACTGATATTCTAGTACTCATGCTCTGTCTCAGTTCTGCAGTCCTGTTTACGTCTTGTGCATCAATATAAACTATGCTTAGATGTTTTAGATCAACACAAGTTGAGCTAATTTGTCGAAACCAGAGAATAGGCCAAACTACTACAGCGACAGATTGGCAGTGAATAAAAAACCCAACAGCTAGTGTTGTATTTTATGAATAATTCAATACACAGCTTCATGCGTACAAGAATGCATCATTGAAACTATCTCCATCTCTTCCCGACAAAATCATTCATGAAAATGAAATAATAGATTCAGACAACAAGGCACTGCCAAAGTTGAAATAAACAGGGGATGACAATCTCAGACTGCAGCAGATTGAGAGCAAAATTTCCATAATAAGTTTATAATTGAGCTGAAATTTCTGGGTTCCATAGAATTCCCACATGAATCAGTATCAAAATGCACGAATTTGAGACTTGCATGTATGTTATATCACTCACATGGTTTGTATTAGTTATGCAAGGTTCAGTGGTATCCAAGCAACGACCTTAAATGACAGGATGAACATAATACTGGAAAAGTCCCATAGACTGCACTATATATTATGCAATTTGATCAATAAACAAAAGTCAGTTTCACCGCATAAACGAATAATGTCTCATAAAGCAAAATTTCCCAACAAAGGTAGGCACCCATGTACTTATAATTTCGGTATATCCATGAATCATGCAATTCTCAAAGCTAAGAAAACATAAGACTTGTGACGACTGATTCAAGCGCAGCAGCAAGCTCTTCCATTCAAATAGATAGCATGCTCCGCCTTATACTAAACCGAATTCCAGAAAAGTTATGTACACAACATTACCCTAAATACCCACAGGAGGTCTCTGTTCAGCCCCGAAACCTTTCCAAAGAATGAGATATAAATGTAGCTGAGAATGAGGGACAGCTATGTCAGCGATACACCACAGTCATCGATTGTTCGGTTGAACCCATCATGAGGAGTCACAATAGCTGCATGACCAACTATCTTTACAGCAAACATAAAAAACTTACTGAAAAGAAGGTGCTCACTAGCTCTCTCTTCTGCAATTCCCAGGCAACAGAAATTTATACTTCTCTGCATTCTCCAACAGATAGGATGGTAGATGTACAGCTGAGTAGGAATGAGGAATAGGACCCATTTTGCCGATGATTTCCTTGAATGTGTACTCTTCTGGAAGCATATCAAACAGATCATCTCCGTTGCATATCACTTTCTGAACTCTTGTAGGGTTGAGATACTTATTAAATCTGATTCGATCATTGTGACTGTATGCCTTCATCTTGAATATAAACTCACTGATTTTGCGAAAACAAAAGCTGCAATGCCATCCTGCATCTGCCAGGACTTCATCTGTCTGGCGGAAATGTGCATATTTGGTCACATTCTCTCGATACCTGTGTACTGAGGCCCTCCAACTGTTATTGTCCACAAGAAACTCAAAGGAATAAAGATAGTTCTTCAGCCGAAGATGGAGAACTTCAGGAATATCATCACACCACCTCAGCAGATTGATAGTGTGTCTGCTTGGGATCTCATCCACATCCGACATTATCAACAAATCATCGTCTTGAATACCAGCTATTTGGAGAAGTCTGTCCAATAATAATCGCTGATATGCCTCCTCCACAAATGGGTTGTCCCCTTTCTTGGAATGTCTTCCAACCGTCCCATATTGCAACCGGGGCTCAACAAAATCAAACTGCTCCCGATTGTTTGCAAAATGCAGAGGCTTGTAAAGTCCAGAAAATGTTGAATTTGACTCCAGGAGAACAAACTTCGTTATGTAGGGATACAACTCTTTCCATCGTATTGTAAGAATGTCCATCTCATTACTGAACAACACAGCGTCGTAGACACGCCTTGGGTACTCGCGGATGCCCCAACCGTGCAGTTTGCAAAGCTTCTCCATGGACACATTCTCATGATAATAGTGTGGGATCTCATGGAAAGGTTTGGGTGGTGATTCCCATAGCGGCCGCAAGAAGTATGAGATCTTCTGTCCGTGGGCATATATGCCAAAGATGCATGTTGGAATAAGCATAATGAGAAGGATGAGAGCTCTTAAATCAAAGCCACGGAGAATGCAGCGGACTCTTGACATGCTTATTAGTCGACCTGATTCCTGCAAAATAGTAAAGCACATAGAGGTGAGAAAACCAATCAATAAACTCATAGAGGTTTCATGATTCAGATTTAAACAACAATTTTGTTCTGCACAAACTAAAATGTTATAGCAATAGTTCTGTAGGTTTACCCTCACTTTTCTGAAGAACCAAAAGAAGATCGGAATCGTGTAAAAAAGTGAAAGCTATAATATTCACTTAGTTGGGAAAGACTAGAAAGAAAGAAATATGAGACTCTAAAAGTCTAGACCAAAACTTGACCGGTGAGATTGGGAGGCTTCGACTTTGCCAATATTTTTGCAGTCCGAAGATGATGATACCAGATACACAAAACTAAATGGCGCACCCAAAACATACTTTTATTCCAGAAAAATATATATATGCAGACAATAAATCTATGGCTAAAGAATAAAGTTGAAAAAAATCATGATTTACAATTTTTTTTTTTACATACCAAAAATCAAATTTAAGCCAGTTTTTTTGTTTTTGTTTTCCTTCTGATCTGATAACCAAACACCGGACTAATCAGAACCACACAAACACGTTTGGTTGGAAACCAAGTCCTGCTAAAACACGGTAAAATTTGTCCTGATGAGTCCAAAGCTTTACAAGACAAATCTGCTCATGCTCATAATCCCATTGCGGCTACATTATCTGAGCAATCAATCCTTACAAAGTCACCGGAAACGAAAACCCCCAAAACCACAAATCGACCGCAGATTGAAAATATTGAAAGAAAAAAAAAAAAAAACAGTACCTGGCCACAAACATCAGCGCAGTAATCGTCTGTCTTCTTAGAGCAGTAAGGACCTCCTCCCTCGCCCATCATCCACCACATTCTGTAGATCGAACGAATTTAATCAAAATGGTCTAACCAGATTCAGGCGAGATCTCCAGAGACTGACAAAGCAAGCAAGCCGCTTTGATAAGCGAAATAAAGTGTGAGACTACAACAGACCAGATAGAGGGAGAGGGAGATGGGTTTGGAATGGAAGGGAAATGAGAGAGAGAGAGTTGTTGATTAAGGAAGAAAGCAAAGAAGAAAGAAAGGCTTTGTTGATGTTAAGCTGTGGCCACTCTGGTATTGGGTGGCAGTTGTCAACACAACGCAACTCTCTCTCTCTCTCTTCTTCTTACACCTACAAATTGGAGCCGTTTCGCTTGTCGTCTACCCCACCACCCTTTTTTACCGAAATGCCCTCCCGCGTCCGGGGGCATGTGGAGAAAAGAGGAAACGGCTTTGGCTGGGTCTGTCGTGTGAGGTGGTGTTAGGTGGGGCCCAACGCGCAGGAGGTGAGAGGGGACTTGGCTAACGCCGTGACGAGGTGTCGTCTACTGGTGGTGACATTTGGTGGGAATTTTGCGGTTTTAATTCCAGCCAGGTCTTCGACACGTGGAACTGTCTCTTGGGTTTTGATATTTTTTTCTGCGGCGTCTATTTCTAGGTGGGACGGTTTTGGGCCCTTTTGGGCTGTACGCTTTTACCATTTAGGTCATTTACTAAATACCTCTGGGTTAAACTGATAATCCGAGTTTATAACTCCTATCGAGTAGGGTTGACTTCTCGGGTGGATATCCTTGATTGACTCAATTGACTCGTAGATGATCTTGATCGACTCGAAATGACTCGTAGGTAACTCCAATTAACTTCATTTGGAACAAACTCAAATACAATTTTAGTCGGCTCAAAACTCGTTATCATCAGAACATCTCCAACAGCTTCTCTATTTCTTTTATAAAATAGAAAAGTAAAAGTCAGAATCTCTAAAAAAATTATGTTCCAACTCCAAGAGTTTCCCCATTTTGGAGATTTTCACATTTATTACAACTACATTCATATTTATTTCAACAATATAATATTCTTTTATTTATTTATTTTCAAACATGCAATAAATACTCTATATCTAATACATTTATTGTAAGTTGTAATTAATGATTACTTTTAATTTATTATATAATAATAAATTTATTTATTTTAAATAAAAATTTATATAAAATTCTATAATTAATGATTACTTTTTAGTTTTCTGTGTCAAATTGATTTGATAATTAATTTTTCTTTCTCTCTCTACAAATATAGGGATGCATATATTCTCTCTCATCCAAATCCTCATTTTAGGGAATGAGATGGAAAATCTGTTAGAGGAGATTTAGAGCCCAAAATCCCCAAATTTAAGTAAAATCTCTATTATAGGAAATCTGTTGGAGATGCTCTTAGTAAATGTTAACGCAAATATGATATGATCTAATATGATCTGTTTCATATAAATATGACATGACTTACTGGATAGTAATTGGCGAGAGTTTGTGTAAAAGAGGAGTATGACTTATTTGATCGACTCATATAAATTTACATTCGATATCATGACTCGATTCATCTGTTAATGGTAATTCATATTATATGAATATGACGTAATATGATAAGACAAACATAATATATTTTATTTAATACGAATACGAATTACATTGAATCGGCGTATTAATTATCACATTTGATTGAGTTTTTTTATTTTCTTTTTTAATTAAAACTAACTCTTATCAAATTAAAATAGATCAAAATGTGAATTAAAATCATTTTGATTAAGAAAAATAAAAGAGGAATATGTTTGGGGAAGGTCAAGGATTGTATTTGAGGCAAATGTGTGGGATCCCACCATGAGGTTTGGGAGATTAGGTTCTTCATTGGAAGAGCAGAGGGAAGGTAAGGTGGGTGGTAGCCAAATTAAAATGTTGTGGTTGAGGGTAGATAATTTAGATACTATTGATATTCCAGAGAAGCACATGGGTTATAATCAATCATTGTACCATTAATCATTGTGTTACTCACATTATTTTCTCTAACCCATTAATTAATTTGATCATTCGACATTATTGTATTGCTCTATCAAATTGTGTTTCTATGATTCATATAAGGCCGGGTGAATGAGTATGCTTGAGTAGTGGTGATTCAGGTGAAGTGGTCACCAAAAGCAGCGATTTTCAATATATTTGTTAACGTTGTTATATAATGGGTAAATACGTTTTAAGAATAACGTAGAATCAAATATTTAAAAATTTTCACTCAAAGTTTTATAATGGGTAAATACGTTGTCATGTTTAATTCTTTTAAAAAAAATATTAAACACGTTAATTTTACACGTAAAACAAGAATATCATACTAAACTTCTTCACATCACAAGCTCGCCGTCAAATTACCTCTTCTACTAACAATATATATATATATATAGAAAAAGCCTCGATCTTCTAAAACGTACTAATTGTTCGAAGTTGGAACAATTCCTTCTATTCCTATAGATCGAATTAAGACGGGTCAACCACGAAGTGCATGCAATATTATAGACGTACGCAGAGAATAAACCTGTAAGTGTAATCGAAATAACCACCTCCTCTTCTCCATCTTTTTAAAGCTTTAAATCATAATCCATATACAGTCGGTTACTACCTTATCAGTTGCTACCTAGCTACATATATATCCCTCCCATGTAGTCGATTGGAGCATCCAAATTCGATTGCGTGTATAATCCAAAATGGACCTGCAGCTTTCGAGGGCATGCATTTCCTCTCCGTTTCCTTTCTCTTTGATTCAGACTTCAAATCTTTAAAATCTGCAATTCTGTATGAATTTCCTCCTGACTTCCATACGTGGGAGTCTTGATGGAGACCCAGAATCTGCCATCTGTGGCCATGATGCAGCTAGCTGACAGCGCGCAGCAATGGTTTACTTACTAGATTCTGAAAGTAACATTTCACTGTTGAAAAAATAAACTAACCTGAAGGTTCTTCGCTGATATAAGTAACTATAGAAGTGACGACTTGACCCAAGCTTAAGGTCAATTCAGACTCTGGAGTATGATCTAAGAGACGACTTATGACTCACGACTCGACGTCAACCAGAGACTTGTTCTTCTTCATAGGTTTGGCTCTGGCACGTCTGACTTGGTGGAAATAAAATTTAAAAGCCTCTCTGGCTCAAGTTGATCGACGAGAAAACCAAAGGAAGATATATACTTAGTCTCACCGTCGACTTGTTCTTGTTACATGCATTTGTTGTTGTCGGGTATCATCTATTTGAAGTATGAAGTATAGAAGTTTTGTTTCTATTAGTATTGACCTACTCTGTTGGTTTTATTAACCAGAGTTCTCATGATCGATCGAAGATACGGTTCAGACATTCAATTAGAAATTCTTGTATATGCAATATGTAAATACAGGGTATAATCTTAACCATTTATATTTTGATTTTCCGGTGGCATAAGCATAGCTTTATGCATGCCTTGGCTTTCCAACAACAAGGCATGTGGTGCAGCCTGCATATTATGCTTTTCATGGTTTACTTGCATCTTTCTTTTCAGTCTTTAGGAAGACATGCAGACATGTAGACACTTTCCCATGGCAAAGATCGAGAAAGGGTTTGTTGAGGAGCTAAATGATAATTAAAATTGTTTCAGTTAACTAAAAAGTGTGGAAATGCATCATTGTCTACAAGCTAAGCAAAGCAAAGCAAAGCTGGGCGGATAAAGGCGAGGCAGAACAAAGTGAATTTAGGCAAATTAGTTTGCCAAATGCCAACGGCATAATCTAATAGTACCTACTTGGGGGTGGACCTCGCTGCTAACGGGCAGTTCATATATAGCTATTAGCAAGCTCATAGTTGATTAAAATCGAACTCAATTGCCATTGGAAATATCTAATAATGGTTTTATGCCTCACATGATTTGCATAAGCATATTCAAGAATAGATTCTCATGATTTGTAGCTATGTGCTGTCACGTTACTTGTACATGATCGATTCTCATTTTCTTTGATTGATTTCTTACATGAAACTCTACCCCTATATGCATGGCCTATATCCAATTGGATATAATTCTTCTTTTTCTCCTAACTTGGTCTACCACCGTCGACTTTGGCATGTGGGATTATATAATACTACGTTCTACTTGTGTAAATAGATACTATTATACATTAATTATCAAATATCATATATATGTCCTATATTCTATCCTGATTGTCCGACATCGATTCTTATTGAGCAACTGCGAGCTTCAAAAGTATGCCAAGTTCGAAGAGCAACGGAAAATGATGGAATAAGAAAAGAGGAAAGTATTTGGAATTGCGCAAAATAGAGAGAGTTCAATAGCAATAAAATTAGGAGAAAGCCCAAAAATTGTGAGATTGTTGATACAAACCAACAACTCCTTTGGTGGATTGTAATCTTAGTTCAAGACTTGAAGATATCAACAAGTTAGTTGCTTAGTATTGGCTTTCATTATATATGGTGTGAAGGTACCCAGAGAATATGGGCCTCCGCTTTGTTGGACCATGAGTATCAGAATTTTCGTCACAACTTGGGCCCAACGAGAAGAAAAATTGGAGAACAGATATAGCTCAAAACATGTTACATTAGGGCATATATATATTCGGTAGAAAGCTTCAAGAGATCCCAACACCTTTGAGTATGTTGATCTCTAAATTCCAACCTCTAGATGTGAAAAACGCAAAAGCAAAAGCCATGGTACATATATATATGATCAAGTGAAAAATGCACGTACCATGCATATAGATAGGAACGAGAAGAGATCGAAGACAATGCCAAGCTAGATTACACATTGTGATACAAGAGTTGGTTGATAAGTAACATTCAAGAGACAGTAGAGGCAGGGCTGCACGTGTGCAATCAAACCGATATGGGTGTAGCTAGAAGCTTTGGCATTGCTCCCTTACCAACCGGCGGCCTGGCTCCTACTGAAAGCTATGGTCGAGACTCGAGAGGGAGAGGAAGAGCTTGTACTTGGCCAAGTAATCAAGCTCGGGCCGGGAGGCAAGATAATGTGCATGGATGCGTGCATGTGTTCTTAGTCGGGTCTCACTGTCTGCTCGATCAGTTTAATTTCTTGTCAAATAGTTGTATGCAATACAAAGAAACATATAAGGCTGATGGGGCTAAGTGTTGTCACCCACTTATCTGGGCATCTACAGCGTTTCTCTACTGTGTTATGGAGCCCATGCCATGCATGCACTTCTCTCTGCAGATCAACGGCACTCCATCGTCCCCTTCCTCTTGTTGCCTTGTGTCTAGTATCGGATTCATACAGTATTAATGTTCGATGTAGAGTGCGCGCACATACAGCTTTTTGTATTTATGGTACAGATTCTGTATTGTCTATGACATTGAATTAGTTAGATGATTTCTTTAACAAAACAAAGTAATATTTGATCAAATAATAAGCAACATCGCACATTAATCTCAAAGTAAAACTTCGTTATGAATATAGGCTGTTTGCCTCCACTTATTTCTTTAACATCTCCCACTACATACACACACTGATATAACAATTTCATTTTGCTACTACTACCTAGCTATACCAAAGGTTACTGTGAGTTTGTGACCATAGGTCAATCAACAAATAGAGAAATTAACCTCAAAATGAAGTTACCAGATCACCTTTAGCCCTTTAGGTGTATGAAATTGTGGAGGAACACTTATTACAGTATACACTTCATTGCAAAAACCTGCAATGAATTCATCAACCACATCATTCTCTCTTGGCTGACCTAGCTATTAATCAATCACTACTACGATCTATATGCAATTTTGGCCAGAAGTTCCACCGTCAACAATGATATTACATATATAATGTAAATATATATTTGTTCTCAAACTTGCTCTGACTTTGCCTTCGCGACGGGGCGTGCCTCTGCGCTTGCTTAGATGCTGCTTGTGCCTCCGTAGATGGAACTTCATCCGGATCCTAAACAACTAGCACTGGATTTTTGAACCCGGAGCAACTCGAGATTCCGCCTGTAACTGGTCGTCTAGGTCAGACGATTGAGCAGGGCACCAAGAGGGGGGTATTCGCCATTGCCTATATATATATATATATATATATATATATATATATATATATATATATAGGAAAACTGTTGTAGGAAAATGGGAATTGGTCTACTCATTTCATTGATAATCCCCTTTATATAGGGTGAGTATTACAACGGTAATAGTAAATACATTAATGACAATAATGACTACCTAATTACCTCTCGTCAGTTACATTGACGAAGACACATAATGTGTTTTTCCTTTAACACTCCCCCTTGTGCCGAGTCAGCGGTAAAATGGTGCATGTGGTGTTGCCTCATTAAAAACCTTGCCAAGTAACAAAAACCCAATGGGAGAAAATAAAACTTTGGTCGAAGGACAAAAAGAGCGCAACGCACCTATTACATTTGAAAACAACATGTATGTGCTAGACTCCCCCTGATGTCTGCACCTCCCCCTGATTTTTACATTAATCATGGGATTCTCCCTGATTCTTTCATTTGATCAAGGGAGCTTCAGTAACATTAGCATAGTTATGCATTTTCACATGTTTTTCCAAATATGACTTTGAGCAATGATTTAGTAACTAAATCTTGTCACATCGTCCTCAGATCCAACTTGATTTACTTTGATCTTGAGGATAAGGTTGTTCATGAACTGAATGCATAGGTTCATATTGAACATCAGGTTCACTTGTGGTATGACCTTCATATAACAAAATAGTCATAACTTCGTCTAGAGTATGAGTGAACCATTAAGAGATTTGAAAATGATCTGTGATAACAGATTTTCTTATCTCACCTTTAATGCGTTTTTCTTTACGCATAGTTAGCTATGACGTGGATAATTTCTTTATCATGTCACATTCTATGTAGAGATTGAATAAGCCCAAATCTTTCATATTTTTAATGAAAGAACGATTTGCGTTGCGTAGGCGCATAGCTAGACATAGCTTTACAAATTTACATCGAATGAGAGGTCGAGTCTTACATATTATGTTTAAGTACAATCATGCGTCATTGCACTTGTATAGGAATTTCATTTCCCAATACTTCTTCGTCATCTTCCTTTAGATGAAAAAACGGATCTATTGTTAGAGTAAAGACTTCGACTGATCATGGGAATATCTGTAGGCCTCACTTTATTCTTTAGAGTGCCTAAGCCGATTGATGGATGATCACCATCATTACAGTCCTTGAGTTCCATTTCAAGACTGTGTATTCCCAAAATCTTTTTCATTCTCAACTTAGGATTTACAATACACTGAGTTTCTCTTATTTCATTTAGAGTTCATATATATCTATAATGAAAACGCAAGGGCATAATTTATCAATCCCTTTCCAATCAAGTAGTCACTTTAGTGAACGTTTCAATTTCTTTTGCAAACGTACTCATGTGATCTAGAGTCACTTGATTTGGGTGGATCAAGTCCTTTTAGGATCCTCATGTATATCTCTTAATTTAGATCCCCATAGAGATATATGTTTTGATCACTTTTCGTAAGCTGCATGTTCAGTTTTTCGGAAACTACCAAACTGACAAGGTAGTGGAGTGCAATGACATCCATTACGAGAGTTTGTCTCATCGTAGTCCATTACGAGAGAATATCTCCTCGTAGTCGATTCCAGTGCGTTTTTGAGAGACCTTGCGTCATAAGGTGAGTTTGCATACTCTTATTCTCATTACGCATTCTAACAAAGATATATTTGATAGGGTTTATATTTGCGGTGTCGGCGTCACCTGCCCAAAAGACCTATCTCTTTGTTTATACTGGATCGCTTCTTTCCATTAGGCCAGTTTACTAAGTTGACATTTTTCAACGAAGTATGGTTCGATAGTAGACTCATTATTCCACGTCCTCATGTACACTAGTGTAATGTGTTTGTAGAGATCTCTATACTTTAAGGATTGGTTCTAACATTTGAGGCGTCCCCCAATGATAACCACAATCCATAAATATTCTCATGAGACGGATTTGAGTATCACTGATCAATAGATCAGGTTGTGCCAAACTTGTTTTCTTCCTTTACACAAGTATGTATCGAACCTAAGGTGGCCTCCCCCTCTTCCTTGGAGAGCCACGGCCTGTGACACCATTTATGCCACTTATGGCGTCACCATGCCACCATCCATGGTGGCAGTGCAATACCCAATTCCTCTTGGGTGGTACCATGTCCTTTTGATAAAACACAATCCTTGCAGGTATATTTGCAGCAGGTTTATATGATTTCGTCACTTTAATGTATAAGACATCTGCACGCTTTACTTTGTGTGATTTTGGGGATCGAGATGAGACACAGTGGGGACAAACCACGACAATTCATGTCGTTCCACTTGAACATGCTTGTTCTTATCTCCCCCTAACGACGGGAAGACTGTCTCATCAAAGTGACACTCCGCAAATCTAGCGGTGAAGAGATCGCCTGTCAAGGTTTCGACATAGCGGACTATAGCTGGAA
Source organism: Potentilla sterilis (assembly GCA_963682095.1). Classification (NCBI taxonomy): domain Eukaryota; kingdom Viridiplantae; phylum Streptophyta; class Magnoliopsida; order Rosales; family Rosaceae; genus Potentilla; species Potentilla sterilis. The sequence continues at coordinate 43,999,922 of OY821761.1, read as the reverse complement.
GTTCATATCCAGCATAAATATTTATTCATCTCAATGGACCCATCATTGTGCGCTGTGGCGGCGCAATTTTGGCACATAAAACATTTAATAGAGCTCAAGGATTGTAGATCCGTGTCAATCCAAAAGAGCTCAAGGATTACAAGTTCGTTTGAAATCCTTTAAAATCCTCACACATAGTCACTAGCTATGGTGTAAATTGGTTCAATGATGATAGCCATAGATGAAAAAGTAACGCTGCATGCAAAAATTGCATACCCCAAAACGGAAGTATTGGTGTGCTTTACCAATATTAAGACTATTACTGTAGTCGTTTTCCGTGAGACCAATTGGGTTTTTATATAGGAATATGATGTCCATTACAAATCCCATATAATAAGCCATAAAATCATCACACCTACGGAAATTAACCCGGCCTAGGTGCTTTGACTTTCTAGCATAAGCAGCATAAATTTTAATTGTGGATGGTGTCATGACACGTGACCAGCGTGTCGACACAACAACCAACACCATAAAATATCTATGGTGTCCGCAAGTTGGTTGAATCGATCCACTGAATCCTCTTTTGATTCAATATAACAACATAATGAGAAACTCATGTGTCCTTTGCATATGATGATCTCAATCATAATTGCTTTAACGAATAGGCTTTGAATGATGTACTTTTATCCATAAAATCATGACGGATAGGAGAAGCATAATAAGGTATAAATGCATATGCTTGTGCATCAAATATATTATAATGCCACATTGGGGGAGCGGCGGAATTTAGGAATTGAACATACGTCTTCAACCCTATATGACAATATTTGAGGATAAAATGTTCATTGATCGTCCTCAGATTCGTGTGTGAACCATATTGTTCTGGTGTTTGCTTCTATTTATCCAAAAATATGGGTGTCCATAGTAGTTTCTTTAATGTATGGATCACCATATCAAAGCCAATCTATGTCAGAATTCCAAAAGATCATTTTCTTATGACGTTGGATTTAATTAGCGGTTACGTAGAACCTACTAAGTTGACATATAATCTTCTCTAATACTCGTTTACATTCGCAGTCATTTAGAGGTAATGCAAAGGAGCTCAAATGAATTCTCACTTGTGTCTTTTTCACATGAAAAATCGTGGCGTAAATTTCTTTATAATGTGGAAAACAAAATTCAATTTTCTTTTATCGCATAAATTGTCAATTTGACATATGCTCAATATATACATCGAAACGTAACTCAAGTTCTTTAGAGTAAATCGATGGGTATTGTAATAAAAGGGTATTGTAATCCCAGTTAGGCAAGTGCATTATGAATCCCAAATGAACATATATTTAGATTCTTATCACTTTCATTATAGTACTACAGTTCTTCAGTACTATTGTGCTATTTTTGTGATATATTAGTACCATTGTCCTTCAGTACTATTATTCTAGGGATCACATGGTGCGTTTCTTTGCCCACAGTTCGTTGTGTCATGCCTATATTATGATATGTTGTTTTACTTTATGCAATACTTTGCAAAGTTAGATGTAGAAAATTGAATCATGTATATTATGAATAAAATTTGAATAATCTCAATTCCTTTAGAGAAAATTCAAAAAATTAACATGCCAACGATTACATTTAGTCTTGTCCAATTTAGAGAGAGAAACTTTAAGACCAAAAGTCTAATTTAGGACCAAAAGTCGTATTTAGGCGTAATGGCCTTTATAAGGATATCTTAAAATTTTTAAAGTAGACTAATCAAAGTCTATCTTGAATTGAGCCAGATCCTTTTTGCTCTTTTAATAGCTGCAATGATGAGATTTGTCATTTAACATATTCTTCCCAGATGTTATGTTTTTAGTTGTAAACTCATTTTCAATGTTATTGTTGGATATTGAAGATACTTTTCCAAAATCCGCGTACTTATATGATTCTTCATATTTATTGAAAGTCGTAGCTAATTCTTTGCTAGCTTATAATGTACGTATCAATACTTCATTGATTTACAACAATGACAGAGTGCTTCACTGCACATGACATGTCCCCTATGTCATCTTTTAAATGTTACATTGTTTCCACTTACTTTTGGATGATTATATGAATTTTACTTCCATGGTAATTCTTATTTGTTTTAGGGTTATTGCATTACTTTGCACATTTTGTTCCAAGAAATATCATTTTCTCAGACCTTACATCGTCATTACCCTTTGTTTTCTCAGATCTTTCATCGTCATTTCCCTTTGTTTTAGGGTGATTGCATTACTTTGCATAATTCGTTTCAGGGATTTTTTTTTTTCAGACCTTATATTGTCATTCAAGATATTGAAATTATTTATTTAGCTATTTACATAAAGCAGTTCGTATAAATATACCATGCTCAAGCCTTTATTGGCTCAATAGGGGAATTTGGTACTCAAGTTCTTCAGAGTCCAATATGTCAAAACCAAACTGTGATGGTTAAACCATCTGTAAAATATAGGAAGAAGAGAGTGTATTAGTTTCGCAGTCTAAATAACATTCACGACAACTAAAATAAACCAATATACATTATGGTAAATCCGATGCTTTGTGAAATTACGTTATCACAGTAAAGTTTTAGTTTCTCCATTTTCATTGCATGTGAAGTTAATGAAATTGCATTATCGTTACTTTTTACACAATTAATAAGATATCCATCTTGAAAAATTTTCAAGAAATTAAAAAAAAATTGGATTTCAAGACCGAAACTTGTAATGGTCATATTTTTCTTACTTCGTGAAAATATTTTTTCACAGTATAGGTTTGTCCATTTTTCTTTATATTACAATGCTCATGAAATTACATTATCATGGCAATGCTCAAACTAAATAACATGTTAAATAAAAGTAATTATTTAACATAATAAAATAGAGATATAATGATGCTCAAATTTCATAAGTATATGTCATGATATAATAAGGTAAGTTTGAGCATTATATCATTAACGATTTAATGAAAATGATGACTTTAATTAGATCTTACTTGTTAGTTTGCCAAATAAACTGCATATGATACAATTGCTCGATCTCCGACTCCAAATTGTCGTCACATATTGCCCGTATCGTAATTGTTATGCCACATAAGAACAAATAATATGCATATGATTAGTCACTTTAATCATATATATTTCACATTTATCATATAAATTAAGCAATTTCACATTTACCATTAAGTTCGTAAAACAGTAAATAGTCAAAAAGTAAATAGTCACACAGTAAAGTAAATATAAATTACTGTGCGGTAATTTCAAAAATTACCTTTAAATTTTTACCCCCCAAAATCCCCTTTTTTTTTTTTGGGTTGGATCAGCAGATCCGGGTCAGGCCCAACAAAACTGGGTCAAGGCCAGGCCCAAAGAGCCGGGTCGGATCAGGCCCAAACCCTTCCTGTCGACGAGGAAGTTGTCGGGAAAACGGTGCTGGGGAACGACGGTGTCGTTGGCGTTGGCGTCGACGCTGGTCCGGAAAAACCTTCGAGGCCGAGGGTATGCATCGACAGGAGCAGATCGGGGGGGATCGGTGTTGGGGCCGACTGGATGGTCCGATCCGGAGTCGTCGCGAGGAGGGTGCCCAGATGAAGTCGAAGGAGGGTGGGGGGGTCCGATCGTCGTCCGATCTGGGTCCGAATCGGGGAGCCTCGGGTCGAAAAATCGGGGAACCTCGGCTGCTGCTATCGTCGAGGCGATCGGAGGAGCGGTAAGGGGGGGCTGCTGCTAGCGTCGACCCACGTCGATGCTGCTAGGCGGCGCTGGGCTGCGGCTTCAAGATTCAATGTCCGGTCGAGGGCGACGGCGGAGGAGGGCACAAGCCATCGAAGGCGCCGATCGAGGGGGACCGGATCGGGGTCGAGCGGCGGGCCGGGACCGGAGTGGGACGGGCTGCTGCTGCGGCTAATCGAAGGGGACCGGGTCGGGATCGGGGCTGCTGCTAGGAAAAAGAGAGGCAGCGGCGGCGGCGGCCTGGTGGAGGGCTAGGGCGGCGGAGGCAGAAAAACAGAAAAAATTAGGGTTTTTTTTTTTCTGTGTTGTTTTTTTTTTTCTCTCTTTTTTCTTCTAAAAACTCATGGTTAGGCAAAGTGCTGATAACGTGTTGTAGGAAAATGGGAATTGGTCTACTCATTTCATTGATAATCCCCTTTATATAGGGTGAGTATTACAACGGTAATAGTAAATACATTAATGACAATAATGACTACCTAATTACCTCTCGTCAGTTACATTGACGAAGGCACATAATGTGTTTTTCCTTTAACAAAAACACAATTATATCCTTTTTTTTAAATAATTTTAGTCGACTGAGATTAATTAAGTCAAACAAGTCAACACTTTTTTATAAACATGAGCCGTTTAAAGTTATTAAAAATAAATGAATATTTGCTGAAAAGACTAATCCTAAACCTTAAATCACAGTAGGCACAAAATGGGAAATTGCACATATCATCAATATTGTAGAGGTGCCAAACCCTAAAGTCCATCTCATCAACCCCATTAACACTTTTAACAGTGGTACTCCAAACCCTATCAATGTTTCTTTCTTTGATTCTTCTCTTTTCCTCGCCTCCTCTCAACTAGATCTCGAAGTTGACCTAGACTCGCTCTCTGGTGCTCATTGCTGTATATATATGGGGCCTCAATGATTACTGCTATCGATTTTTCTTTCTTTCTAGTATATGCTATATATATATGTTTTTGATATAATATGCATATTGCTTACCCACAGGATTAGAATTTAGAACATCTTACTTTTATAGCAACCTTAGTGCTTAAAAGCAGCTGTTTAATTTTAAAAACCCAGCTAGCTACCAAATTCTGCCAACTTTGAAACTCCCTTTTCGATCATTTTTTTAGTTTTTGGCCGATTTTGCTACTGACATTATCAAAGAGAAATATCGTTTCCTATGAATGATGAAATAATTGGCTAATTTTCGACACAAAAGTGAAGGAGTAGTTTTTATTTGACACGTATAGTATATATAGCTAGCTCATCATAAATATCTGAGTTGTTTATCTAATTAACTGATCCCAAAACATGGAAATGAATTGTTATTTCTTCATCTTCAAGTTTATGGTAATCTATAACACCTTTAATAAAGTTGATATTAATCCATACCAGTTTCTCTGACGTTTTTTTTTATTTTCTTCTTAATTTAGGGTTATAGAAGTAGAGAGTACCGTATATATATACACTCAATTATGCACTTTCAACATATATACATACTAGTGTACATTAATTTCTCAAAGTTTAACTGAACAGTTAATTTTGTTGCTAGCTTCTAGTTTCATAAACTTTCTTGTCCAATGATTGAAATTTGAAAACCTCATCGGAATTTAACCCATAAACAATAAATCAACTCAGGTATGCCTGAAGAAGATTAGAGCAATGATGATGCACATATACCCTAGCTCCGTCTTCAGTTTATATATTTAAACTAAACAACTTATCAAGATTTCACTATGCCTAAAAGAGGAAGGACATGATGAAGACAAAGATCGGTAATGAACCAAACAGAGAAGTAAGACAAATCTCCAAGTACTTTTTTACACTTCTCCTCAGCGCTTCTTACATAAAAGAACAGCTTTGTGAAAAGGAGGATAGGAAAAAAAAAATTAAAAAATTGGCGCGCCTTTGATCATATGTTTGCACTATTCGATCAACAGGTAAAAATGAAACTTACTTAGAGGAAATTGTATGTTTTCTTGGGTCCGTGCATGAGTGAATTTGAAGCCACCAAACAGCCAAAGGCAAATTAAGGGTATATATATGATGATGATGATGATGATGATGACGATGATGGTGTATATTTGTCAAAGCAAATCCGATAAAAAGCATGCTTAATTATGATAATTGGATTAGTACTAATCATCATCATGATGCATGTAAACAGAAGCTTGTTACCTTAATTTGATTACAGTCAAATAATATGATAAACCTTGACTGAAACACATCGATCTGTCAGCTCAATGTATACTCATCTTGCCGAAAACATGCGTTGCACGCGATTATATGTCTTTGACAGATTGAGGAGAGTCGGTATCTTGGGGAAGCCAGATGTTCCCTTAATCATTTCAAGTTTACGGTGCTTACCAACTCTAATGTATGACTTTTAATCTTTCAAATTAACCTTTTGATCTATTTGACTAATTGCCCCTTGGACGTAGTAATTAACCATTACTTGTCTGTAAAGTGTAAATTAACCTATCTAATCTTGAAAATGATAGACCCAAAACTAGTGTAAGTTTTAAGTCCATATGAGTTATTACTTATATATGCATGTTATTATCAACGTTTATGTATTGAATTAGATTAAATTAACGGACAAACTAAATGTGTCAAATGTGAATGTAAACAGTTATTTTTATTGCGTTTATCTATATGAAGTATAAAAACTTACTAGTATATATTTTTTTTTTATCAGATAAACTTACTAGAACCTAAACATAGTTGATGGTTACAAATATCTACAACTATTCAATTTCAAATTCTATTTCTTGTTGTTCCAGTGCCAATAAGAAAAGTTATTAATAAGCTTTCAAACTTTTCAGAGCCATTAGTTGATGTACTAGATTTTTTAACAGACAGCTCAAAGAAAATCATACTTAATTTTTGCCCCGAATCGGGATTTTATTCAGTGACTAGCACAATGATTTCAAACGAAACACCTCTTGCAGTTTAGGAAATTGCCTTCCAAACGAGTTGAATGCACAAAGCCATTATTCAAAAACGACACCTACCAATTCAGAGTGCACCCATTACCTAATGTGACACTGTGGTAAATAGGCCTTGCCGCCTTAGCTAGGGTATGAAACAATCAAAGAGAAAATGCTTAAGAAGCCACTTTCAGCTTAAAGTCGCCTCAATCAAAGAGTTAAATGGAGGCAATCCAACAACGTGATGACATGCAGTGCAGGCCAACAAGAAGAGCACTCCTACTCTCAGTGATGACATTAAAACAGAATCTACTATTTATACGTACGAAAATGGGATAATCGCAGCAGGCTTGCTGTGCTTATTGGAAGTCATGTGGGATCCCTCAGATGCTTAACTGTTCATGTTTGGAATCTAGTCTTTTCTGGTTTATTTCATGTTAATTTAGTCCTCTGCAGACAGAAATAGTTACCAAAAACATTACCAACTTGGGGATGATTGTATGTTATAACCAACGTTATCATATTATATGACAAAATTGCAATCAACATACTGTTACATATAATAGATCTTCATTACTTATGATATAAACATACAAAATTAATAATTAAGCATGATATATGCAGTGATTAGTACAGTTTCCTCCTGTACGTTCATTATTTATTCAAAAGCTGAAAAAGATATAGAAAACTGAGATTTTATATGCTCGATCGAGACAGCAATATCATCAAGCACCTTTATGTCTACCATAGTCTCTCATGAGAGAGACCTGATCGATGGAATAACTCTTTACTAGCTGGAAGATAAGTACTACTAACCCTAGCATGAGTTTCAAGATAGACACATAGTTGTATAAAATCAACGATAATGAAGAGGTAAAAAATTTCTCGAGAGTATTAGGGATCGATAATGGGTAATCGTTGAGATTCTTGTGTAATTACTGTCTCTGTCCCTCTACTTAGAGAGCTTACATGTTATTCTGATTCACTCTCTTTTAGGATTGAAAGTTTGTAGTATGTGCATGGATATATACATCCACAGCTGCATAGTGCTCTGGCCGAGCAAATAATATGATTCTGATGCTTAGCTTGTTGTGTTATGTGATGCTTGCTGATGCTTGTTATGAATTGTAGCATTCACAATTATACGTACAGGCTATTCACTGACGACCAAAGTCTCTTTCAGCTTTTTCCAATGTGGGATTGTGGTGCCACCGCCTCTTCCCCTCTCTATTCCCTCATAAAATTCTTACCCCAGCTAGCTTGGAATTTCATAACAGGATCTCTATGCATACAATTTTGTGGGCTCCTTGTGTTTCTTAAGAATATATATATATATATATATATATCTAGCTTTACTAAAAAAAAAGTTAAACAGTTTGAAATATTTTACAAGTACTTCTATATATATATATGAGACCCTCATTTATTTACACATACGGACGAACATTTGGTTATTGGTATTTCAGCCACCTTATACAGCTGCATACTCTTATTATGTTTCTGGTGGAATTAATTTAGGGTTTGTGCTTGTAAATCCACAGTACTTCAGTACTGCGTTCTGCACTAATGCATGAGCATGAGGCCAAGATGGCCAAAGCTAAACCCTTTTGGATTTGGTATGAGAACTGTACGAAGGACTGGATTAGCTGGGCTGTTACGGTGGGGTTAGTCGGGGTCCCATATTGTCTGTTGGCCACCCCGTTGGGCAGCACGGTGAGGACAATTACGGCAATAATATTATTTGTGGAACTCTGATTCATCCTCTTTCCTCTATCTTGAATTCTCGATCACCTTGTAGGGTGTACATCAGCTTTTCCCCGCCAAATACACACCTCTCCTTCTTTCTCTCTTTATTTTTAACACCACTCGATCATTCATATTCCCACACCTTACCCTCCTCTACTCATAGAATATCAGACTTGCCTGCATAGTTAGCCCAAGTTGCGGGGATGGTTTGAAAGATCAGTTCAGATTAGGATGGTTTGTCGATAAGTTAATTAGATGACATGTTTACTAACATGGAATGGAATTGAAAACCGAGGAATTGATTCCGGGATGAGAGAACAAACGCATATATTAGGTAGGAACACAGAAGGTGAAACCCTAAATATCTAGCCGGCAGACGTTGCCAGTTGCCTGGATTTGAGGTAAGTGAATTAAAGATCGACCAGTGAGGCTAGGTATTGATCGAGCCAACACAAGCTAAGTAATTCTTATCTGGAGGACATTGATCGAGACTTAACATGTAATGGGTCTCATTCTCTGCCCGATTATGCCTCAAAATGGTGCAACACTTTGTGTAGACACTAGCAGCCCGTGTACATGTTCTTTCTCTTTCGATGAATCAAAGTGTCCCTAAACACACATGCGTTTCATCAACTGCTTGCTTGTTTTTGTTTCCTCTTACCAAATGGATACTCGTAGTCTTCAACTACTTCTCATTCCGTACTAGATGAGACTTGCAATTTTTTCCCAAGGGTTCTGCAGGCTGGTATACAACCATAAATGATAATAGAAACTAGAAACTACGATTTAATACATGTGAACGTAGCTAGCTCTTGTTGAACATATGGCTTCAACTTGGATCAGAATTTCACAGATGAGGTGGGGTTATCTTGCTTCCCCGGCCGGAAGTTGAAGATGTAGACATTCTGCCTATTTTTCTTAACGATCCCAAGAAAACACATCTCATTTGATTGTCAAGTTTGCAACACAAGACTTTTCACACTCACAGAAATAGTTCGATTCTAGCTAGCTAGTATGCTTCGGTTAGTCCATATTTTTTCTAAAATTATTTTTATTTGAATTGTATACTGCAATATGACCTCTACATTGTTGTTGCCAGTGCTCACAGCTCAGTTGCACAACATTCTGTAGCTATCACGCATTAAACTTCTATGATACGTATTGAATAAGTCTTTATACATATACTTATTTAGAAAGTTAGAACCATAATAAGATCAATGTTTAGAAAATGTGGTCTGCATTGCTGCTTGTCAGTGTTTTCAACTCATTGTTGTAACTATCATGCATCAGATTCACAAATATGTACAAAAAAATATATCCCAAAGCTGCAAATCCTATAAATAATCCGATGTCCAGTGTATGGAAGATGACCTTCAACTGCAAAGTTATGCGATTTTAGCCTTGCATTTATCAAAGTTTAGGACCAAAAAGCTTTCAGTTGCCCTCATTCTAACATCATTCATATGCGTATTGTCTTCACCATCACACCAATAGTATTCAAAGGCTTCAGTCATGGGCCAGACACCATTACTACAAGAAGGGTTAATTTCGATATTGAACCAAATCACAATGGATAGTTATGGCATTTGGTCATCTGTAGTGATATGGTGGTGGTGGAGAATGGCTAAAAGGACTAAAAGCCTTAAAAGCCTATCTCTTTGATAGCGATACACACATATATATCCTATTCTTCTTTTGCATTATTTGTATTCTTTTTAACTGTATACATACATTCATCTTCTACTTCTTTTTCCTCTGATATTCACCTTTAGAAATTAACAATGGCAATTCGATAATGATATTGTGTTTTTAGAATTGCAATAAAAAATGGAGTGGCAATGATGAGAGGGAAGGGCACAAGTGGGCTCTAGACAAGCACGTGGGAGTTTCCTTTTGATTTGCACGCTGGCATGTCCATACTACTTGCTAGAGAAGAAGGAGGCCTCAATCCATTTTTGATTTTTTCTTCTTCAAGTTACAGGAAAAGAGAGGTTCACAATTTTTCACATTTTTCATTTTCCAGGGTCAATATTCGATTTTCCTGGCAGTTTCTGTTTCTGGGTTCGCTTTAAATTCAGGTTTTGATTTTAAAGATCCATAATTTTTTTACTCTTGGGTTTTGAGCAGCTCTAGCTGTTTAAGCTGGTGTTCTTTTATAATTTGATTAACCTGGTTGGCTGGTTGGAAGGGATTTGGTTGGGATTGCAGTGACTTTGGGTTCTTTGTTTGCATGTCCAAGTCACATGGGGTATAGAATTTGACTGATAGGACCTGGACTTTGTGTTTTTGATCCTCAGTGTTTTTGTCATTTTGACTCTTGCTGATGTATAAATATATCCTATATATGAAACTCAGTTAGTATCACATCCTTCTCAAGAACAGCTCTTGGTTTTCCTTTGTTCTTGGATATCCTCTCTCATCCAAGAAAATTCTCCTTCCTTCTTTTCCCCTTTTATGTTGTGGAATTTAGTTTTTGGAGTTGAGCTCATTTTGGACAAGTTCTATAACAGAACAAGTTGGAATATCCAATCCAGTTATGTTGAGGAGAATCTGATGTGAAGGAAACCAAAGAATCAGTCATGAAGTTTATGAAACTTGGATCTAGGCCAGATACTTTCTACACTTCTGAGGCTGTAAGGTAAGAAAAGACCTGATTAATATATGAAGTTACTTTTGAGATATGCTGCTGTCATTAATGAATTGAAGGTTGTTACTAAAAGCTGTTCCATGCTCATTTTTCTGCCCAAATCAGGTCAGTCTCCTCTGAAGTCTCAAGTGATCTCATAATTCAAGTGAAGGGAAGCAGATATTTGCTCCACAAGGTATACTCATTAAGTTCCTCTCAAATTCCAATTGATTATTGCAGCTAAGTTTTTTTCCTTTCTTTCTTGACATTGATTCATCCATTTTCACGTCACACAGTTTCCACTCCTGTCGAAGTGTTTAAGGCTGCAGAGGCTCTGCTCTGAATATGCAGATACCTCACCACGCCAGATAATCCAATTGCATGATTTTCCTAGTGGAGTTGAGGCTTTCGAGCTCTGTGCAAAATTCTGCTATGGAATCACAATCACCCTCAGTGCCCACAACATTGTAGCTGCTCGCTGCGCCGCAGAGTACTTGCAAATGACTGAGGATGTTGAGAAGGGAAACTTGATATATAAGCTTGAGGTGTTCTTCAACTCATGCATACTTCATGGCTGGAGGGACTCAATTGCTACTCTGCAAAGCACCAAGGCGTTTCCTCTGTGGTCTGAGGACCTTGGAATCACAGGCAGATGTATAGACACAATTGCTTCCAAAGTCCTAACACACCCTTCAAAGGTTAGCTTGTCACATAGCTACTCCCGAAGGGGGAGAGACGACATGTCGTGCAATGGTGCTGAGAGCCTGAGGCATGGCAAGCCTGGAAACAAGGGGTGGTGGGCGGAGGATATATCAGAACTGGGAATAGACCTTTTCTGGAGGACCATGATTGGTATTAAATCTGGTGGAAGAATACCCTCTAATCTCATAGGTGATGCATTGAAAATTTATGCAGCAAAATGGCTACCCAACATATCAAAAAATGGTTACAGCAAACAAGCAGCATCTACATCTGATTCTGATTCAGACCCAGGGAATGATGTGACTTCAAAGCATAGGCTAATATTGGAGACAATTGTGAGCTTAGTTCCAGCTGAGAAAGGTGCTACTTCTAGCAGTTTCTTGCTCAAACTGTTGAAGGCAGCCAATATTCTGAATGCTTCTTCCTCTTCCAAAATGGAATTGGCTAAAAGAGTTGGGCTTCAATTAGAGGAGGCAACAGTTGGTGATTTGTTAATACCTTCTGTACCATATGCAGCTAAGGGTACAAGATATGATGTAGACATTGTTATGACCATTCTGGAGCAGTTCAAGTTACAAGGGCAGAGTCCCCCTACTAGTCCTCCAAGGTCCAAGCATGGTAATTTCCAGAGGAGAAGGTCTAGGTCAGCTGAGAACATCGATTTTGAGTTTCAGGAGAGTCGAAGATCTTCTTCAGCATCACATAGCTCAAAGCTGAAAGTGGCAAAGCTTGTGGATTTGTATCTTCAGGAAATTGGCAGGGATGTAAATTTGCCTCTGGCTAAGTTTATTGCAATTGCTGAGGCATTACCAGAATTTGCCAGGCATGATCATGATGACCTCTACAAAGCTATTGACATTTACCTAAAGGTAATTACAAGTTACTAGTTGGTTCTTAAGTTTATAATCATTCCAATTTTCGTGTTTAGGCATATTTCACCATCACGTACAGTTTAAGATGTTCCAAGGGTAAATGACAGGATTAGGTTCTCAACTTTCCATTATTCAAGTGGTTAGGTTCCTAGGGAAAATTGGTTTCACTGTCACATTTTAGGTTGTGGGTCAGCATTACCAGTAGATAACCAACCCTCTTGACCTTAAAAATCATGTCACAGTCATAATTTATTACTAACAGGATTAGGTTGCCCCACCAGTTATTTAGCAGGAATTAGTCCACAATTTGCTGATAACAATTTTGTGCATCCCCAGATTTGAATTCTGGATCAAACAATTTGTGATGGAGTTTAGTCTGATTCTTGTTGATGTTGAGTGATGTAACTTTTAAATGTGTTGATTAAAGTTGTTATATGCTTGGACATCAAAATCAGGCACATCCAGACCTGAACAAGAGTGAAAGGAAAAGGCTGTGTAGAATCCTAGACTGCAAAAAGCTATCAATGGAGGCCTGCATGCATGCTGCACAAAATGAGCTACTTCCACTACGAGTGGTGGTCCAAGTTCTCTTCTTCGAGCAAGCTAGAGCTGCCATGGCGGGCGGCAAAGTGACCGACTTGCCAAGCGACATCAGAGCTCTGCTAGCCACACATGACATTGATCCAACACGGCCTCCACCGCCCTTAAGTGCCTCTAGCATCATCCCTGCAGATGATCAATGGAGTGTCTCCGGCCTAAAATCTCCCAAATCAAAGATGTCAACACTACGAATGAAGCTAGAGGAAGATGATGATCTAAATCTTGATGACAATGGGATTGGGAGAAGCTCAAGGCTTAAGGCTTTCTGCTTACTGCCTACAAGACCCAAAAGAATGCTTAGCAAGTTGTGGTCCATCAACAGAAGTAGTACTACTGCAAGTGAAAAGAACTGAGTGATTTTGGTTTAGCTTTAAACATGGATATGGTCAAATCCAAAGACTTACCATATACTATGCCTTCTTCTTCTTCTTCTTCTTCATATATATTCCTTGTAACTTACTAGGAACAACCATTAAGAATCCCAATGTGCATTGTTCATGTAATCTCTTATAATAAGAAAGAAGATTTTCAGTGATCAAAATCTTTGGGTGAAAAATATCTCTAGTAGTTGAGACACCAATGTGGGACCAAATTAAGGTGTCTTTGTTTACAAATCTAGAACACCAGTCCTTGTCTCTTTGCTGCAAACTCATTGGATCCTCACCCTGATAATCAGATTTTATTCTTGGGAGTGAGTTCATGCATCTGACATAATATACACTTATGCAGTACTGGAATTAAATCATTAATCGAAGTTTGATTCCCCAGAAACAATAGATTCATGACAGCAGTGAATTTCTCATTTGCTATATTCTGTCTGAAAAATGTGAAGATACTATAAACAAATGCACCACATGAACAAGAAAAGACAAAACTCATTACCTTCAATCAAAAATTACACCATATCAAATCAGTGGTTGTGTTTCAATATTTTTTTACTCGATGGTAAATATTAGCTTTGCTTTTGCATTATTCAAGCTGGATTGGACATTAACCTACCTGGGACTGTGATACTACATGGAACTGGTCATGATGTAACAACCCCAAAACAAAAAGATGTTAAAATGCTACTCTCAAGTCCCACAACAAAAGTGACTGGAGACATGCCTCCCAACTTGTTATTATTGTTTGAGAAGGTGCATATCCTAGTCAAAATTGGTCAGAACTGCTAGTAGATCAAACAACTACTTATAAGTTGCAAGATGACAATTGTGCTCCAAAACTTTGTCGTTAGGGAATGTTTATGTTATTATGGTCAGGAATGCACAAGCTGAACAATGGTGGATTCGAAATCAAAACTTCTTTTAAACGAAATTCTGATACCAAGTTAGACAATCAATTATAACGCCAACTTAAAAGTTCAAATTATAAGAAATAATGAACTAACAGTATATACGAAGTTACTAACGACCTCCACCATAAGGTTGTTTCAATTATTACGATACGAAAGCAAATATTCACTTGCTTTCTGTTGCTTGTTTAGATTCTTGCCGTCTTCCCCATATTTGGCAATGTAATTGACTTGCAATTGCAGACACAATTAACTGGTGCAGGGTCACTTTCATTGTTCAGTTGATAAGTAAAGTTCCACGTCTATCAACCAAAAAGGATTAACGGCAACATGAATGGAGTTGCCATTGTTGGAACGGTAGGCGTACCGAGTCATTTGGCCATATGAATCACTGAGATCAAACTTGCATGCGGACATGTCACTGTTCCCAGGAAATTAGCTAGTACAGACACAGTTGGACTGAATTTGTTCATTTCTTATTTCATGTAGCATCAGAATAGGTGCTTTGATCCCTGTCCTTTCCACCTCTTTGTTTAGGAGTGCATGTAGAAGAAGCGCATTTGCTAGCCAACACTTATGGCTAATACAAGTGCGCTTCTTGTAGATATACTCAAAAGAGCTTCCTAAACAAGCATATACCGGATGCTGCTCTGCAGTATCCGTAAATTAGATGTGATTATAGTCTCTAGCTTGCACCTCAGAGAAGATCCTCTTATATTTTCTAACTATGAATCCACAATATTAATTTTGCAGTGCTTCTGTAAGAAGCACATCTGCTCCGTAACACTTATTGCTAGTACAAGTGCTTGTTGTAAATGTACTCAGAAGCGGTTTTTGAGCAGGGATTAAGCCAGTGCTGCGCTTCTTCAGATGCACTAAGAAAGTGCTGTTGTAACTCATAAAGCACATTTCTACTAATCCAACCAAATGTAACGTTTGAACGTTTCCTTTGAGTATCTGAATGCATTGCCACCAAGATGGTAGCTGCTGCAAAACTAATGTTTTCCCCTCGGTCTCATATCAGGAGTTCAGGACCCCGGACCATAAATTCCATTTCCAGCTAATTTGCTCAATAAAAATCATGAATCGATGATGAATACAATTATAGAGAATGCAGTGTCTCAGACACTCTAGCTACCTCAAAACCACGTGTGAATATGGGAGTAGTAACAACAACAGCGTACTTATTTTGCTCAAAATAAAAAACGGAATTGCTTTGCTAGCTTGTTCTCTTATTTTTAACATTATTATGATCATACTCATGAACTTTGTAAATGAGCAAGTATCAGCTAGCTAGCTTGCTGCAGGCTTGGATGTGGTTTCCATTCTTCCGGGGCGCGGCGATGATGATCCATATTCCAGGCTGCTCCTTGTCCTCTGGAGGCTCGGTGATTTGAAGCTCGCAGACTTATTGAGGCTAGGAGAACGGTGGAGCCGGCACCGGAAGGAACCTACGTGAGTTGTTGGGGAGCAAAGGCAGTTAGCACTCGGCGTCGCCCTAGACATGCTCTGCTGCCTTGTAAGGCCATTGTGATGACCACATGATGCTTGACCACATGCCATTTCACGTGGAGTACTCGGCGGATCATCCACCGGAATCTCCACCTTCATGATCACATCGCTCTCTCTGGCGAGCTCGTTCTGAGGATCATCCACTCCAACATTAATCTTCTTCTCTTCCTCTTCAGTTGATCCCTGCATCTTTCATTTCATAAAACACCTTCAACATGCAAAGAAATAAAACCAAAAGCTTCTTGCTTTTTAGGTATAAACGGATAGAAAGAGAGAAATAGAAAGAGTTAGACAAGAAGATAGATAAAGATGGCAAAAGGGTGGTGCACTCGGGACTCACTGCGATTAAAAACCTTGATGATGAGGCAGTGGGGGATGCGATATATCTTTTAATTATTTGTTTCTCTCTATCTCCTTTTTTCTCTCACGGGTGTGATAATCAAATCCATTAACGTTCCACCTCCATCTCTATCACTTTTGCTAATGCTCCAACCACTTTCTACTATCATCATCATCCATAAGATGGAGAGCACTGCGGCTCTCCAAAAACATCAGCTATATTTTCCTTCTATCCTTCCTGTTATTATGCAAAAGACCACTACTAAATCGGATCCATCCCAAATCTTTGAGCAAGGACATGGTCAATGAGAATCTTAAGGACTAAATCCGGCCAATAATAGCTCATCCAGAGTCGAAAGTTGTGGTCTGTGCTAACTTTTATCTAAATCGCCCTCATTAATATCCGTATAATTGCATATAATGAGAAAGATTGTTGGAAATGTTTGATCTGAAAGATACCTCTCTTTAGGGTATTCTCACAAATTCATAGTTCACATTCTCGTGGGTGCATGTCATTTTCTTTTTCTTTCCTTTCTCTTTGAACTCAAGGAAAGGATGACGAGCCATCAAATGCCAACCTTGTTAGGAAAAAGTACGGGATTCACAGAAACGCTGTGACCCTGCAAGTTGTTCTCAAACAGCAAGCAAAATTATAAGAACCTCAGTTTCCAAATAATGGAACAAGTAGTTGGAAGGAAATCTAAAAATTGATAGGCCCGAGTTTTTCTGGGCTTCTTGTGGCCCACACTGAACGTGTTGCTCCATTGGGCTTGTCAGGAACCACTAGTCCAGAAATGAACTAGATCAGATCTTATGAAGTGGATGTGGTTCCCTTACTAATGAATGAAGAACACAAACAATCTGTGATCTTAATCTGTGTGATTGCATGCATCTGATCAGCTTGATTGCTAATGAATGGGAGATTCTAAGAGCACTAGATATTAGTCTCATTATTAAACAAGTCATTAGCTCGAAGAAAAGTTAAGTGACTAATTAATATTGTATATAGCCCCTCCCCACATCGTTTCGATTAACTGCCCCCATAGTGTGATATGCTCTGCAACGTGGAAGTCCAATAGCGAATCATTATATACTGGTCCATCTTCTTTAAATCTCACTTATTAGTAATTACTTTTCAAAGACGTGCTTAAAATATGTACTTAAACCAAGAGACTAACGGTGAATTTGGTGTAGTTGAGTTTTTAAGTAAAAATTGACTTATACTTATAAGTATAAGGTGGGTGAGAGCAGGTTCTCATTTTCTATTTAAAATAACCCTTACTTTTTCAAAAAGCTACTGACATGTTGTGTTACCAAACACAAAACTGACTTATACTTATAAATAGAGGGGCTCATAAGCTCCCTCAAATGCACCATAAGACTCCTAAAACTAATAAAAACTACGAGGGCTCTTTCGATGAGTTGGGGATTGAGCAAGTGTTGTCTCTTATCATTTGTACTTAATTAAGTCAAATCTTGTAACACCCCTTAAGACCCCTGACTAGTAAAATATGGCATCTTCACATTGTGCTTGATTGGCTGTCTATTAGAGATGATTAAGTTCATTAGAGCCTTCAATGGCGACTGCAACAATACAAAATAAAAATGATAAAATACTTGTTACTTCTTATACTATGTACTGAAAAACAGATTTCTCCTTAAGTTTTCAAATTAAACTAAAACATCTTTAATCTTTCATTTTTTACCACTTTAGTTCATTTTGTTCAAGGACCGTCAAAATATTCCGTTAATTTTTTGTAATGACGAAAATACCACCATTTAAAATTAATTTTTTTGTTTATGTTTATCTATTCTTTTTTGGTTTGATATTATTGTTCTACTTACTATGTTTTTGTTCTACTTACTATATAAGAGGTAATTAATTAGACTCTGATAAAAAATTTGAAAAAAAGGGAAAAATAAAAAAAGATTTCAAACAAGGGTATTTTAGTCATTTTAACATCCAAGGTTTATCATCAATAAATTTATTTGACGGAATTGACTAAAGTGTTGACCAAGTAGGGGGTTCTTACCAATAGATACAATTTTCAGCTCATAATTACTAATAATAAGATTGTTTTTTAAAATTACCACTCGCAAGTTTCTATCTATCTCTAACAATTGCTGTTAATCCATAAATTACGAAATTACTTTTTTTACAATACTACTATATGTCAGTAGCATTGCGCATTTATGAGAATCATTGGTATTTCACAAACTGTTGTAAATTATTTGAATGTTAATTATACTGAGGGACAGTAGTAAATTGCGTCATGCTACTGACGCTTAATAATGTTAAAAAAAAAAAAATTTCGTAATTACCATTTAACAGATTATGTTAGTTAAATAGATTGAAACTTATTAGTGGTAATTTTAAAAAACAATTGCTATTAATAATTATGAGCTTAAAAATATAGTTATTGGTAATTTTTTAATGAAAGATTAAGAATGTTTTAGTTTAATAAAAAAATTCAGGGATAAAACTGTTTTTCATTCCATGGTATAAGGAGTAATTAATTTGTACGTTCACTGGTGAAGATGAATTGAAGTTGAAGGTAGCGACGGCAACAATACGAAATAAAAAAGATAGGTAACTTTAAGGGTTCGGTAAGCTTTGGCTCTGAATATGTGTACAAAAGCAGAGGGCTAGCAATAGTTTCTTCCCTTTGTTGTAGACTCTCGGTACAAACTTAAATGGAAGGGAAGGCCTGATCTGTGGTGCAGTGGAACTACGTACCTGATTTTCACTGTTACTTTCCCAAATACAGTGGTAATAAACTTCTGTTACTTTCCCAAATACAGTGGTAATTTACTTGTCCGGCCACTTTCACTCTACAAATTTTCTCCCACCTTATTATGTTTGTGTGTCGGGTCCACCGTCCCCACGTACTTGATGTGATCCCTTCCTCTGAGAAGGAAGATCAAAAACCTCCATGGGTGCTAGGGTTACATGGATTGCAGAAACCTGAATATAAGATACTGTCCGACAATAGTATCGTTTTCTTAAAATGGAAATGGAACTGAAAGGTCAAAGGCGCTCCTAGCCTTCAATATATTTGAGAAGTGAACCGCAAACCCAGAGTTGTGAAAACATTATCAGAAACATATATAAAGAATTGGATGAACTTGAAATATCTATTATCTATTATATATCGGAATTCTTACATATATTAGATAATAAACTTCATCTAATAAACACGGACAAGACGGGTTTGAACTTTTGGCCTCTCACTAGATTACAGGAAAAACTTAAAGTTCATAGTAGATACTCTAATAATAAAATGATCACTACTAGTGTAAACATTCTTAATCAGATACAAAAGAACGGTACACACACTCTAGGTGATTGATCATTATATACCACAAAAACTAGGCTTATGCTGGAGAATTACGAATAACTTAGTAGTTGCATAAGATCTCGATCAGGCATTTTGCAAACTACCCAAAAACTCAGGATAGTAGTACTGTTGGAACAAGCTGTGATCCATAAACACCATCGAGTGATCTGGGCTGTTCATCTGTAAGTGCACTGGCAGATCACTATAGAACGGTACGCTCTGCTCAGCCACTTCATGAACTCCATTGAAACTTCCAAGTCGTTGGAGTTGTTGATTCTGTTGCTGTTGTTGGGAGTCAAATTCAACCGAGCAAACATGTGGCTGCCGCACTTCTTTTACCTCCAACGTCGAATCAAAAGAGGTAGCAGGAAAATACTCCACAGATTTCGGAGGGTTTGATTCCTTGGAAAAGGGTTTCGGGAAGAACTGGTGTATCACTTCCTGTAATAGCCCTGTATCTGATGACTCTATGGGAAAGAACTCCGAGTCGGCGAAACTAGTAGCGGTGGCGGTTGCTTTTGTTGAGCTCTCGTAGAGCGGAAGCTCGTGTTGAGTGGCACAACTACTAGTACTATTCATCATCATACATGAAGACGAGCGTCCATGACTAGTAGTAGTACCAGAGGTAGTGGTGTTGTTGTTGACAAAAGAATTGCACCCACCAGCAGAGAAAATAGGTGAAGAAGAGCCATTTGTGAACTGAAACTGGTTTTGAGTGAAGCTCTGAGCTTGAGATTGAGGAGGGTTTGGCGAGATAACCGAAGCTGAGTTCTGAGATGGTGTAGAATTGTTGATGAAATTCCTCAAGAAAAGCATGTTCAAAGAAGCAGCAGTACTGTTAGCAGTATTAGTAGTGGTGCAACTCCTGTCGGAACCGGACCCGGAAAAATCATTTGGGTACGTCACGTACGGAGGCCAGTTGGGAACGTATTGGCCGTAGCCGCGAGCAGCGTTACTGTGGTATTTGACCGACGGCTGAGATTGCTTCGGGTGGTGGAAAGTGAACG
The DNA here is from genome assembly GCA_963682095.1 of Potentilla sterilis. Lineage (NCBI taxonomy): Eukaryota > Viridiplantae > Streptophyta > Magnoliopsida > Rosales > Rosaceae > Potentilla > Potentilla sterilis. The sequence continues at coordinate 43,979,252 of OY821761.1, read as the reverse complement.
CCGGAACAAGATGGTCTTGAGTTGTGGCGGGGTAAACGAAGTTGGTACGAGCCTTGACGCCGCGCATGGCTCGGGCGGCGCAGTCATAGGCGCATGCAGCCTCCTCAGCGGTGTCGAAGGTTCCGAGCCACCGTCTTTCCTTGGAGTGAGGGTCCCTGATCTCAGCAGCGTAGCGTCCCCATGGCCTGCGTCGCACGCCGCGGTATCGTAAAGTGGAGGCAGAACCGGCGGAGGCTTCCTTAAGGGGGCGCTTGTTGGTGGCGGTTGCGGCGGTGGAGGTAGACTTTTTGGAAGGGACAACAACGGGGTCGGGCTGGGACGTGGGGGTGAAGCCGTTGAGCTTTCTGAATGCTTCTTCCATAACTCTGTTTGGTTGAGGGGTTCAAGGGGTTGAAACAAGTGAAAAACTCAAGTATATTTGCTTGCTTTGGAGAGAGGGCAGTGTTTGTTAATGGAGGCTGGTAGTTGACATAAACCAACAGTGTGGGTATGTGTATTTATAGGCGAAGGGATCGAAGTGATGAAGGAGGTGGGAAGTGATTTATTTGTTCCATCTATGCATGCATGGCCGGGTTTACATGTCAATGGCGCCATACATATCATTGTCACATAGCTCAGCCGTACGTGGTATGGGTTTTTTTTTTTTTCTTTTCTTTTCTTTTTTGAAGATCTAAATCTTGAAAAAATGATTACAAGTGCGCACGTAGCTTTTAATAAATAATTCTATCACATAATTTCGGAATTGTGTGGTAGGTTTGCATTTGCTATGCCAGCTCAGGAGGAGAGTAATTGCCTTCGACTATTTCCAAGAGCAAAGCAAGAGGAAAGTCGGAAGTAAAAACATGATGTGCAGTGACGATTTTAGATTAGGGCATTGGAGAAAATGGCATGTTCCTTTTCTTCTTTTTTCCCTTAATTTCCATAGTACGCTAAAAAACCCACTGCTGAAAATAGTGGAAAATTTACACAACCTATCCATGAGCCTGGAGTTTTGGGCAAGAACATGAGGTAGAGTTCCCAGCTAGCTTGGTCATTTTAGTTAATTGAGAAAAAAACAAGGATTATAGTAATGTTTATAGGTAGTTGGAGAAGAAGAAGAGCTCCGAGTCTTTCTTTCTCTGTCGCATTTGGTTTATAAATCTGAATGATTACACTGGCGGCGCTCAGAAGTTGTTCCTCCCCTTTGGTTTATGCTATAATAATAACTTCTAGCTTTCATTTGCGCGAGCAAATTGCATATCTATATGCCATTTGAATATATACTGGAAACTGGAGCTGCTAATTTTGCATATTACAGATGGGGTTAGGGTTTCAAAAACCAAGGATTTATGGGTCACATGGACCTGTCTGATGCTGAGGGTTTAATAGGCTCTTAAAAGGGTTGGGTTCTAGACCCTTTTTAGCTCTGTTGGTTGTGAGAGATGGTGACTAAAGTTGTTTGTGGATTGCACTCCTCGAGTCAGAGCTTGTCCTCTATCTATTTGGTTTAACAATTAACTAGAAAATTATATAATCGAGAGCAAGCTAATTTAGCTTCAAGTAGCAAAAGAACCCTTTTCAGGAGCTCAAACTAGAACCACAGTTATGGTAAAGAATCCTCTCGTTCCTTTCAGAGAAGAGTTGGGAATATTTCTTTGAAAATTTCACTTATGGGGAATTGGGGATTGCTCCATTTCAAAGAATAAGTTTACCCTTTTGCTTTGTTGCTAAACAAGGCTATTAATCGTAAGGGGGTACCAAAGAACCCGTCAGTCCAACAAATAAACCTGGAAATATAGCCAAAAGTGCCTATGTGCCCAGTTCATACGCAACAAACAATGCAAGTTGTACAACTCGAAATAGAAAAAATACTTTAAGAAAATTTATTTTTTTCTTGGTTGTGTTGTGATCACTAGATATGAACGTCTACACAGAAATTTGACATTTGTCATTTTTTTCCTAGTCAGCATCGTTGAAAGAACAGTATTGGAAAAAAATTCTCCGATCAAACCAAAGGCCAGAAGCCCAGAACCCAACGAACCCTTCCTTATTTTCTTCTTAACTTGCCCAAAATCGACGGCGATACCATCGGAAATCTAACTACTCTGAATTAAATTCGACACCTCAACTTCCCGCTCTTTTTTACTCAAAATCATAATTCGTGGTTTCAATTCTCTTGATCAAATTCTCTTGCCCACACCAGGGCTGTACATCAAGGTCTCCGATTCTTATCTGGTTATATGGAATTTTAATTTGTCAATTAGGTTGAGATTACCCAATTTGGTTTAATGCAGACAAACCGAATCTCAACATAATCAAATCAGAAATTCGGGGGGCATACAAACCCGAGCTCTAGTTCCCAATCTAGTTTATTGCAACCAAACGGAATTTCAATTAATTCAAATACAACTGGAGGTTCAATTATAATCCTGCTCTCGTCGAACACCTCCCAGAGGAGGATTGGGATCTCAAGAATGTCGCGTAGAGCGACTCTTTCGATTTCGAGAGTTGCTTCGCCTCCACCGACCTCAAACACCTGGGCTCCCCAACTCGACGAGCTGCCGGAGCATTGGTGGCAGTCCAAGCTGGTTTGGCTCTTGAGATTCTGTTTTCATCGAATCCTTGACTGAAAGGTTGGAGTTTGAACTGCCAGATTTCGGAGAAGACGATGGCGAGGAGCTCCTCGATCTCAGTCTTCAGTTTAGATTTTGGTCGGGTTCCAGCTTTGTTGATTCAGGGAGGTTGAGGCGGAAAAAACCTGACAGATGACATGGTGGTAAAAGGGTTGATGTGTCGGCTTCTGAATGGGTAGTCCCAGTATCCACGTGGTGTGTTTCAGTCGGCCAAAGCCAAGAACTTCTCAACATTGATATTCATTATTCAAAGAAGCTATCATATCAAACCAAAAAAAGTAAAAATATAAAAGAGAAGCTATCATATCAAAAACCGGATATAAATCGTTCTTCATGCACAAGGAACTGTGTTGCGGTGGGGGATGTGCGTATAAGGCTCGCCCTTGTCTGTTTGATAAGGTCACTTCATTAAGCAAGTAACCGGTGTTTGTTTTGGCTATAATGAGAAAACTGACCCCAGAGGAGCAGATTTAATACCCACATCTGAGACAGGGAGAGTAAACGACGGTGAAGTGAAGGCTTTAATTAATTACAGGGGGAGAGTTTTGAGATCGAAGGGGGGAGACGCCAATGCATATACCAGAGGATTGAGCAGCCAAGATTTTAACGACAAGAAGATCCCGTACTGTTAGAACCAGGCAATAGAATCAAATCGACCAAGAGACATCCCAGCTTTTTTCACAGGAGGATGCCAATGAAAAACCCAGAGATTTTATGACTCCCCATTTAATCGATATGCATGAAATGGTCCGTCCATTACAGATATATTTATTATGTATTCTGTAAGGGGTTGCGACTTGCGAGAAGGGAATGAATGTCTTCGAAATGGCTGAAATGCATTTCATATCATGCATGTCGTTGTAAAACGTTATTCAATGTACAATTTCTACTTCCCAGGCTTCATAACATGATATTCATTGCCCTGTCGTTATTTACCCCAAGTAAAAATAAATTATGTCCATCGACTCCACCGTAACAATTTGAAATTCCAGTATTAATTGTAAGAAATCCATTATTCAGAATAATAAAATAGGAATTATGGCTTTGTCTGCTATGCACCTATATATGTGTTTATGTGCCACATGCATAAGTGATATGTCTTGTTATCCATTTTAGGATAAGAAAAACGGAGAAACTAATTATTTACGTATAAGTTATAAGTTCAATCGGAGAAGGAATAAATCGATATTATCATTTATTTGAATTGTTTAATTTCTTTTTCTTATAATGATAAAATCAAGTGTTTTGTCTGTTATTATAATTAAGCGGTAATGAGTTCCTTGTTGGTTGCTACTATTTAGTGAGGTTCAAAGTAAGTGTCGTCAATCATATTTATCCTCCGATAGTAACAAAATGAGAAAGCTGTGCTTAATTATGATAATTATACTACATTGTAATCGTGCTACATATCGAGTTATGTTTATATTATGTTACCACTATGGCAAAACAACATTTTAGGATGTTTACTATATCCTAATCGTAACGAGGGCATTAGGTTCACTTTCTCTTTTACCTCTTGTATTCGAGGGTTTTATTAAATGAAACAATTGAAATAAGGTGCACTGCCAAAACATCTACAAGCTTTCCGAAGCATCCATTGCAAACCAGTTACAAGTTTCAGTCAAGCTGTACCTGAGTGGTACGGTGTGCTTCTATGGAGTACTGATAATTAGGTGTTTAGGGCCGGTTTGTAAGTCTTCTTTCCCGACTTTTATGCTAAAGTAGAATTTATATCCTACGGTTCGTATATTTGGGGTGCGAAACTAATGGCTTGACATTTAGAATCGGCGTTTAGGCACAAATTCCAAAGTTTTAAATGTTGCGAACTTCCCAATTAACTGATAGCTTAATGATAAGGTAAAAAAATGAAGTAAGAAGCAAAGCAAACTTTCATCATGAATTAGCAGCAAGATTTGCAGTATGTAATAGACTCGAACAAGATTTGATCAATTGAGAGAGAGAGAGAGAGAGAGAGAGAGAGAGTTTATGGCATGGGCTACAGCTTTTAACGGTACCTGCTGCTATGTACGAGCTTTCTTCACCAAACGAAAGCAAACAGAACCATAATATCTGGGTCTGATACTAATACAGGCTGCTGCTGCTGCTGCTGCATACATGCAAAAGCAAGCCAGCTTTTCTCTCTTCTATTTCATATTTCCTGCTTCAATTTGTTTTCTTCCATTAAATTCGTTAGCTCACTGCTGCAACCATTCTGCTTATCCGATCCAATTTTTCTTTGGCAGATCGACAATGATTTAAGCGTGTGTTCTAGACTTCTAGCTCAAAGTCCTCTCTGCTGCTTACCGTTATCGAACACCGTAAAATTTATGCATATGTGGAACTTAATTTTTGATATAGTAAATTGGTAAAATATGTTTGCATTGATAGTAAATTGGTAATGCACCTGACGTATCAACGTTATATATGTAAGTATTTGGATTTCGATCATACTATGCAATAAAGCCATTGTAACAGTGCGGGAAATTCACCCAAAGATAAAAAAGCATCATTGCAGTAATAATTCTGAAACCGGCCGGTACGTTGTAAATTATTACACTGGAATGGAAGTCAGTGATCACCGATGGAAAAGACTACTGTACGTACGTAGCTAGTCCTTTTAAGTTTTCCATGAGATGGATGGATGCATGGAAATTTACACAGAAAGAGGAAGTAAATTACCGCTGAGAATTACTAGACATTCCAAACTTTAACGACCCGCTGGGTCATTACCTGACCCAGAATGAAATCGGCTCCATCATTTCCCAGTCTTACACGCCCAACCTCTTCCACATCCAAATATACCCAGGCAAACCCCAGTACTCTACTCACACCAGCATTAGCTATCTGTACCTACCTACCTATTACCTATTATATATTCAATGTTTCTAAACAGTTCATGAGTACTACTTGCACAGTTCTACTTGGCATCAAGTGCAACACATGGTAACACGATCCTTCTTTCTGGATTTGGCCGGGAGTTCTTATTAATTTCCACAAGGTAATCCCGGTCAAGTTCATATTTTTTGGCGTTATAAGATTGAGAAATTAATATTGTATGTGGCATGTATCTCATCCGTCTCACCGGTTTAAATTAAAATTTAACATTTGATGGTATGATTTACTTAATAATTATTATTTTCAGTTTCAGAACTTAAAAACAAAGTAAAATTACTTGAATTTATAAGTAATGTGGTACGGATAATTCTGATGAGGGGAGTGAAATTTACATTCTTATTTTTGCAAACCACACTCTCATATCCACCTACTTTATTACTTCAGTTTCCACAATTACCCCTTATATCAACTGTACCACCTCTTCTTCACATCTCTTCTTCGATTTGTATCAGCAATGGTTTTTTTAGCCATGTGGTAATTTTCTCACCGGATTGAATGGACCCTAATTAATCAAACAGTCCACCCACAAATTTCATCCACAAAATCTTATCAATAAGGTTTGCAGATTATATTTGTCATGGGCTTGGTAGAACTGCAAGAGCTCGAGATCGGAGGAAATTATGGTTCTGACTTCTGAGAGGAAAGTCGCGCCGATTCTCTTTCTCTTCTTTTCTTCCTCAACAATGGCGTCGTCAAAATTTCGAGTTGTACCGGCCGGGATGGTTGATGCATGGATATATACTCCTTTGGAAAAAATAGAATAATATATTGCTTGTTTGTTTGGGTGAGAGATTTGGTATCTATTGATCCCCACCATAAACGTTGATTCGAGCAATGATAGATATTTAGTCATTAATCCTAATATGAGTGCTAGATGAAAAACATGAAATCATGGAAGGGGACGAGTGACGTCGACACCATTTAATTTAGATTAGAAAAGAGAGAGGATGAATGAGGAAGATGGTAAACAAGTCAAGGGTATAATAGGAATTTCACTAGTTAAGGATTGTGGTTTGTAAAAATTAGAGCGTAAATTTCACTCCCCTTGTAATAATACTAACCTAGCTTATTTCCTTGCAGCTGAAATGAGAATGATGAGAAGAAGATGAGGAGAGGTAGGCACATATGGGTTTTAAATTTCATAAGAGGCAAAAAAGCAAGATTCACAGCTTTTAGTTAATTTTGTTGTAGGCTCCGGCAACTACTACAGGCAGAACTCGGCTTTGGTGATCACTGGACATGAGATCGTTGGAAGAGACTAGCATCAACCTCTTCTGTCCTGCTTTCTTTCTTTCTCTGTCACTACTTTTTCCTTGAAACTATAAACCTAATTTTGTTTCTTCTTCTTCTTCTTTCATTTTACTGGAAAATCCGACGGTTCATTTAGGCTGCAGCCTATGCCTTTACAGAATGTCGAAAAACGTTTGAAAATTACAGAGGCCGGGTCTCTAGAGAGAGAGAGAGGCAGAGAGAGAGAGAGAGAGAGAGTAGGGGACAACGCGTGGAATGAGAGAACATCTATATATGCATGCATGCATGAACTGCACGACAGCAGCTGACTAATAATTATTGTTTTTCTTTTCGTATTTGTTTGTACAGAAATTAAATAAATAAATTATAAATTTTTCTACTTATCACTTAATAATAAAATCATAATTTTTAACTATTCACAATTATTTTATCCGTTATGCACTGAAATCTGTCTTAAATAAATTTTACCAACTATTGCTCTATTTTAGGTCGCATATAAATAAATTTTACTATAAAAAACTAACACCGACTTACTAATAAATTTTACTATAAATTTTACCAAGTATGTAATATATATGTCCGTACTTACCATTGAAGAGTAACTGATGAATAAGTGTGGGATTCCATACTCCCCGGCTCCATGCCAATAGTAAGTGTACGTGGTCAAATTCAATAATGAGGTATTTAATTGTAGTAAGACTTTTAATTTTATGCTTAGAGTTTGAGTCAAATGACTTTTAATTTTATGCTTAGATTTCGTGTCTGAAGTTTAGTGCGGGAAACTTTTACTTTCTTTTAAGTTGAAAGAATACATGTCTTCTCCCCTCAACTCATTATAATTAATGTTGCCTATATTCATTAGTCAAACTCCATTAAAGTATTAATCAACGATTTAAAATTAAAAATCATCTTTGTAAACTATATCATCAAATTATCAATGAACTTTTCAAGTGCATTAACAACTACTTAGAAGTGTTTTTTTTTTTTTTTTTTTTTTTATCATCGATCGATCCTGTGCATGTGCAAGATAAAAACAAAGAGAAAACGTTTATTTAGCTAACAAATAAAATGTTTCAATAAATACCGGTACATAGGACCTTATTGTATATAACAACTCAAGGACCAAAACATCAGATTCCCTCTGCCAGATATTGCATCATGCTTGCTTCAACGTCCAGTTTCCCTCATGGCCCATATCATTGTATTCTACCTCTGTTACCTTCAATTCCTGGATTCAAGATTTATGATGCTTAAATGTTGAATTAAATGCCTATGAACAAAATATAAGGATGGTGACGTACACATGTATCCGACGAACTTATATCTATGTCATGGAATTTGTAGTTTCCTCAATTAATGATAGCATTACTAGATGGTACAGAAGGAGGACAGATCGTAACAGGTATAGATCCCACCCTCCTACCACACATTATCTAGATACTTAGTTTGAACTTAATTCACCTCCATCGTGAAAGTAAATCCAATATAGTTTTAGATCAAGATGTCCATGACATGCCCGGCAACCATAACTACATATCGTAAGCAAGTGTCATGCATATGTTTGAATTATTTTTTCTTAGTTTAGCACTCTCTTCTCATTTATCAGTTCTAATTTCTTATTGTTGTCTAAAACAGTACTGAATTAAGAAAATAACTCATAACTTAAATAATTTTGGTTAAAGTTCCACCTGGGTCTTCCGTTAAAATTAACTTAAAGGTTTTTCAATTCTAGTGCTACCATGGGCATAATTCGAAACCGCGTATCCTACACTTATTCTCCCATATGTATGTCATCTGCTCTCTTGAAGTATATATGTCAAAACCCAACTACAAACTACACAACATAATCGTCAGTTGTCATCACATCTAGCACGAAGGAAGCAAAGGAAGAACAAAGTCTGAGATGTGAATTTACGCTCATGTCGGACTGGTTAAGAGAAGTAGCTTTCTTTGTTTATCTCTGTCAGGATCTTGCCTCCCTAATACTCTCATTACAACCCACCAATCATACTCCACGTGTGCCCTAACACTGAACAATCATACATCCCTTTTTAATTTACACAATACTAGTTCAAATCTGTGTACGTATACATCATCTGTGAATATAGAAAAGACTATAGGAGGCTAAGCAGCAGTAGTAGCAGTGGCAGAAGTAGCACTCATCATTTCCCCTATTCCTATTGCTCTTAATGTGGCGGCTGCCTGCCCCTGCAGTAGTTGACTTTTACTCAAAACTATTACACACTGTTTGTAAGAGTTTTCTCTAGAAACAAATCATCGAGGGAAAATTAAGGAGGATTAGTTTCCCAGAATAATTACAATTAACTGTTGGAGACTTGGAGTTATGGTATAATAAAGCAGCTAGGGGAAGTTAATACTGATCGAATGGTGTGGATGGATCGAGATGCGTCGACTGGGAATTGAGCAGAGGCGTGCGAGACAAGTTAGACAACAGAAACTTAACACAACCTGCTTCTTTTTCCCAGTAGTGCTTTATGCTTTTCCTGGACAAGAAAATGAATGGCATTACATTTGAGAGAGGTAGAGGCCGGGTAGGTGTGAGTGTGTATGGAGGTCTAGCTTCGTTAGCTTACCCAGGCTTTGGGGGATCGATTGCAGTAACCATGAGCTTACAGAACACTGTCGTGCTTTATAGATCAGCCGGTGCTGGGTTTTACTAGTTCTATGATTTTGTAGCTTCGTACCATGCTCATTCTCTGGTCCCCTAACCTAGCTCTTCCTCTTCTTCTTCAGCATTTGATTAGGGTTTACACGGTTTGCATGACAACAATGATCTGTATGTTTCTGCATATATGAAAACAATGCCTAGCTATGTACGTGAACTGCGGTGGTCAATCTCAGTTACTCTGTTCCCTTTGGTTAGAAAGCTAGGTTGGATCCTCCACCCCCTCGGCCTTCGTATTGAATGGATTAGAGGGATCCAGAGTGAAGGCCATAAAGGCCGGGCAGCAAGCTAGTCGTAACTAATTAAACTCTTAATTATAGAAAAGAACAGAAAAGGTTACCTATTCATACAACAAACATATACGTACAATTTATTTTCCCCAAAGCAGTTGATTACTTGATTGCCTAAGTAACAAATTATCCAAGTAAAAGAACCTAGTGCATGCAATGAAGATGCACCTCCTTTGCTATCCAAATTCTTTATCCTAAAGCTAGAAAGTAGAAACATTTTTGCAGGGTCTTCATTCTCGAACGATATATGCGTCACGATCTTTTGCTACATGCAGGGGCGGAACCAGGATTAAATTATACCTTGGGCTAGATTTAAGAAGAAAAAAAATTGATTATTTTTTTTTTTGAGGTTTGGAACCCAATGGGAGGCTCATCCTCAAGGCTTTGATATTATCATTCAAAACATAATATAGGGGGGACATAAAACCAAAACCCTGTAAATTACATAAATAATATAGCTAGCTGAACTTTACTCTACGAGATCCGCTCATTTCGAACTCAGCAATTACATCATTATTATCAATATTATCCGCATATGTCCATTCAATATAAAGAACCATTAAATCATCAAGAAAATCATCATTCATCTTATTTCTAAGTTGACTTTTAATGATGTTCATAGATGAGAATGTCCTCTCTGTTGTTGCTGTAGAAACTGGAAGAGTCAAAATAAGACAAATCAATCGATAAATCATGGGGTAAAGTGATGACTTACCGAATTCAACCAACCGTCGACACAAATCAGATACAGAAGTTGTCTTTGCAAATCTTGGATCCTTATGAACATCTGCTATAAAGAACTCACACTCCAAATCTAGAACAAGCATATCATATGATGAAAAGTCTGAAGGATAAAACTTCAAAGCAAGTTTACACACATCTTCAGGGTTGAATGCTCGAAAATTATAATGTGGATCAAATGAATCACTAAGAAGAAGAATCTCCAAGGAACTTTCTGTAAATCTACTTTCAAGCTCTCCCAACTGAAAGTCTATCACAGCATAAAGTAGATTGACACGATAATAGTGCTCATTTGAAATATTGTTTTCACAATCCCTCAACCCTTTCTTGTAAGGAGCTGTTATATCCGGCATAGAAATAGCATGCTCAGCACAAAATGCTCTAACCTTCATAATCAAATCATCCCAACAATTTTCTCTCATATCTTGAAGCTTTTCTTTTGTTATTGAAAGAAAATGCAAAGCATTCAATATGTCCATGTCTTTTCTTTGCAAAGCTTGACACAAAAAGTCGGTAATCCTCATAATATCATGCATCATTAGCAAACAATACACAAAATCAAACTTTTTCTAACAAATTCTAACAATTACTAAATATGTTTTTTGATTACTAAATATGAATGTCCAAAAACCCTAACTTTGGGAGGTTTAATTTATCAAATAAGAAAGAACTCAATAAAGGAAGAATTGTTTACCCCGGCAGAGCAACAGGGGCGGCACCGCGGCACTGTGCAGCCTGGCAGGAGCGGGGTGTCAGGGCAGAGGCGCGGAGGTCGGCGGCGGCGGTTCTGAGAAGGCAGCTTGGGGGGTTTCTGAGAAGTGAAGTTTTGTTTTTTGAGAAGGGGGGGGGGTGGGTTGTGGGTTTTTTTGGGGTGAACTGAGAAGAACAGAGAGAACATAAAAGAGAGGTGTCGGGGTGACTTCTTGTAAATAATTTTTTTTTTTCCCTTTTCCAAAAACACTTTGGGCTGAAGCCCATGTTGCCATGGGCTGGGTCCGCCCCTGACTACATGTATGATTTCTTTCCTAATTAGACTGATGTGCACAGGGTCCTCTATCAGATCTCGAGCTGAATCCAAGGTCCTTGTACCATTGTAAACTAATTTCTAAGTTTCCCATCCAAATTAACAAAGAACTTAGTTTCTTTTATTGGAACCAAACGAGGCCTTAGGATTTATACAAGGGGTTGCATGGAGCATGCATGCATGTATATGCATGCCAAGTTGCCAACTATATATATATATATATATATATATATATATCCTATGAAGCATATATATATATAGTACTATCAATGTGATACGCGGTAGTCTTCGCCAGTTTGGCTAGCGGTAGGCTTCACCAGGCCATCTTCTTCCTTGTTATTGAATGAGTGTCTCTTGTAATGGGACAAGAGTGAGAGACCATCAAGGGCAGTAAAGATAACATAATCGTTCCAAATAATGTAAATAAGATGGCCTATTGGACTGTGGTACTAACCCTATGCAAATTAGGCCACGAGTAACAAGAATGAATTGTGAGGCGAATCCTATGTCGGCCATACTTTAGGTTTGTTCAATAACTAAATCTGCGATTATGATTTTCGTTCTCCAAACATAATCATCAAGCAAGAACCTCAAGTAAAAGGGTGGCTCAAGTAGTTGTTACTAATCTCAACCTTCTTAAGCCCAATTTAGCCATTTTCACCTATGACCCAATTAAGCGAGCAATAACCGCATGTATAAGGCCGGCCCAAGTATATTATAAATACTTTTTTGAATAAGGTACATGAGGTTTGTTGTTTGAATGAGCAAGATATGCAGTTCTGCAGGATATATATATATAGGTTATTTCTTACATGACTAGGCGGTTGCAACTTATTTTGTCACTCATCTCTTGCCATTGGCTCTATGTTTTGTGTTTTTGGCATACCTCGATCTTTAGCTCACTTTTGAAAATGACACATCTGATTTAGTTGAGTAGCATTGTAGTATTGTTCTTCATGAAGTGGATGCATGTTCACCCATGTAAGTAGAATTGTAGAAATGGAACAGGCACACCTTCTTTATTGCTAATTAGTCCTCGCTAGCTTTCAAATATCATTCATTTCCAAATGATCATCACAAGATGGTGTCTTGCAGAGAATGAAATCCCAAGTCTTATACAATGCATGCCATAGATAAATGACCTAACTGGCACCCTTATTTTGATACAACACACATTTTCATAGTGTAAAGTTAATACTCTCCATCCCATAAGTCATCAAGGGACTTGAATGGTCCAGTAGCCGTAACCAATTCTTCTCGAAGCATCATTTTGCGCTGTGGGATTTGATCGATCTTCTCAAGGTCCTCTGCAGTTAATTCCCAGTCGAACACCTGCACATTCTGCTTCAACCTCTCCTTGTTGTAGCTCTTCACTGCAAGAGTTGCCCCTACCTGATAAATCCATCTAATACAAATCTGCAACCAAAACAAGTACCACAAATAAGTCAAAGTCTATATGTTTGCCATACTAATGGTAACCAGTAAGTGTCTACAGCAAAATCACATGTAGTTCAATTTACCTGAGCAACAGTCTTTCCACGAGCTTCAGCGATTTCATTTAGCACTTTGCTTTCAAGAACATGATTGGTTCCCCAATTAGTTCCAATGGCACCTAATGGGGAGAAGGCAGTCACAACTATACCATTGGCCTTGCAGAACTCCCTGAGCTTCTTTTGTTGCCAAAATGGGCTCATCTCAACCTATACACACACAAAACTGATCAATCTTAATTAAAACTTCAGTCTAATGCAACTAAAATTGCTAGGGGAAGAAAAGGGACCAACTCACTTGATTGACTGAAGGAGGAATAGTAGCAAAAGAGAGCAAATCCTGAGTCTTCTTGGTAGAGAAATTGCTGATTCCAATGGACTTGGTGAGGCCAAATTTCTGCGCTTGCTCCATAGATGCCCACACACCCTTGAAGTCCATAGGCATTTGGTCCTTCTCTTCCAGTATGTGACTCAACTTCCCAGGCGTGGCACTGATGGGCCAGTGAATCAGATACAGATCAACATACTCTAATCCAAGATTCCTACACAAAACAATTCGCACAGAATTATTCATCACCCAATTCATTAACAAAAACTCAAAACAATTTTTTGTTACCCTAAATCGCTAGACTTACAGAAGAGATTTCTTAAGAGCAGGAAGGACCAGGTGATGGTGAGCATCGTTAGACCAAAGCTTGGAAGTGATGAAGAGTTCGTCACGAGAAGACACAAGTCCGAGTTCAAGTGCTTGGGCTATGGCCACTCCCAGACTCCGCTCTGAGCCGTACAAGGAAGCCGTGTCGAAATGGCGGTAACCGAGCTTGATGGCCTCGAGAACAGCCTCAATCAAAACCTCTGGTTCTAAATTGTTGGATGCTGTGCCGAAGCCAAGAACAGGCATGGTCCTGCGGCCGTTGGAGGATTCAAGAACCACCTCTGGGACTTTGGTTGTTGGCATCTTGATGGATTTTACTGAAAGATTGCTTCTGTTTGGTGAGTTGTGGACTTTTGGGATTGAGAAAAAGTGAGATTGTGTGGTATTTATAGATATCGGGTGTTCTTCAGTTCCGTAGAGAATACTCCACTATTTGGGAAGTAACGTCATTGCTCATGTATGCCGACTAGAAGGCCGGCTGCCGAGGGACCCGAGTGTGCTTACTGGGCCTTATGGAACCTAGCATGAGCAAAGAAGAAAGTTTGAACCTGTGAGCCTTATCGAAATTTTTCTTTCTTTCAATATTTGATGTCATATTTCGTTTTGAATCACGAATTATATTTCGTTTTTGATAATGCCAGTTCAGAATGTAAATTAAAGGAGCATTCATGAATCAATAATATGCTGGTTTTACTGGTCTAATGCATTCTCTTTTCTGATTTACATTTTTCAACTTTCTCAGGATATCCTGGAAGTCGACAATCTCGAAGAACCTTTGGTCACAAAGGGCAGTGTGATATGAACTTTAAGTGAAACTAGACTCTGTAGTTCATTAATGAAAAATGGTTAAAACTTGGTTTATCTAGCTTTCTGCTATGTAATCTGAGGGCATTTCATTTGCTGAATATAAGTAAAGTTACACACTACTGTATCAAATGTTAACATGTTGATGTGATCAACTATGGCAGGAAAGCTGCAAGCAATTTGCTGGAAGGCGTTCGAGCATCGAAAGAGGTAGTATTGGACTTGGATGTGTTATAAATGTAATCTTGATTCTATCTATGAAGTGCTATTTAAATTAATATGAGTGAGTTGCAGACTACATTTTAGAAGTGTACTACTGAAAATAAATTATCTAGTGCAAGTTATTAAATACATGTCAATTGCAATTATATGAGTTTTTATTCATTGCAGTGGAGAACCCTTAATTTGATATGTAATTTGCTTATAAAAATGTTGTGCATGTTTGGTACCTAGTACTATTATGAATCACCCTGTTTTTAATACTTGGCCTACTCTCACTTGAGTAGGCTTACTCAGAGTGGGCTTACTCAACACTAGTTTAAAACATGTTTGGTGATGCAGTACTGCCTAAAGTAGGACTGACTCTTCTGGTATGCATTATTTACCTTCTCGTTATCTTTTCTTCTCTTCTAATATAATTATTTTATGAATGTTCAAGGAAGGTTAATTCCGTAACTTCCGTTGTGTGTCTTGACCTAATTAGACTAGAATAGTAGTTACCTTAGTAGATAGGGAATCCCTGATTACTTGGGATACTTGATGTAATGCCTATATAAAGGCCTCCTTATCTATCAATAAAAAAACGCTTTACATCTATATTGTTTCTCCTACAACACGTTATCAGCACGTAGTTTCTAACCCTGTGCTTGATAGCAAAAACCCTAGCTTTTTGCCGAAAAAAAAAAAAAAAAAATTTCAGCAACCCTAGCTTTTCTGCCGGCAACTGCTTGTCGGCAAAGAAGGCCCTCCCCAGAAATCACTTTCTGCCGGCAACCCCTTCGTCGGAAGAAAGAAAACAATCCCAGGGCACCAGGTTCTACCGACAACTCTTTGTCGGAAAAGCTAAGAAGCCCCCAGGAACTTTTTGCCGACAACCAATTCGTCGGTACATCATATACTATTGAACTGCCGACGACATCTTTGTCGGCAGAGGCTGAAGAAGCTCTGGGCACCCTCCGATGGTTCGACGGCGTCCTCTCTCATCGCCTCCCCGCCGCGATGCAATCCAGAGACGACGCCTGCTCGGTCGACGCCTCAGCCCGAAGCCGCTCCAATCCGGCGGCCCACCTCGATGCTTCGACGAAGCCCTAGCGCGCTCCAACCTAGTCGTCGCAGCCTCTGACGTCGCCGCCTCTGTCGACGCAGCCCAAACGACGTCGATGCCCGGATTTGCACGCCTGTACGCAGCTTAGCGCCGCCGACCCAGTCCTGCTGCCCCGATTCGTCACCGTTTCAGTCAGATCCGGATCTCCAGATCTCGACCCGGACCCTTGGGCCTGACCCGACCCGTGTCCAACCCGACCCGATTCGGCTGTTAAACGAATTCTACTGTGCAAGGGGCAAAACGGTAATTGTACTTACCTCAGTTAAACAGTTTTTACCCTACGGGTTAAAAACAGTTACTGCAGTAATTCTTTTTATTAGTTTTACTGCTCCATATATGGTGAATATGACTAACCATATGTTTTTCTTTTCCATGAAACTTATTGCACGACGCATCGCGATGTAATTGCGAGGATTATTTCGTTGCACGTACATGGAAGAGCATCTTAATTTGCACAAGGATCAGAACCGAGTCCTTAAGCGCAATTTTTAAACGCAGTTCATTTGGCGAACTAGCATGTATGATTTAATAAAAGTTCCCGTTCTTTCGCAATTTCAATTACTTGAACTTGTGTATATGTGTTGGAACTTGTGTGTTTTTCAGGACGATACAAAGGGGCCCCACCCACCCCTGCGTATCACAGTATTTATGGGGTAACTGTGATGTTACCGTCCAAAGTTGTGCTTGTGGCTGTGATGTCACTGTGAACCACAACTCTTCGTGAATATTTAATCACGATTCCGACATAATATTGTCGATGCTTGTGACGATCCTAAGGGAGTCACAAAGGGGACAAACTCATGATGTGTGACGGAAATTGTCACTGTAACATCGATATGTGACGGAAATTGTCACAACCAATTGAATTGAGTAACCAGAATCTTGGTCTCGACCATTCAATTCCTTCCCTCTTGTTCTTTTGATATAAAGAAACAATTGACCATAAAATGCGCCTAGAGAATGGCCATTGAAAAAAGAGAGAATCATGTCATGGATATGGTTCTATCGGTTCACTAATTGCAAAATTGCAATCATATGGTCAATGTATACAAGAGATACATGGAAGAAGATGAGAGTATATCCTCATGATTACGGATTTCAACAGCAAAAGATAATTTGCAATAAATATGAAGCATATGACTTCAATTTCATAGTCAAAGTGACTACAAATCCGTTGATTTTGTGCAGGCATAGACCTCACATGTGTGACTAATGCTACTTAGTCGATACACTCTTTATGGTCAAGATCTCGATATAAACGTTGGCATTTTGATGCATATATGGTTCGATTCCCTAAAAAAAGCTATATGTGAATGCAATGAATCGCATTACACATTTACATGGCATGTTGATTGAGTTCACCAACCTAATTGGTGATGTTAACTCGAAAAATCACAAGAGACAAAATGAGTGACTCGCGAGAAATTGCGATCCGCCAACTTGGCCGTGATCCGCCAACTCTGCGATCCGCCAACTTGGCCGCGATCCGCCAACTCTGCGATCCGCCAACTTGGCCGCGATCCGCCAGGCATCGCTCGCCATGGCCATCCGCCAACTTGGCCGCGATCCGCCAGGCATCGCTCGCCATGGCCATCCGCCAACTTGGCTGCGATCCGCCAGGCCTCGCTCGCCATGGCCATCCGCCAACTTGGCCGCGATCCGCCAGGCCTCGCTCGCCATGGCCATCCGCCAACTTGGCTGCGATCCGCCAGGCCTCGCTCGCCATGGCCATCCGCCAACTTGGTCGCGATCCGCCAGGCCTCACTCGTCAAGAAACAAATTGACATGCTTGCGTACATAAGCGGATGCATGCGCATTGCCCGGCCTCGGCCTCGGCACTCTTGCGCCCACCATAGCCCGCCTTGCCTAGCCTCGGTTTCGGCCTTGGCTTAGCTTACGCGTTGCTTGGACTACAGCTCCGCCACAACCACATGCTGCCGCCCCCTCGGTCTCCGGACCTTGGCACGCACACGGCCCGCCTAGCAGCGCCCCGGCCTCGGCCTCGGCGTTGGCCTGAACACGGCCCGGCCAGCAGCCATCTCGGCCTTATAAGCCCATGCACTCACCCCGGCACGTCTTGGCTTCGGCCTCGGCATGCCTTTGGCTCTTTAGCATGGCATCGGCCTCGTCAGGTCCTTGTTTTATGCCTCGGTAAGCCTTCGCTTCGGCCTAGGCTACCCATCGGCAACTCGCATGACCTTGACTCCAACATCAAGCCTCGGCCCCAAAAGCCTTTGCTTTTGCCTCGACACGCCTTGGTTTCGGCCTTGGCATGCCTTGACATTTGCTCGGCCTCGGCCTGCCCGTGCACCACCTCGGCTTCGGCCTTGGCTAGCCTAGCACGCGCCTATGCTTGACCATGGCCCTTCCTTGCCTTGTTTCGGCTTGGCTCCCATTCTAGCTTGGCTTCGGCCTCGGATAGCTAGCTCATGGCCTCGGTCCTGGATACTTGGTTTAGACATTTATGTCTCTATAGTATCGATGTTGGCTCATTCTGGTTGTTTTCCGGCTCTATTTTTGAGCGTTAACGGATGTATCTAGTACGCCTTTAAGCATGCCTATGTTTTATCTTGTGATACTACACGCCATGTTGCACACTCTATAGGAATTGAGTATATATTCCGGTTTATATGTCTTGGCATAAAACCCTTGTCTCTACACTCTTATGAATGTATCATAGAGACATTGAGTGTGTAGCTAATCTACATCGAACCTTGCTCACCACTTAAAGATATTGGTGCCAACGTTTATCACCTTGAAACTCATTGTGAAAATTGAATTGATTTCTTATGTATCGCTTCTAATGAATGCGCACAACTTATGAGTCAATATTGTGAATGTATTTCACGTATACTATGATTCGGATTCTTTGAATCGACGACTCATGTAGACTCTTCCATACATAGTCCGGAATTTTGGACATGTTTTGATGATCCATATATGCAAGAAAGCTATGGACATCGTTTCTTTTGAGCAAAGAAGCTATTGGGATCAAAGATTACCAAAAGAATTTGGTAGCGTCATGAGCAATGCTCAAGGCTCAAGGATGACATTAACGTCACCCAAGTCTTCCTCCAAGTCAATGGAAGCACCATCTATGCATTTAAACGTGCATATGATCCCCCCCCTTATGATCCTTCATTAGCTATGCTCAACATATGGAAGCTTAATCTTTAGCAAAGTTTTGGAGTAACGCCCTCCTACGCTAAAGGCAATGATACATAAGATGATGGCTTTGATGCCTTCTCATAGTTCAATTTGAGATACAATGATACTATGGTGATATACCTCATGGTTAAACTCAAGCCATAACACTTAGATGTTATGAAGCACCTTCACAATGATAGAAAAGTAGCAAAAACCTAAAATTTCTGGTTTTTTAGCTCGCGGACTCGTCATTGTGAGGACCGGTTTACCTACTTTTAGGCCGGTTCTTGAGGTGAAATTTGGTCCACCGATTCCTAACATCCATGGCTACCTGCTCATAAAATTTCAGAGCCATTGGACACCTGGAAGGTGATGAACCACTCGACACAAACGTTCACTGACCTCCGGCGACTATTCCGACCGGTTCGGTATGTTTCCGACCGGTTCCGGCAATGAGGCCGGCGGCGTTGGAATCCTAACACATGTGCCTACCTACTGTTAAAATTTGGTGGCATTTGGTGTTCCGGAACATAGTGAAACGTTTCAGGAAGCATACATGCATGTTACATTTTGTAACGGAATGCATCTTGTTAACGTATAAGTGTTAACGATCAATACCCTATACCGTCCACATACTTTATGTGCCATATTGCGCTACCACAAGCGCTCAATGATGGGTTATTTGATTATGAATAACGTCTTTGAATAAGACGTCAGCTTCCACCTATAGTCCGCTATATATAAACCTTAACAGGCGATCTCGTTTATGTCATTTTTTTGATGAGCCAGTCTCCCCGTCGTTAGGGGGAGAGAAGAACAAGTTTGTTCAAGTAGAACGACTTGGCATTGCCGTGGTTTGTCCCCACTGTGCCTCATCATGTTCCCAAAGTCCCATAAATCAAAGTGACGAGATTTGATATACATGCTGCAAAGAGCAAACTATTGGTCTTTCAAGGAAAAGATCGGAATAGTACTCTTGTATCAACATGCCTGTAAGGATTGATGTCCAAATCAATGGACATATTGTCATTCATAAATGGTGACATGGTGACTCCACAAAAGTGGTAGCTGGTGTCACTAGGCCGTGACTCTCACAAGAAGTGTAGAGAGGGCACTTTGTTCGATATACACTCGCCGAATGCGAGTATGGCACAACTTGATCCTCGGATCAATGACAACTCATTCGTCTCATGGATTTTCTGGATTAAGGTTATTATTGGGGGACGCCTCAATGAGAAGCCAATCCATATAGAGATCTCTACAAATGCGAATTACACTAGTGTACATGAGTACGTGGTCTATGAGTTAGATATCGAATACACTCACTTCGTTGAAGCAAATACCAACGTTGTGAATTGGCCTACACGGAAAGATATGCGATCCAGTTTATACAAAGAGATAGGTCCTTGGTCAGGTGATGCCGACACCGCAAGTGTAAACCCTATCGATAATCTTTGATTGAAAGCGTAGTGAGAAAAAGAGCCTAGACTCACCTTGTGGCGCAAGGTCTCTCACAAACGCCCTGGAATCGACTACGATGACATATGCTCTCGTAATGGAGTCATATTGCACTCCACTACCTTGTCAGTTAGGTAGTTCCGAAAAACTGATCATGCAGCTTGTATCATCTCTATTGGGACTAAGTAAAGAGATGTACATAAATATCATGAATGGATCAGTTTTCACCCAAGTCAAGTAAGCAAAAACCTCGAAGTGCGTATGCTATCAGATTAGGATGTTCTCTATATGGGTTCAAATCTTCTGGTTGGATATTGTATAACGCGGTTGAGCAACTACTTGATTGGAGATGAAATGTAATGAATCATGCCTATTTGCGTGTAAATTACGGATGAATTGTGATTGAGATATCACTAATCCGACGTTAAGAATGAAAAGATCTTGGGAATACTTGGTCTCAAATGTGAGAACCGTTAGTGATGAACTTGTTCATCTATCGGCTTATGGCAAACTAATGGACGTTAAACCAAAGCCTATATGTATCCCATGATTAGTCGATGTCTTGAGAAGACTCGTTTCGTCTATGTGACGAGAAGTCTTGGGAGATGAAACTCTCTATCTAAGTATCATGTGTGCAATCATGTGCTTGTCATAATATGCTCGACTCGACATCTCATTCGCTATAAACTTATAAAGCCAAAGTGATGGCTAGACGCGCCCACGCAATGCCATGGTATATGGCGGTACTTTCTTTTAAGAGAGAAAGGTTTAGGCTCATTCGATCCCATCATGAAAGACATATCAATAGGCAATTCCAGATTCTGCCTAGTTCTGTACGTCAACTTCCCCGTGACCTACATGACAACTCACTCATCGGAAAATGGTAAACTTAGTACCGTTGGAAAGCTCTATGTGTCTACTTTCCAGGGACACTAACCATTTGATCATAGCTATCATATTGAGTGAGTTATGGCTGTTTTAGCAAAGTAGGACGAATCTGTCCAGTAATTTGCAGATCAGTCACCTTCGACAGAGCTTTGTGATCAGCTCAGAACGAACCACGTTGTGTACTTTATACCACTGGAAAGATATGGGTGTCTAGTTTCCAGAACATTTTACGGTTCGTTCATACCTACTGTATCGAAGGAGTTATGACTATTTAAGTACACGAAGGTCATGCTGCGCGTGAATCTGATTTTCAACGCGAACTCTAGTTTTGAGTTGTTAAGCGACCTTCTTCCTTAAGACCAAGTAAAGCTAAGTGTAGCTGGTCTAATACAAGGATAATGTGGCTGTATTCAATGACTCGATCATTGGCCACACCTACTTTTGAAGCTTGTGAGGAGCGTTTGTATACGCCATTAATCTGAACTCCAAGATTGAGTTACCAATCAGGGGGAGTTGTCTTGTAGACATCAGGGGGAGTCTACCTCACATGTAATCTTCAATTGTAGTTGGTGCGTTGTGCTCTTTTCCCTTCGACCAAGCTTTTTATTTTTACCCAAGAGGTTTTGTTTTGCTTGGCAAGGTTTTAGCGAGGCAACATGTTATGCACCGTGTCACATTAGGTACGCGACACAAGGGGGAGTGTTCAAGGAAGGTTAATTCCGTAACTTCCGTTGTGTGTCTTGACCTAATTAGACTAGAATAGTAGTTACCTTAGTAGATAGGGAATCCCTGATTACTTGGGATACTTGATGTAATGCCTATATAAAGGCCTCCTTATCTATCAATAAAAAAACGCTTTACATCTATATTGTTTCTCCTACAACAATGAACACATTCTTGAATTCAATTCTTGAGATCTGACCCACAATATAAAACCCTTAACAAAATTCAACTATAGACTTTCAAATCACAAAAAGAAATAAAATTAAACCCATCTGAATTCAGTATCTCTTTTTAAAACAATGAAAAGAGGCAATAAATCTATCTCAATCATGTAGTAAGCTAGTATTTCATGTAGTTCATTAATGGTTTGATTTTGGGTATAATGGTTTGATTAATTTATTCTTTTCCATAGAGGAGGTATATATAGTGGTACAAATTTATATGTACAAGGAAATATATCCTAAAGATTACATAGAATAATCTACCTATACATACAAGGAAAGTAAATATCCTAAAATATTCAATACCCCCCTCAAGTTTGTGCATAGATGTCAATCATGCCCAACTTGTCAATTGAATCGTCAAATGCTTTTGAATATACGAAAGGGAATTGAATGACTTTCCTGTCTAAGTTCTCCTTGATACAGAATCGATCCACCTCCACATGCTTAGTTCGATCATGCTGAACCGGATTATGAGCAATCTCAATTGCTGATTTGTTATCACATTGCAGGTTCATAGGCTTCTTAAGTTTGATACCTAAGTGTTTTAACACATTTCGAATCCATAGCAACTCACACACGCCATGTGCCATACCTCGAAACTCTGCTTCTGCACTTGATCTAGCAACAACTTTTTGTTTCTTACTACGCCAAGTTACGAGATTTCCTCTAACAAAAGTAAAGTACCCAGATGTAGATCTTCTATCAGTTTTATCACCTGCCCAATCAGCATCTGTGTAGCCCACAACTTCTAATTCATCTTTCTTTTCAAACAACAAGCCTTTTCCAGGTGCCTTCTTGAGATACTTCAAAATACGATATATTGCATCCATATGCTCTTCACTGGGACAATGCATAAATTGGCTAACCACACTCACAACATAAGCAATATCAGGTCTGAGAAAGATAAATGAGTCTCCCTACTAGATGTTGGTACCTTCTTTTATATGTTGGAACCTGATTCAGATAGATGGCGAGGTTGTGATTCATCTCAATCGGTGCCTCAACTGGTTTGCAATCAAGCATCCCTGTCTCAGTTAACAAGTCGAGTACATACTTACGCTGGGACAAAGAAATTCCTTTTTTAGATCTTGCAACTTCAATACCAAGAAAGTATTTCAATTGCCCAAGGTCTTTCATCTCAAGCTCCTTCGAAAGATATTTCTGTAGGGCCTCCATCTCTTTTGGATCATCCCCTGTGACAATCATATCATCAACATATACTATCAGAGCAGTAATCTTACCCTGACTATGCTTAATGAACAAAGTATGATCTGAGTTGCTCTGTTTGTAACCAAACGACTTCATTGATTTGTAAAATCTTCCAAACCAAGCTCTGGGTGATTGCTTTAAGCCATATAATGATTTCTTCAATTTGCAAACCTTACCTACATCGCAAGGCTTATTTTTGACTCCTGGTGGTACGTCCATGTAAACCTCTTCTTCTAAATTTCTATTGAGGAATGCGTTCTTCACATCAAATTGGCGAAGAGGCCAATCTTTGGTTGCTGCTAGTGAGATTAATATTCGGACCGTGTTGATCTTCGCTACAGGTGCAAAAGTCTCTTCATAATCAATTCCATAGCGTTGGGTGTATCCTTTGGCAACCAATCTGGCTTTATATCTGTCGATACTTCCATCTGTTTTGAGTTTCACTGTATACACCCAACGACATCCAACTTCTTTCCAGGTGGCATAGTCACAATATCCCAAGTTGAGTTTTTCTGTAAGGCTTCAAGTTCTTCATTCATCGCTTGTTTCCACTTGGGATCTGCCAATGCATCTTGTACACTACTTGGAATAGATACAGAAGATAATTGATTGACAACAAATGCATGTGACCCAGACAACCTATGATTAGACATAAAATTGGCTATAGGGTATTTTACTTTGGCTGTGATATCTGGCTCATAGTGTTTCTTAGGAATACCCTTGGTAACCCTCTGTGATTTCCTAACATTGATACTATCTGCCCCAGATAAATTATTTGAAATTAATGGTACCTGAGGAGGAACATTCGCAATAGGTTCTTGAGTCGATGGTGTAGAATGAGAAAAATGTTCTGACGGAAGAGGACTTTCAATTGTTGGAAGATAAACACCAGACAAATTCTCCTCTTCAAATTCAGTAGGTCTTTCAGAGACCAACACGTGTTGTTTGTCTGTTGTGTAGCAGGGGGGATTTGGCTCGGCTTGGCAGAATGGCTCGGAGACTTCAGCTTCACTTTGTGGACCACGTGACGATGTTGACTGGTCATGAGCATGGGTTACACTCGGCTCGGCTAAGCTTGGTTCGGCTCGATTGATTTGACTTGGCATGATGGCATGATTGACTTGCTTTTCAGTTTGCACATGCTGGTGTGGCAAGTGCGGCTCGGCTTCATAGTGACCTTGATTTGGAGCAGACACACTGGGCCCACTAATCTCCACATGCTGATCAATTTGCTCATGGTGGTCAGTAGGACTGTTTTCATGACTCTTGTCCATGTTACCAACTCCAAACCTAGACTCCAATGCTTCTACGTGCTCAAATTCTTTTATATCAAACGAGTATTGTGAATTTCCTTCATAAGTTCTCTCCTTCTGACGGGAAGTCTCTGAAACTCCGCTTGAGAAATACGGTTCGGATTCCCGAAAAGAAACGTCAAGCGAGGTATATATTGTGTCAGTGTGGGATTTATAACATCTGTAACCCTTTTGAAACTCAGCGTAACCCACAAAAATACATTTTCGGGCACGATGATCGAGTTTACTTCGTTGAGGTTTGGGAATATGGACATATACTGTGCAACCAAATACACGCGGCTCTAAGTTAGGCATTGATGGAACTGAGAGAAGCGTGTGAAGTTGGTGCTGAGGGTTTTGAAACTCAATTACCCGAGAAAGAGTCCGATTGATGAGATATGCAGCAGACTTCACAGCTTCTCCCCAATATCCACGAGGCACATTCATGTCAAACAACGAGGCACGAACAACTTCAAGTAACTGCCGATTCTTCCGTTCTGCCAATCCATTTTGCTGAGGAGTATAAGAATTTGAAGTTTGATGTTGAATGCCATGAAATTGTGTGAACTCTTGCATAAGACCATTAACATATTCTCCACCATTGTCAGATTGGAAAACACGAATAGTATGTTGATATTGTGTAGACACCATCTTGTGAAATTCTTTGAACTTGAGACAAACATCGTTTTTGTTCTTTAAGAGAGACACCCAAGTCATTCGGGTGCAGTCATCAATAAAAGTGACGAAATAACGAGCGCTACATAGTGAAGGAATTTTCGCTGGGCCCCATACATCAGAGTGGATCTTCATGAAAAGAATCGGACTTTTGTAAAGACTTGGTGAATATGAAACACGGTGACTCTTGGCCAGTTCACAAGTGTCACAATGGAAATCTGAAGCGTTGACACCAGAAAATAACTGAGGTTGCAGCTTCTTGAGATAATGGAAGTTGAGGTGACCTAGGCGACGATGCCAAAGCCACACAGCTTCTCGACCACTCACGACTCCATGAACCTGATTAGCTTGCCCAAAAAAATGTTTATGTTTTTCTCCAGTCTCTGTTAAATCCAGATAATATAATTTTCCTCTTCGTACACCATAACCAAGGATCTGCCGGGTCAGAATGTCTTGAAACACACAGAATGGTGGATAAAAGGTAACAATACATGCAAGGGCTAGAATGATCTGACCAACAGACAGAAAATTATGTGCTAGTGATGGAACAACTAAGACAGATTCAAGAGTTAAGGTATCAGATAAGGCAACAGAACATTCTCCAATAACTGGAGTTGGTGTACCATCAGTAGTAGACACAATATTTTGAGAGGAAGGTTCAACTGTGGTCAAGAGACTAGGGTCATTTGTCATGTGGTCTGATGCCCTTGTATCAATTATCCAAGTATTATGTAAAATAGTCTTACTATTCATACTTGACTGTGCTACATTAGCGGAGACATTAGATAAAAGCTCGCCCTTCGTAGTAGGTATGACAACTTCTGCTTGATTTTTGCGAGGTCTCTTTGTGAAGTCCCACCAGTCCGGGTATCCAATTACTTCAAAACAACGTTGCTTGCTATGACTGAAATATCCACCGAGCGGGCACATTGTGTTGACATATGAATTTGGTATGTAATAATGGGTATGGTTGATATGGTGTTCCATTATATATGATTTGTGTGACAAAATAAATAGGCTTTGTTGTTGCAGGAAACTTGCACGTGGGCTGTTGCTTGTTGGGTGGGGTCCTCCGACTGGGCTGGTATGTGGCTGGTGCAGGAGAAGAGTGGGTTGCTGGAGCAGTGAACGCAGAGAGAGAGAATTGGCAGGAAGGGGACAAGGAGCAGCAAGCTCTGCTTTGGAGCAGGAAACGCAGAGCTTCGGCGGCTTGGCTGGGTCGTCGGCTCGGCTCGGCTGGCTTCCTTGCACGTGGTGTAACAATTCCTTGTTTTGATTTTGTGTTTGTTTTGTTTTGTGGGTTTGTGTACGCTGTGTGAATATGCTAATTGGTTTTTTGGTGTGTTTTGTGTGTGTGGGATTTGTTGTAGTGAGATTTGCAGCGGAAAAACAAAATGTGATGGTAGGGTTTATGGTTTTTGCTTTGTGTTGGCTCTGATACCAACTAGAAAATAAGAATATGATTTTGGGTATAATGGTTTGATTAATTTATTCTTCTCCATAGATGAGGTATATATAGTGGTACAAATCTATATGTACAAGGAAATATATCTTAAAGATTACATAGAATAATCTACATATACATACAAAAAAAGTAAATATCTTAAAATATTCAATATATTTCATGTAGTTCATTAATCAGAAGATTCTCCATCGTGCAGTTCAAGCTGCTTGTTGGCCACTTGGCTTCACAAGTCCTCGTACAAGTCTAGGTTCCATGAAGTTCGTAAACACTTGGGTCCCTCGGCGGCTCGGCCTCCGGCACTATTACATGACTAACATGAGCATTGAGCAATGACGTTACGTCCCAACTAGAAGAGAGTTCCAGACACTATTCTCTCATCCACTGAACAACACCCGAAGTCTATAAAAGCACAATCTCAATCCCTCAACTCACCAAAAAGAACCCAGCTTTCACCAAAACCAATCGAGATGGCAGCAACCCAAGTCCCAGAGGTGGTTCTTGAATCCTCCATCGGTCGCAGGACCATGCCTGTGCTTGCCTTTGGCACAGCAGCCAACAATTTACAACCAGAGGTGTTGATAGAAGCTGTGCTCGAGGCCATCAAGCTTGGCTACCGCCACTTCGACACGGCTTTCGAGTACGGCTCAGAAGAGTCTGGGAGTAGCTATAGCCAAAGCACTCGAACTCGGACTCGTGTCTTCTCGGGACGAGCTTTTCATCACTTCCAAGCTTTGGTGTAACGATGCTCACCCCGACCTGGTTATTCCTGCTCTAAAGAAATCGCTCCAGAATCTTGGATTGGATTACATTGATCTGTATCTGATTCACTGGCCCATCAGTGCCACGCCTGGGAGGTTGAGTCACGTACTAGAAGAGAAGGAGCAAATGCCTATGGACTTCAAGGGTGTGTGGGCAGACATGGAGGAAGCTCAGAGACTTGGCCTCACCAAATCCATTGGAATCAGCAATTTCTCTGTTAAAAAGACAAAGAATTTGCTCTCCTTTGCTACTATTCTTCCTTCAGTCAATCAAGTGAGTTGGTGTGACCCCTGTATTCCCCCTAGTAATTCTAGTAGCATTGGACTGAAAAAAAATTATTAATATTGATAAATTATGTGTATGTAACTATGTATAGGTTGAGATGAGCCCATTTTGGCAACAGAAGAAGCTCAGAGACTTCTGCAAAGCCAATGGTATAATTGTCACTGCCTTCTCCCCATTGGGTGCCATGGGAACCAGTTGGGGAACCAACCATGTTCTCGAAAGCAAAGAGCTTAATGAAATCGCCGAGGCTCATGGAAAGACTGTTCCTCAGGTTAATTGGATTTTGTTGTAGAAACTTATAGTACTCATTAGTTTCAACATGTACAGTTTGTAACTTCGTTGTTATACTTTTTTTGGTTGCAGGTTTGTATCAGGTGGGTTTATCAGGTCGGAGCAACTCTTGCAGTGAAGAGCTACAACAAGGAGAGGTTGAAGCAGAATGTACAGGTGTTTGATTGGGAACTATCAGAAGAGGACCTAGACAAGATCAATCAGATCCCACAGCAAAGGATGATGCTAAGAGAAGAGTATGTTACAGCAAATGGACCGTACAAGTCCCTTGAAGAACTCTGGGATGGAGAGCTTTAGTTTTTCCATTATCTGATTTACGTGAGATTGTGCTGTGGTAAAGAACTCATGGGGTGCACAATGGGGTGAAGAGGGTTACATAAGAATGCAAAGAGATGTTGCAGCACCTGAAGGTCTTTGTGGCATTGCCATGGAAGCCTCTTACCCCACTGCGTAATGTACCATTGAAATGAAATCAAAGCATACTACTATTGTAGGTATATAGTTATCATGATATGTACATGAAATTGTGTATGTAATAGCGAGTAAAAATATGCTGTTACGTATCTTGTTCCCTTCCAGACTAGTCTCAGGCTGCTATTCTGCATTTCAAGAACTACCAGGCTTTTTAAAATAAAATCACTAGGTATGGAGTGTAAAAGTAATCAAAGCCAACACAACCATCTCAATTCTTTAGGAACTACCCTCATACACTTCCATTCAGTTGGACATCAGAAAAATTGGAGTATTTGTACTTTGTGCACCCTTGTAAATACATCAATTCTTTAGTCTCAGGCTGCCATATCCATGTGTAGGGCAAGACCTTCAATATTTCAGAAACCTATTAAACAAAAAGAAAGCATTTGGATAAAACAACAGAAATCCACAACCCCATCTGAATCAGTTAAGATTGTATAATGAATTAAATTAAGCATCTTCCTTAGCGCCCCATCGACTATTAAAAGTGTTAAGAACTATATGAAGTGAGTTCAAATCATGGCCTTTCACAAACAGGTTATGTGCTTTGCTTGTAAATAAAGCCTAAATGTGCTGAAATAAACTGATGGCTCACCTCAATCAAAATTTTATTAGAAGAGGCATATGTTTGAAGAATATATTGACAGGTATTATCACCACATGTCCCACTTTATAAGGCTTATTTTTTTTTTTCATTACTTTAAATCGTATATTAAAAGAGAATAAAATCTCCCAAAGATTTGTTTGGTGTTTCTCTATCTTTAGATCAAGTGTTTATAAGGGTTACCATCAGTAGATTTCTACTAGTTCATGGTAAAACTGCTTCAAGCTTATGAAGATCGATTCCGTGATGGCTTTGATTTGTTCTGATTTTCTGTAGATTAATTGTAAGCTTGACTTCATACTGAAGAAGTATGTTATGGAATGAAGCCTTCTGCAGTCTGCACTGGTTCAATGCTGATGTATAAAAAAAAAGTGAGCAAGAAATTATTGGTACGGTCTAAGACCTCATGAGGTGGGGCTGACTGCCAGTTAATGAGGCAGTCTTTGGTTTGGGAAAATAAGTGTACTGAATCCGGTATCGAAGCGAAGGTCGATGTACAGCTTCATGTCTTTGTTTTTCTGAATTCAAATGTAAACATCAATCCAGTGAACCAAATGCAGGTTCTCACACTTATACAGCAGAAGCTCAAGTGCATCATGTCTTTGTTTCCCTGAATCCAAGACTGATCACATGTAAACATTCATTGGAAAATTGGTCTAGTGAACCAAATGCAGGCTCTCAAAAATTCTCAATACACTTACACACCAGAAGATCAAGCAAAAAATTACACAAAAAATTAGGAACATTTCTCGATTTATGCGTGTCATCCTTGTGCATGGGCCATGCTAATCTTCTCTGTATCGTTCCAATTTTATCGGATGTACCCGAAGAAGGGACAAGTTTAAAAAGGAGGCAATTATATATAAAGAGGTCCTTCTAGGCAGAGGCTTCGATGTGGGGTTGTATCTGTAAAGTAGAGTTTGCTCTTTTTAGAGTTGGGGCTGGTTGGAACTAAGAGGACCACTGTTTTCAAACTGTTATTTAATTGAAGGTAGAATCAGCAAATAAAGCCATAATTCATAAGCCACATTCCTCTAATACATCTGCAGACAATCAGTTCCAAGTCATAACTTTCTTATTGGTATGCAGTGTGTTCCAGACCTCTTACAATACAATATTCCTAATGAAAGAGGGATAGAATCTGAACAATCTCTGTGACACTTTCATCCTCAGCTGTGAAGACTGCATAGAACCAAACATGCTACCTACTGAGCTTTTCGGCAATGGAGGAACCATTCTAGCACGCAAATTCACCGTCTCTATCAAAATGGTACTAGGGTTCGATAAGGTGCCAGAATTCCATTTCAAGGCACATATAGCACATCTATAAATGAATCAGGCTTTAGATGAAACTCATGGGTACTATTGAGCTGAGAACTTAGAGTTTAAGGAAGAAGAAGCCATTGTTGCAGAGAGTACTATTTAGAGGAGTGGAATGAGTGAACATGGAGATGAAAGTGAGGAAGATTTAGAGAGGATAAAGGATAAATTTACTATTTCAATTTGTCCATTATCATTTTTCAGCTCAATCTAGAGCAGTGGCACGTTGTATAGTGACACCACATTCAAAAATTTCACATACTACAAAAGCAAACAAGTCAACATATACTACATAAGCAGAGAAAATTAACAAGCCTGGCTAGTGACACCATAATCTCACGTAACTCAAACAATGGATTTCTTAAAGCTCTCCATCCCAGAGTTCTTCGATGGACTTGTACGGTCCATTTGCCGAAACATACTCTTCTCTAAGACACATCCTGTGCTGTGGGATCTGATTGATCTTGTCTAGGTCCTCTTCTGATAGCTCCCAGTCAAACACCTGCACATTCTGCTTCAACCTCTCCTTCTTTTTTTAACACACTTTTTTGTCATATTTTAACATCTTTACCGCTCAGATTTTTGAACCTAATGTATAAATCATTCATACAAAATTTATCACCATAATGAAAAGTCAAACGATTATCAAATTAGATGAAATTTTGTAAGAATGATCTATACATTAGGTTCAAAAATCGGAATTTATTAGAAAATAGGAACTTATATATATGTATATGAATTAATGCATATTGGAGGATAAGTAGCTAGCTATTTGACATCGACTTCTAGTGTTGAAAATGTATTGTGTTCAAGGAACATGCCACTTGAGAGAGAAACTAGAGGCCATCTTTTGGTATTATTGATAAGAATGGACAATATTTTTCAAGATGAACAAGTGGAACATCGAACTTTATGTCAAGATTGAACCCTAGCTAGTTAGTGGTACATCAAATTTTAAAATGCAGCATTCATTCAACATCCTGTGCTTTGCTTGAGTTAATCTCAAAGTCAAGTTTCAAACTTATGTATGGTCTATACCACTGGCTAAATTTAGGTTTGGCAAATTCGAACCCCACACTATATAGATTGTGGCTGACTAAAGAGCTTGTATTTTTTTTTTTTTGGCAATAGAAATGGCAATCTATTACGATAAAGTGGGCAACCCCTATCAATAAGTTGTGAGAAATTACCCTATATGGCTAGCTGTTCCAACCCAATATATTATAATTCGTTTGTCTTAAATGATCATCGCTTACCAGTTTGAAGATATATACTACATGACAACTACTCTGAGATCTTACCTGATGGTGTTGTTTTTTCTTTACTAATACTGTACATCGGAATTAAGTTTATCATCAAGACTCATTTACGCAATATTGGTTAAATTTGATCTTACACGTACGGCACCTAAATAAGCAATTACCGATCAAAATTTGAAACAAACTGACTTCCCACTTCAATCTGTTGTACAATAACTAAATCATGACACAATGGAAGTTTTTAATTGTGATGCAACTCAAAGACCTCCTTCACCAGCCTTCTAGTTCCTTCTTGCCTGTGAAATTCTTCAAGAAACTCAGCATAGTGATAGCTTCTATACAATGGAGGGCGTTCCACATCTATCAATTTCTCAATTGGACCAATCACTGTGTCCTTGTTGGGTCCATAGAACATTGCTATTGATAATCTTGGCTGAGTTTTATTGGTTACTGCCCTATGGTGCACACTCTTGTACCTTCCATTGCTTAAAACCTAAACGTCAATCAACATGATTGAGGCTCTTGACCGTTAGATTTGTCATATATATATAGCCCCTAAAGGAACACTACCAAGAATCCCTACCATGGATAGGTAATGAATTGTGTAGGAAAAAAAGAGAGGAAGAACAAGAAAAGCTAACCTGGATTTGATCACCAAGATTTATAACAAAGGCATTGGAAAGGGGATGAACATCAAACCATTTCCCGTCTTTGATGACTTGAAGGCCCTTCACTCCCTCTGTTGCCTTAAGCACAGTGAGGGCATTGAGATCAGTATGAACAGCTAGTCCAAGTGTGAGCTCAGGGTCAGGACATGGTGGGTAGAAGTTTGCTTGAGCTTTTAGAGTGGGATTCTCACCCAGCTTCTTCTGCAAGCAATCTTTCTCCAAGCCAAGCCCTTGGGAGAGCAATCCTAAAAGCCTATTCATCAATGCACCAATCTCCTTTGCATATTCAATAAAAACCTGACTAAACCAACAAAACAAAGGAAAATTATCGAATTTTAAAATTGAAATAGCGTAAAACAGAAAGTTGAAGCTATGAAAGTGTACCGGTATTGGGGAAGAATTTCGGGTAACAGATTGGTGGGATGCCAAACATGGGAAAAGGTTTCGCTCCACATTGTAACTTTTTCATGACCTTGGAGCTTGAGGAAATAGTTGAAAAACCTAACCTGCTTGGTGTGATCTGTAGTGAAGTACTGTGCCTTTTCTTCAGCAGAAAGTTTGAAGAATTGGGTATAGGCAGTCATCATTCTATTGCATATTCCCTCAGGTACTCCATGGTTGATGATCTGAAAAAAGCCATAGGCCTCAGAAGCTTGTGATATCTTCTGAACCAAGTTAGTAGTGGCATAGTCATTCAGGTCAATGATGGGAATTGAATCCAAAGTTGAAACCTGAGTGAGGTGTGGCCTGTGACTCTCTGGGAGAATGAAATTTGGAGAAAGAGAAAGAGGGTTGATATTACTGGCCAGTTGATCGGATGCCATTCTTGAGAATAGGTGAGTTTGAGAAGACAATATGTGAAACACACAGGATCATTTTTTTTTTTGTAGTTGACCTGGAAGGGTAGTTGTGATATCTCTGTAGAGTGTAGATGTTGGCACATTCGTAGGAGAATAAATGGTTTATCTAAAACCCGTGCAACCACCATGTGGTTCGTATATTTTGTTTTGACAAACAAGGAACAGCCGAAATATAGACAAACTTAATCTCTAAGTTCACAAAGAAAATGATGCATTAAAGATAAGTAAATCCCTGAAATAATAGCAACAAACGATCATATTACATTGTTAGAAAGAAACAACGGGCTTACAACTCAGAAAGCAATGAGTCACAATATGAAATGGCCTCCTAGACCCAACTAGATCTTCACGTAAAAGAAAATGTAGAGAGTAGGCTCCTACTCACAACTCAACAGATAAACTTGGTGGGTTACATTGGTTTTCTCGGAATACATATAAATTCTTTTTTTCTCCTGTAAACATAAATTCATAACTATCAAAATCTTTGGACTGTTCCTAAGATCACCATAGCAAGTTCCTTCTTTCCACAGCAAGCTTTTGAAAAGCACCAACCAACCTCAGAAGAAGAAACAATTCTGAACATCTCTTTTACAGATCAAACGAACAAAATGAGCATAAGCAACTAGTGAACTGTCTTTTGTCTATCACCACCATCTTCATGCTCCACCTGATCAATAATGAAGAGATTAGATCAGATATAAGAGTTATGGCAGAGCATAACTCGGGTTTGTTTTCAAGTTTATTTTATAACAAGTCTATATAAAGACTACTTTACTAATTAATTGCTATAAAAAGGGTAATAATAGGATATTTGACTGAGTTTTAACAGAAAATACAATAGCCTGTCAACTGCGATCATTCAATCCTATACCAACAATACAGAAAGATGAGTTTGTTTAGCAGTCTTAAAGTCACAGTGCCACTAGTTTCAAATTAAAGCGAGATATCAAATCTTCAACTCAAGAACGTGAGATGTCTATGCTGTAACCAACTAAAGTAATTCCTGAAACTACTCCAGTAATTTTGCACCCTTCAGAATTATGGTATTTAATTCCTCATAATAATCATTCACCCTCACATTACTTGTTAGGATGATCAAACTAAAATACGATAATAATCACAAGGTAGCAGACTAGAAGAATCTAAGATTAACTACCCATTACCTCAACAAGGACCCTAGGTTTCTTCGATTTGGTAACAGCTCCATCCTTCTCAAACTTTTGAGACTTTCTCCCTCTCTTGCCTGTACCTGCTTCTGGCTCTTCATCCGCTCCAACTGCAGCATTAAGACATATTCAGTCATTTGATACAGACAAAGACATACAATTCTTTCCATAATTGTTTATACAGAAAAGGGAAAAGAGCCTCACAACTCTTTTTCTTCTTACTCAAAAGTCAAACCACCAAACTTTCACTTATAGTATGAACACTGGGATTATGCATATTTAGTATGGAGTATGGACTACACAGGTATCCACTTTCTATAATATTTGTTGAGGTATAGAATTTAGCTGTACCATTATCATCATCCGCATGTGAGTGGTTCAACGCAAGACCACCCATATCTTCAATATCATCCTCCTCTTCAAGCTCATCATAACCTTCAACATATTCTGTCTCACCTTCCTGCTTTTCCACGAACATGAGTATTTAAATGACCATAAAATACAAATCTAAATCTTCAAGTAAAGTCTGCAATATAACACATCTACATACTAGAAAGAAGATACTTGCTCATCCTAAAAAGGCATAAATAAGACACCACATGAATACCTCGTAGTCTTCTTCTTCTTCTTCTTCTATTTCAGTATTCTGTTCTTCCCCTTCAAGAACTTTTTGGTATTTATCAAAAGGAATATTATAAATATCTTTATGTAGATCAGCATAAACTCCGTTCTTCAGGCGTTCTAATAGTTCTTTCTCAATGGTCTGCAAAAGAATAGGAAGTATGAGAGCCAGTGGACTAAGATATACATTTAGTACATTTATGGTGTGTGGCAGCAGCATAAGTTATGACCGTTTCCAAGGCTGCAGCCTGTAAAGCCTTCTCCTGTCTTCTAGATTCTCTCTTTATGTCCTTCCTTGGTGTTGTCATTATTTTCTCCCTGTTAAACAGCACAAAAGGATGCAACGTCCAATGGGTGAATATATTTAACGTCGACATTAAAGTGCTGTGAACACTAAAAGCATTCTCTCCGGAAATTTTTTGTTTTGTTTAAAGTAATAATTATTATTAGAAAATGGGGAGCTATGG
This sequence comes from Potentilla sterilis, assembly GCA_963682095.1. Taxonomy (NCBI): domain Eukaryota; kingdom Viridiplantae; phylum Streptophyta; class Magnoliopsida; order Rosales; family Rosaceae; genus Potentilla; species Potentilla sterilis. Next base: position 43,943,625 of record OY821761.1, on the reverse strand, counting down.
AAGGTAATAATCGGGAAATCAGATGATGAATACCTTGTTTTCAAAGCAAGTTTCCTCATGCGTATCCGCATCTGAGTCATTTTAGTGAGCCGTTGCTTTGTTTTATGTACAAGAAACTTAGGCCAATACATCTGTCCATTCAGAAAGGCCATGGTGATTAACAATTTCAAGAATCTATAGCGCCATGGTGATTAACAATTTCAAGAATCTATAGCTCTAGATAAATAACACGAAATGAGGGTCAAGCAATACCAGATGTTTGTCAATGATTTCGAGTGCTTTCTCATAGTTCCTGGGCAGCTTAACTCTTTCCCACAATTTATTTGGCATATGAGCTCTTTCTATAGTTTTCATATAAAGATAGAAGACTCCTGCAGAACAAACACCCCATAAAAGATTATAGATTATGTTCATTGCTGGTAAGTTATAAATAAATCCATTGATAACTTGATAAATCCACAGGCCTTTTGGTTTATCAGCTATTTATATAGTGTTCATATAAAGATAGAAGACTAATGAACTGTAGCATACATGAGCAATGACATTATTAACAGCGTAAACCAATTGAGTATTCTCTCCCTCTCTCCCAACTGAAGAAGAAACAATTCTATTAACCCTTAATCTCAATTCATAAACACAATCGCATGAAGCAATAAAACTCTATTGTGTGTATAAGTTCATCGATATAAACACCAATGACACTGCAAGAAGCTAAATGTAAGCTTCCAGTGGCCTGCAAATGACACTGTAAATTGCTCACTATACCGAAACGAAAGTAGCTTACGTAAGTTGGTTTAGCTAAACTGACAGTCCAAACTAAAAGAAGGAACTTTGGTTCAAACATGTGCCCATTTCCTCATTCTACCAACTAGTGTTCTTCACATAACTCCGAATCGAAAAATCGAAACTTAAAAAATGCAATTAGAGTCAATCCTAATATTGAAAGATGAGAAATTAATTAGAGAAAACAAAGTACCATCGTGGTCGCGAATGGTGGCGTAGCGACTATTGGCGAGAGGGCAAGAGCTACGGTTACAAATCCCGGTAACGTTGTAAGGGTTTCGGCAGAAGATTGCGGTTTCAATTCTGCAAAAAGCCAACCCCCAATTTGAAAAATCAAAATTTGAAAAGGTGAGAAGTGTGAATTGAAGAAAACGACGAGACGTACTTGGACATGAAGCTGCAGTGCTTGTGGCGGATGACCTGCCATATGACCTCATCGTGCTGCATATTGGGATTGAGATTCTTTCGATTTCTGCAGATCAATACTTGAGGGTTTGTTTCTGGGACTGGGCGTGCCGGCTAGGGTTTTAGAAGGTTTTGCACCAATGTATGAAACGACGTGTCGTTTCCACCTCGTCGTTTTTTTTTTTGTCTCTCTAAACTCTAAAGTGTGGCTTCATCGTCTGGCGAATTCCCATGTATGAGGTTGTTTTAGACACTTCACTATTATGAACGATAGATTGAGATCACAGGCTGCCTATTAAGAATTGTTCAATCATTTTATATTATCATGCCTAAATTTATTCGTAAAATTGTAATGTTTTCATTCAAACACACATTGATCGTATTAGCTTTCGTTACATAAGTAACACACTCCGAGTTCTAACTCCCTCTTCTGGTTTTTGTTGAAAGTGCTACCAACCCCGTCCCGCACCAACGGAGCCATGCCCATAACAAAATCCCCACCCCAAATTAGATCACTGCCGGTAGCCCCTGGTCTTCGAAAGATATCGGTACATCCAGATTTCAGTCTCTGTCTTTCAACAAGCCAATTAATTGAGTGCAAAGTGCCTTAAGACCGGCTCTTGCCTACTTGATTAACTAATGGATGGGCACCTAATAAGCAAATGTCATCATAACTATATATGCATCGAATGAGAGTATCATAAGTACGTAACCGATTAAGAACACTGCAAAGCTAGCTAGCTAGTGGGATCCAAAACATTACCACTAAACATGACTTCTCCAAGCAATGAAGCGGATTCAACTTTTATACCCAAGTCGATCTATGGTATGTATTTAAGTGGTGCCGATCGAATTTCCACTTCTTACACAAATGAGTATCCCTCAAAGCTAAAGTGTCGCACATTATAGGGGGTTTACCAAAGTATATGATCGATTTAACAGTTTTACTCAAGATTTTTTATCGAATTATTTAGATATATATTATCTACATGAGAGGGGACACTACCAGCGACCATGCATCAAATTTTGATCTATCAGATATACAGAAGCGATCCAGAACACCTCTGCAAAGCTAGCTAGCTAACCATACAGCTCCTCGATGTTGCCCTCACATATGTATGGGATTCAATAATATTTTATCCATCTCCTTTGCTTTTTGTCCAAAACGAGTCATGACTCTAATTCCCCTCTTAAAATTGATGTTTATTAATCTATTGAGGAATGAATTCCGTGTAGGCCCCATAACATTTTTTAAAATTGACTTTCCATTTTAATGAGAGAGGTAGTATTGATTCCTGATCATGGAGAATCAACTTTTTATTTTAAAATTATCCTAATTGTTTATTGATAATCCATAAATACCACTATAAATACACATGATTCTCATTTCGGATTCTCATTCCTACATGTTAATAAACATATGAATAAAAATAAATTCTAAGATTGAATTTGATTCCAGATTGTAAATAAATATGACATAAGAATGACTCCTCCTCCTCTCTCCCATTCATTTTCTCTCATATTTCTTGTCAATCTCATTACAGTTTAGTAAACATGGCCTTACATGGTAGATCTTTAGAAGCATCAAAAGATTCAAAACCCTTAAAACAATAGAAAATTACTTAGTAGTACCAAACCACATTTGAATTTACTAAAAACTCACTTTTCATATTTGTATAACAAATTAGGACATAAGCCCAAGCCTAAAAAATAAGTGGACCAAAACTGATCAAGTAATTAATGCAAAAATGTCTAAAATACGCTTATTTTCGTGAAAATTACCAACTGCCACTCTTAGATCTAACAAGTTTCTCTCTCCTCATTTTTTAGTTTTTCCGGCAAATTTAAGTTTTTCGGCCAAACTACTGGCAATTTCAATATATAAAGTTGTTTCTTATGTCATAGGCTTTCATTTAAGTACCGTATTACATATATTTTGATAAATTTTGAAATTTCGAATTTTGCTCACAAAAAACCACAGTAGCAGTTAGTATCTCAGTCGACAGTAGCAGCTAGATTTATAGTCAATAGTAGCAGGTGTCTTCCCACAGTAGCAGCTAGATACATAATCGACAGTAGCAGGTACATTCCCAGCCGACAGTAGCACCTTTCAAATCGACAGTAGCAGCTACTTTCATACTTAATTAGATAATAACAGTTAGTTTTATAATCGACAGTAGCAGTTAGTCGACAGTAGCAGTTACACATGTAGATGTGATGTGTTAGTGAGACTATGAGAGTGAATTATGAATTCTCTTAAATGTGAAGGGCTGAATAGGAGTAAAAAGATAAAATATTATATGACATGTGGCAGCTTGTTATTATGTTGTCCTTATTTATAACTTTTAGTCCTAATTTTCTCTATCAAATTAGGAAGTGAGTTTTTTGTAAATTAAATGTTGTATGGTACTTATTAGTAGTTTGTTATTAAAATAACCCTCAATTAATCTCAAATCACTGGGAAACAAATTTAAATATCTCCTTCACTGGGAATCAAATCTCAAATCACTCGACTCTTTCCATAACATATTATTTCTAGGACTAATATACCAAAAAGAGGGGCCAAGGGAATCTCATCACCACCCTCTCTTCGAATGCTACGTGAGTGGACTAAAAAATCACTGTGAGGTTCTCTATCTAACATCTGTGTTCATCGAAATTGATTTATATGATTTGTTTGATTAGATTTAAATATACGTGCACCCTCATGCACCAATACCATTACCAGCTGTTCTAAATATTTATATGGGGATGGAATACGTACAGATATTCCTCTTTTTATTATGGTTTGCTTCGATCTAGCTCCCATCCCATCCCATCCCATCGATCCCATGTATGTTAATCAATTAATTTGTTTCTGGCATTCAATTCGAACACTGATTGATGAGAACCTCATTGTCTATTTGTCATTAATTGATAATTCGATACCGAAATGGTCCCCAAATTGCTTCCAAGAATTTCTCTATAGCAATTTGTTATGCTTCTTGGAATTATACGGGATGTTCGAGTTTGATACGATCCAAATCACCAGTAATTCAACCTTCTTGTCGTCCCCAGCAGCCATATCCTCGATTGATTCTGGTCAAAATAGCAAACAACCATCATATACATGCATCAGCATCACTAGCTAGCTAGTCATGGTCCCTCATGGCCCATAACCATATATTAGAACATATAGAATAAAATATCACACCACAATTTTTTTGGACAAAATATTGAAGACTAGGAATATCTTGATCTTTTGATGATAAACATGGAGGCATTTCGATCAGCTCGATTGAATTTGATTAGAAATGCCGGCGTTCCTATGTATGACGTACAAGCTGCACATCAAAATCGATCTACTTATGTTGATGCAGCATGTACAAATATGGAGAGGCTAAGCACGCCCTGAGGTAAGAGTGACACGCTCCTCTCCTATCACTGCAAGTAGATGGTACCCCTTTAATCTCAATCACTCGAGCAGTACGAGGCAAATGATCGATAGACATGCTTTGGTGCATTATGAACAGCACTGCAGGTTATGATCATGAAGTTCTGGTAGCATCGATGTTGTCTGCATAGTTATGCTAAGTACTAATATATATATATATATATATAAGTTTTGATACACAAACAAAATCAAATTTGAGTTGCTCTATCATCCGAGAATCACTAAAAACTTAATTGAAGACTACAAAAGGTCCAGTCTAGAACTTACAAAGAATGCTCCAAAATGGGTCGAAAGCGAGGTCTTTATCTTCCCAATCATCGTCCTGCTTGTTTTGTTTAATGCCTTTAAACCTACAAGCAATGCCAAAGAACAAATTACAAACACGAGAAACAGAATGATCAAGATAAGCACGTAAATATAAAGAAATCAACAAAGACTGAAAATTGTGGGACTCGAGACTAACGGAAAGACCGGAAAAAGATGAGGATCAGATCAGGTTTTGCTTTACTCGACGCCCATAATACAATAATGACACATCACAGAGACACAGTACGTTCAATCGGTGACACATCACAGAGACTAACACTACGTGGCAAATATATACAGGGGATCTGACACAAAGGGCTGTTACGCTTACGCATTCACCACAGATTACAATGTACAACGGACAACGGCGGTAACAGACTCTATCCAACCACCGGGAAACGGTGACGGAGAAAGCCGTTGTTCAATGGGACCAAATGGACTAAGGAGAGAAGCAGAACTAAGATGCATAAAAAGCACTCACCAAATCACAAAAAATGAGGAAATTGGAGTAGTACTGGAAATTCATTAATCGCCACGGATAAAAATAGGCAACCCTTCTGAACGATTACATCATGTAAATATATATACTCTGTTTTCATTTTAAGTATTTAATCACTTTTTAATCGGCAATGGCATATGGGATTTAGTCCGGCCGACTAGTCTCTCAGAACAAAGCGGTTGTCACTGTCGTGCGTGTGCTGTTATTGCCAGTGGTTGCCGTTGTGGACGAGGTAGAGACGGCTAGGGTTTCCATGAGCGTGGTAATTAGCACAGTGAGGAGCTTTCCCAGCTGCTGCCGGAGCTCGTTGAAACGGTGCCGTATGCGAGACTTGACGGAGGCAACGCTCCGCCGGCAACGGCATGGAGAATCTGGGAGTGGATCCGGAGGCACACGTAGTACTGTGATTGGACGACGAGGATTTCGAGGATGACGCCGAGGAAGACGGAGACGACGGAATTTTGTTGGCGGGGAATGAAAGGAAGCCTCGGATCTTCAACGGCGTGGCGACCGCCGCAGCTGTGTCGTACTCCTCGATGAGATTGGCGAGGTCTTCGTCGCACTTGATGGAGATAAGGGCGTCGAGGTCTTCGGTAGGGAGTTGGCAACGGAGACCGACGGTTGTGCCACACAGCTCTCCAAGCTTCAACAATAGCTCTGTAAATGACCAAAAAAACACTCATGAGCTTAATTGTACTATGAAATATATGAAGAACATGTTACGTACGAACAAACGAACAAGGGCATGTAATAGTGGAGGTGGAAAACTGACCGGAGAAGGAAATGGAGCGGTGAACGGCGAGGACGCGTGTTTCGCCGCCGAGATAACGAAGCTTGCCGTCGGGGTAACGGGGGAGGATTTTGCCGCCGTAGCTGCAGAGAAATTTGAGAGTGAGTTTGGTAGGGTCAGCTGAAGGTCCGACCATGCTGGCTTTAACTCTAGGGGTCTGAGTAAAAGAAAGAGAGAAAGGACTGGGGATTTGAGAAGAGGAGGGAGGAGGAGGAGGATTGGGGAGGTTGTAGAGTAGACTTGGAGTTGTGTTCAAGCCTATGTATGGAACCCTTTGGACCTTATTTATAGAATTTTTGATTCGCAGAGGCGGGGTGGTACGTGGCAGAGACAAAGGGAAAGGAGAATGGGGTTGGTCAGCTTACGTATGTGGATTAGATTCCTATTCGTGTGGAGTAAAAGACGACCTCATACTGTAACTTATTTTTTCCCCATTTTTTGTTGGCCATCAAATTTATATGTTAGGGTTCTTCAGAGAGAAATTATTTGGTGCTAATCAAACAGGGTCATATCTTCTTAAAGAAATCAAACAGTGATCATTGAGAGTATTAAAATTTTCATTCGCGTCCAGCTTCTCTTTTAGCAGCATATCCTTCATATATAGTTCATATTAATTAGGAAAATTATAGACATTTACATTGCGTTATACGGGTCTTAATTATTTTGTTCGAGTATTTACGATTATGTGCATTTTAAATTGACTTATAAAAAAGTAATTAAAAAATTCAATGTACACACATCGTAATCATTATATTATTTGATAGAGACTTAACTATTTATTATTTGATATATGCAAAAACTGCTCTTGATATTTTTTCCTTAAGTATCGTTGATTAGTCTTGTCAATGGTCTCGATTTATTGCCTTCGATGAATCAAAGACTAGGGCTTAATTAGAATGATCAAGCAGTCTCCAAGCACACCCATAAAGTCATTTTCATGGAAGCAAATAAGTAATGCAAGGGTAAGGCATATGGGATCCACTGTTCCCAAGTTTGCTCGAGCAAATTATGTGACTGAAAAAAAGATGCTAATCGAGTTGGGTCCCTTCTACCTGGTCTCCAATAAAAATGCCAAGTTTTGAGTGGATATATATAGCAGGTACATCATCTCCATAAGAAAATCGCTCCAGTTATTGTGATCCCGTATATCGATCTCATTCTTCTAATTAACTAAATGAAGTCATACTCATTTTAACGTAATTTCCATGCATGGATATATAGATGTGGTCAGGTTCGTGGAGAACACTTTCGGAGCTTCTCCAGGGCGCGCAACACAAATAAAGAGGAAGAAAATTTGTAAAGGGTTTGCTTCGATCTGTACGTGTCTTAGGTTTCAGGGAGGCTCTAGCTACCCATTCTAATTAAGGTTCGTATATATTTATAGTGAGTCCAAGTTAACAAGTTTTCTTAAACAAGCTTTACTCCAAAACCGAAAACAAGTGAGGCTTCGTAATTTGGATAATGAAAAAATTAAGCATTACGAAGCGGTAAAGGGTGTGGCATTGAAAAGTGACAAGTCGATGGAGAAGCTAGCTCATGCATCCAATTTTCCTCCTTATATACATCCCAACACTCATTTCAGGATAACTCCGATCAAGACCCAACTTAACCTAAAATGCTAATCCTTGTCTTGTTGCTTGATTATGTCATTCCTTTATCCACCATTTCAACATGGTAACGGGGTCCTACGACGTTAGCCTCCAAAGCGATTGTGCTCTCTATCGTAATCTTAATCTCCCACAATCCTCAGCAACTCTCCAAAAATTAATTCTAATAATGAATAATTAATTTGCATGACATTTGAAAATCGAAGGTGCCGGGCATATCTCACCTTTATATCCTTATCGTCTCGGAGAGAGAATCAAGCACTAGCTAGGTACTACTATATTTGGTTTACTCAATATTTCCCACATATACATCATACATCTGCGTCCCACTTGATCCTAATCATTATGGTGTAGGTCCTCAGCTCCCAGATAGAAAATTGGAAAGATCATGGTCGACATTGCTTCAAAGCTATATCTCATTGCATGGATGAACATTATCTGCAGCCTGCTATATAATCTAAAAAAATTAATTAGGGTCTTAGTACATGATTACTAGTTTAAGTTATGAGTTTTCAATTTTTTTTTCTTAATGATATAACAATTAATTAATTAATATAAAAAAATTTGATATAACAACTATAAACGAATACTGAAGACGGATCAAAACCTAAGTTACATGGAATCGGGTGCGGGTACGTGGAAGCGAAGCGTTTAGAAACGCGGAAGCGTTTTTTTCGAGAAAAAATTGAAAGCGGGTACGTTTTGGAAGCGTTGGAATAAAACAATATATATATATATATATATATAATTTTTTACTTTAATAAATAAAAAATATATATTTAACTTTTTTTTTTTTTTTTTTTCTTTCTCTTTTTTTCTTTACTTCCTTCTTCCCTGACTCGGTCCCGAGCCTCTGCACCGACCTCCGCCGCTGACCTCATTTCTCCACCGTCCGGTCGAATTGGACCGCCACACCGGTCACATTCGGACCGTCTCGGCCTCTTCTTCAAGTCTGTAGTGGTGGCGCGGCGTGGTTCACCGCCGTTTAGGCGTACAAAGGCGGAGAGGGTTCGACTGCCTCGAACCGGAGCTCGCTCCTCCGGCCACCGTTTGACCCGATTTCGGTCGGAAATAGAAGACCTCTGCCTGCTCGTCAATTTTATGGAAGGAATTGAACCGATTCAACCCAGGTAAGGAGAATTTTTGAATTGAAATTCTAGGGTTTTTTGTGCAAAGCTTCCGCCGCGCTTCCAAATTGGAAACTCACCCTTCCACAGCGCTTCCAAAACCTCTTTTTCTCGGAAACGCGCTTCCGGACGCTTCCGAGCGCTTCCGACGCGCTTCCTCTTCGCTTCCGCTTCTCTTCCGCTTCGCTTCCGCTTCTAAAGCGCGAAACGCAAGCAAGGTGGCGCTTCCGTGCTACGCAGATCAAAGCCTCCCTCTTATCATCTATCATCCGAATAATGATTTCTTTCATATAATTTGATCTCCTCGACAAGTTGTTCTTTACCTCAGTATGTAATAACTCACATAACGATCATGGGATCAATAACTAGAAAAACTGGGGAAATCCTTACCAAAACAGATTGAATGCTTGTTCGAATACGTAGATGTACATGAAATACGTACACACAATGTACAGATGCAAGTTATGAGCATAACATGATATATTCTTGTTCATCAAGTAATATACCTGTGTAGAACAAGCGTTAATGGATGCTGCACTCAATTATATATCCCTTCTTCCTAGTTCCGTAAAACCTACAACCTCACTTTTACAGTTGCATTGGTATCTTTAGCAGGATCGGGATATTCTTGTAGACCAATTAAGTTGGCTTCCTCACCTCCCCATAATCTCTTTTTTCTACGTGTCATGGTCCCGCAAAGGACACCTGTGAGCGGCGAAGCCGACTGGTTAGGGCAAACCACCCAAGTTGGGTTTGCGGGTGGGTGGTAGCGACGGTCGGCTGTCGTCTTGTGCCGATTTCAAATGCGTGTCGTCAGTCACTCGTGTCGCCACCATTACATCGACGTGGTATTGAAACTCTCAGCCTCTAGCTATCTTATTGAATGTTCAAGTTTGTGGCGGACGCATAATCACGTACATAGCTACCTAAATAGTTGGTAACTATACACCTAATTCGTCGACGATTAAACAAGATTGTTACCGATCTACTGGATTAGGACTAACCCTAAGGCAATATCGGAATCGGTTTCCATGGCCTCGGAGCCAGATTGGAATGTGTAGCCAGGCATGGGTCGAGCGTGTGTATCAGACACGTAGCAGAATGATTGAATTAATACCACGTATTTATGTGAGTTATTTGGTTTGGCGCGCTCCAAATGATGTGGGAATTGGTAAAGGGATGGGTTGGGGTAGGGTGGACCTCGAGCTTTTCCGTCGTGAAGCGGCGGAAGGAATATATCTGTATCGTTCTGAACTCGATCGGAGAGGGGACCAGAGGGGGCAGTGAATTGAAGGTTGAGAATTTTCAATGAAGGAAACTATTGATGCAGAAATAGTCGATCGATAGCTATTGGGTAGGGAGAATAATAGATTCAAAATAGATGCATGTTCTCTTCCTTTACATTGCATTGGTGTACATGGAGCGCGCGCAGTAGGTATGGGATCTCGAAGAGAGTATGTGAATCAACGTGGATAGAAATTTATGATTTTAATATAATGTAGATTTATATGTACGTGGTTGTATGACTAATATTGTGTTGTATATACATACAGCATAAGAATTTGTGAAAATTTTGACGTACACTAACTATTTTCAATTTATATTTTATATTTTTTTTCTAAAATAAGTTAATTTCAGATTATGTCTTTTATCTTACATGTACGTTATTATCTCTACCTCCGTCCGTCCAACATGAGATTGTTATATATATTAGGAATGTGGTAAATACGTATCCTCTATGAAAAGCTAGAAGCTAGAAATCCACACAAAAGTACTAATCTATCTGATCAACTATATATATAATGCATACTAATACATGTGCGCTCAATGCGATAAACTATGGCATTATTCTCTATGTGGCGGGCAATGTGAAGAAGCTAGGGAAGTATAATTCCTAAGATATATTCGACGTCGATCATCGATCTCACCAAGCATTGAAAATTGGTGAGGTGAGGTGAACGAACAGATATTATATATGCCAATTTTTGTACTTGAAAATTCTATATGCTTCGTTTTCAAAATGGTCGACCAAGTTCAGAAAGTATCTCACTGAAACCACGTTGGTTGATCGAACATAAAAATCAACTTGACAGTGGACGAAATCCGGCCGTCGTCCCTACAGCTGTTAATTCTACTCTTCCTTTCTCACTGACTTTTTCCGATGAAATGAAGGGTCTATCGTGACGAGGAATCAAATTTTCTAGAGAGCAAGAGAAAGGAAAAGGAAAAAGAGAATAAATGACATTGCATACCGTAAACTTCCAAAACCGTCCAAATTAAATCATGGAAACTGATCCATCTTAAACCCCTATATATTTGTATCGGATTCCCGACCTTTTTGACCTAGCTACATCACTCCAATAAACCTTTGGTCTTCATGGAAATGGTTATATATGGTTGTTGCTAGAGCATAAGATCGGTTAATTTACATGCAAGTTGATTTTTTTTCTTTCCTAAGCCCTAAATTAACACACAATAGACAAGCGGAAACTTAAAACTAAACATAAATTGAAAGGAAACAAAGAGTCGAAACCTTTTAAAATCAAATGCGTTCATCATATCGAAAGGAAGACCAAGCCACCACCCAAAGTATTGGCCATTGTGGAAATTTCGTGACCAATCTTGCCAGTGCATCCACCTATCGTTATTATTCATCACTCATCAGTCATATATGATACATATGCTTCACAAATATCAAAGGGGACAGAAAGTGAATGGAAACTTGGGAGCTAGTGTTGGTTTTAGTGTTACTTAGTGTCGACGGTAAGGTAAGTACAAAGTCGATTCAGATATTTTTCAACGTAAGCTTTTGGAATCTGAAATATCTTCCTCCCTTCATATGTCGGTCAGTCGTGCTGAAATTTTGCTTCACCAAACATAAGTCTTTACTGGAGGCCCTACCTAATAGGGATGATGGACCCTGAACTGAATGCTCGTACGGGCTTAGTCTGCGTGTGTTGTTTGTGCGGCCCATATATCTGGGGATCTGGCCCACGGCACTGTAAGTGCTCTGCCCTCTGCAGTTCTATTTTCTTCTTAATGTTTTCCCTGTAATCTGTTGTTAGGAATTGAGATTCTGTCTCTCAACTTTCAATTTTTTTGTTCAAGATAGAGTCATATACTTTTTTGTACGAGAGGTATTTGATTCGCCAAATACATCATGCGTGTATACTCTTTTGCTAGGAAGAATAGAATCTAAATAGCAAGATTTCCTAAAGCCGATAGAAGTCCGTCTCCTTTCTCCAACAGATCCAATGGTAATGACATCAGATCTGAATCCTTTCTGTTTGTTGTGCTATCTTCATTATGCATCAAACGTTGAGAAATTATGTGATGACTTTCACCTGCGCGCCCCACCCTTCTAGCAAACGTTGGGATTGGAAATTTCTGTATCATACCCTGGTAAATGTTTTACATTGTCATTGATGCAGTAATATAAATATAAATTCTAAAAACCAACAGTACTACAAGTATATATAGGTATCAACAAAAGCTTTTTAAAGACGAATCCACGTTAATCACCATCGGCGGGATTAGTCGACTAAGGATTATCTAATTAATTTTTTTCTCAGAATTTTTTGTTTTTTAAATGAAGGCAATTCCAGTATATTACATTATTTCTCATGCCAAGGTCAGCAAGCCTCATCCCATAGAGAACCCTCACACCCAATTTGAATCACATCCGGCAGCAGGCACAAGGTTAGCAAGGCCAGCCCGGCCGCTGCCGGACGAGCATGATTTTGTAAACGGAGAAGGCCGACTCAAGGGCTTAGGGTATTTCCCTAAACTTTGATTAAGGTTTTCTTTTTTTTCTCTCACCATGTCAAATATGAAATATCATAAAATTCTTCAGTTTAATACTGCAGTCTCACTGTTCGACAATCCAGTTAATGTGATGAAAATCATAAACATAATTTCAGGATATTGAAGTAGCACAATTCAAGGATGGAATCAAGTTAATGACTAATATGTAGGATGCAATAGGATAATTCATTTTCATTTTTAATTATGTAGATAGCTAAACTTCAACTCATGGGATGGAGTTAGAGATGTAGTGATCCACTCGAGGATTATTTGATCGGTGGCGATCCAGTCCTCATAAGCAAAGTTCACCTCATTGGTGAGTTGGTCGGTTGGAGTGGGAATGAAAGCATGGGGGCAGGGTCTGGTGCCGTCGACGAAGTCCATGAGATTCCGACGTACTCTTCAGCAGTGGTATAATTCGAGCAAGTCATAAGGAATATTTAGTACGATTGAGCTTTATGGTGTGGAAGTTGGATATGCAGGTGGTGGTTTGGGTGGGAGGCGTAGTGGCGAGTGTTGGGGGCCGAATTGGTGTTGGTGTTGGGGATGTCGTTGCTGCTATTGGCCATAAAAGAGGGAGGGGAGGGAGGGAAAACAAAGGATTGAATGGAAAATTGTCGTTAGACGGTGGTTTTGATTACCATGAAGAAAACTAGAACCGAAGAGGTAAAGCTTGATTCTTTCTCATTCACGAACAATGTGATATATACACAGTAGTGGTAGCAATTTAGATCCTTAAGTTTAGCTATCTATGAAATACAAGATCGATAGTAGGATAATTGAGAACCTACAGATTGGTCATTAACTTGCATCCTTGAATTGTGCTACTGATCTTCACTATCCTAAAATTATGTTCATGATCTTCAACGCATTAAGTGGTTGTCCAACACTAATAACAAGCAATGTGTACCAGTATCTGTTCAAAGACTCGATAGTATGATCGATCAATAAAACCACCCGAACCAAATTGATCGATCCTTATGCATTCATGATGCCTCTCTAGTTTGAATACAAAACCAAACTTCCTAGGTTTCTTTCCTCTTCCAGCATATGGACGTGAGTCCCTTCATGCTTTCCAAGTTCAGTTATTCATCCAAAAGAGAAATTTATTTCCGTTTGAGCCTTTTAGAGGTTTGGATTTGGTCAGAAGAGGAAGAATAGCCTTGGGGATCCTCTATTTTGTCCAAAGCTTAAATCTAGTTTTCCCAGTATTTGTTCTACAGCATTAAATAAACACCCTTCTTGCAAAATGGACCAAAGTTGGACCCGACCCATCACTCTACCTAGCTTTTCCATATCCTTATTTCTATTTCTATTGAATAATGGATATGGTGTTAGATTCTTCTTGCTCAAAATTTGTCTTCAACTCTTCATAATTCCATTTATTTTTCCAGAATATTGACCAGGGAAATATACGAGTGGTGATCACTACTGAGAAGTCTCTCTTGAAGTACAAGCACCACTCGTTCCAATCGAACCAAAGTAGCAGCCAAGCCAAATCCACTCCCCATCTCCCTTTCTTTCCACGAAAAAAGAAAAATTCCCCAAAAAAAAAAAACATATATCCAATTCCAAAATGCACACTCCTCCTTTGCTCTACCACCACCACCTACTCCTCTCTCCTCCCCTTCTTCTCCATATTCCATGGCCAAGAATCCACCTGAATAATCCCTTGTGATTCTTCTTCACCCTCTGTTCCTCACCCTAGCTCACTTTCTTCCCCTAAGCATGACTCCCTCTTACTGCTTATCTTCTTTAAGAAACGAAGCATATCTTCTCCATAAGGCTCATCTCTACCTCCCAAAACACAGACGTAATGAATCCCAGTACTTTCCCAAAAAGGATACGAACTTTCTCAAACCTAGGTCTTCTTCCTTCCCCATCTTGAGGTTAAACAACTCTAAACTCACACACCCTTTTGCCCTATCTTCATTCGCCGACGCCGGAGGCGAAGAACACGAACAACAAGACGTCCCAGTGAATCAAGAAGTCTCAAAAGCCGATGACGACCAAGCCGACGAGCGTGGAATGGCTCAGGCCTTCCACATATCTTCTAGAACAGCCACGGCCATTTCCTTATGCATAGTTTTCGCTGCCCTCACTCTCCCCTACTTCATGAAGTCCTTAGGACAAGGCCTGACCTTGAAGACAAAGCTGTTGTCGTATGGAACCCTACTGTTCGGTTTCTACATGGCCTGGAATATTGGAGCCAATGACGTGGCGAATGCCATGGGGACTTCGGTCGGCTCGGGGGCGTTGACTCTCCGGCAGGCCGTGTTGACTGCGGCGGTGTTGGAGTTTTCGGGGGCTTTTCTAATGGGGACTCATGTGACGAGTACAATGCAGAAGGGGATTCTGGTGGCAAATGTGTTTCAGGGGAAAGATACTCTGCTTTTTGCTGGCTTGCTTTCTTCTCTTGCTGCTGCTGGTACTTGGTTGCAGGTAATCTATTGTTCTTTCTTCCTCTGTTTTCATTTAGCTCAGTTCTAGATTTACCCTGTAAGTTTCAGTCTTGCTTTTCATCGAAATTTCATGTCAGCATTAACATATTGAATTACCACTCTGCGCGGATATGCAAGTTAACACTATGGTTCCTAGTACACAAAGTTATATCTGAAAACAAGATACTCTGTGGACATGCATGGGACATTTCTTACTAGTTTATACGAGGAAGAATGAGATTACAGAAAGCTAGCAATGGATTATATTTGTATGGATCATGAAGGATATGGAATCTGGGGAAGATAAGTGGGGTCCCTTGTGCTGATATCTGGAATATTTGCTTTGGCCTAGTTGGCTAGGCACATCCACATTGGCATTTGGCAAGAAGCGAAGGAGAACCTTTTTTCTTAGGATAGTTCACCCGCGATGAGATCTTCTTATTAAATCTACATAGCTTTGAAGACATAAGATGTGAATTGTCCAGTTTTTTGGTTTTTCCAAAGTGGCATGTATGCTTGAGTGTCACTAATCAACCAAGAGAAAAGAACAGTTACTGCCAAAGAAGTAAAGAACAAATGTCTAAGCGCCAAATTGTATCAAAATAATCCAATCAACAACCATTTCAGAACATTTTCTTAATGTATGTGTGAGGAAATAATAGTATCGAGAGAAAATAATTAAAAGAGATTCTATTCAGATCTCGCATTTCAAAATTCACATATCCGTGCATAATTTCTTAAAAAATGTCTAAATGGTAAATTAGAAACCAATGATTACTCCTCGAGACCTTACTTGAGTTATTTTTACATCAGCAACCCTCAGAAGATGCTACTTTTAGATGCATCTCTAATGTAAGTCTCCATAGATGCAGTTTTAGTGTAGACATTACTTTTCATGTTTAGAAGTATGCTTACATCAGTTTACATGTTGCTCCTTTGATTATTCCTTTGCAATCCATGATTCATTGTTTTCTGCTAGTCAGGTTGCATCATATTATGGCTGGCCTGTGTCAACAACACACTGTATAGTAGGATCAATGGTTGGATTTGGACTAGTCTATGGTGGAACAGGTGCTGTCTTTTGGAGCTCACTGGCAAGAGTAATTTCTTCATGGGTTATCTCACCATTCATGGGAGCACTGGTCTCCTTTACCGTATACAAATGCATCCGTAGGGTAGGTTCACCTTCCTTGGAGATGGAACTCTCAAATGGTCTACTGCCCTATAATCATATTTGGTATGCCATTGGCTTATTATAAGTTAATAACACATAACAATTTAACTTGCCTGCAAATCAATGGTTCTTACAATGGAAATTCGGCATATGTAAGCAAAGAGTGAGTGAAAGACATACTCTCGTACGAAAATCAAGTTCTACTCTTCTAGATTCTTAGTTCTTACAACCCTTCGTACTCTTTTCAATGTGTTTTCAGTTTGTGTATAGTGCTCCAAATCCTGGACAAGCTGCAGCTGCAGCAGCACCAATTGCTGTGCTTGTGGGAGTAACTGCAATCTCATATGCAGCGCTTCCCCTTGGATCAAGCTTGCCTTTGGCTGTACTAAAGGCTGTAGGCTGTGGAGCTGCTGGTGCGCTACTTGTGTCCAGAATTATTCAAGGGCAGCTCGGTGATCTCCTTGCCAAGTCGAAATCCTCATCGGAAACAGAACCAGCAGATGGCCAGAAAGATATCGGGTTTCTATCTGATATTGCAGGTCCAACTGGTACCCAACTGAAAATAGTATACGGGGTGTTTGGATACATGCAAATACTCTCAGCCTGCTTCATGTCATTTGCTCATGGTGGGAATGACGTCTCCAATGCAATAGGTCCTTTGGCTGCTGCATTATCTATTCTTCAAGGTGGTGCTGCTGGAGCTGACATTGTTATTCCAACCGATGTTCTAGCGTGGGGAGGATTTGGAATTGTAGCTGGTCTTACAATGTGGGGATATAGGGTTATAGCAACAATTGGGAAGAAGATCACAGAACTGACACCAACTAGAGGATTTGCAGCTGAGTTTGCTGCAGCATCTGTGGTTCTGTTTGCGTCGAAGCTGGGACTACCCATCTCTGCAACTCATACTCTGGTGGGTGCAGTAATGGGGGTGGGATTTGCGAGGGGGCTTAACAGCGTTCGAGCAGAAACTGTGAGGGAAATTGTGCTTTCTTGGGCAGTGACAATCCCAGCTGGTGCTTTCTTTTCTGTTTTGTACACATGGATTTTAACCAAGCTGTTATCTTATGTTTTATGAGTGTTGTACATTCATGATAGAAGTGATGAACAGCAGATGTACGTCGTTTATTGAAAAACATACATCCACTTCTATCAAAATTGATATGTAGAACAATGATCCTTATTGTGCTGAAAGCCTTGGATCTTTTTTGAGTTTCTGCACTATGGTGTTTTTAGTCTATCATTTAACCTATGAATCAAGGATGACATAACTCTATTGATTAACCAATGTAGCTCTAGTACAGATATAAGATGCAAACACCATATGCAATATTCCAGGTGAAAATGTCTTCAAGAAATTACTGTATATAATTATTATAAACGACTAATCTAATATAGAAAACAGCGGTGGAAACGGTATACTTATTATTATGTATGAAAGTTTCGGTACATTTCTCTGACTGATATATAGCAGTTCAGTAACGTACCAGAACACCAAAGCCAGATTGATAACATACTAGTCATGGAGAGACTTCTTGTACAGAAGTGAGACTAGGCTCCCATCCAAATCCTCTACCTGATCTGACCTTTGGGAGGGGAGGTACAAACGGCTTCTTTGCTCTAATTCCTCTCCTCCGTGAAGATTTTGACCTCTTTTCTTTGGAGACAAAGTCACTAGCTGAGCAAACAGAATCATCGGTGTCTTCCCCTTCCGAATCCGCAGTGAGCTTTTCACCCAAAATCATCTCTTCATCTTCAGCAGGTTCTTTGGCCTTCTCCTTGTTCTGCTGTTTACGCTTAAGTTTCTGTGCTGTTGTACATGGTATTATATAATACTTCTGACCAGGCAATAGGCTTTCCTCTGGCTTTAAAAGGGACTCCTGAGGCTTTTTGAAAACTTCTGGGCGGGCAACACATTTCCCAGGATATTTGTCCATCAGCAGAGATGCAAGAACTGCATTCGGAAACAGCTCCTCTTGCCCTCCTGCATGAATTATCCTCACAAGAAAATTTTTGGACTGTGTGCTGTAGTCCAATGAAAAGGAAGCGGTAGCATGTTTGGCATCTCCTCCTAGCAGCTTGTTTCTCTTAGATTCACTTTCAGAATGCCGAACTAGCCCTAACAACTGCATGCACATTTTTAGCATAACCGCAATCTGAAATGCTTCAACATAGTCCACTTTTGTGGATTGATGAGCATCTACAGATGCTTTGATATTATTACGCATTGACCATTGTAGCCGGCTGTCCTAATTTAATACTGTCTTTCACAAGAGGCAGTGATGAAATCAAAGCTGTCTTTGTTTGATGTGTAAACCAATGTGAATATAATAAAGCACCAAATAGGTTTCAGAATGTATTTACCACTTCATAGTTGTGCCTGACACATCCTTGTACTAGTATCAAAGTCCCATAGGCCAGATACCATCTGTCTTTCTAGCTTCTTCAGCCTCCCACTGATCCAATTATTATGGATAACCAAACATCCCTGTTTTACACAGGCTGCTCTCACATTTTTTCTGTGCCATAGGTCTAGATATGCCCCATTCGGGAAGTGATCTCTGTCCAAGAAATGAACAGTCAGATTTGTTTCAGGCTCTAAGCATCTATTATAACTCACACGATTGGATCCCCCTTCTCCACATAGTGTGTCATAGAAGCTTGGCTGTTCAGATAGGCCCGAAGTTGCTGCATGTGCCACCACCTTCTTCATAGCAGCAATTGTCATACTATCTGAACGGGCAAAGTAGAAGCCAGAGTTCAAGCGCCTAGGTAGGTTAATTGGTCCTGCATAGAGAAAAACACCAAAGGGGATTAGCACACTGGGTCAATAACTAAACCGTTATCTTGATGGCAGTATCATTGAAAACACATTCTGTGTATAAAAAAATCAGAAAAAAGAAACCAAATTGATTTTTGATAAATCACACCTAAACATCACAGAAACTAATTTTTTCTCCGTGTACCACTACTATGTTCTATACTACTGACAAAAAGCACCTGTTTTGTTGAATTCATCCGACTGAGCTACGAGAACAGCAGGACCAAAAGACCAGAGCAATGGCAATGGATTTCCAAACCAATATACATCCACATCACTAAGAAGTACACTGTAACCCATCTTCAGTATCTTTAAAACCATTCTGGACTTCACTTTCGTCACCTTCTGAAAACATTTTGTTCCGAAGTGGCAATCATTGAAGCTGATTTCACTTGGAGCAACTGGATCCCTGAACACAGGCAGGCCCTAACAGTAAAGAAAATATATAGTCAAATAATGAACACATTTGGAGATTACTCTACAAGACAGACAAGCTTCACTTTGTAAACATAAACTCTTTGTTTTCACATCTGCTACCCAAGATTCACTCTCCTTGATGTAAATGCTAAATTGCTGATATTTTTTAAGTGAAGTGAAATACTCTGACCGAAAAATGTAGATTTTTCGACAGAAAAAAGAGAGACAGAAACATGTAGATAACTAGCAAAGAGATATGAAGTTTGAATATACTACCATCAAGACAGAGAATTCATAGATCTCCTGGTCGAGGGCACAAATGATAAAATTTGTTATCTGTAGGTGGCGCATTCGACACACCCAGCTCATTAGCATGTCCTTGTAACTATATCCAGCAGCCGCAAGTACAATTGTCTTATTTTTGTCTGCATTCAATGCCAGAAGTATCTCTAAGGAAAATGGATAGTTGAATGCTTTTGAATGCTTTGTGGGAACCATCGGAGTGCAATCTAATAACTTGCCTTCTGATTTAGCACCCTCAACCAAAACTAAACTTTTCTTCTTCCACAAGGAACCCAAGCCATCACGTCTGTATGCAGACGAACAAATGTTTTCTGTTTTGTTAACAAAGACATATTGGGCGTCGCATTTCAAAAGTTTGACTACGCTTGAATAATTGGTTTCATGATGAGACGATGATCCATATAATGCTCCAATATGAGAGTTTCCAGCATATTCCCAATTTCTTCTTTCAAAAATAGAAGCATTGGAAGCTCCAACAGTCCCATTATTCAGATGCTCCTGACTAATCAAGTATAAGCTTGAGATTGTCCAACTGGCATCAAACACAAACCTCAGCTCCGATGACAAGGCCTCATTAATGACCCAACTGTTGTGCACCCCCCTACCATACAAAAAAGGAGGAAGGACTCCAGAATATAGGGCAAGATCTCCATTATTCCATGCCATAAGCAATTTCTGTTCACAGGGAGTCCGCTGCCAACTCTGGCCGATTATCTCCTGCAACTGATGAAAGAGAGAACAGTAAAAGAGTTGTCTTGAATGGACATATGAATCTCGGTCTACAATAACTGTTTCATACCTCACGTGTTCTCACTAATTTGCCATCCTCCGTTCGCCAATGCTTTCCATCCTCATCCAAGTAGAATGGGAAGTAGGACACATTTTGTGGTGAAGCAACTAGAAGCCAATCATCATCAAGATTGTAAGCATAATTCAGGGTGGAAATGAAGTCAGGTAAAACAATTGTTTCTGGATCAACCAGAACAGATATGTCTGGTGCAAAAGACCATGTTCTTGCCATCATCGAATGAAAAAATGGGGTACCGAGAAACCTAGACCCACATAGACATGTATCAGATGGCAATAAATATACAATATTCATAGGATTTCCTTGACCCTGAGATAGACTCATATAGACAAAACCATGTAAAGGAAGGTACTATTCATCTCAAGAAATCTAAATTATATATACCAAGTTCTAGGTTCATTACCAATTCACATTGCTCAATTTAATCAAATCCGGAACACTCCCTATCAAGAAAACATAATGCATCTCTTTTTCCTTTGCATACAGAAGCCTTTAAATTTAACAGATTAGCTCTGTTCAATTGTCCTCTAGCTAAAAATGTACATGTTCAAAGAAAGACAGTGCATTCAACTGAAGTTACAAGCAAGAACAAATGAGAAAGTGATAGGCTTACGTGAAATCAATGTTGGGATCCACCACAACCCGAGAGCCAAACCCTCCGGCGAAGGAAACAACAGAAGGGTCTTTGCTGAACAGCACAACTATAATCTCTGGTGACAAAGCTAGCCAAGAACGAAGAGCTAGACTCTGCCTATCCCCAACAGAACCACTAAACGGCCTTGGCGCCGAGAACATAATAATTCTCGGCGTCTCTGAAACGCCGGCAACTCGTTGACTGAAAGTTGGCCTCATGATCTGATCCTTGAGAGAAGGCAGCCTCTGAATGGAATAGAAGGAGAGACAAATCAACGCAAACCCACATAGCCAAACTGACCACAAACCCGAGACTCCCCCTCGAAATGTCTGTGAAAACAGCAACAAATTAGCTTTTTGTTCATACAAAACAAGAGTAAGCAAACAAAATCGAAAATGTGAGAAGCAGAAGTGACCTTCATTGTTAAAGAACAATGTAAAGACAATGGTGGGTTAGTTTTTGTTTATATATGAACTGAGTTTGGTCTGGTAGCATCTTTGGTTTGATATGAGAGAGAATGAAAGAATGGAACTTTAACTGAAGAAGAAGGAGTTGCAGGAGTAACGAACACACCAGCGTAGCTCTGACCAAAGACAACGGCTGTCACTGCGGGATCCATGTGACATTTTGTCCTCTTCTACACGTCAAATTCCATTTCCAACTCTTCACCGACCTTATTCGGTCAAGGTCAACCAAACCATGCGCCTTACGACGCCGTTTGCAAATGCAAACAGTGTTTGGTTTCCATTATCCTTTGTGTGTATATTTCAGTGCTTTGTTCTTTGATCATCCGATATATAGACATAAACTAAATACAGGCCTTTATCAGAGAACAAAATTTCACCACCTAAAGGACGATTAATATCATTTTCGGGATCCTTAAGTACAAAGTATATAACCCATTTCCACAAAACACTCCTACAACGCCCTTAGAGCAGTAAACACAAATTTATAGCGATCAAACGCAACAACTCATAGAGGATCGTGATGCTACAAAACTGAGATAAATACTTCCCACGGAGAGTATCAGCCCCAGCACATCACCAACTTGCCTCCTAAGGGTGTGTGTGCTATATCTTGGAGACTAAATAGATCCATTCCACAAACACACCTACTTATCATTCAGATATATAGCATTCGACTTCATATATTGCACCAGATTTCTGTGCAGAACTTGCGCTAATGCTTATCGAAGCTTGAAGAACTTTGGAACATAATACTGGCACTTGACTCGACGGACCCATCCTCCAATTACCTCTGCCGCCGAACAGGTGATCTGGAGCTTGACCCTTTCCCCCTGCATTAAATTAGCATAGTTAAGGCAGATAAATTAACGGTTGAATATGCAGAAGCCTGGGTAGTTTCACCTGAGTTGCTTAGTAATTGGTGTTTATGTCTCAAATACATTAACACAACAAAGATTTTAGGGCAGCATACCTGTTGCCATCAAGAGAAGTGTAGGGAGAATGCCTGCGCTGAGAATGCTTGCTATGTGGAGACCGCGAAACTCGTCTAGAAACGAAAACATCCATGATACTAATACAGTGAGTTTTAACATACATGATTTTAGAAGAGAATGCTAAGCCTTGCGCAGAGTCATACTTTGATCGAAGTAGGGCTTGATAATATATGTTATTTTCTAATGACTATAGAATCTGTCAGTCATAACTCCCACAAGGGACTTAGACGTACAGAGCTATGTGTTAACTGACTAGAAACAAAAAAAATAGTCCCGAACTGTAAAACCCACAAGGTAATTAGTTAATTACATCACTGAGACGCCATCATTCTTTTCCACATCTAGTTGGACATCAAAACAGAGTTGGACATAACATATATCAATACCATATGTTTTAAGTTTCTTAAATCACTTATCTAACATGCATCTTTAGTCATGAACCAAGCCACTGGAAATACCACTTAAACATCAAGAGAGCAGAGAAAATGCTGAATGATGTTCAGTGTTTAAGACAATAGAAGAAAATGATCACTAGAATTTTTAGGAGCATCAAAGCATAATCTGATTTATGACATCGAACCAAGAATAAGCTTTGAACAAAACATTTTCAATCTCACAGAACTATGAGTCTATGAGTACCTGTATTTCTGTCCATTGTTATCTTGATCTAATAAGAAATATCTTAACTAAATAGTAAATACCTACTTTGTACTACTTGAACTCAAAATTTACCAGAAAGAAAATTATAATAACACAACTAGCCGAACCTCAAGGGTCCAAAGAAACACATAATGAGAGGGTACAAGAATAATAAATATTTGAACAACCAAATCTCTGATAAATGATACCTTCTCCTAGATCTGACGGGTGAAGGTGATGAGTGACGTCTCCTTGAATGTAGCTTCCTGCAGCACATAATTATATATAAATGCTACATACGTAGAGCAGAAAGAAATAGTAAAAAGACCAAATGATGAACCTTTTAGAATCCTCAGAAGATTCATCACTTGAATGATTGGCATGATTAACCGAGTTGTCCTTGCTGTCAACAGAAGAGGAGCGTCTTCTCTTGTGCCTGCTTGATTCGGTAGAATGTTTACGTCTTGATCTATCATCCTCCTTATACTTTGTCCGTTCTCTTTTTCTGCTCACATCATCTTTTGAACCATCTCTATGGAGTCTATCTGTTTCTGTTTCTCTTTTGTCCTCCTCAACATCAGCATGGGACGACCTTTTTCTTGAATCTGATTCCTTTGCTTTATCTCCAGGCTTGACATTTTGATCTTTGATATTATCTTGTGAACCATTGCGATCATCTGTCCTTTCCTTTCTCAGAGGCCGCTCATCGTGCCTTCTACATTTCTCAACACTCCTCTCGCCTGTCCTAATCTTACCACTCTCTATCTCCTTATTTTCTTTCCAAGAACTACTTTTACTCTCATGTTGATCATGCTTATCTGGTTGCATCCTAGACTCCCTACTTTGTGGGTCATTTTTTGCAGTCTTTTTTAGAGTAACATTTTCTGTAGGTAGTTCAGGTTCCACAGTAGTGCCATTTGTAGTGGCATCATGCGACTCATGAGTTTTTCCAACAATAAACTGATCTTTCCCAGATTTTGGCTCACCAGAACTCGGAATTTCACCACCTCCGTCATCATTGTCTTCATCATCATCAGTAGCATAACTTGCAAGACCCAATATATCACCCGGTGTACTGGAGCTAGATTTTTCAGTGACATCTACAGTCTCAGATTCCCTAGTCTTGGCTGGAATTAGAAGTTTTGCAGCTGAAACTGCTGAGGCAGACGGCAATACCTTATGGTTTGATGGGAGTCTGCCCTGTCCAACTGTAGACAATGACATTATAAAGTAATATTATCATTATTGTTATGAAAATAATAAAGTATTGTAAAGAACGTTGTTATGAAATTCGAGAAAACAAGCAATTTTAAACAAGTAATTGTACAGTGCTACAATTACCTTCAGATGTTAGATCATCTTCACTAAGAACCTTCGTTGCAATTTCATCAAAGAGATCATCAGTAACCTGTCACAGAGAAACAATAACAATTAGCAACTACAGTATGACCAAGTTAAATAGACTGTGTATCATTTTCTAGCAGTACAACCGTTGAGAGGACTTCAGTTAGGATACGCTTTATTTCCTTGTTAATTGCTGCAGTTCGAGCTGCCTCCACCTCATCCTACAAAACAAAAAATATGGCATATTAATTCCTAATAATGAAATGGAGTGCATACAAGTAGCTATAGCAAGGACTTAATTAATGGAGCAAAGTGACAGGAGTTCATTGTTCATCATAGAATAAATCACTAGGGGGATGATAAATCTCTAGGGGAAGAGGGGAAGCTTCAAACTCAAAATGAAACATGTAAGATAATTACAACCTCATCATCCTCTTCTTCAGTTGATCTAGAAGAATCAATGCTTTTACTATCAGCTTGATCACCCTTCCCAAAAGATCTGTCAACAGCTTCATCCTCAGCGGACTGTGTTTCGTCCTTAAGATGGTCCATGGTCGGATTTGTGATGCTTACTTTCTTAATTTCCTCTCTAAGCCAATTAGGCACTGAAGCCTAGCATAAATTTCAGGAAAATAGATTTAGTAACTGTTATGTCAGTCATCATTCACATATAAGGAACATCAGAATATTACCTTCTTTGGCCGCTCAGAAAACGAAGGAACTCCATATGCATCACCAGGAAAGGCCACAGTAGGATGACCAGCAGTTCCTGCAGTGAGAGGAAAGGGAGGACCAGTGGTTGGAATCGTTGGCTGGAGGCTCAATCCAGGAAAACTACCAAATGAATGTGGAGCATTTCCAGGGACTGGAGAGGGTATCGTCATAGAAGGATCATGCTGCATTATGAAACAATGCCATCACATACATATCAAGGCCTTAGAACTACAGTGAGATTTGTGAAACTAGATGTTGGGCCTTAGAACTAAAACAATATTTGTGAAACTAGAAGTCGTACCTGTGGTCCTGATGGTAGAACCGGTAGAGTAGGAGGATATACCACACCAGGTGCAACAGAAACTGTCCAAGAATTCATGGAAGGAACAGTTGTAGCAGGGTCCACACCTCTTACACTACCAACTGAATCATGATAAGGATAGCTGGACACATGAGCACCATGATCTGAATTAAACCCGGATGCAAACTCTAAAGGCTGGTCAGAAAGATTGGTTGCTGGATCTGCAGAATGACTGCCATATCCGAATGGTACTGCATGGGATTGTTGCACATGGTGCTGTCCTTCCTGACCTGAGGAATTTGGCATAGGTAACAAGTTGTAAGAGTGCTCATTCACTTCTGCAGAAGCGTCATTGCCTGCCATTCGAAAAAGAAGTCAAGCAGCAAACCAAAGTATTAAATCAGAATGGAAAGCCCTTGGGAGCAACAAAGGTCCCCATTTGCTACAGAGTATCCAATCTTTCAGGCTTTCAGCTAATGCGAGGATCTTGTTTGCATGATTATTTGAGTTAAAATAGAACGTAAGAAAATAATAATATATGTAACTGTGAGTGTACTGGCATTAGTTATGCCGCATTATCCTCTAAACTTTTCCACTACATACTACTAGCAGTAGAAGTTAAAAGATCTTCTCCACCTTATCTCAGCAGAAGCTGAATCAAGGTCGGATTCATTTTCCTTAAATATTACAACAGACATCAAAGGAAATCCATTTATATTTTCTTGCATCCAACTGAGCGCATCTGTATAACGAAGATGTAGTCCTTGCTTTTTATAAGGCCTTTTTAGTGCAGATGGTAATGGCACTCAATCAAATGGAGGACGAACTTGATGAACTTCATAAGAGTGCTTGATCTTAATTATTAAAAAAAAAAAAAAAAATTGCATAACAATATATAAAACAAAGCGAGTTGTGCCTGTACTCATTTGAGTAAGGGCTAACATCTTTTGCACTTTACACCAACTGTATCATATATTACATTCAAATTATACGAAAACAAAATATACATTCATTATGTATTTGTAATGATTTGACTACAGAAACCAGTACATGAAAACCAACTCAGCATCCACTGAGAAAAATAACTAGTAAAAAACATATAGTTGACAAAAAAAAATTGGGTTGTGGGGGGGATCACTTCAGTTACTATTAACCACCTACTACAATCCTAAATAACCAGGCAAATCGTAAGAGAACCAACCTCCAGTTATAAATTAAAGTACTCCATAAGGATTATTAGGTATGAGATTATAAAAACAAGAACGTAGAATTCAAGAGAAATTGACTTCCATAGCAGTAGTTTTGAACACAAGGTTCACATGCAAAACGAATATGTCATGTGAAATTTACCTGGAACAGAAGAATAACTAGAAGGTACCTCCTGCTGATGAACAGATGGAACTGCAGATCTGACAGTATGATGTCCATATGGAGATGGTTCGGAGCCAATAAAAGTAGTGTCCTGAGGGTGAACTCCCGGTGGTGGCCGGTGCGCGGGTGTCCCTGAAGATGGAAACTGTTGATAGCTAGATGACTGGTGCTGACTTTGAGCATACTGCTCATGATAATGAGTTTGATGTGT